>OY763910.1:7500000-8750000 GCA_963667235.1 Nomada lathburiana
TTTAATGGTCCTTTTTTTTTTTAAATAAGATTTAGTTGCAAGACCGCCACTCGACACGGTTCGTTTTTAACAATGGTGAACAAAATAAAATAAGCTGAGGCTTCTTATAGATTTTTTTTTCTTCTTTATGTATCAGTATTCTACGCGTTTGACTTTAGCTGTTAAGAGTTTTAACCAACACTACTTAAAGGAAATCCCCGATGGCGAGATTTGTCTTACTTAATTATTAAATTATTTAGTTATCCTCCCATCCCTGAATCCTCCTTCGTCTCCTTTATCTCCCAATTTTTCCTCACCCTTATTATCCCGTCGTCCTTGTTTTGTACGTCTATTTTTACATAAGCGATCCCCCTTCCCTGAATAATTATTTAAACTGTAATTTATTGTATTCTCTGTTTTTTTGCACGACGTTTACGTAAGACATCCTTTTTCCTTTTTTTTTCTTTTTTTTTGGCAACGACTGGCTTAATTTATTGTTTCTTACATTGTACTTTATTACGAGCTTCGCTCTCTTTTCTTCCCCTTTTTTTCTTTCTTCTCTTTCCGCAAAAAAAAACAAACAAACAAACAAAGTAATAACGATAATGATAGTAATAATAATACAACAAAACAGAACACGTTAGCTCGTAATGATCAGGCACTGCGCGTACGTTCATTCCCTCCCTTTTCTGCGGGAAGACACACTCGGTTTTTTGCGGTACGAGGATTCGGACGGTCAATGCTTTTTTAGGTGCCTTCCACCTGGAGATTTTGTTCAGTACAGACGTTCAACTAATTAATAATAAACATAATAATGAAACACCGTGCCTGCCCACATAAGCACGATAAAGAAAACGCGTGTTACGCACGGCGTAATAAATTAGTACGCTATTGTAACGTAATCGAAGGATTCTTCTTTCGATCCATCGACTTCCGTTCTCTTCGTCCTTGCTAAACGTGCCTCTGAACTATATATGTATATTTCCTCGAGCTCTGATAGCTGAAAGGGTACAAAAGAAAGAAATAATAAAACAGAAAAATCTATGATAAGTAATTCACCGTGTAATTTACGTTGACGTGTAAACTCTCAGGTGTATGATCGAGCAATACAGTCGAATGAAAGCGATGGATCGAGATTAGGCCGGATCAGTTTATGCTGCTTCGTTAACACGATGTTAATACCCTTTTATTCGATGATAATAATAATTGTAATACTAATGTCCTTGAATACGTGATTACGAAGCATCGAGCTTGATCGAACCGGTGTCCACGATGAACGAATGTATACGAAAGTCTCGAGGACAAGAAGCAGAATGGAAAACGGAAAGATGCATAATTGTATATGACAGAGAGAAGGGGTTTTTGCGAAACGATTGAATGTAACAGGAACGAAATGTTGAATCGTCGGCACCTCTGCGGCTTGCGTTTGATAGTGAACAAAAAAATAATAATATGTAATTAACTAGCAGCACTGTTCCGTCCGTCTGCACGACCGCTAATCTTCTGATTTCATCGAGTATCGAATCGGTAGAAGTTCTAAGTCACAACATACATTGCATACATTTTACACAGACACGCGCGTAACGCATACACACCTTCACGATGTATCGTAACTTAATGCATAGGTGAATATAAGGAAAAGCAAACAAAAAAGAAAAAAACAGAAGGAAGAAGCGGTGTCAGATGCGTTATAATATAAATCGTTGGCACATATACGCGTGAGAAGCAATTGTGTACACGCGGAAAATAAAAACTGGACGCGCTAAGACCCCTTCCCCAGTTCTTACACTGAGTATTAAATCTGTACTAATCGACTGAGTATTATTTTTATATCGAGCGTAATAATTATTAATAACGGATATAAATTAAAACGTGAGACAGAATGATGGTTTAATCGTACGTGAAGCCGAGAGAATTGTTGTAAGAGCAGCGGGTGAGAGATGCGTTCTTTAGTTTCTGTTTTCTTTTCTTTTTTTCTATTCGATTCTTCCTCGATCCCAGAATATTTGGTGTGCGACGGAGGTATGCGTTGTAAGTACCCGTTGAATCCTAGCGTATCCATCGGCGTGAAACGAAGGGAATAGTAAAGAGGAAGAAGTGAAAGGGGAAAAGAAGAAGAAAACGAAATAGGCGCACGTTACTGATGACTGTGAGTGCCCTGATTAATAATATTTTGTATACAACCATATGAAGAAAGAAAGAAAGAAACAATACGAACAAGAAGCGACAAACAATTAAAGAAAAATTAATAATAACGACCACAGGTTTGTAAAGAGCGGACGAGAATGTTCTCGTAAATGCGTGTTGCGGAGCTTCGATCGGCCGGAAACTAACTTAAAGAAACTGGCGTATGTACGCATGTAGTATTTACACACGCATCGTAGCAATAGAGCGATGAGAATTGATAGCAAAAAAAGAAAAAATGAAAAAAATGAAAAAAAGATGAAGAAAATATGAATTACTTTTGTATTCACGGATCTACGATAATAAGTTAGTTCGGGCTAAGGCCAGCAGCTGTTGAGATTAATCAAGGTTGTGTGTATCATTATAAGTATTTTGAATTGTTGAATAGTAAATAGTGTAAGCGGTAGCTTGAACGGGGCGACGTCCACCGACCCACGGATACACCCTGAAGAGACGTCGCGTCGTCCAAGTTCGGTCTCAAGTATTTCAAGAATTGTCCGATTTTATTTTTTTCCTTTTCATCGCCCTATGTTAGAAATGTTTCACTCGTACGATCGACCTGCTGACTTTATTTTGCCTGTGCTTTCATGTACGCATACATGTATGTATGTATGTATATTTTAATATTGTACTTGCGACGAATTTGTGTGTCCCACAGACATGAATTTACCGGGACATTCTGTTTTCTTTTTTTTTTTTTGTAATATATACCGTGCAGAACATTTACAAGGAACTAATCGCGAACTGGTATATACGTAAATATTGGAATAACTTTTTCTTCGGCCAAATTTTACTATGTTTTACGTCTTCTGTGTGCCGTTGACTCAGAGATGTCGGTCGTTCTCATGTTTATCCTCTTCCCGATGAGAATCTTTCGAGTCTATCTTTTGAATCTATTCTTTTCTCTTTTTTTCTATTTTATAATGATAAGCCTGTTAGACATTTTTAAGCTATTTATTGGGCTGCTATGTGATTTGTTGGCAATTACTTTCGGACGAATATTATTCTCCCTTTTTTTTCCTTTTCAATTTGTGAACCTCGTTTCTTGTATACGCCCGCGTCCCTGTCAACCAGTTCGTTGACACAATCTTTCGGGAGAAATGAAGGAAAAATAACAGAATACAGAGAGAATTGCGATCACTCGACGTCTCTTATGTTTTGCGCGTACCGCCTAGCTAAGTCAGAGAGTATTGCGCGAACTGTGTTTGTTGTAAGCACGTTTGCCATTTTCTTTTTCTTAATTCTTCTGAAGTCGATGAAGTCTTCTTTTAATTGAACGCGATCAAACTTGTTCGTCTCGCGCAAACATTGTCAACGCAACAGACACAGGCGATCGGCGGGCAAAGGACCAAAATGTACAACAATTGCGTTTGCCCTTTCTTATGGTTGGTATGATGATTCGTTTTTATAAATGTGTAAAACGAGATCGAAGCTGTAATTGTATCGGAGGATTTTTAAGCGATGTTGACAGATTATTTTGAGGGGCATCTTATTGCAAGGGCATTGTTGTGATACCACAGATGCAGCTTCATTGAAACTTAAATAAAAAATAATGCGTTAACGATTCGTTGTGACCAGCGTTCATTACAATCTCTGGAATTGATTTAATTGTTTACCATAAAAACCTATACGGGGATGAAAATTTTCAAGGTACTATTCTATTTAGAATTAGAATTTATTTACACAAAATTTATATTTTGTTTTCGTTTAGATAAAACAAGCATGGCACGAGTTGCTTTCTTTTTTTTCCCCGACGTAAGTTGGGTAGATTTGAATTTGAACGCGATCCGGAAATGGACTACGCCAGTCATTGCGCTCCAAGGAAACAAAGGTAAAGGAATATAACTTGGTATTATCTACGATAGAATGATGCGATTTAAATAAAGATAGTTTAAATACATTTGTTTCGCGCATAATATTATAGCAAGCGTAAAGAATGAAATATTGCTTGCGTAAAACTTAATGATTTAACAAAGACCGGATTTTTTCGATGTTTAATTAATTCTATTACAACAGCTTCTTACAAAGTAATTGCGATTTCTTTACGCAACAAATCGTTCCCCTTTTTACCAAACAAATTGACGCACGCTATTACTATCCAATTAATAGAAGAGACATTTCGTACAGGATGATACTTGACTCGCGTGGTGATGGCTTTCGTGACGTCATTTCCCACCATACTGCGCATATAAAATTCGTTCTTCCGCCACTCGCCATTTTGTCTTCGATGTGTATAGACGTGTGCTACTTAATCGGGAACTGATTTTTTTTCGTATTGAAGTGTTGTTTCTATCCTTTCGAGGAGTTCGCTAAGCTGGCGAAAATGAGCTACGGCAGGCCACCGCCTCGAATTGACGGGATGGTGTCCCTGAAGGTGGATAATCTAACTTATAGAACGACGCCGGAGGACCTGAGACGCGTGTTCGAAAGATGTGGCGAGGTCGGCGACATTTACATACCAAGAGACCGCTTCACCCGTGAAAGCCGTGGATTCGCGTTTGTCAGGTATGCTCGTAATACACACGTATATATATTTCCATATATATCATTTCCACATTACCTATTATTCTTTGTTTGACCCATGCCGACGCCGATTTATAACATGACGTCACTGTAGCACCTACATAGATATCTCTATTATGGAGCTTCGTGACACCAACAAACAATGCAATGCGTGTTATCTATATATTTAATGTAATATAGTACGAGCGCTATAATCACATCGTTGGAAAAATGTATTCCATGCAGGTTCTACGATAAACGTGACGCAGAAGATGCATTAGACGCTATGGATGGAAGGTTGTTAGACGGTAGGGAACTTAGGGTTCAAATGGCAAGATACGGACGACCAACATCTCCACATCGTAGCCGTGGTAGCCGACGACGAGGAAGGTAAATATAATCCATGCATCACGCCGGGATACATTGAGTGTTTTGTGCGTAAGGTTAATTTATTACTAATACCTACGCGCCGCGTAGGTCACGCAGCAGGAGCAGGGACAGAAGACGCTCGCGCTCTAGATCACGCAGCAGGTCAAGGAGCCGCGATAGGGACCGTAGGCGATCTTACAGTCGCAGCCGCAGCCGTTCACGTTCTGACAGTAAGAGCTCGCGTGGAAAGTCTCGCTCTCGCAGCAAGTCTCCCGATAGACAAAAGGACAGCCGTTCCAAATCAAGGTATGTTAATTCAATTTTCACTCTCGATTTTACTGGCGTAATGCGGAGTGTACAATAGTGGTAGAATATTGCTTATACCGTTGTTTTCTTTTTGTGTAAACAGGGACTGAAGTAATCGAACCATCGGCGAGTACAACTGTGAACAGATGCACGTGCCGCGAGTGCAGAATAATCGTTTCTTGAGAACAAAAAGGTATTCTATTACCCTCTATACCTAGAGCAACACTGTCGCACGTTCACATTTCTTCTGTCACTTACATATTAATTATGACGACGCACTTCTTTGGGTTTAAAAGAAGAAAAAGAAAGAAAAAAAAGAAAAAAAAATATGAAGCCCAAATTAATTTTAATATAATGTATCTAGACTGTGAGTTCAACAGAGTCGTGACGATTTTCATTTGCAACTTTTCATAATTATTCTTACTCTGTTAAGTCATATTGTCTGAAGCAATGCTTATTTCGATCAGAAGAAATTAAATGTGTTTTCTTTTAGTCGCGTGTATAACGCCTAAACTTGTAACGATCGAAGCGGTCTGTTTTTTTTTCTCGTCAATGAATTGGATTGAAGTTCGTTATGATCTAATTAAGAGCTTTGAATAATGTGCACTAGCACTGTACGAATGATGATGTTTGTTACTGCTCTTGAACATTGAAATTCGAACCTTGATAACGGAGCAGGCAATATTCGAGTTTGCACTCCATGAATATAATAAAGAAAGAAACTGTTGTTAGTTTTGACCATGCAACGTTTTTCGTCTTAAAATAAAATATAGTGTGCACAATTTTTAGTACATGTCGATATAAGTGAATTATAAATGGTAGAACTCCTCTTTTTCTTCCGCTTCTTAAATCGCTGTGTGGCATATGTAAGTAATAGCAGGATGTCGACAATTTCGACAAGACATGCCAATTGCGAAATCGTTTTTCCCGTCATTAAGAAATTGTTTGAACAATAGTGGATTTTTTCTGGAAATACATGAGGGTGTTGATGATCTGTCAAGTGGTATATTTAGCAGGTAATGTAATGTATGTGGTCGACACGAGTCCGATTTTCTTGTGCAAATTTTAAAGTAAATTTCTATATCGAGATGACCATTTGATTTTCAATTAATTACGATGAAAACTCGATCGACCGTAATCAACCAAAAAAGAAAGGAAAATATAGAGAAGGGAAAAAATTAAAAGTCTCACAACGCATATAAATTGTAGAAATAAGTTCTGCGTTTCTGTAATAGTATACAGGTTTATTTATGTAAGTTTGCCATTTATAATAAAGTGTAATAAATTGCAGGAGACGTAACTATCCGCATAGTTATAGACAGTGTTTAAATATTAAGCATATGGGTTTTTAGGTAATATTGAAAGAGAATCAATCATTCATACAATTAGCAAGTAACAATGTATAACGTTCTCATCTTATGGGTTCAAAAAGTTCTTAATGGTGCAGTCTCTCCATACGTATGCTTCTGAATGAATATTCGTGCTAGTGGTTTAGTTCTAAGCGTTAACATTGAATAAGATAGTATTTAATGTTGGTCCTACCTTTAATCGATCTTCAAAATATCTTCAATAGAAAAAAAAAAAGAAAAATATCAAAATCCTCACACACGGATATGACACGTTTATTCCTCATAACTAAGTTGTAATTTTATGGTGCCACAGGCGGTGGAAAGGAGTGGCGTGGCGAGTGTAGCCGATGATGGGGTAGCTGAGAGTAAGCAGTAAGCCGAGTAGCAGGGCTGTAAGCAGTTTGCAGTAGCGAGCGGTTGGTGGTCTGGTGAAAGCAGGTTCGCGAGTCGATCAGGGCGAGAAAAAGAGAGAAAGTGTGAGCGAAAGCTGATGTCTCTCTCTCTCTCTGTGGGGGGTCGGCGTGCAGAAATCGCAGAGGGTACACGGTCTCGAGTGCAGAGAAATAAGCAGAGGGGCACAACGAAAAAGCCACACGCGGTGTTCCTGTTCTCGACCACCGTCCGGGTTTGCAGGTAGCACGTGAGAGCATCACCAGACCTCGCGAGCAACAACTCACATTTCAACTGTTACGTCTACCAATTGCTTCGCGTGTTTCTCGGCAGAGATCATTTCCCCAGCAATGGTTCATTAGAAACCGAGAGGGCAGTGTGTGCTACTTTGTTCCAGGCTGTTTTAGGTCTGATTTGTAAGTTGAGTTTAAAAGTCGATTTTTCTTAAATTACAAATAACCCTGGTAAGACCGTTGTACCGCGTGACGCGGTTCTTATGATTTCGATGGTTTTCATTTTACATACGCCGGGAAATTCATTTCTTTTAGTGGTAGAATTCAATGGTACTTTTTATTTGAGCAAGTTCAAAGTAAGAGAATTTTCTTGTGCGGGGTTGTTTGGTTTTTTTCGTGGAAAAACTTTGCAGCGTGTACGTATATCGGGTTTGTTTTTTCTTTTGTGTTGATTTTTGGTGCAACTTATAATGATCTCAATTTTCTATGGTCATCGTTTGAAACACTTGCCGCCACATTGTGAATAGTTGGGAAAATTTTGAGGGTTGGTATGGGGAACCTTTCGCCTTTTCTGTGTTCTTTTTTTTCAGGTGTCTGCGAACGATAGAGTAAGTATTTTAGAGGTAAGACGATGTCTCGCAATATATAAGATTTTTCTTTTTTTTTTCAAAGGGGGAGGAATAAATCATTGTAGATATGTGGAGGGGTGCGATCAATAAAGATTATCAAATCGAAGAAATAGAATTTTTTATTTCTGACATTACTGGTGTATAAATGGAAGATTGAGAAACCTTCTAAATATTCGAAGATCTTTCGTTCATTAATTCCAAATAACAGAGCCTTTTCGTTATTCCGCTTGTCAAATAATTTAATAGTAAAAAAAAATTATTACACCTTTTTTTGACAAGCATATTAATAGTTATCGAATAATATCAACGAGTGTTAATACCATTTGTACTAAGAAGAAAAATGTAATGCTCTAGGTCGAGTTATCTACATTATCCTAGAAAGTTTCGATTACGCGAAATCCGTAATATTATGCGAAACTGGCAACAATCCACGTTTCATTTGGTTATTCCTATATGTATTTAAAAATTAAAATGGCATGCAACTTTACGTGTATGTTTAACAACCCCCCAAAAAAATCACAGACTATTTGTCCTTGTCCTTACTTTCCGTAGTTCTCTTCAAGACGTAAGGTTTGCAACAAAGGACGGTAACGTACATTAAGAGTGCAATAATGTGCCCAGAGAAATATGTAACTTTGTAGTAATGCCAAGTATCTTCGAGGTTTAATAATAGGAATGATACTCCCAGATACGCCATGCAAGTCGTTTTCTCGTACCATCCTAATAGATACCAGAATTTTTTAGCCTGAAAGGAAAAGGGATAAGTAAATGTCGTTCGACAATTCAATACAGATATATCGACGAATGAAACTTACAATACTATTTTCTTTGCTATTTCGATAGTATTTCGTGGCTAGATCGTCGGTCAGCATGAAGAAAGGAATCTGACACATGCATATAAAGTAACCGGGTGCCCAACCGTGCCAAACAGAGGAAAGGGCGAAAATAACGATTGTTCGTAAGCTCTTCAATGGGAATCGTTTGTAAACGTAGATGCCAAAATAGTATTGGACACAACCGTTCCACACTTTCATTGCTGTTCTCACTGAATTGCACGTTTCTAATTTCCAGATGTTCATATTGTACACAGTATCGTAATCGTATTGCTCGTCTTTCAATTTCTCTGGCGTTTTCGATCTGAAACAACGATGTTGTAGCATTGTTCTGACGGCTAGAGAATTGATATATTACAAGAAGTGTTCTTACAATTCTTCGATAGTTTTGTAATCCATTGGCCCTAATCCTTTTATGGGCTTGGTTCTTGTCGGATATCCTCCAAGTCCAGCCATTTGGCAACCACATTCCGCTAACGTCATGCCGATGTACATTCTTAGACGGAACGTTACAAATGTTGGGTACATGTAAAAATGTTTGTAAAGAAATGATTTTTCCGCAAATTCATCTGTCAGTACGTACTGTAATGTATAAATAAAACTTCGTTATTAGTAGTTCTGTTTCTATATATACTATTATAGGAAAGATCGATATTACTCTGGTCGGGTATAGCGCATTCGTGATCAGAAACAATACAATAAAGCATGCAATCTGTTTGAGTTTAAACAAGGTAAGAGGCCATGGATCTGCATATTTGTAGAAGGGTCTGTATAGATGATCCCAGTGCGTTCTGTATCTGTAATAAGGCCCTGTGGATGAAAGTATAAATAAATATGTAAGTATATGGAATAAGTAGCATCGGTTGAACTATGATTTAGTAGAGTATAAGAGGATTACCAGTCAAGAGTCCCATGTAGGCAAAACTGTAATGGAATACATCCATAAAATCAACATTCTTTAATGCTTCAGAATTAACACCTTCCAGGTCATCGGGTGCTGGACTCATCGCTGCATTTAATTCAAATGCCAGACCAGATAGTTTAAGTGTTTGTATCATAAGTATGAGGTTTGTATGGGTTGGTGGTGTTGGTAGGCCAATGCAGTCTGCTAATCGAAATATTATGAGTAGATAAAAGAAGGAAAAGAAAAAGCTGACCAGATGACTTTTCCTGGAAATAACAAAAAATTCGAAAGATTAATGAAAGCTCTGTTCACAACATAGAATATGTGCGAGATTTTCATATTTTAACGTGAGACATTAATGTTTCTTCTGGAGTATCAAATTAAACCGATCTTCATAATTGATACTAATTCATCCATTAAGGGAAAGTAATTCACCGCGTAATGCGATACAATTAGAACAACCGAAGACGTCTTTCATATCGTATTGATATTGCCGTTCCACGATTGTCTTGACATTGTCGGGTAATTTGATACTTGATGACTTGATAAGTGTCTCACAGAACCGTGGGATTTGTCTGCCTGCTCCTTTCTCGATGATAAATCTCTAATTTATTTCGCATTGATAATGCGAGATAACGCGTTACAGATTAAATGAGATGCCCATGTACCGCAGTCAGACAAGGCGCGATAAATTTACCAGTCGGCTTAAAAATATTCTGTATCTGAACGCAAAGCTGAATGAGATATTACGACACTTAAGTTATCAGATAAAAAGCTATTTAAACCGAACTGGCTCTAGATTCGTCTACTTTCTTTCAACAAACGTGATAGAAACAATTAATATTTCGTACTTTGGTGAAAGCTTGGTTATGATAATCGCGTTAATCAGAGTACTGATTAAAATATGAAGTGTTTGATTTCCAGAGAGAATTACAGTCAGTATGAGGCCAAATATTGTGCTGATCCATTTTTTCACGTCTGGGTCTTCTATCTTCCGATAATAAAACCCAAAATACACACAAAGCAAAAGCAGGGCAACGTAAACGATATCCGACCACATCGTACCGTCACGAATGCAGAAACTCTACTGCCTCTTCTGTCCTACTAGCTCCTTCCTTCCCGCTCCGTATGCGATGCAGTTAATAGCATAATTGTACTTTGTACATGAATTATGCACGGCGAGTAGGAGAAGTCATACATACACATTGATAATACATATTCTCAATTCATTTCGCATGTAATGAATTACGGATTAATGTTCTATTTTTCATCGGTCGCCGGGAATCATAAAATTTCTGATATTTTTTCTATTCAAAATCGTCTATATAAGAAAACGAAATTGTATCTAAAGGTCAGGGTGAATGGGAGTACAGAACGCAAGATTTACATTAATAATTGTAATAATTGTATTTTATACACAATTAAACAAAGAAATTTTCATTGGACGCATATTTGATGCGTAAATAGATTTAGTCAATTAGTGATCAATACGAAAGTAGAGTTTGAACTGCTCATTATGTTAATTAATGTAATAGTAGCTGTGAGATAGTCTCATGTTCGAACGTCCTAGGATTTTTTGCCGAGCGCTTTTTGCGTGAGTTCTGTTTTTTTCTGCTGAGCAAGTTCCTTCTGCTTCTTATCTTCCTCCCGTTTCTTCGCCGCCTCCTCTCGTTGTTGTTTAACTATGGCTAATCGCGCTAGATCCGCTCGGGCCTCATCCGTTTTACCGGCAGCATGTAGTCTTTGATAATTAGCATAAGCCTTTTGTTTTTCTAATTGTTCTCTACAAAAAATGATTGATTCATGACAATGTTGAATACAGGATCATTTATACTTCACATTTTTGCAATATGTAAAGCATATTATTTTTTTACCGTTCTCTCCGAGATAAGTCTGGCTTCGCAGTTTCTAAAGACTGATTTATTTGAGATAATTTTTTCGCCTTCTTTTGTACCCTATTTGGATTTTCCACTTGAATTAAATTTTCTACACCTTTAGACTTTCCCTGCAAATATGAGAAAATGAAATTGACGATCATTTGTTACTAGGGAGACATCTTTATCCGAGTCGTCTCACCTCAGTTTCCGATTCCGAATCGGAGTCATCTGAGTCCGTATCACCTTCGGTATCCGCTTCTGAGGAACTGTGGTTTTTCGCTGATTTACCGCGCGCTTTAGGATATTCTTCGTTCTCTTCATCGCTAGAGCTATCCTTTCCTTTATTTTTCTACAAAAAGTAACATTATATATTTTAAACACAGACCTTTATACTTCCGCCAATGAATTTTTATTGGTCACCTATGTAACATTTATAGAACATTTTGGAATGAACAAATGAACGACAAAGAAATAGATGAAACTGTTCATTCTAGACTTTGACCTGGCGCTTTAGATTCTTGGAAAATAGCTCAAGGTTTTATTGTCCGGTCTCTCGCAAATATTTTGCACCAACAGCGAGTACTCTGGTATGAGCATAATCGAGTTCGATCATCAAAGAACGATTCGACCATTCACGTGCGCAAGAATAATATTTAAGCGGTCGTGGTCTTGGTTAACATAAAAATACTGACTCTCCACTGTTGTTTTTTTTCCTCCTGGCGTCGTTGCTCCTCCAATTCCTCGGGATTAGTGAAATGACGGCTCCGGCCTTTGTAACTGACAAATTTACCTGAAAGAAAATCATGCTTTGACCAGCCCTGTTCTTCGAGGTCAAAACGTACGAATGTGCGTTTTCCTCTCGCATAAATGTGATGCAAAACTGGTGATAATAACTGTTTCGAACGAAAGCTAACGATAATTTGTGCGCTTACCGCGCGGCATTCTTTTTTCCCAAGCAAACGCTCACAATAGTGTAAAGAATATTGTATGGATATTTGTTGCAAAAAAAATGATTCCTTCTCTGCTGCGAGAAAGGAATTGCGTTTAATGTCAGATCAACACTGCGCTGCTGCTGATTTCAACGTCGTCGACCACGAGCTCTAGCGGCATGAATCATTGCATAGAATATTCACGTGTATGGTTGGTAACATTCGTGGACTTAGTGAAAAATTTGAACGAACGGACCGACAAGCTTTCACAACATTTTTATTCTTATTTGATATTATAGATACAGTAGGTGGACATTCATTATTTTCGTACCAGATATAAATTCGTATTAACATTCTGGTATCTTAGTTGGCGTTACAATGTTACATAATACAATACAAGTTTCTAAATCCATATGATTGAATTTCATAATTATTTGCTTACGCATCGCGAATCTGCATGCATTTCACGTCAATGGAAATTAGAATTTTGAAATCGGAATATAAAAACTAAGTTATTCATATTTTATCCGGGAAAACATATTTTCATAATTTCAACTGCATTGAGTTTTCCGATCTTGAATTATGTAGTTCATGCTACAGTGGACTTGATGTTATATCTGTTAACATTAATTCTTAAATATCCAAAGGTTCACTTTTCAATATATATCTATATCGAAGGAAGTATTTTATTTTTACTGAATTAGCAGCATTCGAGTAGAATTGATACTTTTTCGTAAGATTTCCGTCCCAAAATCAGCTAACTAGTTATACTTTTCGAATTATTTCCATTTCGCGGTACGAAGTAAAGTATCTTTATAAAGCATTTATGAAGTTTTTAGCGTCAACAAGGAATAATACGTAACATAAGTGGTGCGACTGGAATGGATTAAAGTTATTAAATGTAATTGCAAGTCACGATGTCTATGAAATATCAAAGGAAACTGCGCGGCATGCAAATTCGCCGCTGTGATATGTTTGCCTTAAAACTTCGCAGTTATGTAAAATAATCTTCGTAACTGTCACAATTTTTTCTATTTTAGAAATAATTCAGTTCCAATTAAAAGTAGGGTGCTCTTCTGCACATATTTCATTAATGATTTATTGGCAAAATATGTTTTAGAATTTTACTACTGAATTTCAATCACGAAGGTTTTGCATTGAATTTTAATTACGAAATATTTCCTCCCATATTGTTTCTATTATTATGAAACAGTAAGTGCAACTTTTATGCGTTTAAACAGATAACAATATTTTTTAGTGCAGACTTTTTCTTTAATTATTCTTCTACTAATCATCATTTATTAACATATCTTTCTATGTTTTCATAGCGGAAACCTTCGTTCCCATTTGAGCGCTGAACGCGTTTATTTTCACTTAAATATGGCGCGCCTTCGTCAAGTGCTATCTCCTAGCGGCAGTCGACGGCGGCATATTGCAATTCGAAACCGAAGCAGCCAGTCTGCTTTGGGTGTTTGGAATGGTCGGATGTACGCAGGAGTGTGTTCTTGAATGTCAGCCGGTAAGCGACTGTTTTGTTGTGTCCTCTGTATTTTTCAATTGAGCGGATCGTAATATCGAATGCAATTAATTTCGACAGTGTTCACGCGCGATATTTAGAGGCAGTATCACACGAGGTTCCATCGTATTGTTGGGAATACGACAATTCGAACGGTCTTCCAGCATTCGCGAGAAGTGTGTCAAAGTCTCTATGTAACGTGTTTTCTGTGCGTCCATAGTCAATCGCAGCTGTATGTGTCGCCGAGCTGCGGATACAGGGTCCTGTCGACGAAAAAATGGTGAGTCACGAAAAATACTAATTTCCTTTTGTAATATCCAAATCGTGCATTATGCAACCGAGGGAAAAAAGAAAGGTGATTCGTTCAGAGTGGAAAGAAACGTACAACGAGCGTGTACGGTCATGTTTACTCATTTTTCGTGGGTCCTGTCAAGTGTTGGATCCATTGTGCTATCATGGGTAGCATAGTTGCACGATTTGGATCGTGCGTGAATGAATCTCTCTGGCGAGGTTACACATCGTGGTCACAGCTTCACAAACCAATCAAGGTTATCGCGTATAGGTACATGTACCTCTCGCCGTGTCTTATGAATGGGTACCTGTTCCCCCTGCCCTTTAACTACAGTAAAAATCAGAGAAATACCATTGGATGCTGTGCTAGATCGAAAATTGACCGTACACACGGGATACTCTTTCATGGACATCCTACATGCCTACATATATACATATACGAAACATCGCAACTCATATATGTATATTATTATATAGATATTTTTTAAATTCTCTTAAATTCGATTGAATTCCATTACATGCAATTAAACTCTCTAATTTTAAATTAACCCTTGACTACCGTAGAACGTGCGTACGTGAGAACGCTCCAAAATCTCAATGGAGATTAATTTGTAGCTAGCCGAGGGTTAACAGATAGGACCAAGTGGAACCGATACCTTCTTGCCAAGAGCAATGCAGACAAAGTTTTCGTCTTCATTTCCATATTTACAGAAAGTTACACTTTTCCTTGCGCAACGAGAGTTACTACGTATGTGTAACAGATGTTGCGGTAGCGAGGTTATTTGTGTGTCCGAGTTTGTCGTAAGAATTTACATTTAAGGTGAAGCGCGAGTGAAATAAATAAGTATATTGTTTCGTCGTAGCAGAGTTGGTATTATTGGGACAGGTAGGCGCGGGATCAGTAACACGTGCGAGACTTTTCATTCAGAAATAATGGGTTTCCAATAATTACGCGCGCAGCTAAACCCATCGTCAAAGAATATTGCATATACATATATAACATATACGTGCACGGTGATAGGGTTAAGAGTCAGGGCCTGGATGCTTCTTTCTTTTTTCAACGACGATAAAGGTTCTAAGCTGACGGATGATGCGTTGAACGTTAACTTTGACTCCTTTCTCGTTTAAAGAGCTTTCGCCTTCGCTGTACTCGTGATAACGTGAAACATTCGCCAAGCATTTCCTTCGAACAGTAGTCTCGCGCGTGATTTTTCACGAACAGCGTGTTCCATTCTTCTAGACCCCATCAAATGTGCCCACCGTGCCCTTCGCTGTGGCGCGCACTCCAAAATAACTGCTTACCGAAACACACGAAATCATCTCGTCCTCATTACGCATACGTGCCTTCGTACGACTGGTTCCTTAAAATACCGATGCCGTGCACGAGCTTCTCGTCACGTTCCACGGTCGTGCAGGGATTGTTCAGCGGAAACAAACGATCATAATAGACGGGACGACACGCGGTATCGTCGCAGCTGCGAAAATGGTTTTGTTTTTTCGCCACGAAATTCAACGACAGAGATGGTACAAAACGATTGGAAGCCGGTCGACGTGATTGCAGAACGTTGATCGTTTTAACGTGATATCTATCGATCCGATAATTTGTTGTCTGAATAGTTTGGTCATCCACTGTGCACTGTTACGATGTCGGATTCGCCTAGTTCCCGAGACGAGCAAGGAAACATGCAGCTTTCGCGAGGGAACGGCACCGAAGAATGCCGTTACTAGGTGCACGTGGCGTGGCGATTATAATCGAGCCTCGATGCGAGAACAACGATTACCAGACGAAAGTGATTTCCCCGTGCATTGCTACAGCCGATCCCGGTCGAACACCGGCGTAGAGAGACCCGAAACGGGAACGAATATTTTACAACTGCTGCGATTTCGGAGCGGCGTTAATAACATAGGCTCGGTAATTAGGTGGTTTCGTTTTTAAAACGTGGAGGAAAACGAACTGAGAATCTGGAAAAGTCGTTTCATTGAAGAGAAACTTAGCGTGAATAAAATTCTGACCGACACGAAATCGTTTGGCACAGTTGGTATTTAGTTTTCCACGTGTTTTATAAAGGCCGGCCGGTCGACCCTAAAGTATCGACCCCAAAGTATTCCTTCGTGATTACCGGGTCTAGGTTATACGTATTGTACTCGTTTTCTCTGGCACGAGTCGACCCGGTCATTTGCAGCGTTCGTCACGCTCGAACGTGTAGCGAAACGTGCCCCTTCGGGTCACTCTTTCGATTATTGGGAACGGGTATTGAATGTAGATCAACGATAAATCCCTGGGGTGTAATTATCGCAGGGGCGGTAGCATATATGTATATATTACGCGTAGAATAACGATACCGATCGTTCTGATTAGATTAGACCCCGATGACGCTTGCGTTATTCATTTTACGGCCAAGCTTTGTCGAAACTCCATAGGCAAAATGATACACTCGGACACGTGTTCTACACGAGCCAGACACGTCTCTTTTCCTTTCGGTGTACGTTTAATTACACCGTGTAACGGCGTCTTATGATGCTGATCGCGCAAAATGAGATAGCACTGTAATTGGACGCGAAATTCTTCAATCGTACCTCTTGGAATTATTTAAAAAAACCAATTACATTTCGTGTTATTCAATACCAAGTTTGAAAAAATCCAAGGATTGCTCTTCTTGAAATTATATTTCTTTCTATTTGACTACTAATCCATTTTATTTAACGTGTCGTTGATTTAACGATACAGATTTGACAAATCTTGCTGCTAATTTTTCCGTCGTTTAATTCCTCTCCTTTTTTCGTTCGTACAAGTATCATCGCTGAGAGGTAATTGAGCATAATCGAGAGAGAGAGAGGGGGGAGGGGCGCTAATTAAAGCCCGGATTCTTTCTGTAAACGAATTTTAAGTGGCACGGGCTGATCGTCTCGTTAAACAAATAGGACAATCAAAGGGATCCCCTTTAGAAAGGAGGGAAACCATGCGGATGAGACTAATAACTTAATAAAAAAAGAAAAGGGTCCCTATCATTGGGGGGGTTCGTGGACCGTGCGAAGGCCACCCAGAAAAATGGAACAAACGGGTCAAAGCTTTTGCTTTTCCTAAAACTTCGTCGATACTTCGCCCGCAGTTTATCGATGAACGAAAATACACCAACTTTGCCCGGTGAAACATTTTCACAGTCCAGGCTCAAGTCGCTGTTAATAAGTTACATAACAGTTATTACTTACGTTCGAGGCACTTTTGGATTTATAGTATAGTTTATCACATACATTAAATATTCTCGTTTCCCACAAATTATTCCCAATACACAGTATGTATACGCGCATGGAACGAAAAACAGAAAGGAAGATGCGGATTATCCGCATCCCTGCAGAATCCACTCCGCTGTTGCGATTCTCGATTACGAACTCGCGTTGACCGGGTAAAGAGTACCCAAGATTGCTTCTCCTCTGTAAACACGCCTATCGATCCTCCAGAAAATTCAACGTTTCGCGCATTCCTTGGTCAGCACGTTTATTAAGTAGTTAAGCCTGGCTCGGGAGGATTTCAGATGGTATTCAGACCGTACACAGTAGTACACTAGGAACTGGATCAGGAATGTAATTAGGACCGGTCGATTGTACGATCGATCCGCCATTTCATTCCTGTGAAAATTCTGAGAATTTCGATCAGGATATTGATTCGATCTTCGTCTTTTTTTATTGCTATTGGATATCATCGATTTGCCGATTACAATTGCCAGATGAGTATGGGGCATAAATACTTTCGTTGTTGCATATTTGTACGGCGCAACGAATAGATTTTCCACAGGGATTCATACGTGCGTGTAATTTGGAAGTTGCGTCGAACGGGGACGAGATTTCTTGCGGTCGGTGCAAGGCAGAATTGATAAAACGAGTGCGCACAGGTTCGCTCTGACAAGATGCTTGTCGATTTATACTCCGATCCAGATTAGACAAGCCTGCTTGGAGACCTCGCGTTACGTCGGCGATAACTTTGTTTGCGCTCGTTTATTATCAGTTTCCGTGAAATTCTTCCCCGCGGAATGTGAAATGTAAAAAAGTTTCGTACGGTGCCGTGCTTCGACGGAAGCCAAGTCAAGGATACTCGAATGTCCGCTGCTTCATTGAAATAAAATAACTCCCCTCGCGACTAAATAATCACCGAAGCGTGTTCGTTGCGTTCGATACGTTCAGCTCGAGGTGAAACTACACTTTACGAACTGTTCTTGCGCAGGTAAAAAGCATCGGGCTTCTTCACGATTTATCCTTCGCGAGACCCAACTTGTCCGCGACGCGAAGGTACTTACGTTAGGTGCAGGGTTAAAAAAAAACCGTAATACATACGTAACTTCACTTCTCCGTTTCAATGGGACACGAGCTCGTTAAGCTTGGAGGGTAAGGCACGGAAACAAAGGTGCCACGGTAACCAGGACATGGAAGGGTTCAGGTTATACCCCATTTGTTTAGACAGTTTAACGGTCTCCTGGAAACGACGACGACGTCGATGTCGACGTCGACGTCCCGTTGCAAGGATGGGGTAGGTTGAAACGCATGCGCCTCTTTACCAGTCGATAACACCACCGATACGATAGCAGCACCGAGGCAACCAGCCGCGTTGCCAGCTGCAACATTGACACACCGATCCACATTGGTAATCACTATGTCGTCCTGTTTAATAATTGCCCGAGGACAGTTTTCAATGGACCTCGTCGTTCGAAGTTCGTTGAACCGGGAGAGAAAAGTCTCCTCGATGCACAAAACGGTACAGCTTTTTATTAATATCGAGGAACAATACGTATAAACACCGCAGGTGTAATCGATAGAAATAATTGTCGCAGAGTACGATTATATAGATTCTTTTTATTAGTGCAATCGCTGAATGTCTGAGTAGGCGTATATATAGGTGAGCACTCCGCGGTGAAAGGGTTAAGAGATCCTCGACAGAGGCTTGCGCTAGACTCCCTCGGTATTTCAATATCTGTAAAATTAGAAGAGGACAGGATATACTATTTCACACTTCGCGGAGTGATAATAAATTCTTTCGCGTCGGGGTGCTTTCACGGGGGTGCCAGGTGGATCGCCCATACGGTGATTGATCATGTGCCGAAATTATTAGGATCTTCCATGGTATGTACTTTTATTGGTCGACGTATTTCTTCTATCCTCTACGAGAATTCATTCGATCTTTCTCTCTCGATTATTTGGAAATTCGTTCGGCCTGTTCGAAACGACATAAGAATTTTTATCTACGACAACAAATTTGGTTCAAAGTCGATAATAATAAAAAATATATATATAGAACGAAGTTAGGGTGTGATTCTGTATTTCTTTTTCGACGAAAGGCTTTCAAGTTTTCTGTCGCTGTCGTTCGTTTCGTCGAGGATCGACCGTGCAGAGTATTCTAATTTCGTTGAAGCACGGTGCAGATGTACGGTTCAGGGACATTGTCAGGCGCCACTGGTGCAATTTTCCCAGTGAGTCGATTGGAATTGCCCGAATTAGACCGGCGGTGTCGTCGAACTTTGGACACACTGAATCACGGCAACACGGGGCTTTGCTGTTTTTAACTTTGCCAATTTCGCCGTGTATTTTAGGAGGCGTTTCGTCGACACACCGTGTCTACCCATAGTTCGATCTATTTCCCTTCGAATATCGGAGCTGAATCGTTCGACTTTCGACTTCGAGTCGAACCCACGATACATTATACGCGTACGAAATTGGTCTACCAGCTGAATCTATTTTAAATATACTCCCCGAGGATTCTATATTCATTTCAACGAATTGTATCGTTCAGCGATTGTTCAAGCGATAAATTCAATCCATTGTTCTCGATATCCAAGGTAACGAAGTTCACGTATGTATCAGCTTATCAGTGGGCTCTGATAAGCCACGAAGTCACATTTGAAATTTGTAATTGCGTCCGATTGGTGATACATCTAATTGTATGGCCAACAAAAGTTTAATCTCTGGCAATCGTCGTGAGTCACCAGTCAATGGAAAGCTCGTCGCGAGGAATGAACGGACCTTTATCATTCGTTCATTGAACCGTTTTGTGTGATAATACACTCGTTGATTCGTGAAAGGGACTCTCCAGACGACGGTCGAGACACTCTGAAGACGTCGTCCCGACGAGTCGTTTAATAAATCATTTTGAAACCACGAAAGGCTTCCAGCCGACAAACGTTTGGTACGATCGAGCATCTTGTATCGATGATCGTCTCGCGTCAATTTTAATCTAAGTGGCGAACGCGGGGAACGAGTTGTCCTTTCTCCGAAAGGACCGTTAGACCTATTTCCACCTGGTTTTTTTATTCGGACGTATCGGAAGTAAAAGAGACGCACGCTTAGTGGGCCACAGTAAACTCGTATTTTTATCTTGGCTCGATTTTTCCATCGAACAAATTGGTGCTTCTTGTTCCACTTAATCGAAGAGCCTAAGCGCGTACGCGTTAATCTATTCTGAGTCAATTGTCGACGTCGTCAAGACTCGGGGTATAAATTGACGAAAGAGCGAAATTTTCGCGTTGCATCAAAAATCGAGCGAAAACATCAATTATATTCTCGAACGCGAGTCTCGTTAGTCGATTGCACGCATTCGTACGTAGAAATGAAAATCTATTGAATCTGGAAATGAAGTAATTTGCTATTCGTGGGAAATTAATTGAAATGAGTTATTGGACAATGCAACGCAATTCTTTTTTTTATACATATATGATCGTGACGTCTTTGACTAGGAAGCACAGCAATTATTCGTGGTTCAAGTACAATATAGAGTACCGGCTCCCGGTGTGAGACTTACAATATGGCGCAACAGATTGCGAACAAACAGTGTCCCATGCATTCATAGAGAACGTTTCACCATTGCTTTCCGCGGCCGGCAGTTTATCTACGAACAGACTTAATTTCGTTATTAGCATTTCTGCTCTGAATAAATTGAGCTCGTTAAGCTCCGCGAGTTCTTCTGCAGTCCGAGCGTAGCCTTCGGCCAAGAACAATGAGACTTTTCTTACTACTTCTTACTTATAATTAGACCTCCGCGTTTTTCCATCGCGCTACATTAACGTTTTGCCTGGATGCATGCTACTTTCTTCGACGTTGTTGGATGAAAAGCGAGGAAAAAGAAACGAGAAATGTAACACGTTTGAGCTTAACAAGGATTTCGTTAAAAGGTTTCGAAACAGCGTTTCTTTTTATATCTCGTTTTTGTAAATCTGCATCTCTTTCTCTTTCGTTCCCTTTTACTTCCACTCCCTGCTTCCATTCAAAGAGGGTGTAAAAAAAAGGGAAGAAAATGGGACACAGCGGACGAGGACACTAAAATGTCGAACGCTTGGAAAAGTTTTTACTAAATCTTGTTAAGACAGGAATCGGAGAATTATTTGAACGAAAAGTTGTGCGTCATTATAGAATCGATATTAATTTGTAGGATACCAATTTCTCCCCGTTTGCCGGGCAATCCACATCAGGTGTGTTTAGAAATCTTGGTTAGTTTTTATTCAAACGAAAACTCTCCCGTTGGAGTACAGATGAATGGGCACGCGACACGTGTGAATATTTTTTTCGCGAACGAAACCCCGTGCCCGCGTCTATAAACTGATACAGGGAAGAAGTGAAAGCGAGGTAACGAGTCTTGGAAACGAGGCACCTTTATTATATAAAACCGGCTGGGAACAATAAATCGCGATAGAGCTGTGCATCGAGCATTCAGGGATTCGCAGTCACGAGCGATTTTGAAACAATTCGTATCTGCTCGCGGAATCGATTTCGCTTCCGCGAAAAATCATTTTCATCGACTTTCACGAACCTCGATGACGTGGCGCCGAGTGAAATCTCACGTGGCCAGTTTCGGAATTTAACGATCGTTAATAAATCGTCTGGTTCATTTTTTTCTCTTTTCGGAGAAACTATTATAGCCTCGAGTGAAACCTTGCGGTCTGAGAAACATGTTACGTTCGATCTGCCAAATAAGCGATCGAGAGCATGAACGTAGAGTAATGAAGTTGTAAATTTCTTTCGGTTCCCCTCGAATTCTATTCGGCCCGTGAAATCAGTCTCCAAACGATTCAAATATAAATTGACTTGCCATATTCTTTATCGTGTTTATCTTCGCGATAATCAGATTCGCGTCGTGGAAACAAATTTTTACACCGGCTGATTAATTTCAACAGGCGATCGAAACCACCGCCGTTCACTCTGTTCGACCAGACGGAGAACAAACGGAAAATCGTATCGTAAACTTCTTCCGGTAATTTAACGTCCCCGGTATTATGATTGTTGGCGGAAGAAACAGCTCGAAGGAAAGTCTGTTCGACGTACAAAAAACGCGAGCGAGTTTTTTCCCCCGATGTAAATTAATATTAACGACCGATTCAGCGTCGTCCGATACTTGTAATTTGAAGGATAGAAAACTGTCGAAGTTTGTGGGTCGTGAAATTTCTTGAGGGTACGTCGGATTATACGAGGAGAAACCATGGGTGTAAACGGTGGAACGAAACGGAGCGGAATCGTAAAAGTGACCGGGTCCGTTGAATGGATGGACGAGGACGGAAACTCGCGTGAAAATTGATTTGCATAGCCGGAACGATCGCGGCAGTTTGCCTCTGTCACAGATATGCTTCTGTCCATTTTTTTCGCTCGGGCACTGCTGTATGCACGAAGGAACAAGGGTGAAGATGCGTGCACAGAACAGAGGGCACAAGCAATGAAATCATCGCGGATGGATATTTGGTATCAACGGATGAATTTGATACGCGATTGCGGAGAGAATCATTTGCAAATATTTGCGAAAAAAACCTCGCGACGGTGACGCTGTTTCTCTTCATCTCGCAATTCGAATTGCTTGCTGGGCAAATAATAGATCGGTGCGTATTTTTCAGCGAGACACAGCTCTCGCTGCGAAATCGCCCGGTCAAATTCTGATTCAACATTCTCATCCGAGAAGCAATCGCGGTCGTACGATTATCAGGGGCTCGAATGTAATGCGATAAATCCTGACCCTATTCCCGCTCCATTGAAAGACGGGTTTTCGTGGGAATTAAGTGGGATTTACGGAGCCAAAGGGTGGAAAAAAAAAATGGCGCATAAGTCATCCTCGTCGTCCGCCCAGTGATCCATGCCGATACGAATTCAGTCTGATTTCTCTTTTGTGCACGGAGCCTCGAGGCGCAGGCTACTCGCGTTGGCACAAAGGCCCCTATATCGACAATGGCTGCGCGTTCATTGTTTATTTACAGCACTCACGACGAAGCCGTGGTCTAAAAGCGTAACGAGCGCAATTCACCGGCAGACATGCTAATACCCGAATTACCGGCTCGTCGCGAATCAACGCGCCACGTCTGCCAAACGTGTGGAGAACGTTGCGCCGCGAACGCGAAAACTTAATAATAGTAATAACAATAATAATAACAATAATAATCTACTCTGTCCGATTGATAGCCCAATAATCGGGCTGATAAGCATCCGGAATAAGTGCCGACCCACTTTTCACGGATGTGTACCGCATTAGGCAACGTCCAAAGTGGAATCTTCGTCCGCTGGCCCATTTACCCACTTCATTATGCGCGCGGATGCGTGAAAATTCAGTGTCGCGATTCTATATAATTTTCTCGCGAGAGGACCGTTCGCGTTCATGAAGATTGAAACGTTCCGCGGCTGCCTTTTTACGCGAGTACACCGAGGAGAATGTCCAGCGGTGCGATGAAATAATAACGAATCTCATTACCGGGCACTCGTGCTTCGTGGATTCGTAAATTGAAGCCAGCTGCGATTCGAAACGTGCAGGAGAATCGCGCGCTTGCCGATTCCATTCCGTTCGAATTATTTATTCCTCGGGTTGTTGCTCCTCGAGATGCTTGATAAATCGTTGCGGAGGTTGAACAGTTAGGCAAATAGTTTGCTCGTCCTGGTTCTTCTCAATTTTTGTTCTCCTTCGCGCGTTCACTGTGACTTGCAACTCTTGGAATATTTATCGACGAAATTTTTGTTTCAATCGTACCAATCTTTATCGAGCATCGGAAGCCCGGATAATTAATTTACACCTGTAGTTTTTTTGATTACAAGCGTTCCTCTGTTTTTCCAATGAAATTCTTCTCACTGGATAACCTTGCCATTAGGAAATATCGATATCTAATATAATCTACTCGATGAGCTACATGTGCCCCAGATACCGTACAATTCTGATAAAATCTTATGCAATAGCTACCTATCAGTGCTACCTATCTTCGAACAATCCATCAATGAATGATTCACCTAGGAAACACTCCACCCTCGTAATCTCGTTCGAAAATACGATTTCCCGACCGTGAAACCAAAGTGAAATTAAAATCAATATCGAGCGACAAATTTTCTACAGAAATAATCCACAGAATTCTACGTTGCTCGAAGGATTCTCTGTACAAAGCATCGTATGTTCTCTCCTCCCCGTTGTCTCCGGTTAGTTACAGGTGTTAAAAAGTCCTACGTAGGCTCAATCGCGGACAATCGTTCATCCTTGAAGTCGCGCGGTGGCTTCGTCTTCGCGTTCGCCAAGGCTGTGCCTTCTTTTTGTCCAAGTATTTGTACGCAAGAGTAAGTTTACGGGCCGACAGGTCTGTTGCATCAGTGTAACGGTATGTTATCGAGCATCATCCCGGTTCACCGCGTCACGAGTTCTCCAGGTGAACAACTTGCCGCAACAGAACGTCGCCGTGATCGCGCTTTACTTTTTCCCTCCTCCCTATTCCATTTTCCTCTGGTCGATATTATTTTTTGGACAGGTAATCGAACGTGTCGTTTCTCAACCGGACCGTATGATTGCGAAGCAGCACGGGAGGTGTTCGAACACCGTCTCGTTGACGACAGTAGTCGTGATTCATTACTTTTTTCTTCCCCCTTTCCTTTGGAGATACGTGTGCAGCCTCGGACAAATTAAATTGTAGACTCGCCTTAATTTCATGTCGTTGTCGAGACTTTGTCTTCGAGCGAACAGTGGACTCGTCTTCGATTTAATCCGAGACCTGCCTCTACATTCGATTCCTGAGCTACCCTCGCAAACAAGTTTCTGTCTTACCTCCGTCCAAGCTTCCGCAATTTACCATTAACTTCGTTCCGATCTTACCTTTGAACTTACCGTCCGACCGGACCTCAGGAGTGACTCTAGATTTCCCCGTGATTCATCCCACGCATGCCACTCCATTCACCGTTCAATTTATTCTGGGCATACCTTTGAACTTTCTGACGGGCCTGCAGGCCTACTTCTAAATTCGTTCCTCATCTATTTTATGCTTAGAACGATCTTTTAATATTCGTTTAAGCTCAACCTTGGCCTGACTTGATCGCGGAAGCGAAAGCTTACGGGGTACATTGAATTTGGACATCGCGAGTCTTGTCCATCTAGCCGTATATCGAATTTGTATGTAAAATCAACGATCCAACGGTGGATCATTCAGCGTATGCCCATGTCGGTCCGTTTAATTGGCGTTTAATTAACGCCCCTTAACAGTAACCACTTCTCCGTGCGTTTCCCTAGAGATTTCGGAGGCCATTAAAACGGCACGTACCACGGAACCGAAACGAAAAGCCCTCGAGACGGTACCGTCTGTTCGTCGGGCGTGAAGTGAAAGCCTTCTTCGGTATTTTTTTTTTTCTTTCCTTCCTGTTTTTGTTTTCTACCGCACAGTGATGTATCGTGATTGCAGCACGGCTGCATTGTGCCCGACGCTATGAATATTTTCTATCGTTCAAACGTCTCGCGGATATTCCCCCCCGCCACCGACGACCCTACAACATTTTCAGGCCTTTCACAGACGTCTTCCACGTTCTTTCCCCGGTTCGGATGTTTCGCGCGCCGACAAAGGCGACGATACAGAAAGTCGCGGAGAATTTGCAGTTTTTCTTCTTTCTTTTTTTTTTTTTTTTTTTTTTTTTCGTTGCGTCGAATCGAACCAGCGAACCCCGGCATAGAATTGGGTCGTGAACGTGCAATAATCGACCATCGTTTCTCGCAGGAACGTTATTACGAGCTCGTTACAGATTACGCCATGTTTCCAGCTTCGATGCCGAGTATTTTTCACGCGTGTACCAGCGCGCCTTTATTTCTTTTTTTCTCTTCTTTTCTCCGTTGCCCGCGATAGAAAACCGGGACACTGACAAGTTGTGAGAGCTCGGTTCCCTCGACTGGGAGTTACACCGTTCGATCGATGAAAACGTGTACGATTGTTTCGTTCCTCACAATGCTCGTCTGGCAATTCGATCATTCACGCCTCTTGTTCACCAGCGGGAGGCAAGAACCGCGGGTCCCACGATTTCCTTTTCTTTTCGTAAAGAAATTACAGAAAAACAATGACCCTTTCGATCGTGTTCCGAGACGCGGGGGGCGTCGAACGTTTATCATTCTACGCGCAAAACGCAACGTTTCTGAACAGTGCTCACCGCAAGATAATTAACGCGGAACAATCGGTTGCTCCGCGGTATGCATGTTCGCATTAATGACCCAATTAACCTGAAAGCCATCAATATCTCCTATCTTTAAAGTAACAAATTTCTTATTAGCCCTCGTCCGGCTGTGAAACATTCCATGCAGGAAACAGCGATACAATAAGCGATAAATCAGACGGATTAATTGCCACGGGTTATTAATTCAGATTTTATCGTCGGAACAATGCCACGGATTTATCTAATTAGCGGACAATTGAATTAGAAATCTGCTGTTACCAATGCCCGTATCACACAGTCCACAAACTATCCACTATGATATTTAGGTCGCAGAGAATCGTTTTCTGATTCTTTCTTTTTCTCTTTCTGATTGCTTTGATAATCCTGCAATTAAAACATTGAGAATCGATCGACGTTTCGACGAACCGTTCATACGCCGTCAGCGGAGGAGTTTAAATTCAATCGCGGTGAGAATGAACGGGGTACGATGTATCCACTTACTTTCGTGGTGGCCGGTACGAAAGTGAACACACCTCGCCGCGTTCCCAAGGTACACGCGCCGCTAATTTAGTCATTCGTCTAATTAACACGTTGCCGTCTAACGTCTATGGCACCGGTTTCACCGCATACTTGCATGCCGGGCGTACGATTCCGTTAACGCCGGCACGTCCACGAATTCCCCGCTCGGGCATTTTCTATTATTAAAACGGGACTAGCCTTGACACCATACGAAATTCTTCGCCAAACGGGCCACAGCTTCCCCGCGAACGACGCCAAAATCATCGTTCTCGTTTCTGTTTCTCCGAACGACAATTTCCGTTCGACCGGCTTATTAATAACCATCCCACATTCCAGATCCTCGTTCGTGAATTGAACGGTGTTCACCACGGTCGTTCTAGAAATACATACAGGCAGTTGATTCATTATTTTCTTCTTCCATTAATTCGATCCGTATTATTGGAATGCTGCGTAAAAATTGGAACGCGGCCCTCGTTGAACCTGGTTTAATTCGTCACGTCGCGTGGGAATCATGGAAAGTGATGCCCGACATTGCAGCAAATTGGGACCGCGTTGAATTCTTCGGCCGTCTGTTACGCACCCATGTATCTGTCTCGCTTTTCTTTTGGATCTTAAGTGTCTCGCGATGCAGCTCGCGTTTTTTCGTTCGTTCTCTCCGCGGCTTATCGAAATATCTGTTGGCCCGGCCGTCCTGTACGGCGCAGAGTCGCGGAGGCATTATTAGCGTCGAGATTGAAGGGGCGAGGAACGATGTCGGTGGCTTGTACGAAACGCTTGGCAAAGGGTTATCAGCGAGATCGTGAGTTACGAGGCCCACTTGCTCGATAGACTGATTTCCCCCTGGCGAGGTACCCGCGTTCCAGATATGTACTATGCGCGTTCCGTACGTTCTGTCCTAATGCGGAGGAATCATTTTTAACTGGCCGGTGTAACGGGCTTCCTAGTGTTACACGCGCTCTATTATTAGTTTCGGTTGCCTACGTGTGCCACATACTGCTCGTACGCTGCCTTTTAAATGTCGCTACACCGGCGATATTTATTCTGACCATTGTACTCGCTCTCCCTTTTTAATTCGCCACGGATCCGTTGAGACGTTTCGTTCTCGCGGGGCACGAAAATCACCGAGCTGTATTCATTCATTCAATTAACATTTTCGTCGGGCCCAGAAAAATGTGAAATATGTGTTTGGCAAAATTTTGTTGCGCTTAATTATTTCAATCATAATTGGCTCTTGGTCCTTTTCTTTAATATGCATATATTTCACGAATATGATATTTATTTTCGTTTCGCAATAAACGAAAGGTACAGTTCTTGTGGCGTTCGTGTGCATGGATATTGCTGTGCGCGTGTGAATCACCGAAACGATCGAACAGCAACGCTTAATTGCCTCCTTTTTGCGGCGTATTGCAAGCCGATTTGCCTCAGGCACACGTAACGTTTACGGCACGGGAAGAATTCGAGCAACGATTCGTGCCATCGAAATAGGAACGTTGAATTATCGTTTTCGTACGCTCCCAGCGTTCTTGATCTTATCCCAAACACCTTCCATCGAAATTATACCCGCAGCAGTCACGTACCAGAAAGCTCCAGCATTCTTACTTTTCCTTTTGTCCTCGTTGTCCGCTCTGTGCAACAATTTGTACAGAAATCGAAATCGAAATCAATCCATCTTTCTGATACTTCGCAACACAGATATGCATTGAATTGACATCGCGATTGAACTGACGTATGCAACGTCTACTTGGCCGACCTGGCTGCAGCTCCAATTTGATTTACCTACTTTTTTCACGTGCCCCCGAATATCTTGGTCGCTCGATGCGTTTTCAGGTCGGCTCGCGAACCTCGAAATACACCTGTTTCTCGAGTGGAGCATATAAACAACGCGAATGAACACTTCGCATCGGTCGCATTGCCTCAGATGTGTTTCACGTCCCGCGGCGAGCAAACGATAATTCCTTCACGCAGCGAATAATTTTTACTGGCCCGTCGAGCTGGAAGAATCGCTGTACGTTTTTAGCGCTCGAAAATCATGCGCGAAAGAATCCTCCTCGCTTTTCCTCAATATTTTCCGCGGGGACGCGCGTATCCCGTGGAAAATAATTACATGGCGCAAAAGCGACGCGGAAACAAACGGGAAACTTTACGACCCGCGACAAATCACGCGCGTGCACAAGAGAAACAATTAACCGTAGTTTCTGTTTGGAAGCACACTTCGGTTTCGTTTCGAATTTTATCCGGGAATATTGAAGCTTTTTATAGGAATTTATTTATACGAATTCAGATAGCAACCTATAACTATCGTGTACGCTCTATCATATTCGGCTAACGATCATTCCGTTCGAACCGCGATCGTTGTTTTTTTTTAATTTCTTAATCCCGGCCAACGTTAGTCTCGATCGCGGAAACGGTATCTCGCCTAACGTCGATCGAATTTATTCCCCGTAAACTTCGCCGTAAATAGAATGTGGACATTCTCATTTACCGTTGCAACAACGATACACGCCGTAATATTTTGGAATGCGCGAGATCCTGTTATCGTTCCTGTTCCTTCGTTTATCACGGCGCAGTGGCGTCTACCCTCGTTCTCAATGGGTTATTCTCATTTCGACGAAATTATCAGCGTTTCCCATCGAACCCGACCACCACTATCTAAGCTACATACGCACTCTCGAAGAATCGTGTCAGTACAATTACCCGAGCAACAGACACTCTTCTGATCGCACTCCAAAGTTCGCATTACCTACTGCATTTCATTTCCCGTGATAGCTGTTCAATTCGAAAACAAATTCAAAGAATTTCCGCGATGATTCTGCAATTGAAAGAACGAAGTGCAAAGTTGCAATAAACGGTCGACGTTGATTCCCTCGTTATCGTATTCGTTTTCGAGAGAAAAAAAATGAATAATCAGACATTTGCCGAATCTGAACCAGTTGCACGGTGACACCTTTGACACTGTTTCCTAGACCGTTTTGGAGGATGAACATTACTCAACGATTATGCAATAGTGTGCAGCAGGTGGAGCAGCAGGCCGGTATTATCTATAAATATTCAGAAGCCCCCGTGGCATGGGCTTTAATTTATTCGACCTCGAATGTAACGCGCAGAGGTGGGACAAGAAGACAGGTACACTTAGCATGCACGTGCAAAAGTAGGTAAATCAAATTTAAACCGGGAGAGGTGCGAGGGAACACACGACGAGAGAAATCTGGCGTTCTGGGTCATCGTACAGCTCTTCTACTTCTCTCTCCCTCTCTCTCTCTCTCCCCATCTCTGTCGTTCGTCCGTTCCACGGCTGGTTTCTTCGGTCTATCGATCCCTTAACCCTGTACTTGAAACCAACATCCCTAAGCAAATACAAAGCAAAAACTTCCAACTATGCTGCGGTCGTTCATGGTGCCCCTTCGGATCGTTGATCATTTGCTTAATCAAGTTTACAAACGGTACCCGCTGCGGTTTGCATGGAACAGCGTTGGTAAATATTTGACCGCGTCGGGTTCCTAAACGTGAATGAGCATTAGATTTTTAGAACATTATTTGGATGAAACGTTTTCTCAAAGGGTCCTCGAATGATCGGTGTATATGAAAAATATTCGAATTCTTTTTTTTTTTTTCATTTCAAAAGCGAGAATCTAAAATATATTTACAATACACATTCGTCCCGTTCGAATAAACCACAGTTCCAGTACAACTGACGAATGAAACTTTCCTCAATGAAGACTCTCCGCCGGAAAGCAGCGTACAAATTCTTCTGCCAAAACGGCTCGTAACACGCTGTTTCCCTTGCGTCCTTCGATGCACAATCCGCGATTACGGTACAGCAGCGCAGAGGTTCATCTTCCGCCAGATATTTGAGGAATCGTGCCAGTCCATCGTATTCGCCGCGGACTGCGTTCCCTGCGCGCTTCGAAGCGTGAAAGCCAAACAGAAGCAGACGTAAAAAATAAAAGGTGGGGGGGGGGGACGAAAAAACAGTAGAACAGAGAGAAAAAAAAATATTCGAACCTTCAAAAGACTCGAAATTAGTGTCGTCCCTCCGAGGGTTGCGCCTCTGTCCTTTCAACCCTTTACGAATCGTCGCTGTTTACCCGTGTTAAACGTTCCGCGGCGAGGGCGGAAAGAGACCGGGCACGAGCCTCGTTAATGTTACATTGAACCCCGAACAGCTTTTTCCCCCGAGCTTGCCCTGTAATTATATTGAACGCTCGTTAACGACTCCGTTCGTAATCGGGGAACAACCTTCCCCGACGTCCACGCTGTCTGTCGAGGAGCCTGATGGATACAAATTGTAGGCCTTCGAGCAGGATTTTGGTGGAAATATCCCCGGTCGGGTTTTCGATATCGTGATACCGCGGGAACTCGATGTGAATGGTGTGAATTATTCATGGTACGATCGTGCGTTTAACGTGGACGGTTATTATTTGGGATTTCGTATCGTCCTTTTCTTTTTAAGGGTGCACAGGTGTTGGGAAATAGAAATTACACGTCGCTGCGGAGATCAAGTTCCCCCTCTCGTTGGGAGCATTGAACATTCATTCATTCATTGAACACTCGTGTTTCGGTATTATTGAATCGGACTTTACTTATAAATTAGTATTTCGTTGTCGCGTGAAAATACGTTCGATCCTTTCAACGAAGATTATCAGGTTTGGATTCGGTTATTGTTGTTATGGTTTTATTGCAGCAAATTTATATTCTTACAAATATAAATCTGATTTCAAAGTCCACAAGTGAATCGATATCAGTAGGATTGTCTTCGTTCAACTTTGCTAATGATAACTTCGTTATCATCTTCGTCGCTCGTGTTATCGTGGAAATTCTTCCACGCTTCTCTTGAAGCGTTCGGAGGGGACGATGGGCTTTAAACGGCGAATCGATCGGCGTTTAATAATCGAAATTGCAGCGTCGTCGATTGAATCCGTCGCATTCGTTCCGTCGTTCAATGTCTATTTGGTTCAGACGCGACGATAGTTTGGGCAAAACGGAGCTTCCAACATTGGAAGTCCATTAGAGCGTTCATTTCAAAACTCTGGCAATAATATTTCTGACGAAATCGTCTCACCGGATTATCATTGAACTCGATTCTCTTCCCTCGATAATTTTCCTGCGCGTGTTATCGTCGCGTCGGACATTCAATCGCGATTACGACGTTGCAAAAGATGAAGGTTCAATTTGGTCGAGAGGACCGGCGCACGTGCAATTAATTGATCGGGATATAAACGAAAGGAATATCGGTAAAAGGTATTGGCAGCAATATCTGTGAACTGCATCTGGCGCATGTGCATCTGCATTGGCTGGCAATCCCGACCCACTTTTATTTAAGTCTTTTTTCTGGACCAGTCGGCCGCACCTGCCAGGAACATTTTCGAACACGCGTTCCCTCGATCCTTTCAATTTTTTTTTTTTTCTTCGTCTCCTTTCCTTTCGGGAATCGTGTTTCCCTCCGTCGACACGAAACACGTTAGCGGTCGTCACTATTTTCCCCTTTCCCCTCCGCCTTTCTTTTCTTTCTTTTCCGACGGGTATTACGTCCCTCGACCACCGAACAACACGTAGTCCTTTAAATCCGACCGGATTATTATTTTCGCGTACAAATCCTGCCGCGTTTACCGATTTCCAATTTAACAGAGAAAAAAAAATCATTCCATTTCTCTCACGACGCACGCAACTTTTCCTTCCAACGATCTCCACGGTTATTCCGGGAAACGTCTCCTCAAATTGCACGTCTCGTAATCGCGTGCAATTAAACGGGCAAGCAACCAGGGAAGAAGAGACCGCGCGTAATTACGTCGGATTCGTTGGGGGGTGTGCAATATACGCGAGAACAAAAGTGACTCGTTTCAGTCCTTAGAGAATGTAACGATCCCGGATGAATTGGGTACATTATCAGGCGCGATTGGCTATCCATCGACGAGTATTCCCTCTCGCCCGGAGTGCTTCGATTGTCCACTCGTCCACAACACGGAAATCGAAGAAACGAAACGAGGTGGTACGCGGAAGTCGAGGCGTGGATCCGATCGTGACGGAAGTAAGGATAAAGGGTTCATCTAACTTGGCGAAAAAGCCACGCTAGACACCGGAAGACCGGAACAATAGACCGGAAGAGACAGGCAGAACGCGTTACGATTCGTACGTGGTTAGATGTTCCCGTTTTTTTTTTTTTTTTATATACCGTACCTATACGCGTGGACACAAACCCACAGATCCGTTCTGGTTAAATGCCGGACAATTAATTGTTGACAAATCTTAATTCGGAATGTTAATTTAATAGAGGCACGCGGGTAATTGTGTTATCAAGATACTCGTGCAGCTATTTATGCCACAATTCCTCAGGCACGCCGCCCGATTTAAATGCCCGATAAAACTCGAACCGAGATCCCATCTGAAGAGCAGAAACTCGATTGCAATCCCTTGCCGAGGGAATCGTACATCGTGCACGCGCCCTTGGTGTGCAATTTTCCGTCGCGTGAAAACAAAAAAAAAAAATTGCCAGTCCTTCTTTGCAGTCACGAAAAGTCGCGCCGCATCGAAACAGTTGTGTACTCTTTTCGCCGCGCCGAGACAGCTCGGCGGAAACCGGCCGATCGGAACAGCTTGGAGCTTTAATTCCCCACGGTTTGTCTCGCGCGCTTTATTTCGCCTGAAAATAGCTCGCCGGCCGGCCGTTTAACCGTGCAGATAAAACGAGACCATCATCGGCCGTGCACCGTGATTACTTATGGTGGGCGAGCATGGAAAACAGGCTCGCGCCGCGATTCTCCCTTTTGATTATTTCTCTTAGCGTAATTTACGGTCACCATTATTCCCAGCCGGTCGTCCGACGTTCAGCCTCGAAATAGCTTTGTCCACGATTTATTCGGGACACTGTGCTCCCCCGTTAATCACGCCGGTTACGGTTTCGCTGAAACGCGTGTTGTTCACAAAGGTACGCGTCGTTGTACATACGCGCGCAGTTGGCAATGCTGTCGCGCATTTGTATCATTGATGATATCGCGGTCCATGAAACGTCGTCGGTAAGGCAATTTCGTGAAGGAATCACGCTTGACGACGTTGCTATTATTATTTGGAAAGGGATATCTCTCGAGCCGAAGTATGAATAATCGTGAATGACGACGACAACGATCGAATGTATGAAACAATTAATCAAATCAATTCGTCTACCGCGTGTCGCGTGCGCTCGGCGAAGAAATTAGACGAAGTACAAAGCTCGGAAATTTGTGGCGCGTGTCGCGGTGTGCGATGTGCACATTACGCGTTTAATGGCCGGTTCCAGGTTTCTCCGCCGTCCGTAACCGTTCTGTTGTCCGTAAAGTTTGCCGGCCGGACGAAAGAGATTAATCGCGCCTCGCGGAACTGGAATATTCAGTCGGCGGATCTGCGTGTGCACTGGTCAGACATGTATTCCTTATTGCCAAGGCTGGCGGTTTTTCTCGATCCTTTTCTCGTTTTTATTTCGCTCGTCCGATATCGAGGGAGAGCCGTTCCCTTGAATCGTCCCCTATTAATCGACGCTTATCCGGGATAGTCGATCGTTATTGCGGAATACTACGACCCGCTCGGCCGTTTAAATATTGTAACGGCTTATTCGATGGTTCCGTGAAATCTTTATCTCGCGATAAATTTCATCGGGAAACGATCGCCCATTTAGTCTCGCGTTGTGTGCACGGCTCCGAGCTTGCTTCTATTTCTGCGACGAACACGAATAATTTCGCGTGAAATAAACTGCGGAGCGTTTGGTGTGCTGCGAAGAATAGGGTCCTCGCCGAAAAGAGAAATTTCTACGTTAGGAGCAAAAAAAAATATCGTACAGATTTATAACGATTTTCCGCTCTCAGAACACAATGTTGTTTCTCTCGATTCTTCTCGCCGCTCTGCCTTCTTGCGTTTCGGAGTAATATTCCGGCTCTTGGAAGTTATCGACTTCGGTTTCGAACCTGTTGGGACGTCCTCCCCCGGCAGAGGCGATCTTTTTCTATCGCGATGCACGGAGTTTAGGATTGCTTTACGACTGGCTTAGGGGGCTCACCTGACCATTTTTCTCTCCGGAGGGTTGCGGGAAAGAATTCTCTTTGTGGTCCGCTCGTCGGTCCTTCGAACCGGCCTCCGAGTCTGCTTATTTATTTACTTCGAACGGACATTACGCGCTTCGCTAGTTTGCATAGGAAGGCGAAGAGAAGTGATAATAAAAAATAAACCCAGAGCACAGTGAAAATAGTTGAAAAAAAAAAAAAACGGTCCGGAAACAGAAGATAATTTCGCAGATTCGCCTGGTGCTGAAAAATCGCCGCGCCTCCGATAGATTCGTCCTGTCGCGTAAAGTCTCGCCGGTTTCCCCGTCGAATCGGGAAATCCCGAAGCAAATCGGGAGCCGTGCACGAGAGAGACCGACCGAGAATCGCGGCAAACCGAGCCGAACCGGGCATCGCTAACACGTTTCTCCTTTCATTTTCAGCCGGCTCGGTAGTGATCGTGGCCTCGAAGCGAGTCCTTTTACGGCGGGGACGAGCATCGAAAGCAGAGAGGACAGAATACCGCTGTCTCGCGTTCTCCTCGTCGTCGACTTTGGCCCACAGACCAGAGACCCGCGGCCAGCCGGCTAGTATCCGGGCGCGGGACAGGGGAACGGTCGAAACCGGGACACGTCGATCGAAAGGGGACAAGCCACCTTCGTACCTAGACGCCCAGGTACGAGGCGGGACGGTGTAAAGCGCACGGGTCGCAACCGTGGTAATCGTAAAAGGGAGAGGACAGACGAGCGGGCCACGTGGGGAGGAAAAAGTCGCCGGAGACGGGAACACTGGTGGTCCAGGTTGTCGAAGTGAATCCGGCATGAAGTGGAAGGGGATTACGCGATGGCAGTGTTCCCCGGAGGAATGAAGAAGTTCATTCGGGAACGACTGTAGAACAGTGCGAAAGAGGGAAACAGAAAAAAATAGAGGAGATCGTTCTTTTGGGGTGGGATGGGGGGAGGGTTTGATGTTAGTTAAAATTCCACGGGAAGAGCTTCGCTTCGCGTGACGGACACGCAAAAGTGGCACGGTGGAAAGGAGGGCTAAATGCCAGACAGGGGAAAGGGGTTCGTAGGGAAGAAGGCGAAGGAGGTTTAAAGGGGCATAGCAGCGACGAAGAGAGGACGAGGCTGGTGAAGGAGAGGAATGGGTGCCGGGATGGGAAGGAGCGGAATGAGCGGCGGCTTCCTCGAGTCGCTACCCACGGGAACGCCGCTCCACGTGGCCATGCTGGGCCTGGACAGCGCCGGGAAGACCACCGCGTTGTATCGACTCAAGTTCGACCAGTACACGAACACCGTGCCCACCATCGGATTCAACTGCGAGAAGATCCGCGGCGGCATCGGAAAAGCGAAAGGTATTATCATTCCTCTCACGCAGCTTCTTCGCCGCCCGATAACTTGCCCCATTCGGACCGCAATCTTATTGCCTTTCTTTCGTCCTTTTATTTCTGTTCGAATCACTTCGCGCGTTTGGTTATCGACAATGTGGAAATTTGGTTGAAACAAACCGTACACCGCGGGTACAACTGGATGTACATTTCTTCGGTACACACTCTAAACGCGTCTGTTCCGCTTATGCCGACTGACTGCAATACACGGACAGCGGCTCATATCCGCCTGTTTCCACAGACAATTGTGCGAGCGATTCGCGAGTAACGATTAAACGCAACGGGACAATCGCGCGATCGACTCAAAGGGTGCAGATAGTAATGATAACCCCGGTGACGCGCGTTTTCACCGTTACAGCGACGACTTCGCGACGAGCAATTTATCGCGTGCATTGACGCGTTCGCGCTATGACCGGTGCATGCAAATATCGTAACTGGATACGTAATGATTACACGGTCGGAATAATACTTGGCGCGGTTGCTTGTTACAGTTATCGCGTACGTGTCGGTGGAAGCGTGTATGCGCAATACAAGTCGACGTCGGCTTCCCGGGAGATACGGATAGATCTGGTCGCTCTGCTGACCCGGTAGCATCGATCCCTCGAAAGAAATGGAAATTTATGTCGCGACACTTTGGTAAAAACAAAGGTGGCGGGGGAGAAAAATTATAATGGTTCCTCGAGCGCTCGATGACAGTCCCGAGGGGTGCGTTTCATTGAATTAAGAGAACGTGGAGAAGGGAATTGAACACGAGCGTGCCACAGACTGTGCTTCGGACACGTTCGATTATTTCGTACGGGAAAAATGCTCGGCCTCGAAATTCTACGACAACGAGATATATAAAAAGGCGAATAACTATGATAATGATAGCACCGGTGGCAGTCTTGATGCCGCTAATGGCGATGGCAATAATTTTTCTGCCGCCCGATGTTAATTCGCGCTTGATCGTTCTCGCATTCGGTTCGCGGCTAGCAGAAATGCAATGAATAAAGATAGGGTGAATAAATGGATTCCCGTCGGGATCTGTTGCAGGTGTGAATTTTCTCGTGTGGGACGTGGGCGGGCAGGAGAAGTTACGACCGTTATGGAAGTCCTACACCCGATGCACAGACGGTATTATATTCGTACTTGACTCTTGCGACGCCGAGAGGCTCGAAGAGGCGAAGATGGAGTTGACCAGGACGGCGAGGAGCCCAGATAACGCCGGTGTGCCCATTCTGATCCTTGCCAACAAACAGGATCTGCCAGGTAACACCCTCACGTTTGTATATATATATATAGATATATAGATATATACATCGGACAGTGTTGTATCTCGCTCGATTATGGAACATACGTGGCCTCTTTCAGGAGAAAGATCGTTCTTCCCGACATAATACTTTGAACGACTCCTTTTTCTATCTTTATTTCATGATTTTTTCAAATGGCCTGGGGTCTCGTTTATCCTCCGTACACGTTTCGATAAACGTGAAACGTGAAAGTGTCGCAATATTTTCATGAATCAATATCCTATCTTTTGAATTTTGTAAATTATTGTATCTCGGTCTCTTTAGTGCTATAATGTTACACAATGTCGCGTCCGGTAAATGGTTTCTGTGTTAAGAAAAATAAGATTCGCTCTCGAGGGCTTAAGAGTGTAGAGGAACAAGTGGCCGGGAAAACACCGGCGTATCGGTTTAAGCTTATGGCTTCTCTGGCAAGACTGCGAACGCACTTGACCGTAATTTATAGCGGGGCATGTTCAGATTATGGATTACACTTTGCTTCCAAACGGTGCCCCTTCAAAAAAAGGGACGGAACAAAAAAAAACTGTTAAAAGAAGTCGTATAATTAGCGAAGATTGTAGTCCCGGGCTTCCTGTTTCACGATTTATCATCCCTTCGCCACGTTCGGTTCGTTCGAACGATAAATCTCTAAGCGTATAGCGAGCAGCGGCAAGAACGTTTTTAAGGTACCCACGTTAAACCAATCATTCCTCCCCCATTTAAATCCACTCAGAGTCCACAAGAAGGTGCAAAAATAATCTCTCCCCCGCGACACTCGGACTCGTCCCTCTCCATCGTTCTCCACGGACCAGGAAGAAATCCTCCGTCTCTCCGGTCCACGACACCGGACTCCCAGTTTCAACCCAACTGACCAAGGCACTGAACTTGTTGATCGCAGGTGCCAAAGAGGTGGTCGAGCTGGAGAAACACCTGGGCATCCTGGAGCTGGCTGGAATGCCGGGCAGCTCTTGCATCAGGGTTCAACCGGCCTGCGCTATAACCGGCGAGGGCCTTCACGAGGGCCTGGACACGTTGTACCAGCTGATACTGAAGCGACGTAAGCTCGCGAAGCTGAACCGGAAACGGGCCAGGTAGGCCAGGGCCTCGGAGGACTGCACGTGCGTCTTCTGATATTGCAAGTCGCGGTCAGTCTCTCCTTTGGGTACAGCCACACCTACCACGGTGTCTACGTCGTCGTCCTCCTCGTCGTGCTGCAACGGCGACGTCTACGAGGTGTTCGAGTGAACACGCGGAACCCCGTACACGCGGACAACAGGTACCAGCCGCGACACGGACGGTTTCATCTCTTGGCGAACGACGATCATCGTTGGATGAGTCCGCGAACGGTGGTCGCACAAATGTGTTCTCGACGGCGCAAGAGTGGTAAACGCGATTCCGAAATCGATCCTCCATGGATGTCCGCGGTGATCTCGTTCCATCGCTCTTCAATGGCGATCCTGCGGGGGGGGGGGGGGGGATCTCTTCTTCTCTGTTCTTCCACGGAGCTTGGCGTTCGCTCGTCGTTTCTGAACGACGGTCCGGGAAACGCGAAGACGAGGTTCATTCACGAGCGCCCGGTTATCGTTCGACGCTTCAGCTGCCCTTTCCTTCGCTCGATCTTGAAGAAGAGAGGACGCTTCAAGAAGCGGACGACGTAACATAGAAGATCCTCCGGGCAGGAACGACGGGGCGTTTGAGGGACCGAAAGTGGAACGAATTGCGGAAGTCTGTGACGACAACGAAACAAGTGCTTCTTCTTACGCGGACGCTTCTGTATCGCGAGAATTCACCAACGTCGCCGGACGTTTCACGGGGAAGTCTCTTTTTTTTTTTTTTAACGATCCCCGGCTCAACGTTTCGTTAACGATTTGAACGAGCGCGCTTCTACCCGCGACCAAGAATCGCCGGGACGAATGGAGAATCGCGTGTCTCCCGTTCCCGAGAACGGGGAACAATCGAGTGCGTTCGCGCGATAACGAGGGGGGGATCCGTCGACGGCTTCGTTGCTGATAACGATGACGTCGGACCGGTATTAATAATTCTGACGTGGTCCGGGTTAAGAGGGAGGCGAGGATACCCAGACTGGATACTTGATAAGCGCGACGGTGCCAGTCTCGATTATAATTGAACTGCGACACCGAGCATCCGATTCGCCGATTCGTCGGACAATGCGAGATCGTCGCGGACGAGTCTCTCTGGTTTTTCCCCCCCCCCCCGTTTCCTTCGTTCAATTTCTCCTTACTTTCGCCCGGACGACGTTGTTACACGCCGGAGGATCCTCGTCGCGGCGGGTGGAAACGGAATCTTACACTTCGTTTCGTTTGTCAATTATTTTTTGTTCGTCGCCGCGGCGAAAGGGTCGTGCCACCTCTCGTTGACGGTGGTTTCACTGCGAGTTTATCGTGCTGGCGAAGGTTGTGGTACGCGTTCGTAGAGCCCGAGGCGAATCCGTGGGCTTAGGTGTCCACGACGATCGACCGTGCCTCTCCAGTTTTTTGCACCTTTATACCTTGTAACGAGTGAAAAAAAAAAAAGACGACCAGAGGTGAAGAAGAGGAAGAAGAAAAAGAGCGGCGATAAGCGTGCAATTGAACGTCGTGGCTTCTTCGTGACGGACGGAATTTTGTGAACCGATGTGATAATAGATACAACCCTTTTACCCATCCCCTCCCCCATCCTATTAAACTAGCCTGTATCTGTACGTGTGTACATGTGAACCCTGTGTATTGTACTCGTGTTTGTATTGTGCTCTAGAGGGGAACGGAAAGGCGAATCGATCGTTTTGAGCTTGGTCGGAATTAATACATATCTGTGGGACAGCGCGATATCGTTTCTTCCTGCGTATAGAATTATTATTGTTGTTATTATTATTATTAATCGATGGGACGATGCGTTGAAATTTTACTGACACGTTATATGTTATATGTATACTGTATGCACGTTTGGCTGGTTTGTATCGGACGCGTTTCCTTTTCGTGGGACAGATTTTTAAGCGTTTCTCGAACGATAGGTCGATCTTCTACTACGTGGAAATTCGTTTGGCAGAGCGGAGCTCAAAACGATTGGTGCTCGTATTTCTTGCCAGTGTACTTTGTCCTCAACGAGATCCCTTCGACGCGTGGACTTCCGGCGCGAGTATTTCTTATCGACCAGGTACAGCGTTTTTCTTCACCTGAAATATATTGAGAAAACGTGTCGCGGTAAAATGTCTTGCGTTGTTTTTTTTTTTGTTTTTTCTTTAGCATTGTCCCGCTGTTTGACTGTACTTGTAAAGCACTCGCGTTGGTACAAGTATTTCACGCGGTTCGTTCGACAAATTTTCCATTCTCCTTTCCGTCTCGATTGTTGAACCGGCTCGTCGATGAAGAACTGCTCGCTCTAATCGGAAGCGAGATAGCGTAGAGTTCTGATTTCGTTCGGTGTTCTCGTGGCTGTCTCTTCTTCGTTTTCATTCGCGAATCGCAAGCACGAACCTTCCGAGGGACCTTCATATTTTTCCCCGGAATTTTCCCCGAATAACAGCGGCCCTTCCGCGCAATCCTGTTCCTCCTTCCGTGAAAATCCGAAAACGTTCCGCTGACTCGAGGTGGAAGGAGCAATAACGAACAGTTGCGTTCCCCGCGGCAAACTGTTCTTCGCTTCCCTAACGAGTGACCGGAAGAAATGAGGGATGCTGAAATAGAAGGGAGAGGGCTGGAATGTTGTTTTTTCGTTTTTGTTTTTATCGAGTCAAGCGATACCGAGATGGACGACAAATAAATGAAAGGGAAATTGGAAAATCCGCAGGGAAGATCTTGTTGTTCTCGAATGAGGATTGCAGTGCGGTAAAGTTAGCCGATCTGTCTGGTTATTTATTGCGACGCGCAGATCGATATTAAGGTAGGAGACACGGGGAAACGTGAAACCGGAGATGGTGGTTTGCGGTGAACGATACACGCGCGCGTTCGTTATCCGGAACAACGACCGTCTGTGACGGAAGTCACTGGGAAATCGGAAGAGATCTTTTACAATGGGGCAGAAGAAAAAATTGGAAGAGCAAGAAACTATTGTGAGATCCTCTCGTTGAACTCGTGCGCGTACAAGAATTTAAGAATGCGCCGTTATTCCCCAATGTATCCTGCCTTTTTACTGCGAACAAAAGTTGCTATTCCATTCGCCGGTAAAATAGTGGGGAAACTCATTTACTTTAAAAAGGCTGTATTTCCTTCGGTCATCTTGTATCAGTTAGCCGATCTTCAGTTCTCGTTATTTTCAGAAATCTCCGGTTTAATACAATTCTTCCCGTAAGCTTCCGAATTTCATTGTCTCGTTTCGTCGAATTTTTCTCGCGAAAAAAATCGTGCCCTTCGTTCGATTCTCTCGATATCTTTGATACACATACGGAACCACGAGGAGGTCGGATTGTTGCCTCGAGGGGAACTCGAAATCGATAAAGGTGCAACGAGTCACCGGCAGCAAGCCGCGTCGCGTAATTTGTTATTGGAGAAAACACGAGGCAGACGGTCACGCGATTTTTGAATATCCGCGAAAATTGCCACGACAAGGGGAAACCGGGAGGCGGCGTGCCACGGTTAACAAGAAGAGTTTTCGTCGCGACAGGCAGAAATACGTGAAACAGAGCTGAGGGAAATAAAAATGTACCCGGGGATGCGCGGAACGAGAACGATCGCGTCTCTGGCAAACTGGAAACGACAGTAGTTGATGGCCCGTGTTATCTCGCGGGCGAAAACGTAATATCTCAGGGGAGGACGATACTTATTTCATTTTATTCGCCGCGGAAAATTCAATGAGCCTCGCTCGACCTTAAGCAGGAAAATATTCGTATGTTATAAAACGACAATTAAATCGAAATTGTAATCGCGAGTAGATTTTCAGCACGTCTAGGTAAATCGAATCTCGTCGAGTGACACGAGCATTATTGTCCTTAGAAATGTTTAAACAAGTCTCCAGGTTGATGCGAAGCTTGTTCGACGCGACACTTGAAGCTGATAAAATTACACGTACCAGGTGTTTCCGTCGTCCTACCTTTTCACCAGCCGCATTATCTTGAACGAATCACGGACATTTTAAGCTCGAGCAGATTTCCCGGAGACCGGTCAACTTCGTCACGCGACACCGTGATAATCGAGGTTCCTGAGAGATCGATCAACTCTGCGGCACTCGAAGTTCGCTGACAATTCACCCTCCCATTACCGCGACGTTTATTCGAGAAATGATTTTTCGCTTCTCGTCTTGGCCAGGTAAACATTTGAGAGACAATCGAGCGTATCCAACGGCAAGTACCACGTCGTTCCAAATTCCTCGAGCAACCAGAACTTTTCCTCTCCGTGTTCGTGCCACTTTCGTGGTGTCGCCTTAACCCAGTTTTGCAACGAACTTCCGGTGGCACCGATCGCCACCAGCGACAATCTAATTACCACGCTGTTCAATTAACGCGTCCTCGACGATTTCGAAGGGTGCATAGCGACGAGGGCACGCGATTCGCGCCGCGAAACGATCGAAAATAACGCCGGGTAAACGAACGGCGGTAAAATCGGAGAACGTGGAACGAATGTAACGAGTGACGATGCTAGTCGAGTCGAGAATTGTTTCGCGGTGCCGGGTGTACGGACGATCAATTACGAGTGCGCGTAAAGTACGCAATAAAAAAAAAAAGGAAGAAAATGATAAAAAAAAAAAAATACGAAAGTTTTTACCGCGAAGACACGTTGTATATAGGCCAATCGCAGGCTGCGAGTTTTGTAGGATATCCTCGTGATACGGAGTATCGCTGGCACCGATTAGAAAATGTTCGGTTCGATCTCTATTCGTTCGGGAACGGATTGCTCCTCTTTCGATTGCCACGGACTGGTGGCACGTGTGCGTGGTGTTTCGCTGAGCGTGTGTGAATTTATTAGTCAATCGAGTGGCATGCAATTACCAGTACGATTGGTGCATCGAAACGGGAGGATCGGTATAGATCGAATCGAATTGGAACGCAGAAAAGTGATCGTTGAACGCGAAAGTGCAGTTTTACTTTTCTGTTCGAATGCACTTCCGTTCCACGTTGACGATCGACGCGTCGCAATGTCGAACCGTTGTTGGTTCAACGACCGATCGACATATCGGTAACAGTCGGGGCAATCGACGACGCGATTCCGTATTTCGCAAATGGTTTTCTGATCGACGCGCCAGCGTGACTTCCGGTCCCGGGAATGAGATCGACCAATGTCTGTCGAGCATGGTTGTTGTTTTTTATATCGATTGTCGTTCAAAATTCCATTGTACACTTATAACTTGCCCTTGTTGTGTTTTATTATCTTTCGATATTTTATCACGTGCTTCGATCGAACGATAGATCATCGTATTTATGTAACAATTAATGAATAAACGGCTAACCGGAAAGAATTGTGAGCGAGGTGAATCGAGCGTGGAATAATTGTGACCGGTGCGAAACGAAGCGGAGAGAGAGAGAGAGTGAGAGAGAGTGAGAGAGGAGGTGAAAGAGACGAAATAAAAAAAGAACAAAGAAGAGGGAAATGTGAAGTAAGAGAAAACGCGGATCGTGTTTTCACTGCAAACAGAAACAATTATTGTATTGTCGTTCGTCCTCGCGCCGCTTGAATATTCATATATTTATGCAGTAGACTCGCCACTTTTCTCTTGTGTGCGTGCCGTAGGTGCACCAGGTGAATGTTCATTGTACTCCGGGACGAGGCTCGTCCCACCAGACTGAATGAATCCTTTCCGACTGTGAGCGAGGATCTTTTTCTTTTTTTTTTTTTCCAAATAAATCAGCTAATTCCGTTATGTTTTAACCGGCGGTTTTAATCGCCTCCGTTATCGTCCAGAGATTTGCAACGACCCCGACGAGTAGAGGACGACAGCTCGAAGGTAACCGATCAAAGGTGGACTGCTGGTCCCTTCAATACTCTCCCTCTTGTTGCACGAGAAACGCGTGCGTACTCTCCTCGAACCTTGAAATTACCTTCGTCCGGTCAATGACAATCGACCGGTGCGTTCTCCGGGTCGCCTCGTTCCCTCTCGCAGGTTTGCCGTCGTTCTCGTCGTCGTCGCGGGGCCGCTTGTTCATGCGAGTCAGCCGCAAGCACGTGCGACGAGAGCAGCAGACACGGACGGGAAATAAAAGGGGTAAGGAGAGTGTTTCGCGGTTATTGTTCTCTTTGGATAGGATACACGGCACGTGGCACACGGATGCGGCCATTTAACGATCGTGCACGCACGATGAACACGGCCGCCGCTTTCGAAGGGTGCCTCCTCTTTTCGGGATCCTCCTCGAGGATCCGCTTCAACGGCACCGCCAGCAGGACTCTATACGAACCGAGGAGAAAAATTGGTGGAAAACGTCTTTGGTACTTGGCGGGTACGGATAAACGGGTTAAGAAGATACGGCGATTACTTCCTTGTATGGTTCCTTTTTTAGAAACGAGAAATTTAATCGGCAGCAGGGAAACTTCGGAAAAGGGGGGTCGACGATTGTAATGGCGGTAATTAGTAATTCACTTATCGCAGTCTATCAGATGCTCTTGGACATTTTCCATTCACCGGACCGAACCAAGTTTTGCGGCGAAACTTGTTCCGCGCGTGAAACGACAATTTGTGCGAGAGGTATTTTTTCGAAATTTAACTATCTCGCGTAAGGAACGCGGAATATTATTCGTCTTTCAAAGCGAACGTATGCTGCCGTCGTGTCAAGGCGATGGTTCAATGGGGAAAAAATCTGACGGATCCCACTGTCAGATAGAGCGCACCGCTTTCGTGCAGACATTGCCGACGTTGTTCTCGCACAAGCCCCCCACAGTCAATGGAAAGTTTGCATGGCGCGGCGTAATTACCGGAAGGCTCGTTAGACGTCGGCGTCGCGATGCTCCCGATGCTCGAGCATTGTGTCGCCTCCGTAATATGGGACGGGGGCGGCCGCGATGCACGGCACTGTATGCGTATTGATAAGAAAAAGAAAAACGTGCTCCGCACGAATCCGACGAAGAACGGCAGGCACGAGGTCGTCCTTATTAAGTACTCGAGGCATTTTTCCCTCCTTCGAAAGCAATTCTGTATTAAAGCATTGAACGTGTTTCGGGCAACTGAAACGTGCTCGATACGAGTATTTTCTTACTTATGCGCCGTACCGTCTATTCGCGAAAAACTGTTTCGCGTTCGCGAATCGCGAAGCGTCAGCTCGTTAGAGGAAGTCCGCGAGCGCGCGCGGGAACAATGATGGAAAGTTCGCGTCGTTACAATGGAAACAATGTGCACTCGGACCGCGGTTATTGTATCGGCGCAAACATTAGACACGATCCGTGGAACTTCTGTCGGCGAAACGAGAGATCGGTCGCGTTCCGAGTTTCTTGTCGGGCGAGCCGACCGTTTTCATCGCGAGCGTTTCGTTGCTCCCTTCGAACGATCGCTAGCGCAATTTGGATCCTCCTTCTCGTTGCGCCAACTGTTTGTGCGCGTTTCGCGTGGACCCGGCTCTCGGGACGACTATTCGTTTGTCTATCGACGGCAGAGGGAACAAGTGGTTACGAGGATAATTGCCGGAAGAGAACGATCAGAGGGGCATTCGAAACGGAGACGAGTACGGCGAATAAGCAAGCTCGCGAATAATTTCAGGCGAAACGAGTGCATGCAAGACATGATATCGAGAATGTCTTTAATTGGCGTTAAACGGAAATCGGCGTGTTGCCGGGGCCAAGAAGAGGAACATTTCTTTGTCGAAATTGGACAAATATTACACACTGTTCTTTCCATTCTCCTTCGAGGAGCAAGTAATCTCTCTCGGCCCGCGTGTCTGAGAAATTACACGTTGGGGCACAAATTTCACGGTCAAACAGCGCGGCTCCGGACGTCGAAGTCGGCGACGTCTGGCAATTTTTAATAATGTTCCCCGAGGACGACTCCGTTCTCGCCGCGCTCTTTTAATCTCAACGCGGCGGAAACCCGCGCCGCTCTAGAAAAAGGATAAATTATTTTTCCCGGGAAACTTTCCGGCGAGTGTTCTCGAGACCACGAGTGCTTTCCCCGCCGGATCATCGTGGGATACGTATGCGCACGGTTGCGTTACGCGCACCGTGCGTGTGCACGACAGCGGTTTCGTGTTGTGGGCGTCGAGGCACGTGCTTCGTGTGCGAATATATATTTAGATGCACATGTGCGTACAGTTGCAGCGGAAAGCGTAAACTGCACTCCGGCGAGGAAGCAAGATTCGCGTGAAACTCGAGAATATCTTTTCCATTGTCCGGCGCGTCGCGTCGATTCCATATATATTTGCATGTTTTTTTTTTTATACAAACGGAGAACCATTGAAAAATATCGACGCCCAGCCGCGAGCCAAATTTGCTGCGCTATTGCAACGACTCCGTTGGTCCCGCGGTTACTATTAATTGACAACGCCCGTTGTCAACGGTGCAATTTCAATTCCCTCGAGATTCGGTCGCCGGGAAGGTCTTTCGCGAAACAGGAACGGACGCGTTCAATCGAACAAGAGTCCACTGTCGTTTTCGTGCACGCATCCGGAATCAAAAGTGGTGAAAATCGACGTGGGCGCCTGTTCGTGGGCGACCCGCGTTACAGTTCGCTCCTTGTATAGAAACGACGATAGAAAAAGGGCGTCGCGTCTGTCCCTCTGTCGAGCAAGATTGCGCATACACGCGTCCATACGTATAAGGCGTCGCGCTATTTACTGGTATTAATGTTTGCACGAACATCCATCGACGACCACGCGCCTGGCGCCAAACGAAGCCGTTTCCTTTTCCGGAACGAATCCGAGCAAAGGGGTTCGCGTTCGACGTAAACTCGTCGATCTCTCGTCGATATCTCGTCGACATCTCGTCGATAACAGAGCTTCGATTCCCACGATTTGCGGAGGCTGTAAAATTTGCACCGACGAGTCGTGTACCCTCGCGCAGCTGATGTTGCATCGCTTTTTCCATTATAACGGGCGCGCTTGTCCAACGGTCCCACGGGATTACAATTTCGCCGGGGACGCGTCGGAGACGTCGGTTAAGTAAGAACGAAGACGCCGTGAGGCCGTCCGGCTTAATGAAGCTAATTAACCCGAATGTGTAACACATGGAAGGGACGAGTCGGCGTTAGTTTCGCCTCTCGAGTCGCTGACCCGGAATCGGACGGATTGAACAGCATCCAATTTAACTTGCTGTTAGTTCGGTCGAATGCAGACCGGCTTGCGCCCTTGGATAAAAATTAGTTGCACGTTACATCTCCGACGTGTCCAAGCGAGAAGAGCGAAGGTACCGAGGACTGGACGGAATTTGACGAGACGGAATGTCAATTTCGTATTGGCCGATATTGCATTGGTTTGAAAAATAATTTCTCGTATTCGGGGATGGAACATTGAATTCATGAAACAAGGAGATCAACCCGAATTTCACCGTGATGTAAATTGAATCTACATTTTGGAGCTCGACGAACGATTGAAAAGTGGTGTTTATCGCAGTTTCACCGAGCAATCGAATACAAGTTTCGCTGTAACGCGGTGACCGCGTCTCTTCGTCTTAGTAACATTCGATCAGACACGGGTAAACAGTTGCAGCCGGTGGCAGAGGCCAGTCGGCCGTATATTGAAACGCGTGGACGAGTAGCACTCGAGACAAAGAGCTCTTTTACTCAGAGTTCACGGACGGCTGAATAGCGAATAAAGTAGTTCAGCAGGACTATGAAGATCCATTGTTGGAATTGTCCGAGCCGCCGCTGTATTAACAGATTCCTCTCTGTTTCATTTTTGCTCCGACTAAGAGGGGCGGAGGGAGAAAATGTCGAGCCGCTTGTTGAAACATCGTTGAGCGCGCGACACGGATTTGCAAAAATTTCGGGCTTCTTTAATAAAAATTTCTTTGCGAAATTTCTTTGTTAAATTTATGGACGTTACGGCTATTGAGTATCCCATCGACGATCTATGCTTTCACGATTCACGGATCTTCGAGGTAAATTCGTCAAGTACAAAGACGCGTGCGCTTCTTTAAACGAGTCTCCTCTGTCTGATTCTCGTTCGAAGGCTCAATAAAGTTCCTTCGCTCCACTTTGGTCGTAATGATCCCGCACTGGTGCGTATTGCGTCAGGTACGCTTGCGGTCTGGTATCTCGAGCGCGTCGCCCGAATTTCCACCCCCGTTGCCGGAGCTGCGAGTTCAATTTCAACCCCTCACCGAAAACCCCTTGCCCGCGACGCACTCCTCGCGAATGCCATCGAACAAATCTAGACGCGTTCCAAGAAACTAACAAACGCGCCGCGCGCTCGACAGTCCATGAACTTCGATCTCGATTGCAGGCGAAATTCTTCTCTCTTTGCGAGAAGAACGACCGCGGGACAAGCAAAGAGGAATACGAATAAACGATTCCCGTGCAATCCGAAGCAGACCGGCGGGTTCGAACGCGTGGACGAGGAACGGCCGAGACAAAAGGCCCTCTCCACGGTTCGTGACGAGCTGAATGGTGAATAATATAGCGCAGCAGGGCCAAGAGGAACGGTGGCGAACGGTCGTCTCTCCATACCCGTCCGTGCGGATTCTAAAAACGTGGAAAGTCAACGGGGGTTGAGAACGGACGGACGATAAACAGGATTGAAGAGAAACTGGGGGAAAAAGAGGGGCTGGCTCGGTTGAAGCACCCTAGCCAGTCTGCTATCGAGCAATCCTCGTTGCCATGGGGATAATCACGAAAGGTTTCACCCGAAGTACGCAAAATCCGGCCTTTCCAGCGGCGATTTCCCCGGAAACACCGACCACTCTTCCGGGACCACGCAGCTGGGACGGGTGAAAGTTGTTTCTACGATAGCCGAGGACGATGTCTCTATTGTTTCGTGCAAAAGGGTTTGCAGCACGCGTAGATGGCGTGGAAAAGGGAGATGCGATTTTTCTAAACGCTCTCATGTTTGCGGGACGCAGAGTGTCGATCGTTCAAAATAGATCGCCGCAATGTTTAATTCAATCTCGAGGGTAAGGGAAATTTGTGTTAACATTGCAATACCAACAGCGAGGGTGTACTGCAACTTTCCTTTGACTCGCGCACAGTTTCCAATTATTGCTTAGAAATTTTCGACGATGTCCCAAGCGATTCTCGAGGAAGGACGGTCCCTTTTGTCCGAATTTCTTTTCTCTCCACTTTCGAGTACGACGAAGTGCCGCTACTTGTAGCTGTTTCGCGAGGGTCGCCGTTCCACAGGAGTCGAGAGAGGAGACAAGGATCGTTCGCGGCGATACCTGGCCACCCGTACCTCGCCACCTTTCCTCGACACGTGTAATCGATGGCAGACACGTGGCACTCGACTATCTTCAGCCACCCCTCGCCTTTCCAGTTCCCCTTTGCGACCCCTCTCGCGTTTCGAGACGACAGTCTCGAGACATCCTCCGTCACGGTCGACCTAAAAATTCCAACCCTTCCGACCATTATTTCAACTTCTCAATCGAGCCTACCCTCCACCAACATTTCTCTCACGCGCGTTCACGTGAGCTCCACGGATAACCTTTAAACCTTCCATCGAGACAAGCGAACGCTCGACCCTTTTCCTTGTCATGCGTATTTAAAAAACGAGTGCCCGACCACGTCGCCGACCTATACTACTGAACGCATGCCTGACCGTATTATTGATCCGTGCCACGGGAAAAAGTACGTTGCGACTTTAATTGCAAACGTCAAAGTAGCGGGAAATTAATTCTCCACGGTTCCCCTGCAACCGATCATTGCGTCGCCCCTGCGAATCGATGCGAACGCGATTTATTTGTCCCGCGCGAACATCGCCAACGAATCTCGCCGCGGCCAGACGACTCAATTAATTATATCGCACGATCGATCGACGTTAAAACGACATCGACATGTCGGACGAATTTTGCAACATTGCCCCGCTGATATCCATTCCGAACTTACTCCTCCGCGTCTCGTTCTCCGGTTTTCTCCGCCGTCGCCTTTCGTTCGCGGAATCACATCCCTCCATTTAAACCGCGCGCTCTTCACAGTTTTCTCACCAACGTTTTTCCACCACCTGTACACGCGTGCACTGTCTCTGTCGCCGTCGGGGATCCTTTTCTTCTTGGCCCCGGAGTCCTTTGGGAAACGGGAAACGCAGAGAAGGAACGCGCGTGCTTATTCTACGGGCGAGCTCTTCGCGAAAGTAATTTCAGAACCATGAAAGCCCCATGCTTTCTCCCCAAGCAGAGGAATTTCAGGGCCGGCGCGAGTACTCTCCTTGAGCTCGCTTTGTTTTCAATCTCGAGTGCAACGCGAGCGCTCTTGATTCTCTCTTTTCCACCCCCCCCCTGATAAGAATTCGACGAAATGATTCCTCGAAACGCAGACGCATTTGTTCGCGACGTTAATCGAATGTCGAATGTTCGAATCGTGGAAAGCTTGTTTCGTTCGAGCGTCTTCGTCATCGACGCGCCTGGCCTGTCGGCCGCGGAATTCGACGGAAAACCGCGGCCACGATTCATCGCACCGTTTGGCGCTCGCAAGAATTTCCATCTTTCGACGCGCAGCTGTTCCGGCAAAACTTGGTACGGCGTGACCGACCGGCGCAGGTTTCCACCGAGCGAACACATGGGGCCCCGTTAAATACGGGGAAAAAAGGCCGCGGCGGACGCGTCGTTTCGCGTTTCGAATGAATCTTCACGCTCCGAAGCGTTCCCCGGGTTGCGTCTGATCGATGCGGCCGCTGCGTAAAAGTGTTTCGATTAACGAAGGGAGGAAATAACAGAAACGAGAGAGAAAGAAGCGCGGAAGTTCGTCGGACGCGTTCGCGAACCGCGGGTCCGATTAATTCAATTACTTAATTGGACGACGAAGCTTTTCGATTCTGAGAGGCTCGTGAATTATTCAGCAACTCGTCTCCGCGACAGTAGTATCAAAATTATGGAACACGGTGAACCCTGAATAATTGAAGAGTACAGAGATGGACCATTCGTTTTACTTACTCGTGAATATAAACTCGATTAAAAAGCAAACGCACACACACACACATTTATATATATATATTTTTATTTTTTTTCCCGTTATTCAATGTAATATACTTTCTATATTTTTTATACACGCGCACGATACATACACACAGGGGTCGGTTAATACATTAATACGTAATATATTAAGATATGCGAAGATATTCCTTCGTATATTGTTGCAAGAAAAATCGTTCTATCGGATTTCGGCTTCCTCTTCGTCCTCGGCTTCGACTCCCTCTTCCGCCTGCTCCTCCTCGACCTCCTCGACCTCCTCGGCAACCGTCTGGAACGACAGGTCGAAGTCGTCCGGAAATTGGGAACGATAGGTGGTGAAGTTCTCGTATTTGCAATAGTTCGTGAAGAAGGTCAAATATTGCAGCTCCTCGTCCGTTGGCTCTGGCGGCGGTGGTATCGGCTTCCCCTTTGGGGCTCTCGGGATCGAGCGTGCCATTAAAGGTCGCCTCTTTATCATCGGTGGTTCCATTACACGGCTCAGAGATGCCAGCAATCGAAGCATGAGCTCGAACTGCAACGCACAGAGCGCCCGGTAACACGGTCTTTACGCAGGGCAAAGTGATCGGATCGAATCGTCGACGGTCGCGAAACGTTCAGCAAAGAAGGGAAACGCTCCGCGACTTGCGAGGAATGAAATGCTACATTGAATACCTCGTGACGCGTCGCAATATGCAAATAAAGGCGCAACTAATAGTAGCGATAACCCTTACGTTAGCAACCGGGTACACATTTCTATATTTTCTTTAATAATTTTTTCCGTCGACTTACGTTTGGCGAATGCAAATTTATGCGAAGTATTTTAAACAATGATTTTGCTTGCTAACGTAAGCGATGGTAATAAGTTTTATCGAACGAGCTGATTGTAATTGTGAAACTGATGTACGTATAAGTAGTATAGCCTTCCAAACGCGTTCCGTGTCAGACCGTTCTTCGGTAACGTTCTTCGACTTGAACTACGCGGCAATTGCGACGGTAATTTGTTGAAACAACGATGCGCACCCTTTCTCTACTACATGACGAAACGTTACACCGTTCCCTTGATAATAATGATTTGCGCGATCCAATGAATATTGCCGATACGTGCACTGCGCGTATATGTCGTGAGCAAAAAAGTTGGTCTTGACACATACGACCCTCGTGGCACGGAACGTGTTAACAGGTGAATCTGTATTAATTATGACAATACATTTTTGAATGCGTACAACGAAATGCATTATCTACCTTTACATGAAACAATTCCCTTGCTCAATTGCGAAATATCAGCAGACGCAATGATTCAGTTTCATAATTGCCGACACGAATATATAAATATACTAATGCATTAGCAATGCAATTATCTGTTTCGCTGACCTTCTTGGCAGCTTCCTCCGTCTCCTTCATGGCGTACAGTTCCTGTTTGAAGCCCTCGGTCTCGCAGGCGTGCACCACGTCCGGCGGCAGTGTGTCCAGCTGCATGTTCAACTCCTCGTGCGTCTTCTCGATCCATTTCATCATGGAGAAAGTGCCCAGATTGGCGTCGTTGGGCGCGATACAGTTCTCGTAGGCGTTCTCGACGAACACTTGAAGACGCAGCACCCCCTCCGAGCAGACAGACTCACGGAACACAGTTTCCAGCAGCTCGTTCGCGTATGTTTCCAATTCCGTCGCCCTCGATTCTAATTTCCGAATACTTTCCTAAAATACAGTTAGCCACGGTGAATACATTTCAAACTCTTCTTTCCTTTATATTCCTTCATTCGACTTAACGTGTATATTACTTGAACGCCGACGAATAATTCGGAAACGCTTTGCGCATTGAAAATACGTTCCGCGCGATCTGGTTCTTATTGTTTTATTCGCTTATTATCTTTCCGTTAGACGTTAGGACCTTTTTTGTCAATGTAATTAATGTTTCCTGGCAGAGGCTGGAAATGCTTCCAAATTCTACCAACCAGATCGTCGAGATTGAGATTGAAAGGAATGAAGAAGAAGCCACAATTTTTGTTCGCTGCCCCCTTGTCAATGATCGCTACTGTACATCATTATTGTAAGTACCCGTATATACGCGTTTCGCTATGCTCGTTTACCTCATCGAAATTTAACAGGTAAAATTATTACTTGCAGCTCGCTGATCGCGTTGGTCAGCTCGGTGACTTCAGACTTGATCTGCCTCTCGGCTGTGTCGATCGTCGTCGTCATTTCGATCATCGGCTGGGCAAGCGTCTCCAGGTGGATCAACGCGTTCAAATTTTGCGTCTCTATCGCCCTGAATACGCTCATCAGATCGTTCGTGTTCGCGAAGTACAACTCCGGCGGGCCTCCCTCTTCTATGTCCTTCTCGAACAACTCTAAAATCCAGCGAGGAGGACTCTTTCATTCGCCCCGCAAAAGAAGTTTCACCAAATAAACAGGTCATTATCAACGTCATCGAGCGATGCGTTCATCGCAAATCCGGCCGTCATCGATCGAACTAACGTACAATCGTTTCCCTCTTAACAGATCGGACACCCGCGATTATCACCGCCGGATGGAACAGAAATATGTAAGACGATCATGGAATCACCTATTAAAGTGTCCAACGAGGCAACTTCGTCCGCCATTCGGTATCGGCCGAACAAGTCGCCAGTGTTTCCGCTGAGAATGCTTTCACCGGAGTCGGTACGATGGATCCAGTCGTGTTTCGTGCGCCAGGTGATCGGCGATACCTGGTACAGGAACCTCTGGCACATCTTCAGCATTCGCCAGTTCTCTTCCCAATGATAAACGTCGAGTCTGGCGCGACCGAAATCTTTGGCGAGCTGATTTCTCTTCTCGGTGATCTCTCTGGTGCGCTTCACCTCCTCCTCGGCCCGCATCAGGATCTTCATGCTCTCCCCGTGGTCCCTGGAGAGGAATTCCTCCAAGCCGCTCACGTATCGACGATAACGTTGCTGATAGAGAAATTGGTGTACGCGATATATTCCGGCGGAGCGGGATCGCAACGATCAGTCGATTTAATTGAAACGAACGCGGCTACCTTGATTTTATCTAGCATCTTCTGCTCCTCGACGAATTGTTGGTCTATGCGAATACAGTCGTCGGTTTCTTGTCCGGCCAGCAGTCGTGCCCTGAATATCTCACGGGTGTCCCGCACATAGTCCCTCACGGAAAATTTCTCCTTCACCACTCTGCCGTTCAGCTCGGAAAAGTATTGCGGGTCCACGTCTGTGATGGCGATCCCTTCGTCCAAGTCTTTGTGCTTTTTCGCCTCGAGTGCCTCTATGTCCACGTCCACCTTGGATGGGGAATGCGATCATACAATAGTCGTACAAGCGCGTCGATTCTGACAGGAATTCTTGTGAAAATTGAACGGTGTATCAATTATTGAATTAAACTACTGTATGTTCCATGGATTGTAACTGTTGTATCGGTGTTTGGGTTTGGAAACCTATTTTCGCTTTTCGATAAAGGTGTCTCACGCGAAGTCTCCTTAGTAGATCGTTCGTGACGGTGGACTTTAGTGCGCTCCGTTTTTTCGCCTTCCAGTATTGAAAATAAGAGAACATCAGTGAACATGGTGGATAAATGAACGGAGACTGCTCTGCCAGGACGTTCCTCGCCTCTCCCAAATGTTCGTGGCCCTTGGTAAAATAGTGTGATCTATAAGTTACACGGGATACGTGGACAGAAGTAGTTTCTTTAACATAGCTCTTATAAATAAATGAAATTCGTGTAATTTGTAGCCGGTGCGATCTTCCGTATTCGTCCGACACGGAACAGATTTAACAGAATGAGCAATGTATTGATATTGGGTCTCGTTTCTAATTGGAAAATTACCTGTTGACGCCGCGTGCAATTCTTCTAGCCGTCAATGGTTTTCTGGTTTTTTGACTAACTGGACACTGTCCAGAGGTTCTCGTGGCATCGGCCATTCTGTCGTAATTTAGCTTCGTGCTTTATTCAAGCTCCGGGCTTTTCACCTGTCGGCCATTCACCTGTGCCTGTGAAAAAAAGCACGTTTCCTCGTCTGGCGGTACTCTGAAAGGGAAGACTATACCCGAGATGGCTCGCATTTGCTTAAAACTTTTCTTTCCGAGATGTCCAAGAGTGAATAGTTCTCTCTAAGAATTTCTTTCGATAGAATAGAGATCGTTCAATGAATAAGAAAATATATAAATAAACGAACACCAAAAGTTCTCATTGTCGCTTACATTATCATTCACTTACGTTTTAGTATAATATCTCGATCTTCCTTTTTGAGGGGACAAAGCTTCTAGTTCAGGACGTTGAGAATGGTGATAGAATAGAAATAGAGAAAGCGAGGATCGGTTAGATAACCTGGCAACCCCTTTTTAATAGCTGTCAGTATGATGTCTGCACGTTGACGTTTGGTAGATCAATGGTTGTCAAGTGCAATTGTTTGGCATGCGCGTTTTACGATATATGCATATTGATGCAGTTACGGTTGCAAATAACACCTCGCGAAAATGCAACAAAGTTGTAACCAACGCCTAGCGAAAATGAAATACGGTTGCAAATAGCAGCTCGTGAAAATGCAACAAAGTTGTAACCAACGCCTCGGGAAAATATAACATAGTTGCAAATAACGCCTAAAAAAATGCCACAAAGTTCCAAACAACTCCTCATAAAAATACAATTAAGTTGCAACCAAGGCATCGCGAAAGCAAAGTTGCAAATTGAGCCCTAAGGAAATGCAACAAAGTAGCAGTGGTTCTATTGGTAGACGCGAAACATTGGTATCGCTAATATCCTTTGCGAAATAGATTCTGGCTAGTGCTAAACTCAACGCAAGGAATAGATTTTCAGGATTTATGCAAAAGGATGAGAATTTTTATTGAAATTCACGAAGAGTGAAGGAATTTCTTCGGTGGATATATAAGATAATGATTCTTATTCGAATGCATTTTATTATGGTCTATTTCTTTTCTCATTTTGTTTCATCGATTTCTTTTGCTATAACTTTGTCTACATGTTATGAATGACTAGCTATTATAGTTTTATTTGTGTGTGCAGGATTGCTGGGGCCAGATGAGAACTGAGAAAACACATTAGTGGCAGAGGAAAGGAAAAAAACGAGCAACTTGGCATCATGCAACATTAATACAGCGGACAACACTTCTTTGGAAGAAGGATTGGTAGACAACGGTCGACGTTGAGAGATATATAGTTTAATAAATGTTATATTCTAACTTGTATACGCTTCACTTATAAGATCTATTGTAAATGAGTTTATAAGCATTGATTAAGAATGAGATTAACTATACATTTATATCAACTATGTTTAATCCTGTACATTTCTTAAAGTTTCAATAAATGCTTCATAAAAGATATACCGTTATCTTTCATTATTTCAACACCTCTCCAACCCTAATCTATCATAAATATCAATTCAACAAAGTTGCAAATCGAGCTCTAAGAAAACTCAACAAAGTCGCAAATCGAGCTATAAGAAAATGCAACAAACTTGCAAACGACGCCTCGCGAAAACGCAACAAAGTTGCAAATCGAGCTCTAAGAAAAGTCAACAAAGTAGTGAATTGAGCTCTAAGAAAATGCAACAAAGTTGCAAACAACGCCTCGCGAAAACGCAACAAAGTTGCAAACAACGCCTCCCGAAAACGCAAGAATGTTGCAAACAACGCCTCGCGAAAACGCAACATAGTTGCAAAGAACGCCTCCCGAAAACGCAACAAAGTTGCAAACAACGCCTCACGGAAACGCAACAAAGTTGCAAAAATTCTTGAGACAAATTTGCAACAATGTTGCGTCAAAAATTTTGCAACAAAGTTGCAAATCGAGCTGTAAGAAAATGCAACAAAGTTGCAAACAACGCCTCGCAAAAATGCAACAAAGTTGCAAAAATTCTCGAGAAAAATTTGCAACAATGTTGCGGCCAAAAATTTTGCAACAAAGTTGCAAATATTCTCGAGAAAAATTTGCAACTTTGTTGCAAAATTTTTGGCGCAACATTGTTGCAAATTTGTCTCAAGAATTTTTGCAACTTTGTTGCAAAATTTTTGGCCGCAACATTGTTGCAAATTTTTCTCGAGAATTTTTGCAACTTTGTTGCAAAATTTTTGGCCGCAACATTGTTGCAAATTTTTCTCGAGAATTTTTGCAACTTTGTTGCAAAATTTTTGGCGCAACATTGTTGCAAATTTTTCTCGGGAATTTTTGCAACTTTGTTGCATTTTCGCGAGGCGTTGTTTGCAACATTGTTGCATTTTCTGAGAGCTCGATTTGCAACTTTGTTGCAAATTTTTCTCGAGAATTTTTGCAACTTTGTTGCGTTTTCGCGAGGCGTTGTTTGCAACTTTGTTGCGCTTTCGCGAGGCGTTGTTTGCAACTTTGTTGAATTTTCTCCAACCGTTGTTTGCAACTTTGTTGAATTTTCTTAAAGCTCGATTCGCAAGAAACGAAGACTTTGATAGTAATGAAAATCATTGAGAATTTTCTGCTGCCAAGTTTAATAACGTATAGGGCAATTTTTACAAGTTTCTCGCTTCAGGACTTTGCATTTAAAGTCCGTCCACGGTACTTCTTGTATAAGGAATTGGACTTAGGTTCATTCAAGGATTGGTAAGGTATGGAAATAAAAAGGGCAGTGCAATTCTTTTCATTAAACATTTATTTAAACTAATCAATCAAGATACAAGTTACAAAAATGTTATAATTCAATTTTACAAGCTAATACTTATTAACTATTCTTTTATATCTATCTACAATACATCGTACAACCAAATGTTGCATCAATTCTAAACTAACGTTTATATAATATGAAAATACTATAAACAGAAATAATCTAATACTTATAAACTATTCTTTGAAGTTAATTTACAATATATCTTACCGAAGCTCAAAAATTTAAATTACAGCAATTGTGTAATGCGTGCATATGTAAATTATTTATTATATCTTTCATTTTATATTTAGCAGATTCAGTAGAACTTGTAGTAAAAGTACTATTAAAATTTATACAAGATCTACCGAATAAACTGAATATAAAATAGAATATATAATAGATATACATAAGACAGATAATTACACAATTGGTCTAAATAAATCTAAGTATAACTAAAGTATCTTCTTCTTCAGTAGAAGAAGTTTCTTCTTTCTTGCTTTTATGCGAGAAGAGAAGTGCCGGTCAATGATCCTCACCCTTTCCCAAGGAACCTGCACACACAAAAAATATATTAGTAAAAGTATGTAGCAGGAGAGAGAAAAATTGTTAAGGGATATTTAGAGGAAAAAGATGGGGGGGGGAGGGCTAAACCAGAAGCATAAGAGAAAGGGAGCAGAAATAAGTTAAGCAGGAATAAATTTGGCATGAAGGGAAAGAAACGTCATGGTAAGCCTTCAAAGAAGATACTATGATACACAACAGCAGGAGCGGAACCGACAAATAGATGTAGCAAGATATATTGAAAGGTTTAGATAGGCCGCTACACGACAATAAACGATTTATAAATGGTCCATACGCCGTTAATTATTTATAAACCATTTAATTATTCGATTCAGAATTCCACAGTAACTATACACGAGGGTCGTCCTAAAACACGAACAGATCGGTCCTTGAATCAAGAGCTTTAATTTAAGACGTCGTTTATTACGTCTGTCTATTGCGACATGATTTTGGGGCTGAAAATCGCCGGCTGGTATTAGGATTACAGAATGATAGTGGAAGTCGGTGCCAGAAAGAGAAAGGAGACTGTGGGAGAGGGACAGAAAACAGTTTAATAACTCTTGTTTATGCTGCGCCTGCTACTCTAGGCTAGACAAGGAACGCACCAGTCCAAACAAGGACGGAGAGAATGCTAGCTGTTCTGCTCCGCGCCCTTACGGAAAAAATGCATTGACAGGGAAACACTGTTAATTACTCATTATCCATAAATAATTTATGCACTTTGGCGATTGTAGAATGAAGTGTGAACCCTATGCAACTTTCCCGTATAAAATTTTGTAGCATTTCCTGCTTAAATAATTAAGTATTACTGTTCACGTCAGAATGGTAACACAAGAGTCTACACCAACGCAATGAACAATTGTTAATATTTATTTGTTTAAGCAGGAAATGTTACCAAATTTAATACAGAAAAGTTACGTAGGGTTCGCACTTTATTCTTCGATCGCCATGGTGCATAAATTATCCGTGGATAAGGAGTACTTACTAATCTTTTCCTATGAATTGTCTTAATGGAGCGTCACATAACCTACATAGGCGGCACAATGCCGATATACGTGCACTTGTTCGTACTTCAATCGCAAGAAAAATGTATTCAGAGATATAAAATGTAAAGTATTTTGATTGCTCCTCTTTATTTACATCCCAAGCTTCCTTCCTGTACCAATTTTTATACTGTTTTGTTTGAAACAAAGAATATTTCAATGACATGTGTACAGGTTACATATCGCACGTATAGTGACAATTGTAGTACTCATTATTCATTAATAAACGATTTCCTACAGTTAATTGATGATGTTCTGTGCATGGATTAACAAGTAGATAGTCTAAGGAAGCTTCTCTGATTGCAGATTTAATTGATCTACTAACTGTTATCGAGTAATTAGTTACTATTCTTGTACGGATCTAGCAGGAATCCGCACTCGTGCGCGATGAATAATTGTTAATATTTATTTATTTAGGCAGAAAATGATGCAAAATTATATACGAGAAAGTTGGAGAAGCTTCGTAGATTATTCTACGATTACAAAGGTGCATAATTCAATCATGGATAATGAGTAATTAGCGATTTTTCACCGCCAATGTAATTATTGCATAAGGGGGCGGGGCGCAGCAGCTAGCATTCTCTCCGTCCTTCTTTGGAATGGTGCGTTCTTTGTCTACAGAATATCAGCAGACCTCCACTGACATTCTGTAATCCTAATACCAGGCGGCGATTTTCAGCCCAGAAATAAGGTGTCAATAGAGACGTCATATAACCTACGCAGGCGACACAGTGCCGATAAATACGTGTAATTATTCGAATTTCAATCACAGGAAAAATGTACTCAGAGAAATAAAATATGTACTTTCATGATAGCTACTCTTTATTTAAGATCTAAGCTTCATTCCTATTCGAATTTTATTATATCATACGCGAAGTAAGAATCGTAATACCTATCGCCAATCAAAGTACGCCAGTTTATTTCAAAACCAGTAAAAAGATCTATATATACTAATAGGGCCAAAGAAAGGTAATTGCTTTACGAAAATACAATTCATTTATTTCTCTCATTTCTCTTTATTATATTATCGAATTGTTCAATTTACAGGCATTGTGTTTTCTGGCGCGACGATTCTCGAAAACGAGCGTAACGCCATCTAATCACCGACGAAAAAAATATTCGTAGCTTTACCGTAATCAAGAGGTGTAGGTGTATACACCTTCCCTGGGTAGGTTCGGTGGTCCGCGTTTTGTTATGGCTAATCAACAAACCTAAAACGTAACTTAAAGAATATCTTCAAATTTCATTTAAACCCGTGGGTCTCATTAATCGATCGTTTCTCTATCGTTCCACAGAAACACATTCTCTACGTGGACAAGTGGGCGTATTACCTGACACAACGAATCGTGGAAACAGACACACATTATTTGTGTTACAACGAGGAATGTAGCGTTTCGTGTTAATATATATCGTTTGCACGCCAGCAAATCGGCTCGTTCGTATGCCAAATAAAATGTTAAGGTTTCTGTCACGACGCAGGGGACGTGGTGTCAGCGGGCAGACTACCTCCTCGCAAATTAAAAATCAACGATTGCCGAGCAATAAAAATGTTGTTCAATGCAGGGTCGTTCTGCTTGATGGCACGGATCTGCCTATAGAGTTATCAGTAAGTTAAATTGCTTCTTAATCACCGACCCTTTAATTGCATTCCAAATAATGTTTCACGTATTTCGAACGAATTGAAGAGAAATATTGTTAAAAGGTGTTGTTTTCTACACTTTCTATTATTCATACGCATACTATTCCCACAGTGTTTACAATTAATTTCATCGCCTTTTGTCTCTTTCCTTTTCAGAAAAAAGCACTGGCTAGTGATTTATACGAACAAGTATTTTATAGTTTAGATTTAATAGAGAAAGATTATTTTGGACTGCAGTACACGGATAGCAATAACGTTCAGCATTGGTTGGACCCTACCAAACCGATAAAGAAGCAAGTAAAAAGTATGGTTTACGTTTTTTTTTATACAGTCTGAAGTATTAGAGAACATGTATTATATAATTGTCGTAGCATACCATTGGATCGTAATCAATTCTAAGGCTTAACGCCATTTTATGTATCTATTAATGCTCGAATTATTTTACACAGTTGGACCGCCATATACATTAAGGTTGAAGGTGAAGTTTTACTCGTCCGAGCCTAATACATTGCGCGAAGAATTAACAAGATATCAGTTTTTTCTGCAACTGAAGCAAGATGTCTTGGAAGGGAAACTACATTGTCCCCATCAAGTTGCTGTTCAGTTAGCTGCTTTGTCCCTTCAATGTAAGGGTTACAGTATACGACATAAATAATTAAGCAAAATGTTGCGCACGATTTTACATTTTAAAAGTGCGACGGTTTGTTCAAATTTCCTTTCACTCCGCAGCCGAACTTGGCGATTACGATGCTGTCATGCACACTGCGGCCACAGTGTCAGAATTCAGATTCGTGCCGGGTCAGACGGAGCAAATGGAGCTGGAAATACTCGAAGAATATTCCAAATGCTCCGGTCTTAGTCCAGCGCAGGCGGAATCGGCATATCTCAGTAAAGCCAAATGGTTGGACATGTACGGCGTAGATATGCACACAGTTCTCGGCAAAGATGCATGCGAATATTCCCTGGGATTGACGCCAACTGGCATTCTGGTCTTCGAAGGGACGCAAAAGATAGGATTATTCTTCTGGCCTAAAATTGGTCGGCTGGATTTCAAAAAAAAGAAGCTGACGCTAGTCGTAGTCGAGGAGGACGACGAAGGAAGGGGAGAGCAAGAGCATACGTTCGTATTCAGACTGGTGAACGAGAAGGCTTGCAAACATTTATGGAAGTGTGCAGTGGAGCACCATGCTTTCTTCCGGTTGCGTGCTCCAGTGAAAGGTGCCAGTGGTCGTCAGAACTTCTTCCGTATGGGCTCGCGTTTTCGTTACAGTGGTAAAACAGAATTCCAGACGACACAGTTGAACCGTGCACGTAGAACGGTACAATTTGAGAGGCGTCCAAGCCAGAGATACGCACGACGCCAGAGCCACGTGTTGAGAGAACGTCAACGGCAGCAAGTGGAACAACCGCAGCAACCAGCTCCGGCAGCTACCAGTAAGCTCAACAAATATAAATACAATGTAGCCAACGTATCGTGTTTGGCAAAAGTGCAATTGAAAAAGAAATCTGCTTATCTTCAGATGAGGTGGAGCCGCTGCAACGTCAACCAAGTGAATGTAGCTCAAAATCGTCAGGTTCCAGTGTGCACGGCCCATCTTCACCGTTGGTAGATTCCTTGTTGAAATCATTGGCGAAGGATCAACAACCCTTGGAACCGAGAAATCAAACGACAGTCGCCAACAACGAGAAAGAATCAGAACCGGTCAAGGCGAACTTGATGATCGAGACCTTAGTCAATCAAGCATCGTTGGTACCGAATAATCAAGTTGGCGGCTCGTCTTCGCTGCCCCCTCGTACCCCGATACCTCCAGAGTCCTTGAAATGTAATATATTAAAGGCAAAGTCTCTGGAGCAAGGGAAAAATTCGAATCTGGTTTCAATTACCTCCGTGGACGCGCCAACGGTTGTTAGTAAGAGTAATCAACACTCCGACGCGGCAACAATTGTCTCAGTGGTAAGGAAAAGATATCGTCTACTGCCTTTAATATTAATTGCTGCAGAATACATTGTATTGAACCTTACGATATTTTACTATGGTAGAAAAGTTGATTTTTTATTTTTTAGAACGCTACAAAATAAATTATACTGTAGCCATACGGTGCAAGTATCGGAGACAAATATTTAACATAGATACAAAAGAAAAGAAAGAGACAAATACGTGCAAACGTAACAATTTTTCATTTCAATTTCCTTCGCATCGCACTACTTGCCTCTAAATGTACCTTGTGTTTGTTACGTACTGAAATATGTATTCGTTCCGTTGTCTCGTGCTTTTAGGCTTTAGTTGTGATTTGTTTGCTTTCTTGCTCTATTTCCCATTTAGGGCGGAGACAAGCTGACGCTGTCCGTGAGCGGTGGTACGACGGTGAATCCATCGGCAGATGATAGCGTGACCGTAACACATTTTTCTCTGGACAGCTGGGGACAAATCGAACAGAAGACCACACCGCTCAATCCAAAAGTTTCCAATCAATCTCAGAATCCATTTAACCCATTCACCACTGACAACAGCAACGAAGTTACTGCCAATAATATTTCTGAGAGTACAGAAGAGGATACAATAGTGGAGGAGGAGAAGAAAACGAACACGAATCCGTTTATAGATTCGAATCCGTTCTTGGGTTTGCTCAATCCGTTTAAGGATATACAGCCACCCGCGGTCGAAAAGAAGCCCGAGGTGGAAGCAGAAATGAATGGGGCAAGAGTCGTGAAAACCGAAGAGATACAAACTACTACGACGACTCTTACTCACAAGGTGTGGCTCAATTTTACTGCTTGTCAATAATCGGCTGTTGTAAAACAGTACCATTTTGTATTCCTCTGAATATGCTTTGGCTTGTGCAAATTGTATGGAAATACTCGCTTGTTGAGTAATACTTATTTTTGTACGAAGCTACGTTAACAATTTTATATCGACGTTGCGATTTATTCTCGTGAAATGTATAGATTGAACGAGCTGTTACTATTCGTTTGTTTTAGGACGATAATTCGGCAGCCTCTGATATAAGCCCATGGCTGGTAGCTGATCCAGTACACACAACGACTACAGATCCAACACCAATTAAACATACTATAATTACTAGGAAGACTGTAATTACAACGCAACTTTGAACTAATCGACACAGCAACGAAAGACACGAAAATATCGTGAATGGTGGTTCTAAATGTGGCAAGATTTTATGGAACTCCGTCTTCCGCAAATTTCTATCACTGATTCAGCCGAAGTGCCTACAAAAGCACAACATTGCCTAAATAAAGGGAGACTTATTGCAATAAAGTAGAAATTCTAAATGGATCAATGGGACCAATCAGCATTTTATACCTTGCAAATTATTAGCAATTTGCATTTTTGTAAGTATTTAAATATCAAACGATTATATATGTAAGTAATTTGATCAAAAGGAACTTATATAAGTAAATTATATAAACTCTTTAAGATGCTAGGAAATATCAATGGGCGTATTATTTTGTATAAGATTCATATTTTCGAATTTTATTGAAAGAGATACCCATTCAGCAACTATAACATATTAGCATGCGATGCTATTCGAATTATACGCAATGACAATACTCTTTTTAAGTACTTAAAAAGAATACTTTTATACCTGCCCCTTATCGATAATGGTTTTACTTCTTTATTACCATACTTCCATTTCATTTCTGCCATTGCAAATTATTGACGTGCGCCCCGTTTTTATTATTATTTTTTTAAATAATAAGATAGTCAATTCTTACGAACAATTACGTATCTGTGCAAAAATATATGCGTACATTGAACAATGTATGGTGCTTCTTCTAAGAGTGAAGAAAGTTCTAATTAATTTTAATGCTTTACGTATCCAATGCATAATTGGATACTTTGTACATGCTTCGTAAAATTTTAGAAAAAGAATTTTTGGTGCCCAAGTAGTATGTACTTTAATTAACTATAAATATTTAAATAATATTTTTAAGGTAGTGTTTCCTACTTGCCATAGTGCCTTTAACTGAACAATGAAATGGATATATGTATTTGCATTTATGTATTTGCATTTATGTTCATGCCTATAGTTTTCTAGATCGTGTTTACTAGAGAACGTTTTATTGTTGAAAATATTTTTATTCGCGAACGTATGTACATTATTACGGATACAATTGCAACATAAAAAGAACGATTCTTTTTTTTTTATCGACCCCTCTGTTATGAACGATAAGGGAGAAATAGTGATACATTTTATTTTTTTCATAGAAAATATTTACAATGTATTCTCAGACGTATCTGTAATTCAAAGCATCCTATTATTTTATTTTATCATGTAAAACTGTTTTATCGCTAGAATGTTTTCTGTTTCGTAATTCGTATTTGTTCTCGTAGTTATAATACTTTTGTAATTAACATATCAGTATTTGTAATTAACATAGAAGAAATTAATTTATACCTGGAGATCTGATCGAGAGTTTATCGTATTACGAAATTTGTTAAGCGTTAATGCATTTGAATGACACAGCAAAGAAATATACGAAAATATATTCCATCATAAATTGCAAAGTGAAGCAGTCGTTTTAGCGAAATATATACACAAATGGCTGTTGTTTTTAAGTACTTATTGTATTCCGTATATGAGCATTTACGAAAGTAGCATAAGGCGCTGTTCGATGTTTTATGTATTTAAATACGCTATATTTAATAGTAATAAGCAAAGTACATATAATACTAGTGTCTGAAAATTTAATATATATATTATATATTACCTGTGTTTCACAACGCTATTATCAACCAATACCCTATTGTATTCCGTCCTAAAGTATTATATATACATACACTGTTATATACATATGTATAAATTTTTTTGCTTTGTAATAAAAAAAAAAGTATTATTAAAACGTTGCGTTGTAGATTTCTCAAAGATATATTTACTCCCTCCGCAATGCAGCCTTTTCTTTTGTTTTTACAAATTGGGGTTTGACACATATCGAAAATATAATAGATTACAAGTCGAAACGGTAGTACTTTGCTTCATCATCTCTTGCCACTTTTATCTTACACGAAAATAGGTGGAAAAATAAAATCCATAAGGGACAAAGTAATTGTACAATTGACACTTGCTACGAGTTCGTAAAAACGAAAACAATTTCTCAGTAAAAATGTATAACACCTAAACGATAAAAATTAAACTACAAATTGTTCCACGACGATGAGTCTTTTTAAAATTTGCTGGGTGTTTTTCTTTCTTTTTTTTCTTTTTTTAAACAACGCTCGGCGTTATCTTCGTATCGATAATCTACAACCATAACTTCACGTTATACGCGCGATAATGAAAGCAGTGCGAAACGGAAGGAATTTTATCTCGTTAACACACATGTTTGCTGTTTATTCTTTATCAACCGACTAGTAAACGAGCAATATTTATAATATTTGCCTGTCATAATACCTTTTATCTGACAATCGATACACCGGTATTTAAAATCAACGCCCCTGCTGTAAGCTAAATAAAATATTTTTTCCTCCTCCTTCCCCCTTTTTCTTGTTCTAGATACGATTCCTTAATATCTACAGTATGTTAAAACATTCAAGTTTCATTGCTGCTTCCATCAATTGACTTATAACGTCGGTTTCATTTTCAACAAAGAATTAAAACACTCGTGTGAATAAATGCTTTGAAAATTATTACCAAGGAATGTCACTCGTTTCGTCAGTAAAATCAGACGTATTTTTCTTCTTTTCTTTTCTACAATAAATTGGTATACGTCGCACATATGATGATGCGCTAATTAATGTTTTTCCCCGTTATTCTCTCAATGTATCTTTTGTAACTTAATGATGAACACCTTAAAACGTATTACCTAGAACGATCGATGAGTGTTTGAGTAACGAAAAATACCTGGTTGGAAATTTTCCCCTCGGGGGACAGGAAAGTTTGGAATCCGAAACTCGCAATAAAATATTCGAAGATAAAATTAAAACTAAATTAGCCTCATTCCGATGAAAGATTATCAAGACTTTCAATAAAAAAAAAAGAAAAAAGAACAGAACTAATCCATGGATTCCAAACTGAAATTTCCAGGAACCTTGAGGTACTTCCGGCCCCAATACTTACGACATGCAATAGAGAACAACTCGGATGCTCAACAATTTAATATCAATACAAGATTAGCATCGATTACTGTCAATTTATCTCGAAGGATTCACGAAATTTTTCGTCAACATATAATATTTAATTCTCAATTCCCCGCTCGACGAAGAATAAAGTCACGCCGGACCAACGTTACTAAAAAAAAATGTATTGACAATAAATAATCGATTGTCCGAGGTTCTCGTTAAGTCACCCAAACCAAATGAACCACTATCTACCATTCCCTCACAGCCCTACAAAATCACACCTCCAAACTACCCCCATTGAAAATATACATTATATCACAAAGTTCCGTTTAAGTATCATCCTAGTTAAACTCCTTTCTCGTGCATTGGTAAATTCTTTGTCGTCGCAAGCTGTCCGGAGCGTCATGCAACAAAGGAACGGTATCAAACAGGTGTTTCTGGATTGTCGCATTCCTCGGCGTCTTGACGCGACAGGAAACGCACATGCGACGACGCTGTCTCGCGAATCATTAGGCTGACCGTGTCTGAATAGTCGACAATGTCGACGGATCGTTCGCCGTCTCGCGGCAGACTTTTATTGGACGAGACCGAGCTGCTGTTCTCCTCGCTGCAGTCGTGTTTAAACACGCTATCTGACTGCGAATGGGTCGGTGTAGATAATTCGGAGACCAACGGCGTGGATTCGTCCTCGCTTTCTACCGGTGCGGGCGAGGTGGGCAGCGTGCCCATTAGACGATCCTTCAGCTGGCTCAACTTGCCCAGACCGGAGTTTGGAACCGGCACCGATAGGACAATCTCGTCGTTCAACGTGGACGTTGAACGACGTTTCTTGATAGGCATGGCGGTGATCGTCGACCTCGTGGGTACGCTGTTGGCGATGTAATTCTCGTCTGTCGATTTAGATCTGAACGCCGGCCTCGGCGACGGCGGCGGCGACACGAAGAGGGACGCCGGTCTACTGTTGGAGGTGTTCCCGTCAGATTTCGTCGCTTCTTTCCGGCCGAATGAGCAGGCCGATCTTGTGCTTAGCTGCGACGCGATGCTGCGCTGAGAGTTCGTACGTTGAAGATGAACGGTGGACTCGAACGAGCTGTCGTCGGAGGTTTCCGGCTCGTCGTTCACCGGCACCCAGTGGAGGAGCGGATTCGATTGGAGGAACACGTAATCGGTGTCCTGGGAGGCCGCCGAGTTTGTGCCTAAAACAAATCTCCGTGTTACCACGCATTCCCTTCTGATTGTTGTGAATTCGGTTTTCAATGGCGAGCTTAAAGTTAATCGATCGGGGGTGATTTAGAATTCTTCGAGTGAAATATTTGTACAATTGATTCGTAAAGCGGATACTTTTTCTCGCTTTTCGTGTTGCGTTCCTTTGTTCATCGAATGGGTTCATCTGTTGCGCGTGTTTTTTACAGAGGTGTAAAGTAAAAAGCGCGTGCACACGACAGAAGCTTATAGATCTAGTCCAAGAAAGATAATGTCACTTCGATTTTCCAATATCGTTTTATTTTATCGTCCGTGTTTATAATATAATTATCCAACAGCTTAATTCGGTGGTAATTGCACGCGATGTGCAAAGGCGTACAGGAACAAAGTAATCGTAGCCAAATGTAATGTTCACTTTGGTATATAAAATTTTCTCACGTAGCAGTTTATCTTTCTAAATATACAAGATCTATCAGCGTAAACATCCCGAAATGAAGTATAATTGACCGTGAAAAATACACGAGAGACACAGCGTTTCCATGAACCTGTGATCGACAGTGCAACGACCAACTAAGCGCCAGCGTGGAAATTATTCATGACGAGAGTATGAAAAATATATCTTCAATAATTGTAGGAGTACAAAATGACGCACAGTTTACTTTTTCCTAGTTTTGCTCGCAAGTTCGTATCATTAATGGTACTAAGATACTACGCGAGAACGACAGTATTACTACGGTCTACGATAAGATAACGCACACATTCAAGTCACTGGCGCAATAATGATACACTTCATACACAAACGACGTATTCATTCATTTATTTGACAGACATTCATATTTTCATACCCCTTATGTACAATAACGAACCAGTGTCTCGTCACTTGTTGGCGCATCTCCGGAAGTTCAATATTACTTTGCACCTCTATCATATGCATTACACTTATATTGTATCCGTATACAATTAAATTTTTATTCACTGCACCATCTTATGCGTATCACACGCCTACCATTGATAATATTTACTGCTACGAATCCTACCTACGTACGAGTACACATTACGTATTACAATTTAAACAACAGCTTATATTGATCAGGTAAATCTCTCTAGTGAATTGAAGTAACAGGTGATAGATTGTAAATTGTATGGCACACATGATGTAATACAAACGAATCGAATTATACACAGCGGTCCCTCTCATTGAAATTTATTATGGATTTGTTGCATTATAGTCTAATACGGTGTCACGCTTTTGGTCTGGCTGCGGTGGTTCTTGAATGATAACCAGGGGCAGTGAAATTGGTAGGGAAGGAAGCTGCTCACCTGGAAGTGAGTCTGATGGTACCGCTGCGGAAGATGGTACATCTAATACATCTTCGCACGCTTCTTCGTTCAAAGTTTGCAGCGCTCCGCAAATCATTTGTTCCTCCAAAGTCACCTAAAAGGAGAACAATATTGATTAGTCGTTTACGAAAAAATGCTACACACCCGTCTCTCGTAATAAATTCTAATTGTTTCTATTTCGTTTCAAGCTGTAAGTATTCGTAGAAAATTAAAAACGAGTTCGCTTACCTGGAACTAAACCCATTTACGGATGCAATGAGAATTATACTTTAATTACGACTTAATTATCAGGGGACGCTATTAACCAAGCGTTACTGTTCTTTAATGGATTTTAAATGATCTTACTTGCTTCTCCATAATGGACTGTTTGGTCTGGTCTCGTCTGGGAGGACCATCGGTTCTAGATGTTCCTTTCTCTTTTTCGACGTGAGTCGGCACACGTATCGAGGTGTTTTGCAAAGAGTAATCTGTTAAATGGCGATAATAATATGTGAGATTTATATTTTCGTATAATTTATTTAGAAAGTTTTTATTTAGACCTTTTCGTTGAATTTGTTCTGACCCAACGGTGAATCGTACGCTTCGAGGGCCCTCTTCGTGTGTACTGAACGACGACAGTTCCAATTCTCTTAGCGACACAATTACCATACGGAACAGTTCCCAATCCCCAAACGCCATTTTGAGCACCTGCGAATCAATGATTATTGTCAATCACGCCATGAATACGAAACAAACAATGGGACACAAAAATTGATACTAACGTTTTTCAATTCTTCTAATTTGCAGTGCAATAAAACTCTGCCATTAATGTTATTCTCTTTAATAACGTGTTTGTACTTTGGTATTTGAGTAGGTTTTATGCTCTCGATTCTATCAATAACATCGCACACTCCGTTCACTGTTAGAGACGACAGTTTTATCTCCAGAATCTCGGACTAAAAGGGGAATAGAAAATAATTATTATCATTTGATCCACTTTATGTTAAACGAACAATAAAATAATAAATAATCAGTCGTGGAAATAAATTATATTTGTCACTGGCTAGAATACCACATACCGGTAAAGTTGTAGTTGCAGACAGTGCTTTAATAGGAGGTTCCATGGGTGGTAATCGTACCCATGGTGGATGTTGCCAATTGTATGACGGCTGCATATACCAGGAAGGTGTTGATTGCACAGGTACGTGTTCTTGCAGACTCGGTTGTTTAACAAATTTCATGGTTCGATTCGTGGAACCACCTCTTGGCGCGCTCCATGATTCTTGACCGTTATTGTGCACGGTCCAAGGAGTATACTGTTTATAAGGGCCAAGTATAGCATCTTCTTCCATACTCTGTTGCTCTTCCTTTATTTTCTTCTTAATGTACGGGTCGAGATTTATCGTGAAGGGTAAGAATATTTTCATATCGCTAACTAGTAAACTGGAACGGTGAAACGTTAGAAAAATGTCCAATTTCCTCTCGTCTCTATCCATCTCCAAAAGAGGCTGAACTTCTTTAAGTACTGGAATCTGGGGTCGTATCCTGAATATTTGGGTACGTATTAGTAAACGAAATTTTATGGAGAATAAAATAATGAAACAAACGAACGTACTTATCGTAAAGACTTTTCAAAGACATGGAATCATCTAGAGTGTCTTCATACATATCGTAATGAAGGATCAACCAAGACGTTCTAAATGGCCATTGTTCTGTGATATTGATCCAACTGGCTAAATGGTACCAGTTGAAGTCAATTTGGAATGCTTTCAGCAACCTCCCTAGGAGGAAAAAACGATGTCCAATATATTAAAAACGTACAGGATATAATTAAATGATTATCCAACAGATTAACTGCTCCTTCGATTTACCAGTGACATAAACGACGTTCATCAATCTTCTCATGCTACGAGGATTCACGTCGCTAAAGTAATCGTCAGTGAGAAGCATTTTATTAAGATCCTGGGCCCCGCCCAGTCTATTTAAATTGCTACCGATACTACTCGCTATCGATTCGCTTAATCGCAATTTTCTACTGCCCTTTCTGCTCTGCGGTTTCAATTTCTCATTGCTGTTCATTATACCAGACTCCGCGCTAAGCCTCCTGTTGGAAACAGAATGATGCATCGTACTGGTTGCCGTATAATTAACACTCTCCTCCGCTTCGGTCCAGGTAGTCTTTCTACTGTGCTGGGCAGTTTGTTGAGCAACTTTCACCTTTCGTAAACCACTGTTCTGGAGGTAGAACGGAAGGTGCACCATGTTACGTAAATAATCATGACCTCCGATATTTGATTCTGTAAATAATCGTCTACTATTGACTTCCACCGCCTAGATTCGAGGAAACAAATATCGTTCGTTTAAAACGCAATCTCAATGGACGCTCAATTATGTATAATAAATTCATGATGATTTAATAATTTATTATTATAAGAATGATGAGGAAATACCTTGGCGATAATATGCGGATCGATTGCTAATAAAACAACGAATGGATAGCCATTGTCGCTGAACAATGCTTGGATAGCGTCTAAAACTAATAATACTTTGTCTTGTTCACAGCTGTCCAGACCATCGACAATGATTACTAATCTACACTGCTGGCCCATAAAACTGTCCAGGCATTTAACCTGTATTTTGGGGTTTTTTTCAATAAAACTTGGATTAAACATAGGTGTGACTTTTTTTGAAAATTATACGATAAATAAATGATTTAATTATTACATATGGCGTACCATCTCTGTCATTAAACTGACTTCGCTTCTCAGTGTCTGTATAAAACCTTCGCTCTTTAGAGTCTCTAATTTAGAAATGCTGCGTTGAAGGTGCCTTCTCTGAGAGAAGACAAGTGCTTGTAACGTCCGACTCCAAGTGTATAGGTTTGCTATCACGCTGACCGCTAATATTAAGGCAACGGTTATCATAATGATGTGTGCCGTGACCCTTTCTATTGTTGGCCTATTGTACAAGCAAACAGACAATCGGAAAAATATTAATAGAAATAATTTCGGGCGAGTACTCCCATTTAATTTATCGTTTGATACTAACTCGTTGCTAGAAATATCGATGAGGTAGACCGTGAGCACAGAAATTCCAACGAGCAGACTGCAAAAGCAGAATTCGAATATAACTATATAGGGCAAACAGCAAAGGTGTCTCCATTTCCACGTAGTCGTCGATTTGTCCGGTTTCGGCCTGAACGCTCTGTACAATCGCGTAGACAACGAACCAAAATCATTTTCAATGGAATCAAAAAGGGACCCCACCATTTGTACCACTGCATTTTCTCCAGCCGCAGTTGTACCGACACGAGTCTGATCAGTGAAATAGAACTTAATCGGCTGTACAGTGACACCATCGTGAACTTGTCCGCCAGGTGGGTGGCAAAAGATCACTTGCAACAGCAGCTTCAGCGAGTTCAATTTGGTCGTGAGAGCTACGGTAAAGTTGTACGGCCAATACCAATCGTATCTGCGATTTAAATCGTAGTGAATTAAAATTACACACGGCGAAAAATGATTTAACAGTGCCAGCAACAGGCAATTAATATTCATTCTCAATAACTCATTCCCAATGGAATGATGAAAATCAAATATATTAATTCTCTTACCTTTTATTCGCATTCCAAATAAGTATCAAAAAGGCGTAGGTAATGAAAATAAGACTGACACCGCAAGCAAGACCGACGATCCACGACTGAAGGGCAAGACCTATCGTGATGCCAACTAGCAAGGACACGTGTGTAACTACAACGAACAATAGAAAAGAAAATTGGAAGACAGGGTCTATCCACTGCCTGGCGAAGTTTTTCATTTCCTCTGGAACGCAGAAAAATTAATATGTACAATCTTTGATTACTCTAATAAATTCAAACATTTGTTCCCGCATATATTACCTCTCAATTTGTTTAACAAAAACGATTTCCCTGAACCCCACTTCGCGTACAGGCCAACAGTTATAGGGGTTGAAAGTGATGGTTCGCTGAGAATATCTGCCAACGCGCTACTATACAGGTCATAGCCAAGCATGTTTTCATTATCCTCGTTCGTATTGAGACGCCCTAAAAGCAGACACATTTTTATCGTACCTCGAACAGTGAAAAACATTAGAGTTTCGAGAAATTGTATAGCTTGTTGTCGACTCACGTGCACCAAATATTTGTCCAAGGATGGTCTTAGGGTGATTAATGTCGATGTTATATGGAGTTTCTCCCTGTCTATTCGGACGGTAAAGCAGTTGGCTATTTTTCGGATTTCTCAGCAATATTTCCACTATGGCCTTCGATCTTGCACGCATAGCTATGTGAAGCACCGTGTCGCCCTTTTTATCAGTGGCAGAGACTTTGGCTTTTTTGTCTAATAAAACTTGCACGATCTCCGCGTTTCGCGATCTAACCGCTCGCAATAATGGCGTGTCCCCGTCTTTTGTTGCGATCTCTAGGTCTGGATTGGCGCTTAACAACAACTTCAGTATCGGTATGTTGCCTTTCTCAACGGCTATGTAGGTCGCGGTTTTTTTATCCTGCAACATTATTGGTTCAGAATTTAGCAATTGTCCGATACCTTGTTGTTCTGTAACTTTGGCATGAAATTTTATTAGAACCCAATGGAACAACAATATAAATAATTAATTTACCTTGCCAGCGATATCGACGTCAGCGTACTTTTTCAACAGAGATTCGACCACCCCCCTATGACCACCCTTTACGGCGTGAATTAAATTCGTGTCGCCAGCTCTGTCTTGAATATTCACATAAGCACCAGCATTCAATAATGCGTTCGATATTTCGTGATGTCCGTCCCGACATGCTATTGCAAGGGCTGTGCAACCATCCTTATCTAATGCATTCACGTTCGGCTTGTGCTCCAAAAGAAGTAGCACCACGTCCACGTGATTTCCTAAAGTGGCGACGATGAGAGCGGTCCACGAATACTGCAGAGAATTAAACAATTAACGGGAGTAATAATAATTATTTCTACTGTTTCGTGTTATCGGGAAATATTGCGAGCGTTCGACGACTACATTAAATATTAGTAAAAACGACTGTAACACGTTTTTGGACGGTAATTATTATTTGATAATTATTATTAAGTCTTACCATGCCAGCAGTATCGACATTAGCACCGGACTTCAAAAGGGTATCTACAATTTCCACTTGCCCTTTACGCGACGCCCACACCAATGCGGTGGTACCGTACTGGAATAATAAATATCGAAAAACTATTTATAAACGAAGCGCAAATATCGTGCACGAAGAAATATGCAAACGAAAAACGGAATCTCTCGTTCACTGGTATCGATTTTGTTGCACGTTTAATTGCACGTTGAACTTGGATGAGATAATTAAGAATAGATCACCTTATCGCCGACATTGACTTTAGCACCATGTGCAATGAGATCTTTGACAATGTCAGGGTATCCCCTGCCAGCGGCCCATAATAACGAAGATATGTGAAAATTTCCGTGAGCGTTGACGTCAGCCCCACGTGCTAACAGCATCGTCACCGTCGCCGATCTACCCTTGTACGTCGCCCACATAAGTGCCGTCCACCCTCCCTAAAAATAGAAAACATTTCCTCAGCCTATTACTGTCCCCTTACAATTATAAATCGGCCTGCCGGCGCATAGGTAGCCGGAACTACGAAATTATTCAAATAAAATACTTGTAAAGGGACAGGGCAAGAATGATTTATATTATAGAAGGAAAATAATTGTACAGTGGTACGGAGTTAAAGGGGGAATAATAAAATAATCGAATAAAAGATGAATAAAAAAAGAAAAATAATCGAGGGGTATGGAAAATAGTTGGAAAATATGTTACCATGTCTCTGTGTTCCAAATCAGCCCCGTGCTCGAGCAATTCGAGACAGACATCCGTGTACCCTTCCTTGGCCGCGCAGAGTAGCGCCGTCCAATTATCCTAATTAGAAATTCAACGAATAAAACGGGGAAAAATGTATGATACCGATGTGAAATGTTGTACAGATTGTAACCAGCATTACTGACCCCGTCCTCGGCGTTAACGTCTGCTCCATGATTGACCAGCTCCCGTACAAAATGTATCTTTCCCTTAATCGCTGCAAGGATGAGGGCTGTGCTACCATTCTGTCGTAAGAACAACGAAACTAACTATTGTACAGCCGAATTACTGGCAAGGCGAAATCGACACGAAAGAATCAATTACGAAACGGAGCAACCCGGAATTTCGTAGGATTAAATACAAATTTCGGTGCGATCGAGAAATATTTTAGAATGTCATTTCTGTCATACATTTATTTGGACCGACACCACGTGTTCTGGATACAAAATATTAAAAATGAAAGAACGCCAATCCTTTCGATTAATTTTTTTCTTTTGTTTAAGTTATGCAAAGTTGAACGATATTATTCCAATAATATTACCTCATCTCGGTCGTCGATCTGAACTCTTTTGTTTTCCAGGAAGTTTTGGAGACCAGCGAGGTTATCATCTGCGATATAGCTGGCGAGAGATCGGTAGCAGAGCGATACCATCGAGTCAGTCCGGTGCAAGGTCTGTGAAAAAAAAAGTATTAGCTCGTTAAATCGACAATTCAGAATTGAACGGTCACGTTGCTGTTCTCCAATCGAAAGTCTCCGAGTGCGAATTAATTGTCTGTGTAAGTAGGGACACACAGTCTGCGAACACGTACTTGTTCAAGCGACATTAATGTGTTAAAGTAATTGAAATTCCATCGGCGTTTATAAACACCCTAACGAACAGCGGTGTACGTATGCTCTTTAAAACAATTCTGTACCCCTCAATTTGACAATCGTTTCTGAAGCGGGGATCAATATTTCTTTTCCACGACGACACTTACGGTACGATACTTAAGATAATAGATAAGATAGATCGTCATACTTTGTGCCGACAATTGTGGAAAATATTGACACAGTTAGCACTGAACACGAGACCAAAAGCGAATTAATAGTTTACTCAATACTTTTGGCATCAATTGCCAACGCAGCAGAAGCAATACAACGAGTAAATACATTACCCAGTTATGTTATCCTAAATATTGGCATTACTTGCACCACGCCAAAAGTAAAAAAATAATCGCGTAATTTCGCTCAGTGAAAAATTCAAAGGTGTAAATAATTTAATTATCACGGTCCCGGCGGGGAAAGTAAGGTAGATTGCAGTTATATGTTTGAAGGGACACTGTAGAATGTGGGGCAACGATAAAGAATGATTCAGAAGCAGGGGAAACGTTGATTGAAAGGAAAATAAAGGGGATCGCAGAAGAAAGGAATCACGCACGTTCTACAATTTGTGCATGCTTCAATAAAGAAAACAAGCTCTCAATGTTACCCATCAACAATTCCTTCGATATCTTTAACTTCGCAATGAAATTTAAAAATACGTACTTGTTAAAGTATTTGAAATATCTCCTGCCGAAGTGAAATTTGTTTAATCGCCGATAGACCGTTTCTCGGCGGAAGAGTCAAAGCGATATCAAACTTGAAGCCGAGTGCACATAAATCAATAAATAACACCTGAAACTTTTGCGCATCCTTAACAATACCAATAAATGTTTGACATGCTGGTTAATTTTGTATACCGTATTATTATCATTTCAACAAAGCTCGATAGAGAAACTTAGCAAAATCGTTTCGCACAACATGACAGAAGACTCTTCTGTACAGTAGCGAGAATGTTACAATTGTTAATACGTGCACGACAACCTTCAATCGCACACAAAATTTTCGTCAATCCATGCCAATCGTCTCGGCCTTTTAAACGTAGCCTATTGGATCCACCTACCCCTGACAAAACACCCTGACGCGTACCCTCGCGCACCCCGTGCCGGATGAAATTCCGTTTATTCGCGTACGAGTTGAATATCGCCGTGGACATAGACTGTCGAGATCGTTTTCAGACCGAGTCCAAGGAAATCCCATTGCACAAGGCGTTTTATAACTTTCGCGGCATCGAATCCAAATTCGTTTGGCACACATTTTTATCCATATCTAAATCCTGTCCCCTCGAGAATCTAAAAATTGCTCGCAACTTCAAGATCACTTCGGACGATAATTTATACCTTACGTTTATCTAACAAACACATTGTGCGTGCTTGCACAATGACATTCCTAAATCCGTCTTTGCAATTTTTATCTAAGGTCGGCAATAAATCAAACGGAGAGGAATGCGAGATTAAATGTGACGCACGCAGGCGGACAATTTAGAATTTAAAAGGCGGAAGAGAACGAGCTTTACTGCACGACGTTCAATGGCTGTGCATTTGCAATCTGAATAACTCATAGACACCCATTGAAAAATGTTACTCGCCATTCGGCAAGTTCAAACGAACGATAATAATTGTATGGGGGAACAGTTAAATATACTGTTCGATTCAGTATTACGCAAAAGTCGCTATCTGAAACGGTATTGCAGTATATCCGAACATTAATTACTGAAATGGATTTCCACCGTCGAACGCTTCGATAAGGCACCCTTAGTCCTGATAACAGAAACATAGCAAACAGGAGCACCTTAATCCTGCTGTGAAACGAGCATTACTCATCGACGTGTCCGTTCCTTGTTCTCTCAAGGCAACAATTATTATTTGCGTTCGTTGCATTTCCTCGAAACGGTTAAAAAGCTCACCGCGATATGTTTTTTCAGCCTGAGATTATTTTCCTCGCCGAGCTTCACCGTCGACTATCGCACGAAGCAGAAAAACCAAATGCCCTCTTCGTTAAAAATATGGACCGGCAAATAAACTCTGCGGATTGATTAGTATCGTTCATGCCCTAGAGTCCAGCACCGGAGACAGCGGATTCATTTCATACAAGCGATACAAGTGTATTAGAGAAATGCAGATTGTAAGTCCCCGAGATAATTACCGAGGTCCAATTTTAATAAAAACAACATCTACCACAGAACCACCGATTCCCAACGAATCTGAACTTAATTCTCAACAATAGAAAGCTGTAAGGCCTCCTCGGTGGCCAAGCCCGTGCCCAGAAGGTTCGCAAAAAACCACTCACAAGCTGGTTACGCGCGATGAAATCGAGCCTCCTGTTATCATTAATGAAACACCATGAAAGAAAAATCAACAGGAAAAAAAAAACCAACAACTAAGCACAGCCACGCCAGCGACTAACCGTCTGCGAGTGTCTGCGAATCCCGAAGTTGAACTTCCGGCCAGTTTCGCCGTCGATCGCCGGCGCGGTGAACGTGAACGTGGGTACATGAAAATGCGGAAAAACGTGATGATCGTGATGATGGTGGTGATGGTGATTCGAATGATGTTTAAGATCCCCCTCCTCTTCGCTCGTCCATCCTGTCCCCGGATGTTGAACGGGTATGTGAAGTCGGAGGAACGGCAGTTTCAGCTTCAGTCCGCTTGCAACGCCGCGTCCGTTACCCTGCTCGACGATGCTCGCAGACGTCGCGGAAACGTTCGACCCGTCTGCTTCCTTCTGGTCGGCGGACGGCAGCAAACAGTTCGGTATACCTGAACAAGCGCTGACCAAACTTGGCGCCAAACTGGAGCAGATGGCCGCGCTCGCGATGCTGGATCGTCTAATTGGATTCACGCCTGTTCCCGATAGTATGTCCTCGTAGGTGGGAGACTTGGACGCGTGTTTCGAAATCAAGCCGACGTTCACCAGCGGCAGGGTCAGCCTTCTCAAACACTTCGTCTGGCTGTCTTGCACCGACGGAACGTCGTCCGGTTTCGACGAAGAATTGTCGAGGGAGTCGGACGGATATTTCGATAACGTGGACAACGCTCTGTGGCATCGTCTGGCGAATAACGGCGACGCTGACATCGACGGGGGAATAATCGTTTTGGAGGATCGAGAATCTGGTGGGACGAGCGTCGCGCTCTTCTGCGCTTCACCAGCGGCGATTGTTCGCTGAATATTCGACACATTTCTCTGGGTACTAACGACGTTGTCGGACGCTCTCAAGACTTCGCGCGCCGAATACGAGAATCGATCCTTGATTCTCTCGTCGATGGAATCGAGATCGTCCGCGAACGGGAGACAGCTCCTTTCGGACAAGTCAGAATCTCTCGTCCCGATGCGAATTGTCCCGAAGCTTTCCCTCCGATCGACGTTTTCGTCTCTCTCGCTGGCAACTCCGCCGGAAGAAACGTGATTCCCTCTGCGTTTCTCCGTAGCGTTCGAATAATTTCCGTCCGAAGCATCGCCGGCCACTTTAGAAGCCCCGAGCCGAGAGCCGCGCACTTTTCCCTCGGTGTCGGACCATCGGGACAATTTCTCGTTACTTCCTGCAACTTCTGACTCGTCGATCGCCCCACCGTGGACATCCTCGGACAATTGACGCTCTATCAACGAAGACTCTTGCTGGTTGATCGAAGCATTGCCCGCCGCTGCGTCTTGCCCGCTAATTACCACGCCCGAATCAGCTTCGATAGTGATGGAGAATCGTCTGTTTGTCTCGTCCTCCTTACTCGCTTCGTCCTCTTCTTCCTCGATGCTGATTCGAAAAAGATGCGTCGTGATCTTGACGTGATCATCTTCGGCCTTCCGCATGGCATTCTTTCCGCGCCGTGCGCTCACGGCAATCGGAGATAAATCTCACTGCACAATAAATACGCGGATAACCGATTACGCCGCCGCAGAACTTCCGCGGGTAGCGTCGATTTATCGAAGGGTGCCGACCGTTCGATCAAGTGTCCGCCGCGAGTCTTTGACCCGTGCGATTCCTGCTTCGCCGAAATGCGACAGATAAGGGGACGAGAGTGCACATATTTTTCGACATATTGCAACGACAGACGGGCGACGTTATCTTAAAGAAATCCGCTTCCAGAAATAAACATACGCGGCGCAAGATACTGAATAAAAACACACAGAATAACTCTCGAGTTTGCTCGCAATGCAATACTGTTCCCTCGTGCATCTACGGATTGTTATTCGCAGAGGTGCGGGTAGAACACTAACGACGAATCAAGTAACGCACGCAGTATACGAAGCCGCCGAATATTCTCGTTAAATTAATGGGAAATAAATCACCCGTTCAAAACTATTTCTATTCGTCGCCGCGGTCCCGCGCCAACTATCGTCGACTATCTCTAATGATTTTTACGGCGACAGAATGCATCAACATTTCTAGAATAACTCCAATTCGATGTAATAAAAAAAAGGAAATATAATACTTTACGAACCTATTATTCTCTCCGCCGTTATCCACCTCCCCCCAGCCCCTTCCCCCAAAAAAACAAATACCTCGGACAAGAAGCGTCTACGAAGTACCGATTGCACCCCCAAATGCACTCCAATTTCCTTAACAGTCAGACCGTAATTCAATACCGTAAGAGACGGACCCTCGACAAAGCTGTGAGCCTGAGCATCTTTTCCAAATTTCTGGTGGTCATCGCTTCTCTCGGTTCGTCCCCTCTATATTTTCCTCACGTTCGCGACACAGTGCCCTCCGGTTCTGAATGAAAACGAACGTGGTTCCTTGCGTGCGTGCGTGCGTGCGTGCGGTGCACCAGATCCACTGAAACGCGTGCGATCCGCGTCGCCAGCAGATCGTGTAAGAGCATCGTGTGGCGGAACGTGCGACATTTATATATCCGACGTGGGATCTTTAAAGTCGTGTACACAAGTCGCGCGGAATCGCCCGTGGCATCGTGGGCGACGCTTTTCATCCAGCGCCGCGCCGCTGTCGTTGTTCTATTTGTTTGCGCGCAAAAGACACCGGCCCCGAGATGCAAGGAAAATAAGGCGCGGAGAAGATTCTCGACGAATCTCGCTAGTAAATTTCGCGCAATTGCGAGTCGCCGTTGAACGACCGCGTGACGGGCGGCAAAGATCGATTGCCAGATGCAACGTGTCGCCGGCAGAAAGTAAAGGGACCATCGTCGATTTTGGAATGTCGCGCGACGATGACGAAGAAACGGAGGACCGTTGGCCGCGTGACGCAACCGGCAAATTGATTTAGCGTCACAACTGACCGTGGCAAATTTGACTTGATTCGATTACGCCACGATACGCGGACGGTAGTTGCTCAATTTGCTGAAAGTGAACAGATCTTGATTCGCGATCAAATGCACGCGAGGAGACACGCGGGAAGATCGAATTGTTCATTGATCGGTATGCATTTGCCTATCGTATCGCATTAGCGTTGCCTGTACTGAGTTTGTTGCGGGTAAACGAAATTGACATTTTCGTGTCGCAAAGGAGTAGTCGGAACACCGGTACACAATGATCCGACAGTAATTCATTATTGAAATTAATGTGCGCCGGCGCGAAGAAAAATGGAGTTCTGTGGAAAGCCATTCTATGGCATAGTACACTTGAGTAACTGCGTATTATTGTATTAACATTAACACGGTGTAATTGCATCGTAAATACGCCAACGACAGTGGCTTCTTTTGTTCGTTTGCATGCCACGATAAGTGCAACGCAATCGCAACAATTATTGTGTGCCGCCTTTTAATTGGCCGCCGCGTTCAATATTGGCGATAGCAGCTTGGGGGGGGGGGGGGGGGGGGGGGGGGGGGGGAAGCAACAAAGTGCCATCAAGCAATTTTTTTTAGGTCGGCGACAAGCCTCTCCTACGGAAGGGTCTCCCTCGGCTAGAAAAATATTTGACTTGCTAGAGCTATAGATGAGGAGGCTGCACGTCCTTGCGCTAGTAGCGGCACGTGGGCCAATTAAAGCACTCAACAGATTAATCAATTGCATATGAGGAACTCGTTCACACGGGCCTCATGAAAAGAAACAGCGATGCTGGGAAAATAACTCACGAAAATGTTCTTCCCTTTCCGTCGAATAAAATAAAATAAAATAAAATAAAATAAACTTTGATTCCGCGGCAGAATTATAACTCTTCGAATAATCAATTCGCGGAAATATTCTTAACGCGAAGAATGAAAGGTATTACAATTTAATCAGAACGCGGTATTGCAGATGTTCGATTTTATTATTTAATTTCTAGTTAATAAAAAAAAAAAAACAGTCGTAATTTTATTCAAATGATGTACAATTGTTATAGCAAGACTCTCGAACGATGCTTCACCAGTTTCTTTAACTTTGCAGCCGATTTTATACACGCGATACAATAGCACCAGACATTTTCTAGCTAGACGAGAACTGCTACGCGCCATTTAATACTACTAATTACTCACGTCTAATCTTCGTCGCGATGACGTAACATTTAATGGTTACTAAAGCTTTAAACAAGATAAAAGTGTATCTATACACGCGCGAAAATTGTATAGTTTTGATTTATTGTCCGCTTTGAACGATTAGTCATCATTTCACCGATACCTGGGGCCATCGGATTTTTATATCCAATGCTACGAAATTAAATCGAAACCGTTTATAAATGATTGAATTTGCAAATTGAACAACGACGATTGCCGATTAACCCGGGAAGGCGGCTAGAAGTAGCGACGAATTGAAAATGTACGAACGACTGTGTGTCACGCCGACTGACGAATGGCAAAGATCGATATCTGGCTGCACTTATCGGAATAACGACGGAACGTTTAACTGCGAACGTTTCGAAATGCAAGAAGACGTAATTTCTTTATCTGTTTCTATCGTTATATTGTCACGTCCGTGCCGCGCCGCGAAATTATTTCTCATCCTCTGTTAAAGGAGTCCGCGTTTTTAAATAATCTTCACTTAACATTCACAGCGGTATCTGCGACGTAATAAGGGAACAGCTCCATTATTATAAACAACGGACGAAATTACTCCGATTGAACGACGAATATAAAATCGCGGTGTTGAGGAGAACGTCGTCTTGACGTTCGAAATACGTGCGCGCAGTAATTTAGTCATTTAAACGGTCTATTAAAAGGAGTTGAGTAATTAGTTGCTCTAAATTCATCGTGAAGTGTACAGGAAACAAATGTTTCACGACACTGTTGCATCTATCATTCATCTTTCGCGGCACGTCGAGAAATCTTGGCACACCCGTCCAGGCAACGGGTCGAGCAACGTATTGCTTCGTTTAATTTACTCCGATCCACCTGCGATTCCCCGGTGGTTAGCGACACGAGTACGTCCATCGATCTATAAACAGTTCTCGAGAAAAATTGTCTACGCTGTGAGATAAAAACAAAATTGCCCGCCTCGGAATTGAACGACTGGAAGTGTAACAGATGTTCTAGTTCTAGACCTAGTTCTAATCCTCGTTCCTCAGTTTTTTAATTGACTAATTGACGCGGCATGACACGCAATTGAGAGCCAATAATTTGACAACAGTAGTCAGTTGCGCAGAGACATTTCGCTCGAAGCTATGAATTCTCGTCGTACATTTTTCTCGCCTTTGGAGGTTGATTAAATTAGAGAAACAAGATATAGAACAAAGTAGGAAGAGGACCGGGTAACGCTTGTTTCCGAATTATGAATAAATTATCTTAATAAGAAAGAAAATAATTGCACCGTCTGCGTTTTGTCAGTACCTGTTTACTTCTGTTCCAAATCGACTGTATCACCTGTTGACACGCGGAAAATGATCCGTAACTGTGCGCCGATCCCTGCGGGATCAGAGACGGCAAAGATGCAACACTTCGCCGATCTGAATTCAACAAACTGCTCCTCTCATTTACGTATTCCATGGAACGCGAATCAATGGCTTGATACACTCTCATATTCCGTCCGATATTAATATAAAGTAACGAACGATTTATCCCTTCGTACGACGAATCCTATTTTCGTACCATATCTCGTCACTTCCGAAACATTTTAATAACAATCCAACCGCACGTTTAATTTTTGCGCTGCGCTAAAAGAGAAGAAGACAATTTTGAGAAACCTCTGAAAGGATATAGCATTAGAGGTTCGACGTCGATCGGTTTCTGTTGCAATGAAATTTCGCAATTATTTCTGTTCCGCGCGGGCAACCCATGACCCCGCGGAAAATCTATAATAATTCGTTGCACGTTTCGTGTCTCATAAAAGTCAGCTTGCGTTTGAAAACGACATGCACGTGGAGGGAATTACATAATTTTCGTAATTCATTTCCCGTTGGCAGTGTCGTAACTCGGTGTGCCGCTATCTATCATGATTCGCCGATGAACAATTGCGATTCATTGGTAAGCACTTGTAAATTCGTCTGAATAGGAAACATTTAACTAAACAATTTTGTCCGTTTTTTCGCACTTGTGACACAATAAAAATATTTTAACACCGCAGCTTCGCGTGACCGCACACCGAACCAATTGAATATAACATCGAAAGAATACAATAAATATGTATTTCTTATATGTCTGGTAACTCGAGAATGCACAAAGCTAGCGTTAAACTATTCAGACTACAAAAATATCTGGAGGCTGATCAAAAGAGTCGCCGACGATGCTTTAATAATTATTTACTGTTATCGCGCGTAGTTGCTTAATTTTTGTTTCGCTTTAATTGCAAATGATCTTGTGGAACGAGAGCACAGACGAATGCATGCGAAAGCAACGAATGTTCCGCGGGCGTTAAACGTTGATTTCCCTCGCCGTTTCTTTCGTCGTATCTGCGGAAAGTGTTCGGGAACGAAATGGAACAAACAGAATGAAGAAGATAGTAAAGTGAAGGGGGAAATGTACCGCGATTGATGAACAATCGAGAGCAAACTATTTTCTCTTCGTTCCATTAAAGTCGATTTTTTTCGTGATAATCGAATATATAGGAATTACATCGATACACGTACAAACGTTGGAAATGAAACGAAAATTTCTAACGGAATTTTCTTTTCTTTTATTTTTTGAGCCACGAATTTGTACTCCCATTAATAAATTATATTTTCTCGATTACTCTACAAGGTGTAATATAAAACATAATGCTAATATTATAAGCTCCAAATGAAATTACGCGACCGGTGATCTTTGTCACAACATTTTCACATGCATGCCGTGCTCTCGTTCCATCCAACTTACGCAGATTCTGTTTGAGTTATTACTGTGCACGATTTCTTGGATCGTTGCCCCTTTGTCTCGCGCACTACACAACCTTAATATAATTACCAGTGTTCTTGAATGGAAAATTGATGAGAACACAAGTTCGTTGAATCTGTCGGCAAGCAAATCGTCAACTCACTGCGTTGTAAAAGTAATTACCACTGTTTTCGGCGAGCCTGTTATATTATTTACACCCTGGTGGCACAATCACTGTATCAACCATCGATAATCGCGCAATCGAGCTGGCCATTTGGGCTTTAATTTAACAAAGGAAAACAATTCGTTATACCCTGGCAAGTTGTATTCCACACTTATCGTTTGCTTTGCACGTATAAACAGAAAATTGTCGATTCTTTTATCTTATCAATAACGTGTCGTACAATCGAAATGATTTCGTCACAAGTTCACACGATGTTAGATTTCTAATTCACCGTTTAAATAGAGACGTTCGATTGCGTCGCGCACTGCAGCGAATGTTTCATTTTGAAATTAAACATGTTCCTGGTCCGCCAATTATTTAGATTATAAGGACACTTTCAATTTATTCAGTCTGCGAGTGAAAGGTTCAGTGTTTCAGGTCGTAGACAGGCTATAAAACGTCATAATAAAAAGATACTGATTACTGGACGCGATGCGAGTACATCGTGCATCGCGTTCAATCGCTCACTGGAATATAACTTGAAAAATCAAAGCAAATCGAAAGTGTAGTCAATTATCAGCAGCTTACGAACGCTGCTCCTGATAATTCCCCGATAAGAAAGAGACTGCCCATAATCGATATGATATCGTGAAAAAGTAGCGAACGTTAAAGTAAAATCATATAGTGGCGTAATCAAACTATATTACATGTCATTTTTATCATGCAAATAGAATTCCATTAAGTTCTCGCGATTCTCATGTTGCAAACAAATTTATGTCAAGCGATAAAAATAGTAAGAATAACGTTTTTTTCGCAACTTCGGACCACAACAATGATCGATGAATTTGTTTTTAATTCGAAGAATGCCAGATTGAAATCAGGTTGGACAAAATAGTTTCGCCTGGCATCCAATAAGGTTCAAGCTAGATAAGCACCGCGTAAAAGCATTTTTGGCATCATGTTGCTATGCGATGACGAGTCGTGTTCACTATCGTTAACTGATTACCATTAAATGACTCACATTCGCGGCGTGTACCATAAATACAGCAATTAATTTAGCTTTGTCAATTGTGCCAGGTCTAAAGAATTCATTGACCAATACCTGAGGGAAATGTGAATGAACAGCACAAAAGAGACTGATTCGTCAGCACAATATCACGAATGCAATCGTTTGGCCACGCGATCAATATTATTCCCTTATCATTTTTTAAATAAGAAATTGCTGATAACCGAATATATACTTCCGAATGTGCTAACCGGTGTTCTTCAAAAATTGCAAAATTGCCCGCGATTATTATATCTGCCCAAAATGCAAATTATATTACCGCCACGAAACACACTTTTACCACGCACCGATTCCACAAAACACCGAGCTTCACTCGAAGCAACCGACGTGAAATCGTTCGTTGTTACCTTAAAACTTTTCACCGCAAAACCGATCACCGATATCGAACCAAACTGATCACCGAACTCATCACTCTCCGATTCCTTCGCGGCAAAAGTATAATAACGCGCGTAACGTGTCCACGCCCGTCCATACTTCTCCAGATACCTTCAACGCTTAACATAACAGAGGAACACCGCGTAAAGGAACCATCTCGACAACTGAACTTGACGAAATTGAACGAAGGGTGTCCTGTGTTGTATGCAAGCGAGGAACGTCAACGATGATGAACAATCCCTATCTTCCTTCTCTCGATCGATCCGATTTAATCGACCTTCGACCGTGAAAATCCCTCCCACTCCGGCACGCAGGTACATACGTAAGTGGACAAGTACGTATGTACGTACACACGTTCCACAATCGCGGCCGACAGGTTTTCCTGGCAGTGTAACGAGAATTTCGATGCGCCTCCGCGGGAATCGGGGTAAGATAAATCACTGTCGCACCCAGTGTTCGGCGGCGTGCATTGGCACATCGTCGAAGGTAAACGAAAATAGTTGGCCCCTCTGACTAAAAGTATGAAACCGTCATAGGAGGCGAGAGAATCGACGGCGACGAATGCTGCACGCTCGTGTACAAGACGAACCACCTTTGATCAAGAACGCGCGACTCGAGGTTGTAAATTCTTTGAAGCTGGCGACGATCCGATCCGAGACGGGACAGATTCGAATAATTGTGGCAAAATCATGGGTACCGGACAGGAAGTTAACGCTGACATACATATTTCAGACGGCTACTTAATCTATTTCTGAATGGTCGTTTGGAAGCCACCGTGCTACGTGCATATTTCAAACGAAACGAAACGAACAATGGAGTGATAATGTGTAGATGAAATTATTGCTTCCTGTTTAGAATGATTTGTTCGATATATATATACATAGCTCTTTTCAATATTTGTAAATTTATTTGATCGCGTTATGAACACGGTTCGCGAAAGTGCGTTGCGGAGACAAATGTATTTCTGGCTGCATCGTCAGTGTGCAGAAAACAAATTTCTGCGTCTCAGGGTGGTTCACTTTATGATGAATCGGTTGTTTCAAGGGAAACTAAACTCGATATGTAGTACGATAAATTAAGTTGAACATACTCCATGGGATGTAGAATATCCACCACTGTTCGTGCGTTATCGTGGTCTGGCTGAATTCATCTCATTCGCGGGAGATTAATATTGAGGATTAAATTCGTCGGTTCTTGAATTTGAACAAAATTATCACCCCCTAAATGAATCATTGAAAAGTCCTCAAATCGCTAAACATTGTGAGTCGTTAATAATCATTAACAATCGAGTATCTGAAGAAATAACATTATTAAAATCCCGAATTATTTCCAACATCCTCCACAAAATTCTCCGCTTTACACTCTTTTTTGCAAAGTGTAAAACGCAAGCCTACTCTTGTCCGAATCGATTCATTAATGTTCCATTACCTCGTGAAGACGTTGCTCTAAATGACCCTTCAACAAAGTGAACTGAAGCCTGCGATACTCCCCATGGGTCGAGATTTGCTTCGAGATTTTGCTCGTCCTGGATTTACTTTTCGCTCCCAGGTGCGACATTTTCACTTGTTCTCAGTAGAAGGTGTTGAAAACGATGTTCACTATCGGTCGAACGTTCATGGAACGGGTCTGCGTTGCAGTCACTCGCGAAATTCGGAGCAACAGAACTTCGTGCATTTAACAAATGCTCGATACTGATATCCGGGATAATAAACGAGCACTATATTTCATTTGAACAATTTGTGTCCCATGCTGTTTCAAGTAACCTGCTTCGCTGAGCTAGATGAGATTCACAAAGAACGAATCAATTTACGCTGCTCGACGTGTAATTAATTTCCCTTTTAAACGAATACTATGCGTCTTAATTAATACGTAGAGCGACAGTTAATTATAATGGTATAATATTTTGTGAAAGTAAGAAATTCGAGTACGAAGTGCTGTCTTGGCAGCAAAAATTTCCGCGCGAAATCTAATGAAAACTTCGGCAATAGAAACTTTAGCAAATACTGTCGATACGGTGCTACCTCGAACTCGTGATTCAATGCAAGAAACATGTTCCATGACGTCTACGAAAAAATCCACAAGAGCAACCCACTGGACACAATCGTCAAGATAAAGATCAGTACTGTCACAAGTAACAATGTTTCTATCGCGTTTTATCGACAATTCATCGACGTAGAAATAAAGAAACCTAGGATATTTTTCCCCAGCTACTCAGTTCACATCTCACCCATTATAGGAAAAAACCATTAGTATCACTTTTGCTTCGAAAACAAAAAGGTCTGCACTATTTTATTGAAATGTTACAAATATTAATACGTATATGATTCCGTCGAAAGTTTCCGATAATACACAGGCAGCTAGAGGGCTACTCGAAATTACTTCAACTATTACGCGGACATGGCAGAATAGTTGCCTGATAAAAATTGCCATTATCGTCAATTTCCATTACCATTATCATAAATATTTATCGAGACGAACGGCAGATACGATGCCGGTTAACGTAACAGGAACACGTTCAAGAAGAAATCAATGGGTCAGCTGATTGAGTGCGCGACCAAGTACGAAACTTTCACTGAAATATCTTTCCAGAGGGAAGAAAAGAAAGTGCAAGTGATACCAACGGTGCACCATTTCGCTAATAATTGTCTACGATTATCGAGCAATTTTGCAATTCTCTGACAATTATGCCACTCTTTTTTTTTCGAGTGCTCGATAAACCAAGATAAAGTTTTCCACGTACGTAACTGTTAGCCAACGTTTAACTTATCCTCGTATCCTGCTTCAATGTAACATGTTAATTCATTCTGAATTTTATATTTACGTAAAACTATCGTCAATTTATATCCTAAGGTTGCACTTTGCCGGTTATACGTGTCATCGATTTTATTTCAAGTTTAAAAAAGAATTTAAGGAGAAATTGTCCTCAATTCAAAGTTAATGGTGGAAATATTACTGAACTCAAAAGTGAAACCTTATCCAGGTGTATCGATCGCTTTTGCCTTCTATTTGCATAATTGCAAAAGCTTTCCTCTCCAGAGTATTGTTAAACGCAATCCTCAGAAATGCTACAAAGGTGCACCTATCTTTCGTTATTACGGTACATATCTATGAATCATCAAAAGTTTCCTGCTCTGAATGACGATTCGAGCCAAGGTAGCATTCGTTCTACACTCTTCGAAAGCTCGTTAATAGCGGACCCGATAAACCGTCTAATAACTCGAGCCGTATATACCAAGGACAATTATCTGTACTTAGTGTCAGGTGATTTCAAATTTAATTAATGTTCGAAATAAAACACCCATGATTACCGTTTTATTTTTAATCAAACAACCGGAACATAAAGTAATTTTTGGCGGTTTTAAAGAATCTTTACCTGCAAATTCTGTACCAAAGAATTGACTGAAAAATTTTAAACCTTTCCCTACTGTTGTTATTTTCTTTAAATTATTTTTCCCCCGTATTTGACCTCACGTTTTTTTTTATTCTCCTCGTAAAGAGCAACGTTTTCTTTTCAACAAAGGTATCACTGAAAGACGAGTATCGAGAAACCCTCCTACAGAGCACACCTGCGTTTCAAGTGAACTTTGACGATAGTCGGACGCGCACTGAATTTATTCTCAGCTGGATCGAGATTTATTAGCATCCACGAGTCGAAAGGTTACTGCAGACTACAGGGTACCGAGAACTCGATAATTGTATTAAGCAAATAATAATAATAACGCGTTGGAACCAGAACTTTGTTAAATTATTTTCAATTTACACCTCTGCAACCCTGTGTAACTTTCAAACAAAAAAACAGTTCGATCAAAAGAGCACTGTAGGCGTTGTATCCCTCCCTCCGTGTATTCGCAAAGTGCTAATAATATTTGCGCTGTAATGAAAAAATGTAATGCTATTTTCAATCAAACTGGAGTAGAAAAAATTACTTCCCACTACATCTACACATAATTCAACCCTATATATTTCTCGAATCCTGTTCGAATATTTTCACTACAATTCACGAAAAAGACAACTTAAATCTGCCAACCAAAATATCCATTATACCCTCGCCTGTTTCGCTCGTTGTCGCATCATACACTGACAATGAGAGGTCCTTATCAATTTACATTCCAAGCCCGGCCCGTATTTACACTTACACCTCACGTAACATTTCCAAACACGAAATTCAACTGGTACAATGTTAAAGAAATGTACCGACCATGACCCGTTCAATTCCCGCGACAATCTCAATGTTCCATGCATTTGCCAAGGCGAAACTACGCCGTTTTCACCGCCATTCTACACACGTTCGAAGGAAATCGTAGCTTTCGGAGGATCATAGTACGCGTATACGCTGCTCGCGGCAACAACCTGATCGCGCTAACATCCTTCGCGGACTGCCTGCGAAGAACAATTACCCAGTGCCACGATACCTGACGCATGTGGGCGATCCACGTGGATGGATCACCCTCCGCCTGTCTGCGGGTCGAGCGGAACGGCGAACTATCGCGATTTATATTGCGAGTCTAAAATTGGAAGGGTCTCTGTGGATGATGTACGACGACCAGCGGTCTCTTCGTTGGTAAACGGTAACCTTGCTTTATCAGCTAATCGTGGTGACTAACACCTCTCGTCATCGCCTATGCCTCGTTGGATGCTGTGGGTATTTCTGCTTTTACTATGCTCACCGGGTCGCACGCTCGCGTGTCGGACGTGAATGGATGTTCCTTTTGAAAGAGAACTTTTTTTTCTTTCTTTATTAAAGCGTCGATGGATCGATACGACCGATTCTAACGAGCATAGCTGTGACCTTTTCGTTTTCCACGATTCCACGGAATTCTACGAAAACGTCGCGCTTTATCAATGAAGGCGAGAAAGATAAGCGCGTGCCTATATTACGAGGCAAGGTTCCACCATATCGGGCAATTATCTAAAAGTTCGCAAACTTCTATTTGCGCGATCGGTGAAAAAGACTCTCTCGCAGAATTTTCCTCGACTTTCGAAACGTTGCCTAGCCACATGACCGAACGTTTTTCGCATGCAACACCGTTGCCGTTTTAATGAAACGAAAGAAAACGAATGGCGAAATTGGTGGGATGTGACGTGATCACAGGGATGTCCCGTGTTCGGATTCGTCTGCAAAAGTCGGTCACGACGCCAGCGACGATTCGTATCGTTCAGAGTCGTGGCTTCAAATATACATAAATACAAATAAGAAGGGCAGCCTTTTTCAGATAGCGGCAGATGAATCAAGCTCGCACGTACAATGGCATCCGGTGCCAAGCCACGACAGCACGTTAGCATTCCCTGCAGTTTTGTGAATCGACTGAACGCAACATTCGACGAATCGTCCCACGATATACGTAAAAGATGTTTATTATATGCGGTATATGCATCGGCAGCAATTTTCTATGACACTAATCCACGCCAATGAAACGTCGGCCCGACGAATGTCGTCGAGAGCCATTCAATTACAAAAAGGGACACGCATGTGAATTTCCATCGAGATTCTCTTTATAACTCGGCTGCGTCGCATCCAAATTGTTTCTCAGAAACACCCTCGCGGGTGCCCATCAAATATTATCTATTTCGGTTACTTTGTCGCGCAAGAATCACGGCCAACGTGGAATGTCACCTCATGTGACCAAATGGTACGCGAGTCGCGATTTTCTGCATTATTCGACGAACAATTCGACAAATTATTTACCCAGCCTAAATCGGCATCGAACGGTAGCCACGTTCTCGGTGCGGGCAGCCATGAGTTCATGTCGTTCCGCGACACGATGGTTGTTGAAAATATTTATAAGACCAACTATAGATTATTTGGCACCGGCACTTGTGCTCATGGTTACACGTACTACGCTACACTGTTTCGAGTAATGAAAGTCCGCTACCGAGGTGGTTTTAGGTTCGGCGATGTTTACACGAGAAATCGAGCTAATGCGATCGTACTTTGCCAGCGGGAAACCTAATCTGCCTGTACGGCTAAGCAGTCGGTGATTTTCAATGATCGCGCGTTTTTGCTCTCTCGTTGATACGCGTGGAGTGTAAATTTTCGTCGCTGCAGCTGTTCTGAAGGTATTGCACCGCGATTTCGTTCGTTAATTTATGTACGCATCGATTATACTTGGGAACAGAGAAATCCGTATCGTTAGAACGGAATCATTCGTGGACTGCAATGTAAGGGTTCGTGAAATGAAAAGGGTTGGACTTGTTGATGTCGCTGAATTGTAAGCAGACAAATTAACACGTTCGCGGACAGTAAGAATTTTAATGAGATAGGTAAATAGATAGATGATTTAGTATTAATTCATTTTTTAAATTTCTAAAATTAACGCTATGTAGAATTGAATGCATGATAATGGGGCTTCTAAATATGAATGTTGTAGCATTCACGTCCACGAACGTGTTAAGAAATATTCGATGTAAGAAAAATTGCAGATTTATAAACTAATTGTCTAGTAAATTAAATTAAATATTAGGTAACAGTGTTTCTATTTATGCTATTACGACTTGTCTGGGATATTTAAAAAGAAATCGAGAATTCATCTACGGGTTAAGAATTCTCATGTACGATTAAACGATTACTAATTAATTATTTTACACCTAGGAAGAATTATAGACAAGCGGTAATAGTAATAACACGAAACGCTACGATACAGTTATTAGTGCCAACATTATCGTAAATCAAACAATTATATTGATCTATCGATCGTACTCACCAATTAAACAAAAGATCGTTTCCGCCGGATGTCCACCGTCTTCATGTATGATAGAACCGTAGTTATTCTACCTAGAATCGAATAAAAACCACATGAAAGCACCAAACATTTTAAACGCACCTTAAAATACAAAGGAACAAAAACCGAGAATATCAAAAAATATTAATTTTACAAGAAACGGAAACACCAATTCTGACAACAACACTAACCCCATCGAGTGCACTCAACTGCAGTACAACACTTTAAACAACAGAAGGGATATTAAATGTCCATTTAAATTCGAAATCAAATTGACAGACGTACACTGTGCCATTTAAATGGTAAAATTAATCGTAAACCTATGCGAAATAAAAACGTTAAAGAGATCATTTCTTTGTTGTATTCTCGTGTATTTCGATTTCTTTAAAAAGGCTCCCAACTATGTGCATACATATATAGTATATGTATGTATATATCGGAGCAGTGGCGAAGCTTTTTACGAGAACGGATTCTAACCTCACCTGAGGGAGCGCGATATAAGTTCCAAGGTAACCAAGTCCTGTTACTCGTTTAAATGGATCACGTAAACCTAAGTTAAAAACACTATGCCCGATGGAATCGCGAGTCTCATCGTGTCAATTATGCAGCTCGAAAAATGCGAACAGTCGCACGATAATATAGTGACAAGAAAACGTATCTCGCCGTTTTCGCCTTCGATATACGTAGCGTCACCAGCTAGGCGGCGCTACGGGCAACGAACAGCTGATTGCTCATGCACGTGCGCCATAGCCAGCATTCTGCACACAAACATTTGTTACAACGCGATTCGATTATCGATCAAAAATTATCGAATTTTATATTGGAAATGCATTACTCTACCACCGGAAAAGAAATATTTGGAAATATTATGCAGATATCTTTTTTATACATATTACTACCTTCTTACTATTACTATATTAGTAATATACTATAACCCTATTATACTATATTAATTCTGGTACGTTATCCTGTAATACTATTACTGTACCTTCGAAAAGGGATATAACGCGAATAAAAATTAAGAAACCGTGATATGTATAATATACGTAATTTAATTCTTCGTAGCAAAAATGAGAATTGTTTAAAGGTTACTTACATTTCTCAGTACAAGTGTGTCGTCGTTGCCCGTGATGCACCCTCCTCAATGATGCACTGAATCTACTTTCGATCGCGAATACTAAAAGAATAGTGTATAAACAAAAATCAAAGCAGAGCCACTTGCTCTGAAAGAAGAAGAAAATCTACGAAGCAAACACTGACTCTACCGACCGCATTGCTCGCAGTCACCAAATTTTCTGAAAGAGAAATGTACAAAAGATTAATGTGCAAACTACCGAATAGAATAAAAAGAATAAATGAATGCATAGTTTGATCCTTACTAACCTTCACATTTTAAAACGGATCTTTTCTGCCTCTTCAAAATGCATACCTCCGATATTCTTCTGTGTTCCTATTTCATTCACACGAGAGTTATTCAGAACAGTAACAGACTATAAATCAAAAGAGTATTTACGCACATTTTCTATCCTCCTAGTACTATTTCTAGTCTCTGTATAATATTTCTATCAATATTCTGTTCCTATTAATTTATACGTATAGTAATGCATAAGGGGCCACATGTATCAGGAGCAGAACAGAACTATAAACTGAAGTTGGTTACTCCCTATCTCTGTCCTTATTCCACGGTATTCCCTTCTAATTTAAGACCTCCGGCATCATCCTGGTTTTCTGCTAAAATCAAATGAATTTCAGTCAGAATTTATCATTGATATTACTGCACAATAGGCTACTTTCTATATATTAATTTCCCTACAGAAACCTCTTCGACCATTCTGTTATGCTATTAAAAGGGAATGATCTTCGCAAATATTCGGACAGATGGACAGGAGGAACAAATGTCTGAAGTTTGAAGAACAGAAAATTCGATATTTAATTGAATAAAATTCTTTGAATGAAAATTGTTCCCATTAATTTACTTATATACAAATTACTACATTCAATTGCACAGGAATATTTCATAGCACAAAACGTTCGAACATATTTTTTCAAGTCTCACATGAGAACGATAAATAGTAGCGTGAAAAAGTGAAGTTGACCATTAATAAATATTTTATAGCATTGATTTAATTATTTTTTATATTAATTTGATACATCTACTTGCTAATTTCTCATACATTATACATATTTCGTACAATAATAAACGCATACAGCGCGAAGTACGATTATTTTTTATTTAAATCTTGTCGAAAGAAAAATCGCATGTGTTGCGTCTGGATGCGCGCTGTCTTTTAGCCAGGTTTATCTCGGGTTAGGTTATGTCACTGTGTCATCCATGTGGACTGTTCCTTGACAAACTGCACACATAATCATGTCAGAAACCCTACCGTTACCGCAAAAAAAGTATTACAGACAACGTGCACACTCGAATCCCATAGCGGATCACTGCATCGAATAGTACGCAATTAATCTAATAACAAAAAATTACACGAAAAAGAAAATTAGGCGTAAACAGTTTACTCATTTACTATTTTCGTTCCTGAATCAAATTTCAGCCCTATTAAGCCGGAGTTAATGAGTTGGAATTCGTTGTATCCGCATTATTTTCCACAAAATGACGAAGAATCGAAGGAAAACAATGTACCACAGAAACGCGTAGAGTTCGTCGATGTTGGTTGCGGTTACGGTGGATTATTAGGTAGACCGTTTAAATTTTGTCCCCATTGTATCAATCTAATATCATGAACGAAACGTTTTATCCAACAGTTACGCTGTCACCGATGTTCCCCGATCGATTAATCCTCGGAATGGAAATCAGGGTGAAAGTTTCTGATTACGTTATGGATCGTATAGCCGCGTTACGATCGCAGAACGCTGGCGAGTATCGGAACATCGCGTGTTTGAGGACAAACGCGATGAAACATTTACCAAATTACTTTCAGAAAGGCCAGGTATACTAAGGTATAGTCATATTTTAGTAATATTACTTTTGATATGCTTTAACCGTTCATTTCAATGTTTCTAGCTGAAGAAGATGTTCTTCTTGTATCCAGATCCGCACTTTAAAAAGTCCAAGCACAAATGGAGAATTATCAATAAAAATCTTCTGGCGGAATACGCTTATGTGTTAGCCGAAGGAGTAATATTGCTTATAAAATACTATTTAGATATATTCCACCTTTTTTTATGTATACATAAATAATTATATATCTTTATTGTTTTTAAAGGCCATTGTGTATACAGTAACGGATGTAAAAGACTTACATGAATGGATGGTGAAGCATTTCGAGGAACATCCATTGTTCAGTAATATTCCTGAACAAGAATTGGTAAGTTCTTTTGTAGACTTTTCTTCTCGAAACCTAAAATGTGTAGTTGTATTAATATTGCAATATTTCTTTGCAGGATAATGATCCTATCGTGGAAAAATTATATGAAAGTACAGAAGAGGGGCAAAAAGTAACGAGGAACAAAGGGGACAAATTTCTAGCCGTATTCAAACGTATTCCAGATCCATTTAACAAGGGAATCAGTTAATACTATGTACCTTGAATATTTGTAAATAAATAAAATTATTTTTGTTTAATCAATCTGCAAACGACACCCTGAATCTTGTTCTCAAGTTGTGTTTGCTAGCACCATCTTCGTCGCGTGTCTCGCGTTCTAAAATAAAATATTGCGCCGATTGTAAGCTTGAAGTGAATAAAATAGAAATCAATCAAATGTCAATTATTTTGTCCACTACCTCTCCTTATTCGTCTTCTCCTTATGTCTTCAATATCAGTTCTCTTTTGTTTTGGTAATAATTTTAAGTAATCGCGATGCCGTATATCTTCATTACAAAATAAATGTAACGTGTCCAAAACGAATTCTTCGTGTACTATGAGGTACAATATCTAAATAACAATGATTAAATTATTGAAAATCTCTAAATAGAAGATTAATACCATGAAATTAATTTCCATTTTACTTTTTCTAATACTGATTCGATAATTGTTGCGGGTGATGATATGTACGATCTTTTTACTAATCTTCTCCGATTCCAAAGATCCATCATGAATTGTGAATAATATAAATTTCTTGCGGGAGTTAAACTCTCCTCAAGTATTGTCTGGAACTGCTTACTGTTGACAATATCCCTAAGGAAAGCACGTTACAATATCTCAATATAAAAAATGAGCCGCAGATTTTTAAAAAACATAATATTTGAATGTATTACTTACCATATCATGCCTTCCAAAATGAATGTTATTATAAAATGTTCTCTCTCCTTCACGACAGCGTCGTTCTTACTATAATCAATAAAAATCATATTTGACGGAGTTGCCTTTAACTCTTCCAACAAACTAACTCTTATAGATTCATCTTCTGTTGAGTATATAGTGCAACGCAAGCTCAATGCTTTATGGTATGGTTCGGGTTTGTCTAGGACTTTTATCCACGGTTCCTACATAATTACCGAACGACAGAGACTTATGATCCATTCATCTATTGCAAAATATTAATCCCTTACCGGTACAGAGGTGCCTTTTTCCGTAATGACAAATTGTCCCTCCAATTCCTTGCTTAGAATTCGATGTTTAATAACGCTCCTTTGATATTCTCGTCTTAGACTGGCGTTAAAAAAGTTGCAAACTACGCTTAGGTTGATTCTGCACGGACATCCTTTGGTAAATATTCTTATTCTAAAACTCCGCGCCGCATGTGGACGTAGTATGCCTTTGCGAGGGAATACATCGATATCAATTATCTCGGGTATGCTTGGACTGTGTAAATAAAAGAAAAATGTGAAGAATAATAAGGCCAGCTCTTGTAAAAGTTAGGATTAAATAAAGTACCATATCCACTCATAACCGAGTGCATCGTAGTCTAAATCATTGTAAATTAAAAGCATTTTAGCGAAATGTGTATGCATTGGTAGACGCCACGTGTCGACGCAGTCTATATTAAAATATGCAGGAAAATATACAGTTTTACAACTGCAATATGGAAATGAGTTCCCAACACAGATTGATCTAATGTCCGAAGATGCTTCTCCTTCCAACGTTAATTCAGACACTTTGTCGCCCATAGTTACCGCTAGCGTTACCTGAAAAAAATAATTCTATTAGTATTAAAGTTATGCATAATACTACGGGCTTTGCAATACTTTGAACGCTCCAAACATTCTGGGTTGAAATTTGAAAAGTAGCGCTACTGGACTTTGACGTTTTACGATACCATCTTTTGATAAACATGTAAAAACTTCGCAATGATAATATTCATTCATTTTACGGATATTATTAATATCCACAGAGTATGATAAATCATCGCTCGTGATATTGTAAATCCAAATTGCCTGTAATTTTATAACAAAGAATATTTTTTATTACTTGTACGAAGGTCTGTTAGATGAAACGAAGAAGTGTACTTTATAGGCTGCATCTTTGTTCCCGAAATAAATGTTTCCAAAACGGATTAGGTCAGAAGTTAAGAATTTGTCCTGTGCGTCAGTCTCGGTTAAGCAATTCATCAGCATGTTTAAAATAATATGACGATCATGTCCTATATCTAAGTCCCAAGAGAAAGTTGTTTTCCCAATCAGCCCGAAACTGATGTCCATTCCGATCACAGTAGTTCGTCCTGGCTAAAAATTGTTATTGAATATACGTTTTCGATTAATGTAATGATATATCTGAATAAGTAGATAATTCACGGTAGAAATAATATCGTACATTTAACGTCGTCGTTTCTTGGTGCACTATGCAAAGATCTCTATGCACACAATTAATATCTATACGCTGACGTGAGAGACCAACTGGCTTGATAACAGGTTGACAAGAACAGTGTTTAATTTTCTTCAGGATTAACGAAGCAGGTAATAATGTAGGGTTCGACATTGTCCATTCTATTAAAACAGTTCCTTGAGTTATGATCACTGGAAAAAGTTGAATGTCTATAGTTTTCCGATCTCCCGGTACTATGTTTTCCAGTGTTTCGTTTAATCTAAAAAATGTAAATAATCATACATCAGATAATATCATAGTAATTATATACAGGAATTGAAATATTAATATACCTATGTATTTGTAGCGCTCTCCACAAATACGTTTTACTTGTATTGACTGAAAAATCTTGCTTACATCCAAAGGCACATATATTCTGAACCTAATGTCCATATATTGCTCGTAAGCATTATAATTTTTTAAACGAAAACATTCAAGCAGTAGAAAAAATTGTAATATATTACTTTTACTGTGGGTAATACACACATGCAATATACATTGCAAAGTTTCACTGGAGCTTGTCCAGCTACTAGTGTATCCGAACGAAAATTAATTCTTGTTAAATATTGAATGGCAAATTGATAATAAATTGGTGTTCGGGGTGTAATTGACACCCTAATTTTTTTATGTGATCCAGAGAAAATTGTTTCCGAATCAGGATACATTTTAACATCTTCGTCAATATTTTCCAGTGGCAAATTATGATGGGTAGAAATTAATTTGTAGTAAATGTTTACTGAGCTAGAATTGACGAGATCAAAAGTCAATGTTTTGGAATAGTTGTATTCTACTTCATTGAAATTCAATTCCTGCGGGAATGCCTGAGAAATTAATGAAAGAAAGAGATAAAAATAATTTTCAATCCGTATTAAATACAGAAAAGGATTTTACCTCTAACACTCCCAATTCGCATCTACCTCGGACACGAAGATCTATGCAAGATTTGGATCCAATAATAACTTCATTCCTTACAATGCTTAAAACGCATTGCACTTCAAAATCATAATCCAGATTTGGTTCAGTTGGAGAAAAGAAACATTCCTGGCACAAAGTATCATTCGGATCGATTTGCCCGCTTGTATACTGTATAAGAAGTTCAGGCGGTAACTGATAAAATTGGTAACTGTCAATAAGTAAATATGTATTATTAATATCATCAACAATGAACATGTTTTTTGCTGACACACTTTATTCTATGACGAGTAACATTTCGCATTCCCAGTTGAGCGTATTGTTGGCAACCTGGTAAAACTGGTTGGAAAATCAGTGTGTTGTTAACATTGAATGTAATATTCGCACACTCTGCGTATCCTTTGAAATCAATGTAGCCCTCGTTTTTCGTATTTCCATTGAAATAGATCGACCATCTTTCAATGTAAATCTGTTCGTCTTTTGGCTCAGATATCATTTCAACCACAATTATTTGAAAACTTCTGCAATCAGACAATTGGAGAACCGTTAGAGTAATTTAAAGATGAAAATGAATTACAAATTAATCGTGCAGATAACATATTCTACCCATGAATTAAACCCAGCATCGGCTTCACAGTGAAATGACTTGACGGCGGTGAAACAAATTGAAACATGAGAGGCAAATGGCCAAACTTTTTAATCAAAAAAGTTGCATAAACTGGAGTTGGTGGCACGCATGGTGGCATTATTACAGTTTGTGGTATCTCGTACTGTGGAATCCAGCCGTTAGATGTAACAGGAAAAGAGTGGCCTAATACATATAGTACATTTCAATAGCACACTGTGAAACGTATTAATTTTTACTATGATTAAAATGTTCAACTGATTATCAAACCTATTGCTGTGATTGATGTAATAAATGGAAAGGAAGACACCCCTGTTTCCTCCATGAAAACGGAACAAATAAGTTCACGTCCGAAAAGATTATTTTTCAGGTCAGGATTGAACGTAAGCTCGAATAGAGCCCATTGATTGCCTCGTAGCTGAATCTCGGATGGTGTTACCTCAAAAATCCCATCGGAATCTGCAATATAAGAAAGTAATTACAAATTCATATTCGGAGTACTTGTTTTATATAAGTTACCTTTCTCCCAACTAATGAATAATTTTAAATTATTATGATTCGTCAAGCATATTGCAAGAGGTATTCTCTGAATAACATTTTCTACATCAACCTCTGCTTGACCAAAATTAAAATAATGCTTCGATAAAGACACTGGAGGCAAATTTCCTAGATTGTCTACACTGTCCCTTATGTATACTTTAAAGCCATTTCTTTCTTTAAGGGGATAACTAATATCGTTTGAATGGGCTTTCTTAAAAGAATTCGAGGTGCAACATCCATGCAAATCTATGATAATTGGCTCCTAAATTTCAAGAAGATCTATTAAATGAAAAAATTATTTTCCTTTGATGCGAGGGATATACTATAATTGCATAAAGGGATTCATTTACATGGTGTAAAATTAACACGACCAAGTAATATGTGTATGCCCGCTCTTTTTGCGATGTAAACGTTATCGTAATATATTTATGGGAACAAGGGGCGATAACGCCGCATTTCGTATCTAATTGAAAGGGCTTATACTTTTCATCTATCTTGAGCATAAATGTTGCGGCTACTTTAGAATTATTTATTAATTTGATTCGCCTCTTAACCTCGGGATTCTCGATTGTGCAATTCATGATAACGTTTGTTGCCGAACATATTACTTTGGGACCTAAAAAGAGAAATAATAAACATGTGAGATAAGTTAAAAATAAAGCTATAGAAATCAATCTTGCTATTTAAAATTCAATCCAATCACAAAAAAGGAATAAGGTTTCGAATTTTCTCGAAACTAAAATATAAATTATAATTCCGAACTCCTGCCTAATTCATGCATACTATTGCAATATTGGGTATAATCTTTTTTCCTATTTTATGTCACATATACATATAATACAGGATTTATACTATCAATGTAAAATTTCAATGAATTTCTGGGAAGGGGGAAATTAATGAAATAGATTAATATATTTTCGGAGATAAGTACCAATACCAGATCCGCGGGTTACGATTTTCATACACCCTCCGCTGGTATCTGTTACTAAAAAATAATCAACATTATGCGAGGATGTATCAAGTGGCCCATAACGTATCTCGCATACAAATTTCTCTTCAGGTGCTAGAGTCCAGGTGTAAGAACGTAAATGAAATACATGATCCAAAGGATTAGTAGTTGGATCTCGTTGAACTTGGTATATATGTTCCCTCTGCAAAATAATCATAGTACATTAAAGTCTCCGATATACATACGAAACGCAATCCACATCCGTAAAATCATAAAATGTTAATATCGACTGACTAATACAAAAAATATGAACGACTAAGTGGAACATAATTACTAAATATTACTTCTCAAATTTTCCTTTGCATCGCGCATGAAATTAAGTAACAAAATTTACTCACGCAGGACTCGTTCCATACGTCTATCGTTTTTACCGCCACCTTGCCAACTTCTACATCCCCATAACCGAGGTGAATCGTTCTCATGTTATTCAATAGGTCGTTATTCATACTGAAAATGCGTTCGTTTTACATAGAAATATAGAATACAATCTTTCTACCAACGATGTATATATTATACCATTTCGAATTGTGACTCCCGTCGAGATCGTCGATTTCGATCTTCTCGATCTCGCGTTCCTTCCCGTTCCTCTCGAACACGAGAGGGACATGTTCGTTTTGTTTTGATACGCCAAAGGATGACGTATCCGTGAAGACGGTGAATCGAATCAAAACGATTCCGTGAAAAACGTTTTTGCGCGTATTCTCTGTAACACGTTGGAATAATCACTGGGAAATTAGTCATAGGCGTCATAGGCTAGTAGCAATCGATGCTGATATTACCTGTGCTCTTTATGGCTATCTGACAGTTCCTATGGAAAAAAAAATGGCACGACAGGATGTCTTGTATTTTCTGTGTTTATTATTCCTTGCGAACAATTGCGTGAATTATAGTTCGTGCTCTTATTACGATCACTACGTCGAATGTGAGTCTCTGTCCCAGCCTACGATATGATTGCTCGTCAAACGGTTATGCTTAATCTATAACCTTTACCTTGTAGATGGTTTGGAGTCTGAAAAATTTTGCTATCATTTCGGCAAAACATCCACCACCGATATTAAAAATGGTGCGGCGATAGTCAGATCGAAACACATGTTCGAACGATGGACCGTTCGTAGTAATGTACATTGTAAGTTCACGTTTAAGGCAGCTAAAGGGGAGGGATTATTCGGTGTTATTCAAAAAATGTCATTCAGACGAAATGGCACACAGTGTTTAGATTATGTCCAAGTGAGTAGAAGTTTCTTATCCTCTCATTACCAATGTTTCCGTTTCCTTTTCGTATTGAATTTCCAATAAATTAAGGTTGACTCAAACATGTATTAACTATCGACCGAATTCCCTAGAAACAAATAAATAAATCGTTTCCATTGATTTATTTCAGTTCAAAAGAAAGGACCATCATCGGACGGAGAAGTTCTGTGGTTCTCTCGATCGTAGTAAAACAAAGTATTTTCTGGTTCCCGAACCGGAAGATAGCGTATATTCGTTCGAGGCACCGGCTCTAGCAAGGACATACGCAGAATACGATCCAAGTAACTATAAGTCTGCTGCTGAATTAGAAACGGAGATATTCATTTCGAAGGACAAGTTACAGGAAGGAGAGTTCCTTGCGCTCAGCATTGTGTACACTTCTTTTACAAGTGAGCTCCTGGAATCTTAATAACGCGCCACAAGACATCCGAATAAATTTTATTGTACTAAACGAGATTTTATTATTGCAGACTGCAGCAACGTAGATTTAACAAAGCACACATCAATCGGTCATCACACTTGTATGGGGAATCAATTCTTTTGCGACGGAGTTTACAATTGTGCCCCGGGTGTTTGTTTCGACGAAGATAACTGTCCAAACAGCACAAACGAGATAATCGGCACCAGTACCGGCACTAAAGTAACAGTGGGAGCTGTGACTACCTTGATTTTATGTTTCATTATATTTGTCATGTGTTTATGGATATGCAAACGATCGCAGAAATTATATTGGTCCATGGATTGTGTGGAACCTAACGAGTGTTCAAGACCGGGAATAGTACCCCATACAGAAGGTTCCGCCAATCCATCTGCCAATCCGACAGTTCCATCAGCGCCAATGTTAGAGGTGGCTGTCCCATCGTCGGTTGCAGACAAAGATTTGCCACCTAGTTATGATTCACTATTTCCAGAACAAAGTAACACTGCTAGATCATAATCATTAGTGTAACGTTACAGGGGGTAACTAATACATATTGACAGCATATTATCTAATGTTTTAATTAGATATCGCTGTGTGTAATGCAGTCTTCAGAAACATGGTATGAATGTGTGCCTTTCTGAATGAACCTGATGTAGTCACACCAGATAAGTGGTCGAAAAAAAAAATTACGAATCTTTTTTTTTAGTATTTGATATCGACCTTTTTGCCAATATTTTATACACTACCATTTATGATACCGAACATTTTTATATTTTGTATAACTCGCTCTAAAGACAAAAATAAAAAAAAAAACATATTGGAATAGAAGTACAAGTTTTATAACGTATAAAATGTAAGCGTGTCGCCGTTACGTAGGGTCAATTAATCTGCAATGAAAAGTTATTTTCGCGACGATATATTTCGTTTATACCTTGATGAGCTTTTTAATATTGGAAAAGATGCAGTATTTAATAAATTTAATATTTATACTGAGATTGTTTTTTACTTTCTGTTACAAAATGCTTACGTATTATCAGCTGATGATTATGTATTAAATTAGAAAAGTTATTTATTTTATTTCCATCGATTCAAAACTATTCATCATTCTCTGTTGGGATATGCTCGTGTAACCATAAACAAGCATTGATAACATTATCTATCTCAACTGGTAACGTTGCCAAATGATGATTATCTTCGTATAGGAGCATCCTACAAAATAATTTCCTACGTTAGTACTACGAAAAAGAATGTAAGCCATTTAAGGAAGCATCCACTCACTTAGTTTTGACATTATTTGCCTTGATACGTTGATACCATAATTTTCCTTGTGATGGAGGTACACGTAAATCATTCGATCCGATACACAATAATGTTGGAGCCTTTACTTTATCAACGTGTACAATCGGGGAACACTTAAACATCTTCACCAACGCTTCAACTTGATCCGATTCCGAGATTGGCTTACTTTTATCGTACGAATAATTGATTACGGCAGCGCACCTAAAATTATAAATGTAATGAGAAATTAAAAATAAAATTTAAAAAAATTTGGTATGCTACACTCGATCGTTAAGTTGTTGCGTTTGTTATTATTATTATTTCTTTTTTTTGCTTTTTATTGTATCTTATTCTACCATTAAGCTTACTTATATCTCTCTTCCTTACTCAGAGCATTGCGACTGCAATATAATAGAAGTAATTCAGAACTATGAATAATCTTTTAAAAATATATTAATATTTTACCAGTCTGGAATATCTGATGTAGTGAACATGGCGGCAACGTCGATTACAGGATTCCTTGCAACAACAACTTTGTATAGATCCTAAAATGTACATTGAACTTTACAACGTTTTATTAAATCAACGAAAGATATAAGAATAGTTATTATGTTGTGGATCGAAGTATAATTATGTAAGCTTTATATACTTAATGTATATTGATAATAAATAATAAAAAATTTTGAACAATTTACGAACTTACTGGATGTTGACCACTTAGATGAGTTACCAAAAACCCTCCATGAGAACCACCATACATTCCTATTTTTTCTGGATTTAACCACGGATACTTTCGTAATGCTTCTTTCGTAGCAGTCACGCAATCTTTAACATCAACATTTCCAACTTTTCCCTGAAGATATTCGACGTTCTTTGAACCCATTCCAGTAGAACCACGATAGTTAACTTGTACCACAGCGAAACCTTGAATTACGAATATTTTACAGTCGTTTGATTATATATTAATCAACTATCGACAATTACCTGACAAAACGAAAAAAACGTAATCATGTATAAACAAGTTTGCGTAATTAACATGGGGCCCGCCATGCGGAATAATTACTAAGGGTACAGATTTGTCCTTTCCATTTTTCGGTCCAAAATAGATGAAATTGAAGTGGCCTAGAATAATCATAATAAATGAACATATACACTTTCATATTTTTATAATTACTATTCGCATATTACTCACAAATATCATCGTCGTTCTCGTAATCATATTCAGATGGTTCATACATCAAAGTTTCGGCTCCAGGAATAATTGCGGGTGTTGAAATTATACACTTTTCTATATTACCATTATTCATTGTTTCAGAATTAATTCTTCCTGCTATGAGAACCGGTGGTTCCAGCAGAGACATTTCGGAAAACAGTATAATATCATTTTTTATATCCAAAATAGTAAAACTACTTGTACCGTTCTGAATCTCAGTTATAGCTTTCGTTTCTACAAAAGATACTCTTGTTATCGATCGTTTAAAAGAAATATCTCGGACATAAATGTATGTTGATTTTATGTACTTGTATTAATGATATAAGAAGAAACTTTATTCTGCTGTTTTGTACTCAGAAATATATATTGCGAATCGTTGCTCCAACATCGACGTGGTAAACGACCGTATAAGCCATAAAATTTATCAGCATTTTGAATAGGTATACTCGATTCGACAATATCCACAAGTACTTCGGCCTATATGTGGAAATAATCTATCTATTATACAAATTCGTAATACAATTAATATTGCGACAAACATATCGATATATGAATACCTTTGGGTTTTCAGAATTTAATTCAAGGCGCATAAGTCTATGAGCATTGTGGTGTGCACCACCGGCTTCTCTTTCTAACCAGATTAAATACTTTTTATCAGGACTCAATCTCGGGCAACGGACAGCACAGCCATCATTCGATAATTTTTCTGGAAAAAAAAGTATGAATGCAGTATGCATTATCGCTAAATCGTAGAAATTGGACAGATATGCATATATGAAGTGTCCCTTACTGTACTCTCCGTCTTTTAATAAAAATATCCAAGAAAGCCTATTAGTGCAGGCGATAAGGCCCAAACGTCTAGGCTCGTGTTTCCATGCAACACCAATTACGCTTTGGCTATCCTCGGCCCACAATACTTGAGCGGGCGATAGTTCGTCTGGTATACCAGACAAAGCTGAAATTGTATCTGTTGTCGTATCAAGAACTGCAACAACTGGACGATGTTTACCTACCAATTGCTCTCCCCAGTTAGGCTTGTAAATGTATTCATTGCCCTGATTCAAATATTTTATCAAATGAGGTATCATTAAATATGTATATACATTGAACGTATACGCAATATAGAAAATAAAGTGTCTTACCGCCGACAATACTTCTTCTTCTCCTCCTTCCTTTCCGTTTTTATCTTTCTTATTAGGAGCCTTTTGTTTATAAAATGGTTCGGACTTTGGAAGTTTTTTTTCAGCAATGTACAACACTTTTGTCTTATCCGGAGACCATTCAAAGCAAGCAAACTCAGCTGAGAATAGAAAGTAAACGTTTCTTTAGTAACAATTCGTCTCTGCCACATGCAATGATAAATGAGGATAATTATCGAAGAATAACTACTATCTATATACACATCTCCGTGTGCATCAAAAGCTGTTAAATCGTAATTTTTCATCAGACATTGTTTATCCCAGATTTCAATAAATTGCTTTGGACTGCTGTCAACTACAGTTTGTGTCAATACAGCCTTCCATTCTTGATCTTCAGTGGAAGTAGACATAAGTCTTATTATTAGAAGAGAAATACATATGCGATTAAATATATGATTGAAAGGCATTTAAATCTGTATTAGCTGTTTTTTAAATACACGTTCAACATACTGTGCAGTAACATCGGTAGGAAAGCTTTTATACTCCACTTGTAATTTAGAATTCAATATGTGAGTCTGTGCAAATTGTTGATTCTTCTTCTTTTCCAAATTTCTTTGGGACCATACGCTTGATACCACTATTCTATTATCATACTGTTCCAGAATTTTGGCACCACTTAAAGTCGGGCTTCTTGCTAACGTCTTGTATAAATTAACAATTTTCTCCAACTATAAAAATGAATATTAATATTTACAATATACTTGAAACAATATCAATGGTTATATTGATCGTGAAAGATATTTTTAAAAAATCACGATTTGATTTTTTTTTACTTTTGCATACCTGATTTGCCATTTTAGAGGAAGATATACGTATAAATTTGTTTATTTCGCAACTAGTCTCCTCAGACACTGCTATCGTATCGTGAAGCGTTGTGAGCTACAAGAAAGACTTTTATGATTTGATAAGAATTGTAATGATAACGAGAGTACATAATTCGCCGGCACCTAACTCGTAATTGGAATGTTTTGTCACTGTGCCGTAGTTCTCGTATTTTTTTTTATTCACAAACAGAAATTCGTAATATGAAAAATACGGTAAACAGATTGCATGCTTGTGTAATAATTTAAGAAAGTAATTTACAACAGCTTTCCAACAATTCTAAATCATCGTTATGAGTACTCCATTAATAGAACATTCGAATTAGCAACATGATTTATTATAAATGTATGTACATCAAAACTTCATTTGGTCTTTTTCATTAATTATTATCGAACAAAAAATTGAAATATATACCGCTTGGGATTCAGCAAAATTGTCTGCGATTCTGCACGCAAGAAGGAATTTCAATTGCAATAGACAGATCAAACATCCAATCCTGCCATTTTTGCAATCTCAATGTGTTTCCTTTTTATCATTTTCGTGTCACTGTCAACGTTATCGACTCAGAAGAGAATAAGACTACAACGCCCGTATTAGCAGAAATTGAAATTAAATACTATGAAAGATATTTGCCAGATGGTATACCTATATAAATTTAGTTTGTTCCTGGCTAATTTCAAGACTGGAATTCCGAATTTATAATAGGCAATTTTTTTATTACTATTGGAGTTAAAAAATTCATCTTTTTATTTAATACTAGTGCGTTATAGTATAATATAGTAGAATTAAATATACATTAATCATATATCAATTATATTTTAAAACTTCGCATCCGATCGATAATCGAGATTTCAGATCGATATTTCAAAATGTATGGCGCGAGGGTTTCATAAGAATTTTAATTTATTAATGAAGTATAATAAGGTGGTAGCAACACGATAAGACAAATTTCATGCCATCGAAATTATGTTTATTGGCGTAAAGAAGAACCGTGGCTTATTGTTATACTAAGAACCACTTTGTAAACCATTTGCTTTAAATTTTATTTTTTACATCAATTTGCAGTATGCTAGTCTACCACTAGTATAATGCAATTTGTATGTTACATATATCACAATATTTATACATCAATTCAATGATTCTGTTCTATCAGCAACTGATCAAAATATATAAGAAAAGAATTGGATCGAATAAAATTTATTTACAAGCTATAACTATACAGACTTAATTAAATCATATCTATCGTATATACAATTCGCAACAATTACGTATGGCCTTAATAACTTCACTGCGAGACACCTATAAAAACTGTATAAAGAAAAGTTGTTATTGCTGCATACTTAATTGAAACACTTAATCTCATTCGCAATAAAATCAGTATAAAACAAAACATAAAAGCGTAAGTAAACTGTAGTACAATTATTAAGGCCATTTAGATCGATAAAAAAAAAACTTGTAAAAATGCGTCTATACGCCTTAAATTGTCCTTTACAAGAGACAAATATAAACGTATTATCAGCAAAAGAGATGTAACAATTATAATAACAATCGAAAGAGATTTTCTTCTTTTTATCCAACAGATGTTGCGAAATGTTCATTATAAAAAGGTGCGCCTTGTCTTTACACAACTCGAAATTATCATATAAATTAATATACATACATACACACACGTTACAGCCCGAGCCACTTATACCAATATCAGTCGTGCATTCATCAGAACTCATTTATAGTCCATCGAATGTGTCCAAAACATCCTAAGCTTATGAAGCCAAGAATAATTTCAATAAAATATCGACCTCGATCATTCCTATTCTCCTAAAAAAAAATTCCAAGTGTAGAATATAGGCTGAATTTGACTTTAAGGACATATAGAAAAAGTATAAAATGTAAATCGCATCTGGAAAGAATGGATTCAGCCTCCACTGCCAATATTCGCTACATAAAACAACGAAATTCCGCTAATTCTTAAGGTCAACAGATTGCTAGCCGTTCTCTACTACTTCTATGGTAGATCTACCATTTTCACGTAATGCACACAACGCCCACAATATATTTCAAAAAATATTGTTCAAAAGTACATCTACATACATCTATATATATATTTTTACCAGTGTTTCAAAAATATTTCGAGGACACCTATTCAACATTTTCCACATCTTAATGCGTTAAGTTTAAAACGAATTTCAAGGTAATATGCATCCATAGAAGATTTAAAATCATTTCACGAATTAAAATAACGAAAAAAAGGAAGTTCCTCCCAAGAGTGACGAATCGATGTTACAGGATTGCAAAAATTATAGCCGACCTACGCAATTTTCTTCAACGAACGATATTCCGCAGGAAACTATACAGTAACGTGGATCGAATTGAGAATTATTATTCGTGGACGTGCCAAGGTATTGGAAAGAGATCGGCACTTTCGATTCGCGGATTTCCCCTTCAATTGCCAAATAGCGCTGCTTTCTGCCTGAATTGAGCTCGCCTCGCAGCCTTATCCTCCTCTTCTCGCTTTCGTTCCTCTTGTTCCATACGAATCTCGTCCTCGAATTTGCTCGCCTTTCGTAGCTGCTCGATCTACCAACACGATAATCAATGCACAAGGAACGTTAATTAACATCGACACGCTTTCGGCACTGGTATCCTGAATTTTTCGGCACAAGTACGAGATATTTTACGTTTCATTATTGTTCACTCGCATGCCACTTTTGTCCACGTTAAGCGAAATAAGGGCAGAGTCGCGGAAAAATATATTGCAAAATAATAATTCATCGATGCAAGGGATTGAAATCAATCTCCATTGGAGTCAATATTTTACGTAGATCTTGATCTTGGTCTTAGAACGATAGAAACATAGTTGTGAGTCACTTGTGACTCAATGATTATAGTTGAGGATTCGCGTAGAATTTAATACGACCGTTCGAAGAACCTTTTTCAACTATAGCATGCTCTGAACTGAAGAAGGCTGAATAAGATCGACAAATAAATACTAATGGCATTATTAATTCTTTGTTACAAATATAGCCTGGCAAGGATAGTTTCCGCACGAATATTGCAGCTGTACCTTGGCTTCGAAGAAGTGTTTAGCCCCAGTGACTCCTACTTCATCCACATCAACTTCTGTGAGACGAGCAAGCTGGCCCAAACCCGAATCCTGCTCCAATTCACCTGCACGTGCCTTACGATAGATCAGTAGAAACTGTAACAAGGTGAAAACTACATTAGTACGATGAGACAGGATTAAACGATCAAGATATTATCCCTCCCTATATATATTTCTTTCTGTAATCAATGATCTACAAAATGAATTTCATCAATATTTTACTCTGAACGCTCTTTAATAATTTCTCCTTCCTTATTCAGACAACAAAAAAATGGGCCCGAACATGAATCACGAACAGTTCGCCAAATGAAGCGCTATCGAAGAAACGATAAGTAACAGGAAGGTGAAACAACTGATCGGACTGTCGAGTTCAATGACGCTGATGATTCACGAGGATCTATGATACAGACGGTGGATCGCGTGTATGCAGATCGGAAGCTTTGTTTGCCGGGCCACGAAAAGTCACGTAGGAATCTCCAAGCATGCATCTGCATCGGGTTCGAGGACTTTCCTTCGGTTTGCATGCGTGTCGTCGCATTCGCGATTCATCCTTTCTCGATCGATGAGCTAACATTGCTTTCCTAGCGAAAGTTTTGCTCTACGGTTTCGTCCTGGACGCTTCGCACGCTCCGATTTTTCAGTCGCGTTGCAAAATCGAAACGACAGGATGTATAATAAAGAGCGCTTCTAATGAACATCTACGGTAGTTCGCCGGCATGATTAACAATGCCGGCAATAAATGTTGGAGACTCCGATTCCCATTCTAAGTTTTCACACGCCTATTTAAAAAAGTCTATTTCAAAAATACTCTAAAACGAGTTTACACTTCGTCAAAATAGAACGACCTGACACCCCCACAAATGTGCCAGGGCCACACACGAAGAACAAACAACGCGCGCCGCAGAATACCTACACACGTACGCCTGGAGCACCCTATGGGGTGGACTATTTTTGTAGGGTGTGTGGCACGGGTGGCAATGCGATATAAAACAAAACAAAAAAAGAAGAAGACACTCGAACGAACAGAAATAAAAGAATTTCCGGCGCATTGGAAAGTTCGAATGTAACCTGCGACCTGCGACTATTATAAAACTATTGTGAGACAAACGAAAGTTTTCGCGAAGGTGGTTACTTCCGGTAAAATGGATCGGTTACACAAACGGAACCGTTTCCCGCCGCCTATATTCAGGATATTACACAGCTCGTTACGAAGGGAGGTGAAACGTTGAATGATTACTGCACGTTCGTCAAACTTTTCCGCAAAATGAACGTGTATTATCGCGCAAAATCGCTAACCTCGCGGAAGGAAATCCGTCCATCGCCATCCTCGTCCACTTCCTGTATCATTGCCTTCAAACCGAGGTGCGTCTGCGGTGCTCCCAAAACCTCCATCATCCGTTTCAGCTCCGGCAGATCGAGGAATCCGTCGTGACCGGCGTCGAACCTGCGGACAATCGTTCCATTAGATAAAACTATTCGTCCGTATCGATGCAATCAGATACACGGGGGAACATTGAAGGACGTCTTTCCATACCCCGATAAAATTGATCTTTGAAAAGATTCTACGAACGAACATCCTGTTCGGAATAATGTTTCTCTACCTCGAAACTTCCCAAGCGACGCGTCTGCCCCGCATCTTATTCCATTAATATCATTATCATTATTATTCGTTTTTTTCCTTTTTTCTTTTCGATCACGCATTCACTTCGCACCGATGAAACGCAAATGAAAACGTTTGGCCTGCTTTAATCGCGTAACTCGTTACTTTTAATTAGCGCGTGTAACGGCGATTACATTGAAAAGGGGGGGGGGGGGCAACGTGAGAACGATCGACAATCGGTGGTGTGTACCCATTTCGAAAGCGGCGTAGAGAATGTCAACGGGTTGAACGGTGTTGCGGCGGGTCCGCGAGCCGGAAGCACGTGAAATCGACTTTCCGTGTAAACGATTCCGACAGGAACTCGCGAACAGCTTTCCGAGGGAGTTCACAGCTGGACGCCTATGCATTCGCGGCCGTCGAATCGACGTAGCGCCGTCGTCAGATGCGATCTCGGTCAGACTTGCGACCTCGGGAGCCTCCGCTGGAGCGAAATATCGAAATACATTTGGGAACGTCGTTGAACGTGTTACCCGCCACGTGGGTCTCCGGTAAAAGCCATCAAAACCTGCTATAAATACAAATTTCGACCGGTTTGCAATGAGTATTAGAATAATATTTGGTCGGACCGAAATAGACGGCAGATCGCTGTTAAATATCGCAGTGCGTTCTTGAATTACTTTTTTGGAAGCTTCGATTGCGCCTGCAATCTTCTGACAGATTATTGTCACCGGCGTGTTATTATTTTAATCGGAAACATTGCACGAGGCAGACGAATTGTCCAAATCGATATCTAATTCTATCATGAAATCGCGATTATTTCTATACGTGCATATGTGCTTATCGTACGAAGGCAACGATTTTATCAGATAAGAATACGCGAAGAATAATTGCTCGATTTTTTTAGCACTATATGTGTATTCATTTTTTTTTCTATCAGTGCAGCAAAGCAACTGGACCGACAGTGGATAAAATCTGTGGCGTATAAAAGTGATTAAAGGTTGTTAGACCGGCTTCAATTATCGTGGCTGCGTATAGTCTTCCTCGTGAAAATATACGCGTGCGTGAATCATTGCATAATCGCTGTATGTACACGCACTGGAGTGGATTTTATTATCCACGATGATTCACAATTTCCGACTCGTCTCATCATTTCTAGCAGTAGTTTTTTTTTTTTTTTTTTTGTTAATCGCTTCTGCTAATGATAAACACGCTCCTCGAATACGTGCAATTATCGTTTAATTTCCAGTCCAGATGATGCGCGGGGAAACACAATTCTCAATCACAGCGCGAACAATCAAATTCATCAGAATCACGGTGTTAAATGTCGCGTTGGACAAAAATGAAACTGGAAACGGATCTTTTATATTTTTATGGAACACCTACTGCAAGTTTTAAATTTTATGGAAAATGAGAAACCGTGGCCAGAATTTTGTTAATGAATTGCCCGAAAATATTTATAGTTTCGCGGGATCATGCTTCGCGGTCCGTATTTGGGGGCAAGTAGCCCAGACGTGCATACAAATTCGAAGGAGCTCTTTTTGGCCAGATTGAAGAGCAAGGATCGTTCGAAGGTCGAGGTTACAGGTTTATGAACACGGTCAAGCGGCACTGATCAATAAGCGCAGAAGAGAACTATAGGTATACGTATCTGTGAGACCCGTCTTATCTCTGTTCATGTGCGTAATTCATTCGCGATTTCACAGCCAATTTGACTGTATACAATTGATAAGCACGTTCGATCCATGTGCCGGCTTGTTTGCCACGATTTAAACTCGGAGCACCATGACGAAATTTTAGTTTTTTTTTTTTTTACCCTCCAATCATTCGATAATGAATGATCGACGTCGCGTTCACAGCGTATATGGAATTATTCGTAATTATTTCAATGATAATTAATGCTAATTTTAATTTGGTCAACACGCGAAGTCAAATGTCAGTGGGAAAATGAAATTATCTGTTGCTTGTTTGTTTGCCTGTGGTTCTCTAAGTGTATCATACTATTTGTCCAGTTTCAATCGAGTCCTGGTGAATCAGTACAGAAGTGAGAGAAATATCTTCCGATTTTTCCGAGGATTATTAATCAATTTATATGGATTATTATATAAACGTGATACTCTATTATAGCGTGACTTTTTTGTAAGTCTTCTATCAAGTGTCGCGAGATATTATTTCAATGCCGAGTTCGATCTATAAAGATATATACATGCGCATGTACTCCAATCAAAGAAATATGTCTGATAAGACGAAACTTTGAAGAATCTTTCCGAATTCAGAATTACCATTCTTTCAACTTAACCACGCGAGCACCAACATCTGACCTTTATTTTATACCCGACCTTTCGGCCCTCCACATTTCTACTGCTGGCACGCCACTTAATTCGTATCCATTCGGAGATCTCAACAAAAAGGATTAACCAAATTCGAGCGAAATATCGCCAAATTTCCAACGTTTCGTATCCCGGATCGCAGGAATAGAAACAACCCCAAAGAAAAATCTCTCAAACGACTGTAATTCGAAAAGGAAAAAAAAATATGGAAAGAAAGAATCAATTAAACCAAAAAAGGGAACATAGTGAAAATATATCCAAACGATTGAACATTGAGGATGAAAAATCGGAATAGCAAAGAGGATGCTCGTTGCTTGAAGAATCAAGGAGAAATGCTGGAAAGTATTTAAGGATGCCAAAGGAAAATCGACGATTTATTTTCCACCGACCTGATTCACCAAGAAACCGGCGTGCCGCCGTCGTAAAATCAATTCTTGTATTAATGGTCGTGTTCGCGCGTGATTTGTTCCTTGTTCGTTCCCCAAGACTATCTCAGAGGGAACTGGGTCAAGGTAGCTGTTGGTACTTGGCTGATATGTTCCTCTCACCCTTCTACTACCATTCTTTGCGAGATCGATGCAGCAGAATTTCTCCTTTTGTACTCAGAAAGACGTCATCGCCATTGCGGCTTACATACGTTAGAGCGGCGCACACTTTTTCATACATAGTTACTTAGTTTTTTGGCACAATTGCCATTTTCTTGCGAATTTCTTATCTACAGCTAGAAAGTGGTGCTTCACTTTCAACCATCGATTCTGCGATGCCAGAAGTCTTGTACGATTCATGAGATTTTCGTTGAATTACTTATTAAATAGAAAATAGATGAAGGTGAAGAGGGTATTCGAGATAAATATTCAAGGAAAATATACCAAAGCATCGTGTATTTTATTTTAACCCGTTGGGTACTAGAGGAGTGATACTCGTGGTATCCGACTAGCGTAAAAATATGATAGCAGATGCTGTTAGTTTTTCAAGATTTTTTTTAAATCTTGATGTCATTTAATCAACGATACGGTGAACATTATGCGTGCGAAGGAATTCACGGGCAAAGTGTGACGGAAATGGAACGGTATGCAAAAGGGAACAATCGAACGTGACTGCTGAATGGCAAGAAAAAAAGTTGACGAAACACTTTTATTGTCCACGATCTTTAATACGCTCCTATATTGAAGATGCACTTGCTTTTCGCTGAATCGTGAAACATTTCTGAGCCCTACCAAAGCATAGGATAATGAACACAATTCAATGAACTCTCTGCAAGTTTCTAAACGAAGCTGAAACCCATGTACTCTACATTAAATAATTGAATTCGCAATTAAGCCGGATCATTCCAGAATCTTGAAACTCCTTGAATGAAGAAATAATTTTTTAAAAAGCAATACACCGACGATTAAAGGTAATAAATAAATTGTTCCGTAAGCAAGAGCTGAAGAATTCTCGGAACAATAAAATAGATTCTCTATTAATTGGAGTATAGAATCATCCGAGTCAATTTCCCCTCGAACTGAGCACAAAGTAAATGAAATTTAATTGGGCGCGTTTCAATGGCAATGCTAAATATTCTGAACATTCTTCTAACGATGAAACATCCAATCAACATTGTTAATATTAATATATACGAAGATTCTAGGTCGAAAGGCGGTTCTACCATTTCTTTGACACAGGGCACCGACATTGTTTCGCCCATAAAAGCATCGAACCCGATCAATATGAAATATCTTCACGATGTATATGTATAGACCAGTCGCATTGTCGAATAAATTCTAACATCGTTTACGTATTCAGAACGCGTGATCTTTGCAAATGGTTTTCAAGTAACGGGCTGCCAGCCGTTGTACAAGTTCGCCAAACTTGGAGCCGCATTCCGTGCAAACCTATTTCTCCTGATAATACCGAATCCCACTTTTACACTGCGGAACAACCAATCGATTATGCATTCCGTGGGAAAGTGAAGCGAACGAATACGCTCGGCGTAATTAAGCTTTCATTTATGCAATCAAGGAACACACACCGCAGAGGGATGTCCTAATTTACTTAAGAAAATTTCCATCACCCATACATACTATGTCTGTTAATTGATACCGAACATCTATTTGAAAAGAATATTATTTCTCCAACGAAAGAAATAATGGTTGCAGCGGTAAGTAACGCGATACATCCTACTCGTCGCTTTCTTTTTTTAAACGGAAAACTTAGATGATCCTGAATAATACGCCTTATTCTAGCATAACTATTCCATTTTTTGATCGCACCTGCGATTAACATACTTTCTTTTTGACGACTTATTCAATACTCGGATACATTGTACAGAAACTCGGTGCACGAATTTCTTTTCAATCGCTAACCGATATTTTGTTGAATTAGCGCTGCAACTTTTGCCCCAGAAATTGAATAATTCAATCTGCGTGCACGTTTTCCATTTCACTGGGAAATGAAATGCGTTTACGGTGCCTCGCCGATGTACGCGTCTATGATCGAGCGGGCAAACAAACGCAAGGAAATTGTAAAGCGTGCACAAGCGAAATTAGGTCTCGTTGATAACTAACGCTCGCCTTTTGCGAATCGAGACCGGGTCGTTCGTTCGGCTGTGTTTAAGTTCAATTGAATCCCGCGTTTCGTTTGAACATTCATTGAGAGAATTAAACGGGAATGACGAGTGCAACGTGACGAATGAATCACGGGAACGACTCTGTGCAATATAACGTACGCGTGTGTGAAACAAATTGTTACGTGTAGATTGGCGCTTACTCACGGGAACGAATTCACGCCACACGCGTTGCTCGATGACTTCCGGTACCACGGACGAACAACACCCCCCCACCCCCTGTCGAACATAAAATTTGGAAACAACCATCACGTCACACGTGCCCCTCTAGGAAAATAATTTCCGTGTGTAACTCAGGTGGCCGCAAGGTGGACACGAAGCAACGTGTACGTAATTGTTATGCGTGTTGCACGGGTTCTGAATGATTGCGTATAACGTACAGTGTCCACGACGCAGCGCACACGAGGAGAATTAATACCTTTGGCGTGTGTAATTTCAAGGCAATGAATGTCCAATAGGGTCTGCCCGCTGTTTCCGTAATATCTTGTTCACTGCAGAGACCATAGTTCGTCATTGGAACATGGGAATTCATTTTATTCCCATTCTGGCGAACATTTTGTCCCTGCAAGATTTGATCAGATGGAGATTTCTCGAGATTACCGCACGAAGTGGCTGTAGTCATAAGTTGAACGATACACTGAACCAGGAAACAAGCCGAAAAGGCAAACAGCTACATATGAAACACCGGTCAAACACAGCTATTATAAACGACAAGTAAGGGCGCATTAACGACCGAAACCTAACCAGCTGCCACACGGGGGACACAACTACCTAAAAGCGGAAGCAATTCATCGAAACATCTTGTACTATTGTTTTACGTATCCGATGGTACATAATAGATCATTCGCCGAGCATGATCATAGGCTATTTATTATTTCTGACGCGCGAGAAGAATTCATTTTGAAAACCGTACACTAATTCGATCGTTGCTGCAACGATCTTTCGCCGACGCCAAGATAATAAACAGAGGAGAAATTTGAGAATTGGAAAACCGGGAGACATGGAAGTTCTTGTTGGAAAATTGAAAAACTAAAACGGTGGAGTTTCGTGCGAACTATGTGTAATGAAGGCGTATATAACAGACGGTAGCACAGTTTCTTTGTCGCGTAAAAGTAAAAGGCCGCTTGGCACCGCGAATTTCACAACGCGATTTCTAGCCGCAGAATTTTTAGATACCGTTTTCACGAAACTACTTTATCCGGGTATAATTACACGTACATGCGTCCGTTCAGTTAACGATGGAAATTTAACGCAAGCGTGACCATTAACAACTCATTTAGGCCAATTACTTTTTCTAAAACAGTGTATCACTTAATGCGCATTCTGAACAATGGAAACAATTCTTCGCGGACAAATCGAAATAAGATAGGCTGTATCTTGTAAATAAAATCATTGACTCGACGGTGAATAATTCCGTTTAACAGAGAATGAATTGTGAGTAATAATCTATTGAGTTTTCTCTGTTCGTTCTATACATTTAATTTCGCTCTACACCTGTTGATTAAAAACGATAGAAAGTATCATTTTCGTTTGTGTACTCGTTGTTTGGATTGTACGATGGAAAAGTATGGGTAGGTAAGGCGGCTACCGAAACCGGAAGTGGTGAATTGATAAGTGCAACCTACGTGGCCGCATCCAAAGAGACAAACTATACGTTTCACTATCAAATATCAGCGAACCTATATGTATAACAGAGTACGGTACAAAAGGAAGATTAGGTATATATTTATGGTTTGCTGGACTGTGTGATAAGGGTTTAATCAGCTATTGCTTCAAATGACACACTGTTGTCGAATCTTCGTCGTTATCTATTGAATAGTTCAAGAAGAAGAAACATTCGTTCAATGAAATGTCTTTCTTGCGCTTAGGAATGTTTAAACACGGCTGTGTTTAAGAATTGAAAGGTAATTATCTTAATTACATTGTGCTACCAAATAGAATTATCGTTCTATGTCTTTAATTAGTCCGAGCTAATACAAGACTTTTATCGAGATGATAAGACCGTCGGAATAATTATTTGGCGCAATGAAATGATTGTACAAGTCCCTCGAAAGAAAACAGAAGCTAAGTGCATAAACTTGAATGTACATACATAGTACTCGATGTCGTCACGTAACGCATGAAGACTTTATTAAGTCCTCAGAATAGTCATTAAAACGTACATGTTTAATGTTTCTTTTGTGAATGCTTGCAAGCAAAGGGTTAAATTGCAAACGATGTGCCGTATAGTAAGGTGAGTAGTTCTCGTGTTGCCTCGAGATCAGAAATTCCATTTCTAAGCGGAGAATAGGATTAGAATAGTAGTTTCCAACGAAACGCACAGCAATTCGTTTCATATTCCTCAAGTCGATATTTTATTCGAAACAGATTTGTATTTCGCGAGCATGACTCGACTACTGTACAAAACCGCTGCAATAAATTTGTATTTTCCCTTCGTTGATTCGAAATGTTTTTATCGACGACTATTAAAATAGAACAACGTTGTGTCTACATGCACGCTACACCGATGCAAAACTTGAAAAGTAATTTCGCAACATGCACACTCTCCTCTCATTAAATGAATGTTCGTTCCTCTAAATGTACATAACGTTTGGCCAACTTTGAAACAGAATTGCTCTTTCAAAGCTGACCAACGCAATATACAATTTCGAAGAAACCACTCGGTCCGTGCTCCGTTTAACAATTCCATAAAAATGTATTTCAATAGCGCGCAATGATAATACGACAATTCGTCCCGTTAATAATAAAACATATCAAACGGGATCCATAAACTAAACTTTAATTCAATCCAAGATTTATCGGAGCTGGCGAAAGCTCGGGCAATTCAAAATTCGGTAGTTCTGGAGTAAAAAAAAAGGAATAAATACGTTCCAATTTTTTCCAAGTTACAAAACTAAACTCCATTATATCCTCCACTGGAGAGTTTAATAGAATCGGGCTTGAACTATCGTTTCACGGCGGTGTAATGAAATTCGAAAGAGCAATTTTCGCCAAGACGACAAAAATTCTTGGGCTGCGGTGAGACTGGCAAGACCAAGAAACAGAGAAAAGTGGCCGGCTAAGTTTCTCTAACGACAAGGACAACTCCTTGGATGGCGACGATGTATGTAAGCAGCAACGAGTGTCTTTCCGGCTGAGGTATCATCCATCGTGCATGATACCTTATCCACGTGCTTGCTTGGTGGTGAAACTTTCGTTCAAGTAGATTTATGGGCTATCTCTATCGTTGATCGCATAAATAATTAAACGACTGCCGTTTTATCAGCGGCTGCATTGAGAGGAACTCTCCCGGAATAGAATTGGAAAGCGTAGATAGAAAATTCTTCGACCTGGAATATATTTTCGTTTGTTTATAGCAATATTTTAACAGAATCTGGCCTATACTAAATTTTGCGACGAGAAAACCGGAATGCAAACTATTTAAATATACATATGTACATATATAAAATTTTGTTATAACATAAAAAAGTGTTCCTCGATTTCCTAATTTCCTTAGAATTCCAGTTTCACCAGTCACGAAGAGGCAAGGTTCCTTTTAACAGGGCAGCTCATTGTGACTTCATCCGAGCACCATTACTAAAAATAAGAATAGCAACGTGGGCAGAAACCAGAAATTTCGTGGCTAGACTACGTAGTAGCCGTGTACATATGTGGCCCTCGAAGGCGCAAAAGTTGTAGGCCGTACACCCTGCTTCTGCCTTGTCAAACCTGCTGTCCGGTTCACTCCGAAATACCTACGACCTACAAGAAGAACAAGAGAGACGGAGGACAGACCTCGAGGCCGTCTGTCCTGGTCCCTGGTCGAGCACGACGACTGTGTACATTTTATATGCATCGTCCAAAACTCTTTTCTCCGGACATCGCCAAGAAATAACCACGTCACGAACCCTGCCATCCATGATTTCGTAACAAGCTACATATGTATCGCATAATTTTTCACGCTTTTCCTCCTTTCTCTAAATCGACGAGAATTACCTATTCGATGCACGTCGTGCAGGTTGGTTGAACACGACATCGGAACCCCGGTAGTAATAAAATAAGGAATATAATATTTCAACCGATCAACCCCACGTTATTTCGTTTCGTTTACTGTCGTGTGTGTACGTATTCACGCAAAAAGCATGTAAGAAAAGGCAACGCGAACTGGCCAACGCGAAGAACGCAAGTTCGTACGAATAAACGTAAACAAGTAGAAAAACCACAGAGAACCGCGACATGGCCTGTTCATTCACTCTCGATTTTTTTCGCGCTTCGTCTCGCGACTCCGTGCCAATAACTTAATCAAGCGAGCATGGAACCTTTAAACCAAAGAATACGACTAAATAGACATCCAGCTCAATTCAACAATGATAATCTAGCAGAAATATTTCAACGAAAGATCGGTACCAATTTCTGTATTCGTTCGAGCAGCTACTTGCTATTGGTTCCAATAATGCTAAACCAAACATGGCGTCGAACGAAAAAAAGGCAAATTTAGCCAATATAACTGACCGTTCTAATAATTGTAATGGATCGATCGTCCTCTTGTTTGCAATTTAATTAAATACTGTACTGGAATAATAGATGTTGGGCAATATACATTCGTACTTAACTAAATTTCAATCGAGATCCGTCTGGCACAAATTTCGCAGATAACCCCGTGTTTACAGGACACACCGGACGACTGATCGAATATAATGCTATTCGAACTTTTCTACGCACAAAGGAATACCACAGAAAGCGTTCCCTTACGGAGGGAAAGGTATAGGTTCGCGAGGACCGCCGTTTGTACGTCCATTTAGGATAAAAACGCGGGGGACAACATTTTTCCGGCAAAATGAAGCGGAGTTTATAAAAGAAAGAAACGGAAGGTACTCACCTGTTGAAGGTTTGCTCGTACTGCTTGATCTCGCGGCGAGACAGCTCATGGAATTCCGTGTAAACGTTCACGAATTTGTACTGCTTTTTCACCTGTTTCCCCTCCTCCAGTTCATCGTTGATCCTCTGCCTTCTGTTAAGCAGATTACTCAGCTCTGCGTCTGCCGGCATTCTGATCCTTCTCAATCGCGTTCACCCTTCGCGATCTTTTTATTGTTAACCTCAACGATTACGATCTCGCGACACGCGACTCGACGATATAAACGAGTCTTGTAGTAGAATTATAGAAGGATGATTTCTAACGAAGGCTGTTGTACGAGCGAAACGTGTGGAAAGATTGGAATATGATCAAGCTAGCTGTCAATTTTGAGAACGACGAGAGAAACTTACTACGACCTTACCGGCACGGTGAACCAACGTGCACTGACGGTGTGTCGTGTCGCACGGCCGGTAGTGGTAGGGGTAGGTACCTTTGGAAACCAGTGCCGTAATCGTTTGGCGCCGCGATGAATGCTTTTCGATATTAACTTTACAAATGGAGAATACATCTTTCTACGGCTTTCATTGAAAGTAATATAACTATCGAAATGCTAAGCAGATTATTCGTTAATATATCAACGTCGAGTAACTTCTATTATATGCGATGGACGCGCAACATTTTGAGTAACAATAAATCAATGCCATCGAAAGGGGAAAATTCGGGTTCCGAAAATTGATTGGAAACTATATCCGAGCTGCTTGGTGGAATGAAAGAAAAATGATAGAATTTCGTGTGATGCTCGGTATACTGTTTTTATCTTGAACCATATCTTTTCTTTCACAGAAGTCGACTAACATTGATTCGATGCATCGATAGACTAACCTAGGAAGAATTTGCACGACAATCTCGTGGGCATCCCAATCTTTTGTAGATGGAATCATTTGGAGCATCGAAGAAATTGTTAACTATATACATGAATTAATTACATACATTAACACTGCTTCTCGGTGCCGCACTCTTGAACCAATGACCGTACTACATATAAAAATTGTTCTCATTACTAGGTACGATATTGAAGCACAAAAAACGGTCTCTACATACACACATACATAAACTATGCCTGTTTACAGGTTAAATTTCAAAGATTTCCTCGCTACTGTTCCGTAGTCGTCTACAACTATTCACTCTTGCAACACATATCGAATTGTTAGAGAAAATCTGAACTCAAATTTCCAACAAAACCGAATATACAGAATATATATTAAATATTAATAAGACCAACCCTTTTGCCGTATTCTAAAGAAAAAAGTATGCTAAGAATAGCTTGCCATTATTTAACGAGTAAAACCGAAGAAGAAACTCGAGACTGGTGGTTGATATCAGAGCCCATCCGCAGGTGAATCATCAGCCTTTAACAAGGAACTCGTCGATTCTATAACATAAGAAAGCTTCCGGTTCGTATCAGAAGTAATCGATCTGCTATTTAAGCAAAATCAATGATGTACCCATGAATCACACGTTGTACTAATTTATAATACATAATTGTTATCAGCTTAAGAGATACGGGATGTCCTCGTCGTCGGATACAATAAAGCACAGGCATACGTTGCCTAGAAAAAGTAAGAAATTCTACAGCACACCAATATTGGGAGGTGCTCGCAGTCCGAGTAGCATTAGCGCATCTGCGATTGATACTACTTCCTCGTCGGGCACGAAAAGAAAACTCATACGAACGGATCATGGAAAGGAACGGAGAGGGAGGAAGAAGTTGCAGGAAGGAAGATCGAGCGAAATGTTGAAGAAAGAAAAGTTGAGGGAGAAGTCAATGGCGAAGAAAAGGAAATTGAGCAAAAAGTTGGAGGAAAAGAGATTGAATCGAAAGGAGGGAACAATTAGAAACGAGAAGCAACGAAAGAAGAGGAAACAACGGGAGAAGACAATATTAATCCAGGCAAGAGAATCGGAATACGATTGGGAAACGTGCGATGAGTCCTCAGGGCAATCTCCAGAAGTAAAGAATTTATTGTTCGAAGATGTACCGTCTCCTGAACATATCCGAGACGCGCCTCGTAACACTGATCTTTTACACTCGCCAACTTTTCTTCCTCGTCAATTTCCAACCGCGAAAGCGGATAGTCCAAGAAGGATCATTGCTGATGAGAAAGTGAGAACGTTGCATGTGAAGGATTTAGCATTTTGTTTCGGATTCAGCGATAGCGATGAGGAGGAGGAGGATGAGCTGATCCTAAGTATGTAATTATCGTATTCCATTTAGAATCATTCTTCCAGGCTGAAGTGTTGCTGAAACAATTGAATATTATATTTTTTTCACGACTTACGGACGCATTTGCATTTTAGACAGGCAGAGTAATGTCAGGGCGTACCCCCCGCAGAAGAAGAAGAGAGCAAAGAAGAAGAAAAATGTGGGAATTGACAAAAGCAAAGCATGGTTGGTCGATGTAGCTATCCCAACGGTGTCGAGCGATCTACTCTGGAATGATTACGTTGAGAAGAATCATGAAAAAGTTAGTAAATACCTTGCCAGACCTGGTAATAATAAACGAAGGAACAGTAACGTCGAAGAAAATAGTATTAATAATGCTAAAGGTAAGTGATAAAATAGTATGTAATAAAGGATACAGAATAATATACGTGTACCTCAATATGTGGATAATCGGTATTATTTGAAGGTGATTTTTTGGGGCCGGCGGAAAATTGGAGTAAGGAGACGAATCTACGTCTATCCAGATATCGTAAAAAAATGAACGTTTCGAGGGGATACTACGACAAATCGTCGCGTACATTCGTCAATGACGTTAGTGACGTATACGATTTTCCTGGAAGAGAAGATAAGGAATTAGTCAAGGATGTCGGTACAAGAATGACCCTCCATCAATTTCGTCAAAAACGCGGGGTGGAAAAAAGAAACGTCGAGTTGGACTTGAGTTCCTCTTCTTCAACATGTCAAAGTGATGTTGAAAAAATGTTTCGCACTTCAAGGCACCTCCTAGATAATGAAAAAGTGGTAATGAACGTTCCTCGAGGGAATGTTAAATCTGCATCGAAGAAACTTAAAACAACAATGGCGGACGTGTCACGCTTAGAATTGCAGAGGATAAATGATATTCGTAAATTCGCATCGCGATTGAACGCGAAGAAAGAAGCAATGATTTCTAACGATACATCGTTATCTTCAACATCAAAAAATGATAAGCCTAGTTGTACAGTAACTTCATTGGAAAGAACATACAAGAATGATGTAGACGACAAGGAAGTTAAGAATAAAAGATTACGTTCGACCAAACGAAAAAGCGTACCTAACATTAAATCGATAGAAACTCTACGTACAGTACGATTTGAAAGAAACAAACAAAATTGGCGAATTATATGAATCATATTTAAGTAAAATATCCTAATTACATATTTATTTATTTATGAGAGAAATTCAATATTAAAGAATATTGAATAGTATTTAATTTACACTTTTTGTTGTTGAAGCGCTAGATCAGAAGTTTATATTACAGCGCAATTTAATTTATTCCGAATTATACGTGTATACAAGCTTTTGTACTTGTATAACGTCCAAATCTATATTATGTATAATGATCCGTTCGATTGAACATATAATAAACTATTCATGCTCTGTATCTAAAACACTGATTACGGAACAAGTATGTAAAACTTATTCTTTATTCCCCACTGTTCTCCAACATTTCCCAAATGTACGCACATAAATCCGCGCGCTTCCCGGGAATACTAAAATGGTCGAAGAAATACGAGATATATACCGAATGTAAAAATAAGTTTTTAAATCTATTAGGATAAACTTGATGTTTATTAAAAATACTCATGTACTAAACGAGAGGTTAAAAATGCGATATGACCCACCTGAAATTTCTTTTTAATGATATTTAATAAAACATTGTACATATTTTCTAGAATTTCGTAATATGCCTACTATTGTCGCGTGGTAGATGTCGCTAGATTCATTCCAATGTCGTTTTAACTTGTACTTTACACTTTATATTAAGTTACAATACATAGTTGCAATACCTTAATCATCTTATCCGGAACCTCCACTATATTTAACATTGTTGCAGTTTGTACATCATGTATGTACTTACTTACTTACTTACATATTTATTTACCGCTCCGACACTATCCATCTCTTTTCTTCTTTGTCAACAATCAAACAAACGACGTTCACAGCGAACGGTATGAGCTTCTTTTTTAACTTCATACGGAATCTATTTATCAAGATGCTGCAACTCATTTGGTTCAGTAAGCGACAAATAACAAATTCTTTGAGTATATATGTGAAAACAAACACAGGAAGCACAATTGCCGTCGATTTAGATCCGAAATGGGATATAAAGAATGTAAAGGAGATAGTTGCATCTCAAATGGGAATATCAGCTGACGATATAAAAATAATATTTGCAGGAAAGGAATTGCACAACTCAACGATAATCGAGGTAAATTTATGCCCCCTATCGCGATAACTCACTGACAATTCGTATTTATTAAATAAAAAGCAATTTAAATGCCTATAACCTCACCTTAACTAAAACTTTTATCGTAGGAATGCGATTTGGGCCAGCAAAGTATATTACACGCAATTCGAACACCGTCGCAAAGGCTCAACAAAAGTAAAGATACAATGACCATCGACGAGTCTTTAGAAATGTCCGAATTAAACGACAGTGGCGGGAAACCAATGAACGAAACTCTTACCGATCTACCTTTGGATGAATCGAACCCGCATGAGAATTCATCCGTGGAAGGTAGAATAATTGTTGCCTTTTAAAATGGTAAACACAAATAGGTGAAGTCCATAGTTAGTAAAAGATCGCTTTGAATGTAAAACCAATAATTGACGGTCTGTAACAATTTAATCAATAGATTACTTACTTTCGTAGAGAGGCAGGAGAATCGTGCACATTTCTTTGTGTACTGTTCAACCCCGTGTAAAGCAGTGACGCTTGGAAAGTTGAGGGTAAAGTGTGGAACTTGCAGCAGCGGAGCGGTTACCGTAGACAGAGATCCTCAATGCTGGCCAGATGTATTACATCCACGAAGAATAACTGTTCACTGCGAAAATGACTTCTGTCCGGCGCCTACCTCAATTTCTTACGATGATATAGAATCTCAAGTTCTGTACGCACGTTTTTATTTTAAATGCGGGAAGCATGCAAGTTTGGGTGAACAGGACGAAGCAGTTCCGCTTTATCTGATAAAACCAAACTTAAGGAAGATACCTTGTCTAGCTTGTACAGATGTTAGGTAAATAGACATGCTGAATTTGGTATGGAAGGAGTTAAAGGGATTATGCATTTTTAAATATATTTTTCTTCATAGAGAGATGGTCCTGGTTTTTCCATGCGAAAGTGGACATGTAACTTGTCTTGATTGCTTTAAAGATTATTGCTCCGTTCGTCTGAGAGAACGCCAATTTCAATTCGACGATGTTAAAGGATATTACACGCTTCCGTGCCCAGCTGGTTGCCCGAATTCTTTTATTCCAGAGGTCCATCATTTTCACCTTTTGTCCGCAGAGCAGGTATCTTTGCAAGAAGTTTACAAATTCTAAAAAATATATCAGACCCTCGAACATTAATTATGTATCACACAGTATGAACAATACCAAAGATTTAGCACAGAAGAATATGTTTTACGCGCCGGTGGACTTTTGTGCCCAAGACCAGATTGCGGTATGGGTATCATACCGGACTCTTCAGATGATGGTAGCGATGAATGCAGGAAGATTCAGTGCATCGGTGGTTGCGGGGTAACTATTTGCAAAGAAGATATTTCACGGGAAAAATAATCTTTAAATAATCGAAATATTGATCTATACGTTTTGCTGGTTCCAGTACGTTTTTTGCAGAAGATGTTTACAGGGCTTCCATATAGGTGAATGCGAGCAGCAACCATCAGAATCTTCTAATACGATACACAGATCTGGATATTCGGTTGATCCGGAGAGAGCTAAAGATGTATGCAATGTCTTTTATATTGCACGTGTATTTATTTATCGGCAGTCTAATTTCATTCTATTCTGTTTTAGGCGAAATGGGATGAAGCCAGTAAGAAGATTATCAAAATCTCAACAAAACCATGTCCTAAGTGTAGAACACCAACTGAAAGAGATGGTATCGTCAAATATCGAGAAATTAATATTTCGTAGAAATATAACTTATATTGTTTATGTTACATGGGAGTATTATTTTTTTTTAGGAGGCTGTATGCACATGGTTTGCACCAGGGCAGGTTGCGATTACCATTGGTGTTGGGTATGCCAAACACAATGGACAAGGGATTGCATGGGTAACCATTGGTTTGGTTAATATACAAATATATATATCATTAAATTATTATTATTTTGTTTAAAAATATAAAAAAAAGAAAAATCGAAAATGTAACTATTTATATCGCTAAGAATTAAATACTAGTCGGGTATAAATTAATATTTGGATAGGAATTTTATAGGGTTTATGATATATCCCGGAACGTGGAGAATCATATTTCAATTGGTATTACCATTATGCTATTTTGTAATTTTATAAATTTTTAATTTATAAAAGTTTTCTTTTAATATGTTAAAGTTTCTCTACACTAAAATTCGATTAAACTATTCTCTGTACATATACAAAATACTTGTATATTCATTGTAGAAAGCTATCGGGAACAAAATATGGAAGTGCTCTTACTTATTCTTGTTTAGTGTAAAAATATGTATACATACAAGCATTTTACTACGAATAAATTATCGCATCGCGTCTTCTATGAGCAAATCGTTTTATATCTTTATTGTGTTCCTTTCATTCCCGAGGAAGGTATGTGAAACGGTGTATCCGTGTTTAGCATACTTTATTGTAATGATTATTAATACTTCTAGTACATTATCATCTAAGACCATTAAGACACAATTTTAGGACGGATTCGTTTCTCAGACAATTAAAGTACAAGCTACGTAGATACTTTTCGGCAGACTTCCCAATCATTCAATTAATCCTCTTAATTCGCCTTTTGCCGCGGCATTCCGTATTAGATTACCTGACATTTAATTACCTATATGTATATGTATACCATTCGTGTTGCACCCAAAAGGGTACGTCGACAAAACTTAATACATAATACTTTCCTTCGTGCTTAATCATCTAACTATTAAAACAAATATAGACACAATCAAGTAGTAACTCCATACCTTGAAGAAAACCAGCTGTATCACATACAGAAATCAAATCGCCGTTGTTTGCGACGCAGGCGGTGGCGTCAACGGTGTCCAAGCTGTAGCTTGGTGCTCGTTACTGCCAATATCCGTATCTTGTCGATGATGTCTGTCAATAACCGTTGTTAGATATCTTCTGTTCTCGTTCGACTGTTGCACGTCGTTCAACGTTTCCGGATTCTGATCAGAGTAACTAACAGGTATATGATGGTCTTTCGTAGGTGTATCGTATTCCGTGCTAACAGGAGACACTGTACCCGTTTGTTGAATCGGTTGCAGGTGCAACATCTGTGAATGGTGATGCTGCGGATGACGATCTGGCGTTGTCGATTGAACAGGTGCACCATGATACTCGTGAACGTATTCATCGACTGGCGGAACCGCTGCGTCTGTCCCATTCGGGTGCAAAGAGTGATGCAGGCCAGCGTGGGGAACCGACGTGTACGACGACATTTGATGATGTAAATGCAGATTCAAGTTCAAGTACGACTGCTGCTGCTGTTGTTGCTGTTCGGACAGAGTTGTCGGGTGAATCCACGAGGACGTGTCGCCGCAGTGATTGTGCTCCTGGGGCACAGACGAAAGATTCGACGGCACGTATAAAGTACACCCTGTGGCGGTGGTTGGGGACGCTGTTCCGACAACGCTTCTGCTAAATACCGCGTGGGAGGAGGAGGAGGTTGGCGAAGGTGAAGGGGACGTTGGCCATTCTTGCGTGGGCGGTAAGCAAGCTGGGTTCAAATTTTGAAGAGATTCCGGACTACGCGGCGACCATCCGGGCGCTGCTACGTAAGCCGTGGAATGCAAGAGCTGTACCGAGCTGTACGGATCCGGGCGTTGCTCTGCAATGATTCACGAATTATTAGTCGGCGGTTGTTTCGTTGGGCGTAATTAATTTCGTATATTACCGTCTTGAATGTATTTGTGTCTCAAAGTGTAAGGCGCCGCTCTACAGGTATTCCTGTGGCTAGCTGTGGACACGGTACAGGTGTTAGAGAGATGATTATTCACCGCCACTGACGCTTGATTTTGGGCAGCTGCGATGGCCGTATTGTATTCGTAGCCCATGGTGGGCTGCGGTAGAAACCAGGCACCGGTATCTGTAATTTATAATTGATATAATGTAATCTATCTAACCTCGTTGCACAGCCTGGATTAATAGAAAGCTTTTAATCAAATATTTTATTCTACATTCTTACATTGTGGATAAGTTTGAGGATCGGCAGGTCTCTCCTTAGCATCGAGGAATGCCTTCGCGAATGGATTGTATTTAATCTTCAAATTTGTAACTTCTTCGTTTTGGTAGGCTGTCACCGCTATAAATTGTGTCTCAGGATAACGATACGTTAGCACCTGAACATTACGCACGCGAATTAAAATTAATTGCAAGTAAATAAAAGAATACCAGAAATTGAAGTAGTGCAATGCTTGTACCGTTCGTTCCTCCACTGCGTCCACGCGAACCAAATGAACTCGTGGCTCGTATTTGTGCAGAGAATTTAACATTATCTGTCCATTTCCATTCGATTTGTTTGTCAGCTTAACTTTAGCGAACGAGACCGCTTCCTTCATCCAATGGGATCCGAAATTCGGGCTCTCCGGATGGATGTAAATTGGATTCGGCGGAGCCACTTCCGCTTTTCCACCTGGCACCCATTCCCCGTTCACGTATTTCCACCTGCAAAGAAAAAATCTCTCGTGCACATATTTCTTCGTGATTTGCCTAATTCAGCACGATTAATGTTTTACCTGTGCGGATCCACCTGAACAAATTCTAGAAGAAGGGTGTACATCGCTTTCGGTTCCAATCCTCTTGCAACCACTTTGACAACAGGAAACATCCGCCTGAAGGAAGAAGAACCACAAATGAAGGGAACACGAGATTCGATAGTTCGACGTTTAGAAATTCTTTATTGCCGTGTTTCCGACTTCCCTTTTTCTTTTCTTTTCTTCTTTTATCCTTATCCAAATACAATCCTCGATGGGTACCAGCTACCAGAAGACGTTTTGTAAAATGATAACGCAGCCCACGGCCGAAAAGGAGCAAAATTTTACAAACACTAATGAAAATAACACCGAAGGCGGCGAGCAACAGAGGAATCGAGCCGCCGGCAATAAAATTTTACGATGGCCACGATCCTGCGTAAAATAAATCCCGTCGAGTGTATGGGTGCCCGCGGACACTTTGCCTTGTGCATGAAAAAACACGGTCGACAAACTGTAATCGTTTTTAATAATATACCAATCGTAAAAGTAGTCGGTCAGGATACACTATGGCGAATGTTCTTTTGATCTGCCGGCTATAGAGATTTCAATACACTTGCTGCTGTCTATTTTGCTGATTTCATCTTTGATTTTATCAATTCACATTCGCCTCGCCTTTTCAACGGGAAGGAAGATATTATGAAACTGACTGATTACGTATTATACGAATTTATCGAAGGGAGAAATTTATCGAAAAGATTTCGATGTCTACTGTACGCAATCAGTACCGTTCGTCTTGCCGTTCGTCGCGATTAGAAGAACAAATGGAAACATTTTTCTCGTTAATTCGTATCGGTTGCGAGGGGGGACTACAAACAGCAAGTTCAATCAGAAAGGAAAAACACCAGTCCTGTTTACGTAGCAAATATATATTCGTTCGCGTGAGTCATTTAAATTTATTCTAAATCTTCGCAACTCTACTTTTGCAACGATCTTTTTCTATTCCAAAGAGCGGCTCCCTTTACTATCTTTACCACGCTGCATATGAACTATTATTTTTACCTTCGACGCTGTTCACACCCATGCTCTAATTAATACATTTTTACATGCGATGGAGAGCCATCTTTGCTCCGGAGCTTTCGTCTAGCAGGTGCCCCACCCCCTCCCCGAGCTTCTCAAATCTGAACGCTGCCATGCATTATTTTAAGTGTACAAATGATTCATGCTTCTGGTGAAAATTATTCGCGCCCAATGCATCGTTGCTCAGATGCCAGGGACGAATTAAGAGATATATAAACCAATCATTTCCATCCGTCACAGCTAATAATACAATGGATAAGCGCAAACTGCATAGTTCAGGTGTTCCTTGCACGGAACGATTACGCTATTTCCAAGAAATGTACGAAACGTATCGCGTACTCGTCTCCACATAGATTGGTAATTTAGCAAATACCATATCCGGCCTCGATTGCATCGAGTTCCCAGAAGAATCTCTACGCCCGCCATTGAAAGCACCATATCCAATTATTCAATTCTACTCTGCTCACCTTCCGTTCTTCGTGACAATCATTTCATTGGTCAAGCATTGGAACTTGGTCCACAGGTCTCTGTCTTCGAGGGACAACGAAAGCGGTAGTCCTTGATTTCCGCTGACCGTCATAGCACCGAGATTCTGCCCAGAGACCACCGTTCTCTCGTTGCCTCTATCCTCGTGATCTTCCTCAGGTGTCGCCCGGCTTTGTCTTCCGGCGCTGTTCCGTTCCCTTTCACGCTCTTCGTGAACTTCCCTCTCGCGTTCGCGTTCACAACAAGAGGACCGTGCCGGTGAACCAGGTGTACCGGGTGCTGGCTGCATCTTCCTCTTCTGCTTCCTCCTCCTATTGCACCCTTCGCAGCCAAACTCTGTGTACCTCCGCGGCTCGGTATTCTTCAGCCCCGACAGATATCCTTCATCGGGCGCACCCGTGCACAGATATATCCCGCGAAGAGGAATCGCAGCGGATGAAAGATCGAGTTCGTCAGAATCGGTGCAGTCTCGGCGTTCCCCTTGTCTATTCTTCGTTTCGATTCGACGCCAATTTAACGCCGCCCGAATTTCCCGATCGAAGGAACGACTACCGAGGGCGGAAAAGAAAGTCGAAGCCGGAAGTGGCGACAAAATAATCGAAGAGGGACGGAGAGCTTTTTCGCCTTCGCGGAGACTATTCGGTCCAGCAACCGCGTGGCCGTGCTCGTAACACTTGGGCGCGATATTTCACACTAGTCGGCGAAGACGAGCCGAAGACTGACTGCTGACATATCGTCGTCTCTGTTCGATGCCCTTCTTCTCTCTGTTCCACGATGGTAACCGTCCAATCGATGCCCCGCACACGGTCCTCCTGTTCCCCAGGTGTTAATTAAACTCTAAATTAGGAAGCTCCGTAGGCAGCATGGCGGTCAGTTAGACCTGGGTGACGGCCACCTCGATTGGCCACGAGGATCCATCCTCGGCCAGAACGATTTCACTGGCGGTTCGGTCCTTTTCGAAGGTAGAGGACATTGGTCGCCGCCTTTCCTTCGTTTCCCCGGCCAATCCATGCCCGGGACCATTTTACGATTCCAACGTCGGTTGGTCGACGCACACGAAACAACGTTACCTGCCAGTCCGCCCACGCGACAGTCTTCAACAGTCTTCGCCGATGATACGCGCGTCTCGATCACCTCGAGGGTTTTGCGATCCCTCGATCGTCTCTCTCCTCGTCGTGGGCTCGCCGTTCTCTTTGCTCGTTTATGCGCGCGGTCGGTCGGTGGTTCTTATTTTCCTTCTGTTCCTTTTTTTTTTTTTTCTTTTTTTACGATCGAAGTGCGGCCAGCAGAAAGCCTGTCCGTTTGTAGGATGCAGTTAAATTAAGAGACGCGCCGGCCGAGACACTTGGAGGTTGTTGCGGTAGATCATGTTGGTTTTTGCTCGAGATCGCGATCATTGTGTCGTCCGACCACGTGCGATCTAGAGGCGTTCAGCAACCGAGGAGATCTATATAGGTGCGACGATGGGTAATTATTTTCCATTTCATTTTCCATTCTGTTGCCGGCTCTCGGTTGCCTCCTCCGTTTAGCCGCGATCGTGTCGCTCCTCCATCGGCAAGTGTTTCGATCCTCCGGCGCCTGTCTTCCTGTGTCTTGTTCCATTTCGTTGGCGCTCGATTCTGTAAAGTATCCGAGCTGCAAGCGAAACAGTTACACTATCGCGACGAACAGACAGACAGACAGACAGGCCGGCCGACCGTTTCGAGTCAAATGACAAAAATCAACAGCAAGTTACGTCCGACTGGCCGATGTATCGAGAGTAGATATTTGAGGAGGACCGTGTCTTGTTTGCCATCGTGCGCGGTTTCGGCCGGCAAAGTAACCGTCCAGCCCTGACAGATATTTGTCCTATTAATTTCGTGGAGGGAAAAGTCGCGTTATCGGCGTTCGAGTGGCACGAAGATGTAACGGAGAGTTAAACGAAGTCCGAGCGCCTGTGTCACCAATCATCGGGCCACAATTTGCTCAACGTTTGCCTCCGTACACCGCGATCATTAGCGATACCGATGATCGCGACTTTCGAGGCGGGTCGAAAAAAATCAATGAATAAAATACCACGGACATCTCGTTTCCGGCCTCGCCATTCGAAACTCCCGAAATCCCGAACACGATCGAGAATTGTCCGGCCGCCCGGTGTCTTCGCGACGATCGACAATTCCCAGGAACGTTCGTCGTCCATACGAATTAGAGATTACTAATTTCTATTTATAACCCTTTTACGATTTCATGCTGCCGGTTCAATCGAATCGGCCGCGCGATGCGCGTTGCGCCGCGCATAACCACGTTCTGTATCGTGGCGAAGAGCAATAAGAAAGAAAGAACAAAAATAAAGAAGAAGGTTTACCTCGAAAATCCTATGCAACCTCGAGGCCGTGTAAATCGTTTATGATACGGATATACCGTCCGCCACTACCTGCCGGTTTGGGTAGCTCACCTGACTGATCGGGAGGCCCGGGACGTTCTTTTATCGCGTTTGAAGAACGCCGCATTCTTCTGGCTCATCTACAATAAACATCCACGATTACGATCGCCGTGATGAACCATCGGCGAACGGACATATCTTTGGTCCTTTATTTACAAATTGCATTCTACCGGCGGATCCTTGCGCCGAAAACGGAAGCGATTAATTCCCGTTTCACTCGACGACCGACAGCAGGTTCTCGAACTGTTTCTGTTGCTCTGCTCGACGAACGAACCGTCCATACGTTTCACCTTATTCGCGCTTTACTATCGTTACAGTGATACTCTGTTTTCAATTCGTGAACCATGTATTTTAATCGAAATTCAAGGGAATCGTGCACAGCGGAACAAAGCTCGTTTCAAATAATAATAAATCGTGAATATATATGTGGAAAGTTATTTAAAGATAACGGAACGATTTCATAATAATCCAATTTGATAAAATTGGTAACGCGTTTCACTGGTTTTCTACGTCTATGAATTAATTAAGGGAACCAGAGAAGCAAGTACTTGTTACCCTAAAAAATGAACGGCTTACATATCTATTACCAGTGTCGTTAAGATAAATATCATTATCAGACGTTTCCATCTTTCTTCCCCGAAGGTACAATCGAACGCTTCGGAGAATCGACGCTCTCCATTTTTACGGTCGTTTGCCCGCGTGTTTCGTTATCGAAGTCGTCGTCCTCGTTGCTTCCGCTACATCGATTTTCATTGGCGGGCGCACCGATTATGATGTAGCTTCCCTCGCCGTTTTCGTTCCCAAACGATTCGTAAGCCTCCCTTTGACGAAGCGTCCCCGACGGATGGCCCAACGCGGCGTTCTGACAGAACCATCCTTTATCTCTCACGTGATGGGTGCAATCCAAAAATGCGGTGCAATTCTGAAGGGCGTCGATAGAGAAATCGCGTTGAAATGTTTAGCAAGCTAACAATTATCGCGGCGTCGTTGAGGACGATTAAACGGTATTTAAAAATTCGTTTCTGCCGGTTTATGCGCGGCCACCTGTAACACCTGTAACCCATTTATTCCTTACCACAACGTTGTCCGAAATTCTGGACACTCCGCATCTAGATTGCGTGGCGAACCAGCAACACTCGTCGGGCATGATACGCGACAATATCTCGCCGTTCTCCGTGATCCTGTGTATAGCCGCCGAGGCGCCCAGGATGCCGCATGATCTCGAGGCGAAAGGAAAGATGACGGGAGTGGACAGGTATGTCTTCGGAAGTAACTGAAGAAAATAAAATAGACTTCACAGTATATTTCATCGTTTCTCCCCATCGGCGTCTTTCTCACAACAACCGTACAGACATCCGTTTACTCTCGTTACGCCGCTCGCGTGTCACGTACATGTACCTTCTGTTCCATTCGATCTCGCTTTAATGAACGTCCGATCGGTTAATTGTGTTAACGTGTAACGAATTCAAATGCGAACCGAGGCTGCAACGATGCCGTTCGCATTGTCGCCGCTCGGCGTACTTGCGTACTGTACAAACGGAAACATTCTTAAATCATTGTATACCGTCCGCGTTAACCCTGTCGTTTCGATGTTCGTCATTTTCCTTCATTGAACGTCGCCGCGCGATTCCACCCCTCTTGATTTCAATCGACAAGCAGATCGTCCGGCCACGGTCCCGTTTGCCTTCACGCTCGCGATGAACGCGGCAATTCCCTCCGCGAACGTTCGGAAACGACAGTGTTAAACCCTCGGCGAGACATGCGCTTCTTCTTTGTCGAGGTGGAATTTTCATACATAATAACACGAGCCTTTGCATAAGGACTTTGCTCACCAACTTGGCACTTGTAGAATCATAAGAGATGTAGATACAATAATTCGTAGTCGTTCGCGTTTTGTTCTTTTTTTTTTTTGGTTGTTTTTCTCTTTTCTTTTTTTACACATTCCATTTTCCTAACACACTTTCCCTACCGTGCAGAATGAATAGGTTCATCTAAATAGTTAGACAGAAAATCGTTACGAGTTATAATACGAGTTAAAGTGTTTTTTTTTTTTTTTTGGTTTTTCTTTTCGTTAGTCGCAATTATTTGACACTGCTCTCTCTTAAATCATCGGTGGTTCGCATCTTTTTTTTCCTCTCCCTCTTCTTTTTTCCCTTTTTTTTCTTCATCGTACTAGCTCTACGCATAATATCGTTGCCAATAATTGAACGCGGTTTACGATTCATCCGTTCGCGGATCGTAAGACGTCGTAATACCTATATTACAGTCTGCATCGCCAACAAGTCAGATCCGTAAAGTAACAAAATTATTAAAATCTCAAGTAATCAACGTGTCGTTAGAATTTCGTCATAGGATTCACGTTTTCCTTGGTGTTTTTGTTCTTATTTCTTTTTCTCGAAGACGAGAGAGATTGGCGTGATGGCGTGTAAGAAAATTCCATTGTTGTCTTAACTTTTGTTCCACTCCGTAGATACTGATGATATTCCATTTGAGTTAGGTCCATGTTTTATCACCGTTTAAGTACGAGCTCGATTCGCAGAAGTAGGTATGTAATGTCTAAAGGACGAACCTTGAAATAGGAGTACAATTTGTGCTCGTATTGTGTATCGAAATGTTGATACGACGACTGGTCGATCGTTCCTAGGACAAACAATTATTGAACGTGTATCGTTAAAATTTCTTACGGAGTTCTTGTTATTTTTTTTTTTTTCTCTTTTTCATTTTTCTCTTTCTTTCCATTATCACAACTCGTCTTCTTCATGACGCCGCGACGATACTTCAGCCTTTTCCGATGCGTTCCCTCCCTATAAACTACGTTTGTTCAAATTTAAAACAAATCACAGCGTTTACATCATTCCATGCTTCCAGGACGTATCTATCCATCCAAGAACAACAAAATTTACCATCGTTAAGTGCTTCTACTTATTCGTTAGAAATTTCAACCTGTTCATCGATTGAACAATGAACGCTCAATGTTCAAACTGTTTGCTCGATGAAACATTGAATCTTCTTTCTGGAAGGCTCAACGTCTCTATTGAAATCCGTTTTTTTTTTCTCTTTCTTTTTACTTTCACGTAGATTCTCGCTTAACACGTTCCACGTTACAACGAGTTAGTCGATTGTGAAGAAAAATCTTAAGGGAGGACAGAGCAATGGTATTGGAAGCATTTTTAATATTAAAAAAAGGGTGAATGAATTTTTTGTTAGAAACATACTTACGGCACTGATTTGACACTTGTCAAATCACCGTGATTTTCGACATTTTTTTTATATTAAAAACCATCGAACGTGTTAAACAAACATCTCACGTTTCGTTGCGAATTCTCGCATCGATCTGGAGCAAACGAGTTTCATAGAACGAGGGAAGGTATTCATACGCGATAAAATACGTGGGACGTAAGCGCGACGGTGAACGCGAAATAAAAGCTTCACTTTTAATTTGGTCCCATTATAGGTACAGGGTAGCTGGCACGAATTATGTCAAGTCGATGTACCGATAGATCGATTAACACGAGCCACAGGTGCCTGCACGAGATTCAGAACTCTGTTGTGTAGAAATAACGAAATTGATGAATAATCAGCCTGCCCCCAGGACGAAACGATGACGAAAAGATATCTTTCATTGAAACAACAAAAATTAAGATATGGCCAGACCTGGATGAAATTAATCGAAGTTACCGAAATGCTCCACTGTTTCATACTAATATCGCAGTATCAGCAAGTTAATGCAGTAATTCTGTAATAAAAACATCCCCCTCTATGTATATTTCTTTAAAGGTCCCAAAGTTATCATAGTAAATTGGAATATTAAATATACATTAAAATGGACATATAAAAAATTCCGATAAATCTCACTTATCATATGGATTCTTTTTTTTTTTCTTGTTGCTTGAAGTTACATTACAACTACAGTCTTACCGTCTACAGTCTTAATTTACGAATATGATCCGATAATTTTACTTATTTATGTACTTTAAATGCATTAACCGACTGACGTTTGCGATATTCCCCTTTCATAACGTTTTTAGTCTTCCTTCGTATTTGAGAGACAGACAGAGAGAGAGAGAGAGAGGGGGAGAAAAGAAGTTCTGAATGCAAAAATACCGTGCGTGTACCCCCTCGAAAATGAAAAAAAATTATACTTTTTTCCATAAACAGAAGGGTGTATATATTTCGTCGGCCTCTCGACTTCCTACGTTCGCAATATGAATGTTCACTTTTATTTATACGTTTCTCCGCGCGGCAATACGTGTCGCTTAAATATTCTACTAAATAACTTATGTAATATACATACATATATATACCGATACATTAATACATATATGTATGTCTATATATATGTATCTATATATGCCCTCGTCGCGCGTTTTCGTTCCTCCATTATACATATACATAAGTACATTACATATATATATACACATATATAATAGATATGTATATATATAAATATACTTCTTTAAATATATTTATAATATTCAATATATTCATATAATTTATCATCGGTACACTAATTCTGTGTAGCATCGACGATATCTAACAACTTGTTGGAAGGTGTCGATTTAAATACTTTCATCGACATTTTGATTATACCTTTTCTCTTCTCGTTTCTCTTTTTCACTAAGTTTGAGCAACTTGGAAATTATTTTACACTTATTTCTTACAAGTTAGAACATGTGTGTGTGTGTGTGTGTGCGTGTGTGTGTGTGTGTGTGTGTGTGTGTGTGTGTGTCACTTAAACAAAACAATTTGCTAAGATGTTGTTAAACTTTTGGACCATCTAATTTAGGAGAAAGGAAACTTTTGATACAAGTTGCTCAACACAATAATTGACGTACGATTATCGTGCTGCTTTTGATTTGGATTTTCTTTGCCTCTTCCCCTTTGATTTCATGAAGAATTTCGAAGACCTCCGATTTCTTTCAGCGTCGTCCTGAAGGCACAATCTCGGCAAACGTACGTATACATGTACGTATACACTTTGGTTTGCCGGGACGTTTCGTACGTCATTTATAATCTCCGACGAATGGAAGTACAGTATCGTACAATAATCGTACAATCGGTAGTAATTTATCCTACGCAAGGGACGTATTTCAAATAAATCGAGCGACGTGTAATTACATTGTAACCAGCAACTTTTACATTCTTCTCGGACAAAAAACATTAACGGTTTACCTCAACGTCGGAGAGAATAATTAAATGCTACAGACAACTTGGACGTAACCCACGCCCGTGATGAATCGTTCATTCCTTTCGAGGGCTATACGATTCTCCAACAATTTATAAATAATGGTTCACTGTGTTATTTCAATCGATCTTAGAATCGCTTGAATCCCGCCCAAAAAATGTACAGATATTTCCTCGCTCTCTTTCCTGCAACCAGATGAATCCTCAACATAAAGTTCTTCCCTTAAAATCAACGAACTAAGAACCGTCCAACCCCAATTACCAACCGGGTACTCGCTTCTATATTTCCTTGAATAAATTCTGCATGTTGTTGGTAAAATATCGCAAGACCGCTCCAGATCTCGACACGTCGAACAGCTTTACGTCAACTCGCGTTTCGCGAAAACACATTCATGGAAAACATTTTAAACGACTAAGCTTCGAACTTCTTGACCATTTTGCTTGCCAACACAAGTATCCGGTTTTCTAAACTCGCTTACAGAACGTCTTAGCCCGCGAAAGGATTAAGCATCCGTTTAAATTTCGCTACCTATAGCGCCTATGTGGGGGCTGTGCCAACGAGGGGTGCTCGGCCGGGCACAGTACATGCCGACGGAGGTCGGTGCAACGATCTCGTTGTTCGGGTCGTCGAAGCTCGCCTCCTCGCTGTCGTCGGCGTCGAAAGACCTCGCGGTCGTCGTCGCGGTCGTGGTGACCACAGCTGTGTCGTGGCTGGTAACCGTTGCAACGTTCGCTTCCGGCATACGGTCCGTACTTACGTTGGTGCTTTCCGTGTCGGCGACCTCAACGTTTCCACCGCTCTCGCCCACCATGTTCACGAAGAACTCCGATCTGGAGAACCTGCCGATTTCAGTGGAGCCGAACGCTTGATGGAAGCCTGGCAACGGTTGCTTGCTGATCGTCTTCTTCTTCGCCTCGAATCTCTCCGTAGATCGACGGGTCTCGCGATCCTTTTCACGTGTCACGCTTGTATCCTGTTGACAAGCGTGGGAATATTTTAACGAGAGGAAACTTCTCTGCGTTTAAGCCGAGAACGAGGATCACGATTTTTTTCTTTCGCAAATGAAACGATGTGACTATTGTTATGTTTATTCTCTGAATTGAAAGGGACAGGAGAATCGAGCAATTGATATCTTACTGTCGCTCGAGGTAGATTGTCCATGGACATTCTGGTCGGTTCCCACCTGGGCCCCTCGTCCTCGCGACGAACTCTCGACGTGGACGCGGAATCCACGACAGACTCCACCGAGGATTCCAACAATCTCGGCATCTGGAATGAAATGTGTGGAAATAACCGAAACGTATTAGAGGCACACGCTTCCATAACGTCCGACGAAACGTTTGCGTCCGACGGTGTTATCGATTCGTAGCTGTCTACGTGTTAATTAGAAAAGTAAAAAGACCTGGTGCTCTGACGGCGAATAGGATGCCCGTACGTTCTCGAGATCAAGTTTGCTCGGATTGTACGCCATTCTGGCCGCTTCCTCGGAAAATTCACAGTGTCTACCTGGCAATCGGTCCCGCAACAATACAGTGTGTCGTGGACCTCGTACCCCGAGGTTTCGCGGCATAGGCGGAGCGTCTGCAGCATTGCAATAGAGGGCAATTATTTATATACATATATATTCTTGTTTGTTTTAATTGATCTGCGAATTTTTCTTTCCACTCACGCGGCAGTACACTGTGACAAAATTGTCCCCACGGTCCATGTCCATGCGAACCCGGACTCTGAATGTTCGGGTGAAGAATGCTACCCATCTGAGGAGGATGAGACGTCCTTGGATGCTGGTGTGCACCTCCGCCATTCTACGATCAAGCATTTCAAACAATTATCAAACGAAAGGCGAATCGTTAAGAACGGGTCGAATAATTTTAACCCCAATGGATCGCAGATGTATCTATAGATCCAATCAGACACCCTCCGATTTTCTCGTTTGTTTCACAGAACATTGCCGCTCGTGCAAACAGACCCCCTTCTAAGCTCTGATTCAATTTATCGTTATACCGCCCTATGTCCGATTTCTCAGCTACACCAAATATATTCATTTAATCAGTCACCCGAAAAAGGGTCAATCAATGAAATCGAGAAAAAAACTCGACCCCCCGATCGCGGAAACTCTTCGACCCTTCAATTAAAAAAAAAAAAAAATACACACTTGATATGGATGCCATTTCTGACCGTCAGCGAACTCGGTGTACTCTATGTTCTCCTGACGGCGCAACTCCCGTTCCCTATTAACGTCGCTGAAATCCACCGGATATCCGCTCGCCGAAAATCCAGCGGCGCATTCCGCGGTCACGACGTTGGTCACGCCGGCAGCCGCCGCCGCCGCCGCCGCCGCCGCTTGGCTTCTCATCGCGTCTTTGCATTTGTCGAGGCCACGCTGGTGCATCGCGCCCATTACTTGCAGTCTCTCGATGGGATCGCCAACATTGCCATACCAATCGGTCATTCGCGGTGAATGGATCGGCTTAGGCCGCGACGCCGTCGATTGGAACCACGTATCCGCGACGCGATCCGGCTCCGTCGACGTGTTCATGGGCAGACCGGAAGCGGGCACGCAGCCGAAACGGTGCTGATGATCCAGGAAACCGGCCGTGGCGACGGGCCCGGCGATCACACCGGCTCGTGCGATCGCGCTCTGCAGGATCGATCGTCTCGAGAGCTCGCGACTCTGTTCGCGCATCGCCTTCCGCAGTCTCGCCTCTTTCGGATTGTACACGTAATCTGTGGAACGGGTAAATATATCAGGGGTTTGCGCAACGATGTTTGGTTTGTTCGAGAAACGATACACGGTTTAGTTGAATTAGATAAGGCGCGAAGATCGAGACGGGCAATTGCGACGATATTTGGGTGCGCGGGATCAGCAGTGTTGAACAATCTTTCAGTTGCAGTCTTGCCCGGTCGATAATTCCGAGTACTCCCTTCGGGGTGTAATATTCGTCTGTAGTAAATATGCGACGCTAACGTTTACAATAAATATGAAACTTAGGAGAGCCCCTTAAGGTATGCAAATACTGGGCTGGTTACACCATTCGATTTGTCAAATCGATGGCAAAAGCAGAGAGATATTTGTGTCGCGCCCTTAGCTACATTATTATAAAATTAAGAAACGACAAGGCGGGAGAATATAAACAAAAATCGTGCACCAATCTAGCCAAGCAGAAATTGTACACCATGAAACTTCACTTATGAGAATTCAACAATCTGCCGTAACTTCTACGCGAGCGCGATAGATCTTGCGCGAACTGTGCAATTCGTTTAAATTAAAACAGAAGCAATTCTATCGCACAGAGCGTTTTGAACATTCGTTTAAAAACCATTTACGAGTCCTGCCCGTGTTTCGTATATGCATATGTACACGTGACATTACCTGTAGGATACGCAGACGGTACAGTTCCATTGTATCGCGCGGTCGTTTCGATCGCGTTGGATATCGGCGGCGGTTCGTAGCCGCCGTAATCGGTGTTCGCGTTATCATAGCAAAAGTAGTGTTGTTGTTGATAAAAGTGGCCCCCTCCCGTGGCGTATGCCTCGACGTAGTTGCAGCAGTCCATCTCTGCGATCGGGGGCGGTCCTTATCGCTCGGCGAAGAACGGACTTCTTTGCTTCCCTCTCTTATCGGACACTTTCGCTTCAAGCGTCGAAGATACAACCGAACATCTCCTAAAATTCGTCTCTCTCTCTCTTCTAGAAATGGAATGTCTCTTTTCTTTCTTTTTTTTGTTTTTTGGTTTGCTTTGATTTATTTGATTTCTTTTTGGAAGAATCTTAGAATTGGCCCCCTTTGCTCCCTTATCTATTTCCCTCTTCCTTTCGTTTCCGTTTTTATTGTTTCCTCGTCCACGTCACCAAACGCAGTTCACGCGGAGACACCACGTTCGCAGAGGGTGTTGCATCGGGAGGCGTTCGATCGGCCTCCTGCATTCCGTCGGGAAGACCCAGTGTTTGTAATGTCGTCGCGCGTGCCGTCATCGTCATCCCCGACGACGTTGTTCCTCTCCACGTCCTCTTCGTCGTCATCGTTCGACACTACGCGTGACCGATTTCGTTCAGACCGTTGCAGCGCGCCTTACTAACTGCAACCCGGGTACGGTCTCGCCTCGAGGTCCACGCGACCCGTCGATTCCAACCTGGACACAGTTGAACGTATCGGGCGAGCCGCGTCATACTAGCTGCATCGGGGCGCAAGATCGATGCTCGAAGCTTTTTCTCTTCCTTCAACGCCTCCCGCGCTCCCGTTTTTCTCCGCTAATTCGTTCGACCGCCACGCATCTCGAACACGGCCCCACAATCAATACCGATAGTTCATTTGCCAACTTGTTTCCTGCAATTTCACACCCCCAGCTCGCGTCGAACGCGTCGCACATGTCCGAGTGAGATTCATAAACAGGGCTCTCTACCCGTCTACCGATTCACCCGCGGTATCTCTCAATTGCGGCACGATTCGGCACCGACCGATCTCGCGGGAAATCGTTCCTCCCGCCACCGAACGGAATGCATCGCTCGAATCACTCGGCCGAATCGGCCCGAAACGAGTCGGTCCAAGGCAAAGACCAGCACGACGAATATTCACCGAGGAGATATCGTTCGTCGCGTATTGTACCAGTTCTCATGCGTCCCCGTCGACGCGTATACATTGCTCAACACTTTCGTCGTACATACTTTTCTCTAACCGCGGCCGCGTATCGGCGACGCCGTTCACCTTTTCTGTTCTGTACAATACGTAACTGTACCCAGTACCCCGGCGACCGTGTATCCGGCGCGACCTATTTACGCGAGCGTCTCCCGCTATCTGACGGTTATGCTCGTCTGGAAGAGGCGCGCGTGTTGCAAGCGGGAACGACAGGCCGCGCACGGGGAGACCCGCGTTCCTGCCTCGCGGTGCACTTGGGTCGCACTGATTTCGCCAGCGGCAGCACCGTGCAGCACGTCGACGAATTTACGTGCGTTTCGTCATCGACGAATCCGACGAAGCTCGCAGGGTGGGCTTGAACGAAGGGGGTGGCTTTTTCTCCCCCCACCCCGGGCGGAGAAGCGACGAGAGCCACGAGGAGGAGAGTTCCTTGGCCACCTTCTGTATTGCGCAAAATATAAAGAATACCTCGTAGCCGTCGTCGTCGTCGTCGTCGTCGTCTATCGATCTCGTCGCAGCCTTTCTTTCTTGATCCTTCGACGCGAGAGGCGGATCTCTGTGTCTCTTGAAATTGAACGGGTAGTGTCCGCGCGACGTAGACGGCCTGATCGATTGTGACGCGTTATATTCTTGCCACCGTCCCTCCGCTTGCGAGCGGCTAGACTCCCATCGATTACCCCGGACGTTCGAACTCGCCGGTTAAATGGATCGTTCGCCGCGGCTGCTGTGCACCGGTCCATGTCCGCCTCCTTTCGGTCCAGTTTCGCTTTGTGTACCGCAGGGCGAACGCGAACCGAGCAACAGCTCTCGGAAGACGATCCCGTGGTTCGTTGTCCGAGCAAGACGAGCTCTCCGCGGTTTTCCGTACGCTCGAAATATATTATCGTATGCTTCGGGGCCGGTACGAGATAAAGTCTGATAAAGCTTCACCCTTTGTTCCATCGCTGTTGAGCATCGAAACTATTGCACCGGGCCATCCAACGAGTAAAACCATTTATGTACCGCGATTGTTGCCAACGAGGCGGACCCGATAGGTCGAGCAGATTGGATCTACTTCCTCGATATTGATACACATTTTCGTTCGGACGAATCCTCGCGACGTTCATAGCCGTTCATGCCGCTATCTATGCGGCTCGTTTTCTCGAGCAAACCGGGCACCGTCGTCGATAGCGGATCGATGGACGGCGATCGTTGCCGAGACAAAACAGAGGCGCAGAGAGAGGGAGAGAGAGGGAGGAGAGAGAGAGAGAGAGAGAGAGAGAGAGAGAGAGAGAGAGAGAGAGAGAGAGGGACGACCACCACCCCTCTGCACGTCTTCGGCTCAACATGACTCTGGTGCAACATGCAGGAGCCACGACATTTTGACGGCTTCCCTTGTCGAGACCGTGCGTCACCCCTCTTTTTCTCGTCACGATTTCGATGCACTCGCGCAGATGCACGCGAATCCGCTCGACCCGGCCTCCGACGCCCGCGCAGACCATTGTATCGACACTTTCCGGTGATCTTAATTGACCACTCGGCTCGGTCGAACCGCGTTGGACCCGTTGTCGATTGCTCGGCTACCGTTTAAGCGGGGAATTTAAGCCGGGCATCCTTGCGTCTCTTTCGCAGCTTCAGGTGGGAGGGGTGGTTTTATCATTGCACGGGAACCGGGTCGTTTATCGGGAACGCCTCTGATCTTCTTCACCTCTGCGGGGTGTTCTGCTGGGTGTACAGGGTGTCTTGAATACGGGGACGGGTTCGGAGAGTACCTGGAAGTGTGATACGATTTTTAGTTGAGATTTTTTACGGAATTTTTGGGAACGTAATTCTCAATGAACGTTCGGATAGAAATTCTGGTTGTACCTTGTTAATGTTCAATCGGGGGGACACGGTATTCGGGTTTCTTTTTAGTTTTCGTTGCACCAGAACAGCACGACACTCGGTATCTATCTTATGTCTGCCCGATCTCGCGAGCCCGGATGAAAACCGGCTGTGCAATTTGTCCGTGAGATTTAGAGCGACGGGAATTATTCTTTAATTAGTTCTCCGTTTCACGAGAATGTATTGCTCCATCGATCTCTCCGTTATTCGTTTAACTTTCGTCGATTCTCTGCGGAGTTTTAGATCGTTCCACGACGTGGATCGGGTTTCTTCGAAATTTCTCGCAGGGCTGCAAAGTTTCTACGGTTCTGGAGAAGAATTTCGCTCGATCGATTGTTGCGGAGCGTTCATTACGCCGGCGGAAACACGATAATCGGAAGGGAACACGATTACGTTAAGAGTGAGACAGGCACTGGGTGAAACGATCGATCCGTCTAATATGCAATTACTATTTGCGCTCGGCGTATATCGGTTAATCTACGGCATTCATGGATTATTCGCCATTAATTAAAACAGTTACAACGGTCGGTACATGCGCATCCTCGTATCCCCAGCGCAAACCAGAACCGATTTAATGTCGCTCGATTCGTCTAACCGAAGCGATACCAGGGAATCGGATCGCAGGATAGAACAGTGCTATCAGAACGGCAGTACTATCGATTAATTTCCCAGGCCAAGGAAGAGAGAGAATTGGAAATGACAAAAGAAAAAAAATATTAATTCTATCGTTCTAAATAGAACGCGGAACGCTTCGATTATTTCCCGTGCGAATTGCACCAAAAGGAAAACAGTCAAAAAATTTTTATAAAACACCAAACGCATTCTCGAGCATAGAATAACGAATTCATGATTATCGCAAGGAGCATCGAGTGACGAAACTTTCCGACATGAACCAAACAAAATAATTCTCACGCTTTTTTCGCCCCATTCTTCCCCAACCCTTGTAACAAACAAACCCCTTGCAACCTGCAACGCCCTGTACAAAGGGAACAACCCGCGAAGAAAAGACCCCGAGCACCCCAATTCAATTAAGCCCAATTAATTAAAACAAAACGATATCCCTTCGACGTCGTGCCCCCGTGTGCCCGGTCGCCACGCACAGAAAGTGAAGCGCGGCTAATTTCAACCCCCTTACGAAACGAGTCAATCCTCCCAAACGATAAGTGTGCCTCTCACGCTTTTTTTTTTTTCCCCTCCTCGTTTTTTCGTCCTGAATTCCTCTGATTAGCCAACAGAAGTGAGCGAACGATCACGGGGCGAGAGGGACGGGAGGGAGGATGGGGGTGGGGGGGCTAAAATGCGATTATAGCTCGTCGATTTGTGGGTGGGACGGCGATACGAGTTTTGCGGGTCGAGGTACAGGGCACAGGGTGGCAAGCGGAGAAATATTCTCGGGTGAGTGACGGGGAACGCGCGGGTGGGAACAGTAGAGACCGGAGGTATTGATTGCGACGCGACTCTAGGAACCTGCCCGATACACGACCGCGCTCTACCTCACCTACCTACCACCTACTGCCTACACCCACCGACAAGCGCGATTATTCCTCACATATCCCGCGTTACTGAGCATTCACGCGGCTAAATGTCTTCCGCGGGCTGCCGGCACGCAGGACCCGGTTCGAACGTGCATCCGTACAGCCCGGTTTGCCGTAACGGTGTCAATCGTTGGCGTTACCGTAATCATGCGGCAATTCGCGACAGCACCGGCTATCCCCTTTCTTTCCGTAAAAGGTGGGACTTTCTTTTCTTTTCTTTTTTTTTTCTTTTTTTTTTGCTTTCCGTCGCGTTTCCGTCGAAAGTATCGTTACCTTATTGGACGGTTTGTTCGTTCGCGTTTCAACACGAACGTAGGAATGAGCCAAAGTTCTTTTGGGCGTTCGAAACGACTGGACGAAACTGTCGTGGGCGAACGAGGGACGCGCGCGTCAACGAACATTCAGTCGTATCGGTAAACTTCGACGAGCCGGCGGAAAACGCGAAAACGAGGTCATATCGGTCGCGAGGAGTGACTACTGGCGTAAAGCGTACCGGGATACTTCCTCTTGTGCTCCGCGTCCACTTCTCTGGCCAGGGCGAAGTATTTCTCCTTCACCTCTTTCGCCATGTTCTTCCAAAGAATGCCCAATCTGCAAACGTCACAGTAAATTTTAACGAAGTCTGTCCGTCTCGATCGGAAGCTCGAGCATAATTTCATAATTTCCACGAGCAATTCGTTTCCGTGCGAATTGTCGTTTACACGCTCGAGACGGGAAAATGAAGGGAACGAAGCATCGCGGAATGAAATTGCGTCGAAGATTAATATCGCGAAATGAAACTAGCCTGACGCTGATGTCCTTGTTGGACTCCCTTGGATTCTCGGCGGCGAGCTTTTTCCGCCATTCGTTGGCGAACAGCATGAAAGCGTTCGCCGGCCGTGGGATTTTTCGCTTAACTCCGTTCGTGTCAGCGATTCTGCCGTCGATGCATAGAAATGCCGGGAATCCTTCCGGACGTATCTGCGAACGGCCGAGTTGCTGCAGCACGAAGATCTTCTCCTCGTCGCTCGTCTCCCGATTGCCGCAAATCTGCCTCGCCTCGACGCGAATCCTTTTCCTTGACACGCTCCCCTTATCGCTTTCCAAATCGTCGCCCGTTGTCGACGGCACCTTGAACATCCCCCCCTCCGGCCTTTTCCTCTTGCAGTCGTCGCACGATTTTTCCGATAAATCGGGGAACGATTTGTTCTTGGCGATCGCCCGCTGATCGGAGGACGGTTCGGCAGCATTGTCCGGGTCGGAATGAATTTCGCGCGGGCTCGAAACGTTCTCCTTGACTTCCACCTTAATCGCAGCTGAAACGAGACGATCGTGTCAGTAACAACGTCGAGTATTTGCGAACGAAATGTTTCTCTCGCGGAATTTGCTCATTAACGTTCGCACTCCTTTTCGTCAATGAACACACCGAATTAACTATTTAGCTGTTCGCGAGCGCGGCGTTACTCGAGCGAATTGAAATATTATCGTACGCGGGGAGAACGCGACGACGATTGTTAGAAATTATTGCCAAGATAACGTACGATATTTTATATCGCGGATATTATTGCCTGGGCCCTCACCTTTCTGCGCCAGGTTCAAAATCAATTCGGAAGCGTCCATTATCGCCTTCCGTTCCGTTCACTCGAACCAATAAATAACTATTAAACGATCGTCCTGTCTTCAACAATAAATGTCGGCTATGAGGCTTTTTTAATAATTACAAAAGCTGACACACGAGCGCAGATAGTGTTACGTTGTCGAGAGGGGCGCGTTGGTTGTTGAAAACACTTGAAAAATCGTCGCGAGTCGATCCGGCGATATTCTTCCTTTTATTTTTTTGTTTATCGCCGTCCTTCCATGACATTTTCGCGTATGTATGGGTAATAACGGAAGATAGGTGCTTTGTATAAGTGTTTCCCCCTCGCTGCCGCCTTTCCTTCAAATCATTTATTTGCCGTACGTATAATCCACGAAGCTTCGATCGAAAATATCAATCGAGATAAGAAGACAGGGCATGTCGTGCGACGAAACTTGCGGCTGCGGTGGACGCGGTATAGATTACTATGGCGTATTGTCGCTGAAAAAAGACTGCAACGATTTGGAGATAAAAGCTGCGTGAGTGAACCCTTTCTGCAATTTTCGTCGTCAAATCGAATCGCACTGACCTACCCAGCTCACGAGACACTCCATCTTCGCGCGGCCACCTCGACGTTATTTCGTTTCGTTTTTCGCGAAACATTAATCTGTCCATTGATCGTTCGGAAACTATTACCGCCATTTCAGATATCGTCGACTGGCCATACGGTACAATCCAAAACGAGCGAGGGACGAAAGTTTGGGCACCATTTTCGTCTTGGTAGCCGAGGCATACGATGTACTCTCGGATCCCCTTAAAAGAACCGTGTACGATCAATTCGGCGAGGATGGCCTTAAAAATGGCGTGCCCGGAGCCGATGGATTCATCCAGCCGTACATATATCATGGAGAGCCGATGAGAACCTATAGGTCTTTTTGACTAAACTAAATTTATCCACGATTAGATAGGAAATAAGTGCAAACGATTATTAAGAAGCGTCTGCCGAATGCCTCGCGACGACAATGAAATATTCTAGGAGATTGTTAAGTTTCTTGCTCGAACTTGACAACGGAAAAATGTTATTACATGGCACGACATTATCGTAGCCACTTGAAAGCTTCGAATATTTGCGACACGATCTATCTGCATGCATACGCTTTTCTCATCGCGAATATCTCTGCAGGGAGTTCTTCGGAAGCGAAACTCCTTATGCTGATCTATTCTATGTACTAACACAGTCTTCGCCGCTGCTCGAATTTCCCGAGGGGCGGGGTGTAAAGCGCAAGGAAGAGCCTCTGATAAAAACGTTGTACCTAACCCTATTGGAGGTATGATATCGACGTTCTACTTATTTATAGTTTTTTTTTTTTTTTTTCTTTGTTGGCGTTAAATCACCGTCCCAGCAATCGACGTAATAAGGGACCACCCGGCAAACCTCGTGCATGCTCCTTTTTATTGTTTATCAATCTGCAAATCTCTCAATCGCAACTTTACTTATTACGAATGATCCTGGAAAACCAATATAATGGTTCGACTGTTCGGAATACGCATCCAATCGGCTCGATAACACGACGTTGATTGCATTAAATTTGATCAACGAACACAGGTGCTCCTAGGCGGAATAAAAAAGATGAAGATACAAAGATTGGTGCTGGTAGGGGACGATAAGTCGAAGACGGTTACCAGCGAAAAGATTTTGACGATACCTATTAAACCGGGCGTTCCACGAGGGACCAGGATAGTGTTTCCGGAGGAAGGTGATCAAGGACCGACGAAGATTCCTGGTAACAAATAATTATCGTTAATAATCGATCATTGATCGAGCTATTAAACCATTCTGTCCAACGAAACACGACAATTGCATAATTAAACGTGGAACGCATAGCACTGAAACACGGCCTGTCGCTAATTTTCCTCTCGACGGAAGCTTGTAACAGCCCTTTCGCCGGTATCGATTCGAATTTCGCGAGGGATGCGTTTAAAATGCATCGTACATCTCGCGGCGGACAGAAATGGGTTAATCGTAGCGGTTCGCATAATGTCTTTACTCAGACCAAAGCACGTCAGCGTAGCGGATGTAATCTTCATCACGGAGGACCGGCCTCACGAGACCTTCCGAAGGGAGGGCTCTGACTTGCACATGACGGTCGATATCTTTCTGCGAGAGGCACTGACCGGGACAGTGGTCACCGTCAACACCCTCGACGACAGAACTCTTCGAGTAGCACTAACGTCTGTCATCACGTATGCGTTCTGTTGCTATTACCACCGTATCCATACCATTCCTCGTGTTTCCCATTTTATTCTCCATTACACGAACGTGATGTCACGCTCGTGTCTCTTCTAACTATAAAGATAAATAGGAAAGCCATTATTTAAGTATACTTAATTCTATTTCCTCCGATTAGATGTTATTCATCGTTTCGTTTACATCGTGTAAAATAGGCCAGATTATCGGAAGATCTTACCTGGTGAAGGATTGCCGTTACCGGAGAATCCGAAGGAAAGGGGAAGTCTGATTGTAATGTTCGATATCGAGTTTCCGGTATATCTGCCGGTGTCGAATAAGAATTATATTAAACGGGCGTTCGATACATCAGGCGATATCCGGAACACGGAATACGTCCATCGTGTTATACTGGCCAATAAAATGCGAAGAGACGTGGATTTCGATGTTCCTGTACGCCGAGATCCTGATGATCACGAAGCGGAGGAGTTGGATGCGTTTTGTGACAATTAGATATTTTTGTTCGTCCAAATATTTCCATTCGTCGACGCTGGAATTATGAAAGTTTGGAAATTAAATTTGATCGTACGTATAACATGCGGACACAACGTGTACATAACTTGTATTTAAATAAAACAGCGATGTCATTATTTAAGTAGTTACTGTAAATGTGATCGCAACAACGCAAGAAGTAATAGGACACGCTGTAACAATGACTTTTCGAAATACAGCTTTTAAAATCAAACTATGATGTATCTTACTCTCTTACCTCCTTTGTTAATATTGTATGACATATCTCTCCTAGGAAGGTGGTTGCAATTTTATTTAGTACCTTATTGAAATGCAGTTAGCCGTCGTCTAACAACGATCCACATCAAACAAATTCAAACCCAACTGCTGAGATATCGTTTAAGCTTACTGGTACTGCACTCTCACGGTGCAATCTGGAAACGCAGACAAGATAAAGAAGAGGCCTATCACCGATGAATCTTCGTTCACGCCTAACGTTCCACCAGCATACCGACCAAGGATATTGAAGCGCAGACGAAATATGATAATGTATCTCGTCAGTGCCATTTCCGTTTCACTCACAAGGTTACCAACCGATTACAGAAAACGATGTTAACGCTCTCCATCTTAAACATTGAAATTAAAGAATGTTAATGTTACGCATAGGAGAAATTAAAAAAAAATCGCAGCCTATTTGCTCGACGCTTTTATCATATATTTAGCAATTGTATCATAGAAGAATAAGTGACACAATTGGTAAATATATGACAAATAACATCGATTACCCAGGTCTCACCACGGGGAGGTTGCTGCGAATGGAGACCCGCGCGGCCCTAACCGCGCCCCAACCGCCCGCCCTTTATGAAAAGTATTATGTATTAACAAATTAAACGCTACTTCCTTCTGATGTATATTTGCAGCACGCTTGATATGCGAACGTTGTGCAAAATAACAATGGAAGGAAGTATTCAAATAAATGATTTTAACGAAAGCTGAAAATAAAAATTCTGCCAAACCTAAATCAATTAAAAAATCAGGATTATAATACACATTAGCTCATATTTAGTTTAAGTAAAAAGGATGCATGAAACTGATTAACTGCGGCCAAAGCTGAAAATAAAAATTCCGTTGAACCTAAATCAATTAAAAAATCAAGATTATAATGCACATTAGCTTATAGTTAGTTTAAGTAAATAGGGTGTATTAAAATGATTAACTGCGGCGAAAGCTGAAAATTAAAATTCCGTTGAACCTATATCAATTAAAAAATCAAGATTATAATACACATTAGCTTATAGTTAGTTTAAATTAATAGGGTGTATTAAGATAATTAATTATGGCGAAAACTGGAAATAAAAATTCAGTTCAACATAAATGGATTAAAGAATGAAGATTATAATACACATTAGCGTATAGTTAGTTTAAGTAAATAGGATGTATTAAAATTATTGACTGTGGCGAAATCTGAAAATAAAAATTCTGTTAGACCTGACTTAAAGTAAACAATAAAAATTATAATATAAATTAGCATGTACGTAATTTAAATAAATCCTACCTATAATTAAGGTAAATTGAATCTTAACTTAAAACATCCTGCCTGACTAAAAAGCTAATTTAATTTAAAAATATCCTACCTAATTGAAAATCTGAAGGGATATAAAGGTAGGGGCAAGGGATATATCATGATGCATCTTGATGTTCTTTTATGGAAGTTTCGATCATGCACCTGAAACAAACGAAAGCACCTGCCTAACTAAAAATTTATCTTAACTGAAACATGGCCTACCTAATTGAAAGGCTAATTTCATTTTGGTATTGCTTGCCTAATTATAAAGCTAATTTAATTGAGGAATTGCCCTCCTATTTAAAAAATTGTTTAGTTTACAAATGGCCATCCTGAACCAAAACTTTACGTTATTCAAAAGTAGCCTACCTAATTAAAAGTCTAAATAGATATAAGGAACAGGGAGAAAGATATTTTGTAATGAATCTTCTATCATTAAAATCGTGATCGTCCAAACTGAAACAGAGAAAAGTTCATAAAAATTTAGTGATATTTCTTAGGTATGATAGCGCGATTGTTTCTACCATTCCTTTTAATTTGTCTTCTAATCTTTCAACTTGGTTTAGTTTATAATACTCCATTAAAATTTTTGCGATACTTATACATTCTTTGTACACGTGAGATAATATATCGATGGATAGATGCATTTGGCAAACGAAAAAACTGTAACAAATTTATATATTGAATTAATAATTACGGAAAAGTAGACAATTAAATAGCAATCACGCTCGACGAGAATGTGTCATTCATCATTTCCTTTGAATCATACTATTTCCTTCGATTTATTTTATCCATACAACTTCACTTTTGAGCCTTTTTTACTTACATATTACAATGTATGTTATTTAATGTACTTGAGGTAATATTGTATTGTATTGACATCTTCTTTAAGTTAAAAATTCTGTAACAGACTTATTTATGAGAGTAGTAATTATGAAAGAATAGCAGAGAAATAAAAAGGGAGTATGTTCTTCCTAAATACAAATATGCTGAATAACAATTATGAATCACAAATACAAACATTTACTTGGATACTAAGATGAAACAACACGTTTTTAGAGTTAATAAATAGGGGAGAGTCAAAGAATAATAATAAATTAGGACATTAAACAAATTCAATAGCCAGATGGTCATCCTACTATTGATTATCGTCCATTTGTTAAAAGCGCGATTGAAATCCGTAAGTGGATTGTTTCTTTTTTTCGCAACACTAATTTACTGCACTACTTGCAATGCCAATCGCGTTTGGTGCATGGTACATATTAAGAAACAAGAAAAACAAGAAACAACAGGGTAGCTGTGGTAGTCACATCCAGGACTACCATCGAAGCAATCACCTTATACAGCTTTAATAGCTGTCTTTGGTGACTCAGGAATCAGTTTGGGCATTTCATTGTGGCCGCAACGCTACTTCAAAATCGCGATCATTTATCATCGCAACACTATGTGGAATCTAAGAAAAATATTCGCGACGGAAAAAAATCGCAGTACTGTAAATGCTAATTAAAACCTGTGTAGACACGGAATACGAAAATTATTATCGCAACGCTAAAAGCAAATACATATGGCAAGAATAATTTAATATAAAAACAACTCTAATTCAAACCGCGATATATTTAATAGCATCTACAAAAAAATGCCGCGATCTGGGTTTATCCGCAACTCTAGTTGCAATCGCGATTTGATTTTATTCGCAACTCTAATGCAAACCGTATTCAATCTTCCGCGACGCTAATAAAAATCGCGATTTGCCCAAGACGATAATGAGTGCTGGAAACAATAAACTACAACTACAGTATACAAAAGCGAGCATAGTGACAAAATAGTAACAACGAATGGCTCTCCATCCAAAGGATGCAGAGCCATTGGTAGTTGCCCTCTTGAGCGACAGTTTGTCGGGCCTCTTCAGCTTTTAGCCTCTTCTTTTCTTCGAGCGCAATGCCCGCTGAAACTTAGTCTAGGCTCGAGACTCTATCCGCAAGAAAAAATAAAATAAAATAAAAATCTAAACGCGTAGCTAAATGGAACACACGTGGACGAATCACGACCAAATACAATCGTAAAAATTGCGATTACAGAAAATCGCAATGATTACGATTAAAATTGTAATCGTTCTTCGTTCACACGTGCAGCCTCGAGCATAATGTAACACGTTTCGTTTCGAGGCCTAAATCGCGACCACGACCGCGAAGGATTCGAAACATCGATAGGCAAAGCCAGAGGCGAACGCATTTTCGTTCGCGCCACAGCTTCACCGTCGACTTTTCAAATCAGATTTCCTGAAACAGGTTGAACACGCGAAATATTTCCTACCCGATCAGAGACTGTGTCAACCTGCCCGGCCCTACCTACTTATGTCTATCAATCACACCAGAAGGTATGCTACCTAGCCTACCTAGACCTATATTTAAAAAATGGCAAAGCATTCACACAAACACACCTCATTCCACGTTTCTCATTCAAAAACTCGGGCGCAAGAACCTAAACTAGAGGAACGTCCCGGGACGCCCCCGACACCCGAGCTTAGCATACAATCATTCACACTCTAAGGGTACGTACCAATTCCTGAAATCGGCTGACAAAGGCTAGCGACCATTGCGTAAATGTGCGCAAATGTACATGCGTGTGCATTACTTTCGTATCAAATATTGAATGTTAAAATATATTGTCCATTTTCTTTCAATTATGTATACTTGAGTGTATACTTGATTTTCATCATTCGTTATGTTATTCAATATATATTGGCAATTGCCAAACAAATTGCTGTTCGTGAAATCATAGTTGGAATAAATTCGTTTATAATTCCTTATCAAAATCCCGAGCCGACGCAATTCCACAGCCTAACCACACACACACATAATGTGGAAAATACGTCGTGCACGGTACGCTAGCAAATGTCAGCCGCCAAACATTGTTATAAATTTAAAAACTATATGATCATCGTGCCCATTGCCTCTCACTCACCCAAGTAGCACCTGGGCACGTGAGTGAGTTCCTGACAATGAACACGGAAGGGGTTAAACCTAAAAATCCTGATCTAAAAAGATGATTAGTACACGTACAGTTGCAAAAGCTAATAGTATATTTTGTTTTCAATGTCTTTAAAAATGACTCGACTTTCAAATTTATGAAATATCAATTAAAACTCGAAAATGACTGATAAATAATTGATTTATTAAGGGAAATGACTGTTACTGAAACTGAATTTATTAGAATAAGTAATGCAATTAGAAAATAAATGCAATTAAATATTTAGTTGAAAAATTGACAAGCTATTAAATAAGCCTCGGGTGATTCTTTAATCGAAGCAAATTGGTCAAATTAGCTACTCCGATTTGAAAATCTACCCGTATGTATACAGTGCCTTCTTGTACATAATATGTAATGAATTTCACACGAAAAGGACTCGACTACAGGATATGAAAATTAATATTAAATGCCCACTCAATGCTGATTTTAATATACGTATGGTTATATTTATTTGTTTTAATACATGATTATAGTAATCATGAAACACTTGCAGTAACGAAGTCGGGGGGTACCCGACTTCTGCACTGCTCAACAGTGAAAACAAATTTCAGTTGATTGTAAATGCAATTATACATTTAATATACAATGTCCTCTATGTACATATACATTTGTTCAATGCCTTTATTAATGTCAAAATATATTGTTATCGAAACAGAGGAACCTACAGTAACAGCGCTTATTTGATATAATATGATTTGAGTAAGAAATATTTCTATGGTCCTTAATTTGTTTATACTAAACAACGCGGAGTACAAGAAGGCAGATCTAACCTCGTATAAGAAATAATAGACAAGAAAATAATGGCGGTCACTATGCTCGCAAAACTACTCAAAAATACAACCGGTCACCCGTGCCGCTTCGGACCAATCGTCCTACGGCATGATTGGGGACCGGAGGAACGAAAACTCATGCGACTCACCAACTCGTTGAATGCAAAAATAATAGAAGTACTCGTGGAAGACAGGAACATCACCGAGGCAGCTCAATTGAACTCAATCGTCAGGACGTATGTAAACTGTAATTAAACAAGAAAGCAAAGAAGATTAAAATCTACTGTTAAATCTACAGAATTTAATTCTTCATAGAAAACTGAGAATTGTTTAAAAGATACTTACATTTCTCACTTTATCAGTGTCGCATAAAACATCCCCTTCAGTGATGCACTGACTCTACTTCCGATAGCGAATATAAAAAAAAAAATAAAAATAAAAGACTATGTACGCGACCGTAAATTATATCGACGAACAAATTCAGACTCTATTTTCGCGATTGAAATAATTGAAAAAGAGCACCGTTCCTCTTATATAGTATTAATATCTAGTATGTACGTGAAAAACACTGACTTTACAATCGCGTGTAGCTAAAGTTTGAACGAAAATTTAAGCAGAGCCACTTGCTCTGTAAAAGCTAGAAAACTGCGAAGCAAATATTGACTCTACCGACCGCATTGCGCGCGGTCAAAAAATTTTCTGAAAGTAGAAAGAACCTTATCGTAGAAAGTAGAAGAAACCTATCGAGTATTTGTTATAAGTGACATTTATGAACAATGAATATGCACAAAAAATATGTCAATATTCATTAAAAATATGAGAATATGTATTCAAAATATTTAAATATGTATTAAGAATATGTAAATATTCATTAAAAATATACAAATATGTACTAAGAATGTGCAAATGTGCAAGGCAAATATACAAGATTCACAATATAATAACAAATGCAATATAGGTTATTGTATATGTTTTGAAATATAGACCATAAAAACATGTGCATTATGCAAAAAGTGCAAAATAAAAAATCCTATTCCAATTGCAATTATTTAATTGTAATTGGTATAGCAAATCGAATTGTTTTTTAAAGTATTTTAACTGTTATTGTTTCATCTTAGTACCAGTCTCAATATAAATCAATATAAACAACCAATATAAAAATATAATTAAAATTCTCACATACACAGGCCCTGGTTGCATTGAATTATCAGGCATCATTGTACCTATTGGCTTACTCCATTCCACATAAACATCTCTCTCCATACTCCTGTAGAAAAGAATAACAAATAAATAAAACAAATGCACGAAAGTAATGATACGTGTGATATACTAAATCAATAATTAAACTCGAATTCCGTAGAAAATATTATAAATATTCAATTTGCAAATATATACACGCACGATGTTAACAAAAGATTTAGTATGGAAGTAACAGATCTCGAATATTCTTTAACCTAATTCAGTAATATTATGCGAAGTGGTAATTAGAATCGTATTAAATAAGCAGCAGCGGTAATAGAGTACAAATAATTTTGGTACAGCTATCATGAGCACCACGGTACATATACGCACCTCACTGAGATGTTTTGTCAGCACGGCGTCTAGTAGTGGAATGAGAACCCTCGCCATTGTCCGTTACGGTTTGGCTATGTTCGACATCCGATTAAAGACAATGACCATTTTTGTCTACGATCCTTGTGTTTCCTATAAAGATTTCTGCGTATACATTACTTGATAAGTATATCTTTATGTTTCGCGATAAATTAAAGAGATTTTCGAGAAAAAACAAGCTTTCTGACCACAGGCAGAAACAAAAAAGAAATACTCGCAAATGATTGCTTGTATTATGTTACTACTTGTCTACAACACGACTGTATATCATACAAGTATTGTACGTGGTATGAATTATAATTTAATAGAGATATATTGCTAAAATTCTACTTATTTCAACAAGAAATTTGAGGAACACTTACCTGTCAGCGAGAAGTTGAATTAACAATATGGCGCCGCATCACTCTGCTTCTGCGCATTCCTTTTCGAACGTGTCTCGTTCGCGCCATATCTGATTCGAATGAACGAAGGAACACGCCATGGAACTGAATTCAACTGAAATTTGAGATAAATGTATTAAGAATAACCAATATTATAATAATATTGCTAGAAACTGCAGAATATATTGCAAGATAATGGAATTTGGGGCCGGAATATGTATATCTATATGCAGAAGTAGCGGTAGATACAAAAAATGCACGTAGGGCTATTCCACTTACTGCGCAATATTTTCCCAATTTCTACTAAAATATGACTTAATATTAACAAAAAACACTACTGAACTCTCGGGAGACGGGAAATGAAAACAATATATATAATATTTTGCCTTTAGGAATATGTTAGACTATGTGACATACCTAAATTCGACGGACACTCTGAACACGTCTAATCACTACGTGATCCGTGGGGCGAAAGAGAGAGATTTTTGAAATAGATTGCGCTGATTGGCGGACAACTGGGTGGGTGGTGGGGGTGCATTCTTTCTTTAAGGCGGGTGTTTTTGAAATATCGTGTCGACGTCAATTGAATTAAATTGAAATTGGAGATAAATGATTTATACGTGGTACGAAAAATAATTTAATCGAGATATATTACTAGTATTGGTACAATTCTATTTATTTATAGCAGGAATTTGAGAAATCCTTACCTGTCAACCAGATCGTTTGATACTTCGGCATGGCTAGGTGCCATTAGACTATTGCGCATACCCGCCTGTCAGATTCTCGAAGCAAGCAAAAGAGACGCCATGGAAAAGAATCCACCTGAAATTAGAGATAAATGTATTAAGAATAACCAATATTATAATAATATTGCTAGAAACTGCAGAATATATTGCAAGATAATGGAATTTAGATCTGAAATATGTATAATTATACGTAGATGTAGCGTTAGATGCACGTTGTGCGATTCCACTTACTACGCAATGTTTTCTCAATTTCTACTAAAATATGACTTAATATTAACAAAAAACACTACTGCACTCTCAGGAGACGGGAAATGAAAGCAATTGATATAATATTTTGCCTTTAGGAATATGTTAGACTATGTGACATACCTTAATTCGACAGGCACTCTGAACACGTCTAATCACTACGAGATCCGTGGAGCGAAAGGAGATTTTTGAAATAGATTGCGCTGATTGGCGGACAACTGGGTGGGTGGTGGGGGTGATGTTCTTTCTTTCAGGCGGGTGTTTTTTGAATATCGTGCCGAACTGAATATTTGTTATTACTCGTATTACAGTATGAATACTAGCCAAATAGTGGGATACAAATATATTTATTAGTAATAATAAACGCATCTGTGTAATAAAATGTTGGTAATGTTTGTTGCATTATAGAATAAGTAAACTATTCCCGTCAAACTAACATTTGCCTTGCCATACCTTTATTTGAATTACAATTCCTACCGTAGTGAGCGTTCAGATTGTTTTCTAGAATCTTTTGACATAGACAGCGGCGACATATAGGCACAGACGAGATATAGCATAGATCTTAGTACTGATTAAGAAAATTTAGATTGATTTCAGAATCAGTAGTGCTGCCGGGCAGGAAGCTGTGTGCGACAAGATCTTTTTTATAATCTATTTTATAATTTGTTGAAACGATAATTTGCAAGCGCGTCTTTTGATTTAAATACATTGGATACGTACAAGATTTAGAAAAGAAATCGTCGAACAGAACACCATATATAGTGCATAATAATAATAATTTACTGAAGTACAATACATAATATAACAACACTTATTTATTTTTCATGGCTCACTTGTTACAAATGTAACGCTTATGTAAGATTGTTCTTATTGTTTTCTTTAGTCGGTGTACAACATTCCTTTGGCAACATTGTTTGCTGTTTCCTTGTCCATTAATTTCTCCACAATTGCCAAGCCAAAGGCAAATGCTGTCGCTGGACCTCTGCTGGTAATTAAATTACCTAGAACATGTTATAACAATAAATAACACAGATTGCTTGAAATCAACAAATCCTACAAATGCATTCATACCGTCTGTTACAACTTTATCCTCCAGGTATTTATAATCGTCCTTTAAATCATCTTTCATCGCTGGATACGATGTAACTTGTTTCCCTTTCGCAATACCGTGCGCTTTTAACGCAGTCGGCGCAGCACAAATAGCAGCAATAACTCTGCCTTCCTTTTCTTGCTGTTGCAATAGCTTTCCAACTTCCTTGGACTGTGTAACAGAAATATGCAACACAGATCAAGATATATTTATTGATCATTTCATTTGTTTCACTTACAGTTGCAAAAGCTTGCGAACCACCCAGACCGCCTGGCAATATTACAACATCGTACTGTTGATTAACTGCATCTTGAAGTTTTGCATCGACGCAAATTTTTACATCGCGGCTGCATTTTACACATGGGCTTTCGGTGAGACCGGCAACGGTAACATTGATCTAAATGAACAATATATTTCAATAATTTACTTGTAGAATATAAACATAATAAATTTCGAGGATAAAAATATAATTTTTCGATTTAAGTAGTGCAACATTCGATCGACATTTCTGCCGGAACATTTTTGCATATATTTAATGCGTATTTGTTATTTAAGGTTAGGTATTTGTTATTAAGGTTACTTTTTTAGAAAAAAAAGCATACCCCGGCACGACGTAAAACATCCGTAGTTATTACGGCCTCCATTTCTTCAGAGCCATCGGCTATCAGCAAAATTGCCGTCTTTTTCGCCATGTCCACGTTATATTTTACGTTTAATTGGAAAACCGCAGGGATTCTGCAAGCCGACTGCGCAAAATGTGGTATCGCACGAGATAAAATGGACATATGTACTTACTATATGTATGTAGATGTAGAATGTATGTTGATAAAGAAGGCGGAGATAATTTCCGCAGAATGCCAACTATTCGCGTTCGATATCATTAAATACAATAGCGAAGATCCCAACTACAATATTTCTACATATTTTCGATCGCTTATCGTAGTAAAACATATAATATAAAGTGCAATTTCGGCAGAAAAAAATTCCTCTAGGCTCACATTTGCATAAGCATCCAACAATTCGGTTTCTAAGAACTACAAAACGGTATACTAAGTTCGTTTTTATATCATCGCGTACACGAGGGAAATAGTTTCAAGAAATATATTTATAAATACCAAGAAGAATATTTTGAAATTATATTTAAATACATAATATATATCAGTTTTGCCATCTGCAATATTATTGTATTACAATTCATGCGAAATTCTCTTCGAACGTGTGAAATATCAATCTAATTTACGGTCGAATTAATAAATAACTAGTTTTATACCAATCGAATCTATGCATCTTTTTTGTATTATTTATGTATATATATATATTTTGCAATCAAGATACGATAATAAACTTTGTGAAATAATTTAAATACAATTTTATTTGCAGTGGAAATGTTGAAATTGCCACCAGAAAAGCATCGATGAAAAAGAAACGGGGGAATACACGGAATCGGAACGCACCCCCACAGAAGAAAAACGAAACAAAACGCAGTACAAGATGGCTGCGTTTGGGTGTTGTGGCTACTGATTTTGTGAAAGATATTCCGCAATATTCTGTAGTTAATTCGTAGTGAATCGTTTAATTTCTATCGTTCGTTTAACACTGTACACGAGTTTCTGTGTGACGCGTACATGCGCGTACAGGCCACGTCGGGTGAAACAATGCGAGCACATCGTTGAATACATTTATCACGGGTGAGTTTGCCTTGAAATTTTATGGCTTTTCACTTTATTTGAACGACTCCACGGAATTCCGTCCAAGACGAGGTGCGATGTGACGAAAAACGTTGTAGCGACGAGCCACCGTCTAAATCATTAAATAGCGTGCACAGAATTGACTTAACCGCCCGAATGTTCGCAAACGCGTTATATATCTCTGCTGCATTTTTCCGCGTACATGACGAAATTGTGTAAATAGCTAATTTTTTTTTTTTTCGTGTATCCTCGCATCGCACGTCGATGAGTCAATGAAAATTTTTACGATTGTCCGTCGCTCCTCGACCAAGCGAATTAATTGCGTTACGACGACTACAAAGCGTTTCGATTTAAGTAAATCTTTATTTATGCCGTGTACCGCTTTCACCGTGACTCAAAGACCACTTTAAAGAAAGTATAGAATAGAATATGTATCTGCTAGGGTATTACGATGATTTATCGCACGAAAATTTTAGTTTCCTTCGTGCATTCGTAAAATTTGCGCAAGGTCGCGGATACATTTGGTTCTTTTTGTTTTTAATATAAATATACATTTTTTTAATGATTATGTAAATGAGACTTGACTTGATTTTCCAAGATTTTTGTTTACATATTATATATTCATTAATATCATTTATATTGCTCGTATGTAGCTCTTGTAGAAGTATCGATGGAGTAAATAAATGCGATAGGTCTTAATATATACTTGCTACGTTATATTATATTCTTTTCGTAAAATATTTTTTCTACGCTGACATTTATAAATAGTCTTCCAATAGTTTAGAAATATTTTAGTTTTATTCTTAAATAGTAAATAATATCGTCCAAGTATGTATGTACAGTAAGAATGATATACATAAGAAGGTGCTTCGAGAGGAATTTCTCTAGATCTTACATGTATTAGTTGTACGTATTAACGAATATTTTGTATATGGGATCAATTATGTAACTTGATAATGAAAAAAAGAGAGGTAATGCCATAATAACTGACATCATAAGTGGAAAAGTAAAAGGATCATTTAAAAAAAAAAGGGAGCATGTTAGCAGTACTTTTTCTTCAAACAGTTATTTATAAATATACTGACAGAATGACTATATAGTTCAGGGGGTGGATGATAGGAATTTACTGAAAGTCCAAGATAGAAGCCACTTGAAACACTGGAGAAAGACGGTGGAGCTTCGGAGGAGGAGGAGATGTCCGCCGGCACCCAGGGCGAGATTCGGGTTGGCCCTTCGCACCAGGTTTGCCATATACCTTGAAAACCTTTTTTGCTACTTAGCTATATATTGCACAATGTACCTAACTCAAGGCTTGTTCTCCTGAAAATATGTATACTGAATGTAATAGATAAGGCAGAGGTCATTGTTGAAGGACCGGGTAATTGTGACGTCATTTTTTTCACAATACCTAATATTTTCGGTACTAGTAATTCTTCCTAATTTATTATATCTCGTTCTTCCTTTAAACATAAATGAAATCAGGACGGTAAAGTGTTTGGGTTATTTATGCTCTATCATTAAATATGTGCATACTGTTCAACAAAATTATTGAAACACCTATCGGTTTTAATCAACTTGCCATAGAACAAAGTATGAATAAAACTGTATTATTACGAACAGTACATATATATATATATATGTTCAATGATTTAATTATGCATTAAATGATCTATAGTAACAGACATTTGTCAATGACATAATAGAGGAATACTTGCTTGATAATATAAAATTATATCTCTGGGATACATTACAATATGTATATTAGGTAGCATTAATAATTTACGAAAGCATCGTTAGATATTCAAGTTACTTAATTCATTTCTATTGTTCAGCAAAAAGAAAGAAAATGATATACATATTTAGTATGTATCTTGTTAGAATGTATAATTATTTTGCGATGTTGTTGAGTGTAGTTATCATGTTATTTTTGAGAAAAAAAATTATTAAGAAGGTGCATGGCGTGTACTTAGTAACAGGTTTACAGTAAATAAAAGATTTTAATGTTTTTTTTATCTTTTGTGCCTGTTGTTCATATCCATAGAAGATTTTTATTTTTATTAATCTTGTCTGCTTTGTATTTGTACGCCAGAAAAAGAGAAATTGTAGCTGTAAAGTTTAAAAAAATATTGCCTACTTGTTCCTCATACAGCTATGTTGTATGTCGATGGTTCAAATAACAATGATAGTTATTCTTTTAAGCGATAATGATAATAATTTTTACTTGCTTAACTATGTAACCCCAACACTCAAGTACTATTCCTCGGATTAACTATTATTGCTGAAAGACCCTGAGTATGATGCAAGTTATTATGATGATGCATTCTAATAATGATTTATAGGACAATATATTTTATAAGCGTAAGATTAGTTTTATATTTACAGTGGTTTTTAGTCACGGTGAAATAGCAAATAATTTTACTCCAACAAATAACCCATTGGTTACTTGAACCATCTATGTATATAAACTGTTGCAATTAAGAATTGTGAAATTTATGAAGGAGTTTTTATAGGTACGATAATCTATATATATATACATATATTGTATATATATATATATATATTTTTTCTATAAATCTAATTCGATTTTATCTTTGTAAATACCATGTTGTATTTGTTTATAAAATTATTGTTTTTCATTCATTCTCTATTGTTCTTTCCATTTGCTACAGAGAGTCACCAGAATGTGCTTTTTTCGCGTGCATATATTAACTTTTTAGCTTTAATCGTATACGTGACAAACGTGACTAATTGTTAATAAACATACAAGTCTTAACACATGTGTAATAATCATACATTATTTTGAACTTTTGTCTTGTTTCTCATGCTTATATATATATATATTTATGATCATTAGTTTGTACACAAACTATAAAAGTACTCACGCTACTTCTCGTACCAGTAATGTAACAAAAGGAACAGAATGGAAAAAAATTATACTGGCTCGTGTAGTTTCGAAAAGCAAGCCGGAGTATAGGTGCGTACAACTAACTCGCTTTGGCATTGGTGCTAACCACGCACAATCCCGAATTTTGGGTACAGGAATTGGTTTCTTGTCAGGCCCGTTTGCCTGAGTATCGGCCGGGTATACCTCCTGGAGAGCTGCTTCCTGATCCAGAGTTTTCTAAAGAACGCGAGGAGCTAAGATGGATTCCAGCTATGGCATTGGACGGGGATCTTCTGATGTACTTAAGGGCAGCTCGATCTATGGCTGCATTTGCTGGTATGTGTGATGGAGGATCCCCGGATGACGGTTGTGTGGCTGCTTCTCGTGACGACACGACTATCAATGCTCTGGACATCTTGCACGATTCTGGCTATGATCCAGGAAGAGCGTTGCAGGCTTTGGTTAAATGTCCCGTACCTAAAGGCATCGATAAAAAATGGTCCGAGGAGGAAACTGTAAGTAAACGTGATTAATCCTGGAAATTCTGTGTCATACAAGAAAGTCAGAGTATTTAGATTGATCGCGTTATTATCATGATATTTAATGTTGCTAGAAGATAGGTCAAGTTAGCAATTGATTAATCATTCATTTGTCCTTTAGAAACGTTTCGTCAAAGGACTTCGTCAATTTGGGAAAAACTTCGCAAGGATCAGAAAGGATCTTTTACCTCACAAAGACACGGTAACAAACATCTACAACGCACCAAGCTAGATTAGACAAATTTAAGAGTTATTGCAAAACAGTTTTCCCCATCTATTTTCAGCCGGAATTGGTCGAATTTTACTATTTGTGGAAGAAAACACCTGGAGCGAACAATAATCGACCTCATCGAAGAAGAAGACAGGGTTCCCTTAGGAGAATTCGAAACACGCGCAACTCGCGCGCCGGTACTCCCAAAGAGGAGGTCCCAACTCCGCCCAAAGATACTCCACCAGCCAGTGTCAATCCGAAGGAACCAATTTCAGAGCCAGAAACTGTACCTGTTGGAACACCTGCCGGCAATAACCCTGGCGGGGAAATTAGTTCTGTGACAGAGGACGATAATTCTGAGGAAGATAGTGATTCCAGGGACACAAACACGAACGGTGCAACTCATTCGTGTCAGCATTGCTTCTCGACTAGTTCAAAGGATTATCAGGTAGCTGGTAAGGATAGGTTGCTGCTGTGTACGGAATGCAGATCACATTTCAAGAAAACCGGAGAATTACCGCCTGCACCACCGTATCTGTTCCGCCCTGTGCCCGCGGAATCACCAGATAGCCCAGGGAGAATGCGTACAAGAAATAAGGCCAAGGAGACGCCTAGACCCGCAAGACCTCGACGTACAGGTGGAACGGATACTCCTGACCAAGAAAAACAACAGCAACAACAACAGACGCCGGATAAAAGTAAGAAGAAGTCTTCTAGCAAGCCAGAAACGCCGAAAAAAGGTCAGAAACGACCTCAGACGGATGAGGCGGACGAAGACAAGGAGTCTCAGAAACGAAAGCGTCCTAGTGAACGTCCCGAGAGCCCTTCAGAATCTCTCACAACTGATAGCAATTCGCTCATGGATGAACCTGAGAGGGAAGGAGAAGGTGATACGAACGAGAATCAACCCACACCAGTTACAGTGCCAACTGAGGAACCTGTTAGTCCGGCTGTAACCACGCCGGAAGAGCCATCCGAACCAACACCAGCCTCTACCCCTGTTCCAACACCGATACAGACTCTGCCAATCTCTGTTCCTGTCATCCACACCTTGGAGAAGAAACCGTTGCTAGAAGAACCCGTGGAAACGAAGGAACAAATAGAAGATGTTCCTTTAGCTATGAATCAGCCCTTAAAGTTGGAACCTATGCCAATAGAACCAGCCATGTCGCCATCCAACGAAGATATGAAGGAGCCCGAGCAACAGTTAAATCTGACCACATCACAGTCCTTGAATATAAACGACATGAGTCAAAATATGCCGCGCAATTTATCGCAATCGATGCAGAACAGTGCTATCTGCACCTCGACCGGCTCGCAAAGTATGCAAAGCTCGCAGATCATGTCTCCAACGCACCAAGGGCTACCACTTAATATGCAGTATACATCTAATGTTCCTCCTGTTCAAAATGTACCGCAGAATTTGTCGCAGAGTATGCAGATGCCATCCAACATGCCGCAGAATATGTCGAACGCGCAAAACATGGGACCAACACAGAATCTTCGAGCTCACGGTGAAAACATGTCGAGTACGCAAAATATGCCTCAGAGCATGCCGGGACCACCATTGAACCTCAATATTTCACAAAGTATGCCGACGAACATGTCGCAGATGCCGAGTTCGCCTCAGCCACTCGGTTTGACCGTGATGTCTTCTGAAAATCGAATGTCCGAACGAATCTCAGACGAACGAATACCTTCAGAGCGAATGAGAGATAGCAGGATACCAGAAAGAATACCCGAAAGGCCAGAAAATAATGAGCCCGAGAGAAACGAACCGAACAATTTATTCCAACCGATACAACCTAGCGGGATGATGGCCATGGAGAAACCATCCTCTATGTACAATTTGGCTAGCACACCACCGATGGAGCCACAAAACTTGAAGATCAAACAGGAGATTATTCCGCCAGAACCAGATCCACTTCAGAGTTTGAAGGAGGTTAAAGTTCCTGGTTTCCAATCCGGTTTTCCAGGTCCAAGCTTGGAAAACATTAAGAAGGATCCTGACAGTTCCAGTAAACCACCAACGCCGAGCAAACACTCTATACCGAGCAGTCAGCCTGTTCCTCAGATACAATCCGTTGCTGCATCTCCAACTCCAACCCTTCCGCCGCCACCTACGTCTATTCCTCAGCCTGTGATGCATCCAGCCCAACAACCAAGTCCTCACATGGCCCATCCATTCCACCCGCATCATCCTCTAATGCATCATTCATTATTCACTGCCATGCATCCTTACCATCCTCACGCTTATCCGGGCTACGCTCCAGTTGGAGCGTATCCATCCTTCCCTCCGTATCCGTACGGCCCCGTTCCCCATGCGATCCCTCCTCCATCGCCGCAAAGAAGTCAAGAAAGTACAACCATGATGACTGCACACCATTCGAGTACCAGCTCAAGTGTAACAACTAGAGAAGAAGGAGAAAATCTAATAGCAACGCATCATCACTCTTCTACCATGCACCAAGCTACAGCCTTACATCACGACAAGTTGCTGACCATCTCTTCTCACAGTTCTCACAGTCACTCCTCGTCGCACAGTTCTCACAATACTCAACGCAAGCCATCGTTGGTTTCAGCAGCGTGCTTGACTTCCAGCAGCTCTGCTCATCATCATCACAGACAACCGCAACAACAGCTGCCAGTAGTTCCAGAACCGAAAATAGAACCCGACTTAGTTGAACAGGAACAGGAAGAACCACCAAGCCCACGTGGCCCATCGCCAGAACCAAGAATCGAGGATTCTGAGTGTCATCGTTCCCAGTCTGCTATTTTCTTACGACACTGGAATCGAGGTGAGAATAACTCCTGCACCAGGACAGATCTGATGTTCAAACCTGTCCCAGATTCCAAGCTAGCTAGAAAACGGGAGGAGAGGTCGAGGAAGCAAGCAGAAAGAGAAAGAGAAGAACGAGATCGGGCAGCTGCGCAACAAGCTAGAAAAATGACGACTCCGGAGAAACAACCGGAGATTTGTAAACCGCCTAGTCGAGGACCCCTCGAACCTGTCGTGTCTCCGTACGACAGGTACGCGGCGAGGCCAGGATCCTACGCAGATACTCCTGCTCTGAGACAGTTGTCTGAATATGCTCGACCACACGCTGCATTTTCACCTGCTAGACACCCAGCACCGCCAGATCCTATGTTACATTATATGTATAGTCCAGCTGCCAGAGAAAGATTGGAATTGGAACATTTGGAACGAGAAAAAAGGGAACGTGAAATCAGAGAGTTAAGAGAAAGGGAACTGAACGATCGTTTGAAGGAGGAATTATTGAAAGGAACACCTAGACCGATGCCTGCGCCAGCGGTGGATCCGCATTGGTTAGAGATACATCGTCGTTACGCAGCCGCAGGATTAGCACCAGGACCATCAGGACCTCCTCAAGCTTTGCATCAGTTCGGTCTTTACGGAGCACCACCTGGTCCCAGCCAAATGGAAAGAGAACGTTTAGAAAGACTAGGTAACGTTTACTCTCTACCAGTACAGCTCTACTATTCCCCAGAAAATGCGTATCTCTCTTCTCGCATATTGGACTGAACGCAAAATTAACTATGAATGAGTGATTTTAGGCTTTCGTGAACCGAGTGGCCGCTGGTCAGGATTCCTGGTGTAAGCTGTACCTATTTCTTGGTATATCCTCTTGCACTATTCAGCGATGATATCATAGAAAGGCATACAATTCTTGATCAGAATATCAGAAGGATGCAGTTTACACCTGGCACCCTCGAGCAGTGATCACGATTTTTATTTTGATACGGACGATTTGTAAAATTTAACTAAGCATAGGATCTAAATCAGCGTTGTCCAAGCTAAGCTCTATCAGCTTAGGGAGCTCTATGATTTCATTCAATTACCATATTGACAACATATAACTTACACAACGAGCTCCATTCATGGACAGTTCTGATCTAGCGATAAAGCGAGACAACAGTCGTTTCCGAATGTTAGTTGCCTTCAGTTCCGTATTGGGCAACATGAATATTCCATTCCCCATTGATTTAATATGCAACTACCACACGGAAACGTCAAAGATCTGACAGAAGAGTGCCGCAAAACTAGAAAAATTCGTTGTCGGAAGAAGTACTATGTAGCTGGTTAGATTTAAGAGTACGACTGGGACAGTATGTTTGATCGAGGCGCTGTCGGGTTTAGGGATACCGACTGCAGCCGGCGGGGGGCCAGCGGGTGCAGGGGCTGGCCATCCCGTGGCGGCTCATCACCACGGCCAGCTGGACGAGCGACTGGCTCTAGCTGCTGACCCGATGGTCCGGTTGCAGATGGCTGGCATTTCGCCCGAGTATCATGCTCACACTCACGCGCATACGCATGCGCATACGCACTTACACTTACATCCGGGACAGCAGCAGGCCCAGCAACAGGCTCAGCAACAGCAGGAAGCGGCTGCGGCTGCAGCTGGATTCCCCCTGCCTGGTAGGTCCTACAAATCAGGATGTTTGCGTACGCTCCCGCAAGATGATCGCTCCTTTCACCGACTATTTGCAAATTGGCGCTGACGAAAATGATCATCTTCAAAGTGTATCAGAATTGTTTAAAAAAAAGTTGCGTAGATACGAGACTGCCTTCTTGGCTCGATGATGTACAAATTTCCATCATTGTGTTTAAGACTGTTTATCATCTTTGTGTTTAAGACGTAGGATACTTAAGTGTGGGATTCGACTTTGCGTTTCATATTAGATTCATTGGAACTATAGGATATTAGATAAGAATTGTAGAGATAATTATGGATAATTGAAGTATCATTGTATGCGGGACTTTTGTTTTTCTTTTCGTTTTTTTTTTTTTTTTTTTTTTGGAGTCTGTGATCGGTTAAGAGCGGTCGATTGCGTGTAAGCGTACTGTAATGTGCTTTTCATTTAATCAGTTTAATAATCAAGTCATTCTAACTTAAATGGAGAGCATCTTCATAACTACCGCAAGAGCTTTTTTTTTACAAGGTGTGAAAGAAACGAACAAATTTTTCTCTGCGGCAACATTTGTTTTTGCATTTTTCTGTCGCTTTTCTCGCTATGCCATTATATACAATATAACTTGGCACCAGAGCTTTTTCGATCATCGTGCGCAGCTTCTGGGTGACGGTACGATCCATCAATAAAAGGATTCAATGAGTTTTTAATAGCGTGAAAATTACCTTTAAGTAAAGTGCAATGAATTGTATGCGTGGTACATGCGTGAATGGGAACTATACAATGTCTGTACAGCACAAACACTTTTCATACTGTACTGTCCATATTGATGATTCCCTTTGAAAACTGCACACTACCATCATAATTTATCAACAGTACAGCTACATAATATTTGTATATATTTTTTTTTCTATCATATTGTAATATATCATTGGCGTTATTTATAGTCTGTTTAAAATTAATGGGGCTATTTATAGCCATTTATTGAAATTCGTGGAAATGATAATGCTTATCGTTTTAATTCACAATCTATCGTATCCTCCTTTACACTATACTGTTCTCGATGACTTCAAATGCCCTTGAATTTATGGCCTCGATTAGTCGAGTTGATTTTCTACAGACTATAGAGAAACGAAAGATAGTTGCAGTGGTACGGCATTCGAAAACAAATATCGTCCAACGAAAAAAGAAAGAAAAAAATATCTCACGCTTCATCATGCATGCCTCTATAAATTTCTCAAAGCTTGGTATATATCCTATGAAAGGCAAAACCCGTATATCTTTTACAGTTTATTAATGTTATCTATCTGTACAGCGGCAGCTGGCGCAAATTATCCTCGACCAGGCTTAATGCCCCGTGACCCAACACTGGCTCTTCATCCCGCGGAACTTCTTGGAAGACCTTACGCGGACATGGCAGCGCATCACGAGCAATTACAACGTCATCTCATGATGGAACGTGATCGATTTCCTCCTCATGCATCACTCGTTGCGCATCACGAGGAATATCTAAGGTTCGTCCTCTAAAATCCATATAAAAGGAAGCTTAAAAATATGTCTGCTTAATTTGACGACCAGTGTATATCGGACTAACAAAGGGTGTTTTTTAGACAACAGCGCGAACGTGAACTTAAAGTTCGCGCACTGGAAGAAGCTGCACGTGGATCACGCCCTTAAATGTAGTTATATTTATATATGCATATATTCTAACAATTATCCATCATTAATTAGGGATGAGGCGAGATCTCGTTAGAAAGAAAATTCCATCGACGAGAACTCGTTACGCGGTGACTAAAAATGCAAACACATACATTCAATACATACGTACACGTACAACAACACACAGCAACAAACACGCAATGTGCTTTTAAATAAGAGAAAAAGAAGTGGAGGGATAAAGAAAGAGAGAGGGAAAGAGGATCTGCTCAAGATCGCTGACCTTACGTTTAGGATCAGAAATTATTTTTACGGTCTCCCTTTAGAGATAAGTAATTAATGAGAGTAAAACGTAAGGATTGTTACGATATGTAACTTTTTAGTGTAAATACGACACGATTTAAAATATAGTGCTAGGTTCATCTAGCACCAATAGAAGATTGAAGTTTATATAGATGTATACACACACACGTACACATGCATATATATATATATACATAGAGCGACCGCTTGACGTGTAAATTTGTTTGAAATTTTTACATATATATGTATATATATAATATATAATATTATATATATTATATATATATTTATTACAAGCCCATAATATTACCAACATGCTCAAACGGGATTCATTTCGTTTGATTTTATTTTCATAGCGGTGATAATGCCAAAGTGTTCAAGAGGGGAAAATGGTTCACCGCATTTTCCTTAGCCCTTTCGTGCAGGAAAGTAGATCGTTCTCCACATTTCTTTTACACACTCGATTATAATAATATCGACGAACATGAATCGTGTATTCGAAACGAATGATAGTTTTGTAATATTTAGAGTAACTTCCGAACATGTTCGACTGTCCGTGTTTGAAGAAAACCCGTATCGTGGACAGTTTTCACAGACTTTTTCCGTGTTCTCTTAGCGTATCATAAGATGTATATTTAAGTTTTAAATAATTATGTAACTTCTGTGTCGGACAATTTGTATATTTTCTATATGTATCCTTTTAAGATTTTACTCCGGAGACCACACGAGCGTTTGATACTAGTTCGATCGAGCGGCTGATTAGCAATTATAAAGATGAAAAAAAAATGATAAAAAAAAATACAAACAAACAAACTTTGTAACAAAGTGACCAAAGTTAAAAAAAAGTTTATAGAAAAACTGTGTGTGCCGACGCATAAACTTCCATGGTCGTTCGCTCCACAGAGTATACTGAATTATCCTGTATAGTGCAGGCGCTGGAAATTAATGCGTGAATGTTTTTCAATGAGAGAGAGAGAAAGAGAGAGAGTGAGAACAAAGCAGATACTAAAGAAAAGATCATTTATTCTGACGACCATTTTCGAACATTTTCCGCTAATATAATTAATTCAATGTAATCTAGTTATTTAAGTAAGTAAAAATATTTCATAGGAACGTCCAGTTTTACCGTATTCTTTTTCTTCTTGTATATTTCTTTCTTGTTTCATGTTTCCACGAGCGACGTTCGATGATAATCCTTTAGGAGCCAAAAATGCAATTGAGAAAAATATTGTTTCGTCGTTGTGTTATGGTTTTTATCTGCTTGCACGTGAAAGGCGATAATATATTTTTACGTATATCATAGAAATATTTGAAAGAGAATTATACATTTTGCGTAGACATTAAATTAGTCCTCGAGCAAACGTTTCTTTTTATCTTCCTTGATCTGTTACCAGATAATAAGTGGAAGAGGAGAAGAATGCACCGAATGGAAATTTTTATGTAATCTGAAAATCGAATCAATGTATAATTTCTTATTACCAGTTTGCCTGTCACTGGATTCCTTGGACAGAAATAAATACCTGTCTTATAAAAGACTATCTCTTAGTGTCATCTTATCGTAACACACATCCAAGCTGTAACATCAAACGAATTTGTAGAAAGGACAGTAAATGAATCAAGCCAGAAGTTACATCAAGCTAGCCTAATTAGTTTTGCACATGGTATTTGTTTTCCTCGCTCTTCCCAACAGTTGTCGGTATGTTTTTATTGACCGTAATGTGAAACCCAGCCTCCGACCACTTTACGTGGGAGTCATCATCGCACCCATCTATGTATACACTTGTACATTTGTGTCTGTGAGAGAGGAAACGAGTGTCATGTTGACCATTCAGGAAACACTTGTGTTAAACTACGAGAACGCAAGGTTTCCAATGAATATTTACAAGGATAGTTGATACACAGTACTTTATGATTAATTTTGAATTTTAATAAAAAGGTAATGATCGCTAAATAATTGATAATATTTCTCACAAATCTAGAAAATAGTGTATCCTACATTCCTTAGCCGTACGAATAATATCGTTACTTATTACATTTTTTTAACCACTTTTTAATTTTCCTATTTAGTTCTGCTTCTTCGATGCCTGTGCACGAACGCGAAGGGTGCAATTGCATCCGGAAAATGTACTGCATGCGTTGATTTACAAAGAAAAAAGCAAGAATTAGGTATGATAAATTGCTGCTAATTAACAACTACTTTAATGTGCTTTTTTTTAATTTTAACTTGTACATTTTTTTTACAGATTTTCCTTCGAAGTATGATTAATGATTTCGTTTTTTGCAAGCGGTTCGTTCGCCCTGCAATAGGATGCACGTGCATTTCACGTGTGTATTCCAAAGGACAGGAAGGGATAGGGTGGGGATTTAAAGACAACCCGCCGGGGTAAAGAGGGAATCCCGGAGGAAACGAGGGAAGCCACTACGCTTAGTCATTCATAAATGAACCGCCGCGCCGGTGTAGTCGAAGGCCTCTATTACATTAGTGTAGCTGTTTGTACGATTAATTGATAGCGGCACGTTGCAGCATGGCTGCGCGAAAGAAAGAGGAATCGTCGAAGCAACGTTATCAAGCAAACGCGCGTGAGAGGGATCGCACCCATAGGTAAACATCTTTTCTTTTTTTTTTATCAAACATTAAACATTGATTTTTTAATTACAACAGACAAATGAGAACGATGTTCAAAGTATGCATTTATATTCGTACATTGAAGATAAGGATACATCATTAATTAAATTTAACGATGCGTATGTATATTACTCAAAGTAATTAGGGGACTACTTGTATATACAAACTATTTTTCTCTGCTTAAATAAGTATTAAATTTAATGTTGCATTAAATTTGGAGTATAATGTTGAGACCTGTAATTGCTTTGAGCGGCGTATAAACGAAAAATTCGTCTTTTGGTTCAGGGCTAAATTCAGTAGTACAAAATTTGCGAATACTCATAACGAGGGTAAGGAATCCAAAAACGAGACTCAAGAAATCCAATCTTCGCTGTGCAGTGTGAATACGGCGTTCAGTGCCTTGAGAACATTAATACCGACGGAACCTGCAGATAGGAAATTATCGAAAATAGAGACATTGAAATTAGCCAGCAGTTACATCAGTCACTTGGACGCTGTCCTTGTTGCTGGGCCTATAGATCAACCCTGCTTACGTATCGAGACTAACGTTGGAGTTTACGGAACAAATCATTGGGACAATGAACAAAGAAGACCGCAAGTTTGCACATTTTGCCTTGCCATGCATAAAAGATATGTAAGTTAATAAGTTATTAGCATAGAGGGATGAATTAACATTTCTATACATTGTAGAGCAAGTGTTTAAAGTACTAATCACAATACGATTTATTCAATACATAGGATTCGCTCAAAAAATTATGCGAAATTGTTGCCTTGGAGTAATCTACTATAACTGTACAATAATAGTAATAAGAATAAAAAGGAATAGCGTATTAATCAATGATCTCTTTTTATAATTTACAGAACTTAAAGATCGCTCCAACGGTAGTTCCAAATTACTAGACGGTGGATGTTACTTAGACGAATACGATAAGGTCGCCTGATTCATGCGACGTATAAAGTTTTCTATATATAAATAATTTAATGTACATTCCTTGTATATATTCATATATAATTAATTTTAATAAATTTTATATTGTATGTACATTAGCTCTATCGAATTCGTTATTTTAAGTGCATTATGGATAACGAGCAACGCCGTGATGACTACGATTGATGTAAATTCTATTTTATAACGTGTATTTTTGTTTAGGAGGGTAGAGATGAATTCTATGGGCCATGTATCCGCAGCTATCTTTTGTTATCTTTTCTCATAACATTTGAACATCGAGCGCCATTAAATTTCTAGTACTACCGAAGTCAGAATAATGTTGATATAATACATTAAATGTATTATTTTTGATACGTTTCTCTGTAGCTTGACGGATAAATTTAGGTTGCTAATTATCGAATGAATATATTAGAGTAACATTTTCCTGAGATTCAAATAATAGTCAATATCAATGATATACAGATATCACGCTGACCAGGGCAGTACGGCGGCGAATGTTTCAGTCTTTCGAAGTCAACAATGCTGTGAGGAAGCCCATTTTCGTTTTTCTCTCCGTTCTCGTTTCAATTTCAGTGTTTTTATTCGGTTATTCATTGTGAGCTAATCTATAGGTAATCATGTTTGCTACTGAGAAGATATCCCTTGAATATACTCGTATCCTCAATTAGGTAAGTTTCGTGAAAAAAAAGGAAACCTCTAATACGAACCATAGTAACCGCAATCAATCACCGCCATTGTGGTAAAATTTAATTCAATGCTAATATTCGCGAATTAAGAATCAAGTTCTTAAGTGTGCCTCCGATTATTCGTCGGGACTAGATTATGACTACAGTTTCAATTTATGAAAATCTGGAGTAGCGTAATTCCTTTGTTGCATCATTGAAAGTCAATTGAATTATTTATCGTAGCCTATACATTATATCGTCATACAAGAAATTTTAATGAATTCATTTCGATACAATTCTCGATTATCTATCTACGGTGCTTGAAGGCCTAGACGGGCTACCAGTCTAGACGGATCGAAAATTTAAACTCGGGAAAATTAGCGCCCTGAACGGCGCGTACGACCGCCATCTTGTAAAAGTGTCTGTAGTGTTTGGAGGTTTAGAGAGAAAGAACAGCAGCTTCGCCGGAGGCTGGAAGTCCTTTTGAAGTGGTTGCAACGGTCCTTGGCAGTCCCTGGGCACCCAGGTGACCTCGTGCGAGGCCAGGGTACCTTCAAGCTGCTAGGACAACCTCACGGCCAAGAATCACAGATACACGCCCGACTCTCGCGAAGATGGTGAGCATTCTCGTACAAAGATTTTTCATCTAACCCCTCGGACAAATCTGTTTTTCTTCTATCGTGTACGTCCAATCTCGTCGACCTGGTGTTACATTCGTTAGACAGCGTCATACGCGAACCGTTCACCCTGCCAATTAAACAAGATTATTTCATTGTTATCGATGTTTCTAATCTCGGCTATTAATCGGGCAGCTCTCTCAGCTTGTCAATATTTTTAGGTGAGCGCTCCGACTTAAAGTGGTCGCTTGACGACTTTCGATGCGTATCACCGAACACGTTCCTTGATAGTACTGTACATTGACAGCGAAGCATAACCTACGAATATTTATAAACGCGTGAAAAAAAAAAAAAAAAATAATAGGGGCTCGTCGTAATGTGCAGATCGGGCGATCGAGTTGTTTTTGTTTAGATACAAGCTTTTACGATCATTGACAGTCCGATATGTTTCTTATCGATATTTGGGTGTCACGCATTCCGTGACACAATAATTGCGATTCTCTCGTAACTACATTCGATTTCGCGGCGCATCTTTCGATAGGTGACATAAAGGGCAGGAATGTACTATTTCTGTTGTTTTTTCTCCTTTTTTCTTCTTGTTATTACCAGTGAACGATTTGGCGGAGAAAATAAATAATTTAAGAAGACTATTGTACGCGTCTTTTATGTATCATTCATGTTTCGCGTTTGTTGTGGTATTTGTCATCCGTTATTTACATTGTTTGTTTTTACTTTTTATCTTATGTAGTTATAAGAAATAGCAATGTATGTAAATATTTATAGGGTTGGATCATCTAGTTGACATAGTATATGTTTTATATCAATTATTTCATTAATGTTAACTTTATTATTATTTCGCAGGGTAATTTGTTCTGTTGTATCCTACTATCGTATATAAGTATCACCTGGATCGTTTTAATATCAGTTATGCTATTTAGAGTTCGGCATCAACGGGTGGAACTGAGGGGTCTAGTCCAGCCTCTAGCCCTGCCTCGGCTACAAGTCTCACCATGGCTGCGCCAAAATATGGTACATTGGTACCGAATCGCATCTTTGTAGGCGGAATTTCAGCTAACACCAGCGTAGAAGAACTTGCTCAACTTTTTTCAACTTATGGCAATGTAAAAGCAACAAAAATAATTGCTGATCGTACCGGCGTATCCAAAGGTTACGGTTTTGTTACATTTGAAACCGAAGAGGAAGCTAAAAGACTACAGCAAGAGGTTTGTAACACATATCATCGATTTACATATGATGCCTAACAATAATGAGAATTCCAATAGTAATTTAAAATTACTTCTGTTTATAGTCTGAATGCATTGTGTTAAGGGAACGAAAATTAAATATAGCACCCGCAATTAAAAAACAACCTTTCAATAGATCTTTCGATGGTGGTACTGGATCGCCACCCTCTGTGCCTACTAGTACTTACTACTACACGAATGGTCAGGAGAAGTATCCTTTAACTCGATCGATTAAGCATCCATGTATAATTCTACCATATAAAAACAATTGTACACTTTTTATTCTATCCAGGTATGGGGCTTGCGTATCAAAATGGAATGACATTTTATAATACAACGGCTCCAACGCCAGCAACGCCTATTGCTCCGCCAAACGATCCGACAACTATCTACCAAGCTACAGGAGTGTTTGGTAAATTTTACGATAAAGAATATTAAAATATCATTTTGGTAGAGTACAAGTTTCTCTGCTAATCGAAATACTTCGACCTCTAATGATTAGGGCCACAAGCTGCTGGTCATCAAACTTTCGCACCTGTGATGTATCCATGCCCTGCTCCATCTCTCTACATGCCGCAGCAGTATCAATATACACCTATGCCGGTAGGTAACGCGATAAAAAAAAAGACTGCGCCGACCTCTTACTCTGATACTCCCTTAATCTTGGGCCCCTTATACACACAACTCTCCCTATTCTTATGAATTGTCCACGGGTATAAGCTTGTACTTATATTAAAACGGTGAATCGGTTGCGGTTTGACAGACAAATGGTTTGATGGGAGAAGCCATACCACCGGCGTTTCTACCCAACCCTCAGCAAATGCCTACTTACGTCCTTCTCGACGCTATACAGTATTGAGGTCTAAAGGTACATTGGTCTATGCTAAATGAATAGCATGCAGCGCATTATCTTTGTGCGTTTTCTTTTCCTGTCAGAGTACTGCATGGGCTATCAATGCATGCACACTTTGTCTTTCTTACTATAATCTATGATTTGGTATTAATTTTTCACACGAGCTCTGCGTACGATTTGATACGCAGTTTTGTTGGTTTTTTTTCTTTAAGTTTTCATTTAGTTATTAAACGCACATTCTTCTTATGCTTCCATCTGCATTTAAAAAGAATTTGATTATAGTTGAAATGGCCGCTGTTATATTTCCTTTGTCATAGAGTGTATCGCAGTGTAACGTTATTAATGTTGTTTACACATTGCTCACTTTTCACTCAACGTGCATTTTATGTATCTTTCGACTTCTCTCGCATTACACACCCCCCCTGTCATGTTTCTGTGTCGCACAAAAATGTGTAGAACAAGAACAAGTATATTAATCATTGCCTGATACGTCGTAGTCGATCGTGAATAATATACAAACAGAAAAACTAAACACACAATTCATATTATAGCCGTGCACAAAAAAAGATTAAGCTCAGATTAAGGTAAAGTATGCCCAACTTGAGTGTCCTCGAAAAGCACCGTTCGATATACCAGAAGATTCTTATCTCATGGCATGTATGTACACTGACCTTAGTGCTTCAGAACGAGATCAACGTGCAGCACAATTTGTGTACGACACTTTTCTCCTCTTGTGACCCCTCAAAAGGAAGAAAAAAAGAAAGAAACAAAAATAGACGTCGCCCTTACAAATCTTTCGCATTTAAGTGACCAAGTAAAACATATAACAAATAGATATTCATCTTTTCTGTGCAGTACGAGACGTATTACACAGGGGCAACCGCCACCGGCGCTCATCAATACTTGCTTACCACTAACAACTCACAAAACAATACAAGCGGCGGAAACAGCAATTCAGGAAGTGGTAACAACGGTACAGGGGCAACCAGTCCACCGACTGGACCACCGCCGCCACTACCATCTATGCCACCGCCACCCCCGACGCATTTTTACGCAACTGCTGCCCCGCCGCCGCATCATCATCCGCCGGTGCCCGCTGGTCCTCCACCTCCGCAGATGGATCCTATATATTATCCTTTTGCGGCTGGTCCGCATCCACCGCCACCACAACACGCGCCAATGGGATTGATCGACCAGCAATTGTTGCTGTACCCCACTGATGCTTCGTGCCAGCAAACGTCTTCGTCCGATGGTCAGGCTGCTCCACAAGAGGTAAGAGTCGTTTTTCATCGTTACTTGTAAGACATTTGACAGTATCAATAATATCGAAATATCAATAGATCGTGCCATGAGTTCGTGCGATTTTTATTTTGCTGTCGTCTTCACCCAACATCACAATTGTTCAGAATTGCGCAATCAGCTAAATATTTCCGGCGAGGATGAACTTGCGAGATAAAGCCGCACGAATTTATTGTGAAACGTAATTTCGTAAAGGGAACTGGGCTTTTTTTTTTTGATAAACTTGCGTTACTGCTTTGAGAATCGAGGACTAGCTCAATAATGATACTAACATAGGAATCAGGGTGTACAATGATCGTAGTAATCAGCCGAATAATTAATCATCATTTATGAACGATGGACGAAAACTACCATTTGTGAAATAAATCGTAGGATTCTCGTTCGACATCGAGCCACTCGGAGCAACCGCATGGTGAAACACAGGCTGCTTCAGGGTCAGCCACACCCCTGGTTTCCTTAATGCCCGTGAAATTTCCCATGTCTGGTCGTTACGCCAATTATCACCCGATCGCTATACACGCCGCTAACTTGTACAGTTCCCAGACTTGTCTGAACGAGACTGACGACTGCAGCGCAAATCAGATGCATTGTAGGGCTATCGTTTATCATCCAACGGCCGTTTACATTCCTCACACGCATACACAGCCGTTTCACAACGCTTCTACCGGCGGCACTAGCCTGTTGCCAACACCGGCATCGGTATCCCAACAGATATACGATTCGGCCAACAAGAATCAGTGCTACAATTCCAGAGAATACTCGAAGTCCGGCCCGGTGAACGCCCAAACGAATTACACGAGGTCGCAGAATCACGGGCTCGCGTTGTCCCATCAGAATCCATTCGTTCGCGGTCAGAGCATAGGGAACACACAGTCGTACAACAAGCACAGTAACATAGACGGCAATTATAAGTACACGACGCCGGCGCCGAGCTCGCGTTTCTCCATGCAGTATAACAAAAAGATGAGCGGCGCCAACGTGGGCTCACCGGCTTGTTACATGGCGCAAAAGTCCGCGGACAATTACAATCTCGGTCAGAAGTCGGCCGCGTACGCGTCGAACGCGACCGGCCCGTCGTACAATAGCAACGCGAACGGTCAGAAGATGTTCAACGCCGCTCAGTGCTTCGAATACGCGAACGGCGGCCGTAGAACGAGTTCCACCGGTGATCAGTATTTCGACAAGTCGGCGAACAATTATTCGGCCCGCAAGAACGCGACCAGTTACAGAAACAACGGTATTATAGTCGGCGGTCAGACAGACGGTAGTAATAATAACTCGAGTGACAAATACGCGGCTAGTATCGAGAACGAGACGAGCAATTCGCAGGCCGTAAGTACGGAGAATAGTAGTTCAGAGAAGCCGGTGAGCCCACCGCCGGCACCATACTCGCCCATGACACGACCCCTTCCAACTTTGTCACCGCCCACGTCCCAGGTCCAGTTCTATGCAGCGCAAAACCGCTATCAGCCATCCCTAGCCCCGTCCCAGCATCAGCAGCAGCAGCAACAACAACAGCAGCAACAGCAACAGTCGAACGCTCAACGTCGGTACACCATTGGGCCTGCGTTGTCTGCGAGCAGAAAACCAACGGAGAAGTATTCGACGTCCGGTTCACAGACGGCTACGACACAGATGCTACGGCAGAGCAAGTATAAGGTGAACGGGATCATGCAGACGGGTAACAAAGTGTCCGAGGACAGTTTGGGTGGTGCTGGTGATGCCCCACCTGGTGTCGGTAGAATGCCGATAACACCGCCCGGCACACCAAGAACTCATCCTGCTGGGGATCAGAATCAGCTGACCGACACGTGCCATCAGATGCAAGCTCTGAGCCTTTGAACTCGCTCTCTTGATACACATCGTACACAGACACAGGCACACACACGAACAGAACATAATTACACGCTCGATTCGTTTTTCCTCCCTTTCTTCTTCTTCTTTCGGTTCTGATTCCCGGAACCGAAATGTGTCTATAGGTAACTTATATAGACGGATAGATAGATAGATAGGTAAATAGATACATAGATAGATAGTTAGATAGATAGATAGATTCATCTCGATTTCGAAGCCGTATGAAAGAATAAAAAATGGAAATCTAAAAAAAAAGAAAAGAGAGAAGCGTGTCGATTCACGGACGATCCGCATATTTTGAAAACTGCATAAGAGCGAAACCAGCGATTTAAAAGCAAAAACAATTTGAATGATTCTCTTCTCTTATGATCTCAGTCCCAAATCCATAAAAAAAAAACCAACAAAAAAATAACAGATGTAGAACGAAACGTATGAAAGACAGCAAAGTTATGAACGAGACGAAAGGCAGGCTTAGAAAAACACGATATACATAAATGTAAATTAATGCTCTTCGATAAATTATCAAACGTACTAAATTGTTAAGCATTTATAAAAGAATATATTATATATATTATATATTATATAAATATATATATATATATATTAAGATAAAATACGATATTTAAAGATTATATTAGTTATGAAAACAAAATGATATACACGGTTAATATATATATTATATATGCATATATAAAAGATATATATATATATATATACATACATTCAAGTATATTATATATATGTATATGTCGAAGAGAACAGATATAAATTAGTGTAAACAAGAGACAAAGAAAATGAAAAGAAAAATCTTGTCAAGGAGTCACGTTATTATCATCTCTTTAACGGGAAACGAAATACTAACGAACGTCGGAAAAAAGTTATATCTTAAATAGATACACAGATACGCTACATTATTTAAATCTATATATGTTATATATGCAGTATTTAACGTTATGCGCGATAGGCTCGACAAACCATTGAATCTCACGAGCAAGGCTAGAGTAGGATAGATGGATTTCAAACAGACGATAGAACATGAAAACATAGACAACAACAACAAAAAATGATAACAGCAAATAATGTTATTGTCGTACAAAAAACGAGCGATTTGTTATGTGTTCAAGAAAAAAGAAAAGAAGAAAAAAACGATGGGGATGATTATTATGATGGAGCGGAAGGGGGTAACAGGGAGGCGGAAACAGAGTTGATTTCATAAAACGGTTGCTCAAGGCACTGCCACATCTCAGTTTTGATTTTCTACCTGAAACATGGTGAAACAGTACTTATAATTTGATTAGAGTAACCGTGAAACCCACATTCTCATGCATTTCGGGACACTGTAGTAGCGGGAAATTAAAAGGAAACAAACCAGTAATAAGAAGCACTGATTTATCCGTTCTTTTCTTTCGGCAAAATATCCGCGCAAGAGAAAAGAAAAACAAGAGATCATAATTTAGCAGTCACAAAAGGAAGAAAAAAATGGAAAAATGTGAAAAAACACAAGCCCCAATTTACCCGAAAAAGTAAACACGATAAAAGATATACTTTAAAAGAATAAAAAGGAAAAAATACTAAAAAAATAAAAATAAAAGTATGTAATAATGAATTAAATAAATGTGTCGGCTGTGAGCTTCCAAGCAAATAACAATAATTAAATTATTATAATATAAAAAGTTAAATAATATTCTACCTAATTGTTATGATCGTATAAATTTCTTTTATCTATAACGAGAAATTTGTTATCTCATATCTCGCATATTGTAGCTATTATTGTCTATTTAAATGAGAAAAACGAAAAACGATAACGAACCGAAGGTTTGTGTGGCGCTGTGATTTAGATATCGCGGCGAAATAATATAGCGGACAAGTACGAAGCTTAAGAGAGAACAAAAAAAAGACAGAAGAAAATATAAAACGAAGAAGGAGGGAGAGTAAGAAACAAAGAATATATTCAAGGGATACGTAGGTGAGACGACAAAGGCCTAGAACGCATATAGATTACCCGTGAGTCGTTACGAAGAGAAATTAATTTATTGAGAAAAAAAAGAAGAAATATGCAAGAGTGCCTTCATTTGTTTTCGTGATTGTATTGTTGAACATTTGTTGCGTTACGTTCCAAGAGCCTCTAATGTTGTTATAAGAAAAAAAAAGATGTTTGAAGAATGTTGTTCCTCTATTTATTTATTGATTTATAGGCCGCATGGGCCTAAACCAGCATCCAGCGAATTTGAAAGTGTGAAAGTATGCTGTTAGAGAAAAAAAAAGGGAAAAGGAAAATGGTATTCTGGAAAGGGAATTATTTAGATGCGAGAAGGTTTTAAAGCAGATAGGATAGAGAGAAAACGAAGTAGCAGAGCAAAGGAAACATCGCATACGGCATTCGAGTCGCATGACCCCCTTTTTCTCATTATTATGCTCGTACTGAGAAAACGATATTAATTAACATATATGTTAATCGAATGTGAAAAAGATATACAAAAAAAAGAAGATAAAAGCAGCTCGTTTCGGCACCTATTTCTATGTATAATACACACGAAGATATTTCAGCAATATACATATATAAATATATACATATAAATATATATAGATATATATATATATAGCATATAAATATATATAGATATATACATATATATTTAGATGTTAATGAACGAAAGGAAAGACATGTACCGAAGATATATGGATTGTAAGTGCGATAGGTGCGTATTTGGGTGTGCATGAGCGCGTATCTGGATAGGTGGCTGTGATTATTGCGTGCAAGTTAAACAACAAGATTAACACGAGAAAACAGTTTACGTGTGTGAGCATTCGTGTGTTAAGTGCATCAATGTTGTCCCTCACACACATAAACACACACTACACACGCATATTTCATACACGTATACATACGACGCATACATACCTACATATATATATATATATAAATAAATACAAAAAATATATATATATCTAATAACGAGAAGTAATACGGCAGCAAAGTACGATTCTATGTTCAGTTTGGTACCGGTCTAACGAGCGAACAAAACGTGTTGATAGGAACAAATCGTTTAATTGCAAGTATTATACATGTACTAAATTCAACGTAGAATGGTGCTGTTACGATATAAAATATATACTTCGCAAAGTATAAAATAATATAAAAAAGAGTCTAAGATAGATATTAGCGGGTATGCGTAGTTGAATATAGGATCATAATTGATGTATATTATACACACTGTGTAAGTGGTGTGCTTTCTACGATTGTGGATCGTTGTGTACACTCGCGATACGTTGGAGCTTAATTTGCTGACATAAATGAAAGATTTTTGTTATTAGCCACTAATTGTTATCTACTATAATTTAGTTTCACTTCGAAATTTTTACCGCTCGCTACATGTTGCTGACGCGCGTTTAGCAAGCGCGCGATAATTTATCATTACTTCAATTATTAAATACCGTTAAGCCAACGAAACATGCCCGGTGCAATCTGAATGGGCAAGCTGTTAAATTTTTCGTTTTGATGATTGCACGCCTATAGATTTATTGTAGTTTGCCAAGAATATATATATATATATACACACGTATATCAAGTACGAGTCTATTATTTAGTTCACGATTCGAAAATGAATCAAGATATATGCATTCCACAATGTATAAAGCATACCTCCTAAAACACAGAAATGGATGTATTTAAAAAAAAACATAAATTATATATATATATATATATTATATATATAAAACGACATGTAGGTTGTACGACACAAAACTATCCGAGTACTCGATGATAATAAAAAAAATATATTACTTATAAGAGATGCATATATTTAAAAACGAAATAAAAACAACTGTGCATGAACATTATATAGATGGAAGAGCCATAGCAAAGAAAAGGTATAGATTAAAATAAGTGTGAATCTCTCCTGCAAATATATAATAATAAAATCTCATTAAAGATATAAAATATACAATGAATGCTCCAGTACATATACATTGTATTTGTGAATTTACTTATCTTATTTAATTTCATCTGTTTGAAAATTTTTTTAAAACCTAAACTTTTGAATAGGCGGGATTAGAATTGAGTTCGCATTACTTTTAAACATGTTAGCTTTTTTTATTTAATATTCGTTTCATTAATACATTATCCAATTATGTCCTACTTACCATTAGTCTCTTTTTCACTTGCTAAATAGATAATATAATTTAAGGTATTTGCACTAATACGCTGTACTAATTCTATCGTATCACATGATTTACCATAAAGCGGAAATCGAAATACATAACGAGTCGAATATAGCGGAATATATAATATGTTATATATATTTTAGATTAAAATTCGGAAGTAGTATATAAGTTGCACACTTTCTACTTCGTATTATTAATATTATATGCCTAATTCACATATAATAATCTGGATAATTTTCTTAATACCTACGAGTGGAATATCTTCTTTTAACGTTTATCAAATACTTCACTAAGATCACATTAATTATCATAGTTAATGAACGTCCTTTTGTCAGGAAAATATTTCCGACTACATGTATGCTCGTATATTAGGATTTCTCTAACAAATGCTTGTTCGTAATACAATTATTAAATGTTTTCAAAACCTCAAGTATGGCAGTATAAAGACCACAGTAGCATTAACTTAGTTTTCAACTTTTCGTATTTTTCTCTCACTCTCAGTCGATAAATGCTTCAAAAATTACAGGAATATTCTGCATTCGCTTACTGTAATATTAAGTAACGAAAAAAAAGATATCCAATTACGAAAATGGCTTTGTTCTCGAAAAGTTATTTAAAAACGTATAAAAAGATCGGTATACTTCAAGCACGTTCTTATTTCTAGCCAAGCATTGAAAATTCGTAAAACTACAACTACAAATATCAAAATCTAATGTATGGCTTTAGCTGGTATACGTTCACGCCATTTATAACTCAGTCGTCATATGCGATGTCAAGGCTTGCACACGAGTGGCATTACAGCTTTTGCACAGTACATGATCGTCCAAAGGATAACAACCACGTCCCTCGGAATCAGAAGACAAAATCAATCCACAATCCTCGCATTTGTAACACTGTATATGGAAACTACGGTCCAGCGCTACAACGCGTACGGTTTCATCTTGTCCTGGTTCTGGCATTATGGGCAATTTGCAGACACAACACCGTGGTGCGAATTTTCTGTAAGACAAAAGAATTACATTCAACTCAATTTCCATAATAAATCGAATTGCTTGCTCACCGGTAGCCCCTTGGCTACTTACTTGTGGAAACACTGAATACAATGAATCTGATTTGTAGCGTCAACGGTAAACGGTATACCGTCCAAGCTTTGGCCGCAAACAACGCATGTAAAACAGGACGGATGATAAGGTTTTCCTGTGGCCCTCAATATTCTGTCAAGTATCGGTCTGGTGCATACGCAACACTTTTCCAAAGTATTTAAGTAATCCTCCTCGCAGTATGGTTTACTCTCCAACGAATAGAACGGTTTGCCCTGCAGATTGACTTTACAAACGTAGCAAGAGAAGCAGTCGATGTGGAACACCTTGTCCATCGCTGAACAACCGTTGCCTTCACCTTCAACCTTACGACCGCATTGTGCGCAAATTCCATATATATCGCTGTCCTCGGCGTTGTCTTCCATTCCTTGGACCAACAGGTCAGTCAATACGTCCACCTGCAGTAAAATTCATGATCGAAGAAATATTTTTTTTGTTGTTTTCTTTTTACAAATCTATATTACAATTTATTACGCTCGGTGCAGCTTTTAACGTACCTCCTTAACTGGAGATACTTTCCCTTGCGGTTGAGTGGACGTGGCCGATCCATAGCCAGAATACATGGAATAATTGCACGATAATTGCGATGGCGGTCTGGGATTAATCGGTTCGTATATAGATTCGTACGTGGAACTGGATTGCGAACTTGGACCGTAAATATCAGTTGGATAATTGTCAGAAGGGAAATCCGTTTGATACGTAGCGCGTCTTAATTCGCTGTAACTGGACGACACGGGACTTGGCGGAGGTGGTAATTCTTCTGGCGGCGGTGGAAAAGAGCTACCCGGAACACAAGGAACATATTCCGATGGTTCAGGTGGTGGTGGTAAGTCGTCTATAATTATAATAATTCAATGATAAATTGTATAATAAAATCCTTGCGAACGATATGCTTAAAAATTATGTGTATATCTTTTTTCTTCCGATCTCACCGTTACTATGCGTTGACGGGATATTGCAGTACGTATTCTCTGGTTTCGAATTCCATTGAATATTACTATAGATTATGTCTTTTTCAGTCCTGGCCGTTTTATTAACTGGCACAGATATTGGCGGATCTATATTGCTGTACACAACATTCCTGGATGCTCTTGAATGTTCCTCGGCTGGTACTTGCGGGGCTGGCGTATTTCCAACGTTCGAGTAAAAATTCTTTTCGTTGTATCCGTATTTCGGCTCGAATTTTTCACCCGCCTGGTGTACATAGAAGTTTTCATTGTTCTGATAACTTTTAGGAATGTCCTTCCCGTTCGTCGGCGACGACATCGAAAAATCATTCTTCTCTATATTTAATGGCGAGTACGGCGAAGGGGAATTTACATACAAATTTGACGATTTCTCATTTTGTCCAGAGTTATTAAGTACTGTACTATACGATGGAACGGCTGTAGCCTTTACGGAGTAACTTTGCGGTATCTGAAAAATATTTTATACAATCAATACACTGTGTACGTTTCATTAATATAGATCTAAGCCTAATTGTTTTTACCATCATGATTTCCATGTAACAATGGAACAGTCATAGAAGAAATACATGAAATATTGGACGAAGTAGAACAAATCGTACTTTTCATTATATTTGTACAACTTACTGACCTGTGGCTGGGATTTTTTAGGTTTCGGAGGAACGGCGGGCCCCACTTTCTTTCCAGTCTTGGCGACTTTAACACCATCTCCGTGATTAATTTGTAAGTTTGTAATTTGCTGCTCTAGATTACTTATATTAGACATTTTTCTGCAATTATAATAATGATAATAATATACGTAAATTTAATATCTAACTATTACATAAAACGTACAAAAATGTTAAAGATAATTAATATGTTTACAATTATATTTAAGATATGGTACCACAGTGAAATAGTGTGTGGTGATTGTGTAATAGAATATATATATATATATATATATATTATTCGAAACGTTATCAGAAGAAATTATCGCTAGTTGAATTTAATATCTGTCAAGTAGAACTATATTATGCCACCTGCTCGATATAAAATGGAGTTTATACCATTGAAAAAATCATTAAATTTACCTGGTAAGTTTATGATACGTATCTTCCTTGCAAATGTTTCCTTTCGAGTACGTTTATAGACGAAAATCAAGCAATATTAGAGCTCGAAGAATCGTCAGATATATTTCGTGGTCGAACTGTGACAAACTGAATGGCTGAGTCATAAATTTCTTATCTCGCAACCCTCAGAAATTCCTTTACGATGACTTCTTCTTCGTATGCTTAAATTCAAACAATAATTAAGCAATGGTTCCGATGTTTATTGAATAAGCACGAAAGAAACGGTCTTGCAAATAATTCTTCGATCAAGCAACTCGCTTCGTTAACGAAGCTTGAGCGCAACTAAAGTACCAACTTTATTTCCGAACAGATTTTACCACACCCTAAATCATATATTATGACACTGTACATTGTTGCAAAGGTAAATTGAATTATTGAAATTTTTCTGCCCGGTATGAGTGTCACAAATGCGTGACACGTTCGTCAACGTAGAAATGAAATTTCGATTTCGTGTGCCCCACAATTATGAAGAAAAATCTGCAGGCGTTATACTAGTTCGATTAAAAAACTTCGCTCTATGTTATTCAGATATAAATTGTACTCTGATGCGATAAGAGGACTAAGCAAGATTGAAATAATTTATTTCTTTTCATTTCTTAATTTTAGGTTCCCTTCAAGCGTTCAGAAAGTCGCATGAATTAACCGCATTAATACTGAGCGCCATTTTTAAATGCATGGCTGCCGTACTTGAGTTTGGTCATAACAAAAATCAAAGCAGTATTGAACAATAATTATACATCGTCAGTTTCGTTAAATATTTGTTATACGATATGCTTGTTAACCAATTGAACGGGTTGAATAGCAGAAAAATGATGAATATTAATATTTTCATCGATAAAGATGTAATCTTGAATTTGCTTACTTCTAACGTTCTCTGCATTATCTGGAGCACTGTCGTTTCAACTGTCCCATTGTTCTAGTAAAAACGAAATTGCCTACGCTTGTGAAAAAAAACTCTGAAATAATTATTACGACGTATGTTTTATGGGGTAACAAATTTCATGGTCGAACATAATATTTTTCTATGTAACAAAGTCTTGCAAACCGCGAAGAATTACCTTGAAGAAATAAGTTGCAAAATTTATCTTAATTACCTTAATTAACGCAACCACTATGAAAATACTTGTATGTCGGGCATATAAAAATTCTTGCTCTAGTTACTACTTCGTTTAAAACATTAAAATAACAATCGTGGAATTCCTTGCGTTTAGAACAAAGGATTGTTGTGCGGCTATTACTGCCATTGTTAAGCAATTTTCTTTTTTCATTATGACGAAGGACATACTGCACGTACATTTTCCAATGTATCAAATTAACATGATGTTTTAGTAAAATACAACTTCTTTTGCCAAATACCATATACCTCGTTCACGTTTATAGATTAGACAGTATTCACTGGCCTTTTACCTTTATTTTATTTTTTTCTATCTTTGCAATATTTACGGTGCTTATTAATATTTCTACTGTCGTATCTCCATTTGTACACACGTCCTCTTCTGTGAAGCTTATCATATTACTTTAATACAATTTTTACGCGCAAGACTTTATTACATATGTAAGTTAAAGAGTCTTGTCACTATAATGACTGTATACAATCTGAAGGCTTTAGATATTACCGAGTTAATCGCAAATTGCAATAATATTGAATAATTATAAATATTACAGTATTCGCCAAGGAATGACTAATTCTGCGTAACATGTCGCGTTGATAAATAAAAAAGGAAAACCTAGGCTTCTTCAATTTTAAACACCCATACATATTTCGAGGTATAATAAAATACCAACAAAAATTATTTCACCGTTTCTTTATTAATCATTGTTTTTCTTTTCGAAGGTAAATAAGTTTGACGAAAAAATTTCTTGCACAGTCCGAATATAAATAACTCGCGTATTAAATTTTTTCATAATCTTTGAACACGTACTTCGGATGGTCGGGTAAGGTCAGAAAATATTACAGATGATATAATCGAGAAAAATGTATTTTTTCTAGCACGAGTAGATTTTTCTGGCACGAATATTTTCCTTGTGGACTGGGATTACCATATGATGATGATTCACAAAACGTTTGAAACTGCTTTGGCTCTATTATAAATCATCTCATTTAGTAATTTATGAACTGAACATTACCCGCCGCATTTATTCAATTCAAGAAGCCCATTTAGAGGTGCATAGTGGGAATAGTTCAGCGGAAAATCTTTTGTTTATATTCATTGGGGTATTCGTAGTAAATCTGATGCATGCAATTACATATATGTGCATTATATAATTTTCTTGCGTTCTCTATTGACCGCTATTCGGTATCTAGTACAAAGAAAAAGCGTTTACCTGATGCTCGAAGCTAAATATTTGCATTCAGGTGTCCTTAATACAGAGCTAAGTTAATCACGCAATACGAATATTTGTTATCGTGATAATTGACATGAAAAATTTTGCCTTTTATTTAAGGCTCGTTAATTTATTCGCGATAAAGTAATGCGTTGCAAAATCACAGAAGATAGATTTTGTTTATCTAATCGTATATAAGATTGAATAGATATAAGCGTACGTGAGTGGGTACAGGAACCATTGATATAACTAAATTATCGATACCAGAAGTTACGATACATTAGACACAATTTCTGTTATCAATATTAGATGGATATTTGTTGTTTGGTGAAGCTTATCTGTTGAAACCACCATAAAATATAATGAAAATGATTTTTGCGCCCACGAAGTATAATTGTATTATCTTTCTTTTCTAACATGTGTATAGATCTCAGTTATCTATATTTATTTCTGCCAATGAATATTTATCAAAATTGTTACGCTCAAGATATTAATAATAATCATTATCAGATTTCTCTGTATATACGAAATTAGGAACATTCTCGGTACACGTTTATGCAACGTGCAATTAAGAATATTGCAGATACACTTTCATGGATTTATAAGAAACGTTTTCGATTCAGTTTAACAATTATCAGATTGACTAAACATCCTATCCATGCTAATATAATTAAATGGAACAAATATATCCCGTTAGATTAAAGGGCATTAAAGAATCAGAGTCATCTCTGTGATTTAAATGTCGGCCGGCTGACTCATTGCCAGATGAAAGTGTTTTCAGAAAATGGCCGAAACAGCTGATAAACGTGCAGAAGGATTCCATAAGCTTCGTAAGAAGCACAAGAAATATTCTATTAAATTATCCTTTTTTTTCTTCGTTCTTTTTGTACTTATTTAAAAGTAAAACAATAGTTACGTTGAACGCAATTGCAAATCAATCTAGTTCTAGTCTCTGAATGAATATGTATATAATTTCAATGGCATAGATTGAGACCAGTCAAGACTCTGTACGTATATTATTCACGATAACGAGAGATGCTGGCGGGGCTTATTATGCTTCAACTATTCTACCGTCGTAATTTCACGGGGCTTCCCGTCACCGTATTGAATTGTATAATTCTTCGTGTATGTGGCATTCGGAAATCCTCTGCATGAGTTCTGTGCTATTGATGAGTTTCAACACCCCCCCCGCCACAATCGCAATCGGAAATATTATATGTGTAGAGAGAGGGTATGAATATCTCGAGTATGATGGTAGTGAGTCAATGGTTCATTTGCCTTGTCGCAATTGTTGGTAGTCTCAGTTGATCAGTGGACGTCGTGTCGATTTTATGTATTTAAGTTCTGTTTGAAGTTATGTTTCTCTTTTAACCGCACAGATCTGCGCTCTTTTGGAATTATATGGTAAAGCAACGTGTTCGATATATATATATATATATATATACACTTTTACGTTTTGTCATCAGTTCAACATATTTAATTGCCTCTAAAAACGAAAGTTTTATATGTTTATGCCTGTGCTGGTGGACATGTTACATATTGAACGAATAATGTGCTTAGAATTTTGTGCTACATATAATTGGAGTGTATGTTACTTTCTATAAAGTTCATTTAAGTTTAGAGCTTTTTTTGCATTGTCACATTGTGAATATTCAATTATTAAGAATTGAAGGAACTTTGGAATTAATTTAGATACTTCAATCCGAGGCATTTAATTATTACGATTTTATTATATTTTTATGTAACGTCGAGAATATTTATATTATGTATATTTAATGTGTATATTTAAAAATATACACATAATATACACATTTGCAATGAAATATATGTAGTGAAGTGTTACAAATTATGGTTTCATTTTCCAGGCACATCTTATCGGTATACCATGCAGAATAACTATAGAACTGATTCCAACAATGAGTCAACAGTGACCACAGTGTCCCAGCAGCATATAAACGAATCACAGAACAATGTTAAAGCAACAGAAAACACATGTTTAACACCTAATAGCAATCAGACATATTTTGCGGATGAAAAAGTTCAGATACCAGAATCGGAACATGTAATATGCATTAATTAACATTAATTAATGAAAAAGAAACAAATTGTACACGTTTATATATTAATATTGTTCCAATCTGATTTTACAGGGTATATTTAGTTTTAGAAAATTATGGGCCTTCACGGGCCCCGGATTTTTAATGTCTATAGCTTACCTAGATCCTGGAAACATAGAATCTGATTTGCAATCCGGCGTGGCTGCAAAATATAAGGTATTCGACTTTCGTTTCTCGTCTGTTCATACATCAACGTGCTTCGTTGCTTCAACTTTCTAATCTTTTGATCCTTTCATTTATTTTACTTTCTATTAGTTGTTATGGGTATTATTAAGTTCCACAATTCTTGGCCTTATTATGCAAAGATTAAGCGCAAGGCTTGGTGTAGTATCTGGTTTGCATTTGGCGGAAATGTGTTACAGACAATATAAGAAATTGCCCAGAATGATTTTATGGATAATGATAGAGGTAGCTATAATTGGTAGCGATATGCAAGAAGTAATAGGGACAGCTATTGCATTATCGTTACTAACAAACAAAGCGTAAGCATTCCAGTAATTCAATTTTATTGTCAGCCTTGCTGCTTTCTATTTAATATTGATTACTTTAGTCACACTTTTACATAGGTGTACTTTTTAATATATTTATTTTTATACAATGTCCACGTTTGGATTGTTTCAGGATTCCAATATGGGGCGGTGTACTTATCACAGTAATAGATACCTTTACATTTTTATTATTGGACAAGTATGGTCTGAGAAAATTGGAACTGCTCTTTGGATTTCTTATCAGTATAATGGCTGTGACGTTTGGTTACGAAGTAGGTTTCGGTGGCAAAATAAATAAATAATATGTAGCCAAATACTGATTTTATATAATACTATGTTTCAGTATATTGTTTCTGATCCTCCTCAAGCCGAAGTGATTAGCGGAATGTTCATACCTTGGTACAGTGATTATGATAAAAGTATGCTATTAAAAGCTGTAGGAATCGTTGGTGCCGTCATAATGCCACATAATTTATACCTTCACAGTGCTCTTGTTAAAGTAAGGAATCGACAAAGAGTATATGTAATCTTTTTCATGAAATTGAAGAAGTGGGCACTACGATAATTTACATAATCTGAAGCACCTAAATGGTATAAGTACAATTTAATATTTCGTTGCTTTCAGTCGAGAGATATTGACCGCAGGGAACCTAGAAAAGTTAAAGAGGCAAATATGTACTACTTCGTCGAGGCTTGCATCGCGCTTTTGGTATCTTTTGTAATTAATGTATTTGTCGTCGCTGTTTTCGCTGACGGTCTTTATAAGAAGACTAATTTGGAAGTTGTGAGTACAGAATACGGAATAATCGATAACTTTATATAATGTTTTACAGTGTATTTATTTATGCCAATATTAATATACGCTTTGTGTTTACGTTTTTAGTACAATCTTTGCGAAGAACATAATTTTACTTTAGGAATGAAAACGTTCGAGGTGAGTAAAGGCAAGATATTTATTAATCCATATTTCTATACTCGTTGAAATATTGTACCGACTCTCTGAATTTAAATTTAATTTTCTCGTATTGCAGAGAGAAAACACTACGATTTCGGTAGACCTTAACAAAGGTGGTATATTCCTTGGCTGCGCTTACGGTGCAGCTGCAATGTATATTTGGGCAGTGGGTATTTTTGCTGCTGGTCAGTCTTCCACTATGACAGGAACATACGCTGGACAATTCGCGATGGAGGGTTTCTTGAACCTTCAATGGGCTCGTTGGAAGCGAGTCCTCTTTACACGAATGATCGCAATTGTTCCAACCTTTCTCGTTGCATTTTTCAGCGACATAGATAATTTAACTGGCATGAACGACATCTTAAACGCTGTCATGACACTCCAATTACCTTTTGCAACATTGCCAACGATCGCATTTACTAGCAGTATACAAATAATGGGTGAATTCCGAAATGGACTGTACGTATCTGAACTGCTAATTATGTAACTTCGTTTTACCATGTTCGATATAATATCGATCATATCTCCTATTTCTTTTTTTCTTTTAATTTCAGAGTGAATAAAATTGTTGCGACAGCACTGTCAGCTGTGGTGATAACAATAAATATATATTTCGTAGTAAATACTGTTCAAGAAGACTTGCCACACCATTGGGCAGTAATACTTGCCATTTCTATATATTCTGTTCTATATTTACTATTTTGTTTTTATCTGACGATTCATATGGCTGTGAGTATGGGCGCGACATCCCTTGGTGACCATTGGGTACGTATCAAGATATTTTTCTTCTCTTGATTGTTAATTGAAAATTATACATTTCTTGTCGCAGTTGGTAAGAAAATATATTGGGGCTCCTGTAAATGTAACACTCGGTATATCGAATCCTGCAATATATGCAAGGTAAGAATAGCTTACATTTTATACACGAACAAGCTTTGCTCGACGATGTAGTCAATTGTTTTATAATATTTTATTTCGGCACAAATTGTAACTAATAACGTAATCTAATTTAATTTTGAAGTGCGTATGCATTTGTCGCAAAAACACATAGTGTTAAATCATTTTGGTAAATCAACTACTGTATAATATAAAATATATTGTAAAATATGTGTTCGGGCAACATTGCATACATGTTTCCACATCGAATATAAAATATATTGCGCTTGCAGATATATACATATATTTTTAAAAAAATACTAATACTATGTATAATAAATACTAACGTATGTGTGGCGTGTAAGCATTGTGATGTTTTCTTAATATCTTAAGTGTAGTTACAGTTACGTGTCGAATTATTATTTTTCATTCATAGCTTCATCAATGTATCAGAAACACCATAAAATGCATAGGAAAGTTCAATTCAAGCACCTTAAGCAAGTTTATTCTAAAAAAAAATGTAACAACATCTTCAACTCCTTAGGTGGTATGTACTTACGTTAAATACAAATATCTTCTTCTAACTGTACTTGTACGTGAATTGGTATTGGTAAAGTTCAATCGTAATATCGCGTTTAAAGGAAAGGCCTCGCAAACTTTATTTTTCGAACACTTTTGCATCCAGCTATTTAATATCGAAAAGAATGATACATTCAGGAAAAGATATTCGGTAAAATAAGTTATATCTGCAATAAAATATGTTTTATGTTCATTTCTTTCTTTATTCGTTACATGCTTTTATGCTGATCATTGTAAAGTCGTTTGTCGCAATCGGATTAAAATAATAAAAATGCACAATTAACCAGAAATATTTTCATTGCATGTATTTTTTTTTGTTAACCAATGCAAGGGCGAGCTTTTGACGTTGTAAACTCGATTAAAAAAATTTCTGTGCAAGAGGTAAGAGACTTCGATCTTTTTTTCTATTATTACGTATAGGAAGCTAATTTATTTGTTTTTTTCAGAACGAATCCAACATTTAATATTCAAGAAAATTGGTCTGGCAGCTTTGACGCGATACCAGATTATTGATAAATAATGGAAGCTATTTTTTCTAAATAAAACGCGGTAAATAGTGTACAATACTCATATCTGTAAAAAAAACTAACAGCTAGACAAATGCAAAATTCTTGTACAATAGAAATTTAAGTACTTAAGTTTTCCTATTGTCTCAGGCTTTTAACATGGATATACATATAGTGTTAATGACAAACAATGGGAAGTAATCGTAATTGTATATATTTAATTGTAAAATAAAATTAAAATAGTTTAAGGCCTTAAAGAAGATTCGTATGGAATATAATATAATATAATATAATATATCCGAAAAAGCAATACCAACGAAAAAGATAAATTATTGATTAAAGACATGTTGTGCATGTGAAATCGACAAATTTGGGCGATACGTTTGCGTGAATATATATATCTGAGAGGCAATGTAAAATGTATTGTAAATTGGTTTATAAAAATATTGTGTAAAAAATTCTTACCTATATTTATTATGCATATATTTTATTTTATATTCAGTTTATTTGGTAGACCTAATATAAATTTTAACAATACTTTTATTATATAAGAAGTCCAACTAGAAGTACTACATATAAAATACAAAATATAATAGATAATCTACATACCTATATGTATGTATGCATAAGTTGCACATTGCTGCAATTTAAATTTATAAGCTTTACGTATAAACTGTGTAAGTTTAGTATAAGTTTTATCCATAAGTCAGTTTAAAATTTATACAAGATTTAGTTGTACAATGTGATTCAGAATAAAAGTGGTATAAAAATAAAAATTGCTTTCTTCTCATTTCAATACGATATTATAATTAATTTAATATTACCATTCATTATCTAAAATCTAAACTATTTCTACTCCCTGTAAACTGAATTCGCAACAAATGGAAAAGTGGAATTCTTTTTCTTCATCGATGATGCTGCTTTCTATACACAAGTGTTTGAAACTACATACTTGTGCCTCTGCCATACCTACCCTCAAACGTGGTACAAAAATATTATAACAAATTTAATATTTAAATTATTTCTGCGTCCTGTAATCTAATGTTCCAGTGTGAAACTCTTAAACGAACGTTTACAGATGCTATTACGCATAATCTTTAACAGGGTGTTCAAACAATTAATTGTTTATAATAAATAAACTACAACTGGCATTACAGCAACGCTAGTGACGTGTAGCTATATCCTTTAGCTTTAATTTCGGACATAATTCATTAAAAAATCGTGCCCAGAAGCCGAGAAATATATATTTATTTAAAACGCGTACGTTCCACAATTTAACAGCTGCATAGTATACGACGTGATCAATTGACAGGGCGCTGGAAAAAGCCGAATGTTAATAGGAATATAGAATGCTAGTGGAGGTCGGTGCCAGAAAGAGATGGGAGGCTGTGGGAGAGAGACAGAAAACAGTTTAATAACTCTTGTTTATGCGGCGCCTGCTACTCTCGGCTAGACAAGGAACGCACCAGTCCAAAGAAGGACAGAGAGCATGCTACCTGTTGCGCCCCGCCCCCTTACGGAATAATAATATTGGCGGGGAAACATTGTTAATAACTCATTATCCATGATTAATTTATGCACTTTCGCGATTGTAGAATAATCTACGAACCTTCTCCAACTTTCTTGTATATAGTTTTCCATCGTTTTCTGCTTAAATAAATAAATATTAACAATTGTTCATCGCGCACGAGTACGGATTCCCGCTAGATCCGTCCAAGAATAGTAACTAATTACTCGATAACAGTTAGTAGATCAATTAAATCTGCAGTCAGAGAAGCTTCCTTAGACTGTCTACTTGTTAATCCATGCACAGAACATTATCAATTAACTGTAGGAAATCGTTTATTAATGAATAATGAGTACTACGATTCCCACCACGCGTGCGATATGTAACGGGTACACATGTCATTGAAATATTGTTTGTTTCAAACAAAACCGTATAAAAATTGGTATAGGAAGAAAGCTTGGGTATTAAACAAACAGAAGCAATCATAAAAGTAGATATTTTATTGCTTTGAATAGATTTTTCATGATTTTCAAATATAAATAATTAATACGTATATCAGTATGAGTCGCCTACGTAGGTATGTGACGTGCCTATTGAGACCTTATATTCGGGCTGAAAATCGCCGGCTGGTATTAGGATTATAGAATGACAGTGGAAGTCGGTGCCAGAAAGAGAAAGGAGACTGTGGGAGAAGGACAGAAAACAGTTTAATAACTCTTTTTTATACGGCGCCTGCTACTCCAGACTAGACAAAGAGCGCACCATTCCAAAGAAGGACGGAGAGAATGCTACCTGCTGCGCCCCGCCCCCTTATGCAATAATTACATTGGCGGTGAAAAATCGCTAATTACTCATTATCCATGATTAATTTATGCACTTTTGCGATCGTGGAAACATCTACGAACCTTCTCGAACTTTCTCGTATATAATTTTGCATCATTTTCTGCTAAAATAAATAAATATTAACAATTGTTCATCGCGCACGAGTACGGATTCCCGCTAGATCCGTACAAGGATAGTAACTAATTACTCGATAACAGTTAGTAGATCAATTAAATCTGCAATCAGAGAAGCTTCCTTAGACTGTCTACTTGTTAATCCATGCACAGAACATCATCAATTAACTGTAGGAAATCGTTTATTAATGAATAATGAGTACTACAATTGTCACTATACGTGCGATATGTAACGGGTACACATGTCATTGAAATGTAGTTTGTTTCAAACAAAACAGTGTAAAAATTGATACAGGAAGGAAGCTTGGGTCTTAAACAAACCGAAGCTATCATAAAAGTGGATATTTTATTGCTCTGAATAGATTTTTCATGCTTTTCAAATACGAATAATTAATACGTATATCAGTATGAGTCGCTTACGTAGGTATGTGACGTGCCTATTGAGACCTTATATTCGGGCTGAAAATCGCCGGCTGGTATTAGGATTACAGAATGTCAGTGGAGGTCTGCTGATATTCTGTAGACAAGGAACGCACCAGTGCAAAGAAGGACGGAGTGAAAGCTTGCTGTTCTGCTCTGCCCCCTTACGGAAAAAATGCATTGACAGGGAAAAATTGCTAATTACTCATTATCCATAAATAATTTATGCACTTTGGCGATTGTAGAATAAAGTGTGAACCCTATGCAACTTTCCCGTATAAAATTTTGTAGCATTTCCTGCTTAAATAATTAAGTATTGCTGTTCATGTCAGAGTGGTAACACAAGGGTCTACGCCACCGCAATGAACAATTGTTAATATTTATTTGTTTAAGCAGGAAACGTTACCAAATTTTATACAGGAAAGTTACGTAGGGTTCACACTTTATTCTTCGATCGCCAAGGTGCATAAATTATCCGTGGATAAATAGTACTTATTAATTTTTTCCTATGAATTGTCGTAATAGAGCGTCACATAACCTACATAGGCGGCACAATGCCGATATACGTGCACTTGTTCGTACTTCAATCGTAAGAAAAATGTATACAGAGATATAAAATGTCAAGTATTTTGATTGCTTCTCTTTATTTAGATCCCAAGCTTCCTTCATGTACCAATTTTTATACGGGTTTGTTTAAATCAAACAATATTTCAATGACATGTGTACCCGTTACATATCGAACGCGTGGTGGGAATCGTAGTACTCATTATTCATTAATAAACGATTTCCTACAGTTAATTGATAATGTTCTGTGCATGGATTAACAAGTAGACAGTCCAAGGAAGCTTCCCTGATTGCAGATTTAATTGATCTACTAACTGTTATCGAGTAATTAGTTACTATCCTTGTACAGATCTAGCGGGAATCCGTACTTGTGCGCGATGAACAATTGTTAATATTTATTTATTTTAGCAAAGAATGATGCAAAATTATATACGAGAAAGTTCGAGAAGCTTCGTAGATTATTCTACGATTACAAAGGTGCATAATTTAATCATGGATAATGAGTAATTAGCGATTTTTCACCGCCAATGTAATTACTGCATAAGGGGGCGGGGCGCAACAACTAGCATTCTCTCCGTCCTTCTTTGGACTGGTGCGTTCCTTGTCTAGCCTAGAGTAACAGGCGCCGTATAAAGAAGAGTTATTAAACTGTTTTCTGTCCCTCTCCCACAGTCTCCTTTCTCTTTCTGGCACCGACTTCCACTATCATTCTGTAATCCTAATAGCAGCCGGCGATTTTCAGCAGAAAATTGTGCTCACAATGGATGGAATGCCTATTACAGATATTTCGAACGCAAACCGAATGTGCTCTGAGAAACAAAGAAAGTGTGAACTTTGATGTGTGTGCCTTTTTATTTAGGTCCCAAGCTTTCTTTATGCTCCAATTTTGTGTGGGGCTTTGTTTACAGCAAGTAATTTTTCATTTATATGTCGAATTTATAATCGTTAGAAATTTATTTGGGAAAAGATATTCGCTAATAAACACAAGTGAACAATGAGATTTTTATATTATCACCTTTATTTAAATTTAAGTGTCACAAAAATACTTTGAATAAGATACAATTTATATTTGTACACCTGTTTTATAATCGGGCAGTAAAATATAGCGGTAAAATAATTCAGTTTGAAAGAACAAAATTGTTGACAAATATCAATAAAAAGATATCCGACTTTCTCGTTTCCAGCTCTAGGTTCTTCTAATCTGAATTCACCTATATAAGAAAATACTATTCACAAACGCACCCGCATATAAACGATATTACAAAAGAGTAATAACAATGTGATTAAATATATTTTTTCTATTTAGGAATAATAGACGTTTTCACTTGATGTAGCATGACTAGATATGATTTGAAATATCGCAGACAATTATTACTCTTCTATTTTAAAACGCTTAAAGAATCAGACTGTGAAGTGAAAATTAAATTATTATCAATAATGCACAGTAAATAATGCGTACCCTGAGTTGATATATAGTTTTCACTTCTTTTTAAAACATATTTTAGTACCTCCATTTTTGTAGAATTATTTACGATCATCACAGATCATTTGCATACATATTTGACTAATCAGTTTAAGTAATTTAACACATTGTAACCACAGGAATAATTACAAATCTAATATGCTTTTATCGCACTATGAAGAAGTACGTCAAAGGATCATTACAACAGTCTTGTGCCCAACAATCAATATACGAATATTGTTCTTTCCTTTTTCGATTAAAATTTGTAAACTGTTAATGTACATGTATCCGGCTATTTAATTGTAAACTGAAATATTTTATCACCAATATGAAAGTGTAATGATTATAAAATACCCAAAAATACATCAAACGTTTTATACAAAACGAATCAGACTTTTTCTTTGTATCAGTAATTTACTCTTTAATCTGCGTAAAGACAAATATTCATTTGCAATCTATCTTAATTGTGCTAGTTAACTAATTACGAAGACATTCATTGTAGTGAAAACATTACATTTTTTTCTTTTTGTAATAATACTTTATCCAATTATATAGGATCCGTTGTTAGTCGAAGATAATACTGATTATGTTCCCGTTTGTAATGCCAATAAACAAAGCCAATTATGGATAAAACTAATAAAACTAACATTAGTATGGAGGATGTCAATATTGCTGAAATAAGAAAAAAATTCAATCAAAAACTAATTCTCCACTACTTTACGGTATAAAGAAGTAAATTTGTATTGCAATTTACCAGTAACTGCTGTTGTATTCATGCTATATGAAAGTTGTTCCCATTCCAATAGACATTCTTTTTCCCAATTTACAGGTACAACATCTTTCATTAGTGAAATAAATTGATTTAACGGACATAATGGAATACAACCAGGAAGTGTTAAGAGTTGTGGTTCCTCACTAGTATTTTTATAAGACACCTGTAAAAATATACTCGATTAACAGCTTCATACGACTTGTTCCAAATCGCGACTATTTCATTTACGTACCGTTACGAAAAATTGGTTTATCAAATTCACTCTCAATTCTATTAGAATCGTAGCAGTGTATGGCGGACAATGTGGTTCAAATACATTTAACGTCATCAGCATGTTGCCCAAAGTTTCATCATGAGCGCTATACATCCAGATTTTCCTATCTGGCGCTAACGCATTTTTCGATTTTTTCTCCATGTGGTCGATCATTTCTCCGAGTAAGGACCCTAAATTATTATAGTTCACATATTACAGTATATAAAAGGACTTGAATTCTTTTCCATTTATCATCAACACGAATATCATTTACCTGACTTTAATCTTTGGAGTATTTTATTGTAAGCGTTAATTGTGAAACTTTTTGCTGCAATAGGTTTAAGCTTGTCTGGAAATACTGCATTTGTCCATGCTGGCAATGTTTTATTATAAAGATTCTGTAACAAAGGCAATTGTCCAACAGTTATATCCATACGATCCATATATCCATACGATTGAAGGCGAACAGGATTGAAAGAGTAAAGAACACTATAAAACAACATACCTCGATGAACAGTGTATCATAAAGTTGTTCTATGGATCTCAGAGAAGATATTTTTTTCCCCGTTTTCTCTGTTAGATACGCGTATAGTTTCTTATTCTCTCTATCTATCCTCTTCATTTCATTGGAATGAAGAACTTTTTCTAGCTCATAATTGTATCGTGGACAATACTTTTTAGCTGCCAATACGTTGTCCTCGCTCTCAGGAACTGTGTGTACAGGAATAGGGATCCATTTGATGCTGTCCCATATTTGATTTCCTGTCGGTGGATATAGGCCAGCCAGATGCGATTCTGCCGACATCAAAGTACGATCCACATCCGTACTGTGAACGTAAATATCGTACGGTGTGTATTGGTCGCTTAATAGATGCGAATAACGTTTGCGCATCCAGCGACCAAGCATTAAATGTTGATGTTTTCCGACCTGTGAAACCGCATAATAAACGCATCATTTGATTTCGGGTATATAACAGAAACTTGAAACTATTCTTAAATATAGAGAGAAATTGGTGAAATAAAAATCGAAAGATGAACGAATGTGAATGATGCATTACGAGGATCGATGTCTACAGTGTTTGGAAATCAATCGTATTATGATGATTGTAAAATAAAAGGTCAATCAGCAGAAAGATAAACGCTGCAGATCAACTACATACTTACATTAGTCAATTGGCCATATGGAACAGGCCATTGGCTTTCATTATTATAAGGATCATTTGGATATGGTTTTATGGGCGTTCTGTCTCCGTGTCTGTATAACTGTCAAATGAATAAACAATTATTTTAGTAAATAATAATGAAAATTGTCGAGATCGCATCGACTATTTCAGAGTGTGCTGCGAAGAAGATAGAGAAAAAAACGATTTCGTAATACGGTCGATCAAAATTCTAGAATTCTGAGGAAGATTATTTAAAAATGATAATTGTATACTTACAACATTGGCGAATATAATCGTTCCCAAATCTGCATCCTGAGCGTTCGATAAATTAATAATATAAAATGATAAACTAACGACGAGCAGGTATCTACTCATATTTCCAAATAATTGATTTTACACTTTCGGCCCTCTAATAAGAGGTTTCATGTAGAAATTGAATAATACATCGATCTATTGATTATCACAACCTGTGGAATACTGTGAGCGTCGAAACATCTGGGCACTTATCATACAAAGTCTTTTGTCAGATGTGTAGAGTTATATACATATCGAAACATGTAAGAGACGAATGAAAGAGTTGAAGAGAAATCGAGATGATCCGAAATTCGTCCTAACGCTCCGTTGTTACCAATATTGGTTCCCAACCATTCTCAACTCCTATAGGACGAGTTATTTATACAGTGGTACTCAACCTTGAAAACCCTATGTCAAAAAGTTGTTTTATCTTACGCATTAAGATATCAATTATCTCAATATTTTGATAAATTTACGATAACGAAATGCCAATAATTTATGCTATCACGTTCATTGTATGCATGCTTAATCAGCATTATCAAGTTGTATTTAGCGACAAATATATGCGATTGACAGTAATTACCAATTAAACCAACTATCAATCCGCGTAAATATTTTTAATAATTTTCAATTTATGTATTCCTGTGTTCGATCAATTGTACACATTTGAATGCACACATTATTTTTTTTAAATAAAAATTGCGTAAATCAGTTAAATTTTGCAATTATACCAATATTCATCATTAATGTTAACAAATTGGATTTATTTATGTATACATTATTACATCAGATAAGGATTTGCAAGTAAAAATCGGCGTCTGAAAGTTTCGGAATATTTTATTGAAATTGTACAAAGTGAAGAATATTAACTTATGAAAGGATAATTGATAATTGCGCTATAGTATAAAGCATTTGTGAAAAATAATTACAAACAATAATTATTATTACAAACACAATGAAATAGCGCATTTTTATACAATATTTGTACATCTATTTCCATTCAAAGATTATGTGTAAATGGTGGAAAATAACCTTTGCGGTATAATATTACTGTGAGAGGAAATCACAATACCGTCTAAAGTAAAGTGTAATTCCCTTAAGAAAGAAATTGCACATTTTTCTAGACTCTATCTTTCTTTCTTTTGCCTTTAACCTGAATTTACAATATAATATTTGTATATAATCTTTGTTCCTATATTACAATATACGAATACTATCACTACTTATAATACATATAAGTTAAGGTAATGAATTAATGCATCGATTGGTAACATATAAAACATACACGTCGTTACAAACCATTCCCGATTTTCTCAAGTTCAGAATAAATAAATCTTTCTGTACAATTACTGTAAATACATTCACATGTGAACAGTTCGTTTGAACAAAATTTTTAACTATTACACGATTAGTTTTTGTCGCTTAGAGTCGTAAAAATTTAGACAAGTATGTGTTTGAATCGTAAAAATTTACTTTCACTGGACAAACTTCCATATTACACGAATTCAACGCTATCTATTTAGTAAATATTGGAATACACCTTGCAACAAATATTGGCAGTGTTTAAATCACAGCCTTCGCTGACGATAACGTTGCGTTAGGGAAATCAGAAGTTGCGCTAAAAATGGCCAAACGATTACGATTGTGAATAATCGAGGTGAACAATCTGGTAAGGGCCACCATTGCGGGTACAACTTTGCTATAGGCGGTTTCTAAAAAAAAAACGTAAAAAAACATTTACTGTTAGTGCGAAGTATATTAGAATATAACAACGAAGGAAGAGAACAGCATATTTAATGTTAAACAATTGTCCTTACTACTTCTGGCGCCAGTGACTGCAACGTTTGGCCCTCTAAACGGCGCACTCTTGCATTTATTCTGCCCATATCTCGTTGCAAGTTTTGCATAGTCGCATCTACTAGAGTAAAAAATTCAATGTCGCATTTTTGATCCTTTTTAACCCGCTGCTTGCTTCTTTCTTGCTTATTCTCTATTACTGGCTCTGTGTAGCCATTCGCGTTAGCGTATCCATTGGTTAATTCAGGTGGATTCTCTATTTGTGCAATCGGCTCATTCACATTATCAGTAGAAATATTTAACCCATTAGACAGGTTTTGGGAACAGCTCGACACTTTCATTGAATCCTTCTGTATCCGTTCTGGGGCAGACTATTTTGTAAAGAAATCGATTGTAGTCGTATAAATTAAAGTTAAAGATCTGTTCGATATTGTGCATTGTTTATAATACTAGTAGCTTACTTCGACGGTATCTATAAACTCTTCTTCGCCATCGGTATCTGGTGGACTCGCGCTATGGCTACTAGCAGGGCTCGTTTCTAAACTGCTTGCAATATGTCGATTCATATTGCAAGCCCTCTGCGGCGATGTTTCCCTGGAAGCTGTACAACGAAAATTTGTATATAAAGGAAACTATTTTCATTTTTCTTATCATTCTAAAATAGTAGATATATCGATAGATAGCCAATAGATAAGTTATCTGACAAATAACCGAAAAAATGGGCAGTATATTTATTCCTGTTATTTACAAATACAAACCTAAAGGTGAACCAGATAATGGTAAGTCCGGTTGCGAACGCATACGCTCTAACACAGGGCCAAGAAGTAATTCTAAGTCCTCGGCTGGAACACTCTCGCAAAATGAATCCAAGCTGTCCAGAAAATTGGCCACCTTGTCCGTATAAGACATGGTTTCTACAATCTATTCAATCGCAAGTTAATGTTACAAAAGTGTTCAATTCTCTGTTATCGAATAGAATGAATTTTCCAATCTTTAAAGGCAACCTTTTTCAATTCTTCAACATAGTTGTTCATAGCTTCTGTTCTACTCATGTTGCCCAAACGCAACCAAGCATCCCACTTTGCTTTCTTCACAATTTCCCAGAAAGGGGGCTTTGGTTGTTGACATGGTCCTTCTATTGCCTGTTTGTAATAAGCATAAAAACGTAGCATAATTTCGTTGCTAGGTTGGTACGCTCCTGAAACACAAGTTGATGTTTAGAATATATATTTTTACAATTGTTTGTAACAAGCAAAGCCTTACTTAACTATGTTAGTACAATTCTTACTTTTATCAGGGGCACAAGATTCGAATAAAATGTACAGAACACAGAGTTCGATTAACATCACTTTCTAATGGAATAAATATTATACATTAACAACTACAACTGTGCATGAAATAATGTATTTTGTTGCCATTATATCTTTAACTTTTAAATTATATCCAGCGTTTTGTTAGAATGAAAAATACAAGTTTGCAAAAGTATATAATTCTAGTGTTCTTTTCATATTATTGCAAAAACTTCTGATTGATCTGTGGCATGAGATAAATGAATTTCCAAGTCATTGTTTAATTCATAAGTATAAAAAAAAGAACTGTTCGTGCAATCTTGAAAAATCATAGGTATACTTTACGGTCGCTCAAGGGGAACGCTCTAGATCTCCATGCAAACTATAGTTCACCCATTACCGTCCTATTAGAAAGTCAAATGTGAACATATAGACACGGACACAGATACAAATACGTTCAATTCTAATAAAGGGAAAGTATACATACATACATTTGCGAATTTAATACCAATAGAAATATATTATTTCTAATGCACTGTGATATTATTAAATACTCAATTTGCAAGAACACAAAAAGCTCTCTCTCTCTCTCTCTCTCTCATATAAGAGGTACATTTATAAACTGTATAAGAGAAAGTAATTAATGCACATACCTTTGTATAGTGAATGTAAAAATGTAAACACTTTAATTCTCAATACATTCAAACCCTCTTATATAAATCGCAAGTATCTCATACTTTTTACGAAGAAAGTATTTCCGATGCTTTATTGTTATCGTTAACGCATTATTTTCATTCTCGTATGTATTGATGAAAATTTTATGTTATTATATTTACGATAAAAATATACAAGTTTCTGATACACGCGCGTATACTTGTGTAATCTATCTGCATTGATAAAAAAAAAACATGACAGAATATGAAATTCCTTTAATTTATCGCATTTTAACGAACAGTGGTAGATAAACATTCTGCAGAACTCGGCCCAAACATGAACTTTGCACGATTGCTTCATAAAACGGTTAATCGTATAAAATAAATACTCTACACTGTCTGTCATGCATGCATTATTAATTTAACAAAAACTGGTCCGACGAGTTGAGTGAGAAGGAAAAAAAAAGAAGGAATTTCACGCAAAAGAGAGAAAAGGAAAAAGAAGATAAGGTAACGATACGTATACGTCGGGTTAATATCATGAATAGAGATTATTTTGCATCGGACGTTTCACAGCGACGTATGAAACAATGTTAGCGATTAGTAGTATCGCTTAAAAGAAAGCACACATTGCATATCGAAGCTTGCTTTACAGTTTGATTATATTTGTTCGATGACATTTTACCATTTCTTGGCAGATTCCTAATCACATTTACAGCCGCGTGAAACTGCTCCTCTGTCGTCATGGCAAGATCCGCAGTTTTATGAAGAGATATAGGGAGTTATTCACAATCACTTTGCTATGGAACGTCACTACGTTCTTGTCAGTATCGACCGTTTTCGAGAAACTTGTTACGGCGAGTATGGACGACTACAAACTCGCCCGATGTTGTTTCGTAATAAACGAAAAAACAGTGAAAAATAACGTAGAACGATGAAATGACAGATTACCGATATGATGACTGACGATCGTCCGGTGATCACGCATTCTGAACGGCGCATGCGTCTTAAATGATTTGCCGACTAAAAAAGTTTAACCCCTTCCCCATCTATCGTTACCGATTGCTTTTGGAACTTTTCTCGGGAGGTGTGCAAATTTTCTTTTTTGCCATACCGATTCTTCGTTTTTTTCTTCTTTTTGCTTTTCGGAAATTTTACAGTTTTACAGTTTCAATGAAATCAGGTACTCGCTAATCAGATCGCTAAACAACAAATCTAAATGCATAGTACCCGCTTTGTGTACGGTAGTGCCAGTTACATATCGTTTTACACAATGGAAATTATATTTTCATATTTCGTACATGACAAACTAATAGTAATTGCAGATTGACGTGCTGAACGTATTTATTATTCTTGTGACGGAAGACGTTCTATGTTGAAACATTTTACAATACGTGCGTGTGTACGTATCGAACGTTTGACAATGCATAAACATTTTTCACAATAATAACGTATCGGTGTAAATTGGAAAAAGTGAATTAATTTTAGGGTATTTTAAATTCCTCACGGTTAAATGTAGAATAGTATATTTTTTTTGCAAATTATCGAATTATCGATCTTTAGTTTGATTGTTACCATATTGTTCGATTTCTTTTACTCAAAGATATAAATATATATTTTTATTTTAACTCTTTAAAACTCATACTTTAAATAATATTTATTTGTTTTCTCCATTCCATAGGTTAAACTGAATATACTCAAAATAAGATTGAAATGGTCTCGGTTGGTCGTGGTCGTGGCCGTGGATGGGCAGATAACACTGAAACTTCTATGCCTAGGCCAGGAAGATCGTTTTCTGAGAACAAAAATTATGCAGATCTTGTCAGTATCATCAATCTCGCAAATGATGAAAGTTCCTTACTAGACAATAAGGAAATTTTGAAGTTGGTGTTTGCAGCAGCGAAGAAAGAAGATTTCCAGTAATAAATTAACATTTATTTTTCAATGTATCTTAATATTTCTGTAACGACTACTTTGTTAATAGTTTTAATGTATCGATGTAATTAATTTACAAATCAAATAGGGGTATGAACGAAGAGCTTTACAAACATGCATTGAAGGACAAGGAGTTTGGGTACAAGTTATTAAGGATATATACAGATCCAATTATTAAGAAGATATGCGATTCCAAACACAATTTATCTTATTACTTAATAAACCGTTTCCAGCTTGATTTTGAAAGTATGTATTGTATAAAGCTCGATTCAATATTTTATGAGAGATGAAATTAATATATCTATTAATTTGCTTGTTTCTTTGTTACATTTTCTATTAGGAAGAGAGAAATTAAGGGAAGATAACGTGGCACAATTTCGCAATGAGATACGTTTATTTTCTAAATATTTAAAACTTACTATGAGACCTTATTGTAAATTGTTCGTACTGCAATCAGCGTTACTGGTCTACATGGAAATGCTACTGGAAACATCATCCGCAGAAGATATTGAGATTTTCACTGAACAAGTTTGTATTAAAAAGGAAGCTTATGTTTTAACGAACCAATATGCAATTTAATATGTATGAGTTATAAGCCATTAACAATATTATTGGCCACCGGCCACTTATTTCCAGCCAACTCTGTATATAAAGTTCAATTTTATTTACCTTTGTGCATTTCATTTATTTGACAATACGTTTCAGATTGTTTGGCATGGAGCACATTTTTATACCAGTTACAAGAATAAAATGGACGATTTAATGATAGCTGCACGAAATGTTCTATTAAAAGAAGATCTCTCTGTTACATCGCGACAAATGTTATTGTACGCAGTCGATTTGCAGGGTAGAAATTTTAGTTCATTACCTATGGACTTGCAGACATTTTATAAGTTACAATTCGGAAAGAAAAACAGTTGTTTTATTACCTCATGTATGGGTAAGTAATGGTTTGCGATACGATTATACATATTATGTATAACGAAGAAATGATTGAAAGTATTAATTTTAGAGAATAATTCTTCAGAAGATGCATTAAACAATCGTGAACAACAATCTGCCCCTACTAACAATCGAGGTTTAAGAGCTATTCGCGGATCAGGTGCAATAAGATGTTCCATATTTATATTTATATTATTTGATATATATATTAAAGAAATTAACGCGGGTATTCATTTCAGAACATACTTCTTTAAAAAGTGAATTAAACGATCAAGAAGAGCATAAATCTGACCCCGATAAATATTAACGTTTAGGAGAACCTTTGAGATTACTTGCAGATTATGCAACAATAATATTAAGGAATTTGAAATTTTCGGAAAGGAACAAACAGCGTCACAGGGTTTGTACATTTTATAACTTCAATTTATTAGTTGAAAAAAACACGTAGTATCATAATGTACGAAATATGTGTGAGTAATGTATATATGATAATTATTACAAATTGTCTGGAATTTCAGATATAAACTGATACGAGCGTAAAAGGCCAACAAAATTTTTGTTTTCTTTGCAAAACGATTTCTATACATATAGGAAAAGTAGTTCATAAAGCCTTGTAAATTTTGCTATTCTAATTACATAAGTTAGTGTATAAAGGTAATGTAAATTGCTCTGCGTTAGTTAAGTAAGTTACTTTTATATTATGTATGAAAGAATTAAAATTTTGATCACTCCTGTAACTTGCACGTGTTTAAAGAATTTTAATAAAGTAATAAAATATTGTGATTCTTAAAGTGTTCGAATTCAACTTCTTAAACAAGAATTATCGTGGCGGATCATAAAATACATGTATAATGAATTAGGTACTTAGTAATCACGACTACTCCGAATATCTCATTCGGGTAATACCGATTAAAATGAGAAGCACAATCGCGAAGAAATAAATACAACGCTATTTAGTGAGCAAATGCTCTGATTTATTTTATTAAGGGCAAATAAATTTATACAGAATGTTTAGGCGATACTGCTAGCATTGGATGCAATCCTGGGCCACAAATCTGCGCATTCTTTTGCAACAGGTCCTGTAATAGCTGATCCTTTCATTTCACCTTTATTATTCACAATAACCCCTGCATTGTCTTCGAAGTATATGAAAACCCCATCCTTCCTCCGAAATGGTTTCCGCTGCCGTATTACCACCGCAGGCATAACTGGGCAAAAAAAGCAATTGTTACAATGTTATTTCTAAATCCGTATAAATTTTATCAGCATATTTTATTATAGACGTACAATTAATATGCTTGTATATTTGAAATTAATAGTGTTGGATTTATTTAGAATATCGTAGAATATTCTTTAAAAATATGATTGTAGAAAAGGAATAATTGTATTACAATGTTGAGACTAAGTGGGATATAATTTCATTTAGAATTAGAAAATATATCGAATTGTAGACAATAGCATTAATTACCCTTTTTTCTAAGCTCAGGTTTTCCTTTTTTGACAGTGGCAACAATCATGTCGCCTGATCCTGCGGCTGGCAAACGGTTTAGCCTGCCTTTGATTCCTTGTACTGCGATCACATATAGATTTTTTGCACCTGTAACGAGTATATTAATACATTAGTAATTATATCTCGCAGACTCGTTGCTCTTTCAATTCTACAAGTTAGTAACTATATGATATATACAAACTGCATTAATATAACAGACATAATTCTACTTATATTTTCTCCTTGGAATAAATATCGTAACTGCACAAAATAATGTTTCATTTGCATCAACGATTCATCTACGCACATGAATATTATTATTCACGTTATTCAGAGACAAAAATTTATTCTTCAAATTATACTTCTACGAAGTACATCGGTAACATTAATAATATATAATTAATTTTCTAACATTCCAAGTTAAAGGTAATAATTAAACGGTGGCTTAAAACTTGAAATGACAACCAACGGCCATGTGTTATTCTTAACCATAACACAATCGGTTTCGTAAGGTTAAGTATTATTTTTGTAGGCTTCTTCTCAAGATACTTACCAGTATTATCGGCACAATTTATAACTGCACCAACCGGCAAACCCAGTGATATCCTAAATTTTGCCCCCGCTGAACCACCACGTCCTTAAAAAATAAAAAAATTCATGTTAATCGTTGCCATTGTCGGACACGTCTAACGCGGTATTTGTGTTCGATATAATCATCGATTTTTGGTGAATGCATAATTATAAATAAAAAATTATTGCTGTCACTGCACATCCGAAACATTTATTCGACGTTCATACACTTTCTTGGAATTTGATAACTTATTCTAAGCTGGATTTCTTTGGATTTTCAAAACATCGAAAAACAGCTTACCTCTCTTCGACATCTTGCCGTGTTTAAAAGAGAAAGATTGTGCAGTCTATCGCGCACTACCCATCGCGCATTCGATCTTGAACAGCTTCCGACGCGGCAACTTTTATGATATTCAAAAAAATTACATTTTTTAAAGGAATTATAATGCTTTGTTTGATTTGTAATAAATTAGTTAGAAATTACAATTCTATCGGTTACATTGAAACTATATTATTATATATAATTGTTCTACTTTTATGTTACTTCAAACATTATCATCGCGGAATATATTAAATATATATTTAGTTTACAGAATAATAATATTGCTATGTAAATAACGAAGGGATATGTTATTAAAGTATTGAAATATCTTATTTAATAATTGCTACAAACAATAATATAAGTAAATATTGTTTTCATTGACACTGAAACTCTTGTGTTTTCTCACTTCAGGTGATCGGCGTATTGGGAAGGCGAAAAATTTTTCATCGTTGATAGGTGCACATTTAACCAAATAAAATGCCTTCTGCTCTGTTAGCAGCCTCTATTACTTCGAAATTGGAAGGTAACTCGTAAATTTTTTTATTTCGTCGTTTACTATCAGCTACATTTTCAACAATCATGAAACATAACCTCTACCCTCCGAAATACGTATAGGGTACTCTTATTCCGCTGCTAATGTGTCAGCGTGTTATGGTCAAATGTCTTTATATAAAAAGTTGCCTTATTCTTATATATATAATAAATATTAAATTAGTCATACGCTATTTTATAAAGACGGGGAGCAATTTGTTTTATAACCACAATTTCTTTAATACAGGTGAAGAACCATTGCCCAAAGAAATTACGCTCTATCAGCCATACGAGGTTGAACAAATATTATTACCAGACAATGCAAATTGCTTGGCTGTGCAAGCTTTTCTTAAAATGTGCAGTATTAACTTTCAAATAGAACCACGCAGCAACGCTGAATATATGTCTCCGTCCGGTCGTGTACCGTTCATTAAATGTGGAGCATTCTTAATATCTGAATTCGATAATATTGTGTCGTTCATGGGGAACAAAGGAATAAGTTTATCGGATCATTTGTTGCCGCCTTGTAAAGCTGACATCAGAGCATATATGTCCTTGGTGAATAATGTTTTGATGAATGCTGAATTATATATTTGCTGGGTGGATGAAACTACGCTAAATAAAATAACAAAGGGGAGGCATGGCTGGCCGTACCCATGGCCGTTGAATCACTTCCTATGTTGGCAAAAGAGAAAGGAGGTGATAAAAAAACTCAATGTACTGGGCTGGTATAACAAAAGCATAGACGAAGTATGCAACGATGTTAGAACTTGTTGCGTAGCATTGTCTGAAAGACTGAAGGGTAATGAATATTTCTCTGGTGAAAAGTAAGTATAAATTGTGATTATACATTGTTGCAAGAACTATCAGCTAATTTTCATCCATGTATATATTGCAAACTTCTCCTCCAACATTTTTTTTATGTATTTCTTTAGATTTTAATTATACCTTGATCCCTCTGCTTTATTATTATAACATTTTTTTCTTCCTTATCAATCAAGGCCTACTGAAGTAGATGCACTTGTATATGGACACATACATGCCCTGTCCATAATCAGTCCTTCACTCGATCCAACTGTTCGAAAGATTACTGCAACTATACTAGAATTTCCTAAACTCCTTGAACATACATCAAGAATTAGACGCATCTACGTAACTAATAATAATAATAATATGAATAAAGTGACTGAATCTCCTGATGATTTCGATGTTTGCGCATCATCTTCCAAGGGAACCCTATGGGATTCTGAATCTATCGAAGCATTACCACCACTTTCAGAAGATTCTTTTGAGTTTCTCTTGAATCCATAAATCCCTTTCCTGTTAGGTGCATTTATCTACATCGATATTACATATACTCGTTAAACCAATCAAATTATTAGTTGTTCATTTTACTGTTCAATTATATTTAGGACACCCAACGAATTGGATGCCTTAGTTTTTGGACATGTATTTACAATAATCACAACACCTCTACCTGGTAACGAACTGGCGAATATTGTTCAGAGCTATCCACTGCTTCTGAATCTGTGCAAACGCATTGAAATTAGGTATTTCCGGCGTTCGGAAGAATAGGTAGAATTAAACTCGGACTCCAGATACGTTGAAATTCGGCATTCCGATTGTTCTGATGTAAAGTTCCTATGTTATGCGTGTACACGTGACAAAGATCAGTGTAAAAATGTGAGGTCGCAAATGTGTACCATTTCCTAAATAACATATTCGAAAAGTCATGAAAGATTTCTGTATTTTAATTAAAGACGTATGTAACAAACTGTGTTACGTGATACAACATTTATTGTTTATAAATATTACGATATGAAGAATAATCTATCGTATCTGAAGTCCGAGTCTGAAACTATGAAAAAATAGTAAGTTGCATAGAAAATAAACATAAAAAAGTATTGGTAGTTATCTTGTTGTAGCTGTTGGATATCGAAATTATATTAATGTTGAACATGATATAACGATGAATGTATTATTCTAAAAAATACATAATACTATACGTGACATTTTTCAGCATTTTTTCTCCTCAAGCGATAGAGGTGAAATAGAGTAACGAAATGCTGGAGGCGAGAAATAAGTAACACGACTTTGGAGATTGTCAAGTGTATGTTTTATGGAAAAACGAGAGAGGAATGCATAACTGATAAAAGGTATCCTTAAGTTAGATGTTTTACGAAAATATTCGTCGTCAAGAATTGATGAAAACGATTGGGCCAAATAATTATTGTCTAGATCTTCGAGGATAATTCTTTTCGATGTACCTGTTTTATCAGCATTTATTTCTATCTTAATTAAATCATTGAAACGTATTTTTCATAATAACATTTTGAGTTAAAATCTATTACAAAGCATGAACTGATAATAATTTTTTGTCCTAGAGTGTTATATATATATATTTAACATAATAATATTTTGTTGTTGTATATTGTAAATCACTTATTTTGTTTGTTTTTATTTTTATACGAAAGATTTTGATTAATTATTTGACATTCTCTTTAATTTATACTCGCGTGTATAACAATTAAGTATATGTATGTAAATCTGTATCGATTTGCATACGCTGTTTAATGAGAATTTCATAAAAATTTTACTATTCATCTAGACAGTTCTTTGTGGCCTGTTTAGCTCGATTGAATTACAAGATATTCTTGCATATATCGTATACAGAATAACAACTTATATATTGTATAATAATTTAAATTAAATGTAAACTATTGTAATAACAATCAAATTATTTTCTCTATTTTTGCACCAAATTGAAAGATAAATATTTATTACGACCACGTGTTACATCATTGCAAATTATCCCTTATCAATTGTTGTCTTTTTTTAGTATGCCTGTTACATATTTCTTGTCTCCAACGTGTAGTTACATTAAAAAATATTTATCTTCACCGTTAAATGTTTATTAAAATTTGTATACTCAATAGAATGTAAATTCTGTTTTATCCCAAAATGTTTACACATTGCTTAATGATTTAATGGTTTCAAGTATAGGAATGTCATTAATTAAACAGTTATTACATCTCTTTTCTATAACAACTTATATCTTGAATATATTCACCGATTACCGACAAATAAACGATTTAATGTTTAATAAAGACTTGTTTCCTATTATATAACAAGCATGTATTTTTCTTGTCTTTCTACTATTATTTTTATTTCTCAATAGCATCTTTCGATAACAATTACTATATGAAAGCTACTATTATTACAATATGCATGGAGATACAGTTTTATTATTCTAAAGAAGACTGTAAGCGGTTCGCTATTGTTCATTAAAATTACAGAAAGCAATCGTCATAGCGTAGAAAGAAAAATACATACAGCGAATTTACAGTGACATAATTAAAACAGATGAATCATTTCATCTTCATACGGTACATTGATATGAAAGAAAAAAAAAAAAATTAAAATAAAATAGATATAGTACAGAAAATTCCGATACATTTGTTCCTTAATAATGATCTTGATTTTACACATCTGTAAATTCGTGATGAGTAACACGACGCATATAGTGAAGTGTAATAAACACTACAAGATATAACAAGTTTACGTTCTTTTCTAAATTATTTCCCGCGAATGTTTCGTTTCAACGTTCAATTTCTGACTATCAATTATGCGCAGTTTTATAATTTAATTAACTCTAAAAGGATAAGGAGTTGTCACACGCACGCTTATGCAGATACGCGTACACACTTAACATATACTTGCAATTAAGAAATTATGAATATACGTATGTACTAAAAAGAACATGTAATCTACATACAATGATTTATACTTGCAGTGCTCAACTGAAAATTTTTGTCGCTCATGATTTTAATATACTGATTATGAACAATCAGATCTGAGATCATATTTGTCTATAACTAAGCTTTTAATAGAAGACGATTCATATATTCGCGAGATTAGGTGTACATTAACTATGTAGTAAAGAATATCTAAAGTTTAACAATAATTATTTGCAACATACAAGTTGTGTGTCCGTACTTTGAGTTTTATATAGATCAGTTTAAACTGAAAATTGATTTGTTTGTGCGGAAACGTGTGTTAAACGATAAGTTTGGAACGATTAATAATAATCGCGATTAATACAAGAAGTATTTTTTTGTACTGTGGATATAAGTTCGATATTATTAATTTTTTTTATTATATATATTTTTGTTAGTAGGTATTTTTTTGCTATGTACGTACCATTCGTATAAGTAAAAACTGGTAAAAACGGAAGTTACTTTGTAAATGGAAGTATATGTCATTTTATGTTATCTATATTTATTCTATCGGTATATTTTGTTGCTATTGAATGAACTTTCTATTTTTTTCGAACAAATAACTAAATTAAATATTGCAACAATTTCATTCCGTGCATAATACGTTTTCTTTTTTTTTTTTTTTATAACGTACACGTACACTATCATTGGATAAATGTGTTAAGCATTTCGCATAGCTCTGCATATAATGCATATGATTAATGTTACAATCGATCTACATTACCTTAAAAACAATTAATCTGACGCAATTTTTCAAAAGAAAATGTTTAAATGTACATATATTCGATTGTTTTGGCAATCTCTCAATTTAATATAATGTGTAAATATATACATGTAAACTTTTTTTTTTAATTATTTTATATTCTTTTTCTGTATAACTAATAACATGAAATACACATAAATTGAGAGATACCAATTATTCGCTATGCTGTGCCTGCTTCTAGAGCAATTCGGTAACGAATATTAATTATAAATTTGTTCTCGAGTAATGTAAATTAAAATATTCGTATAACTTTATAACGTCATAGAACAATATTCAGTCCTAGCAGTGATTAGTATCAAATCTTGATTGGTCTCTAATAGTACGCATTAAGTTTCATTACCTATTTTTATTGATTGGTACCCGCCCAAAATTTGATAGATACAGACTCTAGTAACTACTATGTTATGATATTTTTGTTAACAATGTTACGTTAAGACAATGTTTTTTCCAAATGTATATTTGATTAATCTGATATCGATATTAATTTGAATTGAATTCAAAGAAACGAAAAATGTATAACGTTTAAATTATAATACTTTTTTCCGCAATTTGACGGAAATGATAGTACGGCAATAATTTAATATATCATTAAAATGACTACCTTTTGGTTCATAATCATTTTAACAATTTCTATCACCGGACGTACTTATTAGTAAAACATGTTTGCAAATTATACAATGCTTTTGTGGCGTGTATCTTTGCACGTTTTACAGTAATATCTTACATTTACGTATAGAATATCTGTAAGATATATGTACACGTACGTACCAATATAGGCTAGCACTTTTGAAATGTTATTTTTGTTTGTTTAATAGTTAAATTAATCTGGTGGTAAAAAACTGAAGAGTCGGAATTGTTCTCTAATTCGTGGTCTAACGTCTCCACCCTGAAATATTAATATTAAATATATATATATATATGCACATATATCGAGTGCGGAACGCAACTTCGAATTATCTGAAACACTTAATCGAAGTACTCACCCAACTGACTAAATTTTCTAAGAACGGCAACAATTTCATTAGTTCATTATCTGAACGATCAGCAAACCAACTTTCTATCGGGATACCATTTTCTAACTGCAACGCAAGAATTTTGTAACAATTATTCGGATCATGTAAGTTCCAACTTATATGTATAAAAAACGTTTCAAAGATATCTATACCTGATATCCAAATGCTTGTGGACTATTATCAATAATAACAGTTTTGGATAAATCTCTACCAAGTATAGATAGATCCTTAATATAATTTCCATTTACGCAAACACAGTGTTCTCGGAACAGGCGATATTTAATCAATTTTCGCGTCGGGTCTAATAGATTCATTAATTTGTTCGCGTAAACTCGTTTACTCGCAGTAAAAAGGATAACTTCATACAATGACGAAACATGTTCTAAAAATTCGCGAAAATAGGGTCGTGTTCTGACGAACACTGTGTAAGTTATATCTTGAAAGACAACTGGAAAACGGAATGCTGCATCCGAGAGTTCTTGCAGACTACAATGGACTAATGTTTCATCCTGTTAAAAAGAAAACATATGTATTCGTTTAATCAATAATCCTTTTTTAAGTTTTATTCAAATTTATAATAATTCTGATCTGTTTATTATTTTATTAGGATAATTTAAGATATACGTACCAAATCTAACACGAGACTAAATTCTGGACTGCTACGTGTTTTAAGCGGAAGAGCAGGACACCTGGCTCTCATCGCTGGTGTCAGAGGTGGTAAGTGTTTAATGAAGACATAAGGATCAAATGGTTCCCAATCTTCTTGAACATGTGTAACCATATTTTCCATATCACAACTTTCGACTATTTCTTCGCTTCCAACTTCCATATATTCAACGTCATGGTAATCGCTCTCAATATCATCAGAATCATATTTTTCAGTAACATTCCCGTTTGTGTCTGATGAATGGTGATGGCTTAGGCTGTACATGGTTGATGAATTGTACTTTGTACTAGTAAAGCCCGACTCATACTTCGATGAATGACTGTCGATAGAGCATTGATTTTTTGATAAACCACCGTTGTTCGCATTGTTGTTGCTGAATGCGTATTTTCCGTTCGGAAAATATTTTTCAGATGTATAAGGACGAGTTCCATACATGGATGTAGAATGCATTAAATTATAGCATTCTTCCAATGTTTCGGTTTGCGTAGGGGGTGCAGAATAATAGAGAGAACCAGTATCTACAACGGACAACAGGGCTCACAAATTATACACGTATCAAATACGGGTAAATATTTACGTAAGATTATAAATATTCTTTTACCAATATTTTTATTTCCTTCATCATCCAATACGTATGAAAAGTCTGTATTCGTTCCCACAGATGCTGGAGGCATTAGATTCGATAACAGCGGCACGCTTGGAATTAAAGATTTGAAATCATTTACGTTAAACAGGGATGAGCAACGTGACTCTGCGTTTAGTATCGATGAGTATAGAGATAAAGTAGTTGAATTCCAGTTCTCTTTAGATTCTTCAGAAACTTTCGATACCGCTGGACATTTTGCTGGCTGAAAAAGAAGGAAAAACGAATTCATAATCGTTGCTTTGATGTTCTATGAACGATTCTAGTAGATAGTACCAACTTACAATAACTGCATCTTTCGCTGAAGTTCTGTGTAAGGGAGTTGAGGTGACCATTGAACGTTTTATCCATTTTCTTCTACGCGGTACTCGTTCTCGTCTATTAGGCGTAGTTTTCGCGAAACGTAAAACATTTTCTTTACAAGCCTACGAAGACAACACAATCTCTTTAAACAAAACTATATTGAAGTCCTTATATTAACCAAATGGCTTCGATTATACTTCTAAGAAATCTAAGTGCATAACATCCTGGAGGGTTAGTCAGTCGCTCATTTAACCGTTGATTAGTTAGAAAGTATTTCTTTTTAAGGAATAGTGAAGGTTGTGCTTTAATAAATGACCTGCAAAGATCATTTACGGTAAGCTAATGTTAGTATTGTAATTGGACGTACGATAATTCAGCATCAATGTTTTAGATGGCAATTGAGAAAAGATGCAACGGCGCTTGGTAAGGAACTAAAAGATCAGAGCGGTGATGGAAAAAAAAATTGTTATGCTTACCTCTTTCAAAAATTCAGTACATCTGCGTCTCCATCGTGTTAGCCTGCTACATTTGTTTGGTGTGTTAACACGATGACTCGAATTATTAATAGACGGAAGTTTTCGTAAATTGTTGACTTGTGCCCGGTGTGTGGATGATACTTTTGTTCCGGATGTGCAGCTTATACTTAAACGACCTCGTAGTCTCCTACTGACATGCTCACTTCGTAACCACATTTCAGAGAAATATCTAATTGGCCTAAAACAATACATGATACATAAAGTATTATTATTATTTATTTATATTTATTACAAAACGTACGAATAAATATATACATATAAATTGTCATCAGTGCTGTCAATTTTTCGCGTTAATTAAACTAGGTTCTCTCTAAAAAGGGGTACTCTTTCCACCACTTTTGTGCATAAAAAAAAATATTTTTTTAAAGGCTTAGTAGTATGAACAAATGTATTTAAATCCCATAATTTACTTTTGTAGATAGAATCATGCAATTACAGTTTTCGTACAATGTGCGCAATTTTGTTTAGCAAAAATAATTTGTCTCCCTTGCGTATTCGACATAAATATAATAAAAACATAAGTATTAAGACAAGTACTAAATTTTATTCCGATAGAAATTCTCTTCTAGAAACGCTAGAATTAGAGAGAGAAATAAATTCGTACATTATAAAAACAATTTCGTAAATAATTAAATATTTGTTCATTATTGAGATTTCGTAACGTCTTAGAAATTGCGCGGGAAAGAAATTCGATCGTATCGTAAAAAGGGGCGTTCCTGATCCACAGTTGCTTGTGTGGTTATATATATGTGTGTGCATAATCAGTGTATGCATAATAGACATATATATATACTCAATTCAGCGTCACACGAAGCACACATATAAGCAGGCTAAGAAGTATATATCGATTTATATGCAGCGTGATATTCGGTATACATTTTCCTAACGCTTCGCAGGAATGATATAACGATCTTATGTGGAAACAACTGATCGCTAATGAGTCGAATAAAAGATATGTTACAAGATAAATCATACACGATGCTCATTTTGCACGATGGTTCTGTATATTGGTTACAAATCGATCGTAAGTTTGAAAGTGCAATGTTGCGCCGCGGTAGCGGCGGCACCCAACAATTGTAACGCCTGAAAATTCCCGCGAAAACTATTTCCACAGTGTTAAAGGCAGAACGTATGTTTTAACTAATGATATCGCTTACCATGTCTCTCAATTAACAGCTACGCTCGTTAAACATTGATATAAGTCAGCACTATGTATTCGCACACGTTTCATTCAAAACCGTCGTCGCTCGCGTACACTTTTCATCCCCCCGAAACTAAACAATCATGGCTGCGGCGTCACTCGAAAATACATCATGAATCAAATAGAACACTTCTGTATTAACGTATATTATCTTAATCGAGAATAAATAAAATTCACCAATTTATTTATTTCTTGCGCAGCGAAAAAATAATATCGCAGAAATACATGCTATTATGAGCAATCATTGATATTTGATTAATTGTTGAAGTTTTCCGGTTTCAAGCGCGACATCTACGTTTTAAAGCTATAATTCTTTTTTAAACGACAAAAATGGCGCTTGGTCGTCTATAGAAAAACCGAACCAAGTAGCGTTCGCCAAAATCGATGATATTTACTACGATTTAATTCGTACATTAAATTTGCAAAATTATATATTTGGATAAAAACTATATACGATGAATTCCTATGTCATATAAAATATCCTCTCTGGTGCAACCAAATTTATATAATCACAGGAGGAAATTTGCTCCCTAACATAATAAAGCAATTTTTGCATTATCAAAAGACCATTAGAATATGATAAGATAAAAGAAAATGATAAAGGCACATTTTTTTTTACAAAAATAGGAATAAATATTTCAGACTTTTATTGAATTTTTGTGTGGCTATTTACATCATTATATCATAATTTTTCATTATTATATCATTGTAAGAATAGCGAATAGTAATTTTGTTATTTATAAAATCGTATTGTATGCTCTAATCACAATTAATTCAATATTTACAATATGTATTAGAAAAGCCGAGTTGTACATTATCTATGTACAAGCATCGTGGGCATGTGTATAATCTGCAATTATTAATTAGTTTGGGCTTACCAAATACATATTTAACACGATTTCTGTGTACTTGCGTCGACTTCCTAAGACTACGCGTTTTTCATGTGCTATTTCATTCAAACACGAAGGACCACATTATATGATTTTTTCCATTATTATACATAATAATGATAATGTAACATAACATCTTGTGGAGCTTTTATTATTTAGAAATATTGTGCTATATCTAGCAATTGTTTGTTACTTTTTTTTAGGACTTACTATAAACTACGAAAATGTGGTCGGTTGATTTTAAACTTGAAAGTATTTGATAGTGTGGTAGTATTGAACTGTCAAGTGAATAATTAAAGGGATGCATTTGTCCATTGCAATTTTGTAGAATTAAAATATTTATACGATAGAAGCAAAGATGAGAAATGTTTTTGTACCTTTGTTGCACAGTAATGAGAAATTTTCAACAATATTCCACCTTAGATTCTTCACCTTATACGTGTACATCGAAGTAAAAACTTTGTAACAAAATTTATTGCACACGTAGTCATAGTTGCAGAATGTTTACTACTTGTCGATGTAGCAAACATTGTTGTTATTTCGAGTTAGAAGTAGGGAATGCAATGGTCAAACACCATTCGACGTTGTGGAACTATGTAGCGGTGGTCTCAATAAATCGTGGTATTGTAGCAAAGCTTCCCTTAAAGATCTGGCAACTTGGCTCGATGCGGTGGCAATTGTACATTCTACTAAACAAGGGTACAACCCAATCAGTTGCTCCCATACTGATCTTTCAACTAGAAAATATTTTAATTCAGTTACTGTCACGTAATACATACAAAAGTACGCTTTTTTTAATAACATTTAACCATAATTACCTTTGTTAGGCGGTGCCTTTTTAAGTGATACAACGAGTGTTGCAACAGCTTTCAAAACAAATGAAATTTCGGATAATCTGTACCTAGAAAAGGTTTATATAATAAGTACTTAAAAATGATTGCGTATATTGCATGTTCTTCCCATTGCATTTGTATGTACAAATACTTCTGGTCTGGAAGAATTGTAAAAAAAATATCAGAGGCTTAGAGTACATAAAACTATTACCTAGGTAATGGACACTTCCCACTTCGTCTTTCATTCTCGATATATCTTCTCAAAACTTCTTGAAACCTATGAAGCAGTGCAGTGACTGCTAATCGTCCAGCTACACCTCCCTCATCATTCTCGGGGTTCTTGTTCGTATCGTGTTCTGATTCATTACTCAATCCATCCAATAATGAAAACTGAAGTAATGTTTCAAAACACGTTTTTGCAAATTCTTCCCTTAGTTTAGTTTCACCGCTATTCTCTACATGCCAATACGACAAATAATATTCCATTAAATATGTCTTTTTTATCAAAAATTGTGAAAAATAGAATAATAAATTACCAATATTTGTTGTAGTTGCCGAATGTATCGAGCCTTTATTCAGAAGCATAACTACTCGTAAAATGAACTGATGAGGTATATGTTGAGAATGTGGTAGAACTTCATCTCGTAAAAGCTCCATCACTTGGCAATCAACAGCTTCGTCTGCCTGAATTTCTTCGACACCGCGTTCCACATTCAACACGCTGCATTGAAAAGAATATCTCCTAGTATTATTTTATTAATACTGATATCTATTATACAGTAACAAGTTGATACTGATATAATTAGAGAAGGCGATATCTTCTGTTAATCACCTTTTTGGAAATAGAAAATCATCTAAACTGTTCGCAAGTTCTGGCCACATGCTTTGAAATTGTTCTGGATATTTTCTGGCTAATGGTAAGCCAGTGTGTAAAACGGCAAGCAGACTGGTAACAGCCAATTTCCAAGTAGTCGGCGATGGACAAGCATACTTCATTGATAAAGGCACGTGCAACGCTTCTATAATGTGTTTTAAAACTTGCCCATCTATGACTGCCATTTCGTGAGCCGTTTTTTGATACAATGTTACGATCATTGACAAAGCCTTTTCTCCGAAAGGAACATAATTCATGATCACCCAATCGGCCTAAATCAATTAGTAATTAATATTCGTTTAAAGAAAAAACAAAATTTCGACGACCAAATAGGGAATTTAAATGAAAGAAATACGCACGGATACTCCTCTGATTTGGGAGATGTGTTTCGTTGGTATTTTACCATAAGTAGGAGCCTCGCAAGCTAATTTCGAAAAGCTTAAAAGCTGAAGAAATATTAGAACGATCATTGTTCGAAGATTATCAGGTCCATTTAGCGCTTCCTGTTGAAAGGGAAATAAAATTAATTTAAAATAAAATAATAGCCATTTCGTCTGGGCGGAAGAAATTGCACACTTTTTGTAAAAGCTCCATGGAATGAAGTACACCATCTTGTAAATGAGTAAGAACTACATCTGGCATTGTAGGTAAAATATACGGCGTTGATTCACCATGTACCGGAACTGCCACAGCATTCTTCAATACGACACACAATTTTTGTAAATCGGGGCCTGTAAATCTGAAAGGAGAAAGGAGCAAGACATAAAATATATTAAAGTTTTTCATTAATATGAAAACTAACGTGAACGAACTATTAATCGTACTTGTTTCTTATGTGCTGAAAAACAGCTGGAAATATATGAACCAGTGCTGTTAAGAATGCTTGAGATGGTACATAAGGTTCTGTTTCAGTTTCTAGAGGTGGTGTTGTACTTTCCATTCCGATATTAAGCCACACACGCCACGCAACAATCCACAATGCCTCGGAATCGTTCGGCTGAATCACATCGTTATTGTCACTTCCCTTTTGGAGATACAATATCTCTTGGAATGATTTCAATGCTGCCAATGATACCTATTAATTTCAAAGACAACTTAGAAATAATTGTTTTAATAAATCATTTTATCAATATAAATATTCCATGCATCACGTACTTCGTTATTTTTACTAAGAGCAGAATTCTCGATAAATTCCAATAAAAGGGACCAGGCCCTAGGAAAGTCACCCAACATTTGCAACAGTTGTCGTTTTGTATTAAATACTCTTCCAACGCCACTCAGCGTTAATACCTGCAATATTATTATTTAAAAACTGCGTCGACCTCGTGTATATTAATTAAAATAATTAAAAAGTCTAGAATATTACCTGTGTCTCTGCCCATTGCTTCTGGGCTGTATTTCTACTGTGATGAATAAGTATGTTCCCGCTAGTATCAACCTTTTCACTACTAGCAGAATTAGATAAACTTCTTACTTTATCCAACAACGGGAAAAGAACTTGCCAAAGTACAGCTTGCCATGTTGGCTGATGTAGCAAACTACCGTGCGCTGATATCGTAGAAAATAGGGTTTGACTAGCCGATTTGCGTACTGCGGGTCGTGGATCCACGCATAAATCACCTTAAAAATGTACATGAAGCATTAAACCTTGAAGAAAGGTAGCTTCTTAATCGTATGCATTTTAACGTATTTCATAGCAGAATATATTTTACCTAATCTGGCATACAGACACATCCAAAGTTTATCAAACGGTGGCATGTTAGTTGTACCAGGAAAATCCGGAAATACAGCCGACGAATCTCCTTTAAGAGATAGACAAAGTTTCTCCTGATTTTGATAAAAATAATCGCTTATATTCCACTGGAAAATAATATGGAAATTAAATCCACTGAATTCAATTCTCAGTCTATCAACACCTATGAATACTACTTTCTCGATTTATAAATCTATATTGATGCATTACAGTCTATACATTAAATAGAACAGGTTCCATGTAATAACATGTTTGTAATTAGCTATATTTGCCTGATTTTCTTGACTTTAATTTTGTTTACATTCAATATATACTTCTAACTTCTTCTATAATTGAAACGTATGTAGATCTTTTTACTCGTGACTTTCTGCACCGGTATATTTCAAAGGAATTCCATGGCCAGTAATCGAAAGTTTCAACCAAAACATCACTGAATTCATGTAAAACGTTAAATTCCCAAACAGATCTAAGACTGAGTATTTCGGCAAAGTATAGAAATAATGACAAGATTAACAAATGATAATGTACCGTTCAGTTACTAAATATTTTTGCATAGGCATTCATTCGTCTTACCATTAAACCGACGGCGGTTAATGAAATATTCAATTCTTGTGTTTGAGAGCCAAATTTGGCTGCTGTGTCGACACAAAGGGGTAAACACCGCCATGGCATCACTGGCAGAAAATCGGTAACTACTAATTGCAAACACTGAAAGGCTATCCGAACTAACGCTTCCCTGTAATATTATCATTAAATTAATACACATAACACCATCAATTATTCACACTATTCCTGATAAATAATATTTACCCATGATGATCGGATACTGCGCCAATAATACCAAGTACCAAGGGCCAGCCGTGATATAATGTTTCTCCTGCTCCATGCAACACTTGTAAAACACATTCCAATTGGCGTTGTCTCACATCCCCGTGGCGAACCGACGATAACTCTGACAATGGACCTAGCAGTAAAGTCTGCAACTTCTGTAGAAGAAAATGATTAAAATATTGAATAGCATACATTTTTTCTCTTCAATAGTGGATTGGAGTATTTTAAAGAATCGTACTTGATTATCGCGCAATGGTTGCGGATACTTGTGCTGAAGTGCCATCTTTACAAGGTACGTAATAGCTTCGACACCCCATTCTCTCATACGAATATGGGGATGCTGACACACTTCTAGCAAGTGGTTCGTTAATGGTCTCCATAAAACCTCTACCCGAGGTAAATTCACCAAGCCAGTTTCTAGAAGTTTGGCGACAGCAAACAAAGACGGTTCCTAATATACAATGCACGAAGTATTTCTTTCAATATTCTCGCGTGGAGACTTTGATCACTTAAATCTACGTTCATTACGTTAATTACGTTTAACTCACTCTATTAGAGTAAGCTAATTCCATAGCTTCGTGGCTTAATTTACAAAGCGCGTCTATTAGATGATGCAAAGCCACATCGTCGAGATGCTGGCTACTTTCGAATAGCCTGCTGAGCATGGCGCTAAGTACAGGCAAGTCGGCCATAACAGCATTCGTAAGTACTGCATTCGGATCGGCAGCAGTTCTACCAGCTTTCAGAGATCCACCCGTGGAAGGTTTTAAACCGAGTATCCAGACAAGATGTTGCAATGTTGTAAGTACCAAATGCCACGCACCGCCGAGTATGCTTCCGTGACAATGTGCAAGCGATAGCAATGCACGCATGCATTGTAAGTTTTTCGCTGTTAACATAACTGGACCTTGGTGCGCACCTGCGGACCATAAACAGTTCGATTAGATGATAATAATTTGTAATATTGTTCTTATTTCATTTAACAATAAGTTGTATTAAAGAATTACACACCAACTGGTAGGGATGCAGTTGGTAATGGAGTGCCAACAGCTACCACCTGTTGTCTGTAATCTGGCTCACCAATCGTTACATTGTACTGAGTAGATTCTTGTTGTCTCGCTGTCGGTATACCCTGCGGTGCATTGTACAGGACAGTCAATGCATAATGGGGAGGCAATGAGGCTTTACATATTGCGGTAATGAATGCGTCGCGTGGAGTTTGCAGTTCTAATTGTCCGCAGAGCGACGCAAACGTTTGAATTGCTTTCAATACGTTCTCTGTTGCGGATTCATCGGTGCTAAATAATGGTAATACAAAAATACATTAATTTTCTGTGCCGCGAAATAGTCATATGTTTGTTCAGTAAAATAATCAGTTAGGATTTTTTCTATCTTATACCTTGCATCAATGAGAGGACTTAATGCTGCCAACAGGCCACACCAACTCGAATTAATGAGTTGCGTGTGGAGTTTTCGTTCGTATTCGCTAGGTTTGTAAGATTGATTCCCGGTCACTACCTCGCCAGATGCATTAATAGCCAGCGCTATTGAGCGAATGATGTCCAGTAAACATGCGTAAGCTATACTTATTCCATACCCGATCGGGATATGCGGTGGTTCAATCTTATCTAGCATATCCAAGCTGGAAGTTTTTTCAATTATTTAAACTGAACTTACAATAAAACTTTATTAAAATAATAAAATATATATTTACTAGGTGGATTTAGCTTGGCCGCTCGTAAATGTTGCAACCACTGGCAACCAAATACCGCGAGAATAAAAGCCTGGTTGAGGTGAAACACCTGGTCCTATAGGCATTCCCGTGAACAATGGGGATGCTGTATTTTGTGGTATCGTCGTACCTGATGCTAAAAGTAAAAACATGTTAATACTATTACTATTACTATTATTATTTGAACAATTTCTCAGTTACCCATATTCGTTTGATTCATCATTTGAGGATTAACAAACAGGCTATGCACATATGCGCCTAAACTATTAACAATGTCTTGAAAAATGTTGGTCGCATGAGGTTTTAAATCGTAACATTCGCAGAAGTTTGTAAGAAGATCGGATTGTACTGTCATTTTGTGTAAAACTTCCAGAGCCAGGGCCCTTTGCCAAGTTGGCTTATCAGGATCCAAGAATTTCACGATTAATGATAAAAATATTTCACACTCTGTTACCTGAAATATATAAGTTAGAGAAATATTTAAAATAAGTCATATTAATATTTTGTCGCACTAATTTAGAAAATCATTGACCGAGAGTGCATACCAAAAGTGAATGATACTTTTGTATTAAAATCGAAACAACTCGAAGAAGCCTCATGCTAATAGGAAAATAAGGTTTGTCCAAAGGTGTTGCTTGCTGCAGTGATGCCGGTACCGAATTACGGTACTTAATATTAGGCGAGAATAACTTAATCACAAGAGCACATACTCTTTCCTTGAGCAGAAAGCTGAATTCTGGATGCTGGAAAGAAATCGTCAAATTAAACATGTGTTCGATTTCTGATACAATGTGTTAGCGAGAATGAAATACCTTAAAAAATACCGAAGAGAAATTTGTTAAAACGGATTCCAGCAATTCTAATCCGAATGTCCGTGTCATTTCGGTAATTCCGATTAACCAATACGGTTGATCTGCATTTACTAATTGCACCAAATCCTGAAATGTTTCATGGTTTAGCAATCTTATTTTATTGGGCCGTATAATAGGAGATATCGCAGAGGATTTACTTGAAACATTAAATAAGCATCCGCAGCGCACGGTCCTAAGCCTTTAGGTGCTTGATTGGTAGGAACTTTTAATTCCTCTAAATTTGTTTCATCCGAATCTTCATTACCAGGACCTTGCTCATCTTCCGCAACAACACGCTCGAAAACTAATGATACCAACTGTCTTACCGTGGCTCCTGCTGTGTTAATTGTTGTAGAGTCTTTTGTAAAATGTAAACGAAAACACAGAACCAAATTCTGAAAATGATATATTCCTTATAAGTTATTAAAAATTCTATTCTACACATGCCTATATATATGTATATAATTCTATTTTTTTTAAGAACAATATAATTTTTACCCTTGCAAGTGTTTCACCATGAACAACAGTGTTGCTGGTGAGCAAGAGCGTTACAGTTTGTAAAACTTTAACTTCTTCTGTGCCCGATTCCATCAACATCCACAGAGTGTCCGTGATGTAACGCGCACCTTTTTGATCAACAGCCTGTTGCGTAATTAATCTCTGCATCATATTTAAACAAAACTGAAATAAATAATATAGATAAGAAAATATGAAATATCCTGACTAAATGAAAATATGAAAAAATATGATTTTAAGTAATATCCTAATCTATACATTACCTTTATAATTTTTACATCTTTACTCTCGCAACCTTGCACCACAGGATATAAAATTTGATTTACGATATAATAAATGGCGGCACCAGAGGCATTTGAAGCTGTCCTGATTTTTGCAATTCCTTCTTCGCATGACTGTGACAAAATACGATGTCAATAAATATGAATGTCTAATAACTTTTTAATTGCTATACAAAACAATTTTTTGTTAATACGAGTAGGAAAACTAACCTAAATACTTCGTTTATTAACATTATATAACAATAAGGGATTAGGTTTCTTGAAAAAGGATCATTATTAATGACATACTTCTTTGATTTGTGGATATTTCTTCTTCGTCTCAGAAGCGAGAACTTTCAAGTCCGCTTGAAGCGATTCCAAAAATTTCGAAGTATTTTCCGGATTACCTCCGACAGCTGCACTTGCCATCGTTATATTCTCTTCTTATTATTTTTTACAGGGTCACCGTAGAAATCTGTCCCATCCTAGATTATAAACACGTCCACGAGAAATGCATAATTACCATAATAAAAATGTGTATCTAACCGATAGTAGGTGAGTTGGCACATCCCATGCCGATTATCAGAAATGACAACGGGGACAGGTGACAAGCTAGTACATTAGTGGGCTTGTCCTTAAATATTTTTTAAACTCACGTCATTTTTCACGACGTCTCTTTCGATAATCGCATAGATGTGTCACCGATGTGTCCTTTGTATTCGTTTAAATATCGTGTTCTTCCACGATTATCAGTTATTCGCATTTTAATCCCAACACGTTCATGTAAATAATAAACCGTGGCATGCAATGGCGCTGGTGACTGCAGATTGAATCATGTTTTACCCATCGGTCTCGAATTGTCTTTTTAAACTAGATGCGGCGGCTCGTGTCGTGTATCTCAATGACATTAATTTTGCCATTGAATCAACACGTTCGTAAAAACAGCTTTAAACGTTATTAATAACTCTACGTTAATTGCGTTACCCTTAATCGTATGCAATTTACATCCGTAGGAAAATAGTGTAATGCGTTTTTCAGATGAATTTTCGAAACGTTTCAATAATCGCGGTACAGAGGTCTGAGAGATTTCCTACGAGATGTCACTACGTGATGTACCTTTTGTATTTCTAACCGGCATTACCTTCTTCAAGCTATATTCTCCAATCGTAGGTTTCCAGTCGTTTCTTGAGCGCATGTTGAGCGTGTTTTCACATTCTGCCGGAATTAAATCGTTTCTTTCAAACGTGTTCCATAAATTGTGAAGAAAAAGTGACGCGAGAAACAGCATCCAATACACAGAGGAACGAAGTTCCTTGTAAACTTTCGCATACACTTCACGATCAGCCTAATTTGAAATACGTGAACCAACTTACCAAGAATGACGGCACTTTCGGCTAGCGGCGATGGACGTGGTACCTATGGACAAGCCTATAAAGATAAAAGTAAACCAACAGATATACGAAGCAGCAATATTAATGCTGCGAAAGGTGAGTAAAGAGATCTTAATAATAATACTAGTAATAATAATATCGTAACAACGTTAATTTTTCCCGGTTGATACTCACGCCGGTGACAAAATGTTTTACCTTATATAGTCACGTTCAGCACGCTATAAGTGAATTGTTTTATACATACAAAGAACCTGAAAAATTTTTCAAGTCTATTAATAATTTTATAATAGGTATATCATTGAATAGTTTCAGATACGTGTCGTTGTGTTCGAAATAAAAATCGCGGACATTATTCACGTTTAACAATATACGTTTTACATCGATATTATTTTAATCTGTATCGATATATATGCATTCAATTCTAAAAATTTGACGAATATTTACCGATTTTTCAGCCGTCAGCGATGCAGTTCGCACCAGTTTGGGTCCCAGAGGAATGGATAAAATGGTAAGAATAATACCTCTGTATTTTTTCTAATTAAATTTATCGCACATAAATAATATGTATATGGTGTCGTTCTTTTTATATATTTAGATTCAAGCTAGTAACGGCGAAGTTACAATTACAAACGATGGTGCCACAATTTTGAAGGAAATGAATGTTGTGCATCCGGCAGCAAAAATGGTATTTTTCCTTATAAAAAAATTATTTTATTCCATTTTTTTTTAAGCTAGCCCAAATGTTGTAATAATTAGATTAATACATCAATGTTTTTCTACATCTAGTTGGTTGAGCTATCAAAAGCACAAGACATCGAAGCCGGTGATGGTACAACAAGCGTTGTTATCATAGCCGGTTCCCTTTTGGAAGCTGCTGAGCGTCTGCTACACAAGGGTATACATCCTACCTTGATCAGTGATGCATTTCAAAAGGCAGCAGTCCTGGCTGTAAAGATTTTAACCCTAAAATCTATTCCTGTTAACTTGAAAGATAGAGAGTCGCTCGTTAGAGCTGCAGCCACCTCTCTTAATTCAAAGGTGAACAATTTTAATTCTAGTTCTGTTTAAAATAAAGACATATACGAATTTTTGTTCGTATTCAGGTTGTATTTCAACAATCCAGCTTGTTAGCACCATTGGCTGTGAATGCAGTATTAAAAATTACTGAAGAAGCCAAAGAAATTGCAGTGGATCTTAATGTAAGATAATAAATATTTGTGAATTACATCTATAAATATATATATATATACATGACATTTGCAATGTAATGAAATTTTTATGATTTTAGAATATAAAGGTAATTAAAAAGCTGGGTGGCACCGTCGAAGATACAGAACTCATCGAGGGATTAATATTTACCCAGAAATCCTGCAACGTTAATGGCCCGAAGCGCATTGAAAAAGCTAAAATAGGTTTAATCCAATTCTGCATTTCTCCGCCTAAAACAGATGCAAGTTAAAAGTTCGAAATATATATAATAAGCCACAGCAAATGTTCTCTTTTAATAACGTAGAAGTCGATTATTTTTATTTCAGATGGATCATAATGTAGTCGTATCCGATTATGCGGCGATGGACCGTGTACTGAAAGAAGAAAGGGCTTACATATTGAACATCGTGAAGCAAATTAAGAAGTCTGGTTGCAATGTACTGCTTGTACAGAAATCTATTTTGCGCGATGCCGTCAGCGATCTAGCTATACACTTTTTAGATAAAATTAAAGTTATGGTGATCAAAGATATTGAACGGGAGGATATTCCGTTCGTTTGCAAAACCTTAAACTGCAGACCGATCGCATCGTTGGATCATTTTGTCGCTGAAAATCTTGTAAACGCAGAGTTGTGCGAAGAAGTACAAACTGGAAGTTCCAAGTTTGTTAAGGTCGGTGTATTAAATATACGCTGCTTTCGAAAACGCTAACGATACACGTCGTATTACGAATATTGTGACTAAAAGTAATTTTCATTTTACAGATAACTAAAATACAAAATCAGGGACCAACAGTGACGGTCCTTGTTCGAGGAAGCAACAAGTTGGTTTTAGAAGAAGCAGGTCGTTCATTGCACGACGCATTGTGTGTCGTTCGTTGTTTAGTAAAGCAAAAAGCTCTAATCGCCGGAGGAGGAGCACCAGAGATACAGATTGCATTAAAACTGGCAGCACACGCCCAAACTTTAGGCGGCGTCGATGCGTACTGTGTTAAAGCTTTCGCGGATGCATTCCAGGTTGATTATATCTTTCTTTAAATATGTCGGGGTAATTTTTTGTTTGTTTTTGTGTTTCATATTTTTCAAATGCAATTTTTTTCACGATTATAGGTAATTCCATCGACGCTAGCGGAGAATGCAGGATTGAATCCTATTTCCACCGTAACGGAGCTAAGAAATCGCCACGCCAAGGGTGAACACACTGCGGGTATTAACGTGAGGAAGGGAACAATTACTAATATTTTAGAGGAGAACGTGATTCAGCCACTCTTAGTATCTACAAGTGCTATTACACTTGCTTCGGAAACTGTTTGCAGTATACTAAAGATCGATGATATTATAAACACGAACCAGTAACTTCAAAATGAATGCGAGAGTTTTATATTTAAATTGCACCGCAGAGTTCTTGTCGATTACCGCAGTTTTGGGTTTAACGCCTAGCTTTTAAGATTTTTACAGTTTGCGAAAGGGTAATTAAACCTAATTGGTCTAACATTCTTCAAATTTCTTCTACCTCGTTTTAAAATAAAAGTTATCTGCTTCTACAAAAATATCTGTCCTATACTTATTATACGTAAAATAGAAATACGAAGTAAAAATATTATACGTAAAAGGATATGTGAAATAGGAATGATTAATAAACAGAAAGACATACGTGGTAGTGAAACAACGATTTTTTATTTTGGGAGTAACTGGAAATTTCAATTAGAACACATACAAGTATAAATAATTTTAACTTTTATTATCCACCCTTGCAGAGTGTATAAATTCAAGTCTTTATATATCGTGTAAAAAAAACAAGTATAGATTCCATATATTAAATTAATCATTTTATAATAACATTAACGTACAGTTTCGCAATTAGTATGTGTTTTTTTTGTACATTAAATATCATTACGTTTTTACTTCATCATGTTGCATAGTCGTCCGTCCTTTCAATTGTATATCAGTAGATCGAAACTAATAGATTCCAATATCTCCATTTTTATTATAAAATACATTGTCAAAATTCAAATGCAAATTCGACATATCTGCGATTCAACATATATTATATCACATATTTAGAAACGTAGAAACGTTAATTCATTTCATTTGTTTAAGAAACGGACGAAGGCTCATACCTATATATTAACTGATATACAACAATAATTTACAACAATACTGAAGAGAAAACATTGAAATATCATTCAGCACTTGTTGCCACAAGACAGAAAAAAATGTTTTGTGTTATAAAGTAAAAATCGTGATATAAAAAAATATCGATGTACAGTCAAGTAAGTGTGAGACCAAATCTCTGTGCTATCTCAGGTGTGTGGGACGTTGCTACTGCGAGTAAGAGTGGTATGTCCGCTGCATCGAGATCTAAAGCGTTTGTTAGATTCGCAACACTGGCATCGCATACTTCTGTTGCTAACAACATCTCAGCCAATGCCTCACTTTTCAACCACATTTCTCGTAGCTTTGCTTCGAGTATACCTATACACTGCGGTGTAAAATAAAATGTTAATTACGATCAAGAAGTACGTCCTATATACAGTATACTATTTAAACGATAAATACTTGGGAAGCTGAGCGATATTTTCGCCATATATAAGCAAAGCCTTCTAACATGTTGGACACAAGCCTTGACATCCCAACTGGTAAAGGTGTAGTATGCGATGGCATGTTATTCGATATAATTCCGACCTGCCAAGTATCCAAATCGGCTAAAATACAAAGCGATTCGGCGATCGGTTGATCGATAGTCGGAAAACGTACACCGGCAAGGCATTCATCGCGTATACAGTACCACCATTCTTTATCTATTTCGTATACATTTCTATTTTCGCCCTCCTTGACAATTTTCTTTTTTCTCCTCTTTTTCTTTTTTGGCAAACCTTGTAAGACTAATCCCCACGTATAGGTAATATCAGAATTATTTAAACCATGCGGTTCTTCGCTTTTAATCCTGTTCTGTAACAGTGTTCTTGTAAATCCTGTGTCCTGATTAGAATCAGCCTTCTTTATCTTTTTTGTCCTGCAACCAAATGTAGCGTTTCAAGTAATCCTCTATTTGTTTAAAAAAGAAACGTGCTTAAAACAATTATGGAAACTAACCGTGGCATAGGTAATTCAATCACACTGCTGGCTTCCATTAAAGCTTCTAGACTATTTGATCTGGACAATCCAACGTTTCCATCAGAGACAGTACTCCCGCAGGTGCGTAACACTTCGGTTGCGTTTGTCGGCGTTTCTAAAACTTGTTTGCAATTATCAAAATTCTGCGGAGGCACGTAAGCTTGTCCGTTACACCTTTGACAAAATCCTAAGGATCTCGATGCCGTTCCTGGCGACGATTGAATGCTCTTCGACGATTCAGGGAAATTCCTCTGAATGATCTTCCTCAGAACACCTTCTGGCAATTGTGCAGACGTGCTTGGTACCCTCGTGAACATATAGGAACACTGGCAATTATATCCAAGCCGCGGTCGTGTTAAAGTTTTCACGGATTTGTCTTCGTCGCCAAGCGTGAAGTAAACGTGCGAATTCTTCATGTCGTTAATCATGCTTTGATCAATTTCAAACTCTTGCCTGGCAGAATATGACTTTAACGTATCGACACCGGTGTCGTCCAACTCTTGCAGAGCATCGATCTTCGAATTGATAAACGCTTCTTCCAGATCGTCCTCCTCCAGTTTCTTGTCAATATTCCGCAAAGGAAATTCGGTATACTGTTGCATACCGCTCTTGTCCATGTCCATATCGATAGACGCAATTTCGTTCACGACTATTTTAACTTTGCTCGACGCGGTGGTTTTCTCGATGTCCTCGTCGTCGGTGTGAAAGTCTTTCGACATGAATTTCATGTCTCTTTCCTGTTCCAACGATTTGAACATAAGCGAATCAAGATTCGACTCCATTGTACTGGCACGTTTGAGAGAGCTAATAGATCCTTCCATTCTTAATCGCTCTACGTTGTATTGCGGATAAGTGCGTTGCCTAACAGCGTTATCGCTTCCTGCATCGTATCGACGGTTTTCCACGGTGATTTTTTTCCGCGTAGATGCGTGCAAGACGTGCCTAGATGTCGAGGTTTCATGAGCGTTGGACGCCACTCTGGTATTGAATAAATGCGGACGCTTTATTCTAGCTTGCTCCAAAAGACTCGCAGCCACTTGGATATCGTTTTCGGTGACGCAACAGTATTCCTGTCGTTTCTGTACTATTCCACTACGAATGAAGTACGACAGGAATGTTAAAACGGAGTTAATCAGATCGAGCTTTTGGGGATCACCGGCTACGACCGTATGCGCTATCCTGATAGGATTACTTAATGCACCGTACAAGTCGCCCAGTTGGGCCCATAATGGGTTACAAGGGTACCAAGTACCTAATTTTTCCATCTAAAAAATGGACCATTGGATCGATATATTTATACGATTAAAACGATTGTTTCTTACTAAGGTAATATATAATCACCAATTGTCGATCATGAATAGGCAGTGTAGTATATATCCAACCAAGATGATACGTTAGAACAGCGGTCACAACGGTACTCAAAAAACTGAAACATACGAATGCAACTTTAAATCTGCGGATGCGACGATTTCTTTCGTAGATACTTACAAATTGGTCGATTTTGTGTCGATGGTATCAAGTAATTGGCACATTTGTTGCAGGCTATAATGCAACGTGCTCGTCTTATTCTCTATTCTCACTGAATTAAGTAGAAGATCATGCCACAGTAAGGGTGTGTGGGAGTTTAAACCGCCGTTAACATTTGTAAATAAACGAAGTAACGATACGATTAGCTGCGAAGCAGACCTGTAGAGTCGTTCTGGTAGCTGCATACCCTTGTTCTGAACATTAGTGCTGCCTGTTTCAACACAGAAGTATCGCAAACGATCCAACATTCCTTCGAGCAGAGCCATGTGCTCTAATAGACGAGCCTCTATTCTTCTAGAATGCAAAGTGAGTAACATACGTATGATATAAATTCGATTTACAGGCAAACAGAATGAAACGGACGTGGAAAACGCTTTCAAACAAATCTACTGATTCCTCGAACCTTTCGTGGCCCTCGGTTAATCGCACCAACATCGTCAATCCAAGTCTCGTTTTATGGCGTTTGGTGTAACCTTCTTTATTATCATTTCCAGCCTCGTTCCAGTACTGCATACCAAAGGTATCATCGGAGTCTGATCGTGACAACGAAGTAGAAACTGCACGCAACCATCTTCGACGTAAACTGGAAAGGCTACCGATACCAGAGGATCCATTGCTGTCCAACGATTGCGAACCTGAATTAATATATCGCGTTCTCTGTCAAGTAATGAACACAACTTCCGGTTCGATTTGAGGCCATAATTTCAACTTACTGCCTGTCGGTGGCAGTATATCTATTTCCCACCCGCTACCTGTACTGGAGCAAGTGGAATTCTTTCTGGCGCCGTTGTTTAAATCTGTGCCTGATAAATTTCCGGAACTTGGCCGAGATACTGGAAAATGATTTTTTTTGTTTTCTGTACACTTTCGATACTAGGTAAACTAACGGACGATGCAACTATGTTTCATGGTGCTACCTACAAAGTGTTCGCATACTGGAAGTAGAATCCAAGTTCACGGAACGGCCCAACCCTTCGTCCGATGACTTTTCGCTAGAACAGAATTTATTGAGTGATAAATCGAATATCGCATCGAATACATTAGACGCGGCGTAAAATCAATGTGTAGCCGATTTATTACTTTTGTTTGCATACGTTGTGCTCTGCAGCAGGGAAGACTTTTGTGCACATAATACAAGATGGTGAGTTCATCGAATGTATCTAGAAAATGAATATTTATATTAGATTATTCTTATTATCAACTTGCTGCATTTAGGTTTGTACCTTGAAGGAGGACCCCCTGTACGTCATTGCCACTGTGCCAAACACCATCTCGCTTAATAAACTCACATCATCTTCGATTGTTCTCTCCTTCTAAAAGAGATTAACAATTAATTGCAGTAAATACGAGATCTTGAAATATTTTATTCTGTAGAATATAAATGATGCATCGTGATATTTATATATTTATAATCTTGTCAGAAGTATTTTTGCATTGTACAATTTTGTTCCCTTTAAATCGCGTTTATTTTTTTTTTATTATTATCTGATACCTCCAAGGTACGATCGTTTCCGTAATTAATCGAATCGGCGTTCGGTGGGCAGGCATTCTCCTTGATGTTTAACGTAGCTGTCTTACTATTTGACCATCTTTTTTCCAAAGAAAGGGAATCAAAGAGGAGTTTTCTTCCGCGCCATTCACATTCTCGGAACAGCAAGATCCGAACCTGACCTGTTCCGATACATAAGGCGCAGTTCCTGTAAATTTTAAGAAACACGTACTTACATGGTAAGAAAAGAAATATATGAGCAGATAAATAATTAATTGCCATTCATAAAAATCGTATAAAAAAAAGAAGAATCTATTTTTTTTAATACTGAATTTTCGAATAAATAAGATTACTGCCTTGTACACGTGAGTGCACGTGAAGAATGGTACGAAAGAATGACTTAATCACAACTTGTGATCTTCTAATATTACACTGAAATAATATATCTATCTCCCCTTACATAACTTTTTAATCTATAGCAGGTATTCATTTTTTTTTAAGTGCTGTAACTGGTTATGTGGTCTTGCTATAAACAAGATGCACGTGAAAATTGTAAAAAAACGTTGCCTCATGTTTAGCATTTACAGCAAATACATTTTTTACATCCGTTCAGTGCATATAGCGATATGTTCCATGTGGGGGGAGGGGCAGTATTTTTATTCATTCCAATGAAACATGAAGAATCAATGCAACTCATAGAAAAATAATAAATCAAGCAAGTTACAAAATTTAGTTGAAACATTTCTAAAGATTAAATGTGGAGGTCAATTTCACGGCCCGAGCCAAGTCACGAGTATGTTAGTAACGACGGGATTATGACTCCCGCCAACGAACCAATACATACAGACAGGCATAACATGAAATAGGTTAAGGTAGATCGAAATCGCAATTCCTAAATAAAAAAGGAAAAACAATCCCCTAAATAAATCCTTTCTTTTTTTCCGATCAAAAACACGATCTTCCCTAACTAGAGCGGCAGTAAATAACGATTGAAACAAAGTGGAAGACATCGATGATCGATACACCATATCAGCAATAGATATCGAAGCAATGAATAAGATCGATAAATATAGAACAATGACGATACAACGAGTCACGAGCGTGCAAGATGAATGAAGATATATAAACGGGGGTATACCCATTAAAAAAAGAGGGTGGTTCTCACCTATCATCTTCCTCTGTTCCGACGTTCGATGTTACAATAGTTTGAACGTTGTTCCTGAAACTCTTCCTCGAAGGGAACAGCTTATTAAACAAAGGCATCATCAACTAAGGACCGACTATAGCTACCGCATTGCTCGTTAACTTTGTTTCGTTTTCGGTTTATCATGTCACAAGGAACTGCACCATACATGTTCGCGAGTATCAGTCAACTGTAAATAAAGTCACGTGTGGAGGAGTCATATGATTGCCCGAGATTATCGTGTCTCATTCGTGTCAGCCGACATCGAATGGAATGTTTTCCGGCTGATTCTGTCCTTTGCTGTCGTAATACGTTTCACTTCTTCGGGTTCGCAGAACCGGTTGGATGGAATGTCGATGAAAATTTCGAAAAAATGATAAGAATAGAGAAAAAGAACGGATTCTGTGGTGACGGAAACTGTTTATCGACCAAGCACGATGATTTTATCGATCTAGCAGTTGCAACACAGACGAGATATAGGAATAGACAAATCACCTTATGGACTTTCGTGGCCCAACGTGACTGCCATACCGACTCAGAAATCCCACACTGATTTGAGCGTCCTCTGCTCATGAACAGTGATCAGTTAAAGTACTATTATTTATTGAAGTAGTGTGAGGGCAGAATCATGCGATTGTGAAGGAAGAATATATGTGCACGCTATGAGGCGAATTAGGAAAGCAATTTCCACAGACGAGTTATATGAATTCCTTTATATCGTCGGTGTTTGTGACAAAAGATTGTAGACAACGTTCTGAACGCTCATTACGGTAGGAATTGTAAATTAAATAAAGTTAGGGCAAGGCAAATATTAGTTTGATGGAAATAGTTAACCTATTCTATAGTGCAACACACATTACAAACATTTTATTACATAGATGCGTTTATTATTACTAATAAATATATTTGTATCCCACTATTTGACTAACATTCATACTGTAACCCGTGTAATAACAAATATTCAGTTCGGTTAGACATTCAAAAAACACCCGCCTTAAAGAAAGAACGCCACCCCCCACCCAACCAGTTTTCAGCCAATTAGCGCAATCTATTTCAAAAATCTCTCTTTCGCCCCACGGATCTCGTAGTGATTAGACGTGTTCAGAGTGTCCGTCAAATTGAGGTATGTCACATAGTCTAACATATTCCTAAAGGCAAAATATTATATCAATTGCTTTCATTTCCCGTCTCCTGAGAGTTCAGTAGTGTTTTTTGCTAATGTTAAGTCATATTTTAGTAGAAATTGAGAAAATATTGCGTAGTAAGTAGAATCGCCCAACGTGCATTTTTTGTATCTAACGCTACTTCTACGTATAGATATACATATTTCAGCCCCAAATTCCATTATCTTGCAATATTTTCTGCAGTTTCTAGCAATATTATTATTATATTGGTGATTATTAATACATTTGTCTCTGATTTCAGTTGGATTCTTTTCCATGGCGTCTCTTTCGCTAGCTTTGAATCAGAAATGGCGCGAACGGAACAACTTTCAAACGCGAATGCGCAGGAGCAGAGTGACGCGGCGCCATATTGTTAAATCAACTTCACCCTGACAGGTAAGCGATCTTCAAATTTCTTGTTGAAATAAGTAGAATTCGAGCAATATATCTCTATTAAATTATAATTCATACCACGTATAATACTTGTATGATATACAGTCGTGTTGTAAACAAGTAGTAACATAATACAACCAATTATTTCCCAGTATTCCTTTGTTGTTTCTGCACGTGGTCGGGAAGCACGTTTTTCCTGGAAAACATCCATAATATATCGCGAAACAAAAAAAGACGCTTATCAAGTAACGTATGCGTTGAAATATTTCTAGGAAACGCAAGCGATGCGATGGTAAACAAAAATGCTGTTTGGCTTTAGTCGGGTATCGAACATACCCGAACGGCAACGGACAAGGCGAAGGTTGTCATTCTACTACGTGACGCCGTGCTGACAAAACATATTGAAAACATCTCAGTGAGGTGCGTATCGTTACATAGCTATACTACAATCGTTTATACTCGATCACAGCCACTGCATATTTAATACGATTCTAATTACCACCTCGCCTATTACCACATTTTCTACAGAGTTCGAGTTGAATTATTGCTTCTGTATATCACAATTATCATTGCTTTCGTGCACTTGTTTTAATTCTTTGTTATTCTTTGGTACAGGAGTATGGAGAGAGTCGATTACATGGAATTGAGTAACCCAATAACTACATTGATGCCAAATAATTCAATGCAGCCAAGGCCTGTGTATGTGAGGATATTAACTATATTTTCTTACTGGTTTTATATGACATATCACTCATACTAAGATGAAACAACAACAGTTAAAATACGTATAAAAACATCTAGATTTTCTATACCAATTGCAATTAAGTAATTGCAATTGGAATAGGCACAACTGTTTTGCACATTTTGCATAATGCATATGTTTTTATGGTTTATATTTAAAAACATATGCAATAACTTATTGCAATTGTTAATTTTTTATATATTCCTTGCATATTTTCATATTTAAAATGCATATTTTCATATTTTTAATCCATATTTTCATATTTTGAATGCATATTTTCATATTATTAATGAATATTTGCATATCTTTAATGCATATTTTCATATTTTTAATGAATATTTGCATATTTTTCGTGCACATTTCATGTTCATATACATATATCACTGATTTCAAACACTGGATAGGAGATACATGTTTTCTTTCAGAAAATTTGGTGACCGCGCGCAATGCGGTCGGTAGAGTCACTATTTGCTTCGAAGTTTTTTAGCTTTTTCAGAGCAAGTGGCTCTGCTTATATTTTCGTTCACACTTTAGCTAAACGCGATTGTAGAGTCAGTGTTTTTCACGTACTAGATATTAATACAATTATCAGAGCACCGGTGCTCCTTTTCAATTAATTCAATCGCGAAAGTAGCGTCTCAATTTGTTCGCCGATACAATTTGCGGTCGTGTACATATTTTTAAATATATTTATTTATTTTATTTTATTTTTATTTTTTTCTTATATTCGCTATCGGAAGTAGAGTCGGTGCATCACTGAAGCGGATATTTTATACGACACTGATAAAGTGAGAAATGTAAGTATCATTTAAACAATTGTCAGTTTTCTATGAAGAATTAACTTCTGTAGATTTAACAGTAGATTTTAATGTTCTTTGCTTTCTTGTTTAGTACAGCTTGCATACTTCATGACGATTGGGTTCCATTGAGCTGCCTCGGTGAAGGTCCTGATGTCTTCCACGAGTGCTTCTTCTATTCTTGCAAACAACGAGTTGGTGAGTCGCATGTATTTTGGTTCCGCCGGTCCCCAATCATGCTGTAGGACGATTGGTCCGAAACGGCACGGGCGACTGGTTGTATTTTTTAGTAGCTTTGCGAGCATAGTGACTGCGGGTATAGTTTTGATACCCGTCAGTTTCATCGTTATGTTCTTGTGTATTATTTCTTAGATGAGGTTAGATCTGCCTTCTTGTACTCCGCGTTTTTTCGTATAAAAAAATTAAAATACATAGAAATATTTCTTATTCAAATAAATATTTGATCAAATATGTACTGTTCATGTAGGTTCTTTTATTTCGATAAAGATATATATGATAACATTAATAAATACATATATACATATATTGAGGACAGTGCATATTAAATTTATAATTGCATCTATAATCAATTCAAATTTGTTTTCACTCTTGAGCAGTGCAGAAGTCGGATACCCTCCGACTTCGTTACTGCAAGTGTTTCATGATTATAGTAATCGTGTATTAAAATAAATAAATATAACTATACGTATATTAAATCAGCGTTGAGTGTGCATAGCCAATGATAGCATTAATATTAATTTTCATATGCTATAGTCGAGTCCTTTTCGTCTGAAACTTATTACACATTACGTACAAGAAGGCGCTTTGTATACGGGTAGATTTTCAAATCGGAGTAGCTATCTTGAACTATTTGCTTCGATTAAAGAATCACCCGAGGCTTATTTAGTAGCTTGTCAATTTTTCAACTAAATATTTAATTGCATTTATTTTCTAATTGCATTACTTATTCTAATAAATTCAGTTCCAATAACAGTCATTTCCCTTAATAAATAAATTATTTATCAGTCATTTTCGAGTTTTAATTGATGTTTCATAACTTTCAAAGTCGAGTCATTTTTAAAGACATTGAAAAAAAAATATACTATTAGCTTTTGCAACTGTACGTGTACTAATCATCTTTTTAGATCAGGATTTTCAGGTTTAACCCCTTCCGTGTTCATTGTCAGGAACTCACTCACGTGCCCAGGTGCTACTTGGGTGAGTGAGGGGCAATGGGTACGATGATCATTTAGTTTTTAAATTTATAACATTGTTTGGCGGCTGACATTTGCTAGTGCAGCGTGCACGACGTATTTTCCACATTATGTGTGTGTGTGGTTAGGCTGTGGAATTGCGTCGGCTCGGGATTTTGATAAGGAATTATAAACGAATTTATTCTAACACCGATTGTATGATTTCACGAATAGCAATATATTTTACAATTGCCAATATATATTGAATACCATAACGAATGATGAAAATATGGCAAAGAATAGAGTACTATACGACTCAAGTATACTTAGTTGAAAGAAAATGGACAATGTATTTTAACAATCGACATTTTATTCGAAAGTAATGCACGTGCATATACATTTACGCACATTTACGCAATGGTCGCTAGTTTTTGTCAGCCGATTTCAGGAATTGGTACGTTCCCTTAGAGTGTGAATGATTGTATGCTAAGCTCGGGTGTCGGGGGCGTCCCGGGACGTTCCTCTAGTTTAGGTTCTTGCGCCCGAGTTTTTGAATGAGAAACGTGGAATGAGGTGTGTTTGTGTGAATGCTTTGCCATTTTTTAAATATAGGTCTAGGTAGGATAGGTAGTATACCTTCTGGTGTGCCTGATAGACATAAGTAGGTAGGGCCGGGCAGGTTGACACAGTCTCTGATCGGGTAGGCACCATTTCGCGTGTTCAACCTGTTTCAGGAATTCTGATTTGAAAAGTTGACGGTGAAGCTGTGGCGCGAACGAAAATGCGTTCGCCTCTGGCTTTGCCTATCGATGTTTCGAATCCTTCGCGGTCGTGGTCGCGATTTAGGCCTCGAAACGAAACGTGTTACATTATGCTCGAGGCTGCACGTTTGAACGAAGAACGATTACAATTTTAATCGTAATCATTGCGATTTTCTGTAATCGCAATTTTTACGATTGTATTTGGTCGTGATTCGTCCACGTGTGTTCCATTTAGCTACGCGGTTTAGATTTTTATTTTATTTTATTTTTTCTTGCGGGTAGAGTCTCGAGCCTAGACTAAGTTTCAGCGGGCATTGCGCTCGAAGAAAAGAAGAGGCTAAAAGCTGAAGAGGCCCGACAAACTGTCGCTCAAGAGGGCAACTACCAATGGCTCTGCATCCTTTAGATGGAGAGCCATTCTTTGTTACTATTTTGTCACTATGCTCGCTTTTGTATACTGTAGTTGTAGTTTATTGTTTCCAGCACTCATTATCGTCTTGGACAAATCGCGATTTTTATTAGCGTCGCGAAAGATTGAATACGGTTTGCATTAGAGTTGCGAATTGTTACAGATTGCAGTTTGAATGAAAGTTGCTTTTATATTAAATTATACTTGTATACGTACTTGCTTTTAGCGTTGCGATAATAATTTTCGCGTTTCTTTTATACACAGGTATTAATTAGTATTTTCAGTACCGCGATATTTTTCTTAAATTTTGATATAGTGTTGCGATGATAAATGATCGCGATTTTGATGTGGCGTTGCGACCACAATGAAATGCCCAAATTGGTTCCTGAGTCACCAAAGGCAGCTATTAAAGCTGCATAAGGTGATTGCTTCGATGGTAGTCCTGGATGCGACTACCATGACTTCTCCGTTATTAGTGTTGCGAATTAAAAATTGTGGGTGCCGTGAATCACTATTTTTTCTTTTCCTATTTTCTGTAATATATTAAACGGAATACTATATTACAGATAATGAAGCACCATACGCGATTGTCATTGCAAGTAATACAGTAAATTAGTGTTGCGAAAAAGAGAGACTTACGGTTTTCAATCGTGGTTATAACAAGTGGACGATAAGTAATAGTATAAAGCCCCTCTGGCTATTGAATTTGTTTAACGTCCTAATTTATTATTCTCCTTTGCCTCTCCCCTATTTATTAATACTAAAAACGAGTTGTTTCATCTTAGTATCCAAGTAAATGTTTGTATTTGTAATTCATAATTGTTATTCAGCATATTTGTATTTAGGAAGAACATACTCCCTTTTTATTTCTCTGCTATTCTTTCATAATTACTACTCTCATAAATAAGTCTGTTACAGAATTTTTAACTTAAAGAAGATGTCAATACAATACAATATTACCTCAAGTACATTAAATAACATACATTGCAATATGTAAGTAATCAAAGGCTCAAAAGTGAAGTTGTATGGATAAAATAAATCGAAGGAAATAATATGATTCAAAGGAAATGATGAATGACACATTCTCGTCGAGCGTGATTGCTATTTAATTGTCTACTTTTCCGTAATTATTAATTCAATATATAAATTTGTTACAGTTTTTTCGTTTGCCAAATGCATCTATCCATCGATATATTATCTCACGTGTACAAAAAATGTATAAGTATTCCAAAAATTTTAATGGAGTATTATAAACTAAACCAAGTTGAAAGATTAGAAGACAAATTAAAGGGAATGATAGAAACAATCGCGCTATCATACCTAAGAAATATCACTAAATTTTTATGAACTTTTCTCTGTTTCAGGTTGGACGATCACGATTTTAATGATAGAAGATTCATTACAAAATATCTTTCTCCCTGTTCCTTATATCTATTTAGACTTTTAATTAGGTAGGCTACTTTTGAATAACGTAAAGTTTTGGTTCAGGATGGCCATTTGTAAACTAAACAATTTTTTAAATAGGAAGGAAATTCCTCAATTAAATTAGCTTTATAATTAGGCAAGCAATACCAAAATGAAATTAGCTTTTCAATTAGGTAGGCCATGTTTCAGTTAAGATAAATTTTTAGTTAGGCAGGTGCTTTCGTTTGTTTCAGGTGCATGATCGAAACTTCCATAAAAGAACATCAAGATCCATCATGATATATCCCTTGCCCCTACCTTTATATCCCTTCAGATTTTCAATTAGGTAGGATATTTCTAAATTAAATTAGCTTTTTAGTCAGGCAGGATGTTTTAAGTTAAGATTCAATTTACCTTAATTATAGGTAGGATTTATTTAAATTACGTACATGGTAATTTATATTATAATTTTTATTCTTTACTTTAAGTCAGGTCTAACACAATTTTTATTTTCAGATTTCGCCACAGTCAATAATTTTAATACATCCTATTTACTTAAACTAACTATACGCTAATGTGTATTATAATCTTCATTCTTTAATCCATTTATGTTGAACAGAATTTTTATTTCCAGTTTTCGCCATAATTAATTATCTTAATACACCCTATTAATTTAAACTAACTATAAGCTAATGTGTATTATAATCTTGATTTTTTAATTGATATAGGTTCAACGGAATTTTATTTTTCAGCTTTCGCCGCAGTTAATCATTTTAATACACCCTATTTACTTAAACTAACTATAAGCTAATGTGCATTATAATCTTGATTTTTTAATTGATTTAGGTTCAACGGAATTTTTATTTTCAGCTTTGGCCGCAGTTAATCAGTTTCATGCATCCTTTTTACTTAAACTAAATATGAGCTAATGTGTATTATAATCCTGATTTTTTAATTGATTTAGGTTTAGCAGAATTTTTATTTTCAGCTTTCGTTAAAATCATTTATTTGAATACTTCCTTCCATTGTTATTTTGCACAACGTTCGCATATCAAGCGTGCTGCAAATATACATCAGAAGGAAGTAGCGTTTAATTTGTTAATACATAATACTTTTCATAAAGGGTGGGCGGTTGGGGCGTGGTTAGGGCCGCGCGGGTCTCCATTCGCAGCAACCTCCCCGTGGTGAGACCTGGGTAATCGATGTTATTTGTCATATATTTACCAATTGTGTCACTTATTCTTCTATGATACAATTGCTAAATATATGATAAAAGCGTCGAGCAAATAGGCTGCGATTTTTTTTTAATTTCTCCTATGTGGAACATTAGAAATTGTTACAAAACATTACAATAGAGAGCGTTAGTATCGTTTGCTGGAATCTGTTGGTAACGTTGGGAGTGTGAATAAAAATGCATTGGCTGATTGATCTATTCCTATATCTCGTTGGTGACTGTATTGTCAACGATTCCAAATGTTTGACATTTTATAAACAATGCCACTTTATATATATTTGTTTACCACGTAATGTTGTGCATTGTATTCATTCAACCAAAAAGCGATTTTATATAAAATAACATTTGAATGGTTGAAAGATGTTTGAAAGTGACGATTGGGATCTTGATCAGGTAAACTTAAAAAATATTTATATCCGTGAGATACGTATTCTGTTTTTATTTAGAACATTCTGTGTCTCTCATTTGAACTTCTCGTATATTGTCGCTGGAATTGAATTAAAGTAATAAAATAATAGAACAGTCACATAGAAACAATACTCCAATAATATTTCTAGGACTTTTTGAATGATGTAGATGAAAAAGCAATTAAGTACTGTTCTCAAAAGGCCAATGAATTACACGTAGCCAAGAAACGTAAAATAGAAGAATTTTGTGGCTTTCCATCTCATTGCGATCCAGATGTATTCGAAGAAAAGACTGCAAGTAAAACTTTCAGGAAGCAAGACGAAAATAAAGAGTCAAGGAAGAAACTAATCCTTGGATTATTCAACAAGAATGTGCCGGACAAAAGTGTATCGCAAAGTCTATCGAATGATACAAAAAGATCGTGCGATAATAATTCATTAAATACCTGTATCAATCGTGCAAAAAATTGTGAGAGTAATCAATTACCAAGGAAAAATTTAGTGCTTGAAATACTTAAGAAGAAAAGCACACAGGATAATGTTACAGAAAATAATACAAGGAACAAACATGTACAGAAGACTGATAAAGAAATTAATAGGAACTATAATGTAAATGCAAATAAAGAATGTACAGTGCTTAACGATAAAATCAATCATAAAATTACGTCGGAGAATAATTTCGAAACGAAAATCAATTGGAAGCAACCTTCGAATGAAACTTCCAGGAAACAATTATTGTCTACTATATTGAAACAACAATCTGCAAATAATCCAGGATTTAAAAATGATAGCTCAAAAAACAATCCGCCTAGGATTAAACCTGCTCAAGTGCAGCCCAATAAGAAGATGACATTAATCAGAAAATTTCCTGGCCCAGCCGGTTTATTACCAGACGATACAGATATTAATATCGCTAATGTTTCTTATTTAAATAGCTTGGAAGAAAATGAGAAGACAAATAAAGAGCCCGAGTCTAATAATTTAACTGAATATTGTTCGCAGACAACCAAAAATCTATTCACCGAAGGTGCTTGGCAATTAATGTTGGATGATTTGCCGAATGGCCTTTTAAAGGGCCATGACATTGCTACCGTGAAACGAATGGCAACTCTAAATGGCTTTAATGGTACAAAAGTCGAATTTTTGGCAGGAATAATAGAACACATTGATTTCAATCATGATAATCCTCCTATAGTCTTAAAAGATTTTACGGACAATATTCAGGGAATTGTGCACAAGGACATACCACTTAAATATCCTGGTCTATTAGAAGCGAATGTTGTTGTATTGTTACACGATGTAGGCTTATTAAGAACTTCTGGAACGTTTGTTTCAAACAAGTTTCGAATTCTAATCTCGCCATCTAGTTTATTGGCAATTTACACCAGCAGAGGTGTAGTAGAGCATACGGAACACATGGGGCCCGCTTTTAAAGGTATCTCGGAAGGAAAATTGAAGAAAGAGGACAAAGCAGTGGGAAGCATCGTCTCTTCAAAGTTATTTAAATCACACTCTAGAAGAAATGGTTTTCAACTTAATCAAGCTACTGGCAGTAATAATAAGGAACCAGAAACTTCCAAGGACAATAAAAAAGATACCAATATTTCGACCAGACTGAATGATACGAATAAAACTATAAACGAATCATTTGACTTTGATACAACGGATATATCCTTTTCTGTTTCTCTAACTAGGATTACAGATTCGCAGAATGAGAAGAATTTTAATAATTCCACGTCGAAAATTTCCAAACGTATGAGCGAAGAAAATAAACGCAGGTGTTCCGAACGGTCTGCAGCCAAGGAACAGAAGTCTGCGCACGGGTATAAAAATGAGACAGCTGAAAATTTATTGAAAAATTTGAACAAATTTGCTTTAGATACGAAGGAGAAGAAACGTTTCTCCTATAATTCTGAAGTTTTGCCGATGGATGCTGAGCATTCAACCAATGTCTGTGCCAAGGAAGATAAATCAGAGTTATTGAGCGATGTACTTTTCGATAGGATGGACCTCGATAAAGGAACAATAGAGACCGAAATAAAATCACCATGTCGCCAAATTAAGCAAGAGAGGAATAGAGCGTCTGTACGATCCAAATTATTACAATTTAAAAGTGTAGATGCTTTAACACCGCCGGAATGTTCCACAATTAAACAAGATGAGGAGCTTGCAAAGAAGAAATCACATGAAACTTCAAATTCCATGAGCGATTTACTCGACGATACTGAAAATGACTCCGATGATGAAATGTTATCGCAGTTGGATATGGATACCATTTTCAGTAATTACAATAAGCCGAGCTAGCCCATCCTTGAAGCAATTTCGCGCAAATCTCTATTATCTATTCTGAATTGCGAATAATGTACGAGAACAGATTACGTTTGATCATTGCAACATTGTGGAGGATCCTTTGTGGTCACGAATTTACTTCTTGATACGCTATCCCAGAAGTATTAAGATAATTTGTACATATTTACTGCGCGTGTCTATTTTCGTACGAATTATAAATAAACAATTGTGAATTTTAGTTCGAATTATTTTCAGAGAATTGCAAATCTATCAAGTTACCGCATTCAAATGATATTTCATTCCAATCTGCTCGAATGTATCATAACAGATAGGCATTGCGAAATAAATTATTTACTTTTAGTCGATTACTACAGTATTATGGTAGTTTATTATCGCATAATTCGATATCCCCTGTGATGCATTTATTTTTATATATGCATCATTACACTGGTAGAATCACCAGCATGAATAGCAAGTAGATCTATACATACTTTTTTTTCTTCTACTGAATATCATTGCCATCATCAATCATAATTGAAGATGACTGATATCAACGCTGAAGAGTAACTCAATATGTTAAGCAACGATATAATGATCATACAATATGACGAACAATTTAATTCTTCTAATGGATCAAGTGCCTTATTTCCTTCTGTTTTTTATTCCGAGTGTTTCGAAACTGCATAAACTAAATTGAAGTGGATGAAATATTTCGAGGGCACCAGTTACAATGCGGTATCTGCAATGATCTCAATTTTGCTGACATTAGCCTGGATATCAGCCCCTCATCTATCACAAGCGTAGAATCAATGATCCAGAATCTATGAGTATAGGTGAGATCGTTTTACGGGCACAGTATACGCCAATGGCGATCTATTGGATCAACCTTGATGTACCCTGATTATCCGATGGTACATCTAGGCGTACGATCGTGCGATTATGAGTGCAATTTATTCGGATTAGTTACGCGAGACAGCCATCTACGTTACAGTAAAACCAATAGGATATACACGGGAATGCAGGTGAAAACACGTAAATGAGAATTCCATACGTGCCGATAAAGGAATAATCCGGATACCTAACTACAAGAGGAGAGCTGATATTATTGTTATGTACTTACGTAACGATAAAGAAAAGAAAATACAAATTTAATCTTATATCCTTTGCAGTTTCAATTAAATAAAAAGAAAATGGAAAATGTAATTTTCCCAATTCTTTCTTTCTCAAAGTATTTGTAAATTGATGTCACGGTATAACTTATTGTTGAAGTAGAAAAAAGAAAAAGAATGTTTGATTAAATATTAAAAATTAATGCTTACAGAACACGATAAGGTCACAGGCATCGTAAAAATTTCATTCGATCAACGTACTACGATTGATAAGACATAACGATAATTTGCGCACGTTACGCACAGATTCATTAATGGACTTTGTGTTACAAGAAACTCGATCTTCAGGCATGCGTTTGGTGGGGTAAAAAATTCCATTAAATTATGCAATTGCGTAAAATTGCACGCGTTAGCAGACGAAGAATTTCAGATTATTAAGATTTACATTCGCTCACAATCGGCAATTTTCCGCAATCTTACGTTGCGATTGCGAAATATAGTTTCCCCTAAATTTAACATTGGTGCTTGTTTAATTTCTGCATTCGTCGAATGTGTCGTATTGTTCTTTTTCTGCTCTTCTTTTTTTTCTTCTTTACAAACGTTAATCGCGTCATGCGCAAACTTTAACGCGCCGCTTGATAAGCCGGGTCGATTAAAAAGAAAGCGAGACAACAATCTCGCGAAGGTATGCAGTACAAACAGTATGATGATACATTCAGGTGACAATGTTTACACGTGTTTAGCGTAAAAGATAAAAGCTTAATCATATTGTACAATGAAGGAGGTATTTTGATCCTCATAAATATCACTATGTGATCGATTGATTATTTTATCACGTTACGCCTCATAACAGAATATATTGTATATCTTCGGAATAGCTCCTCGACATTTCGGTAACATCGTCTAAGAAACAAAAGTATCATTTAAATAAAGAAAATTAATTCGGATACCATTACATATATTGATCTGGTTGCTACGATTAAATTCATATTGCTTGTGCGCCATAAAGTGAGAGTAACGTTAGCGACAAATATGATGAACATTCGATTTCTTGCACGTCCGTCGAAAATCATTCATCAACTTGTTGCTGGGATATCGCTGCATAATGTAATTGAAGTGCCGTACAATAAGGTGTTATGATTGACAATTATCAAGATTAACATCGGCAATCGGTAAGATTACGGCGAACTACAGTGGCGCATGTTAGACTCTGTGTCTCGTGATAAGGGATCATCCCGAGGATTCTTTTGTTGACTACAGATGAGTGTAGTACATAACAATGTTATCGGACATTTTCGTGATATTTCGCGCATCTCTTTATCGCGAATATCACTGTTTGATAAATATACTTCAGACTGTGTACTTCCTCTATTTTATTACGCTGATTTGCAAAGCCGAAAATTGTTATCCGACTCGGTATTTTCGACAGATGTTCAACGTGCAGAAATATACGGTATGATTCTCCGTATTAGAATACCATTGCAAGTTCATTCGGTGCGCAAACGAAAAAAAAAAATCACAACGTACGTACAGTGACAAATTCGCAAAATTCGCACGCACTTGTCCCGTTGTCTAGACTGTGTTTGTACAATTTTTTTGAACGTTCATTTGCATCGATCCGTGATTTTCGAACGATATACACCTTTGATATTGTTATTCGAAGCTTTTCGTCAAGTCATATGCCAGGCGCAAAATAATTCGGCGTTCTTCGATCGGGAAACTCTTATCGGCGTTAAATCCTCGTTAATATCCAGGAAATCCTAATTGCAAGGGGAAAACAAAATGCATCGATTGGCGGAAAAGTTGAGCTGAAGAAAAATAACAAAATTTCATGGGTATTAAGCGATAATGTTGAGTAGGTATTTAATGGAGGTTAAAGTGGAATTAAGATATCAGTTGTGCGCCATCGGACGTATTGTCTCCATGAGAACTAATATAAATCATAAATAATATTCAACGAAAAATATGCATCCATATTTGCGGCTGAGAAAATTATGCATACGGGAGTATAATTCAAATAATTAAGTATTACTCAGAAGGAATGATTGCATGGAGGTAAATTATGTCAAGGAATAATAATTCTCCAGTGGTAAAACGATGCGATCATTATATCCGATCATTATAGTGATTCTGCGGTATACGATAAATTAGGAAATTATTTAAAAGAGTTCTGCAATTATTGGTAATAGGTATAGTTCACGTCGGCACAATCAAACTAAATGTTCCACAGAAATGAAAAAAAAAAAGAACAAAAATATCACGTTTCGCAACAAGTTAAATGCCGTACATGTTTTACGACAACATGAAAAAATTGCGCCGCACTCCGAGTACGCGAAATTTGCATTAACGTGCAAACGTTACTTTACAGTCAAATTGAGTGGAAACGTAATACATAGATATGCATACCTAATTCGCATCTTCTGTCATAATATCTTATTTTACCGAATACGTTTTATCCTGTGGTACTAAACAAAAAAAAAAAGACAACCGTCAAACGTTGAATACACAGCTTAATCTGAGCGCGCAAAAATCGTTACACATTTGATCAATTAATAATCTAACATTCAATTGTTTTCCCGGTGTTTTCATTTAACTCTTTCGCCACTTTACAAGGCGACTATTAAACGACCAACGCAAGAAAGATATTACTATCCCTATCTATTAAAACAAATAGGTAAACCAACAACGATCTATACTTTAAAGATCTGCCACTTGCGAATCACGTTAGTTAAACAACGTCCACCTAACATTGTTAGCCGTGTCAACAGCGAAAAGAAATTGTCGTGATGCAAATTAATTAATGTACAACGCAAACTGATGTTACCGAAAAGGTGTACACATGCGTCGGTAGTGTTGTTGATTCGTACAGGTAATCGCAACTTCGCGAATCATTCGTGGAAATTAGTTCATCGGTCTGACGTAAGTCACCTGTCGCCGTGGAAAAAGAAGTTAAATATCGACATGCGATCTATCGGTAAGTTGTGCCACGGGAAAAGTGAGCGATTGTCGGCAGGCAGACAGAGAGGGGATAAATTCGTGTAAGAGTCCAGGAGAGATACAGAATGGTACAGTATAGCCGGGTGCGCGGCGCGAAACAGGTGGTGGTGAATTTATTGAAATGATAGGTCACTTCGATTGACCGACATTTCGACAAAATTTCACGGCTCAACCAGAATATCTATATACACACATATATATATATATGCAATATATTCGAGGTTTAGTATTCTTCGGTTAGTACTTGGCGAAAGCATTATATGTACATCCACTTTCGATTTTCGATACGATCTCGTTAAAACAATCGACCTTGTGATACATTCGACAAACGCTGGCAATTTTGATGTTCGAGATTAGTTTTCGATATCGAGTTCGTCGAATTCGACAATTGTTGTTCGCCAGCGGTTAATATACAATCAGTCGAGTTTAACTATTGTTAGATCACGATACGATTATAATTATTATTATCGATCGAAGGGTATTGGAATTCTTCATTTATTTCTCCGCGACAACCCCGTAAGTATCGTGTAGAGGGCGAGAATCGTAATACGAGATACTGTGGTTACCTTGCGTTCTTCTGTGAAATAAATAGTATCGGTAAAAATTACACGAATAACAGTTTACTGGGAATGCGCGAATTCGTGCGCACACCTCGGACTGCTACGACCCAATGAAAATATAAGGACCGGAATAAGGAAAGGATTATTGAAAGTTCGAGTAAGTATCGATGAAAAGTTTCACCATCCTTTTCTTTCTTCTTTTCAAAATATTTCAACGATTCTTTTACCGTCCATGTTGATTATGTATCGCGGTAAGTAGCCCGATATCTACATTATTATCATTCCGTACATCAACAATTAGTTTTTTTCTTAGAAAACGATATACTACGCACGGTACTTGCTTTTGCAAAATTATTTTACCAATTACAAATCACTACACTTTCATTTCCATTATTGTTATACATAAGAAAAAGTGGTTACCTTATATATATATATACATACATACATACAAGACTCCCAATTGTTCCACATTGTGCACCAGTCCCTGCGCCGATTTACGCTAATCATTGATAAAAAGGCAACCAGATTTGCCAGGCAATAGTGAAAGTAGTTTAAATCAGCGTAAAAGGAGAAAAAGAGAATTATTGTATTTAAAATACATACTGCATAACTTGTCGGGAATTTCGCACGATCAGTTCTTTCGACAATATTTGCCGTTTCTTTTTTTTTTCTTTCTCGTAGATCACTGATCTTTGCGCAAGAATAGCGTATAGGTAATTCAAAGCTGCAGGTACAGTGTTACGCAATGACCTGTACCTAAAAGTCTAGAGGCGCGAGTTGCATTTCTAATTACACCATACGTGTGTATATATATATATATATACGCAACGATCTACTAAGTCCTTCCTAGCATGTATTTCACAACACAATGGACATTGCGTGCAGTCAATCCTGTTTATGCACAAATACAGTTTATTCAGGAATAATTCGTACGTGTACAGGCTACACCACTGCAGTTTGCGTAAGGAATTAATGCCCGGGCTATTTGTTTTTCTAAATAATAGTAAAGACGAATTTTCCTCGTTCTCCCAGTACGTCGAATTGATAGTAAAACATGAAACATTCCAAAGTTTGATTCGTATTGATCGAACAGGGGAATCAACAGATTTGGATAATGTATTGTGGGTAATACAGATGAATTAGGTTCTCTGCGTACGCGAAATATCACGTTGAAAATATTTCTTTCACGAACTTTGCTGCACATTGTCGCTAAATAGCGTATATTGTTAGAGAATAATTGTTCGACAATGCGGCCTCGAATCATTTTCACGTGACACGTTAACAGAAGCGTTTTGTAGCATGCACATAAAATTATAGAAATATGTTGAACGAACGAGAAATCGAAACTTTAAAATCGTTTTCGAGAAGGATAGATCGATAGCATTGTTACAGCGTTTATGTATTTTCTGTGAGGAACAGAAGAGCAGTGTAGCAGTTGCCCTTTTATTTAGCTCGCACGGAAATTTTGTATACCCGTCGCGTTGTAGAATAATTGTGAAACAAAAAGATCGTGGAATATTATAGAATTCAATTAATCCATAATTTATAACGGCCAAGATAATTGCCTTTTTACCTTTTCCTTGCAAAAATACTATTAACTACATGGCATTATTGAACTCTATTTAATCACAGCCCGCGTTTACGACTGTGACTTCCTTTGAAATTATTTTACATGATCGCCAAGATTTACGATTATAGGCAACCGCCGTCAACTATTATTTCCCCTAATTATCGCGTCAATATTTCTAAATTTGCATGCAATGAAAATACGCCGTATCGAAGCGTGGTTAATTAGTTACATCAGGATCCTGAATCATACGAGGAAAAGAGGAAAAAGTGAACCAGTTCCGTTTTCCATCGGCGATCTTGCGCGAACGGAAAATTTCACGGGGACGAACATAAATTGGGGACGCTCGATAAATTTTAATATCTTTTCCGCCGGCGTTGTTTCTGCACCTTTTTTTTTTTCATCTCCCCCCGTGAACGAATCGAACAGGTGACAAAACGAATCGCTCTAATTATACCAACACCAACAAACCGCCTGACTCGGTTATTTGTAAAGCAACGTGTTGGCAGTTCGTACGCCTGTTTCCAATCCTGTTTTATCTTATTCTTTAACCGGTTTACGCTAGAACGATATCGAAGGAAAAAAAGAAAAATGTCCGTGATGCAGCTTTCCAACGTATCACAATCTGATTTCTGATACAGCAAAACCTTGAACGATCGTTAGAAGAAAAAAAAAAAAAAGTACGATTCTAGCCGACATATTTTATTGTGAGATACTTTCTAGGCGTCAATGTGGCTGCATAAATTATAAAACGCGTTTACCTCGCCCGGTGGATGCAAGTAGACGGACGTTCAGATGGAAAGATTTGTGCAACGTCTCTTGGACGCATCCGCGAAAATCGGAGTTGTGGACAGGTCTCGGGTTAATTAGCTTCTCGCGATTCGGCGAAAAGATTCGAAATCGTTGTCGTGCCGCCATTGAATGCGCAACGATATATTTTGTAATCGAAAAAATAAAAAAAGGTATCGTCAGTGTGTGCATTGTAAATTCCATTCTCGATCGAACTTCGTTACGAGTGAAAATTTCGTCCAAGGTGTTCACAATAATTAAAGACTTTTCGGCCAATTTTATGACGCAGTTATGTTTTCACAACTTCTCTGTTCCTTTTACGTGTCGCCGAGACAGTTGAAAAAGGGGGCAACGATACAGGAACGCTGTGGTAGGCAAAAGGATACAATAATGCAATTATTCCGATCACCAATATGGCCGAGCACCGATTATCTTGTTACCAAGTTTTCGTCTAGCCATAATTGTTGCAAAATTTCAATAGAATCGTATAGATTAGTCGATTCACGTGGCTGGCCGTAATTTCACCACTTGACTCGCCAACAACTTATTGTGTCGGCTGGGCAATTCAAGTGCACGGCCACCGTAATCATGTTCAGTGTCGAACTACCTATTTCACATCTGTTCTGGCCGTGTCTTCTTTCATAAAATGGCCCCATTAGTATTCCTTTCTTACGCCGTTTAATTCCCCGACCTGGAACATCCGTTTCTCATTTCGAAGACGTTTAACTATGACTATGAACTCTGCACTCCTCTCATACTTAATAACTCTTCCATTAATTCGATTAGATTGCAAAGCGGAGAATTCTGATTTTTAATTAACGGATTCTCCGTGTTGTTTTACTTCCTTTCTTTCTCCTTTGTTTTTCACAAAGGATTCAACAAATTCTCACACAAATTTTACGTTTGGTTGCAGCACGGGCTCGTGCAGACGGAAATTCTCATTTGACGGCGTCTCAAGTTCAAGGAGAGAACTTGAGGACTCGTGCGGATCATTAACTGCAAAAGCTTAAAGTTATGACAACATCCGATGGTGAGTCATTTAACACAGAACTTGTGGGGGAAAAACTGTGCCTTTTTTTCACTGACCTTCTCGTGCACGGTGAAAGGGTTGAACGGAAGGTTCGGCTGCAGTTGTGCATCTAAACAACTGTTAGCTTAACGAACTGTGCAAAATAATTTGATATGTATTCAGTTTAACCGACAGGACCGTTCTTAGATTTGGTAAAACATAAATGACCAATCATTCTGGTTTAACAAATATTTTCTTCCAAAAATTCTGATGTCGTCGAAAGTGTCAATTTCGCAATTACCACAGTTCATTCATCAACAACAGAATTCGTCCGCGTCGGAAAATTGTACTAATGATTTTCTTGTTCTTCTCTTGTCGCAAATAAAGTAATACCATGTGGAGTAATTTAGCTAGGTAGCAGAACGTGATGGAACTTTATACGCCCACTTAATCACCTACCGTGCGCTGATTTCTGTACACGTGCGCGCGTGTTATCTTTCGTATTTGACAAACTCTGCAGCAACGGTGAAATTTGTTTAGAAAGATTAAAAAATAACAGTAGTGTGTTATTTTACGATGTCTAAAATTCCTCGTATCCTAGAAACTATTGAGAGCAATGAATCACTGAAATTGTAGCGACGCGGTAAGTTCATACGAGTTATCAATCATTTATTGTCTAACAATAACATTACTACTGCTGCTGCTACTGCTGTTGAGAATACGTAATAATGTTGCTCTTTTTACTCGACAATATGAAATCAACAATTGTCTGCTGGCGACACTTTATCTATCCACGTGTCCATGAATCTTTCTTACGGGTCGATGGTGTGATAAGGACACGCGAACACTAAAATAGGGACAGCAGGAGATTCTTTTTTTACTCGCGAATGATAAGAGCATTCGCTTCTGCACGTTTCTCAGTTATCGCCGCTGTTAAAGCTCAACGGAATCCGCAGAAATACGTGTTTTTTCCATTTAAGATGCAATCGTGTCTGATGACCTGATAACGAGACGAGCATTATCGCTTCTTAACCAGATACTGTTTGCCAAGGAATTATCGCTTTTAACGTGAATATTTCTTGTTCCAGGCACGCCAATTATTTCATTCATCGCGCGATAACGCCGATGAGTCTGTAATCGAATTGTATCACTCGGAAACAGCACCGCGATTGATATTTTTGAGGTCGGTTTTAAGTGCCCGATGAAATTTCGCTACACTTAAGCACGTCGGACAATCCTATCGGAAACGATTCGCAAACGTGAAAATGAATCACTGATTCCTCGCTCTCTTTATCGTTTCGCACTGCTTGGTTGACCAGAAGTATAACTTTCACTGAACTACATATATCGAATACTAAGAAACGTTTCGCGATTTCAATATTTAAATTAAATAGAACCGAGAAAGAATTTCAGGCGGTTCGGTCGGTGAAGTTACGTTATATTTCGTACGATCTTCCTTTTTTCACATTGTAGGGATAAAAAATGACCAATCGTCGGAAGTTCAGTGGCAGAAGATTCACGCTGGTCAGGATGAGGATATGGTGAGTGGGTATAAATGATTACTAATATATTGCTCAAACATCTGTGCGTTTATTTCAACGTGAATTGTGATTGGTCGCGTTTCAGCGGGTGTATGGGTTTGAGAAGAGCAAGCTGAAAATTATCCTGACCTGTATTTCTTACGTTTTGACTGTCGGTTGGGTCAGACTGTTCTTCCATTGGTATCCCCAGTTGCATCTCTATGCCACCCATAAAAAATGTTCGCTGGGCCGTGCTACAAAGCTGCTTATCACTGTGAGAATTATTAATTTTTTCAAGTTATGCATCCTTTTGTTGCTTGGCAAAATCCTAGTTCAACCGTCGTGGTTTCGTTAAATCTGTTTACTTATACAATCATTCTTATTTCAAATAAACGACAGCAGTATTGGTAATTTAACGAATGGTTTTGCATGCAGGATAATTATCAGGGGAAATATAAATCGTACTTCGTGAAAGAGGTGAAGACGATCTCGGCTAAGAGTGTCAGGTCAGTTTAATTCTATATTCCTCGCCGATATATGTGCGTAAACCATGTACATTAATTAACACGTCTGTTATTTTCCCTACGACCAGTGCGACGGATTTAACGGAAAACTTGGACACCAACGACGAACAGTTCATCGAGAAGGTTCGATGCAAAAAGTTAAGGATCAACTTAGAAAATGGCACGCAGTGCGAGGTGTTCGAGTACAAAGCGTTTTGGTGCAAGAAGCAATGTTACATATGGGACATCACGCAAAACACATTCTCGAGATTGGTAGGCCTAGACAAGTACACGCTGTGCTCGGATCTTAATCTTAATAATAATCAAGGACTGTCTAAAGAGGAACAATGCCTTAGGTAATGATAAGATAAATATCTCGCACAATAAGTCTCGTATTTACAAGAAACATCCTACCCGAAATAATTGAACAAATTACCCCAACAACTGGCAATTAATAATCGCACTTTAACTTACAATAAAATGACACACGATGTTTCATGTGTTGTAGAAATTCTTCGATTAACTTACGGTTTCGGGACGAACGATTCTAATCATTTTCCCATCTTTCTAGACGTATCGTATACGGAAGCAACGAAATCGTTGTACCCGTCCAAAGTATCGGTGTTTTACTATTGCTGGAAGTCTTGAATCCGTTTTACATTTTTCAAGTCTTCACTCTCTGCGTGTGGCTCGCAGAAGGTTACTTATACTATACCGGGGCAATTGTGTGCATGTCGCTGTTCGGAATTACAAGTTCCATAATACAAACGCGTAAGGTAATCTTGTGCATGCATCTTGCAATTATTCGGCAAAGTTTCGAGCCAGATCACCACTCGTACACGCCACAATTGAAACGAAAACAAAAGTTACCTCAGAACCTATTGTCCTAATCGAACAGCCACGGTGGTCGCTAGATTTTGTCAATTTTAATTAATTAACGTAATACCGCTTCAGAAAAAAAAACAAGGATCGTTCAGGTTTCCGAACGAAATCGAGTGAAACCGAGGTACACGCCATTCATTTCCTAGATTTCACGACCTCGCCGTATTTGTTCTATCACTTATACCGGGATGCCGAATACAAGGCAGTTCTCTTTTCAAATTATTATTACAAGTATACACGGCGTTGATGCCGTGGTAAGTGTGTCACTCAGTATACAAGTTGCAGCGTCGTCAGGCTCGAAACATTTACCACGAATTTCTTACTTGGTCATACTGTGCATACACGTGCTTGTCCAAACTGTAATGCGTAACATTTCGCAGAATCAAATCAATCTTCGAGGAACAGTGTCGTCCTCGGAAACTGTACGCGTGCACAGAAGCACCAAAGTGGTCGAGGATATACCGAGCAACGATTTGGTACCTGGTGATATAATAGAATTACCCATGCATCAAGCCACGGTCGTCTGCGATGCTGTATTATTAACGGGGCAATGTATATTAAACGAATCGATGCTCACTGGTACGTTTGCACGACAATTGTGTAATGATATTCGAGCGATGATTCATTGCAATTATTATCATTATCGTTACTCGTTCACTCTTGTTTGGTCATATTTTTAGGAGAATCGGTGCCGGTAACGAAAACTCCACTGCCATCGCGTCACGTTCTCTACGATTCTAAAGAATGCTCTCATCACACCATATACAGCGGCACCACTATTATACAAACGAGGTATGCAGTTTGCATAATAATTACAGCAGCCATTAAAAATTCGTCGCCAACGTTTTGGTCGTGTATTTCTGTTCGTAGAAGTTACACCGACTGTCCAGTCCTAGCACGCGTTATAAGAACTGGATTTCATACCAATAAAGGTTCCTTGGTCGCCGCTATCTTGTACCCACCACCGGCAGACTTCAAGTTCGATCAAGATTCTTATAAGTTCATTGGCATATTGGCGCTTATCGCGTCGTGCGGTTTCATATACACTATTGTAACCAAGGTAAATTTCAACCACGACATTGCACTGCCATTAAACGAATGATTTTATTTAATTACGCTTCGATAGTATCGATGGCTTTTTTTTTGTGTTTCTTTTAATTAGTATACGCATACGCTACTTTTATTCCATCGTAGGTTTCCAGGGGCATCACAGCCGGCGATATAGCAATAAAAGCCTTGGATATCATAACAATAGTAATTCCACCGGCATTGCCAGCGGCAATGACGGTTGGCAAATTGTACGCTCAATCGCGATTGAAAGGGGCGCAAATATATTGTATTAATAATAGAGTTATCAACGTCTCTGGTAGTATAAATTGTGTGTGCTTCGATAAAGTGAGTATAGACAATGAGAGTATTAATTATACGTGATCTCTTTAACATTAATCGCTCCATTTTTTACATTTTTTTTACATTTACAGACCGGCACGCTAACCGAGGATGGCTTGGATATGTGGGGCATCGTGCCTTGTGCGAACGGTATCCTTGGCGAATCTGAACGAACCGTTCCTAAATTAAACAGTCACGCCCTTTTCGAAGGGATGCTGGTTTGTCATAGTTTGACTTTAATCGACGGCAAACTTTGCGGCGATCCTCTAGATGTTAAGGTATTTTATTCAACTTTTTCGTTCCGTTTAAATTAAAGGAATTGTCGAATGAAATGAAACGAAAATGTTACGTTCTACACATGCAGATGTTTGAAAGTACCGGCTGGATATTAGACGAGTACAATACAGAGCACTCGGACAAATATGATCTCGTAGCGCCAACCATTGTGAAGCCGTCGAAGGGGAATAATTTGACACAAAATATGAACGATATATCGGAGATCGGTATAGTGCAGCAGTATCAATTTTCAAGCTCTCTGCAACGAATGTCTGTGATAGTGCGCGTATTCGGATCGGAAACGTTCAGAGCGTACACGAAAGGATCGCCCGAAATGATACTTAGCTTGAGCAAACCGGAGACAATACCGAAAGACATTATGTTCTGTTTGAAACGTTACACGGAACAGGGTTATCGAGTTATTGCTATGGGGCGAACGGAATTACCTGAGAATAGTAATAAGGTAAATGAAAAAGAACAAAATAATTATCGTTTCGCTTTTATTTCTTTTTGCTTTCTTCATAAATCTTTGCGACAGCGTCTGTACACGGATAAAGCTGATGTTCTCTCACTCTCGACCACATTGCCATCGAGACACGCGACGTTTAACGTTAATCGTAAAAAGAAAAATATCTAATGCTATTGCACGATGCATGCAGTCGGTGATACTGATGTAAGTGCGTATACTTATAAGCGCGCGGTGTGCAACAGAGTAATTAGAAGGGGAAACATAGCATACCCGTGAGAGACGGCAACCACTGTACAGCGCTGTTTCACATTCTAAACGTGCATCTTTTTATTTTGAATGTCCTATTTGAATGCAGATAACGAAACTGTCTCGTGATGCAGTCGAGCAAAATCTTGAATTCCTAGGTTTAGTCATTATGGAAAACAGGTTAAAGACACCGACTATACCGGTTATCAAAGAGCTTAGAACGGCTGACATACATGTCTTGATGATTACAGGTAATTAATGTTTAGCGATTACCGTGTGCCGGTATTCTAACGTGCATACGTTAGCGCCGATCTACCACTTGTTGGACAGCGTAATGATTTATTCACTTTTCGCATTCAGGAGATAATATTCAAACGGCAGTGAGCGTTGCAAAAGAATGCGGTATCTTGTCGCCGGAAGAGTCTGTGATAGATGTAACTGTAGTTATGGAGGAAAATAAGCTGCAGCCAGAAATTTATTTCAATGCTCAAGAAATGTCTCCGAAATTGGTAATAATTTTCAGTCCAACAGAAAAAAGATCCACTAAACTTATGTTAAATGAAGAAATATTAATAAAATATACATTATGTATATATATGTATATAATTTTACATCCATAGAGTCTCCGCGATAAAAAGCTCAAGATACCAGAGCTAAAAGATATAGAAAGAAATATAGGCATCGCTAATTATCGGTTCGCGTTAACGGGTCAATCGTGGCAATTATTACGCGAGCATTACCCAGATCTTGTGGCGAGAATATGCATACGCGGTGCAATATTTGCCAGGATGACCAGCGATCAGAAGCAACAATTAGTACTGGAGTTGATGCAACTCGGTTATTACGTAGGTACGCCATCGACATCCAACATTTACCGTGCCTAATTGCATCGTTGCGTGTAATGGTGTGTTTAAAAATGTTTCGTAAACATTACAGCCATGTGCGGGGACGGTGCTAATGACTGCGGCGCTTTGAGAGCTGCCCATGTGGGTATATCCTTATCCGAGGCGGAATCTAGGTAATATACATTGTATATGTATAAACATTTTTTTTTTTAGCGCAAGGTACATTCTAGAAAGTGCGACAACTTTTCTTTTCAACTGCGAATTTCCGAAAAAAGGGGGGGGGAAAGTCTGTTTTGCATAAAAAGGCTTGGCCTAAATTTCTAAAATTATCTTGCCCGATTTGGCGATAATATTTAGTGGAAATCTCCTTTGCAGTGTCGCCAGTCCGTTCACATCCAAGGTACCCGACATAACATGCGTTCCAAAGGTAATAAAGGAAGGTCGTGCTGCTCTGGTAACATCGTTCGGTATCTTCAAATTTATGGTCACCTATTCTCTAACAGAATTTTTATCTGTTATCATTCTATACTCCATCGACTCGAACTTGACCGATTTAGAGTTTCTCTTTATCGATATCTGCCTCATTGTAAATTTTGCCTCGTTCTTCGGCAAAACACAGGCGTACAAAAAGAAATTAGTGAAAAAGCCTCCGATGACTAGTTTGCTAAGTTTCACGTCGATCTTTTCCTTGACTGTACATATGTTGATAATGACTATTTTTCAAGCCATCGCTTACCACTCGGTACGCACTTTTCCTTGGTTTACACCGTTCATTTACGCGGACACCACAGAGTATACGAGCTATGAGAATTATTCCGTTTACTGCGTGTCCATGTTTCAATATATTACGATGGCGATAATATTTTCACGCGGCAAACCGTACAGGAAGGCGATTTACACGAATGCCGCTTTTATATTTTCTATATGTCTGTTGACCATCGTATGCGCCTACATAACAGTGTATCCAGCTAATTGGATAGTAAATCTGCTTCAATTGCTCGTACCGCCGACGTACGACTGGAGGATTATTATTTTGGCGCTCGCATTCGTGAACTTTATAGTTTGCTTCTTCGTTGAAACGTTTGTAATGGAGTACCTGATAGAGAGGAAATTTAAATCGGAGTTTTACAAACCTGAGAATTCGAAGAAAGAGTATCTCAGAGTGGAACACGAGTTGAAGAATGATTTCAGTTGGCCAAAGCTTAGCAAAGAATTACCAACATTGCCATTAACGCCAAGCATAGAAAATATGAACGTAAATTATGCAAAGGAACAGTCTCGCTTAGATGAAGTTCAGAAAAATACGATCGACAGTACGGTTCAACGAACAGGTTTAAGTAAAGATAACAATAGTTTGTATGCGTTCGATAATTACACGTTCGTGGATGATGAATTATCGCGAAACACAAATATGATAACTAGATTTTAAGCAGGCGCCTTCGCAATACATTATTGATTTTACGACACTCCGATACCAGTATTTGTACATAAGTATTACGAAATATTTTCAAACATTACGAAAATGTTGCTGCAAAACGATACAAACATTAACGAGATGATATTTGTAATTATTACGCACGAGGTGTATATGTTTGCATTTATCGTTGAAAAACACAACTTAATAATATTTGACGATTGCATACCACTAAATAATATTTCATAGTATTTGTAGAGCACGGATTAGTAATTTATTGAAAAGACGGAAAATATTGTTTGTCATAGGGACTATTAATGAGACATGTGTAAATACATATTTATAAAAAAATATATTTTTCTTACTTAATAGAAAATTTGGGTATCCAAGAAGTAAAACAAATTGCATATCATAAGACGAGTTTGTTTTTCGTCTTCGGACCCGATGATTTCGATCTTCTTGGCATTTTCTGTAATAGCAATAATAAAACGTGTTGTTCGTAAATGTATAATGCAATCATAAATTCTATGTTTTCAAAAATATTTACCTATGATACCATTGTAATTAGCGACGAGTTCCTTTTGAATCCAATTTCTATAACGAAGTATAATTTTATTTATTATTTGTATTGTATTTTCGTGTATCTTTGGTCTTAAGAGAAGATTTGGCAGAGTTGAGATGAATTCTTTGAATGCAGTTTCTCTGAAATATAACAGAAAAAAATTAATTGTATATGAAGAGAGCAAGAGTAACCATGGAAAAAAGAAGAACGATATTAATTACCGATGCAGTTCGTGCAAAGTGTGATCTAACATTACATCGCTGATAACAGAAAACAGTCCCAACTGCATTTCTTTTTTCGATTGATTACAACAAGCATTTACGACTGATTGCAAAGTTTCACTCAAACCAAGATGATTTCTATACCAAGCTTTACTTGCTCTCAGAAATAACGTTCTTAAAAGCTTAGTGAGCTGTGATAAGACAATATCGTTTGTACCAGACCAATTCTCAAGTTTTTCTGAAAAGAATAAAGAGGTCAGTAATATTCTTGGTAATAATTCGATTAATAATTTGAAGAATAAATTTTGTCCCTTTACCATTTAAATACTTAGTGATGGAAGTACAATAATTTTTATGCAATTTAGGCATAGTTTTGTCGTCGCTATCTATCGAAGTAAACCATACATAAATTTGGCAGATTCCCAAATTATATCCTAAACAAGCATTGTATGATTCATCTACAGAAAAATCTGCCTGACGTTTTCTGCTTCTTACCGAGGAAACAAAACTACCGGCGGTACCCAACTTATTGTACGGAAATTTGGAAAGCAAATTTTTCGTAAATGCATTCTGAAAATTGCTTTTAAACCAAAACTTCATATTTACGTCGCATTCACTATGCAATATATCTATGCATTCAATTACTAATTGTATTATTTCCACTGTACTTTTCAATAATTCCAGTGCTTCTGAGGAAACCAGGAGCGCAGAATTGTCTACATTCTTTTCATCCGGACAAACTTCGATCCAGCTATCGAATATAAGTGGCATCAATAATTCCACATATTTCATAAGCTCCTCACCATCTAGACTCTTTTCAGCAGTATTCTCTTTCGTATTATCGGTTTGTTCAAAATCGATTTCACAATTCTGATTATACGCATTCGTATAAATGGGAATATACCTAGTATCCTTATCTATGCGTATAACATTTACATTTGCATCTAAATTGACAGCCTGCTTATACTTAAAGAAATTGACAATAGAACTGAACATTATGGCAAGTCTTTCCAATACTTTTATCCTCCATTTAACATTCGTACTTTTGGTATTTAAAGTAGTTATCAATTGCCTTCCGGGCTTCATTTCTGTGTGCAATTTAGATATCATATCTAAAAAGTTTGGCAGTACTTTGTGACTATTTCTTGCTAAAATATTACTACAATTTTGCATAATTACATCCAAGAATAACAAGGCATCTTCCTTGATACGAGGATCTATGTGTGTCATAGCGCATCTCAAATAAGAAATCAAAACGTCGCAATATGGATTCAATTGATCGTCAGAAACTGGGCCAAGAATTAAAGTTAGCACTTTCAATGAGTCGCGTCTTATGTCCCTTTCTTTGTCAATTGACAAAGCGCAAATACCTTGCAAAAGAGGCCCGAATTGTGGGCTCAATAATTTAAAATTGTAATCGGACAAAATTTGTTTCAATTCTCTTACGGCATCTTGCCTGACCGTTGTATTATGATGTTGCAAACGTGACAACAAGTCCTAGAAATTAAATTAATCATTTTTAATTTGAATTTCATTTACTTAATAGTATGACTATGTACGAGACTACCTTCACATTAAGCTTCCTTTTGCTCAATATTTCTGCGTCATTATGTTGCTTCAATTGCTCTCGTATTACAATCTTTTTAACTTTAAACGACGGCTCTGTGACATTTAATCCTTTTGGCAAACTCTTCGCTTTCTTCGCTTTCAATTTTACTTTCGCCTTCTCAGATTTTAAATGCTTCAAATGTTTATGACCCTTACCCATGTTTCTAATTGATATTAAAATTAACTTGCGCAAAAATTGTTATTAATACGTAGTTTTATACGTTACACAAATTGTATCTTAAGTTTTAGGTTATGAAAGTGTAATTTAACAGTCTTTCTTTATACAATTTGTGTTGCAATGAAATCTGCATAAATATATGTGGTCCATCGCACAACACATAAAGCTTAGATAAAAAAATGCGTGTATTATGTCACAAAACCATAAATGCACATTGTGTTTTCAAAATTAATAACTATAACCTATAATTATAACGTGGTACAGTGACTTCAGGGGGTATGTATATATTTATTATAATTAAATACCTACTTAAATCTCTTCTACTCGCGTTAACGATATAATCGATATATCGTTGACTATCAATAAGATATCGATAATCGATAGTTGCACTTCTATTCTACCCTGAAGTGAAATGTCAGAAATATGTCCTTCCCTCTGACGTCGGTAATATTCGAAAATTTGTGTATTTAACAAAAGTAATCCGTAATTATTTATGAGAAAAATTTCTTTGATCGTCAAATCTATATTATCTTACTTTCGAACAAAATTGTCACTCTGAATGTATACATTGAAGTTTGTAACTGTATTAGGTTAAATCGTTTAAAAAATATCTGTGCATATTCAATGTTACGCATCGTTAATTTAATTGCACATCTTTGTCGTGACGTAGCACATTACGCGAAAAAAGGCATGGAATTTTGAGAAAAACAACATAAATATTCATTTCAACCTTTCTAAATTTTGTACCGTCATCCTTTTTATTTTAAACTTTCCATTACACGTTACATCGCAAGAGCAGTAAGAAATCATTTATATAGCCATGTACGAATCTTATTCCGTTGTATTTTATACCTTTGTGTCAAATATTTATTTGTTTTATTTATTATATATTATTCTTTGTCTTGTTTGTTATTAATTGCAATTTTATATTATAACTTTTATATTTCTTAGGCTTATCTATATAGTGATAAAAATTATGTTTAAACAAGAAAAGCTCATATAATCGTATTATGATAAGACATTGCATGTGCTAGATATTAAATAATACAATTAATACATATTGTTCAATGTTTCAGATAATTATTATAAACAGCTTGGTTATTACAATGATTAATGGTACAAAGTTTTATTGAAACAACGCAAAATAATATTTTGACAAATCATTCATTTCTTTTAAATACAAAATGAATACAACCATGATGTACTGCCCTCCAAATATAACATTCACTGATATTTGGGTGCAACATGGCATGTCGAAATGCTTTATGGATACTCTTGGTATCGCTGTTATATCTTCATATTTATTAATCTTTGGTACGATACAACTATGGATGTATCGGAAATATGGAACAGAAAGTACTGCTACTTTGTTGCCTAAGAGCAAATTATATATTGCACAAAAATTCTTCCTCTATTTTATTCCGATACTTAGCATAACAAGAATAATTTTACAAGGAACAATTTTGGATGACAAGAAAATATATGGTTACATGGTAATGATTTTATTGTACGTTATTCCCGTGCGTTTTATTAATTGAGAATTAAAAGATTCATTGTTCATTTGTAGATACTTACAACAGTATTAACAGTAATTGTATACCCATATTCTGTATATATATTAAAAGTTGAGAGGCACAAATTGTTACCAGGCGTGCCACCTCGTGGACACGGCCTTGTTTTATTGGGTTTCTGGACTTTGGCATTTGTAGTAGAAAATCTTGTCTTCATAAACATTGGAAAACTTGAATGGTGGTTCCATTTAAATACGTGAGTCTCGATCTATATCTATCCATTGCATGGAATTGGACTGCTTTCATAATATATGGATGTGGTATTTACAGATTAACAGATCACATCGAGATGGCACTGTTTATCCTACGTTATGTGAGCAACCTTATCATATTTGCTCTAGGCCTCAAAGCTCCAGGTATAACTGGCAATACAGAACCTCAATATCGTGCCTTCGACAAGGACCCAACTGCACGGTCCAGATATTATCAAGTTGTAAGTTATTATGATATAATCGTAAGAATTTTTTGTTAGTTAAATAATTATTTATGGTGTAATAATATTGATAATTTGATTACTTTCAGAGACTCGAGGATAATAGTTCTGCTTGGAAGAATGCATGGCATAAGATAAAAACATTGGCACCATTTTTATGGCCAAAGAGTTTTATGCTTCAATGTCGAGTTTTATTCTGCTTTGGATTACTTATATTGGGACGTGCAATAAATTTATATGTCCCAATTTACAACAGAAAGATTGTCGACAGTGTTAGCGAAACTCCTGAGGAATTTAGGTACACAAAACAAATTCCATAATATTATTAAAAATATTACTGTGCTTCCGGTTTACGAAATGTTCAATTTTTACAATAGGTGGGATCTTGTATTGATATATGTAATATTTAAATTCCTGCAAGGCGGTGGTACTGGTGGAATGGGATTATTAAACAATCTTAGATCATTCATGTGGATTCGCATACAACAGTACACAACTCGAGAAATCGAAATAGAACTATTTAAGTAAAGATTTTCTTCCTTTTCTCTGTATTTGTAAATTTCTTTGATCGATGATAAACCTTAACTATTTGTTGCTCTCAGGCATTTGCATAGCTTAAGTTTACGATGGCATCTTGGAAGAAAAACTGGAGAGGTTCTAAGTGTTATGGACCGTGGAACAGATTCTATAAACAACCTCCTCAGTTACATTCTATTTTCGATTGTACCAACGCTCGTTGATATTATTATCGCCATCATATACTTTATTAGTGTTTTCAATAAATGGTTTGGCTTAATTGTATTCTTAACAATGAGTTTATACATAGGTAAGTATCGTATGTACTTTCAATTTTTCTGTGACAAATATTAAGATTTTCTGATTTATTTTTTCTAGCGGCCACAGTCATGGTTACTGAATGGCGTACTAAATTCCAACGTCGTATGAACTTGGCAAGTAACGCCCAAAAAGCACGAAGTGTTGACAGTCTACTTAATTTCGAAACTGTCAAGTATTATGGAGCAGAATCATACGAAGTCGATAGTTATAGGAAGACAATAATAGATTACCAAACAGAAGAATGGAAATCAATGATAACACTGAACTTTTTAAATACTCTACAGAATGTCATTGTTTGCAGCGGTTTGTTAGCTGGCTCCTTACTTTGCTTGCATATGGTTGGTATCAAAAACATTTCTAAACATTAACAATTAATAAACAATTGAATATAAAAGGAATTAAGCATAATTAATTGATTGTAGGTAGTAGCCAAAGAAGGTTTAACCATTGGTGGTTATATTTTATTCGCAACTTATATCATTCAGCTTTATGTACCACTGAATTGGTTTGGAACATACTATCGGTAATTAATTGTGCCAATATTATTGTATTCATTTCGCACATATTATTTACTTTAATTTATAAATACACAAATATTTATTTTTACAGTTCAATACAAAAAAATTTTGTCGACATGGAAAATATGTTTGATCTCCTGCGAGAAGAGCAAGAAGTGATCGATGCTCCGGGTGCTGGTCCGTTGATAATAAAACATGGTCAAATTCAATTCTCCAACGTGACATTTAACTACACGCCTGAGAGAGTTATATTAAAAAATATTAGCTTTGTCGTACCGCCTGGAAAGACTGTTGCATTGGTTGGTCCATCTGGTGCTGGAAAATCCACAATCGTACGATTGTTGTTCAGATTTTACGATGTGGAACAGGGCGCAATTTTAATTGACGGGCAAAATGTTAAGACAGTCAAGCAAAATTCTTTAAGACAAGCAATAGGTGTTGTACCGCAAGATACGGTGTTGTTTAACAACACCATAAAATACAATATACAGTATGGCCGTATCGAAGCTGCCGAGGCAGATGTAATAGCGGCCGCTACCAATGCAGACATTCACGAACGAATTCTTACATTTCCAAATGCTTACGAGACACAAGTGTGTATTATATTATAATGAAGGTGCATCGATTATGAAAAGTGAAATTATTAATGTTATATAATTTTTTATTTCGCTTTTGTATAGGTCGGTGAAAGAGGTCTTCGTTTAAGCGGTGGAGAAAAACAACGTGTTGCTATTGCTCGTACAATATTGAAAGAACCAGCAATTGTACTTTTCGACGAGGCAACCAGCGCTCTCGATACGCAAACTGAACGTAATATTCAAGCAGCATTGAATAGAGTTTGTGTTAATCGAACAACTATAATTATAGCGCATAGATTATCGACCATAATACATGCCGATGAGATACTTGTTTTAAAAGATGGGGAAATTGTAGAAAGAGGCAGACACGAAGAGCTGATTTCTTATAATGGAACTTATCATTCTATGTGGCAGGCACAATTGCAAAATGGTCAAGATAATATCAAGGCTTTGGGCGATGAAGTTAAAGAGGCTGAAGCGTCAAAATCTTAAACAAATTTATTAAACGATAGATCTCGTTTATTGAGTTCCACAATTGGTTTAAACAGATATGCACCTGTTCCTAGGGATTGATACAAATCTATTTGTAAATTAAGCTTACAAACCAATCATTTATTCAAGCTAATACGATTACTTTAAATGATTTTCTCAAATCGATTTTAAGTTCATAAGAGAAATGTGATAGCGAATTAGTTTATGTACAATATTATAGAAAGTTGGCTACCGTCAGAGTGTACTGTTGATGAAATGTCTAATAGACATTTTGCACGAATGTTTTCCAGCGTTCTTACCGAAGTTTTCAATTTTAAAAGGATGAACAAAAGATACATCATTGTTCATTGAAATTTCGACTTCTGATGAATACCATTGTTAGGTATGAAATAAAAATGTTTAATCAAATGTATGTACGTTTGTGTAGGATCATTTATTGGTAATTAAGATTTACAGATATCACGTTGTATAAAAATCTGGTGCGATTTACAAGATGTTTTTAATTTTAACTTCAAACGTCGACAGTCTCAGTTGGTTCAATCATTTGGGCAAATGCACCATCCGGTACCCAGCCAGTTTCATCTATCGGAGCAGTCACAGTCTCTTCCTTGTCACCCCAAAAATAGTAACTCGCAAAGAATAGCCAGGCGGCGGTGTGCAGTAACTATTATAAATATTTAATTAAAGTAAATTTTAATAAAACAAACTTTGAAATAAATTTACATCAAGATTTGGCAATGATAGGCGAATTTACTTTGAAGGCAAGTTTTGTATCTTCATTAACCATATTGCAAAATTGCTAGTCACAATTTCCACATACAGACTTAATAAATTTTTTCAGGTAAAATAATTGTGTTTACTTTGTAATTTTCAATATAATGTTTCCATTAAAACATTATTGACGAAGAAGACCTAACGTTGTCCACGATACAAAAATTTTATCTATTCGTAAAAATTCTTATCGAGAATATTAATTGAATTAACGTTTAAACGGATAGCTTACATTTATATGAGATCATACGAAAACAGCTGATACGCGACAATCCTAGCTTAACCTGATCGCAACCTCACGGTAACGTATGCATGTGACGTGTGCATCAAGATGTTTGCACATCGATAAACGACAATACTTCAGCTATATTGTTTTTATTATTATGTGTAATGCAAAATGAACAGCCTTGGCTTAAGTTTAATTTTAAAAATGGGCTGTATATGCTCGAAGGAAACCATCACGGTAAATTCAAGAAATTATACGGTCCGTGAACATCTTGCCGAAGGGTATGTTTAACGTAAAAGAGATTTTTATCATTAATTATAACTCTTCCGTTTACGTTGATATAAAAGAATAATTGTCGTATATTACTTTTCCTGTAAAGTATTTTACATTTAATTACTCTACGTCAAACGAATGTATTTTATTGTAATCCAACTTAACCTAATCTTGTGATGTTTGCTTCCCATATAATTCGAGCAATCACGTGTAAATTTCTGTTTTCCCTCAATGTATTCAATTTAATAAGATACGAAGTGTTCCTTGTCTCTAATTCGATTTAATTCTTTTTTTTCTGTTTATAGAGGATTTAGTACTGTACTTTTGGTCGAAGATACAGCAACTCGTAGAAAGTACGCTGTTAAAAAAATTATTTGCCATGGATTGGAAGATCAGAGATTGGCTGGAATGGAAATAGAATATCATAATCTGGTAAAGCATCCAAATGTAATAGAATGTATAGATTCTACGTATAAAGGAACGGCTGACCCCGTTGTAAATACGACCAGTGAAGTATTCATTGTTTTGCCATATTATCACGTAAGTTGCTGCGATTATGTATATATATTTCAATTAATTAAATACAAATGCAAATTAGATAAAGGTATACAGATTTTATTTTCTTTTTTTCTCTAGAGGGGTACACTTGCAAACGAATTAGAAAGACGTGCAAAGAATAAAGATTATATGAGCGCATTAGATATTTTAAATATTTTCTTACAAACATGTGAAGGCGTGAGAGCATTTCACGAAGCGAAACCTGAACCTCTTGCACACAGAGATTTAAAGACTGCAAATATCGTTCTTGGCGATGGCAGTACACCTATCATAATGGACCTAGGTACTTTCGTTGTATATTTTTGTGGCACAAACATAATGATATTAAAGTGAATTTTTGTAGGTTCCGTAGCTCCCGCTAGAGTTAAAGTATGCGGATCACAAGCAGCGCAAACTTTGCAGGATATAGCAGCTGAAAGATGTTCAATGCCGTACAGAGCGCCAGAATTCTTTAACGTTGAAAGTTACTGTATGGTAGATGAACGTACAGACATATGGGTAAAATCTCGTGAAAATACTCTTGTGCATAGTGTTGTATATTATTACATGTATTAAAATCGTATGTTTCCTTTTAGTCTTTAGGATGCATCCTTTATGCTCTCTGTTATTTCAAATCTCCTTTTGATACTGTATACGAGAGAGGAGACAGTGTGGCTTTAGCTGTAATAAGTGCAAATATCACATTCCCAGAGGATGCTCCGTACACTGAGGTTGCATAGTTATATATAAGTACATCAATTACATTTAAACAGTTTAATGTGAAATCTCTTCTTTTGTTTTCAGGATATGCAAAATTTGATTTTATCGATGCTGAAGGTAAATCCCATGGAACGTCCTTATATATATAGTGTTATAGAAAATGTTCAGGATCTTATTTCATTATTGGAGAACAAAGTATAATTTCGAAAAAGCAATAATTTGAATATTTATTCGGAGATTTATAATACAGATAACTTGTGATACACATACTATATGTACCGATCTAAAATATTCATTGTCTTAAGAAAATAACAGAAACAGAAACATTATGCCATGCTGCGCCAACGTAAAATAGGAATGTTTCTTTTAACAGACAAGAAACTGCAAACAGTTGCATTATTTCAACATTGCTTCCTGAATAAAAGTAAAAAATCTATTAAGGGTAAATTTTTGCCACAATACGATTTATACATATATTTAACATGTGTAAATAAGGGAATTTTAAATAACATTTCATATCGATAACAGAATCCTTTAACATTGAAAGTATTAATAACATAACAAACAAGTAATTAATTATTTTATATAAGTTGATTTAAATCTGCATTATTTCGTACACTTCTACGAATTAAACTGTTTTTGTAAAAATATTACAACACATACATACATATTTATATCCACAAAGAGAATATTGATCTATGTGTGTACTTATGTATAGATATACTGTAAAACAATATTATGCACTACTTGATGTAAAAAATTGTTACAATCGTATATTTTTATAATAATACAATGCAATAATTTTTTCTTAATCGTTATTAATATTTAAGATAAAAATCGGATGTTTGATTAGCAATTGCTGCTTATACATATATATTATAGCAAATAATTCTAAATAAAAAATTATTTGTATCGAATAAATCTTCGAGTGTCCCCATTAGAAATACTACATTTATTATATTATGTTGAATGTCATGCATTTGTAATTAATATGAGTTTTCGTGTAAATAACGGTTGATGGAATCATACGATATGACGTACTGGCGCTACGTCACAGTACGTCATCGCGTCTCATTAATGTTTAAACATATTCACTTAGGATTAATAATATTTATCGTTTATCTAACATACTCGTAGCGTAGGATAAAATTTCTCTTCAGTTAATTATTTGAAAACATATTTAATGCAGTACAAATAGCGATATTTTGATCTAAATGTAGCGTTGGCAATATTGAGTCAGACTTCACACCGATAATGTCGATGAAGTTAAGAATGTAAAGTAGTTTTTTCACGAGCTGTGTTTCTCGAGTCAGTAGATCAATTAATTTGCGACTCAGAGAGCGGAAACGTGTTCAGGATATTCTACATTGTGACATCAGTTTGCATAGACGGCAAATTGTAAGTTATTTTCTTTGCTATAATCATACAGTTTTTTTCAATCTATCCTTGATATGACAAACTAACCTTGTAAGTCTCAGAGAAATTCGCAAGCAACAAATATACGATACCAAATAAATGATTATCAATTATAATAGGGAAATTCAAACAATCGCTATTAAATCCGTGGGACTAATAAAATAGTACTTATTATTTCCTTTCAATGTTTCATATGCTAAACATATCAATTGAATGGAGCAAAATTAATTAATTTTATTTATGTGAAATATTGGGGGAAGAAAACATAACCTTATTTATATGAAGATTTTGAAAGCTGTGATTTAAAAATGAATGCTATTTAAATTATTTGGTTATATAGAATACGATGTATTATGCACGAATGCTTATGCGATTTAATTTTTCCCCAATAATAATTACTTTATCCATAGTATAACATATATTTCTAAAATAAACGCTTGAAAAATATTATGATAATTACATTGAATATTGACAATTTTAGTTTATCATAGCATAGCAAATGCTAATCGTTTACGCAACAAGGTCCGTTACAGCTTACTGCTATTATCTGTACAATGAATTATAAAAAGATAAAAAAAAGGAAAAACGGTGGAAAGTAAAATAGTTAATACATTGCTCATTAGATTGAAAATATGGAAAGTGATGAAAAGTATAAAAATTTGTAATTACTCCAAAGTAATGCGAAATTTTTAGGGGTGTGCGGTTACCCGAAAGTGTCGGGTTTTTTAGATTCGGGCGGGCTCGAGCTGGAACCCAACCCGAACACGCTTTAGCTCGATCGGGTCGGGCAGCCCGACACATTCGGGACTGATCGGGAAAAGTCGGCCGGTCGCGGGCAAGTTCCTTCGATACTCTATATCCGCTTCGCAAATCTTGAAATATATACATAATACTTCACATCCTTGATATTCATATACTTATTTTGTGGTAACTGTATAGAAGAGGGACACCAATTTCGGGGATTTTTCAATATGTTGTAGAAATCAGTATTACGAACAACCGTTTCCTATGCATACAACCACCGATCGGCCTTAGTTTCCGAGTATTCGCAAAAAACTGCTGCTACTATACATTGAGTTTTGCCTATACGTGCACGCTGGTGGCAACGCATGCGTGAACATGGGATCGCAGCTTATCTATTGTTTTTATAAACACATCGTGGCGGCCCGCGAAGAATCTGTATACCGGGTGAACTCATCAAAATTGTACCTCTAGAGCTAGATATATCATATCTGGGGGCAGGGAGATGGGCCCTCCCCCGCCCATACTAAACGTAACCCCATTTCTACCCAACCCTTACAAATATGATACATGTAAACCCTTATATATGTATACCCTTCTAGTTCATCCTTATGAGTTATAATCTTGATGAGTTCACCGGGTAGACAGTTACTTCGCCGGCCGTCGCGATGTTTTTATAGTAACAGTAGATAAGCGGCGGTCCCATGCTCACACATCGTTGCCACGAGCGTGCACGTATAGACACAATTCAATGGGGTAGTACTTATAGCTTTTTGCAAATGTCTCGAAAGCTAAGGCCGAACAGCGATTATATGCATAGGAAAAAGTTGTTCAAAATACTGATTTCTACAATATATTCAAAAATCTTCGAATTCGGTGAGGTTGTCCCACTACTATAAATTTACCTATACGAACATATGAATACATTTATTAATGTATTTATTTTAAGTTATAGCGTAAAAAACATAATTGTTCTATAATTTTTTGGCAACAACCTAATTTTTGTTTAGGTGAGAACAATGTTTGCAAAAGTCAAAAGTACTCTTTTACTTGTTACCTGCGTCACAGGTATGACGGGAAAATACCTTGCTAAAGATGGTAAGAATTATGTATGAATACAGGGTGGCCCGTAACTAGTGTACCCGGAAATGGGGGGTTGCTGGGGTGACTCTGAACAACTTTTTCCTTTACCAAAATGTGGGTTTCTGAATGATTAACGAAAAACACTGGCCAATGTTAAGGTGGGTATAGACGAGCGCGCTGCGGCTGCAACGCGGCCGTAACGCGGCATTGCAAGATGTGCGCGGTGTTCCGTTTTTACCACCAACACGCACCGCGCTTGGAACGAACCATGAATTTCAACGCGCATTCGCCAAAGACGATGAAGCTCTTATTATAGCTAGTAGTGCAGTGATAATTTTAGCTTACAATGAGTTTTCCTTTCTTTAAAAAATACGCTGACTGAAGAAAACACACGAGTCATTCGTGTCCCCGATGCGCCTTTTCCCGAAACCATCCTGGAAAACCCAGGAAAGGATCCGCTCGCAGAAATAAAGAAGCGTGCGCGGATAAAGCGGTTTATTGTGTTCGGTGCTTGGCACAGTCGAAAAAATCATGATTGATTTTTGAACTTTTTATCCAAAATAATCATTTGTCGGTAGGTAGGGAATACAATTGTTGTTATTGTTATGATAATGTTATGTCATACAACTAGTTTGATCTTTTCCACTATAAAAATGTTCAGTATTTATACATTATATGCATTTTTGGAGTTTTGTCCCGAACGCCCATTTAAAATACGCACTGTGCCTGGGCTCGAACGCGGCAAACCCACAGAAAACCGTCCACACTGCGGCAACGAATCCCTTTGTGTTCGCGCAAAAAACCGACTCGAAATGGTTCGTTGCGCGGCATTGCAGTACTGCCGCACGTCACCGTCCACACGAACGAATATTCGCCCAAACACGTTCGGTCCGTGCCGCGTTGCAGCCGCAGCGCGCTCGTCTATACCCACCTTTAACTGCGCTCGGTCGTGGTCATGAACGAACACATTCAACCAACATTTTGGTGGAGGAAAAAGTTGTTCAGAGTCACGCCAGCAACTCTTCCACTTGTAGGTGTTCCTGGAGTTACGGCACACCCTGTATATACATACAATAGTCTTCTATGAAAGCGCCTAGCATAAACTGCGATATTATGACTAACGACTATGAAATCGTAGTACATATAAAAATATTAAGATCCGGAACGAAATCCGCCCAAGTTGCTCCAATGCGATTCTAATTGTAAGCGTCAGACTGACCAAAAGTATCGGGCTATCGGGAAGAGTCGGTCCGTCCAAATGTTTCGGGCTACCCAATATGTAGTTAGAATGTTTCGGAAATTTGGATATTAATTTACATGCACATTTTAATATTCACGTTCATTTATTTTTGCTGTCGTTTGCGTACTTTTTCCGCCTATTGTTAGATACTTATTCTCAAGCGTTAGCTGTCTAAAAGGCCAAGGTTGCGCTTTGTTGTAGATATAGATTGAAATTCAAGCGAACGTCTTTCATGAAACTATTGTTATTTAAGTTCAATTTGATTCTTTTGTATTCAAAAATAATTTAGAAATTTGTTATTCAATCGCGTATAAAAAGGGAAACATTTAGAGACATTATAATGAAAAAATGAAATACGTAATATTTAATGTCAAATATATTAACATTGTATTAGAAACAATTTATTAATTGATGTTACGAATTGCATCGCGGAATTCTTCGAATCTCATAATAACGCCAACTTGGCGCAATCAAATTATCTAGACATTATTTGATAGCAAAATATCTAAGGAACCATTCTTCATTTATAATTCTCTTTAGAAATGCTACAATAAATTATCACCGGTAGAAACATCGAATAAAATGAATGAAATTTGCGATCGTCACAAACGTTACACGAAATAATACTAGCAAGAGAACAAGGACGTTGTAAGCGATCCCAGGTAAAGGTAAAAAATAAAAAAATATGCCTTGGGATTATAAATATTTATTGACGGATCTGTCTCGATGCTATTTTATACGTACATAATTATGTACAATTTTATATAACGTGTATTAGAAATAAATAATTATATTCTAATTATTTTTTTTTCTGCATCAAAAATACGGCTAAAATCATATTTATTAGATTCGTAATTCATAGGTAAAGTTTTCTACTACAAGATGCCTATTTCTCGAATATAGCAATTTATTTCTTCAACGATAAAGTCACGATGAAATTGCATAACAATCAAAAGAGTTTAAAAACCTTTGATATCTGTTCACGTGGTAAGCACTGATCGCGTTACAAGTCACGTGACGAATAGTTAGCTCTCGTATGATTCTCGAAACTTGGATATTTCGCCCGATTGACAACATAATCTGTACGAGACCAGCGGTCTTTCGGGTTTCTGATGAATATTGCATTACATGCATCATGAAACTTCATTATATTTCGTATCCATGCATACGATACGTAACTTCCGTGTACGTAATGAATATGTGTAAATATTGTACAAAAAAGGAAAATTAAGAATCACGTTCTTTTCACTTGATAAGTTGGAGTAGCATATGCCAAAGATATCGCCACGTTGAACTTAGATATTTTAAACTTCTTTCTCTTTTTCATTTCTCTCCTTTAGATTATATTCAAATAAGAAGAACTAATGATCCATTAATCATTCAAAAATGGTCTATCCGAAAGGTATAATATTGTAAGAATTGTAATTTTTACAATGTCAAATATCCGATATTATACATTGGATTGATAATTCGGTATTTGTCGTAACTATTTTGAATTTAAAATTAAAATGTTTAAACAAATTATACTTGCAAATTCGAACGAGCAGTTACTATGAGTTAACCAAACGCCTAATACTTTTTATTTAAAATGTAATACGTGGACAAATTTATTGTCACCATTAGGTATCTTAAAGAAAAAAAGTCACTTTTGCATTGTGATCTTGAAATTGCAAAAGGAACACCGCGTGTCGCTAAAAAGAAGAAGGAAAAAGAAAATAGGTTAATATGACCAACTGTGGGAAAAAAAACGGTGGAATCGTACGATATCTTGAGATATCGTGGGCTCTTGGTTGTACTTATTCGCGCAGTATCAGTGGGAACGTTTAGTATACCGCCAGCGGCCTTCTAAGGCTGACGTATCATTCGATTCTCCTCTGGATAAAATCTCGTAGGTTAGAAAAGATTGCACGAAAAGGTTAAGGTTAAATTTCGCAAGCCATTTATCAGTTTATAGGTGGAGTATTAAATATTTTCCACAAAGTGAGTGTATTTTCATTCATCATTTTTTACCCGTACACTTAATTTCTCTATATGACAATCAACTGCTGCTTTCTCTGAATTGTCAATTTAGCATTTTCTACTTTATTCAATTAGAAGAAAACTAATACATGATATTTGCACAAACCCTACAAAAAATTGTTTATTCATAAATTTATCGATTAGATAGTCTATATTAGGTCTACAGTGTTAAATAAGGGAAGAAAAAATGAAATATGATGAAGTGAAAGTTCCACTTTAAGTTTCTTCTACATTTTGTCTTCGAACGTATTGGAATTAAAGTTTTTTTCACGACGTCTTCTCCCGATTCATATATCGACGGTATTGGAATTATTGGGTACTTGTTTTCTGTGAATCTCATTTAAATTGATAATTTTAGTATCAGTTCCTGGTTGACAGAAGTATTTAATGTGCATACACTTAAAATAAATTTCTTGTCTTGGAAATATTCTCCGTGGCACAGTAACTGTACTATAATTCCGTAGAGAATTAAGTAACGATTGAATCGGTTATACCTATCTATTTCTCTTATTTTCTTATCGTTTTGCATTCGAAAAATGGGCTACAAAATTCATCGACGCTCGAGAATTTAAAAAAAATTGTATTTTGACCCGTACATATGAATTTCGTGATATTTGAATTGCAATTAGATAGATTAGTTCATATGTACGTTATGCATGCAAATACGCTCGTGCGTACGCGTGGGAAATGATATGCCATGATGATTGTATAACTGTGTATTATTGTTTTTCAAAAATGTATACTAATTATTTACATTATGCCACGTAACGTAAAAAGCAGTTCGAACAGAACCAGTAACTAGAAAATTTCATCTACCGAAAATGTTGAATATCATTAATTTGTTCAGTCGTCAGCTATTGTTTACTAAGTGTGATTAAATAAAAAAAATAAATTCCCGCATTTTTATGAAATAAGATACATAGAACTCTTTAATGGGCTAAAAGATGAAATGACATATGTATGCATCATTCCGAGAAGTTTTCATCGGGCGACGTTGGAATGCGGTCGGCCGACTTTTACTTGGGACCATACAATTTAAACTCGGGAACTTTGAAAACCTGTACTCTCCACACTTTTTTTTAAAACACTCCCCACCACGGCAGTATAATTTTTTTTTTTAATTATTATAAAGTTTTATAAAAAATTTACAAATATGTAAATTATACTATGAAACGAGATTTTAGTTTGTCACGTTAATGAACCACTACTCCGCTTATGTTTCTTACACAATTTTTTTTAGTTCGGGCTTTAGTTCAGTTTCTCTAACAACGAGTAACATTTACGCTTATTTCTAGGAACTGTAAAAAAGATGTCCGCAAAAGCAATTCGTGAAGCAACCGCAAAGGATCTCATTAATCGCAAGCTTCCTTCTGGCACAAATGCAGCAAAATGCAGATACGCATCTGTCATGGAGGAAACAAACTGGGTGGATATAGTTAACGAACATCCATGGTTGCAAACAGAAAAATTGGTTGTAAAGCCTGATCAGTTGATCAAACGGCGGGGAAAACTGGGCTTAATTAAAGTGAATGCAGATTTGGCTACGGTGAAGCAATGGGTCGCGGAAAGAATGAACAAAGATCAGCAAGTAGGGAAGGCTACTGGAAGGCTGAGAAATTTTATCATCGAGCCCTTTGTTCCTCACAAACAGGTGAATACTTGTTATTCGTAATTGTAAGAAAAACGAAAACAAAAATATTAACAAGAAAGGATGACCTAATAATGTTTTTTATCTATAGCAAGAGGAAGCCTATGTTTGTATCTACTCTCATCGTAAGGCTGACACTATTTTATTCCATCATGAAGGCGGTGTTGACGTTGGAGACGTTGACGCGAAAGCCCTGAAGCTAGAAGTGGGAGTTGGAGAAGCGGCGCCTGATCAGGCTACGATAATCAAGACATTATTAACACATGTACCACAAGAGAGAAAAGAGTAAGGACATATTACCAATATATTACAATTTCTTTATCCTTACCTTCCCTTTTTTTCTTATATTAATACACATCTCGATAATAATATGTTTATGTTCTTTCTTTTCAGAGTGATTGCCAAATTTATAGAACCCCTGTATCAGCTTTATGTTAACTTATACTTTACATACCTAGAGATAAATCCATTAGTGGTAACAGACAATGGAATTTATATAATTGATCTCGCTGCGAAACTGGACACGACCGCGGACTTCATATGCAGACCGGATTGGGGAGAAATTGATTATCCACCGCCATTCGGGCGGGACGCTTATCCCGAGGAGGCTTACATCGCGGACCTCGATGCTAAGTCTGGAGCCAGCTTGAAATTGACTATACTTAATCCAGCCGGTCGGATATGGACAATGGTTGCTGGCGGTGGTCAGTAGAAGCGCACAGCAGTATCATTTACGTGATTAATCGAGTTCATTCGAATCTAATTGTGATTGTCAAAAGTCGTTTTGTTTCTTAATGCTAACAAGGTTTGTCGTGTTCATGTGTATCCTTCATTTCTCAATTGTTTGTCTTCCAGGCGCGTCTGTAATATACTCGGACACGATCTGCGACTTGGGCGGGGCAAAAGAATTGGCCAACTACGGCGAATACTCGGGTGCACCCAGTGAACAGCAGACCTACGAATACGCCAAAACCATTTTGAGCTTAATGACGAAGGAGAAACGAAAAGAGGGAAAAGTGTTGATCGTTGGCGGCGGTATTGCTAACTTTACGAACGTAGCTGCTACGTTCAAGGGTATCGTGAAGGCACTGCAAGAATATCAGCCTAAGCTCGTGGAACATAATATACAGATATTCGTAAGAAGGGCAGGTCCTAATTATCAAGAGGGTTTGAGGTATATAAATCTATTCCAAGGATATTTGAACGATTTCATTTTGGCTTTATTATAAAATATATAACTTGTAGAATAATTCGTGAAGTTGGCAAGAGGCTCGGTGTTCCTGTTTACGTATTCGGTCCAGAAACTCATATGACTGCTATATGTGCGATGGCTTTAGAAAAAAGGCCTATTCCAGATCCAGAGGCTCAAGAATTTTCTACCGCTAACTTTTTATTACCCTCGGGACAAGATGTTGGCCCTACCGCTCCTACCAAAAGTTCTTCCTCCTCGCCAACTAAACAATCCAAGCTAAGGATTAGTGACACGGTCGACGCTGCGTCGCATAAACAGCTTTTCGACAATAAAACCAGAGCGATTATCTGGGGAATGCAAACTAAAGCAGTTCAGAGTATGTTAGACTTCGACTTCGTTTGCCGTAGATCTGAACCATCCGTAGCTGCTATCGTCTATCCTTTCACGGGTGACCATAAACAGAAATTCTATTGGGGTCACAAAGAGGTATTTTAAAAGAACTGAAATTTAGCCCTTTCGCTGTTCGGTCCATAGACTCGTCGTACCGTTCAATTCGTTACTAAAATATCTTAAATTCGTAATTTAAAAAAAGACATTATTTCATAGAATTTCTTTCTGTGATAGGTGCTAATTCCTGTGTATAAACAAATGAAAGATGCGATGACTAAACACACAGACGCAGACGTTATGGTAACATTCGCATCCTTAAGATCTGCATACGACAGCGCAGTCGAGACAATGCAATTCCCTCAAATCCGAACGATTGCCATTATCGCCGAAGGAATACCCGAGAATATGACAAGAAAATTAATTTTGATGGCTGAACAAAGGGGCGTGACGATTATTGGACCCGCCACCGTTGGTGGTGTTAAACCGGGATGTTTCAAGATTGGAAATACCGGTGGAATGATGGATAATATTCTTCATAGCAAACTTTACAGGCCTGGCAGGTATGGTATTTAAGTAGTTCCCCCGTCAATTTCTTTAAATACTAATTTTATATATTAAAATAAAATGTATTCTATCGTTCTTTTCTTTTATCTAGCGTTGCGTATGTTTCCCGTTCCGGTGGTATGTCGAACGAATTGAACAATATAATTTCTAAAGCTTCCAATGGAGTGTTGGAGGGTGTCGCTATTGGCGGAGATCGTTATCCGGGAACAACGTTTGTGGATCACATAATGCGTTACCAAGAAAATCCGGAGGTGAAACTTATAGTTCTCCTCGGTGAAGTTGGAGGTATCGAAGAGTATGAAGTATGCGAGGCGTTGAAAACAAAGAAAATTACAAAACCATTGATTGCTTGGTGCATCGGCACCTGTGCCAGTATGTTCAGCTCTGAAGTACAATTCGGTCATGCCGGATCCATTGCTCATAGCAATTTAGAAACAGCTACTTCTAAGAACACTGCGCTGAGAAAAGCTGGTGCTTATGTGCCTGAAAGTTTCGATAATCTGGGCGATTTAATGCAGACAGTTTATGAAAAACTGGTGAAAGAGGGAACGATTGTTCCTGAACCAGAACTTCCTCCACCAACCGTCCCTATGGATTACAGTTGGGCGAGGGTAAGTTCGAGTACTGTGTTCGTTTAATTAAACGTTGATCTATATATTATAAATAATAACAATTGTTTAGGAACTTGGTCTGATCCGAAAACCAGCATCGTTCATGACATCCATATGCGACGAACGTGGCCAGGAATTATTGTACGCTGGAATGCCTGTAACCGAGGTTCTTAAACAGAACGTAGGAATCGGTGGTGTAGTTTCCCTGCTATGGTTCCAACGGTGCTTGCCGCCTATCTATTGTAAATTTTTAGAAATGTCTTTAATGTTAACGGCCGATCACGGACCAGCTGTCTCTGGTGCACACAATACTATCGTTTGCGCGAGAGCTGGTAAAGATTTGGTTAGCTCTCTCGTGTCTGGGCTTTTAACTATTGTAAGTGGAAGCGTGAAACTTTATATGTGAATATTTTACTTATATATGAATTATTGTATTTTAATATTTTGTCAAAAATTGTAACAGGGAGATCGCTTCGGTGGAGCTTTGGACGGCGCAGCTCGCATGTTCTCTGAAGCATACGACGCTGGATTACATCCGCAAGAGTTTGTGAATAATACGCGTAAAAAGGGCAAACTAATCATGGGTATTGGTCATCGTGTTAAGTCTATTAATAATCCGGACATGCGGGTGAAACTAATCAAGGAATACGTAATGGATTATTTCCCTGCTAAACCTTTGGTTAAGTACGCGGTAGAAGTTGAGAAAATAACCACAAGCAAAAAGCCAAACTTGATTTTGAACGTGGATGGTATAATTGCTTGTGCCTTCGTTGATATGCTGAGAAACAGCGGTACCTTCACGAGAGAGGAAGCACAAGAGTACATTGAAATTGGTGCAATAAATAGTTTGTTTGTTCTGGGTAGGAGTATAGGTTTTATTGGTATGTATTTCCTTTTTCAGTAATACAATACCTCATGAAACGATGCATATATACATCTTTAATGTGGCTATTTGAATAATACAATTGTTTTACTTTACTGCAGGTCACTATATGGATCAAAAGAGGCTTAAACAAGGTCTATACAGACATCCTTGGGATGATATTTCTTATGTGTTGCCGGAGCAATATAATTAAATTCATCTTCCATTTACATCGTTTGTCGTGAACGCATAATAAAAATGTTACGACTTCGTTTCGAAAGGTTAGATAGGTTTTTGATGGGCAGGTCATCTGTTTCTTTTTTTTGCTCATAGCTGTGAGAACATATTACTAGATGAATATCATGTTTGTTTAATTTGATATTGATTGCGATAACGTCAGTACATGTCGCAGATCGAAGTTGTATTCGATATAAATGCGGCTGGAAGATTAATTTGGCAGGCATTTTATTTTCTTTCTCTTTTTTTTTGTTTTTTTTTTTAACTTAAACGCGCGAATTATATGCATATAAATAAACATTCCATGAAGCATTTTAAATTTGATTCGAAAGTGAGATATAAATCTGAAATATTCCGCAGTTATCGGTCGGTGCGACGTATCCCATTAAATTACTTTTTTATAGGTATTATTTATACAAGGTAGCACAAAAGTATATTTTCCCCCGATTAACGAAAGTACCAATATTATTTTATTTAGAAAACTTTATAATATATATATACATATACGTATATGCATATGCATATGCGTGCATGACATACATACGAGTGTATGGTTCTTACAAATACATATAAATATATTTATGTATGTATGAAAGAGTGCTTTCAGCACATATTAAATATGTGCGTACGCTGCATCAACAAATCTTTTGCACAAGTTAGCTTATCATTTACGTATAAAGAGTGTAGGAAGTAATAAACACATGTAATATTTAAGTATCATCCTCACTTTTTATTTAGCCTTATTAACATCTTAAACCCTAACAATTTTCTTAGTTACATAAAATATAGAAAATTATTATTGTTATACCCGGGTATTTCTATTAGCAAGAATGGAGTTATAATAAATGGGTAACAATTGTTGCTTGTAAACGTTGCAAAATAAGGGTAACATATATTTTTCTTTTTACAGTGATACAAATTAGTACTCCTATATGGTAGTAAAATACATTTAAGTATGTAATACGTATATAAAATACTCTCATATCATTCGCGATATAATTCATAAGGGGAAGTTGCTAAATCCAAAAATTACTAATTTATACCTAATGATTCTCATATAAAAAAATATTTGATTATTAAAAGTTACGATCGAGAAATACTTTTTGCGTTAAATAAAATTCAAATCATCTCTTTATAGGTCAATTTTTGTGAGATTATAAAAGATCTGTAAAATTATGTTTCGTTATAGAAGGCCTACGTCAAATTTGGAGAAATATTTGGAGAAAGTTGCGATTCATTTGCACGTTAAAAGTTTTGTCAGTCTAATTAACGTTATCAATTCTCCAATTCAACTAAACATAATTAATAAATGGGTTTTATAAACGAAACGGGGCCCGAAGCATTTTACAAGTTATTAAGATCACAAGCTTTTATGATTCGTAGAGAAACTATCTATATAACAGCTCGCTCGTAATATCACGGAGTCAATCTCTATACACATATTCAAATTCATTTAAAGAGGAATATGGTTTTATTGAGTTTCTGGGATGTCGTCTGCCGCGATATTTACAATTCGTTCACGATCTGGCGAAGGTGGTCTATGACGGCCAAGACGATATCTACATTTCCTTACCAATTGAGGAATAACAACGTTATTGTAACAGCACATTCCGATTAGTAAAATGGAGAAACCAATTAACTGAAAAATTAAACGTGCACACGTTTGTAAACACAGGGTGAAGAAATTCTAAAGATTATGCATATCAAATTTCCGAACTTACCTGTACATAATGAAAGACTTGCCATCCAAATGCTAATGAGAAAGCCCATATTACAATTGTTCGAACGCTATCCAAAATCATTCTCGTGGTAGCACTCAATTCTTTAGTAACGCTAACACCAGCAAAGTTGAAGAAAGCTATACTGAATGCTATGCCTGTACAAAGGGAAAGTAAAAAAAATCAGTTTTTGGGAAATAGTATTATTAAAGCATATACTAACCGACTATAGCCATCAGTAAATGACCACTATTTCCAATTTGAATGAATGCATCTTTAGTAGCTTCGAGAGTTCCCCGAGAATTGTCGGCAAACGGAGGTGGCGCATAGATAAAGTTAAGAGGAATCATTAACAAGCATGTAGTGATAAATCCAAAGATACCTGTGAAAAATATATATATTTTTTTTAAGAAACTACTTCAACCACAGTCAGAAGTAAATATTTCAAACTACAATATACATGTAATACTAGTATACAGTACCTTCCCAACCGACTGTCTGCAACGCTGGGATATTTAGACCAACAACAAACTTTTCTTCTAAGACCATTTGTATTGCAGTTAGAACCTATGGATAATTAATATTTGAAATGGAGATTACATAGGAGGAAATCTACAAGAGATTTAAAATCAAATATTATACCTGCGCGCATATAATAAGTAGATCTCCAGTTAAAATAGAATTTGTGCTCACATCCGAATCTTCCATAAGTATATCACCAAGCCCGACAAGAGCTAAACCAATTATAACCATTCCTATACCGAACCATTCTCTGCCGCATAACTTTCTATTAAGGTAACCCTGTGAAAGTATAGCAGTAAATACAATCACAGCACCTCGAAGCATTTGGAAGCTACTTGCGTACGTCAGATTTAAACCGATATACATGATAGAGGTAGCGCATGTATCGCATAAGGCAGGTATGGCCAATATCAAAGGGTTAAATGTATAAGAGCCTTTAGTTAAAGGATTATTATTCTCGGAACCATCCTGGAATATAGAAAACAAATTAATTAAAGACTGTAACTTTGAATTCTTGTTAGGTATAATAGGAAAGATACATAATAAGGCTTACCCCTCTGCGACGGTAATAATGATAAAGAACTTTGAATACTAGAAAGCACAACATCTCTCCAATAAACATAAACGAAGATTGCATAAAAGGATGATTGAAATGTCTTGGTTGGCCATCTTCGCCCGATACAACCTGTTGATCCGCGTATCTAATTCAATGTAGATATATTTAATTAAAGACACTCCCACTTAATATTATTATCATTAATTTAATTAACTCACTTCACAGATAAAGTATTAAACGATCCGGTAATAACCATAAGCCCAGCTAAGATCCATTGATAATGTGTCCATTCCATTTTTCAATATTTAAAAAATTCTAAAACACAAATTTTACATACACTATGTGAATTATGAGGAGAAATGCATATTATACAGAAGTAAGTAAATCGGCAGAAATTGCTGAAAGTTACAGTGTTGCATAGATAACAATGGAATTCTACAGCCGGTTCTTTGTAATGATTAAATGCCTTTGTTAATCTAATCAAGTCACATATATATAGATATTCTTCAAAACTTTAATACCTTATGTAAAATAGGAAGGGAATTTAGTTTACCATTTCTAATCAAATTAAAAAGAAGTTCTGTGTATTTTTAAGATGAGGTCCTTATTTGAATTAGACAAAAGTAATCGATGTATCACTACGATAATATTTCGAATTATTATTACTCCCAACACGCATAAATTAACGATTACTTAAAAATTGCAAACGTACAGGGATCAGATTTGTAAATACATAAGTAGTGGGCAACAGATATTTCTATTATCCGTGTAACGACAACGCAATAATTAATTAAAACGTACAATTTTACTCATCTCAGAAGGAAGCAGAAATGAAAAGGGAATTGTAACATAAAGTGTTAAATATTGGATGATTAAATGGTCGTAAATTAGAACTGTCAGGATGCTGTATAATAAAAATATCGTTTACGTTGTTGCGTTAGTAAATAACATTTATATCTAATATATATATTATATGTAATATGTATATAATAGTAAACATAGCACATTATAACGTTATGGAAATTGTACCTTTGTTCTAACAATTAGTTGTAATATGTTTAGTGAAAATTCTATGAAACTTTCATAATGATATCATCACTGATATAAAAGTATAACTTTATTTATTTATGATGAAATACAATCACAAATCCATGTTCATTGCACAAAAAGGTCGCTATAAATAAAGATCAATCGTGAATAGAGGAGTTTCTGTCACTGAAAAACTAACAATAAGCCAAACGTATGTATCATTTCCATGTTAGAGGTTCTCAACTTCAATATCTAATGCAAGCAGTAATATCTGTTATTGTAACAGACAATTTTCTTTATAACTCATCGGTCAAATGCAGGCAATTCATATAATAAACACGTACTATAAATTGCAATATTTTCTGTTTAATAGTTTCCAATATACGAAGAGACGTTAATATTCTTTATTAAATTTTACGCTTAGAAGTCCTTGCTTATACTACAAATAAGGAAAAATTCAATTTAATATTAGATAATGTTCGAGAAGTATTTTTGGAAGAAATAGTAAATAGAAATTATATTTATATAATATATTCGTTTTGTCAACCTAGATTTTCAGAAACTCACAATTATTATTAATAATAATTTCAAAGTAGCGCCAAAAAGACCGATGCTAAATTATATTTTAATCCCGTTGAAAATGGTACTTTACTATACGATTTATACAAACCCCTCTTATCTGTAGATCATTCAAAGAACGAAATTTTTATTTGCACTGCTCAGAGTCGGAGATTATAAAACGTGGAAAATATGTGAGTATTACAAACAGTGCTCATCATTGAACAGAACGAACGATAAAGTCATGTGGGCATTTTAAACATTATCCACGCACGTAACATGGAAGACAAAAAATAAAAGGAATACAGAAAAAAAGAAAACAATAAAAAACAGCATTGTGTATTGCACAATTTCTAAATATTACATTTAAGGGCACAATGACACCCTTGAACAATAGCAAAAGGTTATCCGAAGTTTTGGAACTATTTCTATTACCTAATTATAACATCGTGTCTACTACTTACCTTGATCTTCTGTTATCACACATTACCGAAAATATTGAAAAATGTAAGGAAACTTAAGTACTATATTATAAGATAAGAATCAAATGCTGATCATCTGTCTGTCTTAGGTTAGGTTTATTGGACGATGTATCCTGTGTAAGTACATGCAATTTTGCTTCATTTCAGGCAACACAGATGAATACGAATACTGCGAATTGTTTCAAGAATGGGTATTAAAAGCATTAAACGTTTGGAATACTGAATGCTTGCCATCGCAACCGATCACTGTATTCACCTTAAAACTCGTTGGAATAGTTTCGTGCAACGAATTGCGTTTCCATTTTTGGCAATTTCAAGATGTGTACAATAGACTCTGCGACATATTTAAACTACGTAACAATGATTTACCAGTTTCTGTTAAAATGGCATATACTACGATGCTATCCGACTTGATTAAACATAAAAGCGGCAGGCAATGGATTATGGATAGCGGTGAGTTATATATAATTTTTCACGAATCTATTGTATAAAAGCTACCATAATGATAAAATTTTATAGGTGTTTGGAGAGACGTTATTAAATATGCTCACTGGAATCATACACTGTATGTTACACGCGAGAGTCACAAATTTCTGTGGTTTTTACTTTTACACGAACAACACAATGTTAACTTTTGTAAAGAAATTATTTTAATGGCCGGCGCGCCATTAGTTAGTAATACATTCGAGTCTAAAGTGTACCAAGCATTGGGAGATACTTATTTAGATCAGAATAAGTTACTGTGCACCACATTAGATCTATTAACCAGTATCGTTGAGAATACATTGCTCTCGAACATAGATAATAGAATACCTGACGTGTGCAGAGAAGTTCTCAATTTAGATACTAGGATAAAAGCTCTGTTCGAAGCGTGCATCAGTACAAAGCTTTTGCAGCAAGTTCAAAAGTTATTAATACTCTGCCTCTTCATTCCAATTAAAAAGTCTGTTAAAGAAGGGAAGAAAATAATAGATGCAGATGTAACTCAGAAATTTTGTTACGATTTGAATCATATATCCTTGATGCTGCTATCGAAAACATATGTAGCCGAAGTAGTAAGAATAAACAAGCTATTGATGATATATTGGAAAAAGTTACAGTCGTTGCAGGAATTTTCATTTCCGCAGGAGCATAAGTTTGAACCTCAAGTTATAATTCTAATGGTAAGCAGTTTTTGTTGTAAATATTTTAATGATATATAAATGACCCTAATGTTTTATTGCATAATTAGGTTTTACCCTTGTGTTTGTGTATTAAACATTCGTATAAGGATTATGATCTTTTCGATATGTTTCTCAATAAACTGTTCGAAATAACGTGTATACCTGTACAAAGATTAGTATATAATGTGAGAGACGTTGTGATAAAAAATAATTTGCCTGCAACGCAAATTGCTAAAGTATCAATTGATATGATTTTGGAAATTACTGATGTTATGGACAGGGTGTGTATAATGAAAAATTGTTACAAGTATATATAAATTATCTGATATTATATATAATTGTTCTGTGTACATTCTGATACCAGGACATTGCAGTTATTGCATTCCAAACGCTATGTCACGTATTAAAAAATTGTGTGCCAGATCCATGCAACGAGAATCCAGAAAATATAAACAATGTGACGAATTCGGAAAATGGACCCAGGAAATCGGTATATAAATGTCCATTAGACGGGGATCCTCTAGTCGATCACCCAATGTTATTATCTGCACTCCTAAATGGTTTGGCAATCCTTACGGAAAAGTTTAGATTGAAATGGCAGGAATGTGTAGAAACTATCTGTTTATTGTCACTGGCTCAAGAAATTGTAAAGCACCAAGGAATAACGCCTATGGTATATTTTAAACGTCTTACTACTCGATAAAATGGTTTATAAATTATTTGTGATAATCATAAACGCTCTGCTTTTAGATTTGCGTGAAAGCCTTGAAGGTATGTAAATTGGCAATACAGAATTTTATGCCACCCAATTTAGTACTATTGATTGAAACCGACAGTCATATGAACGAAATAGGGCCAACATTATTCCGGAGATTGCACGATGTAAATTGGGAAGTAAGAGATAGCGTGCTGGAAGTTTTAATTACCATTGCTGCGATATCGGAAGATAGTAAGTTTCAAACTATAATTTGTAAAATAATACATAACTATTGACGATAGTCAACATTAATAAATATTATAGAGTATCCGGCATTTCAAGAATTTTTGTTGGTCAATAAATTCTTACCATTAGCGATTGAAATCGCTAAGACAGACGACGAAAGTTATGTTCGAGCATCTGCTTTAACGTTTATTTCGACTACTGTTCGAATAAACAAACTGTGGGAGAAACAATTTTCGCAATTAGATCTACCTGTATGTTTCGTTAAAAAAATATACCTAATTAAGGATCATTATTTTATTTTAATAATAAAAAAGTTGTTTTTATTTCAGAATATTGCGATACGTTTGTTCAACGATGAGAGCGAGGCTATAGTTAGAAAGGAGGCTCTACTTTTAATAAATGAATTATACGTGCACCGTAAATGGCCGTATGTATAATTATATAAATCTGTGCCCATTATTTTTGTCAATTGCAAATTGTAATTGAGCTTATTGTTTAGAAAAAATGTAATTGAATCAATTTCGAGAACAATGGCAACAGCTGCAGCGTCTGATCTACATTGGGAAGTAAAGATCGGCGCATTAGAATTCTGGATGCAATTTATAAAGTCACATTTGTCCGATCAAGGTGTTCTCGATGGACATTTTCCAAAAGTAACATTTTCAAAGGAACACAGAAAAATTATATCGTTGAATGAAACTGAAATTAAACGAAGGCTGAACAAAGCGCTCGATGAGTTAGCGAAACAAAATTGCTTGGGCGTAAGTGAGATTAATTTGTACGATAAACCGGTTATTTAATAAATCACATTTTGTTACGATTATGTTTCAGGTTCTATTAGTTACCTTAGAGGATGATAGCGATTTAGAAGTATGCAAAAAATCGGCCGCTATAATAAACAAATTAAAGACATTCCTTTTAAAGTACAAACTTAATGAACCTTCACCTGCGTTACCTCTACCAAAAGATAGTGCTACATTAGATACCTCATATGTTAAGTATGACGAATCAGAGAGTGTTGCGAATACGAATAGTGAACAGGTGTTTAGTAATTCTAGTAATGTGATCGACGAGATTGTAGACGCCAACGACGCAAATTTGCTCGCCTCCCTTTACAAAAACACAATGAAAATGGGCGACGAGGTACGAAACTCGGAGGAGAAAAAGTTCCAATATATTTCTTGCGTGAATAGACAAGCTTTTCTTCAACGAATATTTAATTCGGATATCGATTCTTATATTGAGGAAAAAAACCGATGGATTACTACATATACCACAAGCTTTGAATCAGTTTTGGATGATATATTAACAATGTACAAACGAGGAGATGTGAATTCGATGGATTGCTACTAATTAAAAATAACGTGCCTTATAAATTATATTAAAAGCAGCTGTTAAAATTCACTTCTACACAAGAACAAGTATGGTATGCTTCTTTCATTTTGTTTTCGTATCATTATTAATGCTAGTACATTAATATTATTATTAGAGGTAAATTAGATTTCTGATAAAGTCATTCGCAGAAACACATTTATTCAACAGAAAATGACTTATAATACACTTTCTTACACTGTTTGTACAGTAAAAGTAAAACGAAATTTTCGTGCATTGCTTTCTATGCAGGTAATACAGAATACGATAAATCAATGCTTATATATTTAGCATAAAAGAACTCGAACTTTTATCTTCTCTCATTTATATAAAACACTGTCTCTGTTAACATTCAACAAAAATAAAAATCTTTTTTATCCATTGTCACATTGGCAAATAAACGTGCAATCTTGGTAACAATAAACTCAATTTATATGAATAGTCAAACTTAAATAAGAACATACGAAATATTATTTGGATTTGTACTAAGTTCAGCCTTCGTACTTCTTTGTATAGTTAAAATATAAAATAGTTTAACTTAACAGATTTTCAATGGTAGGTTCCATTGATTTTGTATAAATATCAGCTTCTTCGATACAGAAATCACGTTGCTCAATATTCTCGATAATAATAGACCTCCAAGAAAAATTGTTGTACAGAGGATTGCACATTATAGTATCTCTCTCTGTCTCGTCCTTGCAATCGGTAGTTTTGGTTAATGCAATTGTTTTATTTTCATTGTTTTCAGTGTGTGCTATTTCATTTTCTACTTGCGTAATCAGGACTTCATTATTGGTGAACATACTAGTAACAGTATCTTGACTATTCCAAAATGAAGTTGTTGCTGCCTGGATAGATTCTGTATTCAGCTGGACCACTGTGTTTTTTATTTCAATAATGTCATTAGTTTCTAAATGTTGCGCAATATCTTTTCTATCAATCTCATCGAAGTTTGTCCTATGTTTTTTCTTTTTTCTCCTATGTTTCCCCTTATTCAAATCGCAGCAAAAGCTATCGATGATGTTAAAAAAGTCCTCATCATTTATTTCTGTCCTTTTATTTAGTTCACGTTCCCAAGCAATAAACTGACTGCAATTTATTGAACAAGTTATTTCATCGTGATCAAATTTTCTTGGCGAGTCGGTCATCTGTTCGCTCTTACTTTCTTCCTTAATTTTTAATTTAGGCTTGCCAAACATACGATAATAAGAATCGTAATTATACGAATCGTCATTATTATTATTATTATCATTTAGTTTAGTAGGCACTAGACATTCCTGCTTTACATGTCTTGGATCACTGTAAACTCTGAAGCCTTGAAGGTTTATAATAGTTTGCGATAATTCTTTGGCATTGTGTTGTTCTATGTGATGATTATGTAAATCCAGAATGGACACATTTGTATGGTGACAAATAATGCATTGGTAGAATGGAGGCATTTTCGTATATTTTGAACTTCTGTTCTTATAAACATTTATACATAATCCAGATAGGATAAAAAAAAAATAATTGAAAACGATATATCTGGGTAGATAGTATAATAACAATGATACTCTTCGATATCTACAAAAATTTCAGAATTAAATAGTATTGGTTTTTAAATAAAAATAATACAATTGTAGGTTTACCTTTGAAAGACCGAAGTTAGTAGTAGGTTATATAAATAATTAAAAGGAAAATTTAAAGTGTCGAGAGCGACAGTGATTACGTGCAAACGTAAAAATTACGTTACAATAAAATTTCTTGCAAGGTATGCAATTATTGTACAAAGTCACTGTGTTTCATAGAACATAGCTAATTGGAATAGCAGACAATACGCACGTGAGGATCTCTGATAGATGCATAGATGTAATATCGGTAATGGTACATGTGAAATTAAGTTTATTGTACAAAGATAAGACACTATCCAAACCTAGAAAAATAAAATTTATTTTTATTAATGCTTACAAATGAAATATTTCTGAAACTCTAGTAGATAATATCAATAACTGAAATTATATACACTATCGCGCATATTTCAAAATACGAGTATACATATATTTCTGAAAAATCAATATGTAAAAAGAATCCCTAATGTTTCAGGGAATAATTAACAACAAAGGGGAGGAATTGTATTTATTTATTAATTTCTCAGTCATGACATAAAATACAGCAACGTCATTTTTCTCGATACAATGACTGATTGCGTTGCAATAAATGAAAGTATTACGCGAGGCGTTCCTTGCGCGAGTTTATAAATAAAGGAAAAGAAAAATAAAACAGGCAAAACTTAAATAGCCAACGATTAAATTTAGATTTTAACAAGTCTTGCGTGCATCGGAACGTGCATCAAGATTCTGGGATACTTCGAGATAAATCTGTTAGGATAGCGGCTCGTGATTGGCTGACAATCGAAAACAGGCCAATAGATGCGTGATTCGCGCCGAAACTATACGATTACACCGAGCGGAGCGCGCATGCGCAATCTTTGATTCTTCACGCCATTATTCGGCGCGAGCTTTCAGTCACGCGCAACACTTCGTAGGGGAGTTATATGAAGAATCGTTTAGTGACTGCAGTGAGGGAAGAAACGTCGTTTTTCAGTTCAACATCGTTGCCGGGTTAAAGGATCAAACGAGTGAAACTTTCAATATCGTTTATGAAACGCTTGTGCGCGGTTACACGGGAACATGTCATTCTATTTCCACGACAGGCCGAAATTCGGCGACAGACTGCGTGGAAAATCCGGCGACGAACTTCTCCAAGAGATTAAACAACAATTCGACGAGGACAGTAAATCTTTCTTCGAGCCTGCCAGTAGATCTGGACGGGATCCTTTTGAACGACAATCGACTTTTTCAAGAGTGAGTACCATTCCATATCAAGTAATATTAACATTTTATTACACTTGTCGAAACAGTTAGTTTAACGAATTAAACAAAAATGGGCCTCTTCATTATGGCATATGCTGTCGCCATTTTTCTTTCCTTTTTTACTCGAGAAAATTTAATAGATGGTAGTAATGTCTCCGCGTTTAATAGCATTGAATTCGAACACTGTTATCTACCGTCTGTGTTGCATTGTAATAGCGTAGTACGAAAATTCTTTATTTATAGAGTGGCCTAATTTCTACGTCGTTTCACCGGCATCTATTTAGTTTTGTCTAAAGCTTGTCGGTTATACTTGTTGCGATCTTAGTATTTTCAGAAAGAGAACAAAAATCATCGTACTTATTGTTGCCGCATGAAATACGGCCGAAATGCGCAGTGGCGTGTAAAAAATGCGAGAGAACGCGCAGCTTATAGTTTGTTCGTAATAAGATGTTCTTTTTTTGCAATCGACATTCAATTTTCATAGTTCGATGTATGAGAATCTTTATCGAACAAATTTCTGCGGCGACTTGGTGGTGTTACTAATTCTAAGAGCCTTAAATGGAGATTGTTTTAGCCCTTTTAGCACCTTACATTTCTTCTGTGTACCATCTGAAAGTACCTTGGAAGACACTTATTTGTGTTATTAAAATTTATTTTCTATAAATTAAAGCTCATAAAGAATTCCGTGTAGAATATGTATTAAGATATCTCGACTTGTTCTGGATACTAAGAGGGTTAATTTCGTGCCATTCGTTGTTTCCTTTAAACTTGTTCTAACCCCACTGTTCATTATATCGAATCAATTGCTCCGCATTGTCAACGAGTTAATTATCACAGTTTAATGGTGGTTATTGATACGGTTACACAGTCGTATTGACACCGATGAAACTTTCCATTCATCTTATCGTGCTTCCTTAAACTTTTATCCACTTGCAAATTCATCTTCTACAAACAATAGAGAGATACATATGTAATGTAATTATATACGTGGCGAAGAAACAAAAATTTGTTACTCAAGGTGGACAAAGTTTGTCGCTATTTTTCTCGAGGTTTTCACACTCGAATATTCGAGGTAACGTTGCTCAAGTTGAACAGCGACCTTACTCGTGTAAACAAGTTTGGTTAATGTTTGTCTATTCCCGTAATCAGAGATAATCGAGATTGTCTCATTGAATAGAACGGCGGAACACGAATATACTTCTTTTTTCATTTAGTACTGCAACAGAGACGAGAATTTTTTTTGAGCTACAGTTATACAAGTTTTAGTTATTGTTTTCGTTAAGCGACACTTAAAATATGGTACAGGAAAAAAGAAGTATACAGTGAGGGCGAAAATGGAAGAAAAAGAAGCTACATTTTTTATTTACATATATATACAGCTACGATCTCAGGAAAATAACTAAGAAATGTTTCTACTGCTGTCAGATTAATAATACAAAACAAAAACCTTACTATTTAGAATCAAATAAAACAGAGGAAAAATCGTTCGTATTGGCCACCATAAATCTATTGTCAATTAATGAAATCGATCTGTTCGTACGATCGGAAGATGGTTATTTCCGGTTGTTTGTCAGCTCGTAAAAATCGTGCATTTGTCGTGTAGTAGCGTTACTTCTTCCATTGTAAGGGAAACACCAATCGATAGTTTCTATTAAGCATCCCTCCGTTTCATTTCACTTTCACCCTCTGTCTAAGAAATCCGACGAATCCAGTAGAATTTATTGGTCCGATTTGATTTTCGTCGTATACTTCCATCCATGATCGGCATTTTCATTTCATTTATTCGTTCGCAGTTCGGACCAAATATATTCTTCCACGATGTTCGATATTTGATGTCTGTGTTAAGGAAACTTAGCTCGCGTGAAATGAAAATTGCTCACGCGAAGAAAAAGCAATCGCAGAAAAGGAACGATGATTCAAACCCGAATCGATCGTGGATTTCCCTCCATATTCGTAACGTCCTCATTTGGTTTCGCTTCGTCTGATAACTTTGGCACATCGCTGATCGATAAATCGAATGGTTACATCCTGGGCGAGAACTGCCTTGACCATTCATTTATAAACGCGGGGGGAAATGTGCTGCCATTCATCGTCGAAAAAGATCGACCTTTATTCATATTCAAAATTGCGAGGTTGGACTGCAATCGGTTCCCATTATTTGGTAATGCAAGATACATTCTCTGTCTCTGTTTATCAAGAAATGATATACATTTGTTTTCATGGAAAAATTTCGCCTACCTTTAAACTGTCGATAAATTTATCGAACAGCAATAAAGATGCAGACAAGACATATCGGAGGGTACGATTAATTGCAACATACTGATACACCGGGAGACTTTGAAAATTATGATAAAGTGTTCGCAAGGAGTAGGAATTATTTGGTTGAAAATAGAATTCTTCGATGGAAATTATTCTCGCATTATAAAAAGAAGACTCGAAGGGAAAATAATCGCGTCGATGTTTCGATTTCGTAAAACGAGCAGAATTTTTACAATCGATCCCCACGTTCTGTTAACCCGTTTCTCCTGCAAGTAGACTACCGTAGACTACTTTTGACCACCTCACCATTGTCCACGAAATTTCCACCACGAGTCACTCGTCCAACAGCGACAAGGGAACACGTTGGAAAGGCGATTGACTTTCAAATCCAAGACAAGCAACTTTCATGGTTTGCCCGAGGCACGTGCTTCACAACTTAAAATACACGAGGTGTCGCGTATTCGATGCTTTGCCATCGTGCTTTCTTGGCACGGCCTCTATGCTCGTTCGAAAGCGCCATTAAACGTGCATTTAAACGCGACGATCGAACCCGTCTAAGCAGCAGAAAGATCGACGAGACCCTAAACTTTGCACGATAATTCATCGAAGAGAATGAAACTGTCTCGAAATAGACTTTCACGTTCTCACCAAAGGTAGACGGTAGAAAGATCGATCGATTAGAATGATTAGTTTTGAAGTGCGCTCCGAGTTCTGATTCTTGGATGAGAGTGTAGGCACTTCTGCAAATGAAGTACAATGTAACAAGTTGATATGCTCGCCTTCTACACCTGTTCAAATCAAATCGTGTATTTATAACAGAAGTGAGGGGTCCCGTGAAAATTTCGATCCTTCTCACCATTTTGTATTAAATTGGTGCATAATGAAGCCCTTCTTCTCGTTGCCTAATACATAATTCTAAACGGATATGTCTATAGAATCCATTTTAATTAAACTAAAATTACCTTTCGTTTTTCCTTGTACTCATGATCGATGCAACATTTTTCCCGGACATCTCGATAGTCCGGCACGCGTGCCACCAATATTCCTCCTATCTATTCTCTTTAGAGAAAGGGAAAAGTACTGTAGATCCTTCTGCGAGAGCAGACAGGGGCGGCATGCCGTTGAAACCACCCCAATTGCATTAAACGTCCCTCTCGAGGGTGACGACGTGCCGGTTTACGAGTCGAAAATGAGATCAATATGGTATGCGTGCGGTAGGCCATCGAATTCTTGGGTCGAATTCGCGTATTCCTACCGCCAGATACCGTGTATCGTTGGCTTCTCACGAGCCCAGACACACCGCGAAGGACCCAGAAATAACGTGTTTGTTGCCAAATGCCTGCCAGGCAGATGACTTACCACTTATTCGACAAGACAGCCACGCTACGGACCCTTCTACGCTGTCTATCTTGATAAAACGTTTCATTGATCGTTCGATAAGATGTTCCGCCAGGAGGGGGCTGTGGTTCTTTCGATATTAAACAAAGATGTATTCTGTTCGTTATATATGTATATTCGTTGGCGGCAATCTTTCTTGGATTAACAAGGTCGAGGTTCGCTGCAATGATTTATTGGTTACGTTCGAATCATTGTTACTTGGAGCACGATTCGCTTGGCGACTTGTAATGGTAAGAACGAAACAATTAGGTATAATTTTATTTAGTCGATCTACGGTATCGAATGTATCTAAAGCAGAGATATTTTTTTGCTTTTCACCGATATACCGTCGTCTGTCGTCAGAGAATTTTTGGCATTCCTTGCACTTTGATAGACGAATAGATTTGATAACATTTTCTTCGGTGATTTTAGTCAGTTATTTGTTTATCGAAGTTAGTTCTGATTAAATGAAACTCGCGAGTATCCAAGGAAGGGAAAAAGAGAATAGTACAGTCACCATTATTATTCCTATTAAACGAAAGAAAAGGTAGATCCAGCGTACGTACGTATTTTAGAAATATTTCCAACGCTATGGGCCAGTAATCATCGATCGGTGAAAAATATTTGCGTGCGGGGTACATGGAAAGTCTACGTGACACTTCGACACGGGTCGAATCGACAGATTATTCTGGATCGAACGATTCTCAGTCTGGAATGGCGAGAGGGAATCAATGGCGGCTATTTTGAGATGTCTCGGCGTCGGCGACGTCGTCGTCGAGAATGTTCCTGCGTCTTCGAACGCCGGTGTACTCGTTCGATGGTTCCGAATACTCTAAGCTCCCTCGTATATACCACCCGCCGAAAGAAACTGATGAATAATTTATTTATTTAATATAAAACACGCCTCGTGTCTGTGACCTGAACAAAAAATTTCTCTTTTTTAATCGCGGACGGGCAAGTCCGCGAAAGAATCTGCCACGTGCGATAAAAGAGAAAAAAAACCTCGTTTCTGGCGTAGAAGGTGGATATTCGTCTGGTCCCTGCATCAATATTTGCCGCGGAAAGATTACTGCTGTCGCCGGCCGATTTTCCCTCGTTTTATTTTCTTTTCCTCCTTGCGGTTTCCATTCACTTCTCCCTCGCGAATATCGACTTGGGAAAACGTTATCCCGGTAGGCCACCGAGGGACGAAATATGTAGCGAGGAAATATTTTATTGACCACCCGGCGAAATTCGTCTCGTGCACGTGTTTTAATTTCCATGAACTCTCTGAAAACGGCCAGACAAAGATGAGCGATAAGTTCGTTCACCTTTCCATGGTGCACAGCATCCCCGTAGGCATTATTACGATTCATTGTGTCCAAATAAATCTGGGGCAAAATGAAATCAGTCTAAAATTCTGTTAGAAATCGAAGAGAATATTTCTTCGAGAAATTTATTTATTTATTCGATGACGCTTGTCAACGTATGATAATACGATCGGGGTACATTTTGGTTTATCAGGCATCCGCGGATTAATCTCGGCGAGTAATAAATTGTTCTCTCGATTACACGAACATTGAAGTTGGTAAGCAATGTAATACGTCGACTATGCCCACACCTTCTAATTCATTGATATATTCAGTTCGTCCCCCGATTAATGTTGATTTATCGGGCGGCAAAATTTGGCCGCCGGTGAACACATTGTGTTAACCTCGTGAATAAGGAACTTCCTTCAGATTTTCCTGCCGATGACCCACTGCAATTTTCATGCGATGACTCACGGTGTCATTGCGATGCATCGCGCGTGGATAGGGACATCTTGAAAGTGCTCTCTTTCTCCGTTCCAAGAACCACGTACCCGGGACCCTTGATTATCCCTACCACTTTCCACGGTGAACGTCATTCATGAAGCAGCATTCCTATCTGCTTTATGGCCCGTTCTGCGAATCGTTCGAAGGGAAAGGGTCGTGGCAGTGACTTCACCCGTGGAATTTCGGCAATTGGCAGATTCACCCTTTCGACACGATTGTTCGATGCTCGAGGGAAAGATATTATCTTGTTCTGTGAATCTTTTCGTAGAGAAATGGGTGTCGCGAAAGGTGCGTAGAGTATCGTAGAATATCGGGGGAGAATGATAATTTTTAATAGCTGATTGGATCGAAGAAAAATGAGAGAAGGAATAAGTTTCAAGTAGTTACAGAATTTCGTCGGGGAAAAAGAAAGTAAGGAATTTTATATCATCATCAGGTGTTCAGTTCGTTATGCAGTGTTCTTGATAATGGGAGTGGCTGGTTGTGGTTACTCGTGGGATCATGAACCCACGGAACTCGACGAATCATCAGGATTACTTACACTTGTGCATCATTCCTGAGTAGAATTAAATATTCTGGTAAATGTTTATGTGTTGAGTATTCTGTTCTTTCAGCTTCTCTCAGTCACTGTTCTATTTGCATTATAGGCAATCGTTAGATAGAATATTTATGACATAAATAGTCACGTGGAGCAATAATATTCTAATCGAGTACACGTGACCCTTAAAAATAATTTCCAAAGAGCTTTTCATTTAATGCCACGAAGAGAACAGAATGAACTTTGTATGAAAGATCTTGCGAATCCCTCGCACACTATTCCAACGTCTCAGCTATTATTCAGAACTATACAAATCATCAAAAGTGAGCAGTGTGCCTTATCTTGATGATCGCTTTTTTATTCGTACATCGAGTACGACAATGCTTAGTATAATGTTACTGCGATCAAATTCTTGCACACTTTCTAAGAAGCACATCCTTGGTAAACGAGACTTAGTTCTAGAGATTTAATTGTGGAATTTTTTTAATGCTACTTCTATTGCATTTCACCTATGCATCATACGTTCAGAGTTTACCTGAAGATTTGAAAAATTCCGCAGTTTTTCCCTTCTATCGAATGGCGTTAATATCCGAAGCAACCTTCACTTGCTAAGCTTTTAGCGAGCTTTTAGCTTTTATCGCCACACCCTGTATCAATTACAATTGTCTTGAAAATACCAAGAACACCGCATCGTTTTTTTTCTAACGAACTTTCAATATTCCACACCTTTCACTGTATACCACTAAAAAGACTTTAGCTGATTTTTCTTCAAGAACTTCTGTTCGTACGCTGAGAATAATTTTGTACACATTTCTTATTTCGCTCCCAAGTGGAATAAAAGTTTGGCTTTGCGATCTGTTAAATTCGCGTATTAAGATCATTTTCATTCCGATATTAGTTCCGTAAGGATAATGATCGCGGGAAAATTAGAAGATGTGTCGTTGACCTAGGTTGTGAAGCTTTGAACGTTGCATCAATGGAGCAATACCGGTGCACGGTCCCCTGTAGTAGGAATACATGTGTATTCACTTTTCCTTTCACTCTTCGATCGTTGGATACCACGTGCCACGCGGTGCTTCGTTGCACGTGAAACGTGGTGCACTTTCGCGCGAAAGTATTTACGTATTTGCTTACTTGCACTGAACATCCTCAATTGCTTCTCTCACGGCAGTCATAGGAACAGGGTCTCGCACAGTGCAACGGTGTTAATTAATCCCCGAGCAGCCTCACGGTTGAACGATTTTTAGCACGTACTTACGAGGATGGGTTGCGATATTTATAATTCATCAATTATACAAGGAACCCAGTCGAATGTTAATTAGAGATTTCGCGTGGGCGGACTGTTAGGTTCGGTCTGAAAATTCGCTCAATCGTAACACGATTGTGCAATCGAATATAAATGTATATATTATGGGATTACATATTACGTACAGATTAGTGCATGCATCAGTAAAAGGGTTGTAGTGATCCTTTAGAACCAACTTTATTCGGACCCGTTTCATTTGTGAATATATTTCAAAATTCTTTCAAAATTATTGAGAACAAAAGAAAACAATTTAATAATAATAACATAGTTTTCAGACGTGGCACTCGATGGCACTTTAGCTTTTGTCGTATCTAATGAAGTGTACGCGGGAGAATGTACGTATGAGAATACATATTCATATGTATTAGGCTTGTGTGTGCACATATAACGGTGGAATGCTCGCGCCCACAAGGGGATCTGTCTTCAGTAAGCCCGATGACGTCACGAAACGTCGGCCTGTTAGCCGTGAGTGGTGGTTGATCACTTCCTCGGACCTCATGCTCTCCTGGCATTGCTATCGATCACCATAGATCATCGATCGTCATTATCGATGATCGTGCGAGTGTCGAAACGCGTGAACAGAATCGAGGATCAAGATCAACTACTGTGCGACCAAAATGGGGCCCGTTTAAAAAGCAATGTATGATTTGATCAATTCTTTTCTTCGTTTCTGCCACGGGTCTTTCTGTGACTTCTCTCTTTTCAATGATAATGTCGTCGAATGAAATGTTTAACTCGATCAAGATTTTGCGCGATTGAAAGGAAAAGAATTCTTATATACGTGAAATTGATATATAGTATTTTTATTTTATTGTTCTACTGATGGATCAGGATTAGGTAATATCTTATTAATAAATTTGTATAGATTGTTGTTCGTACAATTTATATGTTTGCTTTTATTTTTGTTTATTACGTTGGATAATGTCAGAATTTTTTATTATTCATGGTCATAGTGATATTAAAGATTGTGTAATTTTATATTTTCCACTTGCTTGTTGTACCGTTAGATGGCGATAGTCGTTTGATTTCTAAACAAAAATTCCTCTGGCGTTTACCGACGATAAATGAATTCCTTCCATTTTTTATTGATTCAATTATTCCTTAAAAAATGATTGTGGAATAATCTCCGTTACAATAGTTTCCTTTGTGAGCTAGCTGACCTGCTGTGTCATCCATTCAACTAACCGGAGCAAATTTCATTCATCTCACTGCAATGTGTGGGATATTTTTTATTCTCCATATGTTTCCTCATCGCCCATTATGGACTATTATTACTGCGATTTTGTTAGTAATATATACTTGCGAATGTAATGTCAAATTCGGCCGTGAATTTGAATATCGAATTGATCGAAGTATCGATAGTTGGTTCAATCGATTCTAGGTCAGTAGCGCACGCAGTCTACAGTACTCTCGACCTGACAATTAACTGTACATTATATATTTCAGTTTCAAAATAAGAATCAAAGAATCTAGCTAACTACAGTGTGTTAGAATACAGCCACTCCTTTTCTTATGGTGTTGGTTCTATTCATCTTGTGCAATTCCATGAAATCCTTGAAACGATAGTTCAAGGCGAACAATAATTTGAACCATTTGAAAGGGAACAGAATCACACGTGTTTAGCATACGCTTGAAGATTCAAAGTACATATCTCTGCGGATACGTGTGATTTGTTTTCGTCGTCGTTCAACAACTTGTACACCAACAAAGTACAATATTTCGCGTTTGGAATTTTATCAGCACTGTCCAAGGGCGGCTCGCACAAGTCGTTTGGGGTTCGAGCACTTTCGTCCACGTTGTCAGGGGTAACGCGTGACGTTAAGGTGCTGGTTAGGATGTCCAACCCTTGGTCATCGAATAGGGATAACTCCAGAGTTTCACCATTTTATATGCTTTTTCATCACATTGAATGCGAATTTAGATCATACCTGCTCTTCTACGCATTTAATAATAATTTTCAGCAGCTCAGAACAATTTTCCAATTTATTTTATAACGCTATAGTATGGAAACGTGAACTTTCTGCACGCGGTCCTAAGTCGTTGACCAGAGTCTCTGTTCATCAATAGATCTCAAATACTTGCCGCGTACACTACGTCTATTATTTACCTTTGTATATTACGTACAAAGAATAGAAGGGGAAGCAGGCGAGTAAGAGGCTGCCACTGCTGGACAGTGCAGGATTACATAATTTGTATTTTGTGGAGGAACGCGAAGTGAGTCACAATGGTCGAGCAAAGTATCCTTGTGGGCTCGTCGGTGCGCGTTAGACATGGTCGTGTAGTGTGCTATGCGATTTGTGTTTCCTGCTTATTGTCGAGTGTGGTGTAAACGATCGAGATCGTTCAGAGTGTAATTCAGTTTCCACGGATGTTGCAATATATTCTGTGGAAAACTTGTATCCACAAAGTATCGCTTGGATTCTATCTGGATGATATTGTAGAGCAGAATAATTTGCTTCATGAGGCTCTAGCACGTGCCTGTTAACTCCGTAATTAAGTAGGTATGATGGTGTATTACTGCAAGTGTTGAAACATTTTGCTGCTTAATTTTTAATCTGTTTTTTTCTTGTTATATGGAAATTTAGTACTAAATTCAACTATATTGAAAATATAAATTTTTCACAATTTAGAAACTCTATGGTAGGAGAGGTGGAAACTCTCGAAACACAGTAATTGTCTTGCTTTTATCTTTGCACTAAATTAAATAGTAAATTAATCATTTTGTGCTAATCGAAATAATCGATTTTTTCTTTTTCTTGATACATGTATTAGACTCACGTGTCAAGTGACATTTTTTCCTCTGTAGTATTCGTATCGATATTATAATACTGTTGCAATATCAATTATATAACTTACGAACGCTCGAGAGATTCTCAAGTAAAATTCGGCGCACCGTACCTCGCCGCTGCTCTTCGTTACCGAACGAAAATTTATTAACTTCTACGTGCATTGGCGTAAGATATAATTAACGTTGGTAGCAAATAAATTCTGGAGAACAAATATTTCTGAAAAGAAAAATAGTCTAAGGAACAATTTAAAATTGTGCATTAGATTATGAAACTTTGTCCCAAGTGCGCCTTGGCCTTTATCCAATCGTCGGGCATCAGAGGCTTCTATATCTCATTAATTACATCTCAATGGCATAACTACGCAACATATCATACCATTATGTCACATTCAATCATCCTAGATCGTGCGCGAATTTAATTAATATAAAGCTATTTCATTGTGATGCAATTTTGTCTATCAATCATTTAAAATGTTTGGAGAACTTTTTCAAACAAGTTAAGCATTAATTGTTGAAGCTAATTGGAATAATATTGCTTCGAGTAATATACATATTTCTGACTAATACGAAAGATAGAACTTAATCTTAGTAAAGGCAATTCCGTCCACAGATAAGATAATTTTTATTTTCAAATCATTTCATTTAATCGATATTGCAAATACAGCTAAACCATCCGTATAAACCACATTTATTGCAACTCTACAGTATTCCAGTGTATTTTAAAGCTGAAATGAGTAGAACGAAATTTGATCATTAGGTGTTAATAAAGTTAGGTCGGCATGGGCAAGGTCTCGGTTTATCGTCGCGTCACGTCGCAGCATCTTTATCGTAAAATGTCCACGCGATACCTGCACGACCTGCGCACGTATTCTTCACGATAAGCAAAAGAGTTCTGGAGCGGGGCCAAACCTCACGATCGTATGACTAATATTCAATGGCGGACACATGGTACATATATGCTCGGCAATTTGCTAGCACGGTTGAGAACCGCGAGACCGGGTTGGCATTAAAACATCAAGCGTGACAAAACGCTTCCCCGAAGTGACCACACTGCAAATGCGAAGCATGAAATGATTATTAATCGTGAATTAATCATTTGAATCACGTTACAGCGCGAATTTTTGTTGGAACATATCTTTCAAACTCCTCCGTCGGTTATACAGGGATGTTCAATTGCCGCTGAAAATTGTTGGTAACTCTTAACGCCGTATATAGATTGCAGGGGGAATCGTATCAATGCTTGAAAAGTGCTTCTATTTAGATTTCGGCCTATTCTAAAAATACTATGGCTACATGCATGGGTTTCGTTTGTTAACCGCTCGATTTAGTTCTTATTGGGCACAATATGTGCTCTATATATTTTGCGATGAAGCAGTATATATCTTTGAATCAGGCACGTTCTATTTATACGGACGTCGAATGATTCACGGATAATATTAAATAAAAAAAGGTATAGGTAGACTTTTGCTTCTGAACGATAATAGGGACTAGAATATTGCTTAACCGAACATACATGTATATGTATGAATATGTAGATCCATTTTGCGCGTGGTGTAATTATTGGTAATGACAGGAAAAGAGCGACTTCTGTTCAACTTTTCGGACGGGAGTGCGAACACGTGAAGGGAATTCGCCTTTACTATAAAAGGATATGGGTAAACAAGTCCGGAGTACAGCCTTGCTTGGCAGGTTGATTGTAAAACGAAAAATGAGAAAAACTCGAGAATATCGTTCAAACTTGGAACGAACAATAAATCATGCTGAAAGGGATATGTCAATATATTTCAACATATGAAAAATAAAATATGTTCTTGAAATTCTTAATGCTGTGTATAAACCAGTTATATAATCTGAAATTTATTTTTATTTATTACAAATTTAAATATAAAACTTGAATACGTATCGCGACAATGTTACGAGATATTTTTAGACTCTCACATTGGTTCTTTTTTACACTTTTCGCGATTAAATATTGATCACGATTAATTCTACCGTCTGAAGATAAGATTATCAAGAGCATAATGTAATTATTCTATCCTTCTCTTTTATTACTTTAGTCGTCTCGTGTCGTACATATCTATAAGAGCGCAAAAAACAAACGATTTCTCGAAAATACCAAGTTGTACGAAACGAATGTTCTAGTATCCTCTGGCGTGTTCGCTCGGCAGAGTTCGTAATTGTTCGGTGTCGTCGACGCGCCAGTCACATGGCTCTCGTACATCCCACACAACAAATATATTTAAGTTGCCAGTCGAGCATACTGACAGTTTCGCCATTGACTTGAAAGGAGCGTGTACGATAAATACCTCGCGCCTTAACTATTTTCTCGAGGGAAGTACTTCCTCTATTCGCGAGTGTGTGATACATACGGTGATACAGTGCAAGAAAATAGACGAGTGACAAGAGCTGGTTCTCTTACGTAACGCAAAAAGACAAAAAAAAGAAAGAATAGATAAGAAGATGCAGGAGGGCTAGACTAATACGCAAGGAGTTCTCTATGAGGAGTTAAAGAGAACAACTAGCCAGACGTTGCTCGCTCGGTAATTTTGAAAGATTCTTAAAAAACAAAAAGCCAACCCAGGGTGTGCCAGCTAACAAGTTGAAAACTTTTCATTATTTTTTTTTCGTTCGCCTTTTTTGTAACACGTTGTTGTCTAGTGAGCTTTCTTTTGGCTAATTCTACTTGAAAAATAAAATATATTAATCCCCTCGCGGAGCAAGTTCAATACGGCTAAAGGGGGTGCTACTTTAACGCCCTAGTGTGCAAGAAATAGCTAGCCCCTATTGTACGAAAAACTTTCATCTCTCTCCCTCTGTATCTACCGAAAGAGAAATAAAAGGACACCACGTAATACGAAAACAGGCACGCATCAAAAGGTCCATAAAATGGACTCGCCTGTCATCGTGGACAAAGCATCCGAATTCGGAGAACCGGTTGATTTGGATCTTCCGTTCCGTGTAAGTGGTGCCATTTTTTTCTTTTTTTTCCCTTTTTTTTCTCCATTCTCTTTATCGTGACACGATACAAACATTGAGCATTATCAATGTTATTTGAAAGTGCAACATATTAGATTAAGACGTGCCCAGGGTACAGGTTACTTTCCGCTTTTACTGCAATCGATGACGATACGTGTCGATAGGTACCCATTCGATAATTGAACTCACATTCAAGTATCAGGGAAGGATCGCACAGAGACTGCGCTAATCGAATTCGTGACGCTACTCCAAAGCGTGTAGTTCGCATTATGAGACTTTGATCGCTGATATTATATCCATCATGATATATTTTTGTCGGGATTTTTTCAGACTCTTCGAGATCCGCCATCATTATGAATTGGTTTTTTTTGTCTATCAACCTTTTAGCTATAGTAAAATTCGTATAAATTCACAGGCATTACGTGACACGTTCGCATTTAATTTTCGATTAATACGTGCGACTTTCTTTTAAGTACGTACATAATACTTTTTCACGGATGACATAATCATGGTCAGTTTGGTTAATTTATTAATACAATATGGTTTAATAAAATTTCGTTGTTTTACATAATATTCGGAGACTATTAATTGTTTCAATTATTTGTCACTTTTTCGTTTTAAATTCGCGTGCAAGCGTGAAGTTCGCGCGTCTATTGATGCTCTCGATTTTGCGTGTAACGTCGACTTCGACCTTCCTTCGAGATCGCGTGTAAGTTAGAAATAGAATTCGCGAGGAGTGACGTAGTAAGTACTTACTTACATTTCGTTGCTTGGGAAACGACTACATACTCTCGTCGCCTGCGAATTTCTCGCTTTCTCCTGACGAACAAATTCTTTCGCTCTCAGCTCGACTTTTACGAATTCCACACGTTGCTTTCCAATTCCATATTTGGTCAAGTTCACAGGGAATTTCTTTTTATACCGAAAACGCGATGCTTCGGTTGCTGAGTGTGCAACATAACAATTGATCATTTCCGCGAACTGGGTGCAGTAGTTAATAAAAGTAGCTTTAAAATAGCAAGTTGTTTTCCCTTCAAAGAAAACATTGACAGCATTTGTTGAACCCACGATATTCATAAACACCTAAAAGCATAAATAAATCAGCCCTCTATCAAGTCCACGGTAAATTCCCCTGAAACAGAAATGCAAAACAACACGGTTTCGTCACAATTCTCCAACAGACATAACAGTGTATTATAAATATATTTATATTGTCGACAAAAAAAAAGAATCAATACGTAATTGATCCAGAGATTCCTTGAACCAACGGCCTCGCACTCATACGATTCTCGCAAGACCACCTAGAACAAGGTCCATTCCTCCAAAACACAAGCGCGTTGACGCTAATAATAAACTAACGGAGACGTTTCTTCTCGGTGACTCTCTCTCCGTCGTGGACGTGGTTCACGTTCCCCACGGCCAGCGAAAATCCAGAAGAGAGACGGAGAGGAGGAAAAAAACGAAAAAAAAAACGTAACATAATCGCGATCCATTCGTCGGCTAACACGCTTTATTTCCTCCCGTTCACGTCCGACTCGGCCGTATTAGGCTCGCCCCGAGATCTTGCGACCCTAAATGGTCTTTTCCCCGGAAGTCGTATATCAATCGTTGATACATTCATTCCTCTGGTCTTGGACAAAGATAATTCTCTGTGCTATTCATTGTTTCATCTTGTCGTGGCTACCGATATGTATTATCCCACTTTTTGATTCATTGATTTATCGTAGGGAAAGTTTCGATGCACGCCTTGTCTGGCCAGTCGGGGCTGTATCTACTTGCACTGTAAGAAGATGCAATAGACAAGAGAAAAATCGATTTCTCGACCTGCTGCGAATGAGAATACCTTCTTAAATTGGAGATGGTCATTTATAAAGTAAAGTCTCTAATTTAAAATTGAAGTATACAGGGTTCCCTATCATTACCAATATTTAATTCCAGGGTAGACTTGGGGGAATTTTCTGACGAGGGATTGTTATACAAAAATTAAGATTCATTTAGTAAATAATAATTCATATTAAATATTAATATAAATTTATGAAATAATAATTAACATTGAACGTTTTACGATTTCTTGAAGAATCGTTTCATAGAGGTAGACGAAGGGAAATATGTATTCTCCATATCTTTAAGCTCGCCTAGCTTCTCGCCGAGACGATAACATGGTATTTTTACCTGTGATCTAATCGCCTGCTCCTTTTTGCGTAAAAAAGAAACCGGTTTCGATGAACAGTACGCTTAATACTATTGACGATGACGCTTTAGCCTGACAGTTGTCGCGTGGGCGTTATCTATTTATCTGAGACGGAAGAGAAACGAAATTCGAATTCACAATGTACATATTCCCTTTCGCCGATGAACCCTGCAACCTCTTTCCGGTTTACCATAAAAGAATTGTCCCTATCACTTTGGTATCTCTTGTCATTATTATTTTTTTTTTTTTACGTTCGATGATGCCTAATATCGATACTTTGCAGAATTCAGAAATTTTATTTCCTGATTTATATACTTCATCCCTTTTGACAGGCAAATTTTTCTACTGTCCTGTCGTTTGTAATTTGTGCACAGTATTTTTTTACCGGTGGAATTTTTGGGTAAATTTTCTCGCAGCTTCTATATTAGTCGGGGAGATATTTTTGGCAAAAGTTCGTATTTTTATCTCAATGCTGAATTGACCGCTTTGTAATTTTGTCAGTGAGAGGAAAAAAATTGTTGAAATTGAATGGTACGATTTTCGAGTTGAGTTAAAAGTAACGGAAAATCCTCGTCGCTTGTAGGAATAAGAACACATGAATCATTTTTATCTGAAGGAAATTATCGTGGTATTGGCGCTCAAAAGAAACGTAACTTGCAGTGGAAAAATCAGGAAATAAGTATGGAACAGCTACTGCCTGTCGTGAGCTCGATTCAAAAGGACCGTGACACAGTTGTTCATTTATATCGACTCACTGCTGTGACATTCACCCAGTTTGCCGTTTTATGGGTAGCCATACCAGCATGAACTTTTCTCTACCTCCAATTCCTCGTTGTCCTTACACATTCGTTTTATTCGTATGAAACGTGAGTAAAATTAGCCTTCTCGTAATCCCCGCGAGAAATCACCGTTTACAGACCATGCAGATTTATTTACAACACGACCAGTGTATGTGTAATACATATTTAATTGAATAAAATACGAAAATATATTTGTACGATTTGTTTCACAGTTAAAATACATGCAACAATTTTCTTTGTCCAACGATGCAGAATTTCTGTTATATATAATTAGCTAAATACATATACTATTATAATTCTAACTTTTTTCGGTCAAACAATTACATGTATTCAAATTTCGAACGTCGACACGAATTATCGCGATCGTAATCTTAGTCTCATATTCTGTGATACAGTTACAATAAATTTTGGCGAGCTAACAAATGTCGAACGAAGAATTTATCTTTATCTGTATATAGTTGATGGATTGCATGCAATTTACAAGATTCACACGGGTACGTGTAATTGGTGGTAACCAACGCGTAAGAACGTGTGCTATACCCACGCGATTTCCTGTGATGTCACACGTGACACGAAGAGACGTGACAATGAAATCACGAAAAGTCTCATAAAAGGCAAGGAACGCGTGGAATGCCGTTCATGGATGAATATTCAATGCAGAGCAGTTCAACTGCAGTTCCTGGAACTGTAGATCGTAATAATTAACGGGTTTCATAACTTGCAGGACAGAATCGTGGCAAAAGGAAGTTCCGAACAACCGAATTTTCTTCGCGATTCCTTGACGACATATTTGAAATAAAATAACGTAAGAATATTCCATTAAAATAAGGTAGCATAGAATGATTATAAATTGCTAAAATATAAATTTGTGGGACTTGAAAAGTTGGGTGGCAATCCAATCTCGTTCGCGACAGATTAGAAGTCGAAGAGCTAAGAGTAATTAAAATCCTCGAGGTATATCTTTAGCCTAGAAATATCTAAATGCCGATTCTGTATTTGCTTTATTCCCGTTGCTTGATATTCCGTTTCGCGTGTACCAGAGAAAAGAACGAACGAAGGAAACCAGTTGCAAATGAAGAATTTCCTTCGTAGGCATTGGAACATGGTCGATAGTCTATAAGAACTCGTATCAGATTGAGATACGTAGCCGAGAGAAGAGACGCCAGGGGTAAAAGAAAAATCCAGGTAGACGTAACATTAACAGGCGGACGTGATTCATAAGAGGAATCCAAGTGGTGCACCTTTAAAAGGCAGCGAAAATAGCGAAAGCTTTTCCGTAACTTTCAGCCAGACAGAACTCACTCTAGAGCGAACCTTTCAGCTACTTTCCGTGGACACCATACGTGTTTAGTGCCTGCCTTTTAGTTCCTTCTCGCTGTTCTCGTCGGTCATTGGAAATATAGAGCCTCTTTTATAGAATAATTTTATAGATAATGAAACTGGCTATATATATTGTTAAGTTTAGCAATTATTGTTTGATAAATCAAAATTTTAGTGTCGAAAAGGAAGGGATATTAATGATGAATTGTGCCTTCTTCTTTCTGGAAAGCATTTTTTCCCCGGCAATTCCAAACGTCATTATTATTTGCAGAGGAAGTCACGATTTGCTTGACCGAATTATTTTACGTGGGTGAGCCGGTGAAACACACGGTTGCAAAGGCACATAGGCATGTACATACGAGCACACACCACCGCGCCTCTATATATAGTTTCTCAGTGACGTAAAGCTGCAATCCACTTCGTCACGAATGAGACGCCCACGTGTACCTGCACTGTACTTGAAATGGCGTGTAATTGTTGCACCGTGACATTCGTCGCGAATTTTCCATTCCTAATATTATACAAATTCGATCGACACCATTAGTCCTCGGACTTCCATGGAATTAATTTCCCGTAAAGAAACCTATGCTATGCATCGCACGATAAACGTAATAAAATTCGCAATTGCTTTGGCAAAATAAAAAGGAAAATATTCTAGAAGAATTGTCAGCAAAATGAAATAACATTCACGCTTCGTTATAATTTCCTTTAATTAATTTCTATCACGCCTTTGTGTTAACGCGCTGACAATAATTTCGCTGCTTTTAAAAACAATAGTCAGCATAGACGAAATACGCATAGATGTTCGACATTTCTCATCCCCGCAGAACAATGTTTCTTATCGTTATCTTTCGCTTTTCCATTCGCAGGGTTTTCCCTTCGACGACGACGGTTTCGGACGCCGCAACGACATCCGCTCTCACCTGGACGACCTGGCCGCCCGCCATCCCGAATTCGCCGACCACCTAGTGGGACCACCCTGGGGCGACGTACCTCTCCGTAGTTCGTTCTACAATCGGAGCCGCGATCCCGGAAAATCTGGACGCAACAACTGCCAGGCGTACTCCGACGAGGACGCGAGAAGTCAAGCCAGCGGAAGTAGCGCTGCCAGTGGTGCAAGCGCGGCCAGTTCTCACAGCGAAACAGAGAACGCTGGCAATCAGCAGGACAAATTTCCGAATCACGAGAAAACAAACAGACGAAGCCAGATTCCTCAATACGGGCTGCGCAACACCGTAGACATTGGTCAGCACCATCACAACATGGAGAACGCGGACAGAGGTAATCGCGGGCAACGCTCCATGTCCGCACCGCCGGAGAACATGCAGCCCTCGAATCAGCAACCGTACCATCAGCAACAGGAACAACCGTACCAACAGTCTCAGCCGCACGGCCAGAGCTACGCAACCTGGAGACGCCCTTTTAATACGCCGCAGCAGGGTCAGCCTCAACAGCCTCAGCAGCAGCCGCAACCCCAGCAGCAGAGAGCGCAGCAGCAACCGCAATTTTCGTCGCAACAGAAGCCACAGTCGCAGCAGCAATTTCCGTCGCAACAGAAACCCCAGCCGCAGGGCAACGTTAGACATATTCCAATTTTCGTGGAGGGCAGAGACGAGCCTGTGCTGCCGAGAAGCTTCGACGAGCCTTCGAATTTCCGAAGGGAACCCTCGCCGACACAGTTCAGCAGACCGTACTATCAAACAAGATCACCCTTCGGCACACACTACGCGAGGCAACCCCAGCAGCCGCAGCAACAACGAGACGAGCAGCAAAGGCAACAGAAGCCTCAGTATCAGCAACAGCAATATCCTCCGCAACAACAACAGCAATATCATCACCAACAGCAGCAGTATCCTCAACCACAGCCGCAACCACAGCAGCAACCACAGCAGCAACAGCAGCCACATCCTCAGCAGGAGCAGCAACATTCACAGCAGCCTCAGCAGCAACCGGAACCACCGAAGCCCAAACCCATCGTCCCGAAGGATCCTCTAGAGAGGGTGGCACTCGTTCAAAAGGAAGTCGACTCTCTGGCTGAACAGGTTGCACGGTACACCGGTAACTCTAGGACAGCCAAGGACTATATGTACCTGGACGAAATGTTGACCAGAGAATTGATTAAATTGGACGACATCGAAACTGAGGGGAGAGACAACGTGCGGCAGGCGCGTAAAAACGCGATAAGGACTATACAGGAGACGATTAGTTTGTTAGAGTCGAAGGCGCCCCTTCCCTCGCAACAGGTGACCGAAGAGGAGCAACAACGAAAGCGGGAAGACGAAGTATCGAGTAACGTTGAACAGCCAGTACAAACTGTGCCCATGGATGTGGATCAGAAAGCGGAGGAGGATCGGTCGCACAAGGAAGCCATACCATTGCCGCCGTGTCCCTCTTCGCCAACGAAGCAGCCCGAGGAATGTAAGCAAGCCACTGGACAGAATTCAGAGAAATCTGATAGCAATCGAATGGCCAATCTACAACAGGAGCCAAGCGAAGCTGCCTGCGAACCTCTTGAAGCTATTGTAACCGCGGGGAAACTAGAGGTAACGGGCGAGCAACAATATCCAGAACAAATTGATCAGCCCGTGGAGGAGAAACAGGGAAACACTGTTGAAGAAAATGAACAGACTACCGCGGAAAACAAAACGGAGAACGGCCCTACGGCAGAGGAGAAGCCGGAGGGTGTTATTGCCGAGGAGGTGAAAACGGAGAACGTTTCCACGGAACAGAAAACGGAAAACACTTCCAAGAAGAAGAAGAAGAAAGGGGCGGCGTCCGAGGAGAAGAAGAATGCTGGTGAAAATATTTGTAAGGAAACACAGTCTGGATAAGAGGGCAGAAAACAAGCGGAGAAGCGTGTAGAGATGGAGATGAACGGTGAGGTAAAACAGTCGCCGCAGACGCTGAATAAGGAGGAGAAGACAAAGAAAACAGGCTGCCCCTACGTGTCTGATAAACCGATACCATTGCCCGTTTCGGCGAACACGGGCCAGTGCAAAGTAGAAGTAAAAAAATACAAATAAAAGAGACGGGTATAAGTACAGAGATTATGATTCTATCTGCATCGAGGAGATATGTCGATTTAGGCTTCTGCGTATCGTTGAGACCGAATGATTATTTCGCGGCGAGGGGAAATCTGTCGAAGGGATGGTTCGATGAACCATTGCGAGGATTTCTGTTGGTGTATTTTTTTTTTCCTTTTTGTTTTCTTTCTTTTTTTATTCCGTTCTACGATTGATCTTGGTGCCAGAATAAATGAACGTCGTGGATCGACGACAATAATCGCACAATCGTTCGTCAAGGAACGATCTTCTGTTCTGTTTCGTTGCTCCCTCGTTAGAGTTTATAAGCCAGACGAAGTCGATAGTCCGACTTGGAGAACAACGAATATAGGTGTGCGTATACGAACGTAGATGATTCTCTTTTAAATGGCTGAGTTGCATTTGGACGATGTATTACATTTGTCCCTGTTACATCTCATTTGCACGGGGAGGAACGTAACGTTGGATGCTCACGAAATTGTATTACACGCTGTAAGACGATTGTTCGAGTGCGGTGTTCTTTCTTTTTTTTTTTTTTTTTTTTTTAATTGCACTTTTAGAAAGGTTTGAGATATCGGTCTCCCTTTGGAGTGAACTTTTATTTTTCTTTCTTTTCTCTTTTCTTTTGCTACTTTCTTTCTATCCTTCTTTTAATTAGTAACGTTATATTTATTAGACACTTCCGTTCCTCTGTTCGATCGTCGAATGACTGAAAAAGAATCGACGAACGAGCAGAGGGAATTGGGGATAAATAATATTTCACGATGATTGAGAGAAACTGATCTCGATTTAGGTGAACTGTTGTTTTACGTTCAACATTTTTTTTTTTAGAAACCTATATTTTCTACGTTCATTATCGCTGTACCAACGTATCGTTGGTATTGATAATGATGTAAGAAGAGATGTTTAATACGATTACGTGAATTTTTAGTGTTATCGATGAGGTTTCTTGGAAAGAACGCATTCTGTATGTCGGAGATGAACGGAGCGACTCCGTTTCATAGTATTACAGCGCACGGCCTCTGAGCCATAACGAGTAAACTAACTTTATAATAATTATAATAATTATTATTATTATTTATAATATATTGTGCGTCTGCAGAACGATGATTCGAGTACGATTTTTCGTGCGCCAAATAATATAATATATTCTCGAGCATTAGAAGAAGGTGCTTCAGGAATTCCCCAGATTTCAATAATTATCTGTTCAATAATTCACTGCGAGCAATACGGAGCTCGATTTATCTAAGATAATTATAAATGAAATACGTTTCAGACTATCTCCACTATTCTTCCAAGTTTTATACTCATATTTAGAGCAACTAAAAATGATTACCATGGTGTAATATATCGAATGGACGAGTCTGGAACAGCCACGTTTACCGAATTCGGTAAATTTCATTCGAATACGGGATCTGTGAATTCCTGCGCCACTTTGTTTGAACACTCTACGAACATCTAGTGTCACCGACGAAATGCGCGTGGTATTAAAAACCGTGTACATATTAGAATTGTATATGTTCGTCTTGTAAAGAAAATGATGCATCCTGTTCGCTGTTATCAATGATAGTCGTCATTTTATTAGCAACATCGACGCTATTCCTACGAGGCAATCGATTTCTTTTTTTTTTGTCTTTTTTTTATTAATAAAAACTTTAGATGACGAGGTATGGGGTGCATTATTTTATGGTTCCTTGTTCAGGGTGATACTCGTAATTATCTTCTCGTCTTTTGTTTTTCTTTTCTTTCCTTTTTTCTTTTCTTTTTTTCTTTGTATGATGTTGTTTACGTACCCGTAGAGAGATCACGTGCTTTCAGCCAGATATTTTGTATTTTTTCTCCGATGTGTGAGAAACGTGTGCGAGGGGGGAATAAATGTAGGAGAGGGGCAAGTGTGTGTATGAGTGTGCGATTCGACAAGTGGAGGCAGAAAAATGGTAATTATCGGTAGATCGGTGTATAAATGCGGCGAAACTGTAACTATTTTATGAAGAAACGCATTCGATTGAAAATACAGAGTCTGGTCTTGTTTGATTCGCAATACGGACCTCACCTGTCTTTCATCAGCCATGAACTTCCTGTTCCCTCTTGTCCGTAATAAACACTGTCCCATTTCCACGGAGCTTGAAATGATGTCGCGAAGATCTTTTTTATTTAATTCAAAGTATTTAATAGTTGCTATTAGAATTCAAGGCTATTGCATATGTTACTACATATGTATGTTTAAAATTAATATTTCTGTAACGATTACTTGTTATATTTTTCCCTTTTTTTGGTGGTATTTGCAACACTTCAATGTTTTATAACACTATCGTTTAGAAAGGTTTACTGTCTCGAGCTTTTTATAAATATTTACAGAACGCGATTTGGATAATGCTACATTTTCAAATCATTTTGCTAAATGTTCTTCTCGAGAACGTGCGAATGTCGAAATTGGAATAGAGCTTGGCGTATGTCCAGTGTAATAAGAAGAAGCAAAAATGTCACAAAGTAAAAGAACTGCTTCACGGAGAATTGATTACAAAGATAATTGACAGCCTTAAAAAAAGAGGGAGAATAATACATACGACTTAGTTAGATCACGCTTGTTCCTTAAATTTATTTCACATGGTAAGATATTTTGTTTTCTTGCTTCTTGGGTTCGATATTTAACTTTTTTCTTTTTTTATTGAAACCATCAACGTTCAATCTGTTTAAAGACTATTCGGTACAGGTGTAAATTATGCACACGTGTCTGCAAGGGGTATAATTTAAATTCCACGCGCGTCTAATATTTGCGTAAATGTTAATACGCAAAACATTAATACGCAAACAGACCTCAATTGCTTGGATTATAATATTAATAATATTTAATACATAATAATTCTCTTTGCTTGATCAATTTATGAAATTGAGTTTAGAAGAAATGAATACAATTGTTCAATTAATTACTCTTCGTTCTTTAAGTCTGTCAATTCTAAAGTTATCGATAAATTGATCCAGTATTAATGCAAAGGGTATGCAGTCACAGATGCAATAAGAAATTGGTTTAGAGAAAAAGGAAGAAGAAACGGAACTATCGAAGAAATTTGAAGCAAAAAAAGAACAAATGTTTCCCCTTCAGTGGCCGATACGTGGTCGAAAACTTGGCACAGCAGATGCATACGAGTCACCTAAAAATAGCAGCCCTGCTTAGACTTTGAGAACAGAAGGTTTTTGCGTCGCGACACCACCTCCGGGAAATCCCGCTGAGGATGTTAGTTAATGTCTCAACTGACATCTTATCCGGGCCGACGAGTTCACTTCGGCATTCGAACCAGGAAGATAACGCTCTCAGTACAGTTGGGAACAATTCAGAGAAGCTTCACGCTTCGATACCATGACTAGAGAAACGTGGATGAATGAAATGCTTGAAATGACCAGACTCAAGTACTCATTTTCAAATTTTATTCATTTATATAACTGTAAATATCGCTAGAAAGCCATCAATTGCCTTAAATATCACATTTATTAATAAAACGCGACATCTCGTTTTTCCGTTGATTAATCACTGGGCTAACAATAATTGTATAAATATACATTATACAATTAGCCCTTCCTGTAGATGAATTTGTTCTTTAGCGAAAGCGTGAATATCACTTATGAATGAAATATGTGCAGTCCATATTGTTATAAAATTATTCTCTATGAAAATATAAAGCGTAACATAAAATAAATTCTAAAAACGACTATGTGATCACGATCTTTATCTTCGAGTTACAGCTAGAACGTTTATTATAATACTCTGTAATAATTGTGTGGAATGCTTCTATCATGTGTGACAAATGTTAATGATTCGATTATAAAAATTGCTGCTGACAATAGTACCCGGTGAATTTATCGTGAAAATTATAACAAGTATTCGAGTAATCCAAACCGCGTGTGAACAATATAAATCATCAATACAAAGCGTGCTTTTGCAATTTCTATTGACTTTTAACAGCGGCTCGATTTTGTTGCTGGTTCCCTTTTGTGCTTCCTCATTTCGAAGTCATCGTGATTATCTTCGAAGCATACAGCGCAATATAAATCACCGTGGCAGCCTAAACATCGTCTCAAATCCTCTGTTTGTTCACACATCACGCACGTAGCTTTCTCTTCTTCGTCGTCAGTGTGCTTCGCACCCTACAAACATGCGATTGTAACGTTTTGCTTTCAGAATTTCATACTTAACAATTCCAAGTTGTTCTCGAGGTAATTCATGAGTATACCTCGACTTCCATTTCTTCTAATTCATCGACATCCTCTTCATACTTCTTCTCTATTTCTGCTTCGGCCAAGGCTTTGGCAATTAACTTCTTTGTTACATGCTTTTCGTCATCGTCGATATCATTCTTCGAGTGCTAATAAAAATTGAAAAAAAACCCGGGAATATTGTTTGCTTAATTGTTGCCTGTATAAAAGTTACTTGTTTACGAAGTAATCATTTACCTCCCTCGGCTTAGAACTAACACCCTGGAGCGCCCTTAATCTTGCCTGAATTTCGCTAACAGAATTACTGCCAGAGGATAGTTCTAATTGCTCCAGATATTCCTTTATCAAGTCATCCGTTTTCTGTTGATCAGTTCTGGTGTCCACTCTATGTATCTATATGAAATAATGTCCTTTACACCTTCCACACAATAAAATAATGCTGTGACATTCTACTACATTATTAATACATACATTGCAATGACTAGCATCTGGATCTTCATCTTTTAACAATGCTAACCTCCTCTTTATTTCATCTACGCTCAGGGCTGATGTTTTATCCTCCTCCTTTAATTTTCGTAATCTATCGACTATCTCTTGATCAGCCGGTTCTAAGCCTGTCTTAAAATTGTCCCAATGATTTGTGTGCTTGTACATTACAATGGGAGGCTTGGCTGGGTTCTCCAATGAATCCAATCTATTCAATAGAAATATATTAATACATATTCGGGTAATAACACACAGAACGTCTCATGTAAAACCAGCTACACTCATTGCGCCGTCTCACAACAAAGTAACATTTTTATGGCAATCATTAAGCGCTTCGAGAGAGGCTTGCTTTATATTGGGACGCTCTGTATTAAATGAAATTTATACATGTGAAGATTAAGTTACTTATTCGTGATGTCCACTGGTGCCATTGGTTTCTCATTCTCTTCTGACATTTCAATATCGTTGTTGGAAATCGACTTACTTTTAAAATTACACTTATTGTAACAACGTCCGCAGACCTTTTTCACTCCTTTATCTGGAATATTACATTTATATTTGAGGCACTTACTGCAGTAGGAAAAACCGCAGCCTGGACAAGCAACCTAAATGGCATACGAAAAAAAATCAAGGTGATAGAAATAAAAGCTTGGTATTAAAAATTAGTGGTGCTAGATGATCGGAATATAAACACGGAAGAAATAATCTAACGCTATGAAAGCGTAACATAACCTATGAGGCAAGAATTTGTAGACGACGCGTAGCGGCTACTTACTTCTCTTGTAAAAAACGAGAATTTCGTTTGGCACATATTGCACGACATATTGAATTCACTTTTAAAACTTAACTACGCTATCATCACAAACGTAATACAAAACTGTGCAATATACTCTCCTCTTTTAAAGGTTCTGACGTATAAACGACGGAATTATTAGGAATCTGTTATAGCGGTAGATTCGAATGCAGTATACATTCCTTAGGATAAGATATTTTTCTTATTATGGAGATAATATTCTGAAGCCATTTGGAGAGCAATCAAAGGAATATTGTTTAGAAGTAAGAAATTAGGAAAATTTTTAAGAAAGGAACTGCGCTCCAGAAAAATCTATTATTCTTTTAGTGTTGCATAATTGGAGACGATTAAACGCCTCACTTCAGTTTTGTTGTTAGGCAAATGTTGGGGGTATTAATGGTGGGGGTGCAAAGTGGGAAGAAGAATAAATATTACTTTTATTTATTGGATATAAGTGCCCATTTATTTTTCGGTATCTTTATTCCTAATTCCAGGTGCTTTCCAATCGCCCCATGCCTTTTTGATGAACCAAAATGAGAAATACGGTTTGTTCTTTTGAATTCTTTTTATTGGTAATAATTATTTATATAATGTACAAAGTAATGGTAATTTAATAATTTTCATAGTGCTTTAATCTGTACAGGAAGGCACTACCTGATTTATTAGAAATGGTCATATAACCACTACCGGGTGAGAAGTCGATGGCCTGTGGTAGCGATATATTTGTTTGAAATGTAGGGAAATTTGAAAAAACTGTGAACGATGGAAGATGCATCATTTTCAATGCATTATGTTTTTTCTCCGAAGCCATTGCTAAGATTTCCGAATGAGGGTTAAACATTAAATTAGTAATCGAAGTTACGAAGTTCAAAACAATTTTTAGGGGAATTGGATTTTGCTTTTCTAATACAGTTTTTGTGTCATACAAATTAACTACACCTTCTTTACTACCTGTTGCTAAAAACTGACCACTCGGAGACACGGCAATGGACGCGCAGGATAAACATCCATCGTCTACAGCACGATGAACGCATACACGACTATTCAGATCCCAAACATACATTTCATTGGAATCTGTAGTTGATAAAAAGCAGTGGATAAAATCGTATAAAAGATAGCAAACGCTTGCTTAAAAAAATTCTTACCACCATGAGTAAAAAGTTTTTTGCTATCTGGCGTGAAGGATATTGCTCTGCACCTCGCATTCATTTTTAAAGTAGCAACAAGCTCTTTAGAAGAAGATTCGAGTAAGAAAATTTCACCAGACCGTCCACAAACTGCTAATAATTTCCCATCCGGTGATACTTCAAATTTCTATGTGGTTAATGTCAAAATCTTTGTTATATTATGTTCGTTATCAAAACGACTGTATGAAAATTGTTGGTATTATAAATTTGCAAACCTGCATATTGGTCAACCCATGTGGCAATAGTATTCTACATGTTTTACCACACATTAAATTATAGGAATAACAATGTGGATAATATTGCGAACCAGCTAATATCTCTGTACCTTCCCTCAAAAATTTTGCTGTGCTAATAGGAAATTTCTTATACTGAATTGAATGCAATTTGTTATTTTCAATGCCATCCACCTATAATAACATTATACTCAGGTACACATTTTTTATCAGAAATTATATACATATTATTTGTCCCTATATGCTTACTTGAAACATAGACAAAATTCCAGATGAACCAGCAACTAAGGCTACAGTAGAAGTTGGGTGAAATTCAACACTAGATACAATGGGGCCTTCTGTATGCGTCTGTTTATTAATCGCAGTCAACGCTTTTATATCAATTATGCTTCTTGGTAAATTTTTTACTTTAGGTTTTTCCAAATGACAACTATGCTAAAATGAAACAGTCCAGTTTAAGACAAATCGAAAGCTCATCAGGGAATCTTTAATACCTTCAATATCTCGTTATCTAAGTTGTCCGAGTCCTTATCGATCTTTTTAAGCTCAGCCCATTTTGGAGTTCCTACAAGTTGTGTGTACTTCTTGTGCAAATAATCTTTATATAGCTCTTCCGGCACATCATCTGCTAGTCTTCTGTTTTGTGCATTTGCAGCCTCTTGTACACTAACAAAAAATATAATCATTTTAATTATGGCGCAGATATAATTCTGATACGACAACAATAAACTTTCCTCTACTATTGAATCATGAGTCTTTTAAGTACATATAATATACATACGAGTATTGATCATCCTCATCAATCCATGCAACCCCTGTACTATGTTCCCGAGTATCATCATTTATATCAATATGTACAGTAACATCATCGCCATGTTTTTTACTATTCGAATCTACGAAATCTTGGCCACTTGTTATATTATTTATGATATCACTTGCATCACCAAATACTATTCTTTCTAACCTGTACAAATACAATATTACTATAGCGTCGAGTTATTTTAAAGAATTATTTATATTTTCAGCGTGATTGTACCTGGCTTCTTCCTTCGAATCATATTCATTTCTGCGCTTTGCTTTCAATGGTTTATTATATTTTTGTTTATACAATGCTTTCGAAGGCATGTATCTTTTTATAACTTTTTTTTCCATTGCACTACACTCACTCATTAATTTACTTTTATTCATACCGACTCCTGCAATTGTTATCGCTTATTTAACGCAATTTATAATACATTTATAGTACAAAATGTAACGTTCCTTTACACAATGTACTGTGTTCTGAATACTGTTCCTTATTTTGGTATCACAGTCGACATTATCGACTCGATAAAGAAGAACACTCAGCGCCAGTGATACTAATGTACACTACTGACCAAAAAATTAGGCCTGATCAATGTACACAGACGAGATATAAGAATAGACAAATCACCTTATGGACTTAGCTAGAATTACCTATTGGTTCAGCTAAAAGTGGGTCAGAACCTACAAAAGTCCAATAGGTCTGACCCAAGGATCGTACGTTCAACTAAAAATTACTGACTGCTGCCCAAGATCTACGAAGGTTCGAAAATTGCGAATAACACCGAGCGCTACCGATGCGCCGGCGCGTCGTGAGGTGGGGATGCTCGGTGCGCGGCGTGCGCGGTGCCAGTAGGAGTTCAAGCGTCGCAGCGGACGGGTCGTTTGTGGAGGTTAGCGACATACACAACCCTACAATACAATAACATCTCAGGGTCTACTTTACCACTGCATACGCTTGACTATTAGCTTCTATTAATTAATACGCGTATTTAACAATCGTTTGACTATCGCGGATGTACTTTAAAGTCTTTATCGAGTCTCTTTTGCTGGACGCTTGACCGGTCATCCGGTACCATCGATTCTTTGATACGCGATAACTAGTCGTTTATTAAAATATCGGGTTAATTCATTTATTAGTTTGAACGGTTCTTCGAATCTTTATTATATTTTGTTCCGCGATTATTCGGATTCGATGCGGTGTTAAGGTTCCGTTTATTTCGTTTGCAATGACACTTACATACCGATTTCGATTCTGATTTTAGCACAGGTTTATCACGTTGCTTTACTTTTTGTTGCAGGTTCAATGGAGATGATTCGTTGGTAGATGACAATATATTGAGGCTGCAGGAATAGAGTATTGAGATACAATTAATACGACGCATAACAATCAGTCCGATGACCTATGATATAGGAATGGTAACATTTAAATTATTATCACAATGGTTTATGTATATCTCTCGTTATATGGCGATTGGATTTCGGTTGAAAGTTATTAAACACTTTCATTATTGTAAAAAGATTTCAATACTTACTTCTCTCTAGTTGTATATCCATGTTCATTAAATAATGAAAACATTTCAAATAGAACTTACAATATACCATTCACGATTGAAGCTAGAGTCAGTAAATTTTATTAATTCTAAATGAAAAATTGAAATACGTTCATGTTTCGCTGCATTTCGGTCGCGATTACTATTATAACTTCACTAGTGTTCTCGTAGATACTTTGATTATCTCTGTGACCAAGTCGCAAGTATAGTCAAATTGTATTTTCGACGCAGGATTGCCCGTGTAACTACGTACTTGTTGCCATGCCCATAAAGCATGATAAATAGTTTCGAGTCTTGATTTTTACAAGCAGCTACGAGAACTTATAAATATTCGCGATATTGTTTACTTACTAGCATCATGATCACCTTTAAAACTCTGACAAAGAACAGTCACAGAACGCTTTTGATAAAGCGATATTAATATATAATAATATATCTTGTACAGACAATTAATAGTAATTAAATCTGAATATTAATACGGTAGTACTTAATTTAAAAAAAGAGCAGTAGTTCCTCAACAGACGTTCGACAGGATGAAGAAATAATAAAGAGACAAATAAAATCAAATATATATTGTTTAAATTTCTACCTCCTCACCCCATTTACTAACTTGTACAGATTATCTTTCAGAAAATTTTGATGACCGCGCGCAATGCGGTCGGTAGAGTCAGTGCTTGTTTCGTCAAAGTTTTTTTTATTGTTTTTAGAGCGCAACCGCTCTTGATAATTACAATTAAATATAAATAATAGTAAAGATACGCGAGAGTAGAGTCAGTGTTTGCTTCGAAATATTGCTCTCGCGAAATTAGAGTCACTTTGTTCGCCGATCACAATTATTAAACGCGCGCGATAGTAGTCTTTTATTTTTTATTCTTTTTTCTGAATACGTATTCCGGTATTAGAGTCAGCACCTATGCAGTTCGGCGAGTTCGGGCTTTCATCCATCAACTCGAAGAGTAAGTATCTCTGTATTTCTTTAATCTTATTTTGCAATGGTCTTTGATAATTTTCCTGTTCGAAAAGTACTGCAAATGCAAGGATTTCAATGTTGTCTGCTCTTTTTGAATGTTTCAGAAGGTGCCTTGGGCTCGATGGTATCATCATAACGATATTGTTGGCCGCGCGCAATGCGGTCGGTAGAGTCAGTGCTTGTTCCGTCAAAGTTCTTTTTATTATTTTTTGAGCGCAACCGCTCTTAGTAATAATTAAACGTAAATAACTGTAAAGAGACGCGAAAATAGAGTCAGTGTTTGCTCCGTAATAATACTCTCGCGAGATTAGAATCACTTTGTCGATCATAAGTGTTCCATTAGGGTCAGTGTCCTGTTCGGCGAGTTCGGGCTTTCATCCATCAACCTGGCGAGTAAGTATCTCTTTATTTCTTTAATCTTGTGTTGCAATAATCTTTGATAATTAACACATTCGAATAGTATTGAAAATACAAAGATTTTAATGTTGTCTGCCCTTCTTGAATGTTTCAGCAGCTTCCACGGCTTCGACGGCGACGAGCTTGACCGCGCCCCTGGTGAGTCTGCAACCGGTGAGTGGCATGCTTTAAAGTTCCTCTGGTCACTCAATCATGTCGCAGGACGAAAGGTCCGAACCGACACGAGTGATTGGTTGTAATTACGTAGACTTTTCTTGCAAGCACTGTGACCATGGGTATATGAAAATATACTCATGAGTAGTAACTTGTATACTGTTTTATATTATATGAGGATAGGTCTTCTTGTACAACGCGTTTCAAATTAGTTTGAGAACTTTAAGAGAGAAATTTAGTATAAAATATATCACTATGCATCTTTTTATAATAGAGTATTTAATTGAATACGTATGAAACGAATATTTAACTAGTTATTAATTATTAAATGAATATAAAGTAACGTCCAGTATCATACGTGCATTAGTTTGTAGTGGAGAAGTCGAATACCCTTCGACTTCGTTTATTTGTCAATTGCAATTAGTGCATAGTAATAATAAAATGCATAATGATAGCTGTTAGTAAGAACGTAGTATTTCTTCTTTTTTTCTACTTTGATTGAATATAAAGTAAAGGTACTTATATACCTTGTCGATTTGTTGGAACTATCGAATAATTTTATTATTCGATATCCATATTAGTCTTTAGCGTATAAAGTTATCAATAAATTCACTTCTTCCGTACACGATATTAATTAAACCTGAATGTACAAGAAGACAATACGCGAACGGGTAGATCTCGAAATCAAAGCAATCTACTTTAAAACCAACCTTGCGTTTTAGAACCAGTGCTTTGATGACGGGAACACCCGAGGATGTTTCAATTTAATTCAAAGTATATTAAAGTAGAGTCATTGAATAATTTTTCTAATAAAGTAGAGTCATTGCATAATTTTTCTAACAAAGTAGAGTCATTGCAAAATTTTTCTAATAAAGTAGAGTCGTTTAATTTTCTGTTCAATAAAATAAAATCATATATTGATCTGGTATATATAAATATATTTAGCCCGTTAGAAAATCAGTATGTCTTTATCATCTTTTTAGACGAGGATTTCCAGGTTTAACCCTTTCCGTGTTCACTGCCCGGATCCCACTCACGTGCCCCGGTGCTACTTGGGTGGGAAAACGGTGGTAGAGCACGATGATATTGATTTAGTTTATAAGCTATGAAATGATTTATTGTTGGCGACTGACAGTGCGTTTGGTGTATCGTGCACGACGTAATATCCACATTGTGTGTGTGGTTAGGCTGTGGATTTGCGTCGTTTCGTGCTAAAATGTAGCTATTATGACCAAGATAAGATGTCCGTTAATTTAAAACGGAGACATCATTTTTACTATTAATTGCATTAATAATCCCTACCATACTGAGGCGCGAAGTTTTTGTCATTTAAGATGACCGGGGCCAAATGCCAAAGAGAATCGAATATACTTATCAATTGCTATCAAGTACCTCTTGTATCGGTGCTATTTAATTATTCTATTAAATATCAACCGCGGCGTGGTTTTCTCCACGCGAACGCAAAGATCCCAGCCACTGTCAGTCGATTTCAGAAAAATGGTACGTACCTTAGAGTGTGCAAGTTGTGTGACAGCACTTGGGTGTCGGGGGCGTCCCGGGACGCCTCTCTAGTGTAGGTTTTTGCGCCCAAGTGTTTGACTGAGAACCGTGGAGTGTCATGTGTTGGTGTGCCTGTTTGCCATTTTTTAAATATAGGTCTAGGTAGGATAGGTAGTATACCTTCTGGTGTGATTGATAGACATAAGTAGGTAGGGCCGGGCAGGTTGACACAGTCTCTGATCGGGTAGGCCATATTTCGCGTGTTCAACCTGTTTCAGGAAATCTGATTTGAAAAGTCGACGGTGAAGCTGTGGCGCGAACGAAAATGCGTTCGCCTCTGGCTTTGCCTATCGATTTTTCGAATCCTTCGCGGTCGTGGTCGCGATTTAGGCCTCGAAACGAAACGTGTTACATTATGCTCGAGGCTGCACGTGTGAACGAAGAACGATTACAATTTTAATCGTAATCATTGCGATTTTCTGTAATCACAATTTTTACGATTTTATTTGATCGTGATTCGACCACGTGTGTTCCATTTAGCTCCGCGATTTAAGCTCTTTATTTCAAATTTATAAGTTTTTCCTTGGTTTCCGATTAGAGCCTCGAGCCTAGATTAAGTTTCAGGTGGCATTACATCCGAAGAAACGAAGAGGCTATATGCCGAAGAGGCCCGACAAACTGTCACTCAAGAGGGCAACTACTAATGGTTCTCCATTCTTTTAAAGAATGGGTAATCATTCTATGTTACTACTTTGTCACTGTGCTTGCATTTTCATTTGTAGAATTTTGATTTGTACTTGGCCGACGCACATTCCGGCCCAACGATATAGCCCTCCCAAAAATATCGCGTTGCATTAGAGTTGCGAAAAACTTGAGAACGGGTCGAATTAGAGTTGCGTTTAAACGCCATGCGGGTTTTAATTAGAGTTGCGAGCAAATGAAAATCGCGATTGATTTAGTGTTGCGCAACGATGTCGCGATTGTTCTTGCAATTTTGCCGTTCTTATTGTTAGTTGAATTGTAGTATTTTATAATATATTTTACGTATGACAAGTTTCTAGTGTTGCGGAAATTATTTTCGCGTGTTGAGCCTTCAGCTAACTTTTCAGGGGATCTTCAATTAGCTTGTTTTTTGATATTACAAATAATTTAATGTTTGCTTTCTATCGGTCTTAATAAATAGTGTTGCGAAATGATTGCATCGCGAGTTCCAGTTAGCGTTGCGTTGATTAATGATCGCGTTTTTAATTAGAGTTGCGAATACCAGTCCCTAATTGCTTCCAATTGGAAGCCCGTTCCTGAGTCACCCTGGAGGGTGGCACATCATCGTCAGCCAAAGATCATGGCTGACGAACTCTTTGGCAATTCTTGTTGTATTTTTTTTTTTTTTCTATAATTGTACCACCTGGAATGTCTGTTGATGGAAATACTGCTAAAAATTTGCATACATTATAGTAAGTTACTGTGTGAACGAAGGGAAAAAAATGAAAAAAAAAATAAGAGAAAAGAAAAGAAAGAAAAGAAAAAAAAGAAAAGAAAAAAAAAGAAGAAAAAAAGAAATAATTCGAGATAGTAGATTTCAATTAGAGTCAATGCTAGTGACTGTTCATTATTGGAGTTTAACTTCAAAATATGTTCTCTTAATCGTTGCAATCTTATTTTCACCTTTTTTTTAGTAGATGCAATTTTTATAACTTTTCGAGCTTGCTTTGTAGAAATTGAAATTCACTCGCGATATCCGTAAATGTTTAAACAAAAATCCTTGCACGAAAAATGTTCTTGATTGTACTTGGACCTCGGCATGGTGATAGTGGAAGTTTGATATTTGGCTTCCGAATAATCGTTTGTCGCTTCTTTGTAGAAGCAAAAAGAATCAATTGTAGTGAAATGTGACTACTTCAATTTGGAGTTTTTAATGAAATTGATACTACCATTCAGTTTGATCTGGAAAGTAGAAAAGAATGTATCACCTTAGCCGAAATCCAATTACCTATTGTTACTAAAAAATAGCTGCATTTTTCATATCAGTTGTGATATATTATCTTCGGTAAAATTCAGTTACTACGAATTAAAAACAGCTTCAATTCAATATAAAATGGTGGGGCTTGGGGATGTCACTAATCCAATGCATGAGATTGTTGCAGATTCACAGATGAACCCAAATATGATATATTAAACAAATGTAAGTACATACGCCAGAGGTTCAAAAGTGGAATACATACAAAACAGATCCAGAAATATTATCAAGGACACGATTGGAAACTATAAAATTAAAGTGCCAGCCACGTCCATCTGAGAGTTTAAGTATTAATTTTGATAAAACTTTACTAATTATCTTGAGTCTGTGTTTGTTTCAGATGCATTGAAAAGAAGAGGATTCATGAAAATACGTATAATATGACCACACCTTCACCCCACCCCTGCCCCAAACCCCTAACCTTTTAACTAATTACAGGTGTCAGACAATTAATTAGGCAGGCCCAATTTTAATTCGAACAATACTTTTAGCTCCTTATGTAGGTAGGATTTGCTTGAACACCCAATCTTAGATCTTTATACAGGCAGGTTTCACACGAATTGAAATGATTAGACTTTTAATTAGGCAGGGTTTATAAAACCAAAAATTGTTGGCAGGTGCTGAAATTTTTTGGTTTGAGTTTCTGTCTGTTCTAGGAAGTCATGGACCACGAAATTAATATGGACTAATTGAGGAGGAATTAAGTATATGCATACTCATACCTATATGAGTATGGTAAAGTATCATTTACATTCCTACGTAGGTAGGATATTACTGAAATTATTCTTTTAATTGAACTCTAAGATGTCACACTAGGTAGGGTCATACTAGTTTTAAGTTAGATCTTTAGTCAGGCAGGGTGCATTTGAATCTAATCTAGTATTTAAGAAGGGAGGATTTATTTTTAAGCTGTGCCTTAGTTTTTAAGATAGCAGTGTTCACCACTGCAATAATATTTCGTTGTCTAGATCTTAAGATCATAGGATATATGTTTTTTTAAGTTTTATTTCAGGAAATTGAATCCTCTTGCAGATTTTCTTTCAGGTTTCCTTCTGATATTCAATTTAGCTCGCGGTCGCGATTCTTCTAAGTACTCCTGTTGTTGTCGTACTTGTACTACGATCAGTTAATGAACGTTCTACAAATTGACAATAATAGGAGATTTTTCTTCCTTACAAATGATAGTAGAATTAGTTTTTGCGTAATTGGAGGGTGGAAGGGCCGTGGCTAGGGTGGGTCTCCATGCGCAGTAACCTCCACGTGGTGAGACCTGGGCAATCAATTATTTACTGTATAATTATTAAACGATTCTTTACACAATCTCACAGAACAGATAAGATACGTTTGATAATTATATGGTAAATAATTCGAGCGAATAGACTGCGTATTGTACTTAGGATACAAAGTACAGTAGTGCCCGCTTAATGTTCGTTCTTTTCCCCAATTAATGTTCGCGGAGTCATCCCCAGCAAAATTTGGACCTGCTCCGATGCTACGCGGATGGAGCGAGCTTCGCAGTTATCTCAAATTGTTATCAGCAATAGAACAACATTTCCTGGAAAATCACATCCCCGGATACCATTCGGTAAGCAGCCCCTGAACCAGCGAACATTAAGTGGGCTTTATTGCTCACTATAGCTATTTCATTGGACAGAATCTTAAGATGTTATTGCAGTTACTTTTGCTTTCTCATTTCTATTTTTTTATGTATTTGTAGTTGTAAATATTCTGTATTATTTATTGGCCTACTTCTTATGTATATTCTTCTGTTTTGTTACGCTTGTGATATAATTCTACAGTAAGATAATTTATGTTTCGCCTTGAGAATTAAATTTCCTTATTCCCCAAGAAGCTTTCTTTTTTATGAATGAAGTACGTACCCACGTATATATTTGAATTCATAAATTAATTACTATCTGTAAAGATATGCTTGAAACTACGCGGGTCGATAAGGATCTACAGTGCCTGCTATGTTGTCGCCATCTATACAGAACTTCGGGAAACTACACGCGCCTCTTACCTACCTTAAGTGTATTTATGGTAGGGACCCGAGTAGTTTCACTCACATTTGTATAGATGGCGGTACTAATGACTCTAGATAAAGCAAACATGTAGTTTCGAGCAGTTCTTTATAGATGGCAAAGCTGAAGCCACTGTAGGTGTAGATACGACAGGGATACGAGATGTACGTAATTTCAAGCAGTTGTTTATAAATATGGGTACGATTAACTTCGTAGAATTTGGTTATTTGTGTCTTCATCTATAAAATTAAGTTAATAATGCTCGCAAGTCGATTCATACTTTCATTTACATATTAATGAAGTGTTAGCAAACACGGTATTACAATCTATAATAAAGTTAATGTGTAGTCACATTGTCGATAACAAATCTTCCAGCATGCAATAGATACATACTAATAGCGGTATTATTCCTTATTTCGGTCTCGCAGCACTGAAAGTTGGGCTTAGCGTACATATAACCTATCTTCACAATACTATCTTAACTCTCGTCTCCTGCTCCGCTCTTTCTTTTCATACCTTCTCTACCTTGTGCATCACACTCTTTGTTGCCTCTTTATCGCACATCTATTATATATCTTTTCTGTCTTTCTTTCTTTTACGCTTCTGGTTTGGTCGTCCCTTCTTTCTTTTCCCTTTAAGTATCACTTAATAACCTTTATCTCTCCTGCTACATATACTTACTAATATATTTTTGGTGTGTGCAGGTCTCGCACCTAACCCAACTCCACATTACCCGGTTGCTAAATCTACCTTCTTCTGATCCTCCGTCCACACTGTGCAATTCCACTCGTTCATGCAGGGCATTGTTATTCATCTGCAGATCAGCCATGTCCCAGGTGAATAGTATTAATCTTTATTTCGGTCTCGCAGCACTGAAAGTTGGGCTTAGCGTACATATGACCTATCTTCACAATACTATCTTAACTCTCGCACTCTCATCTCCTGCTCCGCTCTTTCTTTTCATACCTTCTCTACCTTGTGCATCACACTCTTTGTTGCCTATTTATTGCACATCTATTATACATCTTTTCTGTCTTTCTTTCTTTTACGCTTCTGGTTTGGTCTCCCCTTCTTTCTTTTTCCTTTAAATATCGCTTAATAATCTTTATCTCTCCTGCTACATATACTTACTAATGTATTTTTTGTGTGTGCAGGTCTCGCACCTAACCCAATTCCACATTACCCGGTTGCTAAATCTACCTTCTTCTGATCCTCCGTCCACACTGTGCAATTCCACTCGTTCATGCAGGGCATTGCTATTCATCTGCAGATCAGCCATGTCCCAGGTGAATAGTATTAATCTTTATTTCGGTCTCGCAGCACTGAAAGTTGGGCTTAGCGTACATATAACCTGTCTTCACAATACTATCTTAACTCTTGCACTCTCGTCTCCTGCTCCGCTCTTTCTTTTCATACCATCTCTACCTTGTGCATCACACTCTTTGTTGCCTCTCTATCGCACATCTATTATACATCTTTTCTCTCTTTCTTTCTTTTACGATTCTGGTTTGGTCTTCCCCTCTTTCTTTTTCCCTTAAATATCGCTCAATAACCTTTATCTCTCCTGCTACATATACTTACTAATGTATTTTTTGTGTGTGCAGGTCTCGCAAGCAAAGAGTAAGAAGCTTGACCGACATTTCTCATTGGGCATAAAGCAAGAAAGAAGAAAGAATAACCCTTGCCACATACTTTAGTTATAGTAAATTGGTTTCTAAGAATAGTTTGGAACTATTAGCGCATAAGATTAATTTAGAACAATTGTGTAATTAACTGTTATGTATACCTAGTATATATTTTGTTTTATATTCTCGTTATTCAGTAGATCTTGTATAAACTTTAATATTACTGTTGCTACAAGTTCTACTGAATGCGCTAAATATAAAATGCAAGATACAATATATACTTTGGGCTTTACATATGCACAAGTTACATAATTGTTGTAATTTAAACTACGCTTCAGCAAATAAAGTACGTAAATTTGAGTATAAGTTTTATTTGTAAGATATATTGTAAATTAACTTTAAAGAATAATTCATAAGTATTAGTTTGCAAATTTGAATTACAGCATTTTTGTAACTTGTATCTTCATTAATTAATTTGAATAAATCTTAAATGAAAAGAATTCTAAGGCTCTCTTTATTTTAACACCTTGACCAGACCTAATTCCAAATTCCTTAAACAAGTACTACCGTGCAGGAACTTTAAATGCAAAGTTCACAAGCGGAGAACTTGTAAAAATAGACCTCAACATTACTAAACCAGGTTGCAAAGACATGCCTAGCGAAAATGAAATACGGTTGCAAATGACATGTCGCGAAAACGCAACAAAGTTGTAACTATCGCCTCGGGAAAATATAAGATAGTGGCAAATAACTCCTAAAAAAATGCAACAAAGTTGCAAACAACTCTTCATAAAAATGCAATTCAGTTGCAAACAACGCCTCGCGAAAACGTAACAAAGTTGCAAACAACGCCTCGCGATAACGTAACAAAGATGCAAACAACTCCTCATAAAATGCAATTCAGTTGCAAACAACGCCTCACGTAAACGCAACAAAGTTGCAAACGACGCCTCGCGAGAACGCAACAAAGTTGCAAATCGAGCTCTAAGAAAACGCAACAAAGTTGCAAATCGAGCTCTAAGGAAACGCAACAAAGTTGCAAACAGCGCCTCGCGAAAACGCAACAAAGTTGCAAATCGAGCTCTAAGAAAACGCAACAAAGTTGCAAATCGAGCTCTAAGGAAACGCAACAAAGTTGCAAACAACGCCTCGCGAAAACGCAACAAAGTTGCAAAAATTCTCGAGAAAAATTTGCAACAATGTTGCGCCAAAAATTTTGCAACAAAGTTGCAAAAATTCTCGAGAAAAATTTGCAACAATGTTGCGCCAAAAATTTTGCAACAAAGTTGCAAAAATTCTCGAGAAAAATTTGCAACAATGTTGCGCCAAAAATTTTGCAACAAAGTTGCAAAAATTCTCGAGAAAAATTTGCAACAATGTTGCGCCAAAAATTTTGCAACAAAGTTGCTAATTTTTCTCGAGAAATTTTGCAACTTTGTTGCGTTTTCGCGAGACGCTGTTTGCAACTTTGTTGCAAAAATTTTGGCGCAACATTGTTGCAAATTTTTCTCGAGAATTTTTGCAACTTTGTTGCGATTTCGCGAGGCGCTGTTTGCAACTTTGTTGCGTTTTCGCGAGGCGTTGTTTGCAACTTTGTTGCGTTTTTCGCGAGGCGTTGTTTGCAACTTTGTTGCGTTTTCGCGAGGCGTTGTTTGCAACTTTGTTGCGATTTCTTAGAACTCGATTTGCAACTTTGTTGAATTTTCTTAAAGCGTGATTTACAAGACATGAAGACTGATAGTGATGAAAATGATTGAGAACTTGCTGCTGCCAAGTTTAATAACGTATAGGGCAATTTTTACAAGTTTCTCGCTTCAGGACTTTGCATTTAAAGTTCGTCCACGGTACTTCTTGCATAAGGAATTGGAATTAGGTTCTTTCAAGGATTGGTGAGGTATGAAATTAAAAAGGGCAGTGCAATTCTTTTCATTAAACATTTATTTAAACTAATCAATGAAGATACAAGTTACAAAAATGTTGTAATTCAATTTTACAAGCTAATCCTTATTAACTATACTTTAATATCTATTTACAATACATCGTACAACTAAATGTTGCAGCTATTCTAAACTAACGTTTATATAATATAAAAATACTATAAACAGAAATAATCTAATACTTATAAACTATTCTTTGAAGTTAATTGACAATATATTTTACAGAAGCTCATAAATTTAAATTACAGTAACTGTGTAATGTGTGCATATGTAAATGATTTATTATATCTTTCATTTTATATTTAGCAGATTCAGTAGAACTTGTAGTAAAAGTAATATTAAAGTTTATACAAGATCTACCGAATAAACTGAATATAAAAAGAATATATAATAGATATACATAAGACAGTTAATTACACAACTGCTCTAAATAAATCTAAATATAACTAAAGTATCTTCTTCTTCAGTAGAAGAAGTTTCTTCTTTCTTGCTTTTATGCGAGAAGAGAAGTGCTGGTCAATGATCCTCACCCTTTCCCAAGAAACCTGGACACACAAAAAATATATTAGTAAGTATATGTAGCAGGAGAGATAAAGATTATTAAGCGATATTTAAAGGAAAAAGAAAGAAGGGAAGACCAAACCAGAAGCGTAAAAGAAAGAAAGACAGAAAAGATGTATAATAGATGTGCAATAAATAGGCAACAAAGAGTGTGATGCACAAGGTAGAGAAGGTATGAAAAGAAAGAGCGGAGCAGGAGACGAGAGTGCAAGAGTTAAGATAGTATTGTGAAGACAGGTTATATGTACGCTAAGCCCAACTTTCAGTGCTGCGAGACCGAAATAAAGATTAATACTATTCACCTGGGACATGGCTGATCTGCAGATGAATAGCAATGCCCTGCATGAACGAGTGGAATTGCACAGTGTGGACGGAGGATCAGAAGAAGGTAGATTTAGCAACCGGGTAATGTGGAATTGGGTTAGGTGCGAGACCTGCACACACAAAAAATACATTAGTAAGTATATGTAGCAGGAGAGATAAAGATTATTAAGCGATATTTAAAGGAAAAAGAAAGAAGGGAAGACCAAACCAGAAGCGTAAAAGAAAGAAAGACAGAAAAGATGTATAATAGATGTGCAATAAATAGGCAACAAAGAGTGTGATGCACAAGGTAGAGAAGGTATGAAAAGAAAGAGCGGAGCAGGAGATGAGAGTGCGAGAGTTAAGATAGTATTGTGAAGATAGGTCATATGTACGCTAAGCCCAACTTTCAGTGCTGCGAGACCGAAATAAAGATTAATACTATTCACCTGGGACATGGCTGATCTGCAGATGAATAGCAATGCCCTGCATGAACGAGTGGAATTGCACAGTGTGGACGGAGGATCAGAAGAAGGTAGATTTAGCAACCGGGTAATGTGGAGTTGGGTTAGGTGCGAGACCTGCACACACCAAAAATATATTAGTAAGTATATGTAGCAGGAGAGATAAAGGTTATTAAGTGATACTTAAAGGGAAAAGAAAGAAGGGACGACCAAACCAGAAGCGTAAAAGAAAGAAAGACAGAAAAGATATATAATAGATGTGCGATAAAGAGGCAACAAAGAGTGTGATGCACAAGGTAGAGAAGGTATGAAAAGAAAGAGCGGAGCAGGAGACGAGAGTTAAGATAGTATTGTGAAGATAGGTTATATGTACGCTAAGCCCAACTTTCAGTGCTGCGAGACCGAAATAAGGAATAATACCGCTATTAGTATGTATCTATTGCATGCTGGAAGATTTGTTATCGACAATGTGACTACACATTAACTTTATTATAGATTGTAATACCGTGTTTGCTAACACTTCATTAATATGTAAATGAAAGTATGAATCGACTTGCGAGCATTATTAACTTAATTTTATAGATGAAGACACAAATAACCAAATTCTACGAAGTTAATCGTACCCATATTTATAAACAACTGCTTGAAATTACGTACATCTCGTATCCCTGTCGTATCTACACCTACAGTGGCTTCAGCTTTGCCATCTATAAAGAACTGCTCGAAACTACATGTTTGCTTTATCTAGAGTCATTAGTACCGCCATCTATACAAATGTGAGTGAAACTACTCGGGTCCCTACCATAAATACACTTAAGGTAGGTAAGAGGCGCGTGTAGTTTCCCGAAGTTCTGTATAGATGGCGACAACATAGCAGGCACTGTAGATCCTTATCGACCCGCGTAGTTTCAAGCATATCTTTACAGATAGTAATTAATTTATGAATTCAAATATATACGTGGGTACGTACTTCATTCATAAAAAAGAAAGCTTCTTGGGGAATAAGGAAATTTAATTCTCAAGGCGAAACATAAATTATCTTACTGTAGAATTATATCACAAGCGTAACAAAACAGAAGAATATACATAAGAAGTAGGCCAATAAATAATACAGAATATTTACAACTACAAATACATAAAAAAATAGAAATGAGAAAGCAAAAGTAACTGCAATAACATCTTAAGATTCTGTCCAATGAAATAGCTATAGTGAGCAATAAAGCCCACTTAATGTTCGCTGGTTCAGGGGCTGCTTACCGAATGGTATCCGGGGATGTGATTTTCCAGGAAATGTTGTTCTATTGCTGATAACAATTTGAGATAACTGCGAAGCTCGCTCCATCCGCGTAGCATCGGAGCAGGTCCAAATTTTGCTGGGGATGACTCCGCGAACATTAATTGGGGAAAAGAACGAACATTAAGCGGGCACTACTGTACTTTGTATCCTAAGTACAATACGCAGTCTATTCGCTCGAATTATTTACCATATAATTATCAAACGTATCTTATCTGTTCTGTGAGATTGTGTAAAGAATCGTTTAATAATTATACAGTAAATAATTGATTGCCCAGGTCTCACCACGTGGAGGTTACTGCGCATGGAGACCCACCCTAGCCACGGCCCTTCCACCCTCCAATTACGCAAAAACTAATTCTACTATCATTTGTAAGGAAGAAAAATCTCCTATTATTGTCAATTTGTAGAACGTTCATTAACTGATCGTAGTACAAGTACGACAACAACAGGAGTACTTAGAAGAATCGCGACCGCGAGCTAAATTGAATATCAGAAGGAAACCTGAAAGAAAATCTGCAAGAGGATTCAATTTCCTGAAATAAAACTTAAAAAAACATATATCCTATGATCTTAAGATCTAGACAACGAAATATTATTGCAGTGGTGAACACTGCTATCTTAAAAACTAAGGCACAGCTTAAAAATAAATCCTCCCTTCTTAAATACTAGATTAGATTCAAATGCACCCTGCCTGACTAAAGATCTAACTTAAAACTAGTATGACCCTACCTAGTGTGACATCTTAGAGTTCAATTAAAAGAATAATTTCAGTAATATCCTACCTACGTAGGAATGTAAATGATACTTTACCATACTCATATAGGTATGAGTATGCATATACTTAATTCCTCCTCAATTAGTCCATATTAATTTCGTGGTCCATGACTTCCTAGAACAGACAGAAACTCAAACCAAAAAATTTCAGCACCTGCCAACAATTTTTGGTTTTATAAACCCTGCCTAATTAAAAGTCTAATCATTTCAATTCGTGTGAAACCTGCCTGTATAAAGATCTAAGATTGGGTGTTCAAGCAAATCCTACCTACATAAGGAGCTAAAAGTATTGTTCGAATTAAAATTGGGCCTGCCTAATTAATTGTCTGACACCTGTAATTAGTTAAAAGGTTAGGGGTTTGGGGCAGGGGTGGGGTGAAGGTGTGGTCATATTATACGTATTTTCATGAATCCTCTTCTTTTCAATGCATCTGAAACAAACACAGACTCAAGATAATTAGTAAAGTTTTATCAAAATTAATACTTAAACTCTCAGATGGACGTGGCTGGCACTTTAATTTTATAGTTTCCAATCGTGTCCTTGATAATATTTCTGGATCTGTTTTGTATGTATTCCACTTTTGAACCTCTGGCGTATGTACTTACATTTGTTTAATATATCATATTTGGGTTCATCTGTGAATCTGCAACAATCTCATGCATTGGATTAGTGACATCCCCAAGCCCCACCATTTTATATTGAATTGAAGCTGTTTTTAATTCGTAGTAACTGAATTTTACCGAAGATAATATATCACAACTGATATGAAAAATGCAGCTATTTTTTAGTAACAATAGGTAATTGGATTTCGGCTAAGGTGATACATTCTTTTCTACTTTCCAGATCAAACTGAATGGTAGTATCAATTTCATTAAAAACTCCAAATTGAAGTAGTCACATTTCACTACAATTGATTCTTTTTGCTTCTACAAAGAAGCGACAAACGATTATTCGGAAGCCAAATATCAAACTTCCACTATCACCATGCCGAGGTCCAAGTACAATCAAGAACATTTTTCGTGCAAGGATTTTTGTTTAAACATTTACGGATATCGCGAGTGAATTTCAATTTCTACAAAGCAAGCTCGAAAAGTTATAAAAATTGCATCTACTAAAAAAAAGGTGAAAATAAGATTGCAACGATTAAGAGAACATATTTTGAAGTTAAACTCCAATAATGAACAGTCACTAGCATTGACTCTAATTGAAATCTACTATCTCGAATTATTTCTTTTTTTCTTCTTTTTTTTTCTTTTCTTTTTTTTCTTTTCTTTCTTTTCTTTTCTCTTATTTTTTTTTTCATTTTTTTCCCTTCGTTCACACAGTAACTTACTATAATGTATGCAAATTTTTAGCAGTATTTCCATCAACAGACATTCCAGGTGGTACAATTATAGAAAAAAAAAAAAAATACAACAAGAATTGCCAAAGAGTTCGTCAGCCATGATCTTTGGCTGACGATGATGTGCCACCCTCCAGGGTGACTCAGGAACGGGCTTCCAATTGGAAGCAATTAGGGACTGGTATTCGCAACTCTAATTAAAAACGCGATCATTAATCAACGCAACGCTAACTGGAACTCGCGATGCAATCATTTCGCAACACTATTTATTAAGACCGATAGAAAGCAAACATTAAATTATTTGTAATATCAAAAAACAAGCTAATTGAAGATCCCCTGAAAAGTTAGCTGAAGGCTCAACACGCGAAAATAATTTCCGCAACACTAGAAACTTGTCATACGTAAAATATATTATAAAATACTACAATTCAACTAACAATAAGAACGGCAAAATTGCAAGAACAATCGCGACATCGTTGCGCAACACTAAATCAATCGCGATTTTCATTTGCTCGCAACTCTAATTAAAACCCGCATGGCGTTTAAACGCAACTCTAATTCGACCCGTTCTCAAGTTTTTCGCAACTCTAATGCAACGCGATATTTTTGGGAGGGCTATATCGTTGGGCCGGAATGTGCGTCGGCCAAGTACAAATCAAAATTCTACAAATGAAAATGCAAGCACAGTGACAAAGTAGTAACATAGAATGATTACCCATTCTTTAAAAGAATGGAGAACCATTAGTAGTTGCCCTCTTGAGTGACAGTTTGTCGGGCCTCTTCGGCATATAGCCTCTTCGTTTCTTCGGATGTAATGCCACCTGAAACTTAATCTAGGCTCGAGGCTCTAATCGGAAACCAAGGAAAAACTTATAAATTTGAAATAAAGAGCTTAAATCGCGGAGCTAAATGGAACACACGTGGTCGAATCACGATCAAATAAAATCGTAAAAATTGTGATTACAGAAAATCGCAATGATTACGATTAAAATTGTAATCGTTCTTCGTTCACACGTGCAGCCTCGAGCATAATGTAACACGTTTCGTTTCGAGGCCTAAATCGCGACCACGACCGCGAAGGATTCGAAAAATCGATAGGCAAAGCCAGAGGCGAACGCATTTTCGTTCGCGCCACAGCTTCACCGTCGACTTTTCAAATCAGATTTCCTGAAACAGGTTGAACACGCGAAATATGGCCTACCCGATCAGAGACTGTGTCAACCTGCCCGGCCCTACCTACTTATGTCTATCAATCACACCAGAAGGTATACTACCTATCCTACCTAGACCTATATTTAAAAAATGGCAAACAGGCACACCAACACATGACACTCCACGGTTCTCAGTCAAACACTTGGGCGCAAAAACCTACACTAGAGAGGCGTCCCGGGACGCCCCCGACACCCAAGTGCTGTCACACAACTTGCACACTCTAAGGTACGTACCATTTTTCTGAAATCGACTGACAGTGGCTGGGATCTTTGCGTTCGCGTGGAGAAAACCACGCCGCGGTTGATATTTAATAGAATAATTAAATAGCACCGATACAAGAGGTACTTGATAGCAATTGATAAGTATATTCGATTCTCTTTGGCATTTGGCCCCGGTCATCTTAAATGACAAAAACTTCGCGCCTCAGTATGGTAGGGATTATTAATGCAATTAATAGTAAAAATGATGTCTCCGTTTTAAATTAACGGACATCTTATCTTGGTCATAATAGCTACATTTTAGCACGAAACGACGCAAATCCACAGCCTAACCACACACACAATGTGGATATTACGTCGTGCACGATACACCAAACGCACTGTCAGTCGCCAACAATAAATCATTTCATAGCTTATAAACTAAATCAATATCATCGTGCTCTACCACCGTTTTCCCACCCAAGTAGCACCGGGGCACGTGAGTGGGATCCGGGCAGTGAACACGGAAAGGGTTAAACCTGGAAATCCTCGTCTAAAAAGATGATAAAGACATACTGATTTTCTAACGGGCTAAATATATTTATATATACCAGATCAATATATGATTTTATTTTATTGAACAGAAAATTAAACGACTCTACTTTATTAGAAAAATTTTGCAATGACTCTACTTTGTTAGAAAAATTATGCAATGACTCTACTTTATTAGAAAAATTATTCAATGACTCTACTTTAATATACTTTGAATTAAATTGAAACATCCTCGGGTGTTCCCGTCATCAAAGCACTGGTTCTAAAACGCAAGGTTGGTTTTAAAGTAGATTGCTTTGATTTCGAGATCTACCCGTTCGCGTATTGTCTTCTTGTACATTCAGGTTTAATTAATATCGTGTACGGAAGAAGTGAATTTATTGATAACTTTATACGCTAAAGACTAATATGGATATCGAATAATAAAATTATTCGATAGTTCCAACAAATCGACAAGGTATATAAGTACCTTTACTTTATATTCAATCAAAGTAGAAAAAAAGAAGAAATACTACGTTCTTACTAACAGCTATCATTATGCATTTTATTATTACTATGCACTAATTGCAATTGACAAATAAACGAAGTCGAAGGGTATTCGACTTCTCCACTACAAACTAATGCACGTATGATACTGGACGTTACTTTATATTCATTTAATAATTAATAACTAGTTAAATATTCGTTTCATACGTATTCAATTAAATACTCTATTATAAAAAGATGCATAGTGATATATTTTATACTAAATTTCTCTCTTAAAGTTCTCAAACTAATTTGAAACGCGTTGTACAAGAAGACCTATCCTCATATAATATAAAACAGTATACAAGTTACTACTCATGAGTATATTTTCATATACCCATGGTCACAGTGCTTGCAAGAAAAGTCTACGTAATTACAACCAATCACTCGTGTCGGTTCGGACCTTTCGTCCTGCGACATGATTGAGTGACCAGAGGAACTTTAAAGCATGCCACTCACCGGTTGCAGACTCACCAGGGGCGCGGTCAAGCTCGTCGCCGTCGAAGCCGTGGAAGCTGCTGAAACATTCAAGAAGGGCAGACAACATTAAAATCTTTGTATTTTCAATACTATTCGAATGTGTTAATTATCAAAGATTATTGCAACACAAGATTAAAGAAATAAAGAGATACTTACTCGCCAGGTTGATGGATGAAAGCCCGAACTCGCCGAACAGGACACTGACCCTAATGGAACACTTATGATCGACAAAGTGATTCTAATCTCGCGAGAGTATTATTACGGAGCAAACACTGACTCTATTTTCGCGTCTCTTTACAGTTATTTACGTTTAATTATTACTAAGAGCGGTTGCGCTCAAAAAATAATAAAAAGAACTTTGACGGAACAAGCACTGACTCTACCGACCGCATTGCGCGCGGCCAACAATATCGTTATGATGATACCATCGAGCCCAAGGCACCTTCTGAAACATTCAAAAAGAGCAGACAACATTGAAATCCTTGCATTTGCAGTACTTTTCGAACAGGAAAATTATCAAAGACCATTGCAAAATAAGATTAAAGAAATACAGAGATACTTACTCTTCGAGTTGATGGATGAAAGCCCGAACTCGCCGAACTGCATAGGTGCTGACTCTAATACCGGAATACGTATTCAGAAAAAAGAATAAAAAATAAAAGACTACTATCGCGCGCGTTTAATAATTGTGATCGGCGAACAAAGTGACTCTAATTTCGCGAGAGCAATATTTCGAAGCAAACACTGACTCTACTCTCGCGTATCTTTACTATTATTTATATTTAATTGTAATTATCAAGAGCGGTTGCGCTCTAAAAACAATAAAAAAAACTTTGACGAAACAAGCACTGACTCTACCGACCGCATTGCGCGCGGTCATCAAAATTTTCTGAAAGATAATCTGTACAAGTTAGTAAATGGGGTGAGGAGGTAGAAATTTAAACAATATATATTTGATTTTATTTGTCTCTTTATTATTTCTTCATCCTGTCGAACGTCTGTTGAGGAAATACTGCTCTTTTTTTAAATTAAGTACTACCGTATTAATATTCAGATTTAATTACTATTAATTGTCTGTACAAGATATATTATTATATATTAATATCGCTTTATCAAAAGCGTTCTGTGACTGTTCTTTGTCAGAGTTTTAAAGGTGATCATGATGCTAGTAAGTAAACAATATCGCGAATATTTATAAGTTCTCGTAGCTGCTTGTAAAAATCAAGACTCGAAACTATTTATCATGCTTTATGGGCATGGCAACAAGTACGTAGTTACACGGGCAATCCTGCGTCGAAAATACAATTTGACTATACTTGCGACTTGGTCACAGAGATAATCAAAGTATCTACGAGAACACTAGTGAAGTTATAATAGTAATCGCGACCGAAATGCAGCGAAACATGAACGTATTTCAATTTTTCATTTAGAATTAATAAAATTTACTGACTCTAGCTTCAATCGTGAATGGTATATTGTAAGTTCTATTTGAAATGTTTTCATTATTTAATGAACATGGATATACAACTAGAGAGAAGTAAGTATTGAAATCTTTTTACAATAATGAAAGTGTTTAATAACTTTCAACCGAAATCCAATCGCCATATAACGAGAGATATACATAAACCATTGTGATAATAATTTAAATGTTACCATTCCTATATCATAGGTCATCGGACTGATTGTTATGCGTCGTATTAATTGTATCTCAATACTCTATTCCTGCAGCCTCAATATATTGTCATCTACCAACGAATCATCTCCATTGAACCTGCAACAAAAAGTAAAGCAACGTGATAAACCTGTGCTAAAATCAGAATCGAAATCGGTATGTAAGTGTCATTGCAAACGAAATAAACGGAACCTTAACACCGCATCGAATCCGAATAATCGCGGAACAAAATATAATAAAGATTCGAAGAACCGTTCAAACTAATAAATGAATTAACCCGATATTTTAATAAACGACTAGTTATCGCGTATCAAAGAATCGATGGTACCGGATGACCGGTCAAGCGTCCAGCAAAAGAGACTCGATAAAGACTTTAAAGTACATCCGCGATAGTCAAACGATTGTTAAATACGCGTATTAATTAATAGAAGCTAATAGTCAAGCGTATGCAGTGGTAAAGTAGACCCTGAGATGTTATTGTATTGTAGGGTTATGTATGTCACTAACCTCCGACAGCACGGACGACGCGGCGTCTGCGACGCTTGAACTCGTACTGACACCGCGCGCATCGTGCACCGAGCATCCCCACCCCGCGACGCGTCGGTAGCGCTCGGTGGTATTCGCAATTTTCGAACTCTTCAAAACCGGAAACCTGAAAGAAAATCTGCAAGAGAATTCAATTTCTTTATAGATTAAGTTATTCTTTGAATTTAATTTACAATATATCTTACAAATAAAACTTATACTAAACTTTACGTACATTATATGCTGATGCTTCCTTTAAAAGTACAGCAAGTGTGTAACTTGTGCACATGTAAATTATTTATTATATCTTTCATTTTATATTTCGCACATTCAGTAGAACTTGTATTAAAAGTAATATTAAAGTTTATACAAGTTCTACCGAATAAACTGAATATAAAATAAAATATATAATAGATATACATAACAACTAATTAAACAATTGTTCTAAATTAATCTTACGCGCTAAGAGTTACATAACATTGTTATAAGCCAATGGACTATAACTAAAGTAGCTTCTTCTTTAGTGGAAGTAGTTTCTTCTTTCTTGGTTTCATGCAAGAAGATGAGTGCCAGTCAATAATCCTCATTCTGCCGCAGGAAACCTGCGCACAAAAAAAATATATTAGTAAGTATGTAACAGGAGAGAGAAAGATTGTTAAGGGCTATTTAGAGGAAAAAGAAAGAAGTGAGGGCCAAACCACAAGCATAAGGGAAAGAGGGGATTATTTGAAAAGTAATAGAACGAGTCTGACATTAGTGAATTTAATGAGAACGGAAGTAAATGAATTAACAGATAGCCTTAGAAGAAAAATAAAACAGCAAGATATAATGAAAGGTTTAAATATATTAAAATGGGAACAATACCATAATACCAAAGTAAAGAGGGAACAGAAAAGAGTCAGCAATTAATAGCGCAAAAGTCACTTAGGAATTTGAAATGAAACAGAGAGGAGAGGGAATGATTTATAACAGATGTGCAATAAAGAGATCAAGAATAGGCTAATACGTAAGGCAGTAAAGGTATGAAAAGGAAGAGCGAAAGAGAAGATAGTATTGTAAAGATAGGTTATGTGTACCTGCGAGATCGAAATAAAGAACAATACTACTATTAGTATGTATTTATTTATTATATGGTGGAAAATTTATTTAAAGAAAAAATGATTACAAATGTATTTACCTTTGCTAAAGAGCTTCATTGTTGTACAATCAAATGAACAATGGAACGTACAATGTTGCTACACACATTAATTTTAATGAGGATTATAGTACTGTGTTTGCTAACACTTTATTGATATGTACATGATGGTAACAAACTATTCTCGAACATTATTAACTTAATTTTATAAATGAAAACATAAATAACCAAATTTCATATATGTTTATCGTACCGATATTGTTAAACACGTGCTTGAAATGACATACCACTCTTATCCCTGTCTTATCTACACCCAAAGTGGGCTTTAGGTTCGCCATCTATAAAGAAGTGCTCGAAACTACATGTATGGCTGCTGTCTGGAGTCATGAGTATCGCCATCTATACAGATGTGAATTAAACTACCGGCCCTCTACCATATCTACACTTAAGGTAACTAAGAGGCGCGAGTAGTTTCATGGAGTTCTGTATAGATCGCGAAACCATAGCTGGCACTGTAGATATGGCAGAGACCCGCGTACTTTCAAGCATATCTTTACAGATATGAATTAATTTAAGAATTAAAGTATATACATGGGTATTTCATTTATAAACAAGAAGGCTTCTTGGGGAATATGAAAATGTAATTCTCAAGGCGAAACATATATGAATTATCTTACTAAAGAATAGGGAAAGCTTAGAAATTCGAAACAGAAAGATATACATATAATAGGTGTGCAATAAAGAGATGGCTAGTAAGAAATGGGGCAATATGTAAGGTAGAGAAGGTATGAAAGAAAGCGCGGAATCAATGCAATACACGAAAAAAGAACCGTCACACAAGCACATAGTCAGTAACAATTGAGTTTCACGTTTTCTTTATTGTTATTAAATTAATATGTTGTTCAAGGATTTATACACATATACATATGTGCACAGGCGTGTAAATTACGCGCGCGTATGTGCGCACGCGTGCACATATCGTATACGTCTATATACGCATGTATGTATGTATTGTATATAACAGCGACAATTACAATGCATCGTTTATGATCAGTAATAATAATCGTAATCGAAAACCTTACCGATTACTAGATGAAACCAAAATACCTGGCGAATTAATCATAATAATTAATCGTTTAATTAGTACAGTCGTTATTACTCATAACCCTTAAGTCCATCGTTTTAATGTTTATATCACTCGTTATAGATACAGGGATACAGAAAAATAATACCGCGCGGCTGTGGTGGAATCTTCTTAAAGTGTATGTATATGTATATGTATACGTACATATCTATATATACATACATGTATATATACATATGTATATATATATTTATATTTATGTATATATATAAAAGGGGATCGAGGACTGTCATTAGAATAAATTTGTTTTCTCTCGCACAGATTCGCTCTGTCTCCGTTTATCGAGTTTCAACCACGATCCAGGATCTATCGTGCATAAATCATCGCGATTAAATAAAGATTCAACTTGTAGCAGAACGTTGAATTTTATTTTGAAGCGAAGGACTACTCTTCGTTACACTAATTACTTCATTGATTTCGAATTACATATTATTATTTGTTTGTTTCTTTAGACGCTTGAACACTTCTGGACAATGGTATCTTTGCACCGATTGTTTAATTTCTCCTTCTCCTTAAAAATCGCTTAAAACATTGCTCGCCATTGAAAAATCACAACTGTACTTTTACGATGGATACCAAGCTACGATTAAAGTTCTATTTACAAAAATAACAATTGTAGCAGAGAATTATGAAAAAGGGCAGAAAAGTATGTAATTTTCCAATTCTCTTTTCGCACCGCCGCTGTATAACTTGCTTGCATATTTTATATTACCGCTGGTTCGACGGCGAGAAGATCATTTTCAGCGACGCAATCGAAATGATGATATATCCGACCCGATCTGATCTATCGATCGTCTTCGAGGAAGTCTTGTCGAATATCCGCGACGATCGATGCACAGGAAATTCTAGAACGTGGGTCGCGATGCGTTTCGGCATCGCTTTTAAACAATAATTAGGATAAATTGCGGCATTACTTAACGATCCTACCAGCCGAGCTCGTCTACGTGATTAACGTGATCGGGATATCAATTTCACACGAGCTGCACTATTTAGGTCCTTGGTCCATTTTCGACGCATACGTTTTATTTACAAGACATTTTTACTCCTTTTATTTCCCTTTATTATTTCTCTTTGTTGCTTGCGTTGCCATATTACTCCTTTCTCTCTTTCATTCTCTCTCCCCCCTTTCTCTCTTTTTTAATTTAATTACTTTGTTTGGTTTGTATGCATAATTATCCCCTTTTTGACGGATCGAGAGCGAATCGTCGAGAGAACGTTCGTGTTGCCCAAGTACAAATCGTTTTCGCACGTGTCGACAAGTGGATCGAGAAACTCGCGTATCTATTTATCCGTCTCGCTGCTGTTCATTTATTGATTGATCGACTGCTCGATTTTCTTCGTCGAGTGACAAATAGTCGAGGTATGCGCAAACGAATAATAGAATCTCTGCGCGCTGGATGGTTCTTCGTCGGATTTTCAAAACGTTTTTCAAAGCACTTTTTAACGACACCCGACCCCCGGAGAGAACGAAATCACGTTGGAGAATTATTTGCGAGTTACTTGGCGTGCGAGTGCCTCCGTTCTTATTTTCTACTTCGCTATAATTGAACGTGGCAAAGATATCCCGGCGAGATCGATTTACCTTTTAATTCTGGAATGATTTCGTGACCGAAGAGCAGGTGCGAATAGGTAGCGTGCTGCAATCGCTGGACAGACGTTAACGTTGAATCGACGAGTCGCGAAGAATTTCGATCGGAGGCATTCGAAATCGTTGAACGGAAAATTGTTGAACGAAGAATTAGCAGGAACGATAGAATCGATATTAACTGTCCATAGGTCACAGCGCTGGCTGAAAGTTCGTTCGATAAGAATCAACCGGACAAACATTTCTTCAAACGATTCTACTGCGAACGCAAAGGAACGAAACGAGAAACGATTTCACTCGAACATATGATATTCTACAATCTACAAGTTTCTGCCAAGCCGTAATGCCACGAAAACTATTTGAAACCCTGATTAAAAAAGGCAATCGAGCGATTCGTTTCGTCCGGACGCACGAATAATCATTTATTTAAGACGATCCAACAATTATTCGAATGATATCGAATCGATCTTCGCCCTAATTTGCCCGGAGGCCTCGCAACCCTTTCGACCGTCCCTCCAGAGGACAGGTGATCGCAAACGCAGTCGATTTGAATCGTCCCCGGTTGACGAAAGACGATATTCCACCCACGCCGTGATCGGTATGGAAATATCGAAGGTTTCTTTCTTATTTTCCGCAGCATTTTCACTCTTTCATTCGTTCACCTCGTCGCGATTTCTCCGTTTTATCGTTATCATTCTCTCTCACTCACTCACTGACTCTTTCTCTCTCTCTTTCTCGTGTGGCATGCTATTTACCTGTATAGGACACATTTACAATAATAACAATATGTTATTCGTCGACAAAATTCACCACGGTCCACGTCGGTCCTTAATACGTACTTCTTTTTTTGTTGTTTTATGTATACGTGTTATATTTATATACTCATATTTATATATTTATATATTTATATAATCCGAAAAGTTCAGTGTGTCGATGGTGTGTGTTGCTGCGTTTGTCACTCTTTTTCTTTTCTTCTTTGACAACGAGTGCTCAAAGATCCTGGACCCCCCGCCCCCCTCTAACTATCTTTTCCTTTCATCCCGACGTTGAAACGTTCTTATTTTTCATTTCTTTTTTGAACAATCACCCTCTCGCCAATTTTCACGCCTCTTGCTAGAACCGTTTATCACAAAGTTTTCACGAGTACGCCGTCGAACATGCTTCGAAATTAACGAGAACCATTCACACGGTGTTATCGCGGAGCCGCGCCTCCGCCACGAACTCTCGTCGATCGAGAATTGTCACACGACGCGTCGTAAATGATGAACGATAAACGATCGTTCGTTTCGTTTGCCTCCGCGATCGAACAGCGTCGAGCGAGCAAGCGAAGCGAGCGTGAACTTGTTCCCGCCCTGTTGGATCAGTGAGAATAAAATGTTAGACCGTTCTTTTATTGGCAGATATTATTTTGATATTGAAATATATAATCGTTTTATGATACAATAATATTTTGTCGGTGATTGGCAACGAAGCGGGATAATTTCTAATCGGTGATTCTGTTCGACGCAATTTGGCCACGGGCGTTCCGCGCTTCGAATCGTCGAAACACTCTCGAGAGAAAGAACGAACATTCGTTAGTCGGCGTTCCTTTAATCTTCCACGTTCCGGCGTGGAGAATGTATTCGTTCCCCCGGAGACGAGCCAGCGCAGTGGAAAACGATCGGACTCGATGGTGTGCCGCAGCCAGTGGGTTCCATCTCAGTGGCGGCTCGCAGCTAATATTAGTGCGGGTGCTGATCCAGAAAATTTGTCGGCCTTTGTTCTAATATTGTGTGAAAGGTGAGCAGACATGTATCCGGCGCTGCGGGAGCGACAGTGCTCTGTCTCTCCCAAGTAGCTCGCGCGCGGTTTCCTATGCGCGCATGCGCGCAACAGTCAAACGCCGCGCCGCTGGAACCGCGAAGCGCACAGTTCCATACAAAGATTTTTCTATCTTTCTCATAAACTGGTCGACGGCTGCCGACACTAAGCTTAAGGATTATATGTTGCACAAGTATAAGAAAAGGATTAAAGAAAAGAAAGACTCATTGTAATAAATGTTATCGACAAATCATCGACGACAATATCAACGCGGAAATTATGGGGTGCTGCAGTTCCGCAGTGCCTATACGCGAGCCGCCACTGTTCAATTTGCGAATTACAAGTATCGCGTGCGTGGCCGTACAAATTGTCCCCGGAGCTTCTCGTATTCGCGTTGGTTGTATAATAAAAATTCAAGGGTTCCTTCCAGCACGTGAGCACGTCCCTTTCGCAAGGAACTGCACGCCGAAGAATCGACGCGTTCGTCGCGAAACGATTCAGACATAGTCAAACACCGTTGGATTGTTTGTTGCTTGAACGATTTCACGCTTGACGATTCTTCAGCGACGGCGCTCCATTCGACGAGGAGTCAAGGTGAAAAGCTGCCCCCCCGGCGAGGCAGAAGATTCGGTAAAGTAAAGCGAAAGAATATTTTACATAGAGAGGAATATTATGTACAGACACGGTTTGGCGTTTCGAAATTTATTCGCCTCGAGCGAATCGGTGATTCTTTTCAAATGCGATCGCCGGACAAGAAAGACCATTCGTTCCGTGAACGAAGGGAAATATTCGAAACGAGATATTGCACGTCGGAAAGGGCATTCCGTTCGGAAGAGTAATTGCACGCGGGAACGAACGCATCGAATGAAATATATCAATCGAATAAAACGAAGAAGAACGTTCGATGACTATAATTCGTTTGAACGTAAAAACGGAGCAAAACACTTTCGAAGAGAAGACAGCGCGTCGTAAAATCGAAAGGTTCACACAATATCCAACCCACAAACCTCTAATTAAATGTATCACACGATATCCATTTATGCGTCGGCATAGCAACAGATTCTTAATCTAACGAAATATAACTCGAATAGTATAATAAGTCCAGTTAACGACGAATTACGCTGGATCGCTCGATCGCTCGATCGTTTCGTAATGTCGATTTGCTCGCATAGAAGCGTGAAAAATTCCTGTCGACCGGTCCGTCAAGTGCGTGCAATAAGCGGACAGACACTTGTGCGTAGTCTAGACGAGCTAAATGTTGAAAAAAAGGAAAAGGAATAAACGATAAGGAAGCATGACAATGACCCTGATCCAAAAATATTGTACAATACGATGATCTAATCAAGATCCACTGAACCGTGTATATCTCTTCTTTTCTTTCATCGAGCATGGTTTTCGATTGTCGTAATTGTCGCGTTTGCCATAATTCATCGTAGAGCATTTTATAAAACTCACGAAAGGAGAGGAAGAAAAATCATGTCGAATTATGATCAATGAAGGAAACCGTGTTATTTTCTCCGCTCCTTTTTTTTTACCTTGATACTTCTTAAAAATACATCACGCCTCAAGCCGAATACACGTATTACGTTTCGTCTACTATTTTCGTCTAAGGATAAGCGTTCCCAATAATACAAGTAACGAGAAAGTAATGTTTCTTTATAAATTTTGAAACACCTGAAGCGATTCAATATAGCAATATACGTACGCAGAAGGAATGTATAAAAATCGTTATACAAGATTACGAGTGGAATAATATAATCGATATACATATGCGTGTTTAAGTACACCACCGTCGAGAGTCGCGTCTCTTCTTCAGCATCTCTCTCGTTTCGTTTTAGAAAAATGTTTGTCGTTATACCGCGTTCGTGTTTCGTCGTTTCTTCTTGCCTCGCGAATTTTCTAAACGTTATCATTCGTTGATTATATTTATAATCTATAAAAAATAACACGATCACAATTGTCGTACGCAGTCGTTGCTCTCGTGGCGTGCCCAACATGTACGAGGATAGAAAACCATGCCTTTGTACGTTTACCAATATTCGATAAGGAACGATAACGGTCCATAATAAATTGCGTATCACTTGTCACGTTCGTTGGAAATTAATCGGGGGAAGCAAATTATGCCTCTGTCTGTATTCATACCATTGATTCGCTGTGATCGTGGACACAGCATTTAATAAAAAAACAAGATTCTCCGATTAACCAACGACAGACATAAAAATACGAGATACAACTCGGAAAACGATGTGCAAATAAATTTCTACTCGTTGTTAAAGCCGAAGGAACGTTGAGAAGTTATTCAATAAACGTAAAGATTCTGTATCACTCGAATATTGCATTTGAGGGGGCGTAATGTTAATTAAGGAAAGCACCGTGCACCATTCGGAAACAAAAATGTGTACGCAGTATGTTATAAATGAAAGATGAATAAGATCTGCGTGCGAACAATTTCAACGCCTGAAACGTGTACACGACCTCTCGCCACGGTGTCTCGGCGACGAATGAAAGTCGAGCACAGGCGTTGCGAACCTTATTACAGTACACTCGACCGTCAGGTACTCGCACGAATACAAAGTAGAATGCATACTTTACTTCCACGGCGTGTTACTCTACGATTACCGCGACGAAATCTACGGTCAGAATGGAAAGATAGATCGCGGACTGATAAACCCCTCGACACGGCATTCACAAATGAGTTTTGTTTGACTTTTTCTTCGTTTCTTTTCGGTTTCTCGTTCCCTCCAAAATTTTCCCCCGTTTGTCTCCCTTCATATCATCGTTCCTCTTCGCGCCACGATACCGTTCGATGCTGCGACGCACATCAACGTTCGCTATTGCTATTTTTTTCCCCCTTTTCTCCTCGCGCAACATTAATCCCCAAAAAAGTAATCGTCGTTTTTACGCACGCGACAAGACTCACAGTCGAACACAAGATTCACTCGTCCTTTCTCTCGTTCCCTTTCGGAAAACAATACAAAAAAAAAGAAAGGAACAATCTCGCTCTCTCCGCGTACGCTCGCATACCCGTTATAATAAAATACGCATTCACGAATGTCACAGTGCTGCTTTGTCTCATTCGCCTCTCATCTTTGTCGTTTCATTTCTCTGCTCTCCCTCTTTTATTTTCTCTTCGTCGAAGAAAGGCGCGTTTCTCGCCTCGTCCCGTTCCCCGTCCCTATCGTTCACCCTTTCGCTACCCTCCCTGTTCCCCCATTAATCGATTCACCGCGAATCTATATAATTATTTACAAGATGAAAATTGTTTTAAGTTGTCTCTGATAATAATCGTCACTTTCTCCCGCTCTCTCACGCCGTTATAAAAAATTGATTCGTTTATTCATCTTGCATTGTTCTCCATCTTCACCGTCGCCAGAGGCGTACCATTTAGCAATCGCGAACACATCCCAATGCGAACACCGTCGTCCGTCGGTTCCGGAAAGCATTCTCCACCCTCTTTTACCCCCGACAAGCTTGCAAGAGTTGAAAAGGAGAAAAAAGGAAACAAGAAAAGAAGAAGAAGAAGAAGAAGAAGAAGAAGAAGAAGGAAACAGCTGATTCGATTCATCGCGACACGGTGTTTTCGGTCCCGCCCTTAGTTGTTAATCTCACCTGCCTTTGCCGCACCATCGCGGCAAATTATGAAAAATATTCTCGAAGACAATCGTCCAGACCAAATCACAGATAGTTCCGTCGGTTCGGAGGTAACTGTCTACTTTGCACACTCGTCTTCGTCCTACCACTTCCATCCCGTTCTCTCTCACTCTCTCTCTCTCTTTCTAAAATTAAACTTATTAAGGTCGTTCTTACACCGTACGTGTATGTATATGTATATATGTAACAAGAGTCCCCTTCGTTCTATGTACACGTGCGTTCTTTGTATGCATCCCTTTCGCTTCATTCCTCCTCTGTTCCATTCGCGAATCTTCGCGAAGACGGACGAACAGTTTATTATTATTATTATTTGTTTTATTTTTCTCCCCCGCTTTCCTTCAATTCATTCGTTACGACACGAAACTGTCCAACGTTTCAACGTCGCCCCGTCGATCGAACACCCCCACGAGTCCTCTAACACAAATTCACAGACGTTCGCCGTCGATCAATCGAGCATCGTGTCCACCCTCGACGCACGACAATTCGAGAATGACGATAACACACAGAGTAGGCGTTATGTTAAAGGCGCGTTTTTCGTTTCTACTATGTACAATCCTCCGATTCAGCATCGCGAGGTCCACACGCTAATCTATTATTACAGACCAGCGGTCCCGATAGAGTCTTTATTATATCTCTCTTCGTTCCCCTTCTTTTCTTCTCATTTTTAATTTAAGGCAGTGTCGTTCGTCAGCGACGAACACGAGCTTCTCCGTTTCTATATATATATATATACATATATATATACATATAGCACACGCACGCACGCACGCAGGTACATATATGCATGTATATATATATAAATATATATTGTAAATATATACTTATATCCCACAGGATCGAAAAATATATCTCGGATCCGCAATCGATCAGAACACTCGTGTTTTTCATTCGTGAACCGCGATCTTAGCCGATTCTTCTCTTCGATCTTGATGACTCTGGGACCCCCGCGACCGATACAATCATCGATCGTCCATGCAGCGGAGCCAACAGGATTTGAACATCTCCCAGGATTGAGGGTATCCTGGAGAACGTCGAAGGATGGTTCGAAATCGACTTCGAAACACGGCCCCGTGTGTCATACGGGCTCCTCCCGTTTGAAATTGATATTCTGCGACGCGCAGAAGTCCCGGGTGAACGGTATGCAATTGAACAGCTTGCACACCTCGCACTCGTACACCGGCACGTTGTAGAACAGGGCGAGGAGCAACGTGAACAGTACCACGATGAGTATCAGACAGGCCCAGATCAGCCAGACCTTACGGCGGCGATCGTAATGGCCGAACGAGATGAACGGCATCAGGGCGTACGCGGCGAGGAAGCCGAATATGAAGCCGAATAGGTGCGCGTAGTTGTCGACCCACGGTAGAATGCCGAGGATCAGCAGGCCGACGAGGACGAGGATCAGCTTGGACAGGGCACGTCGTGGGTGTTTCAGCATCGGCCAGCAGTGGAGCACCTCGACGATCAGGGTGGCGAGGAGGGCGAAATGCGCGCCCGCCGGGCCCACCTGGAATTGTTCATTCGAATGAATGGAAATTGCATCGGGTTGCATCGAGTTCTATATACCGGGCGGTTCCAGAAGTTTCATTCGCCGTTTCGACTGCCCGGTTTCGTCGGGCAACGTTCGGTCCAGGACAGTGACCGATCCATTTCTCGTTGAAATAATGTGCTCTACGTAAAATTGTCTGCGGCGAATATCTAGCAAGAGGGCGAATGAAACTTCTCGGACAGCCCAATACATTCGCGTCGCGTGTTAAACTTTCTAGCCCGATGCAGGCTACGCGGACGATGTTTCACCGGCCGACACGTGTACGCACCTCTGCCCTATAGGGGATGAAAATGGCACTGGCCAGGTTGCCGGCCAGCGCGCCGGTGAAATAAATCAAAGCGATACGCAGAGAACCCGTCAGCTTCTCCAGGTCCCTCATCAGGAAATACTGGACCATCAGCGTGATGAACAGATGAAGAACCCTGCAATTTCACGCGCAACGTCGTGTCAATTAGTGCGACCGTCGAGTGTCGTCCGGCTCGACGAACGATTTAACCGAATATTTCGTTAACGAATGCTCGAGAATGGAGAATTCGTCGCGAGATACCGTACCCGGCATGGAGGAACATGGTGGTGAACAGCCTGTAGAACTGATCCGGCCATTCCGGATGAAGGAACGGTATCATGCCGCAAACGTCGTGCAAACATTCCACCTGGGAACAGAGGGACGCCTCCTCGTGGAAATAGCCGTGCACGAAGTCGCAGTACTCCTTTGTTGTTATTCGACACATTCCATGGATACCGATGCAACACGGATGACCGATCACCTCGCACACCATGTGCTCGGCCATTTTATCCTTGTATCGGCCGACCGGGAAGTTCCCATTGCTCCGTTGACTCCCGTTTCTACTGTTGGTCAAGGCGAACGGGGGTTACCTCGATGTTGTACGGGGGAAACGGTTGAACGGAATTGCCGGAAAATCGGCGACAATTGAAACGCGATCGAAGATGCTTCGACCGATCCACGGCTGATCGAAAAGTGCTCGAAGTTCATCGCCGGCGGTGCAACTCTCTTGTGACGTCTCCGTTATTCAACGGCGAGCCCATTAAACGCGACGAGGATTACAATCGACAGGTGAGACTTTGAATTGGCTCTATCGTGTATCACGGTGTCGAAGCGCACAGTTAACCGGTTACCGGTTGAACGGTGGCGGAATAAAATTGACGTCCGCGGGAAACGCGTCGAATCACGGTGTAACGAATTTACCTGAATCGTTGATTGAAAGGATTGGTTTTTCTACAGATAGGCCACTTGGTGATATCGTCCGGCCACTCGTACGGCGCTATGCTCGCTGGGGCGTCGCAGAACTTTGGGTCCAGTCCGCAAACCGAACCGCTTATCCGGCCCCCTGGTCCACTGTCACCGGGTCCCCACTTTTTCCAGGTCGATATCGTATTCTGAATCGTACAAAAGCATTGCTCGACGCTTGACGAGTGGAACATTGAACGACGAGACAATCACCGTCAATTACGAACGAACAAAAATTCATTACAAACGCGCGCAATGTATACGCACATCACACGGAACAAAATCGATAAGTCTACCCGAATCAATTCGATGCGCGCGTACATTTTGTGTTCCATGCAAAAATAAATGCGAAACGTCCGCTTTGTTCGATTTTACAAAGCACGCGATTAATATTCGTGCAACGCGCGAGAGAGAGAGAGAGAGAGAGAGTACAATAAATGATTCATTACGACACACGAAACAACAATATTAATGGGTAATTTCACTGACATTTACCGTGGCAGTCGATCTCAGTCCCCGGACCAGTTGGTACAAAATAAATAATATTACATTATTTATAAGCAGCGGGTCGGGAAAATTCGTGATGGTATTATTTTTGTATTGATGGTATTAACAAATGATTCCATGGGAGACAACGAGGGGGAAAAAAAGGGGAACACAACTCACAGAGCAGTCTGCTTTGCTCGATTGCACGCAACCGGAGTCGTCGTTTCTGATGCAGCAGGCGGTGTCCCGTTCCCTTTCCCGCCAGACGTCGATCTCCTTCAGGATTTTGATGTCGCGACGCATGCACGGGGCAAACTTCGCGCCCAGATGTATCAAGTCCGCCGCCCTTGGTCCGAACCAGAAATTCGCCGGCTCCTGGTAGTCCACTTGTTGCAACGATAAACTCGTCACGAGGACCTGTTCGACGAGAGTTCACGTTCAATCGCCGACGAATCCGTGACGATTCGCAATGTAGCTCGAGCGGAGCGAAGATTGCACGGACGAGCGCGTTAAAATTATTTCGGCGACGCGCGGCATTGCTTACCAATCCTGATCTGTGGCTGAGATCCATGCCGACCGGTCCGAAGCCGTAACACGCCAACGATATTATCAAAATAAGAACTTGTACGGTGGTGATCCAGTACGTGAAATACGGACGATGATCCTCGAAATCGTCCAGCTGCTTTCTGATGTCCGGCTTCTGGGCCACGCTCTTGCGAAACGACCTCCTGGAAATTATGGAAGGACATTTGCTTTTTTGTAACGCCGCGTTCGACAATTGTTACCGGTGAAAGATTTACGTGGACGATTACTCGTCTCGCTTTTTAAACACTTTGCGAATATTCGAGAGATCTGACAGGTAAATAAAAATGTACGTATCGATGATCCCCTGACGCGTTGCACAATTATTTCTCTATTTTTTGTCGTTCGTATCTATTGCCGGGCGTTTCGTAAAAATCGAATTACTTGTACCCCTTGAGTGCTGTCATTATTGTTCCCCGTACGAACGATATACCGTTTTCTTTCTCCCTTCGTTAGCGTTACGCAGTTACGACAAATTGACATAGGTCGAGATCGTTTACGGGGCACGGCAAAAATATCGGGCAATATAATAATTCGCATGGAAATTCATTTACCGACCGTTCCGAAATCAATTTCCCCATCGACGCGGAACAACCAGCCGCGCCAATATACAATGACTGCCCGGTATCTGATAAATGTGCGGGCAGAATTCCGAACTGATAGGGCACGCGTGATTTTTCATTCCTTCTTTCTTTCCCCTCGTTCATTTTTATCGATATTTTTAAATAAATACGGAAACGAGGTACAACAGCAAAATGTACCGCGAAAAATGCCCCCGACGCAGCATATTGCCCCGACGTATTTTTACAACACCAGCAAATCTGGCCAAACATTTGCAAAACCGTTTAAACCGTTCGACGTATTACGGATATTTCACCCGTATCGCGACTGATCGCGCATCAATGCAATCGCTGTTGCGATGCAATAAAATAATCGGCGCGACGGAGATCGGGTCTCGCAAAAAATTTATTTCAAGCGACGAATATTGCTGGCACCTCACCCCAAGTATCTTCCAACGATCCCCATGCCGTACTGCCGTCTGTTGCTGTTGTCGAATATTCGGTCGATGGTGCTCGGGGAAATTCTCGTGGCGCCGGTTAAATCCCTCCTAAGTGTCACCCCCTCGTCCTGCTGCGCCCTGGTGCCATCGGCCAACGGAGCATCGTACCTCGACCTGCTCCAGCTCGTTTTCCTGCAATCACTTTCGCGTTACAGACCGCGACACCATTGCCCCCGACGTTGGACCCCTTTATCGCCCTCGTCCAACATCGAGCGCCAATTAAGAACGTCGACCATTTCGTTTCTCGTTCGACGATCGTAACGAGTCCAAAATCATCCGCATCGCGACCAAGATAATTCGCCCAACGTAGAATTCGTTCCAGGTGAATGGAACGTTAGGGTGGACGGATATTCTCACCTTGAAATGTAATGGTCCCTCGGGATGTGACGAGGTCGTCTGACCTGTCCGTCGATCGTCGTCGCGTCGTCTTTCTGCAAGGCGAACCTGAAACGCGGCGAGGCAAGTGAATTGAGACGGTGAAAAGCTGCCATCCCCCACCCCCCAAACAAATGTGAACCGTTCGAGAACGATCGATCTCGCGCATTCTCACCTGACCAATTCTTCGGACGCGTCCCTGTCCGTCGCGGAATCGAGCAGATCCGCCACCTTGGCGCCGTCCTCCGCGTCCTTCGAACCACCGGTGCTCTGGTCGATCTTCGGCTGCGATTGCTGCGACGACGACGGGGGCGACGGGAGAGGCGGCGTCGGCGGCGCCGGCGGCCTGTCGAAGAAGGACTCCTCTTCGTCCTGACCGCCGTCGGGCGACACGGCCGTCTCCGTCCTCGAGACGTAGGTGATCACGCTCGGCGGGAAGCTCCGCGACTCCGGTCTGCTCTGCGATCTCTCCCGCGGACGTTGCCTCGTCAGGGACTTGAACGGAAAGGGAGAAACGAGCCGTTACGTTGATAAGAAATTCGTCCTCGCGGGTCTCTCGGTGATCTTTCACCGGTCCGCATTCCGGACGATCGAACGATTTTTCGTCGAATTGCACGGGAAATATCTATTTTGTTTTCTGTTATCGGCAGGGGGGTGGCGGACGAAACACGAAGGGTGGAGTTCGCTTTGAAGCTCGGTAACTCATGGAATGCAGCGATCGTCGTAAATACGATAATAAATTAGAGGAGAATCGCCCACCCAACCCCCTCCGGACAAATCTTTCAATGCTGCTGCAGCAATTTCCTTCGATACTCTGACAACGGCGAATCAAAAAGTTCCCTCTACGGAAGACTCAATTTTCTGTAACAAATTCCCCGATAACCTCCAACAAATCACCGACAGGAGTATACATTTTCTAGCAACGAGAAGGGGTTGTCGACGTCGATTATTATTGGACGGTCGTGTTTATTAAGATCGACGGGATCCAGTCCGTTCCAAAATGCCATTGTTCAACGATGTTTTACGGGGATACGCGTCCGGCAGAATGCAGACAATCGTCGATAATGTTTTCCAGCGTATCATTGCTCGCGGCCAGTGTTTATTAATCGTCCAGTAATCCACGGCCGGTGGGCGAAATAGTATACGCGTATTTTCACCGTGACGTCCATTAGCGAGTTACAATGGTATCTACGTCGCCATTGCACCGGTGCACGGGTGGGAGTAATTTTCAGAGGCGTAACGTCATTCATTAATATTAAAGTACGGGATCGCCGTGCGTCCGTTAACAATACCGAGCATCGGCCAATTGATTGGAACCGGCGCAATCCTGTTTCACGGCGGTCGATGTACGACCCGGCCAATTATTTTATGCAATTAATCGTGCAATTATTCGTATTAACAGAAAACTCGTGACCGTGGCTGTTCCTGTGCCCGGCATGTTATTTGGCGAAATGGTCGAGGGATACCGTCTCAAACCTTTCGCCGCGGTACTAATTGAAAAATGCAAATCCTCTCGATACACGAAACGGATATAGATTTGATCGACGTCGAGGTGTAACGTTGCGCCCAAACAATTGCTGTTTCAATTAAGCAAAGGGATAATTTGTATAAACGAATTTATGTGCACGACAATTTCAGCGAACGCTTGCTAAACATTTCACGACGTGTACGTAGTACGTGCACGCAAGTACTCCGTAGCGAAAGGGTTAATAACTGCACGCTGATTACGTTCCAAGCGAGATTTCTTGGGTTCAAGTCGATCTCGCGCTGCCCCCCTTTCTTCTACCCCTGCTTTTAATTAACCACCCCTTCGTCTATAGGTGGATACGTGGGATACCTGAAGACGACGCGCGGTAATTAACGACCTGTCGTGACGGCGCTCGTCGTTTCTTTCCGCGCTTCGATCCGTCGCGGTTTCGACCCTCCGAAAAAGAGGACGGGCGAGACTTCACGGCGACGCTTTGCCTGTCCCCGCGTGGCCTATATTTGTAACTCTTTCCGGTTACCAGGTGTCGAGAGGTGCATCGCGTACCACGTGAACGACCGACGAAACAATCGCAATCGGATATTCCAAGGGAATACGTTGGTCGCTCGTTTCTCTCCTTTCATCCCTATTTTCACCCTTCCGTCACGTTTCCGAACGGACGGAACGCTCGCAATCATTTCTGCAGCATTACGCGGGGCCTGTGTTTAATTAGGCGATCGCGGAACTGCGAACGTTCCCAGTGAATACTCATTTCAGCGTGTCCCGCGGAGCAACGTTGATCGATATTAATGACGAATCAATGGTGTAATCCAATATCATCGACGCGGCAGGCGGACCAACGGGTATCCTCCGGTTATTATGGTCCGCGAATTAATATGAATTATTGCCGAGCGAGCGGCGTTATTCCAATTAAAATCCGGCCGGCCGCGACCTCAAAAATTAAATCCCACGCAGCGAAGCACACCCGTTACAATTGATACACGCTGCGCTCCGATCCACATTTCGACTTTTTTCCCCTTTGCTGCTGGCGCTCGCCGATAATACAATCCGGAATAACTGGAACGCGTGTACGCGTACACGTGCATTGCCAATTTTATATATAGGTCACAGGACACGGATAATCAAATTTGTAGAAGAATCATGCGAAAATGATCGGACTCGTCGATGCATGTCGGCGAATACGTCGGTGCGGTGTTCCCGCATTATTTACAGAGCTTTCATAACGCCAATCGTGGCCCCGTGAAAATTAATATCTCCCCGCGTCTGCGACCCAGGTGAGACCGGGGAGGTGTTCAGGAACGAAGCCGGAGTTTACGTAACACGATGGAAACAGGGGGAAACGGCGGAACCCGGCCGAACGGAAAAGCTATAAAATCGAATGGAATTTAATTTCGTGCTCGACACGCCGGAATTAACATTCTCCATGTTTATTGCACCGTATCGAGCCCCATCCGACGGGATTTTATATTGTCGCGAACCCGACTGCACCCGCCCCATTAATCGCCGTATCGGTCGGTTCTTGCTCGCAATTAAGCAGTGCCGTATATACATCCAAGGGGTGGGGGCGCAACCCCCGCCCGACGAAAAGCTGCAACTTGTTTATCGCCCGGATTCGTTCGACTGAAGTGAACGTCGGACACGCGCGCCCGTCGACGGTGTCCATTGTCCAATTTTTCGGCGGGCATCGAACACGACTGGTTCAACATTCGAGGAACGCGGATTCGACATTCGCGGGGTGGATCGAAGACGCGCGTTTATTCGTAGCGATTCGAAACGCACGCACGAATGTTGCTGCTGATAATTCTTTGACAGAACGATTGGACAAACGTCGCTGGCGTTTCATCTGGAAATTTGTCGGGGGATGAAACGAGGGGACAGTTGCAACCGGATCGTGCGCTGCACGTGCACGTTCGCGGAAATTCTTCTTTATGGAGACGGATCCGTCGAACAACGCCGGAGAATCGTATATTTCTGTGCCGCGAGGACAATTCGGCGATCCTGCGTGGCTGCGAATTCCCTTCGATTGTTTTTTCGCCCCCGTTCTCTCTTCGGGGCTTCTTCTTTCGATTTTCCAGGACTTTTTTTTTTATTAAAGCGCACGTCTCGCGTTTACGTTTCGCGTTTCGCAAACTGTCGCGCGTCGCGCGGAACAAATATTGCTCGCGCGAGAATCGTTCTGGGACGCTTCGCTTCTTTTTTCGCCAGAAATCTTCGAGCGTTCTGCGAACGACGGCGTTGCGTATCGCGCACGGCCAATTATTCATTTCGAAGCTTAATTACCCTATTGATCGTACGGCCGTGTTTGCTCTCAATTGTGCGATACCGCTTCGGGAAGCGTTCACGGACCGCGGCAGGCTACGTCCATTGTTTAAACACCGTTTGATCCACGTGTTCGGCTCGTCCGCGTCGGAAAACGTTCGCTACGTGATTACATATCGCGACACCATTATCGCGGCACGCGTTTGCAATCAATAAGTTCACGCGCGCGTTTGCGGAACGTGCGTCGGGACATCGTCGATGGATATTTTTTGCGCGGCGCGAGAAACATGGAAGCGGAGAGAAGCATCGTTTCACTCGACGAGTAAAGAGTAACGCGTGATGGTACGACGGGGCCAGCGAAACGTTCGAACTTCCACGATAATCGCGGCACGCTTCGTTCAATCGACACATCTCACTCGTCCTCTTTTCATTCGTTAAATTCGCGGCATAATTCGAGGAATGATTAGTCGCGGAATCATTGTCCGAGCAATTTGCGGAATGATAAGACGACGATGTTCGTTATCGTCGTCGTTTCGAAAGAAGCGGGCCCGCGTTAATTTCCATCCGAAAATACTTGATCCGTTCGTTTCATCTCGGCGACGGTACGATAACGATTTCCGAGCGAAATCGATGCACGGTCCTCCGCGGTAACGAACCAACGTTTTTTACGCAGACTGTTATTCATGAAACAAACAGCGGCGCATGGCAAGAGGGATGGGCGGGCGGGGGGGGCGGGGGCGAAGGGGATGCTCTTCGAGAAGTTTGGAATAAAGTTTGCTCGAAGCAAGCTGCCCCGCGCTCAACTACACCCAATGGAGCTTTAAATTTATTTCCTAAGCCGGCATCTTTCGCAACTTCCGCGGGAATAAATCTGCAGCATTCAGGCAACGGGGAATAGGTCGAAAAATTAGCGTGGCCCACATATAACTGCGCCACGGCGGAAGTTATGACGAAACTCCGCTTTTAGTTTCGTTCGTGCCCCCCCCTGGGGTGTATGCAACCCGACGTGCGCGACAATTTAATTACTCGGAAAGCTATCTCCGGGGCAGAATTCGATTCGGTCTTAATTCGTTGAGACTTTCGCCGCTGTTGCCTGCGCTTAATTAACCAGCTGGAAATGCATTATTATCATTAGAATTATTAATCTACCGGCATCGGTTGTCGAGCGTTCGAATGCAACGACAATATTGATCGTCGAATATCGCCAAATACGATAACACGATTACGATTGCGCGTTATTCTAACGACGGGACGAGATCGCTGTTGCGCAGGTATCGCGTAGAACGACCGTACGATTCGTTCACCGTTGCGGCACGCCGATTGCACGGTCAAAATTAAGCGGACGCGGAGCGATGTAATTATGTCCGAGTGTCCGTCAACTTTCTGTCGGGCATGAAAAAACGAACGGGCGGCAAAGAAACAAACAGGTATATATATATACACGATCCGCTGCAACGCGCGCGTAGATATCACAACTGCCGCAACTTCGATCGACCCGACGTGGATCGGCTCAATTAAAAGCCTTAAATCTAAAAGCGGATTTGTCCGGGCGACCCAGCGAGCCGGTCGTTCTTTATGCGTTTTCCTGAAGGCACGGGAATTAACGGCCGGCCGTGTTGCACGTCTCACGTCACGGACAGGACGCGCAACACTTTCCACCTGTACGCACAGAGGGATGCACAGAGGCGGTGCGCACAGGTGTACGCGGTCGCACGCAGACCCCTCCATCGCGAGCGCAAAAGCAACGAGACGACGAGGTCCGCCGGGGTTTTTATTAAAATTTACATCGCGAGCTCGCAGCGCGACGTAATAGGGAGACCGCGGGGCCATTTATTAGCGGAAACCTAATAAACCCGTTATTAACTAACATCGGCGTTACCTTAATCAGAGCGCGCGGTTGCGAGAGAAAATTCGCCGGCATTTTCCAAATCCCCCGGCCCGGGCGCGACCAGTCCCGCCCGTCTATTTTTTCACCCTCTTTTCGCTTGAACCACCCTTGCGCCTTTGGTATCTCGAAGCGAAACACGACGGCGTGTCCGACCAAACGATTTTCGCTTTCGAACGTGTCACGAAGATCTCTCTACCTGCGAACGGGGGCACGCGAGGGGTCAATGAAAATTGTTCGCGCTGAGAAGTCCGTCCTCCCCGGAAGCGTCAACGCGTGAAAACCGACAAGCCGAGCGCGTGCACGCGTCACTGCGGAACGTCGAAGCGAGATACAGAACGAAAAATATAGAAACAAAAAAAGAGAAAGAAGAAAGTATCCAAGCCAGTTATTAAAGCCAATATTCGCCGGGCTTCGTCGGGCGATATTACAGCCGGCCGAGTTTTCCCGCAAAATCGCCGACACCGTTTCGTCGCGTAAAACATTTCGATATTTACCCTCGCGCCACCCACCCCCGCTCCGATACGATCCCGACGAACACCGTTCCCGTTGCTGTATCGCGGCCCGGTTCGATACTATAATTTCGGCAATTTAAATGCATGCGCATGCGACACGATCGACACACGGATATCTCTAAACTCGCGTCTACGCGTTACGCGCGTGCCGCACCGACAGCGACGGGATCAACGCGAGATACCGTAATGAATTGCATCGATCCGTTCCTCGACGTTCATGCGCGACGTTTCCGTTTCCGTCTGAATATTTATGCATTCATTATTGCGAAACGCGGCGTCGCCCGTTCGTCCGTTCGGAACGGGTGCACGCGCGTCGTCGGTGCTCGACGGGGAAAATCGAGCCGGGAAACGGGATCGATTCCATGGGAATTTCGCAATCTCGTTACGAACGCGGCTCGCACGCACCTAAATTGTCACAGATTTTATGGGACAGGTAGACACGGGGTCCGACGCAACGCGTACGGCAATCCGGTAGCAGATGTTCGTTCCTTCTTCTTCTGGTAAATAAAATCAGCCGCTTTTGCGCTCTTTTAGGCGCAACGGGGTTTTCAATCGCGTTCCCCGTCAGTGTTCAACAGGGAATAGAAATGTGTATTAGCGCGGCTGCAACAGGAGGGCGGACTCGGCTATCTTCGTTGGCAAACGGAGGAAACGCGTTTCGCACACATTGTCCAACGGAAGTTTGGCCCGCCGAAGTTCTACGGGGACCGCGTCGGGCGTGTTTCAAAACTTGCCACTTAGCTCGACTACTGGCTGAAACGAGCCGGACGACGACCGGCAGCCGTGTTTCGTTTCGGCCCGTTAGAATATTTCACCCGCTGACCTGGAAAAGAATAACGCCCCAGAAGGGGGGAGGACTGTTTTCCGCTGTCTCGGCTCGTCTAATTGAACCGTGAACCGCCCTCGATTTTACTCCGGACAGATTCTTACTGGAATAACAAACCAATTTCTTCAGTCACCGTCGTGTTTAAGAAGCGCAGCCGCATTGATTCCAATACCACCTCGCTACTTCGCGCTTCATCGTCGCGGCCGCGAAATCCTCCTGCAGGATTTTCTGTTCGAATCGCGCGCAAATCCGACGACACCCTTAATTCTCGCCGCGGCGAGAATAATTACACGTGTCCATTGGCGCAACGAATATTATCAAACGTTCGTACCCGCCCGTGTCGTTCCCCACCGGCGGCGAACAATTTTTCTAACGACGCGAATGAATTTTTCAGAAAATCCCACCGCCAGAAGGGTCGTCGAGTCCCTCCCCCTAAAAGCAAGCCACGAACCACCGACGAAATTAAAAAACGGCCGCGAAATCCACCGCGTTTATTGCGCCGCGGGCTGAAGTTCTTCTTTTTCGTTCTTCCTTTTTTTATTTTGCGCGCGCTCGCGTTCGCGGGAAACGTTTGCATTAGGCTTCAGCGTGCAAGCATTATGAGCGTAGACGCGGCGGGAACAAAGGGACAGGTAATAAAGAGCGACGCGGGAGCTGCGAGATCGAAGGGAACAGACGGGACGCCTGTACAATGGGGCATTCGAATACAGGAACAATAGGGTGAATCCTGTCGGGAATCAATTTCCTCCCGGGTCGTCGAAATTACAGCGGCGAATCTACATTTATTTAGGTCCCGCGCAGCACCCAGGTGGGCCACGCGCAAACAATAATCTGGCAATTATGCAAAATTCCCGACCGGTCCCGCCTTTATCGCGGGATTTTCGCGTTTGGTTTACGATTCTACCTTGTGAAAAGAGAGAGAGAGAGAGCGAGCGAAAAAAAGAAGACACCTGCTTCGCATCGACACGTTTCGAACAATTCTGTTCTTTCACCCTCATTTTTCACAGGCTGTCCATCACTGCGCTCATTTTCCTCTCAATCAAAGCTCTCGTTTCGCTGGTCGCGAGACGGCAAAGGGAATTCGTAATTGGCGCTCTCTGAATCTTATAAGCGATCGCGATTCTTCGACCGCACGTAGCACAGGTGACGCGATGCAATTAGGGCGATGCTCGGTCGGATCCGTGCAACTGTCCGGTACTTTGTCTTGCCTCGTCTCGTGTTTTACGCAGACAACATAGCGAATGACGAAAGGAAGTATAAAAGGCGGAAGAAACTGTCCGATATCTCGAACGAATTACCATCGGACAGCGAATATTGTATAATATTGCATATTCTCCGAGGAGGTCCCTCGATTTCGCCCGTTTCAATACCCGAACTATAATTAAAATAAAACAGACTCCCCAGGCAAGGTATTAAATTTGTCCACGCGTCCCGATCGGATTGTAATTACCGGTCATTCGTCGTTTCCCCGAAGCACGTGTCCGGCAAACACACCTAATTTATTTGAACATCGAAACCGAGAACCGGTGTCCAGCCACTCGGACGAACGAGAAACCCGGCGAACAAATGGCGTCACGTCCGGCAATTATTGTTCCGCGCGATCCAATTATAATTCCAATTTTCGCGATATTTGCCGTTAAACACGAGAGATCCGTGCTGCGGGCGCCTAAGACTGTCGTCTGCATCGTCCCTTATTTAAGGAAACGAAGAAGAGGAAGAGGAGGAGGACGAGGAGAATGCGTGCGAAGAAAGGGATGCTGCGAAAATTAAGTATATCGCAGTATTACCATAGAAGATAGAAGTTTCCGAGCGCGGAGAGATGGCGAAATAATTATTTCCCATTAATTAGATTCCGCGAGGCAATTGTCTTCTCGATGTTAATTGCGCCGAGTCCGAGGTACGATTTCAAATTTTCCACGATAATTGAACGACGCGCGGCAAAAAGGAGAGGCGGAAGAAATTTTTAACGACTCGATCGAGGGGAACGGAGAAAACCGGGATTCCCCCGAGAACAGAGTCGTCGAAAACGAACCGCCGAATACGTCGGATTCTTGGCGAGCGAACGATAAAATACGAAATTTTAATGAATTCCCCTTTCAATGGGGCACTTACGGCCACGGTGTTGCGGGGGAAATCACGGCGGCAGTGATTTTAAATATCCCTCGGATATCTCGTCCGATTCGCGAGAACGAACGAAACGAACCATTTGTAAGTGAAATTGCCGGTCGAATCTATTCGTCGACCAAAAATATTCGTCGAACATTTCGAACGACGACAGATCGCCGCCACGAAAATAATTTGCACGAACCCAATTCGCGCCGGATACATGTTTTTCTCTCCAGCGTTAGACCGCGCGAGCACACCATTTCCACATTTAACCAGGCACGACTCGCAAAGCCAATAAATTCCCGAACTGCCCGCCACCCCTCCGCGCCCCTTCGTAAATAATTCCCCGTAACCGATAATCCGAATAATCCAATAACGTAAAAACAGCACCGAGGAACGCGCCGTTAAACCCATAGAAAATATCTACCGCCCCGTTGAATCTCGTCGAAAGCGCCCCCTCCCATCTACCCGCTTATTTATCAACGATGCAACGAGCTTCCACCCGGCGTGTCTTCCGGCCCGAAAGCGACACCTCGCACGTCGGATAATGCCGAACGCGTAATTGTCGCAATTGTCGCAATTGTCGCAAAGGCGAACTCTGGATCGAACGTTCGTTTCGCATGGTGTCTGTTGCGCGTACGACAGAATTCCCCAGGCACCGCGGCCCATGAAACGAGGATTCCCGGTCAGTTGAAAGGGATTCTCGATCGCTGATCCAGCTACGCGATCGCGTTTGCATCGATAACCGGCCGATTCGAAGCTACTTATTGTTAGATAATGTATCGCGGCGCAAATTCTACGACGGATCGTTGGATCCTCGAATACGGTTACATGTACGATACATATTATATCGGGGATGGAAGACCTCGTTCGAGCCCGTGGGGGGATATTTCTCCTCGTTAATGGTGTATTCATTAAACGTGCGCCTCTTTATCTCGTTCGACGTTCGTAATGGGAAAGGGGACGGCGATTTAACCGGGGGGGGGTAGCAATGGAACGTCGACGATTCGAAGGGGACGTTGCGAAACGTTTATTGACTTGACTCGTTGATCCGAATCTTTATGGTCCGAAGTTCGAATCGGTTCTTTTTTTGTTGTACCTTACGAGTACTTTAACTCGTACTTGGTAAGTAAAATAAATGACGAGCGATTACGAGATTGATTGACGAGGGTCAGTTGTGCGCCCTGTTATAAGCGGATGGATACTAATGCAACGCGATGGAAACACCTCTTTTTCGTACACCTGTAATAACAGTTTTCGTTTCGATTCTGTACAATTAAAGATAATGCCACGCACTCTCGAACGTCGTAAGATACAAAAGTCGCGGATCTATTCGTTCGTTTCTTTCTACCGCGTCGATCGTACTCAGTCCTGCGAGTCTCCGTGAGAGACAAGGGGAAGGAATCACGTAGGTTGCATCCGAGGTAGCGAAGTGTCAAAGAGGGTTTACATGCTGTCGTTGTCGCTAGTTTAAATCTACTTTCTTTGCCGGCTCGTTCTTGACAAACTTCTTCGCTCTACTCGTGCACCGAGTAGCTTATGCTCACAGCTAGATGTAAAGGGACACAAGTGCCACCTACTCCGTTCGTGCAAGTCAGACCTGCTTGCCGGACACGAAGACTCGAAAGAAAGGAAACGAAACGGGAGGAGAGCTGTCCGCTACACGTTAGAAACGCGATACTGTATTATTTCGATTAACTGTTGGAAATAATAGGGAACATTGCGCAAAAATGCGGAGAAAGATGTATTAAAACAATGGAGAACTATTTTTAATGCTGGCAAATAAAAACATTACACAGGAATTATTTTGCAAAATATTTCTTAGAAAAGTTCAATTAAAGTGTAACGAATTTCTGTAATATATGTTTAAAGTGATTCGCCAATTCTTGTTATCTTTGCACATTGCAGCAGGAAGATTCACGTGAACCGAAATTATCATTCCGCCTTGTATCTTTTCAATTCTTTTTAATGGACATCCCTCTCCCGTTCTCGCCGTTTCCCCCGTTCCCCGTCATCTCTGTTCATCCCGAAGGGCCGTGCAATTTCATTTATACGATTTCCCGGTGCCGGCCTATTCGTATCCTCGCGAGAAGTATCCCGAATGGAATTCCAGACAAAAGTCAAAAAAACTAATTATCCAAGGGGATGGGGGATAAGTTCGAGGCGGTTGCCGGCGATGAAAATTCACGAGAGTTCCGCAACAGCTTATGGAAAACGGGATTGTTTCGCTCAATGGAAACTTGCCGTACACTTTCAGCCAACTCCTGATAAAAGGCCGGCCCCGTTTCACTTCGATGAAATTCCAGGGAGAAATTGAACAATTACTCGACGACGGTGTTGCTCCGCGTTTCAACGAAATGTTCGAACGATCGCCGATAAAAAAAGGGGGAAGAAACGGTTCCCGAAAAAAAAAAAACTACGAATCAAGCGTCTCGCGAAAGTGTTCGATTGAATGAACCGAGCATAATCGAGCCCCGTTTGTCCGCGGATATTATCGCGGAAATTATCGCGGAATTTCTGATCAAGGTACACGCGGGGGGGGAAACGGTAATTAACGCGTCTACGAAATTAGTAACTCACGGGGCGAAGTTCGCCAGGTATCAAAGTCGAATCCGATGCGCGACGATGCCCGGATAACGGAAAGGGTTACCGCCGGCTCGTTAGCCTAATGATTGCACCGACTTCCGTCGAAACGTGCAACTTAAACTCGACGGAAACTTAGCCCCGTTTCCGCGGCCGAATAGTGCGTTCGTTGACGATAATGAAACGCCGATTAACAGGTTACTCGTTTACGTCGATTCGCCCCGGTAATAACGGGAAACGAAACAGTTCGACGCGCCGTTTCCCCCGACCGGAAACGCGAACAATTCCCACCCGGGATCCCGGTATTCGCATAAGATCGCTGTCCGATTTTTGTCGCGCAACTCCACTGACTATTACGATCATTTTGTTGGTATTATTTGCATCGAATTGGAAGGGAAATGTCGCATTCGCTTGCTAATCGTTTTGTCAGCGAACTATTCCAATTCGACCGCGGTTTATTAATATTCTCGTTGCGTCTCCGTTCTGCGGATACAGTGAAAGATGTTCGAATTGAAAGTAACAAAGACTCACCTCGACGACGTAATGAAGCCCCGAAAGCGTCATTCTGGCCACAGAATCTTTTCGTCTGACCGGTTGCTGCCATCTTCTCAGTGTAACGCCCTGTACAAAACGTTCGTTAATTCGTTTTAACGCAATTGTGTAACACGTCCCGGTCACAGAGTTTCACGTAGAGAAAATATATACGTATATATTTTAAACAGGAGCAAAAGAAATGCATGGTAGCCGGAAAAACGCGTTCATTGAAATTCCGCGGACGGATGAAGCGGAATTTCGCTTTTAATTAGGGAAATCAAACACAACTAAGCCGGATTCGTTAATGAAAATCGACGCATCAAAGGGAAAATGCCTCATTCGCTTCGCGACCGATATTTCTTCATGCATTAAACGAGATTACACGGTGCCTTAAATTTCGAGTTGAACGACAAAAATAAAAAAAAAAACAACAAGAAACCGGAGACATTCATTAATCCTGATGAAATTCCGATAAAGAGAATCCATCGATTCCCTCCTTCTGCAGATTAAGTTCCTTCTGGATTACACGAGCTCGCCAAGTGTGTCGCGTCTCTCTCGCGAAAAGCTTTTCACGGGAATCATTTCACGCCTGCATGTAACTGTTCAGCAAATGAAGTATTACATACTTCTTCTTCTTATAAGTATCAATTAATGTTAGCAAGATAGATCGCCAATGAAGCCGAGAGAAACGCGTCGAACTTTGCGCCGCCGATTTCAACGACTTCGAAAGAGATTAACCGGGGGAACGATCGCTGTTCAAGAAACGCTTGACCGCGAGTTGTCTGACGTTCCGCCCGTAAACGTGAAAACTTAATAACCGACGAACTTACTTCCGGCACCTCCGTAGTGTCCGGCACGTCCCTTGTAATATCGGGATCCGGTGGCCTGTGTTCCGGAACAAGGGCACCGTACTTCCGCGACGCCATTCTTCGCCTACGATCCAGCCATCTCTGTCTCTCCGTTGCCTCGGATTCCTCGTCCACGCCGAAAAACTGCGCTGTCTCGCGTCTGATGTAACTGAGCACGCAGAAGACGGTGATAAATTCGCGTGAATTCGTTCGAATTTGCAACAACGATTCACTCGACGACACGTATTTGTAACTGGCCGTGTCCACGGATGAATTTGAAAATTTGGACACTAATTTGGAACGAACTCGGTGTTCCTCGTAATGTCTTTGGCGCAATTTTATTCGCGACGAACGGAAATAAGTATGAAAGTGTAATGAAGGGGTCAACTAACTTCCTGATTGCCTCGGTGCGACTCATGCTTCTTCTCAGTCTGGGTTTCTGTGTACCAGGTGCGCTGGAAGAACTGGCCACCTGAACGACTGGCCTGGGACCAGTCGGCGCTGATATACTTCTGGTGATACTGGGCCCCGTAGCTGTCCCAGCAACGGCACAGCCGGTTGCCAACGGTGCCGCGGCCGTGGTGGTGATCGTCGTGGCTGCCGTTGGGTCCGTCGGCGTTGGGCCCACGCTCCCCACCGGATACAAACCGATGCTCTGGCCATTTTCCCCGTCGGGCGCGTTCGTCGAAACCGTGGATGTTCCGGTTGTGCTGGATCCCGGCGACGGTTGCCTGGAAAAGTAATACCGAAGCACTGGTTTAGCTCGGCGCAGCGAGTGGTATGTACAGAAATGTCGAGAAATCGAAATTTGGCTCGAACGAGTACAGACATGTTATACAAAGAAGCATCTTTCTCTTCGCATAGATCCGTGATCGGCGATTCAGGAATGAAACAAAGAAACGCCCAGGATAACTCGAAACTCGATCGACCGAAGGTAGGCAGCAATGTTTCGTACCTGGTGCGACCCAGAATCTCGTTAACGATCGCGTGGAAACGATTAAAAAAATACGCGTCGAGATGCACGGCCGCGGCGGTGCAAAAAGAAGCTTTTCCCCCGTCGAATCGGAAATCACGGTGGCGTTGAAACGTTCCCGTGCCTGAATGTGCATGGGTTATGAACCCGGCGACGTAATCCCGTCGGCGGCAAAGGTGAAAAAGGAGGCGCGAGCCCTGTCCAACCGTCGGGGTAGTAGCCGAAAGTGGCGATGAGCCTCGGTCTCCGCCTGTGTACAGGACCAGCCGCGGGACGGGGCGAACTTTTCAATTTTATCTGCCTCTCATCTATTCATGACTCGTTGGTTCCGTGTCTCGGCATTCTTTCAAGGGATTCGCCGGGGCGCGCGTCGTGTCGCGAAGCTCGAGAACAATCGGGCAAGCTTTCGTTCGCCAACGAATGCCCGACGAACGCGATACCGCGATACGCGGACGTCGAAATTCGGACGACTTCTCGCCGGTGGGAATCCGCGGAATCGAATTCTGTGCATTCGGGAACGTTGTTCCCTCTTGGAGAGTTCGATTCTCTTTGCGGCGTGGACTCGAGACGCCTCGGGCATAATTGTGGATGGCATGAAAGTGATATTTTTTCGCAGGCCAAGCGACGAGAGATTCGAAATTGATTCGCGACGACGCGATTTTGTTGAACGTTGTGAAAACTGCGCGCAATATTAATCAATATACTCGCTGTGTATACAGCCGAACTGCTGCTGAGAATAGGAGGAACAACTTATTTCGATTTGCTTCGGGACGGGCGATACGAACACGTCGACGTCAGGACACCAACTGAGGACGTTTTCACCTGTACGCCTCGGTGTGCACACAACGTATCACTGCACCCCCTTATCACGCGTATTACAATCCCTTTAAATCACCGCCGCGCGACGATTTAAAAATGATTGTTTCAAAATTACTTTCGTCCCGCGACAAAATAATTCTATTTTAACCACGCTTTACTTGTACGCTTCTTTGCCGCGCAGCATGCAGGCGCGCGTATGTGCACGCTGCTTGGCTTTTATTCGGATGAACGTCGAATGGACGACCAATGATGTGCGCCGAAAGAAAACGAGGTTCAATGCGGAGGTTCTAAGATCGTCTAAAGTGGATATAATCGCAAGGCCCGCTCGAACAAATTACACGAACTTCCGTCGGATGTGTGCACGGGAAAATCGCGCTCCTTTGATTTCCCCTCGTTAACGCGTTCAATATTTGTTCACGCTTTATAGAGTTTTCTGTGTGACTTCTGCCTTTCTCGCGTGTACTTTATGCCCGGTGCTCGCGCAGTTCAAACTTGTTAACAAACACCGAGAGCTTCGCCACGCAATTACGAGGAATTGTCGTGCACGACGCGCCGCGACGATCCGCGAATTATCTCGATAAACGTTAAAAACGAAATTTCCCGGCTGGATGTTTCGCGGACGAGGTAACGTGTCAGAATCGCGGACCCGTTCGTTACAATTTCATGGAAAAGAACCTCCAGATGTTTAATTACCAAGCGTGCAAGTGGATCGCGCGAAATTGACCCTTTAACTTGCAGCATCGGGGGAGGTTCGCAGGTTGAGGCTCAAGATAAACTGGTGGAAAGCATGACGGGGGGTAAAGAGCGAAAGAAACGAGGCGAAAAGCGGCACCTGCCGCCCCGAAAACCCGGAGAAATGGCCCGTCGTCTGAACGCATTGCTCTTTACTCGAATATTCCCCTCGCAGAGAACACAAGATTCTACTTAATAAATGACACAGGCGTTTCGTGTCCGCTATTTCCGAACTTATCGACGTTCATAGATGAGGCACAGGAGCAATGCGGGCAATAAATAAATTCGCAAAGATATTATTATCATCATCGCCGCATTGTGGAAAAAAGGAGAAGCGAATCGACGACGTTTCGGAACGAGTATCGCCGAGCTGGCGAGAACGAATACCGCGGCCGGCAAACGAGAAACCGTGGAGGGGAAAGAAAAATACGACGGACAGAGACGTAATTGTGTCTCGCGACAATAAAACTCTAATATCCGGTCGTGGAAACGAGGTGTGCGCGATGCACGGCTCACTTTTCCCGGCTGGAACGTCGGGATATACGAACAGGGCGCAGAAAGCGGAAGGAAATTGGCGGACGATCGTCGAGCTTCCCCGGTAAATTCTCCTTTCTGTTTGCTGAAAAACCCTGCTACACCATGCCCATCGCGCTGCAAATCTTTTTCCGTCAAACCCGCGGCGATTCGGACCTTCCCGTGACACGGAATCGCCGCTGCGAGATTCTCTTTGGCGTAATAATGCTCGACAATGCAAAGCTGTCGACGTAATCGACGATAGAAAGGGGAGTAAATTAAAGTTGCACGGTACACACAGATAACTGTCGCAACTTGTTCGATCGAATCAATTCTTACGATTGTACCGTGTGGATTCTTTCATTTCGGCCCGCGACGCAAATAAAGATTATTTTTCAACAAAGAGACGCGAGAAACTGAAACTTCGTTGCATTCGACCGCGAACGAAGAGAAAATAATAATCAAAACGGGCTCAGGATCATTTCGTTCGCAACAATTGTAATTGCAGTTGCCGATTAATGCTGATAGAGAACTCTTTCGGCGCGTGGCACCGGAAGCTCGTTGCATGTACAGCTTCGTGGTACGAGCTTTTTTTCCCCCACGGCGAATTTTATATTAACGTAGCAGCCAAGCGGTTCTGCTTTCAATTTACGTACGTATCGGCGTGGACGCTCGTATCCTCAGAACTTATTACGAGAATATCAGAACTCTCCCTGTTATCTCTGTTTCGGTCTGTCGTTGCGGATTTGAAAATGTTCGACGCTCGCATCGTATTAGTTTCCTTGCAACTGTAGCGATTAATTATCAATATCGTAGCGTAGATTATTGAGAGTCAACTTTCGTCGAGCAACAATAAATTAACTTTTACGAAATTATGTAGCATTTGCAAGTATTGTCTGCATGTACATTGATCGATTAATCCAGTCGCCGGGATTGTATGTCGGCACTGATATCGATAATCGTTCGCTACGTACACAATCCGTTTCGTACTGTGAATGCAATTATACCTTCACATAATATTAGCTTCGATTAGGCTTCCATTATAAGTAAATCAACCGGACTATTGGTACATGAATTACCCTGCGTTAATTACGGGGGGAGAGGGTGGGGGTGGGATAAAGACGAAAGATCGATTACCGGGATAATTCGAGAACCGTTCAGTTTAACGTGGTGCAACGGCGAATTTTGCTTCTGCGCAGCATAAATAATGCATGATCTTCGATTACCAAAACATGTATACGTGTAATAGGTTAATTAAATTGCCAACGGGTGATTCAATTGGCAGCGTCGATTTCCAGCACAATTACCAGTATAGCAGAAGGTGAATTAATATTTACAAATTTCTCGGACCTATAAATTCGAGAGTTCGATCAAACATCGAATGCAATAATTCGTGCGTCGAATGTTTCGAATCCAAGAACAGTTTGAACGATTAAAGTACAGCCTCGAAAAATCGTTTCATCCCAAGCGGCGAAGGTTTCTTGATAAACTTGGCCATTAACTCCGAAACTGGAAATGAGTATCGAGGTATCAGCATTTAATTTCCGGTCTGCGCGACCGTAACGAAACGAGACTGCCGCGACGTCCAGATGCATTTACGTCGTAACCTCGGCAGATAGCTGGCGTTCGACGCGACGAATGATAATTCTATACAAAACCGACAAGAATCACACCGATACCGAATACCACAAGCAAAAATTACCACGAATTGAAAATATTTTTTCCGATGTAATTGGCAATTACCCTTTGGTGATGTAAAAATTCTCTACAAAACATGCAACTAATGAAATTCGAGGTCGAGAACGAGAATCATTCGCATCCTCGAAAGGGCGAAAATAATGAAAAGCGTTTTTCCCCGTCAATGGGTCGAGCGAACAGTTGACCAACCCGGGCTCGTAATTTCTCGCCCCGATAAAAGTTCGCCGACGCTGGCAACTGACGCAAACGGAGAAGAAAAAAATAAGAAAGGGAACAACAGGAACGCGAGTACACGCGAAAAAAAGAAAACCTGCGGGAACTTTGATATTTTCAACCCGGTGCTCTTGAAGACGTTGTTTTATTGCCCGGAGTTTTACTTAACCCCGTGTTCCTTCGCTCGTCCCACTTTTTCTTTCAGGGGCGGGGACACCACGGGCTGTGCACGTCGCTCGCACGAACCAAGATTTTTCTCGGCCGTCCGCCTGCTTCGAGGGAAATCGTCCGGTCGCGACTTTTGGAAACGGCGGGAACGAGAAGCGGCGAAGCGTTTCGAACGGAAAAGCTCCGCGGAAAATTTCCGCCGGCCGAGTACCGCCACTCGTCCCGTCCTCGCGGCGTGACGTGTCGTGTGTCAATCGCGCGAGCAGGCGGAGCGGCAGTTAGAAAATAAATAGGAAGAAAAAAAAAAAAGGAAAAAACAGAAAAAGAAAAGCGACAAGTGGGTCAAGTTGTCGCGCGGGCCTCGCGCAAAGTGCAGTCATTGTTACACGAAGGAGCGGCCAAAGCTCACGAAATAAGTGTCTTTAGAATTTCTGCCAGCCGGAACCGTGGGCCACGGAGGAGGAGGACGAGGAGGGCGAAAGGAAAAAAAAAAAGAAGGAAGGAAGAGAAAAAGGGGCATGGGGGAGGGGGAAAAAAAGAGAAAGAGATCGTAACTGGAACGCGGCGACGACGAGTAGAAACGGTCGAGGGGCAGACATTCGGTGAATTATACGCCCGCGCCTTTCACCATTTTTCGAGGGCGCGATCATTATAGCCAATTAAGAAAGCACCGGGGGATAATAAGTTGGCGCGGGTGGGGTACACCGTTGGATTGATCCAGCTCGATGGCAACCCGTGGATGATAATCGTGGAAATGGAACGTCCGTGGTACCGGTGGAAATATTGTTTCCGAGCGAAGAAACGTATGAAATTGTTCGCCTTCTATTCTAACGAAACTGGCCACCGTACCCCATTGGCCTTCGTACCGAAACGGCCGAAACATCTCCCCTTGGTCAAGAAGCGCCCGCAAAATTTGCGTTCCGCGCAAGGGTTGGCCGAAGTAGCGCCCAATAAGTCATCGAAATCCACGGAATATCGGAATATCGTAGCGACCTATGCCTGAAAGGACAAAACGAAGGGGAGCCATGGAATACGCACAGTATATATATGTATTCCGTGCGCGGTGTTAAAAGCGAAAATGAGAAATACCATTTTCGCCCTTCACGACAGGGTGCCGCGTTGCAGCGGGGCATCATTACCCCACTCTTTCCGTGACCATTAGCTCGTGAAACCGGCGTTTTCCAGCGGACGACCCATCAAGCAACCCTCATCGCCCGTTATCGAGGGTGAGTGGGGAGACGTTTTGCGCGCGCGCGAACAAACCGCTCTGGAAAAATTCGTTTTTGATTATTGCAATTATTGGAAATTATCGTGCCGAAAAGGATATCGATATCGGTTCGATGTTAGGTGCACCCTGGTTCGACGCTTAATACTTGTCATCGACGGGCGGATTAAAAATAAGCATAGCTGTAAAAATGATACGGCTATGGAATTTTAATCTGACGCGATGAAAGTTGTTCGACGCGCGATTTTGGATGATTTTTATTAAACGCATTCAAATATATTTCCCTATTATTCGCAAATTGTGCGAGGCGAGAATGAATTATCAAATCATTGCTGCGATACTTCGACTAGTTGGATATTTCGGCGATCATTGCATGCGCACGTAAAATGATGCGTAAATACAGGCCTGATAATGTGCCATCAAACGCTTGCACGTTTTTCATTCGGAACGTTTCTAACTCGTGGACCGTCCGTTCGATATTTTTTTTCTTTCTTTTCTTCTTTCCCCGTTCGTCCAAACCCGTACTCTCTGTAACATTTTATACAGCGTACACACGCGCTCAGGTGCACACGTATGCGTCGCGCGCAGAAGATGATACGTTGAAAAGGAATATTAAACCGGAACGTTCGTCGGCTTTTTAACGAAGTCACGCTCGTAACTATTTTTATTGCGCGAGCTGTTTGAAAGGGCAGATTTCCGTGGCGCATGGAAATGTATTTTCGCGTTTTTCACGGCGAGTTAGAGTGGCATAAAAAATTGCAACTTTTACGTGCCCGTTGACCGACCCGACGTCAAAGTAGAATGATACATACCCACGCGTAACGCGGCGCGTTACAACGAGCGTGTCTCTCGGATTTCCAACCGGTCGGAGAAAAACGAACGTCCGTCGTTCTCCGACGAGGTGAAATCGCTTTAATCAACCTGCAATCAATTCGTTTCAATCGGCGCGAAACTTTCCCCGTTTGTTCCGCCCGCGAAACCTCGCCGCGTTCGGTTGGTTATTTGAATTAAGTACCCCCGTAACCGGGAGCGACGCGCGACAATTTGTCGCAAAAATTGTTGCCGTCGATGCGTTTCAAAGTCGTTGCAGTTCGCGTTTTTTCCCACCCCCCATTTCTTCGATAATGAAACACCTCGCCCAGGAATGGTAACCGTTACACGTCGAGTCGTGTAATTATAGTTGATTAACGCGCGCGACACTTTTTCACCATGAGATTCGCAAGTAACGATAAACGCGATGCGGCCATTAACTGCGCACACCTCGGATATTATTTCGCTACCTGCACGCACACGCGAATTTCCCTTCTTTATGTTCCTCTAGGCCCGCGGTGAACATTCGCGATTCCGCGACCGTTCGCCGGTTCACCAGAGTACAAACGACGACGACAATAACGATAATCCAAAGTGAACCAACGGAACCGGCTGTCCCTCGCGCGCTCTATTATTCAATAAGATACGAAACACCTGTTCCCGTAAAATTCAACATTCCATTATCGATGCATTAAACGAAACGCCTGCAACGTGCGAACAACACACGTATCGTAATGGAAATCGACACGAAATTTATTCTACATACATTTCGCGCTGCCAGTTCGACGCTAAATCAAACATCGAAACTCCCCCTTTTAATATAAACAACAAATAAACCATTCTCTTTGCTCATTCGAACATCAAAATTCCTCTGTCCGATGCATCTCCCGTGCGAATTTTAAATTGCCAACGAAATTCCGTTATTCACCCCCGAAACTGTCTCGCGAGCTCTACCTGTCGATCGCGCGAAAAGGTGCAACGATGATTGCATTTTTCTAATAATATTCTGAACAGAGGGTTCGCCAATTCCGTGCTTATCGTCCGTGGACGATCGAATGTGTCTTCTATACTGTCATTATTTCGTACAGTCCGGAACCCGGACATTTTCACGGGCTCCCGTTACGTTTCGGCCGGACAGGTGAACGTGTTCGCAAAGTGGTGCTGATTAAGTGGCACCGTTAGCGGGTGGTGCTTGAATAACGAACATAATCATTAGTAACGGAAGCAGTTTCCGGTACTCCCGCTAATAACCGGCTCGCACGCGATCGTAATTATTATTTGCGGCTTCGGGACGGCCGTGTTAAGGTGCGCCGCAGGTAGCCGCGCTATCAATCGCGTCTGCGATAACTAGGGGGAGACAGTAAATGCCGGGCGAAATGCGATCCGTCTGGCAGAAAAAATTTCTAACGGTTGCTCGACTCGCGTTCGTTTGCCCCGCTCGTGATCGAATTATCGCGTATCGTCGGATCGATTGTCCCTTTTGTCCGCCTCGTAAGCTCGACGCGACGGCGTAGATTCGATTGTCTCGATATCTCGTCCGGCTTGTCGCATTATCGGCGGAATTCTTCAGGCAAATCGGAACCGTTGTTAGACGTTGCGCGCAGATCGGACTTTCTTCGAAACATTTTTAGTGTTCGCGGAACGCCTCGGAACGCACGTTTCCGCAATATTTGCAATTGTACAATGGAGGGAACAACGCTCGCGATAATATTTCAGAGTTTTTCGAATGAAATATCGCGAAACGTCTGAAATATCGCAAAGTTCATGGAAATACGTTTCTCTATTCCGCGGGGATCTATTTAAGAATAGCTTCCTGTTATATGGATACCGAAAGTGGCACGGGAATTTTATTAAAAAATGTTTCCTCCGCGGGCAAAGTTTCTCGCCGTAAATATACGCTCCATGTACCACTTAATGTTCGAATACCTTGAGTGCACCGCAACAAAATTACATCTCCGCGGAACGTTCAGCCTCGATAATAAATCGATCGAGACCTAAACAAATTTTCTCACCGATTGCACCAACAATACCGACGAGTATCTGAAAACAAACGACGATGCACGCATTATCGATCGAAAAGGGGGGAGCTTGGCTTGGCTTGGCTCATTGTTGCAATCCGGCAGGATGCTCCGACCCGATCAATGGAAATTGACAAACGTCCTGCGACCAGCAGGGAAAAAGAGATAGCGGCTGGATTAAACGCGATAACATTGTCAAAGTGTCCGACGACGAGGAGCTCTGTTAAGTTCAATATGTTAGTGGATAAGCTCGCCTCCCGAAAATATCGGATACCAGATAAGTGTCGCGGAGAGAACAAAGGACGATGCCTCGCCCATCGGATACGATACAATATTGCTGATATCCAAGAAACGGGAAACACGACCCAAGTCGAACTCTATCCGGCATTCATCGTCAATATCGACCCTTTTGTCCGTCGTTTCGTTCAATTTTCACTCACTTAGCGGACCGTCTGTCAACGGTTTCACGGTACTGTCGTGGCGATTCATATGAGGATTTCATGAAAATCGACCTTTCTGCACCTTTCGTTCGTCAACGCGTGTTACGTCGAGCGAGATCCGCCATCCCCTGGAACCGTCCTTCGTTGAACATTCGACCCGCCGAATAAATACGTGTTCGCGAGAGTTCAGTGAAATTCCGGACGGTCGATATTCGACGATCCACCCTTGGAGTACCCTGGTGCATGCCGCGACTGCCAAGGACTCGCGTGCAAGTATCAAGGGGAATTTCGAATGCGTCGACTCGAAGCTCGTCGAACGGCGCTCGAAATTTCTGTCACGCGTGACTCCTTCCCCGATCCATCTTTATTATCGGGCCAATGGAAAGTCTGGCGCGGACCTTCCGCCTGGCGGCGGAGAACCGACAAGGATTCGACACGGTGCGACGCGATACGTGCGTCGTGATTCGATTCTTCCCTTCGTCCGCCGGTTTCCAGGTCGTCGTTGCCCTTCCCTATTTCCCGGTGAAAATTTCACCGGGCAGCCCGGTGTCCCGTCGCTTTGTACACGAAACGGTGACGAAGAACGATAGCGCCCGGGAAATTTAATTCCACGTATTTGCTTGCGTTGCTTGAATTTCGAGGCAGCTGTGCTTGCTAAAAATGTATATATATATATATTCACCGTCTCTCAGTAAATACGGATGTGCAATGATAATCAGTGCTATACGGTTCGAGTTGACGAATGTAAAATAATTCCCTCGGATGCACGCGACGCGAGGGAGCTCGGGGTTAATTTCACTCTGGTCAAGAAAGTCCGTCATGCACTCCTCGCCTCGGTCGCCGCTTACGTCCATGTTACATATCAAATCCGTCTCGGGGAGCCGTGTTTACACGGACGCCACTCCGATAAAGTGGCGGCGGATGGAGGAGATCATGCAGGCCGGGCCGGGAGCTCCGGTGTCTCATAAATCATTGACGGTATCATTCGTGAAAGTGGACCAGACCGTAAGATATTGTCAAGGAAGCGGAAGCTCCGTTCCGTCACGATTGTGCTTATCCTTGCTCGATATCAATCCCCGCGCACACCCGATAGAATCATAGAATCATGCTTCCGAGAATCAGTTTGATATGTCCGACGGTCAAAAAAAATTCAGCCCGAGAAACATTTCCAACGGTAAAAAATATTCGCGCCGGCCGATCGGAATACAAATTATCCTCGTTTCCCGGGAAATTAATCGCGACCGATGAACGTCAGTCGATTCGAGTGTCGTCCCGGAAAGATCGACAGTGGTTTAGTCGCTCGATCGTGAAACGCGATTTTCTCCGTCGCGATTCCGGCTCGCGACGACTCGCCACGTCGCCGCGGAGCGCACAACGGAACGACGAGCGACTGACAAATAACGTTGACATTCCGCCGGACGACGGGATCGGGTTTTTTTTCTCGTTTCAAATCGAAACGATATTCCACGGCGGTCGAACGGTCGCGGGTGAAAAGTAATTTGCAAATCAATGAAAGTTTAATCATCGATCAAGCATCCCCCGCTCGTTGCTCATCGCCGCGCACAAACACCGTTAATACGTTTTCCAATATTTGCCCGATAATGCCGGAACGGACGGGGCAGATTTTCGAAGCGCAGCGATCAAATTTAAAGGGCGGCCGCGACGAATTTCAAGCGTCGCCCGTGAACTTTAAAGCTCGACCATGGCGTACGATTGACACGATTCGCCGGGGAATCGAGGCGATGCTGATTGGAAAGTGATTTACTACGGGCACATTTTAATTGCCCGGGTGAAAGGTCGAAGGCATTTCGGACGTCGTTGATGCGGCATCGACGATTTTATTTTTAAGAGGGTCGAGACGAAGGTAAAACGTTCCAGCCGATTGTTCCTCGGTCTTGGTAGAAAACAAATCCGACCCCGCGAACAAAATACTCGGATACGATATTTTACGCCGACTATGCCGCTCATTAGATAATCCGTAACTCGGAGATGTGGCTCGCGTGAGAAGAGTGTGTCGCGTGACTCGAATGGAAGTCACGCTCGTTTCATGCGAGCCAAAGTACCCTGAAAACAGTTCCACTCCTCTGTTACAGTGTTACACGTTTCCTCCGATGGCATCTAATATAGAATACATGATAAACCGTGGCCCCGTGAAACCATTAATATTTAATCCGTTTGCCCGTATCGCTACGTGCCTGTTACACACGACGCACGTGGTTCACTGGCAATCGACCATCGAAAATTTACTCCGCCAATCCTTCCCCATCCTATTGCCAGAACGAATTCGTTGAACAATAAAAGCTGGCTGGCCACGGCAGCGTTGGTGCACATTAAAATAAAGAAATCGCGAGGCATCGTTTCAGATGCAATTGAACTGGCTATTGTTTATTATTCGTCGATTTTCCAATATCTCAGTTTAGCCATGTATCCTCTGTTATACTCAGCGCGATTAAAATTTACTTTTGCATACCGAACCTCGCCCATTTGTCCCAAACAAATTCTACTTCCCGTACTATCTCGCGTCTCCTGCGACGAAACTATCCCTCATTCGCAACATCATGATATCTGATAAAGCCTCAATGCCTGAGCCTCGATAATCGGATAACAAAAAAAAACCGGAACGAAAAACCGTAAGAAAAGTCATCCACCGAAACGCTTCGAATCCAAGCGAACCAATTTTCCCCGGGGGACGTCAATTAACGCTCCAATAGCGCGATCCTAGTGATCGACCGACGGATATAGTCTCGCCTCGAAGAGGACGTTAAACTGTTGTCTCCAAGGGCCCGGTGTAGCGGGCAGCTCGTTCGTCGTCGTGCCGCCACGTCGAAAGCGACTGAAGGGGCACAGAGTCGTCGAGGTCTCTCGCGGCATGAACAGCCGGGGCGATTGACCCGGCTGACCTGACCCAGAGTTGCCTCGGTGCCGTAGTCGGCCGAGAGGGATCGGGCGTAATCGTCGCGGTTCGGGCTGACTCGCGTCGGACCCCACCACCGCGGCAAGTGGAGTCGCTCGATATTTGCGCGGACGCGCCACCAGTGCCTATTCTACTTGTCGACCGGACGGGTAGTCGGGCAGGGTATTGCGCCTGGCGCCGCCGTGCCTGGCGATCTGCTGAGTCGGAGAGGTCGCAGAGCACGTCGACGGACCCGAGAATGTTTTACGGAATTTTGGATAACGGCGTGGATGCTGTGAATTCGACGAACGCGGAAAATCGGAGACGCGTGAATCGCGTTGAATCGCGCGGCTCATTGTCAGAGGGACACGGGAAACAATGTATGCGCGTGCTTTGAAAAGTTTCGCGAAGCGTTCGGATTTCTCCAATGTCGGTCGGATCCGAGACGATCGATGCGGGGAATCAATTGTGGTGGTTGACATGTATACATGAGGTCTGTTTTTCTTTTTTTAAGAAAAGAATTGAACGGGGCCGCGAACGATTCGAATAATCGAACGAAATTCGATATTGAATTGTAGCGAATCGCCCGACGTTGAATTAATGAAAATTTGAATCATCATAGGACACGTCCGCAAAGCTTTGACGAATCGAAAGGAGACACTGCGAACTCCTTTTTCCTCCTCAATTGCAGTATTCTACGTTCGCGAAATCTACCCGGCTGGAGGCACCAATTCGCACCAGTCTCGGTCTCGTGCTATCAACGAAAGCGACGTGCCATTAACGCGGCATTAAAGCTGAATACCCGCGACTTTGGAAATTTCCTATTCGACGCACGTACAAAAGTTAAGCACGCCCGGGGCTTAACTTCGCCTACAATCCAATTTTCCAACTTTGTATATTTCATGCCGCGTTACTGTTGCACGGCCCCGCATCGCCAGTTTGTCGTATTTTCCGCGAGTTTCCACCCGTCTGCTATTATTACAGTCGTTTTCCCTTTTCATATCGCCTCGCTGGTGATTCACGTTCCATTTTCATTCCCGTCGTTCGACCGACGCAAGACCGACGGGAAAGAAATTGAAACGGGCCAAACGGCTTTTCATCCGACCGAATGAAAGGCGAAACGTGAATTATTCTCCTCGTCGGTCCGGTCATCCAATCGGCAGGTGGAAACGAAAATTCCGCACGCGTTCAACATAATTTTAATTGAATTTCCTGTTCAACATCGACCGTCGAATTCCAACCGAAATCCCGTTCAACTTTAACAGGATCCCCCAGCAAATTATTTGATAAATTATACGGAACGTCCGAACGTATCGTCGATGTTAAATCCACGCGGCGAATCAATTATTCGTCGCACTGTGCAATAATAATTATAACAACAGCACGAAAAGACCGAAAAATCGTTGCGATTCTCGTGCACGCGAAACGTTTATACCACCGCCGTGCGTAATTGTTTCAGCCGAACTCCGTTTTGCAGAGAGATTTTCGTACTCAAATCGAACCGAACTTGCGCACCGCCCGAGACCGATATTAATCGGGGGTGTTTCAGGATGTAACAAGTCCGTTGCAAACGTTCGACGGAAAGTTTGGCGAAGGGAATGGGGCGGGGAAGATGCGGGGCGCCAAGCCTCAGGTAACTTATCCGTGGTAATTATTCAACCGTGGCAGACACGTAGCCGGTCCAGAACATCAAAATCGCTAGCGAACCATGCTTGATCATGAATAATGCAATGTTTGTATCAGCGGTTGCCACCGGGATGAAACGACAAGATATTCCTCGCGGAAAGTTCGCGGCGGCCCTATGACAGCCTTCGCGTGAAATATATGATAGCAGATTATTATATAAATAATGAATAGATTTAACGGAATAATAATAATAATTGAACGATCCTTCGCCGCGGGGCCCATCATTTCGAAAGGCCCGTCATCAATTCTACACCATATGTACTACGCTACGAGACTCAAGGTGCACATTTTATTCGTAGCAAACGGCGACTCCGCTTTATCTCACGGTTCCATCGCATCCCCTTCCGGACTGCTCGGTGTAATACGCGCAATTTTGCCTAAATCGCGCGATATCGACGGGCAGGGACAACGTAACGAGACACCGGCCCTCTCATTTCGCGATTTATGCCCGCGACGTAACGGTCGATATTAAAGGGACCGTTCAACGGCCGTTCCAGATTAGAATCTCTCCTCCGCCGGACTCCTGCAAAGCCGCGAAGTAACCCCTTTATCAATGCGCCCCACGTTTCCCCTTCGCAACCGGCGTTTACCCGCGGCGGCGAAACAAAAGCGAGCCTCGACGATCCGCGGATTCCGCGGTTCAACGAATCGCAATAACAACGGGGGGGCTTTGTTGCGTCGAGTTTCGCCGTCGCTCGTGACTAAATTGTTCACCCCTGACTAACCGTGATATTCACGACGGGGAACGTTCGCAAAGTTACGCTGCACAGCCGAAAAACCGCGCTGCCTAATGGGTTAAGACTCCGAACGGACGAACTTGCTTGGCACAGATATCGCGCCGAGTTACGCGCGACGACTAATTGAGGATAACCGAGCGCGGAAACTTCCGGTGCAGTTTCTTGTTTGCGAGGTGAGAAAAATTTCGCGGCTCCCTTTGAGAGCGACGCGGATGGATACGAAGGTGGACTTCTCCGTACATTTCTCCTCGAAGCTCTTCGCGGTTCTTCGACTGGAAGCCACGTCGCAGCGAGGAGAAAGAAATGCAAAAAGGGGAGGAGATAGAAGAAACAGAAGAAGAAACGGAGAAGGGAGAACACGATGATATTTATAAGCCCCGGCGACGTTTCGTTCGCGTTTCGCGATCTCCACGCGATCCGAGGAACGTAAAGCCTTCATTGACTTGAGAGTCAACGCGATTTCCACTGGGTTACATGTTTGCCGGGCTCGATTACCCCGAATTTCGTTTTTTCCGGGTCTCCCTCGATATTCACGAGAATATCATTAAAGGGTTGTCAACAGTGGGATGATCGGAATTAACAATTGGGCAAAGTTAGATAATGAAACACGCGAGTAACGCCTGTCCCGTTGCCGAACGATTGTAACGGGAAGTGGAAGTCCTGGTTCCCCGTGACTCTCCCTATCGACCTGCGCGCCTGAATTTACGACTCGGGAATACCTTCGCTCCGTAAATCCGACACGACACCACAGCCGGCCCTGAAAGCCCGCTTATCTGGATATCCGACTATCCGGTTATCGGGACTTCCGCTGCTTCTCTTTTCCGTCTGGCTACATCTAATTGGCCGGTTAACGAAATCCAACCCCGTTCGCGCGAAACACGATTATTCTCTGTCCGATCAACACGACTCGGCCGAGCGCTGTTTTCTCGGATCGCGGAGGGGCCGACGCAGAATTGGAGAACTTCGCGAACAACGCCAACGATTAGAGGGTATCGAACTCTTCGGAATCTCGAGGATGGAGGATCGAAGCTTAAAGGACGAAATTCGATAAAATTATATCGAAGCGAATATGAATTTCGCGAGGAGAATCGACCGCGCCCTTTAATCAACGCACCCACCCTTCCAGAAGGGGCAATCCCCGATCGTCGGACGATTAAAACGGCCAGGGATGTGTTTACCACGGGACGAAAGGGATAAAATTGTAAACGCGCCCCGTTTCCCTTTGCGCGTTAAGCGGCAAGACGCGTCGGTGGTCGATTATCGCAGTTTCCGGAAGGCCGGCCAACTATCCAACGGGAGGAATCGATCGACGATCGAGTCGCGGGGGGACGGACGTTTTTCAGGACGACGTTTCATCCGTGGCGGGGGACGACGAAGGAGACGACGGCTAAAGGGAAGGGCCGAGAAAAAAAAAAGGAGAACTGCCTGTGGCAACGTCGATAAGCGAGACAGATAGCCCGCAGGATAAGCCCTTTGTGCCAGGGGATACATTCGGCGACAAAACTGTTGGATTAAGGGCGCTTTCGATTACCAGTGGAATATTTATGTCCGCAATTTTTCCGGACTTAATCGGAACAACGGTGACGATCAATCGCAATCTCAGTCTATCTCCGTCAATTGTTCAGAATATATTCCGTTCGGTAATGATGGAAATTATGTCGCTCGATAAATATTCATGGATCCATTGAAAATGTATGATTCCCATTGAATTGAAACACGGGCAGCGCTTTCCGGTACACCTGTTACTTAGAGGAAGCAAATTCTCTTAATCGGAATCGCAAGAAAGGGTCTTCCTTCTCAGCCAAACTTTTCTAAAGAAAATAGTGAATTTTCAATACAATTCCGAATATTTATCTGTGCAATGTACTTTCCATCGTTGCTAATGTAATTCAAAAGAGCGCATATTTACAAATACAACTGTAAAAAGAGACAGCCACTTGACATGATATTATCGGACAGAACTTTCCGGACTAATATCATCTACGATCGTTCGTGCGACCAATGAGAATCAATTTCTCGTTCCGATGCATCGACTGAACATTCCTCCTGCCCGAATCATTTTTCTCCCTGAAATTAATCCCCCCCCCCCCCGGTCCCCCCTTCCTGTAAGGCTCCATTCAATTTGTGCCCCGATTCGAGGGCAGTCGCGATTACCGAAGCGCAATCGGGCAGGCATCACTCGGACCATCGATAACGCGAATTTATCGCCGGCTTTACGATGCCGTAACGATTAGCAACAATCGACGGGAAACAGCCGGCGCAACTGGTACACCTGTCTACCTAGGTTCGTGCCACGGTGAACGTCGAGGTGGGCCTTAGCTCGGTCTGGCCGGCAAGCCGGACGATTTATCGCCGTCGGTTTGCATAATATCGATTTCGCGTTCGAGCAGCCGCGATTAAGATTTCCCAGAGATTAACGAGGCACGCTTTTGTTACCCCCGTTCCTGTCGGCCAATTCGACCCACGGTTTAACCTTCGTCAGCGGAGCCAGCCGGTCAGCCAGCCGGCCGAAACGACGCCGACGTCGGCGTCGATTCAACGGAGGTACACGCGTATCCGACATGCGTGACAGATTTGCGCGTGGGCGATTGATAATACGCAACGGGATCTGATAACGCGTCGCGCAATTAATCGGGCATCCTTGTACCCTCGGTGTCCGAATGGAACATCCGTCGGGAACAATTTCTGTCGGGAATTTCACTTCGGACAGGCCTACGATCGCGCCGGATCGGATCGATCGAAGGCCTTGTTTCCGGTATTACGGTTGGCGCGGCTCGTCAAATGGATAAAAGTGCCGCGTTCGGCGACGACGCGCAGGTAACTCGATGATAGATTGAACGATGCGCGACGGTACGCGTTCGTGCGATAAGAATGTACACGCGGGGCCCAGGAATTCGTGGAATTGGTAGGAGGGGGCTTGGTATGAATCGTGTGATGGAACCTAATAATAAAATCCTTTCGAATTGAAACTCAAATGTTTTCCACCCTGTCGAACCACGATATCCAGTTGATAAACAATATCAATGTCTTAATAACGTCGCCCCCTTTATTCACCGAAAAGATAGTCCGTAAAATAGTCCGGAAAAAAATATTCTGCGGATATTCTGTTCCTCGCTCGCAGAAGCTCGCCGCACAGGCCACGCGTTTCCAACCCCTGTCGAATTTTTTACCCCCGCGGGGGCGGAAACTTTTAACGAGCTAAAAGAACCTTCGGAAACACGAGAATCCATCGGGGCTGTAATCTCCACGCCAGCCACTGCGATCGACGAGACGCAGGAAAATAGAATCTGTCGAATGACCGGTCTGGCCGACGGCCAACAGATTATACGCGTTGTATCGAGCGAAGGTTGCGTTCAGGGATTGCTCGACGGGGCCCTGGGCATCTTACGAGCACGGTGTCGCGTGTAAACTTTGCGACAACGCTGAGAAGTTCGCGTTCCGAAACGGCGACATTTCTAGGACGTTAGGAAAATTGCGGATTTTTAACTGCTAGGAATTACTCGTTCGACTTCATTTCGCGAGTGCGAGATCGCGGTGTTGCCAGGGTGGATGAATCGTTCGATCGTGCCCCCGACGGAAGTGTAAGAATGACGAACGAAAACTGCCACCGGTAATCATAAAAGGTAGCAGCAGCCCGACGCGTTGCAACAATCAATACCGGCGAGTCATCGACGGGGAATTAATGACCGGACAAATGAATCTGCCGACTTCGTCGATGGAGAAGCTCGGCCCCCGCTTCTCGCCGCACAAAAATTATGTCCACCCCGGTGAATCGAACGCTTCGATCGACGGAACGATTCGTCATAGTCATAGTCGTCTCCAGAAGATTTTGGTTGATCAATAATCGCGACGATGCAATGAAACCAGTATCAGTCGCGGTGTTCCATTCCTCACGGACAGGTAAAAGTACAACGATTTCGCGTCAAATGAAACAGGGCCCCCGTGAAATTCTGTTCGCGGAAACAGCGACGGCATAATTACGGGACAAACATCGTGTTTCGTTGTCGTTGTCGCCCCGGCCGTGTTTCACCCTCTCAAACGTTAATCTTCGAGTTGAGTTTTCGGCAAGTTCGAAATGGTCGCGCGTTACGAGGTAAGTTTCAGCGTTTCCACGTCGCTCGTGGCAAGCACGCGTTAGAGTAAAGAGAATGGGCTAAGAGTGGCCAGGATCCCCGCGACCTCGCGAAACGGAGAGGAAGGAAGAAAGGAAAGAAGAAAGGCTTCGTTTTATATTTACGACGAGATATTTCGTGCTGGATAAGCGAGTATCGATCGAGGGATTTGTAAGAGCCCGGACGGATCGTGTTCCCCGGCTGTATCGGTGTGGATTCGCGAACAGAAATTCCAACTCCGGCCATTCGAAACGATGGGGGGGGAGGGTGGACCACTTACAGTTCGCGAAACTTTCTGGCTATCTCCGCCGTTGGATTCTTAAACAACGGGGTTTACAATGGCGCACCGACGAAGGTGTTCTCGTAATTAAATTTCGCGATAGAAGTGGACGAAGGGAGCGTGCGAACGGTGATAAAGAAAACGAGCGGAATTTTCTGAAGATCGAAAGTTCCACCACGGATAGACAAACATTCAAGCCAGACTTCTGAATTTACCGGCTAGCGACCGGAAGATGAAATCGATCGGAATGGTTCTAGCCGCATTTCCCGACGAATGGCTCCGCGAGTCCGCGATGTTCTATCCGAAAGATACGCGCATACTTGCCCCCCGAGAATACTCCGAGCGACGCCCCTTCTGGATCGAGGGTACGAAGGAAGAGAAGGATTAAAGACGATGATATGCCGAGCTTTCATCCGCAGAAAGGGGAATACGGGGTCGTCGAAGAAAGGTGGAGGCAGGATCATTCTCAGCGTCGAGGGTCGAACGAAACACGGCGGGGTGGATGGGACGCGTGAAAAATATCGTTGTGCTTCCCGGGGAGAAGTCTCAACGGAACAAAGAGGGGACTCGAAAACCCATTTGGCGATTTTTCCCGCAAACCTTTCCAACCCTCGCCCCGGTTCGTCGTTAATAAACCGTCGATCGAACGGTCGGCGCTTCCGCGTGGAAACGTCTCGTTTTTCATTATTACCGGAATCGGTCCAAGTGACTTTAATCGCGCGCGATCTTCCGCGGGGAAGCTTTCCCGTGTTTCATTATTTACTTGCAACGACGAACTTACTCTTTCCCGAGATCAATTTCCTTTGAGACCGTACAACCGAGTTGGAGGAACAACGTAGAGCACCTGCTGAGACGAGGTAAATGATCATTTTTGATACACGGCCGATGGAATCGATATTCGTTGGATGCGCACGCGTGTCCAAGACAAACGTGCCAGAGAAGACCCACAGAAACGCATAATTCGACTGTACAGTGTAATGCACTCTTGGTGCTCCATTATCTGATCACGCTGTCCAACCTAAACCGTGTATCCCATTGTTATGGGGATGAACACGTGCTTCCTCCCAGGGGAACCGTATAATCACTTCAGAACTTCGCCAAGCCCAATGGATAGCGGTAACTTCAACGATACTCCGTACGGTGTTCGTTTATGGAACGGCCCTCGGCGAAGTGCCATCTTTATGGGGCACATCAATCTATGGAATTCAGAATAAACTAACTTACGCCTTTGAGATAAATTTTTGTTTTATATCCTCGTGAGAAGGTATCGCGATAGTGGAACGTAATCCCCGTAGGTTCCCCTTCGAATGCAGAAACGGTGTAGATAAAAATGATAAAGAACAGTTGTAGCTTGAAATCCGCCACATCGACAAACAGTTTAAACGAAACAATTTTCTTTTCAACTCGACGGATAAAGAAGCAGCGTTCGATAGTACGGACATTCGATTTCCCAGTTTGGTGAAAATAAAATGAGTGAAATGCCGATTCTTCGATGCAACAATTATGAAAATATGTTTAGACAATTGGCTCGATTATTGTATTCCGGGCGGGCCACAAGTTCGAACGAACTTGTCCAGCCGGGCCCGACCAATCCATTTCGCGATTCGCCCCTGGTGCGATTTATTTAAGGTCGAATTTAGACGGAAGAACGCACACATACGCGCGTCCGCTATTTGGAAGCTCGAGTGCCGCGGTTCACGATAGATTTGCAGTCGGCTGTTGAAACAAGCCTACAGGGAAATTCAACACGTGGCTTGTTCCGTGCTTGGCCACTGCAAACATTCAATTATCGATGCTTACGAAAGGTGTATACCGATGTAACACCGATCCACAGTCGGAACGGAGCAAACACAGGGAAGCTTTCGTCGCGTTATCCATAGAAATTGTTGCAAATAAATTTCCCGGGACACGATACGTCGAGACGAACTATGTTAACGGCGACGTGTGGGTGCAACGTTTCAACGATTACTGGAATTTAGTGAAAATACGAATCGAAGATATTACTTCGTGTTTTTGTTTTTCAACGAAAACTGGTCGAAAAATATTCCCTGTCGCTCGCGTAGCAAAATATGTCAACGGGGGATCTTGTTAACCGTACCAATTTAATCCTGTATCATTCGGTTCGTGTTGTTACACGCATTACGATATTCCCAATGAAATTATTTGATACCTGGACGTATTTGGACGTTTATTTTATTCCCGGCCGGTAAATTAAGATTAATCTGTACTCACTCGTGCCGTTGATCGAAAATCGTGCTACGTCGGACTCGATACTCACCTGAAACACACAACAGAAACAATCACGTTAGTCATTTGCGATATATTATGCGCTCTACTCGATCAATGACCGTACGAACGATTCGCCAGGTCTTATTCTACGGAAAATCCGCAGGCATCAAGCCTGCCTGTCGTTCGCAACGGGATTCAAGCATCGAACAACGAACGAGGTTCTGCGGCAATGAAAATTGCTAATGGTACCACGCGAAACGCAAATTTCGTTTCGTTCGTCGAATTAATGTAGGCGCATAGTTTACACGGCAAATTTTCCCTCGCCTGTCGCACGATTAATACGGCCCCGCGGTTAATTAAACAAACGAATGAATCGGCGAAAATGGTTTGTCCAACGTTGGGTGTATTCGAGCATCAATTGTCGACGAATACATTTCCGCGTATCAACTTTTCCATACCGGCGTGCCTAACCGAAATCGAACCGCCAAACGGTAGTTAATCGGGGAACACGAACCACCGCGATCGATCCGGAAACGCGTCGATATTTCTTTGCGCAATTAGTCGAGTCAAGTAAGTTGCGTATATTTTTTCTTGTGTATGAATCGAACAATTCGGCCCGGTTACGATTCGTTCGCAACTTCGTTCTCTTGCTGATCTACCCCCGATACAACGGTGCCTGCATTTCCATCGAGTTATATCGATGCGTTAGGTTGTCGATCGGAATCTTTTGCTGTGCACGGAGATGTCGTCGTTGAATTCGAGGAAAGGAATATTCCGTCGCGCGATTCGTTTCAACGACGAATGGCAAGGAAAGCCTCCCGGCAGAAGTATCCGACGAAGAACAGCGGCGGGATTCGTTCGAATCGTGCCAAACTCTGGCGAGAATTCTCGGAAGTATATCTGCCCTATTGATTTGGAGATCCGCAAAAACGCGAAAAGTATTTGGCGAGCGACCAGAAAATATGCGAGCGGCCGTCGGAGGAAAATCCGTCGGCCGGTTATCGAAGATCCGCGGAGCGAAGTTCCGTTTGCCAATATTTGTTCCCGAAAGTTTGATGCAGACAAAATTCCAGGCGAAAACAGTGGGCCGAAAGTTCGGGCAATCGAGTAATCACGGGACGAATATCAACCGGACTGGCGGGACGACGAAAGCTTGTTGCAGCGAAAGACGGCCAATAAATTCGTTGCTAAACACGGTAACGCGCTGTGTCCGTTACCGTCACCGCTGTATTCCCAACGACGGAGAAACTTCGAACTTCCCTGGTCTGTTTCCTCCGCGAAATAAATCCTGATTACTTTGTACAACGCCTCATCCGGCGACGGTGCAATAAACGTTACCCCTTGTCCGGCACCTCGGCCGACTCGAAACCGCAACACCGTCGTCGATACGCGAGAACCAAACGGGCGACGCGAAAAAACGTCCATCCAATTCGACCGAAACAACGGTACGACCAGGCGAAACTAAAAAAAAAAAAAAAGCCACGGGCAACAACGCCGATCGCCCATTCGAATAAAAGCCTCGATATCGATGAGTTCGTTTCTCGGGAAGCGAGAGAAACGCGAGAACGCACGGGCGTTTATTCGCGCGTCGATAATCGCGCGCGGATACCGTGGCGGTCGGAACGTAGAAACGATACCGGGGCGAAAGAAATCCGAAAGAGCGACGTCCCCGTGGACGTCGCGAGACACCTGGGCACTCGGCGTTTCGGAAGGGGGATCGAGTTTCTGGGGCGTGCAAGCACGACAAGCGCGACGCTTCGATGGCGGTGGGCTAATTACCGAATACCATCGTCGAAAACTATGCCAGCCGTTCACGGAATTCTGGTACGGGGCCGCAGTCCCGCCGCCGAAACCATATTCTCGCGAGATTGTGGCTCGGATTGGGGATTAGAGCCGATCGATTTGCTTCCTCCGCATCGTCGACCGTTATTTGACTATCGGCGTACCAGCGGGACCGTTTCGTCCACGCGCCGCTCACAATGGACGGGGATCATCTTGCACGGTTGGATGATTTAAACGGACGCCGGAAAGCTTCGGTCGCGGCCAGCACTATCGATGAAATTTCATTTCGACTGGAAGGTGTGCGAGCGTGAAAGGTGTCTCTCGATCGAACAACAGTTGGATAGCTTTCGGTGGTATTTATGCATAGAATCGCGATGGTATATCGATGAAAGAAATAATAAATGAAAGAGCGAAACAATATACTGTTTCGTTTCTTTTGTATCGGGGGATAGATTTAAATGCCCGCCTGAATTATTATTAAATAATAGCTAACATTTCCATTGACAATTCACGTTTGCAAGCCTCTGGCTATTGTCACATTTACGCGGACGAAGTCGTCGTCCGATGGCAAACCGAACGATTCGTCTGGATAAGAGCGATGATGCCTTCGATCCCATTAATTATCTCGAGTAACGCTATTCTCTTGTCCCAAGGAAAGAAAAAAAAAAATGGGGGAAAAATGGGCACGGATAAAGGAAAGACAGAGAACGGACGGCAGACTCGGGCGGAAAAGTTTTCGATTCGTGGCGCAGAAGATGGAATCGCGTTTGCAGATTTATCGTGGCGCAGGGACGCGCGGAAATCGTCGAGAGATGAGATTCAATCTAGCTGAGAGGAACTGAGTGACGTTTGTTCGGGTCGTCTAGAAAAGTTGATCCGACGGGACTCTGAATTTAACCCGGCTTATTTTCGCTATTCCGCGAAGCAGAAATCGAATACCCCGCAGCATTCCGACCCGGCTCGAGCGTTCCCATAGAAATTTTTGCCAGGAAAGCTCGTAAGAAAAATCCGAGATGCCCGGTTAATTCTTTCCTTTTCCGTTTAACGACGCCGAGGATCGATCGAGAAACCGATACGTTCTAGAAATAATTTCGTTCGAACATTTCATGGAACGGTGACGATAATTTGTTAAAACCAAACTGTGTGCCGTTTCTTTGCTGCATGTTAAACGTCATACCGTTTTCCTGATCATAATGACGATCATGACGGAACGTGTTAAGATATTGAACACGGAAGATCGCGATTACAGCATTATTTCGATAAGCAGTGAAAGCGACTTTGACCCGTTCGCGACCAGCTGAAAGACCAGCCTCTCAAATCTGTCGATCGTCCACCCGATGAAATCTGTCCGCTTTATCCGCGGCGAGTTTATTTATTCGCGCGTGAAATCTCAAGCAACCATGGCCGGCCCCCTCGAAATTCGGATGCTCGAACGTCGTTGCATAAGCGAGTCGTGCGCAGAGCGTCACGGATACACCTTTTGACGAACTTCAATTGAGCCCCACAAAGCCAGGTAAATGACTGGAACGTTAATATTCATTGCGTCATCGTGGCGTACCAATTAGCACGGAAACTCCGGCACTCTTGGCCAACGCCGGAAGCCGTGAATTAACCGAGTTACCCGTGGCAACAAACCTTCGCCTAATGGCTTACGAAGCAGCCCCCCCAACCCCCCATCCGTGTCTGCGCTTGAAATAATACGAAATATTTACGCTGCGAACATGTCCCGCTCTCTGCTCGCTCGGTTATCAACAAAAAAACAAAAAAACAAAAAAACAAAAAATACACACTCGGTGGAATCCCCCGGCAAAAGTCAGAGACACGAGAATTCGCCGTTCCTAATTGCGCGACGGGATCCCGCGGGAAATGTTTCCGCCGCGACGTGTCAGCGGGAACCGTTTCCGAACGGAGAGAGAGAGAGAGAGAGAGAGAGAGAGAGAGAGAGAAAAAAAAGGAGAAATACGGAACAGTTCGGGAAAATTTGGTCGTCCTCGACGGGAACGAGGAACCGTTTTCGGCGGATCTTTTTTCTTCCAAGAAACGGAGAAGCGAGGAGAAAGAAAGATGCACTCGCAGGCATAAGATAAAGATGCGTCGCGTCGCGAGCGAACGAAAATTTCTGCATCTTAAAAGAACGGACGAGATATTCCACGGCTAGATGTACGATCGTCGGCCGAGGTCTATCTTACGTGGCGCATCTCCGTGCAAAAAGCAAAAGTGGTTTCCACGTTGTTGATGCGCGATACGGTAAGTAAAATATAGGTGAGCGAACGTGAGGGAACGGGGGGGGGGACAGGCTTCTGGATACCGTGCTGTATCTATGCGCGTCGTAAACGTTGCCTCTAAAAGCTCGCCGTCTGGTTATTACCGACCGCGACTACTTCCCGTTATAAACTACGATCACGTAGCTTGGTTTTTCCAGGGTGTTGGGCGTGTAACAACAGCCCCCTTTTCTCCCCCCCCAACCCTTTCGAATAATTTCTTGTTCGCGCGGGTCGCGAGGAAAATGGAAAAATTGATGAAACCATTTGGTCTCGCGAATATATTTAAAACGGGAAATATCGAGCTCGAAATGATCTTGTTTCTGGGACCGTTGCAAATTTATTTTAAACAGGGAGAAGCAAAACTGAAAATTGATGAAACAGAAACGCGATGAATAGATAAGCGCGAACGAACAAATAAAAACGACTGCGCGAAATAGTTTTCGCCGAATACGGGGCCCGCTATCTTTGACCCGAGCGTCGCGTACAAGGTGTTAAAATGTACTACCAGAAGGCTCCATCGATGGTGCCCGGGAAGAGGGAAGAAGGCGAGGGTGGATATCGTGGCCATAAATATCATCCCTCCGCAAGCGTGTTCTCGCATAAATCAAACGTTTTTCCCAAGGAGCGTCGACTGCGTTAAAAGTACGTAACACAATTCACCCGGTGGCGAATTAACGTTCGCCAATCGATTCGACGATATTTCTCCGGGGTCGTGAATCATTTTCCGAGACACCCGATGCACCGAGAGAAATAATTATTACCGTGGCAATTTTCGAGCGAGCCCCGATCGGAGAGAACGCCGTACCCTCGTTTCGTTCGACAGGTTTTGTTTTTTTCTCCAGAGAAACGGCCACCATTATCTATTTCCTCGCCGACCTATACCATTTTACCCGCACGCCCGACCGAGCATTCGCTCGCGCTACTGACGGCGCAGCGTGGTTAATATTCCCTGGAAAATGGACGACGTTCGCCGCGATCCCGCGTGCATCCGTTCCATTTGTTTCGCTCCTTTTCGCGGGGACCGCGGGCGCATTAGTTTTCCGACGATAAATCGGGAACGGTCATTTGCGCGCCGGGCATACTTATCGAGCGTAATGAAGAAACGCCGTTACGAACGAAGGTCTCACGGTTGCTCCAGCCGGAATGCCTCGAGCTCTTAAATCGAAGCGATTGCTCCCCTTTCGTTTCTTATAAAGCGAGGAGCTGCCGGCACTCGGCCGCGGAAAAAAATGTCAGCGTCTCGGTCACGTGGACGACGAGCGTAAAATTCCACCGGATACTGCCGGACGTGGGATCCTATACGGGGAAGATCGTCGCGGTGTCCCAGCTGCACCCCGAGACATTCGGAGGAGCCGTATATTTGGCCGATCAAATTTTCCGACGTCCGTTCTGCCGCGACGGTATGAATGCGAATTAACGTTTCGTACGTCGCGACGCGGGACGAGGGCGTAAAAATTCCTAGGAAGATACGAACGCTGGGTTTCATGGATTCCACGCGGAGGAATTTTCGAGAGAGGAGAATAAATGGAATTCGTGAGACGCGAAAGGGAAAAATTGATTTCATAAATCTTGACGTTCGAGACGTAGCGGTTTTTTCCGCCCCGAACGACGATAAAAACGGGAAACGAACGTCGACGCGAGTTCTCGTGGACACTAAAAGTGAGACGACAAGGCGAGACGAACGAAAGGGAGTTGAACGAAATACGAAGACGAAATATATGTGCAATGCACAGAATCGAAATAAAGCCTGTCCTATCCCCGCCCGCCCAAAAAAATATTCCACGAACGTTTCATCGAGGATGCTGCTTAAGACCCGGCCCGTTTCCGTCTCATTCTCGAAGGACTAAGTCGCCCGAGGAGGTAGATCTCTCTAGGCCTCCCGGAATCTGGCGAACGATTTCAATAATACGAAGAGCGAGCGAGCCGGCGCAGCGGTTCCCGCGGACGAAAAGTAGCCGAGGCAGGGCAGACGGCCCTTAAAGATTCATCGTTCCTGCCATATTTAAGCTCGAACCAAGCCGGAGAAGACCCTCGAGACAGCGTTGGCCGGGCGGAACCGTCTTAGCGGAACCCTCTTTCGGGACCCCATAGGACTCTCGCACAAAGCCCTCCCCCTTTGTCCGCCGTTGGAGTTCCGAACTTCATAATTCACACTCGCAGCCCGCAGTCGCACCCCATCTTCGTCCTTACTTCCGACTAACCTTCGACGCGAAGCCGCTACTTCCGAAGGCACGAAAGGGTTTCGAACGGGGCGCGGTTCGAAACGGCGCGGGGGCGCAAAGGTGGACGCCGAGGTGGGGTTTCAGCCGAACCGGGTGTTCCACCTCTTAGAGTGGCCCCGGGGAGACCCGGCCGAGCTTCGTTCGACGTCGTCCTCGAAGAAAACGCGAAAGAGATCGGGGAATATTAGCATTTAGAATATTAGCTGCTTTTCCTTCGCGATCCCTTCACCCACGTATCCTCTCCTCGGGGGATAGGAATTTCGACGCGTCAGTGCTCCTGCGCTCGTGAAACACGCGAACGACCTCGAGCATTTGCGAAGTATCTCGTGGCATTTCGCGGAAACGCGCCGAGAATTTCGAGACTCCCCCCTTCGCTCGTGATTTCTTTACGCGCGTCGAGGAGAACATTGGCAGTCGTTTGTATCTATGCTCGGCTGTTTCAATTTGACAGCGAGAGGGTTGGGATGATACAAGAGGTCGGGTTTGGAAGATTCAATAATTGCTCGAGCAACGAGCATGTTCGTGTAAATACCGAGATAAAATACGGGCGCGATAAACAGAAGAAGATCGCAGTTGGAACGGCAATCGTTACAAGCTGCAACAGTGGCCTCTGACACGGATACAGGCTAACAACACTCGAGCATGGAATTTATAATTATTATGCCGTTTCAACGGGAATTCTCGAAATTAACAGCGTTTCATTTGAACTACGACGCAGCTTGCTGAAATACCTTCAATCGAGGCACACCTATACCGAAGCGGAACATTGTTGAACACTGCGCCGATGGAAGGTGAACTAACGAATATCCAATTTTCGAAAAGACGAAAGGAATTCGCGGGAGAACGTATTTCGAGAATGCTAAATCTATTTTCCGCCAGGAAATAGAAAAGAAAAATGAACGAACGCAATCCCGGCCAAATTTAACGCACGTTCACCTGAATTTAACGCACGTTCACCTGTACATTTTAAAGAAAGAACTTTCTATCTGTTTCCGATATTTAGGAGCCGTCGCCAAGCAATACGTTCGGCTCTATCTGAACCGCAAACGAACGATTTCTCGTGGTCGCGTGGCCGCGTAATCCCCCGTTTAAAATAAACAAACGTTCCCGGGGCAACGGGGCGAAATTTCCAGTGTCAGAAACACCGACCGGTGACGTTTATCCCGGAAGAAAATGGATCTACGAACCGGATTTCCGCGACAGAGCCCGTGCAGCCGTTTCGGCGCGGAAGGAACCACCAAGTCGAGAGGATCGATGGTATCGACAGCCTGTCCTCGACCATCCACGACCATCCCCCGCACCGCCCTCCTCGTCGATACAATTCCGACCGGACGTTCGCTCCGAAAACCCGATACCTGCCGATCCAGGCCACAATCGAATCGAACCCGGTCGATCTGCGGTGAATCCGTAGATACACGCGGTTCCCTAATCTTTCATATTTGAAACATTCTCACGATTCAACCCTCCGTTACATTTAATTCGGTAGATACATTTTGATCGACGCGATACGCCATAAATGCGTAATGAATGTACTATCAAGGATTCGAACGGCATTCTCGTTTCGCTTGTTCGGTTAACAGTTTCGTGAAGCATCGCGATTCTCTTTCCCGTTTTATTGGCGAGTATATCCGCGCGGCGTATGCCCGACGCGCCTCTCGCACAGTAATGGCTTTCCCTCGTATACACATGAATAAATGAAACCGAATAGAATATCGAGATATATATATTTCCGGGTTTAACACGGAGAGGAGAAAAATCGTTCCGCAGCAGGAGCAGAAACGGAGTCCCGAAGTCGGTCCCGACGAGCCGAATCGATCTCTCCGCGCCTTAACGGCGCATATCTCGACGGCGTTTAAATTTCAACGCTGAAGCGACCGCGACGCGCTGGAAATGGGTCACGCGTACGAAACCGGAGCGCGTCATCGATATCGAGTGACAGGCGAAATGATCAGGCGTCGCTTCTGTCAGCCATGCCCGGTCGGAGGTTCGCCTGCGAAAGAGTCACGACCGGCCAGCGATGGTTAAGTACCGTATAAACACCAGGAACACTCGTATCATTCCAACGCCGATGATCGATTCGCATCTAATTGTCACGGAACAAAAGAAATTACTATCGAGCAACAATTTATACAGCGTTCCGAATGAGTGGAGCAAAGGGAGTAGTTCGTCGCCTGTTTGTCAGAACGCACGGGTGTTGCGCGAGCAAGACAAACGTATCGATCGTGACCATTATTTTCATCGTGCTCTCAGAATCGTCGACGAGACGCGGCAGAAATTTTTTACCGAGTGTATCGCGAACGCGCCGCGACGATCGGTCAAAGTTTCATCATCGAGACGGGCCGCGGCGCTTCTCGACGATTCGACGAGACACGGGCCGACGCGGCCGACGGGGCACGCAAAACTTCGGTATTCGTGGCTCGGGAAGAATGTGAGGGCCGTGCGAGTACCGGAAGAGGAGGCACGATCCGAACGGAAAACAACCCGCTTGGCGCGGCCAATATACAGAGACCATAAAGACCAGCCGCGCCGATCCATTAAGGCACGGAATACAGGGTAAGCATACGAAAGATTGCCAGCAAGGGAGGATCAACCTTCCCCAGTTTCGTGATCTTTGAGCGCTCCTCCTTTTGAAATCCTTTGCTCCTTTCTATTGGATCGATCGGTTCCCTATGAATCGTTGGATCACGCAAAATGGAAACCTCGAAAATCTGGGCTGCTGCGATTCGATGCAACAGGGAGTAGATGGTACGCGGCTTGAAACACTGTTAATCTATTCGAAGGGGAAGAATTGTAACTTCGGATTGCAAGCGATGGTATTCTACTAAAGGTGTTAAGTAGTGCGGAGCAGTGGCGCGTCGGGCGTAGTGGTTTCAAGTAGTGCGAGTCGGCGATAAGTCGGACGCTGCCTGTTTAAGTAGTATAGGGCGCTATGGGACAACCGTGCGCTGTTGTTTTACGATCAATTAATAGTACCGATTAACGCAATTATTTCACTCCGTCGAGATCTGTTCCGCCGTGATGTTTGTACCTCGATTGAGAGTGATTATGAAACAGCGATGAAAAAGAATTCATCGAGCTCGAACGAATTAACGGACATGACAGTGCGGCGAAAAGCGACGCGACGGAATTTTTGTGCTCGACTGACACTAGTTTTTGAAAATGAACCGTCCCCCCAAACCCTTTGACGCCGACCAACGTGTGTACGCGCGCTTTCATTCGTAACTTTGAATATTCAGACGATAGAAAGGCGGTTCTACACGATGAAGAGATTGAAATGTCGGATGGAACTCGTTCCTTGTCCGGAACAGTTGATCCGACTGGTCGACTGGCGAAACGTTGGAAGCGCGTTTCAACAGCACTGCAATTTTCGTTCAAAATATCAATTGCGATTCGCGTTGCATTACGATTCGGATATTTTTTCAGGAGACTGGCCGGTGCGAATGGCAGAGTTCAACCCCAGGTATGGACGTACGCGATCTGCAGTAAATCGTGCAGGATAAGTTTCTGACATGTTACAACGAACACCTGCGCAGCGGCTGCACGTATCGTGAAATTCGGTTGTCGTGCATATCCGACGGAAAATATTCCGTCGCGTACGTTCCGCGTTTTTATTCAACGTTTAATTCGCCAAACAATTCTCCCCGCCCTCCATCGCGATCGAAAATGATACTCGATGAAAAATTGAGAAACAAAAGGTGCGCTCTGTAAAATCGCGTAAAAGAAAAAAAACGATTCGTCTTATGGATGAATTAATTAAGCATGAAGTCGAGCGGGTTCTTTTTTCTCCCTGCGATGAAAAAAAAAAAAAAACATCGACGCTATTTTAGATCGAAAGTTTTCCAGGTAAGTGAAATCGCAGGTAGCTGAACGAGAGTTTTAAGGTCGTTTATTTCTCCCCTCGAAGGGCGCGAGAGCATTAATTTTCGCGCGGCCACCGTTAATGAGTGGCGTGCATTAATTAGTTCTCTTTATAAATCGTTCACTACCTCGGGGGGGGTGTATGGCCCGCTAATTAATTCACGGGGAAAATTGCTGGTACGCTCGCGGTGCAAAGATCACGTCGACCGGCCTAATTGATTGGATTGTTCAATTGAGGCTCGGTCGCTGAGCAAACGAGAACCGGGTGGTCCTTTAAACGTCCACGCGAATTCGATGGAATCCGTGGAGAAGAGAAAACAGCGAAGTCGGACTTGAGAAAATGTCAACGAAAAATTCCCCGCTTTCCGCTTCTGAATTAATTGACATGGATCGCGTCCACGCGTTGCAATTAAATTCACGCGAGCACGAAGGGAAGGTGTACGACCAATGAATCAACAGGCGAATAAATAATCGAGTGCAATCTAGGATTTTCCGAGGGCACGAGATTTTTACGAGTAAACATTAGTGAACTATTGTTCAACTTTATTCCCGAATTCGCAAACTCTTTCACTTCTCGATGCGTGACCACCGATTATTAACAGATACCAAATGTCAGCCACACTTCTAAATCGTAATGTATGTTCTGCCAGCGTTAAAACCTAAACCACGAGTTTCCCCGTTCACAGCTCTATTTTCCACGGCGCAACGAATGTTAAACCCGGCGTTTGTTCGTTCGGCCGCGGAATCGTTTGTCGCGTTTCTCCGCGCTATTCTGCCCGTTCGATTTTCCCCGGTAGCCACGCAGAAAGTGTGTGCATCATCGTTCCACCAAACACCGGCTGGCTGGCCGACCCGCCAGACAATTCGCTCGAACTGGACACCGGTCGGGAGAAAAGTGCGGACACGAACGAACGCGAAGCAAAGCAACGATCGAAGAGCGGGAGGAGGAGCACGGAAAGAAAATTCTTCGCAGAGATTCCGCTGATCGGTATCGCTTGCAACTGGAGCACCGGAATCTCCGTGGGAGCAGAGAGTAATGGTCCGTAATACCGGTTCGCCTGTCCGTACATTATCGACTTCGAAATTGGACTCATCCGTTTCTCTCTCGCGTGTCGACAGAAGCTACCTATGGCAACGCGGGCGTAATTTAGTCGCCGCGAGATCTCACTCGTCGTTGCACTCGTCGTCGGTTATTACGCAGCCGCGTGCAACCGCGATTAAGAATCGTTTCGCGAAAAGTCGGCGAGAACTGTGAATGAATGCAGCATTTCGCCGGTCGATATGACCGTAATAAAATATCGTTGCTGGACCGAAGGGTTGGGCCGGAAAGCTTCGAAGGAATGGCATCATTTTTCGAAGAAAAAAACTACCATTCGTTTGGCCTCCAGGTGAACCAACGAAGGAAAGCGTAACGATGTTCGACACCCTCGTTCTATTGTGCTCGTGAAAGGCGAATAAAAGATGGATTCGTCGCAGATCACGGCGAGGGATGCGTGAAGATTAGTTAAAGGCGTCTTTGAGGCCTGCAAAGACGCGGGTAGCAAAGGTTCGTCGCGATCCGCGCGGAATGCGAGCCAGTAGTATAAGTCCGAGAACGGCGCGGCGCTCTATTCGTTCCCGACAATTCTGGTAACGAATTTACGGCAGATTGAAGTTGCCAAAAATTATCCGACCGCGATACAATTTCGTCCCGTCACTGGCATTAACGATCTTTAAGAATAACAATTCCTTGCACATTCATCGTAACGTACGATCCGCCAAGTCCTTCGCAAAAGTGGTCACCAATTTTTACGCAACGGATATATTTGACACTAGAACTGCCAAGCAGGTCGAACTGACTTGTTTCAGATCGTTCGCGTTAGAATTCTCAATATACAGGTGTCGTTGTAGCAATTTCCGACGACTCTTAATCAGACGGAACGACAATTGTACATCCCCATTGAATGTTCGTTCAACGACTTTTTCGTGTTCTTAATCTGTCTGTCGTGTGCCATCTGAATGCCGTCAAAAATCTATCGGCAGTTCTAGTGTGAGAAGGGACGTTTCCCCGGTAACTTTTGCCAGCCGCTGTACCCGTGCACCGGGTGTCTCGGCGTGACACAGTTGCCAGGCAGCATCGAAACGACTATTATCTGGTAATCCAACGTGAAAGTCGGTGGCTCGGGCCGCGAAAGTTCGTGGCTCGGTCGTCGAAACTGTACGAGTATCCTCCGTCGATGAAATTTTAATCCAATTAGAGTTCATCGTCGTTCCCCCCCGCACTCGGGCCATCGCCGCGCCTCGCCTCGCCTCGCCTCGCCATGGCTCTTTCGGTCCCGACAATCTTTCGTCCCTGTTCGACCCTCGCGTGGCTGGTTTTTGAAGGCAAAATCAATAAGCGCTGACTGGGTGAACGGGCGGTTAAGATAGCTCGAAGATAATGACGCACCGCCGCATGAATAATAGGACCCGGCGATTCTTTTGGCCGGCCCGGCCGAATTTGCGGGGCGAAAAGCGTTGCGAGGCCAATCGATAGCCGCAAGACGATTCTCCGTTCGGTATTCGCGCCGTTTCTTTTCCTCGGACCGCCGGACGGGGCGCAACGAGTGCCACGAATTTATTTGCAAGGGTTTATTTTCCCCCGACCATTCGGGAGGGCAGACTAAAATGCTCGGAGAGGATTCGAATCGGAATTAATGTCGCGGGCTGCTTGGTCCCTGTGTTCTCCCTCGTTTTCACCGGGCGTGGCCAATTAGCGGCGCCGACAGGTACGCAATTAGCGACGCGCTCGTTCGGTAACGTCGAGGTAAATTCGATAGGGTTCCGCGGGCGGGGGTTAAAAAGGAAACGCAAACACCTCGCGATTTCGCAGCTGGAAACGGCGCTGGAATGATTATTATTGAAATCGACATTTGCGTGCAAATAATCGGGGCGACGCGTCGACCTAATTTGGACTGCAGTTCGCGGGAGATTAATCGAGACCAGAGTGATACGAAAAATCGCGCAAAATCTGTCCCAAACCCCCCTCTGGTAATCGGGCCCGCCGTTCGATGCTCCAAATAAAAAACAAACAGACCGGCGGAAAAGTCTCGGAACGAGTGGCCGGTTGTCCAGCGGTCGGAATGGTTCGCGGTAAACAATTCAGCGGCGAAGCGACGCGGCGCGCATCGATCGAGGCGCAATCACTGGACTCTTCGCTGGACCCGCGACGATGCATGACGAGGGTGCTTGTTTCGCTTGTTTCGCGTGTTGCGCGTGGAAATCGAACTTTTAACGACGCTCGAGTGCGGAACGGGAGAAGGCAGTCGGAAGGAAATGGGGAAGAGATGCGTATCGCGTCGAGTCAAGTGGAGAATGGCCAATTTTTAAGAACACTACGGATCGATCAATGTTTCCGTTCGTCCCACTCCGTATTTCCTTCTACCCTTCGCGCATCTGTGACCTCCGTCTCCGTCTGGTCCTTGAATCCTTCGAGATGCAACGGAGAAGAGGAGCGAGGCGAAGCCTACGAGATGGTCGCAAGCCCTGTTCACGGACCGCTCCACCGTCCACCCGACATTTCCTGCGCTCCCTGTCGTCGTTACGTTTTAACGCATCGGCGACCGACTCTCCTCCGAAGAACGTTTGCAACATCTACGGGATCCGAGGGTGGCAGGGCTCGCGGCGCCATTCGAAGAGCCGGTCCGACGACAGGAGGAGAGAAAAGTGACTGAGAAGCCGGGAGAATGGATGCAGGTATTCGAGGAGCCGGGGCACACGTCGACGCTGCATTATCGATTTACCACACAGCGCCGCGACGCCCACGCCGCGACATTTCCTACGCGATAAAATGCTCCTCTCTCGGCGCGGACGCGCGTTTACCCGCGGGCAGGAATTCGGGAATGTTCGTCGCGAAAACATCGAGTTAAATATATACCTATGCGGGATTGGAAATGCCGCGCGACCGTTTAGAATTACTCCGCGTGGGTGAAAGATATGCGTTCGGAGCTGTGCACTTGAGAAGATCGCGCGAACCGAGGGTAAAATCTGACCCAAAACTTAACCGAGGGGTTCGGGTGGACGCGACCGACCGTCGGCCAAGGAATGTCTTTGCAGCATTCTGTGCATCATGAACGAGCGAGAGCAAATGAGGAATAGGAATGAGAGGGTGACTCGGAGCGGATGCTGCGTGCGCGAGGCAGGGTTGAAGAGAGTATCGAAGAGAGTAGAGGTGAATAGTTCGCGGAGTTAAAGAGAGTATCGTCGAGAGTATAGTGAGTATCGCGTGAGAGTCGTTGCTTGTTAGACAGTCGTCGTGTGTCGACGTTTCATATTAATAAAGTCAATGGTCGAGGGAAACTGAAGTCTCACTACCCTACCTGCCCTCCATTCCGAGCTGCGCGAAGTTCACGGAAAATAACTTCTACATGCGAAAAATCGTCGATCAATTTACCTGCGGTCGTCGCGAAGTGGAGGCTTCGATCCTGAAATCGATGGCGATTCAAGGTCCCGAAGAAAATTTCCGTGGAAAATTTTCGCACCCGTTACACGAATTGGCCCTTCGACCGGGACGGACGATTAATTGCACGCGTCAGCTGGTTTCTGCAGCCGTGCGCGCAACAAAACGGCAGGATTTTTTTCGTTCACCAAGAAATCCTGGGCTCATTTCCTCCGAGATTACCGTCGGACACGTTCATTGTCTCGCGGCGGTCCATATTTATTCGCCCTGGGTCGTCGCCACAATTCTGTCATTTATCCCGCCGCCCTGCTCCACCCCCGGCTGCTTATGGGGGTTTACCTCGTTTATCCGAGGGCTCACGCGAGCCGCATTTTTTCCACCGTGCAAACGACGGGACACCGGCGCAACGACGATAATTAATTAACGTTCCGCGGAAGAATTTTTTCCCACCGTCACCGACGGGCGTGCAATCCGTTCTGCTTTGCGCCGCGATGGATAGGGTTGAAGGAATCCATCGGTTTCCCGTGGAAAATGGGAGAACAGGATTCCGACGCGTTCTTCTTATTTTTTCCTTTCCACTTTCGGGTAAAAATTACGCGATATTATCGCCGGCAGGTGGTCGTCTGTTTAATATCCGTGCGCGTTTTTCCTGTTTCGAAACACGAGGTTTATTCGTCATTCGTAGAGATCGTTGCCGGGGTCCCACAGGTGGCTTTGGGGACCGTGTGTCAAGCATGTTTGCTCGGGTAATGTTTGTATGGCAGCCTCGTGCCACGTGCAAACGCGTCTTAATTCTCGTGCACCGAGGTCCTCCGTTTATTAACATCGATATATCGTCGCCGTAAAAACAAATGATTCTTCCGCCAAATGAATCTGCCTTGCGCGGTGTACGTCATAATGTATTACAAACCAACGAAAGAGGGATATCTATTCCACGCCGAATCAAGTTGGAACGTTGCAACGAACGATAGCCTCGGGTAGCAACGCGTTTCTACCTGTCGTATTTTTTATTCCACCATGGACAGAGTGCTTTCACGACTTATCCGCCAGCGGGCAAGAGCTCCTGGCTTTCGACAATTTATACGAAATTCGATTTCGTGGAGGGGTGCATTCGACGCGGAGTCACGATTTGCATACCCCTCGAAAACAAGATTGTCTACGGGTGAACTGACGACCGACGTACCGACCATCTGCGCGATTCACTCCAACGAAAAGGGGGTTGGTTCGCTATAGTTCCCATGAATATTTCATACCTATCTCGCGGTGTATCGAGAAATTCTCCGGCCCTCGCGTTCCTCCGTGCGCCCCCTTGTTTGCGCGACGGCGTATCGAGAACGCGAAGAAAGTGAAAAGGGACGAGAAGAAGGAATCTCGCCGCGTTGTGCGTCGCATAATTCCGAGGGTAACATTCATTTGTTCTGGATCCGCTGCCCGTTCGGCGGCGCGAATGTTTAATCGGCTCGAGGATTCCTCGTCGAACGTTTCATTGGCGTGGTAAAAAGCGCGGCGGTTTTGCAGGGAAATTTTACCGCGCGACGAAGCGGCCAAGGTACGGAACATCGCACGTTCGCATTCGCAGCCGAAGCCATCGCCACGGATCGCGAATGTCAAGTTTCGCGGCGGGTTCTCCGTTCGAACGTCCGCGACCCTATTTCTTAATTTACCCCGCGGCGAATTGGATGGCGACGCTCCGCGAAGAATATGCCAACGACGAGCCGTTGGGGTAACTGGAAAGTACGTTCGACGAAGTTAACAACAACCAGTTCCGAAGGAAACAGCTGCGGCTGTACGTTTCAATTCCCGGGCCAGTCGTTCGCACCGTAGTCTGCTCTCCCACTTCGCGCTCGCGAACGCAACTTCAGCAACAACCTTTCCTGCTGTACGTTTAATTCCGAAATCAGTTTCAACGCGCAGCTGAAACAACTTATTCGAAGTTCGCCGCCAGAGAGTATCTCAGTCAGCCTCGCGGGCTGAGCTGCTCACGCTTGTTCTCTCTGTACCGCCTCTCACTTCCTCGCTCTCCATTCCATTCCATTTTTCCAGCACGGTGAGTCGCGAGAGAGAGAGAGAGAGAGAGAAAAATAGCTGGAGAAAACCGGACGAGAACGAAGGGGATGAAACCTGACAGGACTGGGAATCGTGAAACTCCAGGCAGTCGAATATACTATACGGTAAGTGCATGTATGTACGCGCGTGTCAGAAATAATATGATTGTTTCTACAAGTTTGCTAGATTTAGTAAAAGAATGCTTATTCGATGGAGGTTCTGGGGCAAGCGCCATGGGGTTCATCACAGACCCCTTGCCAAAAGGTCAGATCCTCCAGGAACGGAGTCCCTATTCTTTAGCAATTTATTTAAACTCTCCCTCTTCTATCTAATAAACAATCCCTCGACAACCACATAGTTGGAAGACCCAGAGTGGTGCCAGGGAAACGTCCTGCCGACAGGACGTTTGGTTCCATTCGTTCACTTCCAAGACGTGCGATAACTTAATCAATCCCAGGTCATTCCCAAAACACTGTTCGACCACGCGTAGGACTGCGTCCCCATCGTAGATTATCCAGTCGCGTGCGCTCAATAAAATGTTCGTTAACAATACCGCGACGCGTAGCAGCAGCCTGCGCAGAAGCTGCGGGTGGTCCGAAGCGAACGCAGAGAAACGCATCGCGACGTGGACGAGGCGATGCAAGGAGGCATCACGACCCGACGTCGTTTCGCAGAATAACGAGTGGCGAGAAGAAAGGCTCTATGCCTGGCTGTCTCGTGTGCGACTGTGTGCACGCGAGGGTAAATCAAACGCACGTGACTCTCGCAGTGGCGTTAACCACTGTCACGGCCGGAAACGGGATCAACACCTGCATGCATCACCGGTGTCGACGGCGCGCATTGCCGTCAGATGTACTGGACGGTCGCGGATGCAACGGAGACCGTATCGTACGACAATTATCTGGCGCGTTATCTGCCCCGCTGAATGGATTTGTCAAGCATTTCGAGACCAAGTATAATCATCGATCGACAATATTTACCGGGACGAAGTTTGCCGACTGATGGGTCCATTTGATGATCGACGCGCGAACGTTTGGTCTCGCTTGTCGGTTAGAGGGAGAACGATCCATAAATTAGCGACGGGGATGATCGGTTTGTTCGGTGCGAAATATAATGGGAATTATTCGTTGCGTGGGAACGGAACTGTCTGGTGGGACTCGCGTGCATGAATGATCGTGCACTGGACCGGAATTACGAACGCGAGTGCGTCTATCAAAAAATTCCGCGACAACTATTTCAGCGAATAGCGACAAAACGACGATTAGGTCGGTTATTAAGATACAACGCGGCTCGACCGTTGCCCGGCGATAAATGTTATTTGGTTTCCGTTACTCACATTTCGTTGTCGGTGCAAGCGAGAAGATGCTAGGACCGCATCGTCGAGCGCAGTAAAGATAATCGTGGCGGGGAGAACTCGCTTCCTGGTATGCTCGTAGCAATTTTCACTTCCACCTCGCTCGCGTTCCGTACAAGTTATGCTTCCCCCGGATTGTAAGTTCGCAAACTTTTCGTTAATCGTATCTGCCCCGAGACAGGCGACGGAGCGATTTGATTCTGCGCACTTTTGTGTTCAACACCATTGCACGAATTTAATTAACGAGTCACTCAAGTAATATTTTTGTCCGCGAACGAGACCGATTCGCGTTTCGACATGTTGTGCTACGACCCACGCAAGGCTGCTCGTCGATAACGTGGAAAAAATTTTCGGGACTTTGTTGCGCGGAGATTGTGTTGTGATGACGTGTAAACTGTTTCCAGGAATTTTTCGCCAGGCACAACAACGCCGCAAAAGTTGTATCCTTGAGAAATGTACACTGCCACGGGCACGACCGGCGTGATCGAATTATTCGCCGTAATTTAAGTAAATGCCGAGCCAATTATCGATCCACGTAACACCAGGTGACACCGAAGGTGCGAATCTACGCCCGAGTCCACGATTATCTGAGATACGAAAGGACGCGCTCCAATCTTACGTCAGCGCACTATATACCTTTTATCGTTTTATCTGGCCGATATAAATACACGAATCGAGGTATCGCGAGATAACGAAGCTACAAGGCGGCGACCGAGTACACCTGCGTTAAAAATATTACTCGAAATTTCGATCTCGCTGCGTCTAATAAACACTGCGAATACAATGGAAACAAATCGCGTCCACGACAACAACTAAAACACCGCTGTGCTCCGAAATGAACACGCGCGACGCTACGAGACGGCCGCGAACGAATCGTCGACGAAACGGAGCACCAAGGTGCACGCACGCAATTGTCACGAACAGTTCGCAACTTTTTTTAAGTCCACGCGGAAAGTCTTTCGCGCGTTCACCTGCACCGCGTCGGCGCAAGTTGCAGCGATGCACGCCGGACACTTCGAGACGCAACGTGCGCCTGGTTTTCTCGTTAACGGCCACCGCTATTAATAGAAGTGACGCGGTTCAAGCATCGCGTCCCATGAACCTCTCCGCTTGAACTGTGTGCCGCGGTCGCACGCGAATCGCGCGATCACGTTCGCCGCGACGATTAAGAGAAAATTCGTCCCGCGGCCGAAAAGGTGCGACACTCCCGATGGCCGGTGGCGAACTGCGCGAGACGAGTGCTCCGTGGATCGACGCACGTGTGTCACGGGTGTGTACTACTCGAACGAGACCGACGACGGCGATGCCTTGGAAGACGTAACCTTTCGCGATAATACGGGCACGACATACGTCGGTATTGAATCGAGAAGGAGGTCGACGGCCGTGAAACTATTCCTACCGCTCGACTGGCCTTGCCCTTAGAATGCCGAAGAATCCTCCTCGATTGACACGCGGCGACGAACGGATTCTTCTTTCGCAGCCTATCAATTAATCGCAACGGCGCCGAACGTCTCAGCGTCGATTCCCTTTTGCCCGATTAGGTATTTAGCTGACAGCTGAGCGGAGAATTTTGTCAATCGGCCGTTGTCGCGAAGAATTCGTTTTGTATTTAAATTGTTTGACATTTTTAAAGAACTGCGCCGTGGAATGGAAGTACGGTACGTCGCGTGCTACGGTAACGGCATCGACTGCACGAGAGGAACAAGCAAAAAAGAGGAGAGAGGGAGTATCGAGGACAGCGATAACCGTGCACGATTGCCGGTGTGCAAGGAGGACAGATTGCGTCTAAATTCTGCGACAGGAAAAGAGAGAAACGGTGTACGCTGGTCGGCGAAAGAAGTGCCTCGCGCAATCGTTTCCCAGGTGAAAGGATCCAAGGTGCGCGCGAGAATCCACGATCTCTGACACGAGAAAAAAAACGCCGCTTCGGTCGAGATAATATTCTCCTTCAATTTTGAACGAACGAGAAAAGAACGAGGAGAGCAAACGCGAAAAATTGCACGCTCGTTTCTTTCTTGTTGTTACGAAACTTTGCGCGATGCGAAAGGAACGAAGATCGTTTCTTTCTAAAATAAAAAAAGAACAGAATGGTAATAGCAATTACGAAATTGTTACTGAAAATAACGCTTTCAATATGATAGTCTCCAATTTCTAATACCCGTCGCAATTACGAGGGGATTCGAGGAAGCGAACGCGAAACTGTGAAACGCATTAACGTCGAATTTCGGAGGCGATGCACGCAGCCTAATTTAATTGTGACCCGCTGATCGAAACTGTGGACAATTAATTAGCAATGCGCCGGACATTTCGCGAGGAAATCCGACAGGTGGACACGGCGATCTGCTAAGTTCTGGATACTGATTGAACCTTCAGAACGCGACAGGTGGTCGAAAATTCGGCCTGCTTTCGTCGCGAGGCGAATATTACAAACGATTTTTAATATCGAGGGCGATAACGGCGAATCAATCGGAATTGTAACATCGGAACTGTGGGAATGGAAATAAAATACTGCCCGTACCGAGCGAAGGGTTTCTTCGAAACGTCAGAAAACGAGAGTGAACGAACGATCGTGTCCCTCGCAGTCGAGGCACGACAAAATCGACCGTGCGATTTCTCGGCGAATTTAAATTTCAAAAGCGCCTCTAGGAACGCGTACTGGATGTACTTCCCGTTTCTGGAATATGTACATCCGCGGCGTACATAGCGAAGTGGCGTTCGCTATGGAGATTCGCGCAGTGACTCACGAAACTCCCCGTAGGTATGCATAAAACGCGATGCTTCGGTTCCATCGAGAATTCCTTCGCAACATCATACCGCGAAGTGATACAGGAGCGTACACTTGTTACACCGGTACCACCGTCGAGCACGGCTACAAGTCCTAAGAATGAATTTCCCGATCTTCCCGATACGATGTCAAGAGTCGGCATGAAAATAACTTATCGTTCCACCGTCGTGGGTGTAACCAAACGAAACGGAACCGAAACAAGAAACCGGTCTAAACGATCCATCAAAATGCTTGTGCCCCAGGATAGCGATATATAATTGCACGGGTGTACAAGTGGCGCCCGATGAAAAAATTATTCCAGCCCAATTTCACACGGACTAAGAAACTTCGACCGCGCGATACACGATATCGATCCAAAGCCACTCGCAAACCCATTTGGCGACGAAGTGCTCCCGTTCTGCTACAGTTTATGGGCGTTCTTACGGATGTTCCGGTTATTGTTTGTACACGGGCGCAACTCAACCGATGCACGGGGCGAAGTGCGATTTGTGCGCGGTTTCACGACGATCGATGAACGGCCTATCGAAACTTTGTTGCCGTACGCGCGGCGGCGAACGAGATCTCGAAGGGTCGGCATAAATTAGACGCGACGAGCCATTTGTTATATTCGGCGTTCACGATCGACGTATATAGGTACGACGTGCACGCGCGTATATCCTCGGTAAAATATTCGGGGATTTGTCTCGGGTTTCGAATCAGCTTTCCTGAACGACCGTGAAAATTCTCAAAGTTCGCTCGAAAAATTCCGTTTGCCGTTCCTTTTGCCGGCGCAGTGTCAACGTGGACACGCTCTTCCTTTTCTAGGGGCACAATTACAAAGTGTTCCTGGCTTCGACGGTGAATTTTTTGATACCTTTGCAATCGGACGCAACGTTCCGGAGCCCTCGTTGCGCATTAGAGAGGGATCGCATCATAAAATCTCTGCCGCTCGAACATTTCCCGGCGTTTCACGAGCTGCGCATTTTCCGTGCAAATAGAAAAACTCTGTCTACAATTCGTACGAAAAATCTAAGTAAATTTCGCCGCGATTTCACACATATAAAACGTTACATTAAATCCCGAATATCTCCAGCTTAGAAACTTTCCGAATAAAGCTATTCCCCCGCTATTGCCTCTCCCAAAATAACAGAATTTCGGCGATCGAATCACAGCCAGCGGCGAAAGTGATCGTTTCCCAGGTGTCCGCCTGTGGTGAATGCTTCATGCCCAGACAATTCGCGCAATATCAAATCAGGCGTTCTTGATACCACACGTAACTGATTACAGCATGCGAAACGATCCGTCGTCTCGATCGTTACGACGCAGAGATGCATCCGGGATAACGCAGAGGATCCCCGTGGCCGGATTCCAAGGATTTCCTCCTAGTTAGAACGGAATATTCGCGTTCCGTCGGCGCAACCGTGTCCCGTGGCGTTTCCCGTTGACGATCCTGTCGTTATCACGCCCGTAAACGTGTCCTGCACGGTCCGTTACGGGTCAGAGTTCGCAGAGGAACGTCGACGTACTTACATCTGTTCGTGGAAACTCGGATGCGCCCGTTTCCACGTTGTTATCAACGTATCGTACCTCGTTGCATAACGAACGACGTTTTTGTTTTCGTTAAAATCGCATCGGAACCGACGAGCCAACGAGTTGCGACGAAATAAATTCAGATGAAATTCAGATGAAATTCGGATGAAACGAGTTTGCGATCGAGAAACACTCGTAACGGAGAATTCTGGCGAAGGGTTGCAATATTCCCTGCAATTGTTCCCAAGAGAACACGTTCGTAGGACGAGTCTATCGTCTCGGTCAATAATTACGCAAAACGCGTTGCAAACTTTATTAAAATGGGGCATGCGCGAGTCTGCAGGAAAAAATTCTCGGCATTCTTTGCCTCCCCGAAGACCCCTAAACTCCCCGGCGTCAAAGGCCTTGATCCTTCAAGCGGATTAACTCGACGAAGAATCTATATAACTACTAACGACCCGTTTCCGTCTCCTTTGCTCGTGGAACAGGGTGGAAATGAAAAATACAAAAATGCTCCGGTACGCTCCAAACGGTAAACTATTTCACGGGCCGAAAGCCAATATCGTTTCGCAATGGTCGCAGCAGCTTCTGAATATCCGAACAATCCCTGCTCGACTCTATACAATTCCACGCTTAAGCCCGGGTAATCCAGTTAAAGACCAAGGGAAGTAGGAAAAGTTACTAACAGGATTTTTAATGGAAACTGTCAAGTGTTGCGCGCGAACCTTTACACAGTTATCTGCGCGTTGTAAAAGATCAAAGAGCGTCCGAGACGGGTAAAAGGGAGCGTAGAAAGAGTAAGGAAAGTAACGTGGAAATCCGAACAAAGGTGGAAACCGTTGGCGAAATACCCGGTTAACATCTAAATATGCTCAGACGGGGAAATATATCCTGGAACCGGTTACCGTTCTCTCGAACTTCCTGTCGAACAATCAGGCGAGCTTCAGGATTTCACCGCGTGGAACGTAAACGACGGATTATTTCGCGAATCGATCGGGCGATCGATTAAAACGGGTCGCAATTCTGCGGCTAGGTAGATCAGGGAGTTTCTTTCCACGGTCGTTAAGCCGTGGAATTTAGCCGAAAGTACGTTAAACCGTCGACCGTGGCAATTTCAATTTATTCCTGTCGCGGCCTCGAACCCAGCGGGAAGAAATTATTTCGTCCCGGGGATCAGTAACTAATTAAAAGTTTCGCCTCTTCCGGGCCAAACCGTCTCAATCAACGACAAACTAACAAGGGATGACGGCCTCCTTTATCTAGACTTGGCCCGTTGCGAGGGACGTATCAGTATTCATTATACGAGCCGGCGGTGCACATTGAAAAGCACCGAGACACCCGAATCCTTCGGGAATACAATCGGGAACTTCTGAACAATTCACCCGCCCACCCGGTTGTTAATTGTTAAACTGTGAATCGAAGGACTGTTGCGTGTCGAACATACGCGAAACAATTTCGTTCCAGCTGTGCCGAGGTTCCGAATAAATTTTCTAATACAGCACCAGTTTCTATTCGATGAAGTTTCCGTATGATCGTTCGTCTCGACGAATTTCGAAGTTTCTTCGCGGCGAAAATTATTGCAAGGCAAATTACTGCCGGGCAATCGATTTTCTTGCGACCACGAATATCTTCGAATCGACGAACCTGCAAGTACATCGCGGACGGCTTAAAATGGACAACGGCGAGCCGCATTTTCTTCACCATGGATTTCCATGGTTCGCGAAAATTCGAGGGGGAAAGGGCCGTTTTTGTCCGCGAAGGGTAGGAAGCTTTACTCGCGCGGCACAGAAGTTTCTGAATAAGAAATTTCCGCGACACGGCCGTGAATTGTTCGACGCGCAATAAATATCTGGTCGCAATTCCGAATTCGGCAATGTCACAAACACCGGCCGGCCCGATGCCTTGCGATTTATGGAGCACTGAAGCCACCGTACCCGGGTCACTGTCTGCGCCCCTCGAAAACCACCCCGGTTTAGTTTATGCAGTGACCACAGAGAAACCGAGCCGGCCGCTGCGACAATACAATGGCTCGATGTTGCGTACAATTTCTGACACCGTCCAACGCCCGGACCCATTAATAGATTCGCGAGAATAATTGAAACGCCCGAGGAAATCGATTTACTTCTATCGAATAATATTCCAGGTTCAACGAGACATAAATATCGCTGAAAAATCGAGCGACGATAATCGGCCAAAGTTAAACAAATTCCAACATATTTCGGCCGATTAAATTCTTGATATATTGAATTTAGTGTAGCGTTTGAATCTGTTGCCTCCTCGAAGTTCAAGCGATTCGGTTCTCCGGAACTTTCGCAGAATTCAAAGGGGAACCACCCTCTCGTACCCCTCGAAGGAGGAATCGCGACGCGGCGGACAAGCGAGTACACGGCGCCAGAGATGTCCCATTTATATTCCACGATTTCCGCCTCAATGTCGATGAGGCCTGTTCCGCATCTCCTTTGATAAGGATGCAAGGAGGGATCTGTGCTCGATCATCGGGAGTAATTAAACTCCCCGTCCGGATACCTATCCGGAACGCGTAATTAGGACCTTGGAATTCGGGCGACAATGAACTCGACCGATTCGTTGGAGGGGTTCGGTCAAGATGAAGGGGAAAGAAGACGCTGAAACCCGTTTCACACTTCGACGCAGAACACACCCATCGACATTTACCGGCCCGAACCTTTCGCGGTGTTATCGTACCGCTTGAAAACCGCCGCAGGGAAAGTCGAACCTCGCAGACGCGATCGGATTATCGGGAAACTGTCCATTGGACTTGTCGGAATTATTCGTTCGGTGTGTTGTCCGACACTGCGCGAGACGAATTAATTGTTGCTCAAATTGTTCTTTCGTTTTCAGATCGGAATGCATTGCGCCTGCGACTTTCGGATAAACCGCGGTTAAGGCGACGCTGTCGGACAATTTCCCGAGACCGGAGCCCCCCTGCTCTTATGGTGGCCGCAAATCGATGCGAATGCGTTCCGGCTGCCGTGCGTTTCGAGTGTTTGCGAGATCCCGCGGTTGCACGGGTGCTTTGAACGCGGCGAGGCAACGAGGTGTTCAATTAAACAGCGCTGTGTTTGCCGCGCTTGTCGCATCTTGAACCGATCGAATGGCCGTCTTTCGACGGCGTCCCGTTGGTGAATTGATTTGCTCCACGGTGGTCAAGCGACTTCGTTTCGAATACGTTATCGGGGTGGACGGGATACACGTTTCAATTACCCTTATGCGCCATACCCTTTTCCGCCCGAGGATCGTCAGGTTAACTTCCGATCGGCCTATTCGAATTAATTTGCTCATTTTTCATTCCAAGCTCCCTTTTCTTCCTTCGAAGCACCTTGATATTGCATGATTTTTTATTCCTACGCTACTTTTCCTCCAATGATCTAATCGTAAATAATCTGTACGCCGACGACAAGTCTAGAAGTATGGGGGAAACAAAAAGCATCGAAGAATATATTTGAAGCGGGTCCAATTAAAATGACAAACGCGGCCGTACAATAACGTTGCGAATGCGCATACAAGTTTCCTTTATTCCAGGCACTCGGGGGATCGAGAAACCGTGAAACCCGGCGGTTAATCGAGATCCCGCTGTATGCCACGGTTATGTTTACCGGTGGCACGCGAATTTAAAATTCACAGAAGCGGAAACTACCGGTAACTAAAAAGGAAACCGCTTTCATTCCGCGGAACACTTCAGCTCTTACCAAGGAAACGCGACCAGATGCCGGGGTAAACAAGAAATAATTCACGGGAACGTCTTGGGAATAACTTGACATGTTTTTCGTGCCACTCGAGTGGGTGAAAAGGGCCGGGCTGCCGGTATTCTCCTTTTAAACGAAATTGGCCGCACAATTGGGCTCGATGTCTCGAGAACGTTAAACGCGCCTACGTATTACGGAATCGTAATTTTTCTTTTCTAACAAAACGTCCAAACATTTCCCGGACCGGACAAATACTTCGAGAGAATCGAACGTCGATGAAAGTAAAAAGAAAAAAAAAATCACATTCTTCAAGAAGGTCGCAACCGGATGCTCCTTTAAATACGTTGCACGCGTTGGCAAAGGGGTGAACGCGAAATTCTATCAATTCAAGGAGCCAGACTTCCCTCTATTCTCGCCGAATCGGCGAGCTCCTCCTCGCGGACGGATAGAGGTACGTCACAATCGGCTTGACCAGCACAAAGCTTTCGGCAAACTCGCGCGGAGAATTACGCGAGGGTAAAGCCGATATCCCAAAGCAAACTGAACACTCAGCGGAACGAGCCTGCCGACGTAATCTCTTCCACCCTTTCAGACCGAAAGGAATCCGCCCCTTCTCCGGCTGAGTTTTCGGGAAACTGCCTGTCCGACCATTGTGCCCCCATCCCCCGCAACCCCCAAATTTAGGTACACCGCCGGGGACCCCAAGTATCCACTGTTTTCCAGCGGGAAAATTCGCTGACGTTTCCGAACTCGAATTAAACACCGCCCCCACCGGTTTGACAGAAAATGACCGCTAACGAGGCCGAATTGAAGCAACGTCCTGTACTTCAGTCTTGTAACAGAGATTCGTCCGCTATCGGGCAATTCTTCAATAAGTTCCATAAGTTCGTTCGATTGCAACCCTCTCTGAGTTATGCGAGCAATTGTACCATTTAACGGCTGCTGCGTTCACGTTCTTTCTTTTTAATAAAAAATACTTCACACCCAGTTTCGCTTGCAAATGTTTTCGGACAGGCCGGAAGTTATTTCCGAAAATGACTCGAAGAGAAGTCGCCTCGTGCCATTTAGCAGAGTTAGACGCGCTCCAACCTGTTCGAGCAGAAAAGTAGCTGAAAAACTGTTCCTCTGTTCTGTCTCCGGGCGGAAAATATTTCTCCGTTAAAAGGCGGCCGGTGCATGTGCAGGGGACAATACATATTCGCGAACGAACAAAAAAAATCCCCGCGAATCGCAAGACGGGAGAGAGACGCGAGGAATCTTCGTACAGTAATGCATCATTGACTTTGAAACGCTAAAGAGAAAAAGAATACGAAAAAAAAAAAAAAGGGAGACCGTGAGGATGGAGGGTTGCGCGAGCCGATGAAGATGAAAAAATAAAGTGGGCCACGATACTCCATTAACCTGATTACTGCCACGAAACTAACGACCCTTTCTGTGCTCGCGGCTTCCGCGCGACTGCTAAATGTGGACACGGCCTACATTCCAGTTCATTTTTAGATAACGTTTTAAACAGCGATCACCAAGCCGTGGTACAAAGTCTTTATCAGCCGTCTAGCGAACTCACTGTTACCAGTCCCGTAATTATAATCCGCGCGATATCCATCCGCGTTGACAAGAATATCAATCCTGCTCGCGAGAGACAGAGAGACGGAGAGATAAAGAGAAGCCAACGTTCACGCGGCCAGCTTTAATTGCTCGTTCTCAACGGTCGGCGAATTGTTCCCGACGCCGTAGAAAAATCGATCGCACGAATTTTACCGAGCTCAACGACATCGTTCGACACTCGACTGTGTCCCCGCGTTGCCGCGCACTCGGACGATACGAATTTCGACGAATAACCTGTCCGCGAGCTCGCGAACTATCGCGATCGAAATGGGACGGTCGAGGGAAGCGTCGTCCGGTGAAATTTCGTCGAAGCCCCGATTCGAACAGAGCCGCGACACCGGCGCGAAGTTTCCCCGGTAACGATCAAACATTTATCGCGCGGTCGGTACAGCAATATTTAAGGGCCCCGTAAATTCGCGGGCAACATGCATCGAGCTCGCCGTCGAAAGTTAAACCGTACGTTACCGAACGTTAATCTCGCCGCGAGGTTTAACATCGAGGGGAACCGGCGACACCGCGACACACCGGCGTCTGGCTACGCACGGCCGAATCTACTTCGCGCGTACGAACCCATCTTTCACCGGAATTGTAAGCACAATTCATCCGGCAATTAAAGCGCCGCCGTTCTAATTCGCGAGCTTTATCACAAAGGCGGGCGATTACGCCGGACACGTGCATTATCCTGCGCTCTGTGTTCCTTAATCCCGGGCTGGCGCGGCTCGGCTCGCGGCTCGTGCGATACCATTTTTCTCCACACCGCCGGCTTCCATTTGTACTGCAATTAATTTTTTTTCCATCCCTCTCTCTCTCTCTCTCTCTCTCTCGGGTAACTCCTTCCCCAGTCGCCGAGATCAACGTATTTAGGCGGATTGTATCGCGAGACGGCTTGATCTCGCGAACGCGAAAACATTGAAACGCGACGCTGCTGAATCGAGCGCGGAAACCAGAGTAACGAATACAAATGTCCAGCGTTTCAGCGATAATCGTTTCGACGGTAAATGTGGAAACAGTCGTGGACTCACCAAGCAGCCTGCGTGGATATCGACGGCGGCGGTCCAGATGGTAGCGACCTCCTGATCCCCTGGCAACACGATCTTCCGTTCACGGGCACCTCGTTGCAGCAGGACGGCGGATTCGTGCACACGTGACGGCCAACGACACCGCCGGACGTCGTCGGATATTCGACCGCGGTGGCACGCACCTTCGGCCTCAACAACGGCGACATCGAGAAGCCGTCCCTCTGATTGGACGCCGAGCTGCTCGAGCTGCTGGAGCCGGGGCTGCCGCCCAAACGGCCGGGGGGCGCGTATGCGAAACCGCGGAGCCGGAAGTGCGACTGGTGGTACGGATAAGCGGCCGGCGGTGGTAGCCGATAATGATGATGGAATCCTAGGTCCCGTCTCATGTACGGGTCGGCCGGATCGTTCGTGGGCACGTAACGATCGGTTGGCGTGTGCGCCGACGGTGGAACATACCTGTCGACATATCTGTCCGGGTAGAGGACCTCCGGGGGTGGTTGAGGCACGTATCGTTCGACAGGTGTGTGCGCCGTTGGCGGCACGTAGCTTCCGGTCGCGCTGGTCGACCCGTACGTTCGATCCGACGTGGTGACGGCGACGGAGGTGCCGCACGAGGCGATCGGCGTTACACGACCGGTGGGGTATCGATCCTTCGGCTTCGGCAGGGACAGGTACTTGTCCGCGGCGCGGACCGGAGAGTAACGATCAGCGTTAGAATGAAAACGATCGGGCGCAGCGGTGGACGAGGGGAAACGATCGGTCGCGCCGACGGGACCGGCGAATCTGTCGTAGCGATCTTGTCCGAGCCGATCGAACTGATCGCCCCCGTTGGGAACGGCGTAGCGATCGTTGCCGTAGCTCTGCACGGACTTGGACACCTGGAGATACTTGTCGACGCCGCTCTTCGTCGCGCCCTGATAGCCGGCCGTCGCCGCGACGGTCGCGTTCGATCGTAGATTGGCGCCGGTCGATTCGGGCGTGGGCGAGATGGATGTGAAACGATCAGCGGACGACGTGGACTGCGCGACCGTTGCGTTCGTGTAAGACGAATGATATCTGGCGACCGTGTCCGTCGACGAGGAGGACGACGAGGACGTAGCCGAGAGTAGCCGTTCCGTCGACGATCCAGAGACGGCGTACCTGGTGGCCGAGTCCGCGCCGGCGAGACGTCCGTCGTGGCCCGGCGACGTGCCGGCCAGGTAACGATCGACCGACACGCAGAATCGATCGTTGGCCCTCGACTGGCCGCAGCGTTGTACGGCGAGATCGTTGAAGCGATCGCCGGTACTTGCGTATCTGTTCTGCGGGCCCGCGACCTCCTGGAAGCTGGCGTATCGGCCGTAATCCGCGGGCGACGGCGATCCGCTCGATCTGTCCGTATATTTCTGGCAAACCGTCTCGACCCCTCTGTCCGCGTACAATCGTCTCGGCTCGTTGCCGCTCGACGACGCCTGCAGTGACCTCTCCGTCGGCGGGTATCGTTGATGCGCGGTATCGGGATTCGGCGAGTTCGACAGGAATCGTTCGCCGCTCGACGATATCGCCGCGTAACGATCGTGGTGAACGCTCGACGTCGCTTCCGTCCGGTGGTAACGCTCGTGTACGGGCGAGCCCTCGTGATACCTGTCGGTCGATTTGCCCGCGAACCTCTCTGGCACGGGCGCGTGTATAGGCGACGAGGAGAGCAATCTGTCCGTGGAAATGGCGCCGTACCTGGACCCGGTCGGGTCCTTGACCGCGGTGTATACGCCGGCCCGGTCGCCTTGTAAACCGGCCTGCAGGCCTCCCAGCACCGGCGACGAGCCGGACAGCAGGCGATCGTTGGCCCCAGTGTATCGTTGCTGGTCGCTGGCCTCGACGTGCACGGTGGCCGACGATTGTTGACCGGCCAGTAATCGTTCCGCCGATGAGAATCGTTCCTTAGCTGGCATCGGTGAGGCTGGTGCTGTACCCCCGCCATATCTGGCGCTCGGAGAACCTGGGGGTAGAATCCTATCAGCAGCAGGATAACCAGCCAGACTCTGGGTCGAGGCGTACTTCTCGCTTGGGCTGGGCGACAGTGGCGGTGGCGGAACGAAACGATCGTTCGCGGGTGCCGGCGATGGCGGCGATGGGAACGTCTCGGACGAGAATGGACTGGTCGCGCAGGCCGACACCAGGATGTTGGCGTTCGCGTACTCGTTCCCGGCCGACACCAGCTCGTTAGGAGGGTGATGGAAGCGTAGCTCGGCGGTGCCGGCCGGTTGATAACGTTCGCCCGGCGCCAGGGACAGCCTCTGCTCGCCGTGGAGGCCGGCGAGCTCGTTGAACCGGGGAAAACGCTCGACCAAAACGTTCTGGGACAACGTCGGCCCCGACGTGACCGTTCTGCCGGGTGTGAACTGGTGGTGCGACTGCAGGGATGACTGGCCGAATCGGTCCGGGTTTTGATAATGGCCGTAACGTTCGCAAACCGGCTGGGCCGAGCGCGTTTCCCCGCAGGGCTTCGAGAAATCGTCGATCGCCGGTTTGTCCGTCGATTTATCGTGCCGCTCGACGGCCGATGCACGCTCGCGGCCTCCATAATCGATATGGTCGTTTGCCTGGCCGGGCTGCTCGGATTGGTAGCAACGTTCTTGGCCGGTGACGGTCGACGCGTTCCCTCGATGTTCCGTTTGCTGTTGCTGCTGTTGCTGCTGTTGCTTGTAGCAGTCTTGGGCGTTCGCGGTACCGATCTGGGACCCGCCGCTTCCGGATGCCCCGGCGCTCGATCCTGGAACCGGAGACGACGAGGACCCGTACTGTGAGATCGGATGCTGGTGCAATAGGAGACGTTCTCTTCGGCCATAGTCGTCGTCCGTCGGCATCCTGGTGGCCCGGGGCCCGCTGTCAGGACATCTGAAACAGAGTACGTCCAGCCCTTAGCACAGAGTGTAGACATTTCTATGGACGTGTTTAACGTTCAGCGGCGGACAATTCGTCGAGAAGCATAATCTTCGTTGCAACGCGCAACGATACAGATATATTTCGTTTGCCCAGAATAGAATGGAACAATTCTGTAGATCGAGAAGAAAATTATTTCGTCGACGACCGTCGACGTATATCGCCCCGGTGGCGTACCTCGAAGGGGATCGAATTTATCGAGATCGCCGAACCTTCTGTCCCGGACGAAGCTCCCTGCCCTTCGTTAATATCTCAACGGTGAAATTGTAATTTGGAAATATGGTTTGCAGGCAGGTACGAATAGCTTGTTACGTGACGTTAAAACGCGGCCCGTATAATCGATCGCAAATTAATTGGGGCCACGCTCGTTCTCGTTTCTCCCTGGTCCAACGTGTCCGAACGAGTGACGCGTGCGGTCGTTCGTAACCACTGGCAAGCCTGCAGCGAATTGCCGCGAAACACAACGATCACATCGATCACTGCTTAAATCCGCCAAAGTGTATTGAATAACACGTGCGTCCGGCCGATCACCCTTCTACCACGGACCCGCGGTCCCCGTTCGACCCTCTCGGAACCTGCACATCTTCTTCGAAATCGCACGGCACATCTATGTTTCCTCGAACGGTGAGATTCACTGTTCAGAAGTATCAAGTAAGTGTTCGAACAAAATGATGCTGTCGGGCTGACAGACCGTTCAGAAGTAATGGCTGGCAAGTAGAATATACCGGCGCGTGGTCAGACGCGCGTGCATGCTCTTTAATCTGCTTGTTTCTAGACAAGCGAAAGCGAAGACGGGAAATTGGCGTGCCACGATTACGAAAGCAATGACAAGAAACGGTGGAAGAGAATCAGGGAAATTGTTGCTGAAGGCGATTGTCGAACTTCGAAAATTTCTCCTCGACAGACTAATGAGAGCAAATTTGCAACACTTGCGAATCAAGCTGACCGCCAACTGCGTGTCTACCGTTGAATCCCCGTTCCGAATAGAACGTCGCGCCCGTCGTTCATCGCGAAACGATTTCGCTAATACGCGAGACAGAAGGCGTTCCCCTGTTCCGCAGTGCGTCCGTCGTAAACGGAGGGCGAAAAAAGTTCTCGCGGTACGTGGAAATGGTCGTAAAGATAAAACGCAGCTGGTGCTCCACACAAAGGGCGTGCAATTCACGGGCCAGCTACGTATTTCCTTTTTTTTCCACCCGCCCCTTTTCGCACATTTCCCGCGGATCGCGCAATATCGAGGAAACGGAACAAACTCCAGATCCCTTTAATTTCGCCCGCTCGGAAAAAGAAATCGCGCGTGAACCCGCCGCCGAAGGTAACTGATACATCGACGTGATATCGACGCGAGTGCGCCGCGACGGCAAAATGGAATCGGTGAAATGTGAAGAAACAGCGATGTTAAGTCCGGTTTGGGTTTGGTTTGGGTTAGATTAAGCAACGAACAATTTCCATTCCCCGACGATCACCGAGCCGACGATATTCCTTCCGCGCCGAATAGCTCGAACTACCCCACATATATTGCGGGAAAATTGCAACTGTCTCCACCAAATCGGCGGGGGGAACAAACGGAAAGACGCCGCGACGAAAGCGATCGGGGACGCGACTTTGGGACGCGCGAAAATTCCGCGAACGCAACGGGGCGAAGCGGAAGGATTAATTAAAACGGAAGCTTGTTTCGACGCGCGGACGAGGTATGTGGATAGTTTCCAACGGGTCGACAAGAATGGCTGTGTTTCACGCGCATCGCCGTTTCTTTCCCGCTGGAAGAACCGGCCGGGAACAACGCGGACGACGCTGCAGGCAGTTTTTGCAATTAGCGAGTTCAACGTGTTCCCATCCTCGTGCCCATCCTCGTTCCCGATCCCCTCCCGCCGCCGCCGTTCTCGATCGTTTTCCACCTCGATTCTTCCCTTCCCTTCCAGCCGGCAGAGCACAGCTGGAAACACTCGTAGCCGGGCATGTTCTCGAACCGAACATTATTACCAGACGGTTCCTCGCGCCGCGTTTTCCACCCTGTTGCCACGCGGCTACGCGAACACGCCGCTGGGATCTTGCGTAGCCGAGCGATTCTGTTGCTTTTTTCTCCTCTTTCTTCGTTCCGTTCGCCTCCGTTGCAGCTGACGCAGCCGGCAAATTAAGCGCCGCACGCGAAGCAACGCGGCGAACAAGCAACGCCCGGAGTCAGCCGCTCGGCTAATACAACGGTCGCGCGGTGTGCTGCGCGAAAATTATCCTCGGATTTCGGGTTATCCAGAAGCACGGGGAACAGGTCGCTCGACGGTGTGTTCCGGTTGAAACTTGACCCTTCAACCGCAGAATATCAACCGATCTCCGTTACGGATTCGGCGGGGACGCCGGGCGTAAAACAATCGAGTTGCCCGACGTGAATCGCATCGACGTAGACCTCCGTATCGACCGGGGGCCCGTCTGCGTTATCGTTCGGCCTGTGTACTCGTCGCGACGACGACGTCGTCGTCGCGGAAACGAGGTGCCCTCGCGTTCGATCCAGATCGATGCTCGTTCGATCCGTGATCGGCTCGTCGACGTGTTATCTCGCGAGAACGGCGAATCCCGGCGCGGAATACTGTCAATTCCGCGACTCGATATCGCCCCTCTCCCCGTGGCCGTCCGAAATTTCAGCGTCGAGAGGGTGCGCCGAGCCGAGCCGCCATCCGTTTCGCGAAACGTTCGTGCAACGACATATTCTCAGGTTCCCATTGGGACCCGGGGACGGAGATGGGTCGCACGAGGCGACACACGCGACACGTGTCACGCGCACGTACGCGCGTCAACCGACGCGTCAACCGCCGGATAAAACCATTTGTCAAATCTCCTTACCGGGGCGTACGTCCGTCCGGGACGCCGCGAATTTCTTCCGGGGGAGAATCTTCGATATTATCCGACGGGACGGGAAAACATCCCCGACGGATGAGCGTACCTTGGGGACGAGCTCGCGAACGACATTTATTTATCGGGACAATGAAGTTCCTCGCTTCGACGGGGAGCAGCGTTTGGCGGAGCTTCGTTTCACCGACGAACAAAACGATTTGTCCGAAGAATCGAAATCGTTTCGATTTGCGAAGCTCGAGGGTGACGCGGAATTGTACGCGACGCGGCGACCGATCAATCGCGTTCGGGTTCTAGTTAAGTGGATTCCTCGATGCGCGAGGATGTTCTTGCTTGGAAGTTGCGTAGCCTGAGAGCGGGGGTATGCATCGATTCGTATCGTATTCGTATGGATTGCCGGGCGAACGATTGCGCGACGCGGTATCGCGAGGGAAATTGCACGCCGCCGAGAAGGTAATTCGCGGCAATTATCAAGGCTCCATTTCTTTTATCGGCAGGAGGAGAACGTTCGCCCCTGTTCGAGCGGAGAGAAATCCGATCGCGGGGGATCAAGAAGCTTTATGGAAATGAAATTATCGTGATTACAATTGATACTCTCTCGAAAGGTTCATCGGCGCGCTCGTTCCCCCGTCTCTTCCTCGTCTTTTCACAACCACGACGGAAACGTCCCGAAAGATCGTTCATCGCAAGCGTCGCAACTCGTTCAATTAACCCCCTCTCCACGAATCGTCGTTAACGATCCACTTTGAGAATGAGAATTAACGTCGCGCGATAAAGCGCGGGGCAGTCCTTTCGCCATCGGCGAAACGGAATTAATTACCAGGGAACCTCGCAAACGAGAAGAATTCGCCCGCGTTTCGAGCCGCGGGCGAACCGTGGAAGTGCGTCGAAAAAAACTGGAGCGAACAACAAAAAGCATTTGTCTCCGGCGAGAGGGTTGAGGGGCGGAGGGGTTGAGGCACGCCAGCGAAAGAAAACGACGTCGTCTTCGTTCGTTCGTCGTTACCAACGTACGTACCTCTGTTCGCGATAAGAGTCGCCAGGAAATTTGCCACGGCGATATCACCCCGCCGGCCCCCTCCCCCGAGTCGTCCCTTCGACGATGAAAAGAACCGGGATAGCGAGGTGGGGAATGGAGGTCTCCCCCCTCAGCAGAAAAAGATGCAAATTTTCCGGGTAACTGCCTCGACGAAAATAACGGCCAAACGACCAGAGCTCGGTTTCATTTCGCGTTTCAGTCGAGGATGATGGTCGTTTCCGCGACGAAGAAACGGGCTGCTGCTGCTTGCCGGTTGTGCTCACCTTCGATGGATCGTTCTCGTATAATTTATCGCCGACGTTGCCTCACGTTCGTTCAAGAATTACGCGACGTTCGACTGTGTCGGTTGTTGGGCGATTCAATTGCGGCTACCTGTCGAGAGCTGGGACGTCGTTGCGATCGGAGACGTTGCGGCGACGTTGCTGGCAAATATGTCCGGGGCGAGTTAAACGGTGACGGATCGACGGGACAGGGTTCTTTTCGGCGTGGAACCGAGCACCGCAATTACAATTCAATCGTTTCTGCCGGAGCAACGGAGGGGGACGGTGTCTGCGCGTCGTCCGAGAATCGAACTTCAACGGAAGTCAGAGCGATTGGATGTAACGATTCGCCTCGTAATAAAACGATCGTACGGCCGAGACGATAACTGGAAATCGTTTCGGGGGTAACGCGGACGAGGTCCTCTCGACGGGGCGAGGGAACGGAGCGCGCGAATACGCGACAAGAGGAATTCAAATGTCGCTGCCATAAATAAGATCGATGGAACGTGTTCCCATTGCGACACGACGAATCGGATAATACCGTCGAATGATTCGCTCGACGCTTTTTCCTCCGGGCTGCTCGAATGAACCGTCGAATGATAGCCGCCGCGAGAGGGGGCGAATAAGATGGTAGAACGAGCCACGGAAGAAAAACGATGGACGAGAAGCGAATAATTTAAGCAGGAGAATCTACGACGGCGAAGAGTCCGACCAGGAAAATAGGGGAAGAAAGGATTAGCAAGAACATCGGCCGGGCCAACGAAGTGTTCCTCGCCGTTGTGTATTCGCTTTCCGCTCGTGTCTCGTTACACCGGGCTCCCCCGTTCATTGTAAATGGGTTACACCGTCGTTCGCCTTTTATTTTCCCATTGAGCTCGTTGCCCACGGGCCGTGGGAATCCGTGGAAGTCGTGCAACAAAACCGGGAAAAGGAAGCGACCGCGGACGTATCGGCCGCGCAATCGATACGCGCCAATGGCCACAACGACGACGACGACGACGACGCCGTCGTGCCGTAATTTGCCGCCTCATATTTCCGCCCTCGTTAACCGCGCCGCGCCAACGAAACGGATACATATTGTCGGCTGAAGATTTCCAGAAAATCGGACAGATGGTTTTCCGTCCGTGTCCCGTGAATACGCGACGCGTTACGATATTCCATACCCTCGGCAGTAGTGCAACTCGACGTATAGGCGGGCAGACTCGCGCAGAACGTCCACGATGCAATAGAGTAATACAGTGTTCTCGATTCGCGTTCGAAGCATTCGTGCACCCGGTGGTCGGAGTGTTGGACGACGAGACTGTCGTAATTCGGCGAACGTTCGGCTAAAGTTTTCCAGCGATCGACGAACGATTCTAAGAAGAACTTCGACAGAGCTCCGTTCGCGAGGGACGTAATTAATCGTCGGGGTCCAGTGGCGTCGACGAGGGAAACGGTACGAAAGCGCCGCGAATTGTCTGAAAAGGGTCGAGAGTATTAACAAAAGATTTTTGTTCGTCCGTTGTCCGTTCCGTGGAGTCCGTGTTGCGAGCGTCGACGGAGACTAAAGGGAACGGAAAGACGAAGCGTATTGAACACGGGGAGGTAATAGCGTTTACTGAAACGAGGTATCACAGAATGATCGCGGAGGCATTATTAATAGCGATAATAATAAATCCCGAGGGGATCTGTTCAACGATGCCCATTCAGTTGACTGTGCAGGCACTCGAAGCGTTCGGGGGATGAAGCGGGGAAACGTCATAGGAATCAGAGACCCGCGATCAATCAGGGGAATCGTATTCGAGCATTCTGATGGCCGGCCGATTCCTCGAGATTGCTATTAATTCGTTCAACGAACCGAGTTGCATCCTTTACGACCGTCTATCCTAGGTTGGCAATGGGACGCCAGACGGGGATGGGGGCTGGCTTCCTTCCAAATTGAATCCATTTAAATGCCTGGCCTTCCTGCCCCTCTGGCGCCTTTTAATTCCCGATTTTATGAGACCCTTCGATCGTTAAAAGCCCTTGATGTAAAGCTGTTAATGCGCGCCGCGCGTCCCTCCGAGCGAGACATGGATCGCATCTTTATTCTCCGATGGGGACACCTCGACGCGCGCGTCTCTCTTAATTGCGATATTTCGTACTTCAACGGGAAAACGTCCCTAATGGTTACCCTGATCGGGCAACGAGCTTTTGCCGAACCTCGCCGGCAGGCAGCATTCTATTCCTCGCGATCGAGATACAAATCGGGCAAAATCGAATTAGAATAAAAAGCAAGACTCGCGCACCGTAAATCAAAGACCGCAAGAAACTACCGTGTACAAGCTATGCGCGAACCGTCGCGAGGATTGAGGAGTCGCGAAGCGACGGGAACACCGTCCGGTCGGAGAATTAAGTCTCCGGGGAGGCGTTTTATCCGGACGCGGAAATGGAAGGGATGAAAAATTGTCCGAGCAATTACTGAACCAGGAACGAGCTAAATCTACGAAGGCCCGCCGCTGCTATTAACTCGTCCCCGAGTGGGCGTACCCTCGAACAGAAGAATTCGAACTTATCCGTACGAGAATTCAAGTTTCAAAGAGGGCCAACGGTATTCATCACCCCTTCTCGAGAACGCACGCGTCTTCCTTATCGCAAGCTGCCTATCCGCCCCCCCGCTCCCTTCCATAAAATAGCCGGTATGCGGAAACGGTGACTGCAGAATATAGAACGAAGGGAAAAGACCTGGTCGGGATAGGAAGGTGGCAACCTTGCGGATGAGATACAGGAAGGGGAGGCGATTGTCGAGAGATAGGACCGTTTTAGCGTCGTCCATCGTGCGTCCCCGTTTCGTGCATAACAAAGGAGCATCGCGTGGCCCAGGGATAATCTTTCGACGAGGGCCAGGAGGACAGTTTTCGGCGTGGTCATCGATTCTTTCGCCGGGACAACGGAGCCGAGGATGACGTTCGATGGCTCGCGATTACGCGGGCGAGAGATTTTGGTTTTTTCGTCGCGATATCGGCTGAAGTTGTCGCCGGGGTGAACTTCGACGGAATCGAGTCGCGAGCGCGCGACAACGATCCGCTTCCAAGTTGGCCTCGCAATTGCGAATTGGTAAAACTTGTCCTCGTACATGTTAACCGTGGTTACTCGTCGAGGCAAACCGATACGCGGAACGCTCGGCTCTTGGTCGCGCACGCTCTGCTCCTCCGCGAGGAGAAACAGCCAACGCGACGAGGAGACGCTTTCACAGCCTCCTCCTTTGTTGCTCTTTGCCGGTCGTTTCGTCCTCCTTCCCCGTCTTTCTCCTCCTTTTCTTCGCGTTCCTTTTTTCCACTTTTCCTTGCGAAGCGCTCCTTTATATTGTTTCGTTGCTGCTCCCTTAATTGTGTTCCGGTCGATCGTGCCCCTTCGAGTCAACGAAACGCTTACGCGCGGAACGAAAGGGAGCTTCCTTGCTGCCGCGTGACCGGAGGGGAAAGTTTTTCGTCACGAGATTAAACTCGCCGGGCAGAAACGAAAGGAAATTATCGGGAAAATGGATTTCCATCGATCGTGCAACTCCGCGCTCGGGTTCGGGTCCAGTTCTGCTCCGCGTCCCCTTAGTACGTACACCTCCGTTTCTTCCCGTCTTTCGCGTTCGCGACTTCAACGAAGCAACGGCGGCCGGTGTACGATCTATGAAAGTTTCATGAGGCGCGTTCTCACGGGGAAGATCGCTGTGTTTCCCGATACGCAGAATGCCCTTAATGAAACTCGCGCGGAAGAATAATACGGAAATCTTGTCGAACCTTGGAATACGTTTGATTGATTCACGTTTCCGATACCTATCACGACGATTCCGGTGGAACTAAAACCACGGCGATGCCTCTCGATTAATTTCCCCGCGGAAGAATATCATTCACCCTTGTCCGACCGTATTACCAGCTACGAACAAACCCGCCGTAATACTCCTTAATGTTCGCGTCGAATCGCTTTCCACTCTATAAAATTCTCGCCGTGCTCGTTCGATTTTAATTACAGAGAGAGAGAGAGAGAGACCGAGAGGGGCACAAAACGATCTATTCCCGCGAACATCGTATCCGTGACATTTAACGCATACCTGGAACTCCTTCCGGCCTCGCAATTATTAAAGGTCGGCTGCGAACGTGACGGAAAATATCACGGCGCCGCGTATTTCATCGCCGCGGAAAATAACAGCGAATTCCGAATTCGACCGGGGATAATTCACCCCGGACAGATTTACTCCCCGTTTCCTACGTTCGCCTTTTGCGCGCATAATAGCCCGCTCGTATTAAATCAATGCCGGGGGCGCCATTTATTCCAGCGTCCCGGAATGACCCAAGTTTCAGGATAACCGTGGAACAGGTGGGGGCGGGGGTTCGGCCAACCGAGTGGCCATCATTAGCGACGTATGGAGCTTGGGGAAACGCGAGAAAAAAGGGAGGAAAAGACAGAAAAAAAAATCGATCAGTCGATTCGAGCGGCAACTCGATTGAATCCGAGGAAAACAAAATCGTAAAGAACCGGGACGACCGAACCCGGGATCGATCTGATGCAAATTCGCTACCGTTTTTACGACCGCCATTATGGACGAAGTGGAAGCAGAATCGAACCGCCAATACGCGCGTCCACGGTTCCACGAATGTTAACAAGCCTCTTCCGAAGAAAAAAAATAAAACGACGATTCGCCGAATCGAAAGGAATCGAAATAGAACTCTGAAACGTAATCTATACGAATGGTTTTTTAATTCTATTTCGGGGGCGGCCCGAATTAACATGCCGATGAAAAAGTGCCATACACCGTGACGCTAATTCGAGCCCCCCCCCCATAAATCTCGCCCGATACCGAGCCTCCGTTCGGGCCGATATTTATGGCACAGTCGATAAATAATAAGAAAGTATAATAAGCGCCCCGCCAACGTCCAACATCTCCCCCTCGATCGTCGATTGCATCCACGATTCCCGTCTTCCCGGCTCGATTCCCGTTAAATTCACGTCCCTTCGAGACGACACTCGACGATTCGACACGTTTCCGACGTACGGCGAGGGCCACCACTCGTGCACTTCCGAGACACCGTCGCTCGGAGGTACGCGCGGAAAACGTATTACACGCCGAATTAAAATGTCCCACAGAATCCCCTCGCGTCCCTCGACGTACCCCTATTCGCTGGAAGTTCCTTGGCGGTCCGCCGGTGAAGCGACGACCCCTCGAACCTCATTGATCGTGATTCGACGGAACGGCGGAGGGTCAATTCGGGGAGAATTAGATGGGGACGAACGAGCGAACGAACGGCGATAAATAATATCGAACAATGGTTTGCCGAGTTCCTGGTTCCGAGTTCCGCGGTGCCGGGATAGAGAACGCGCTACGACTGGACGAACCCCTTTCGCTGCATAGACGTTGCACGGCCGGCAAATAAAATGTTACGGCCTTCTCGCGTCTCCGAACGACCCGGTTCTCGACGCGGCGGTTATTACTCCTCGGGCGACCGCGGCAGGATCCAGCCGTTCTCAAGGAACGGCCAGCCCTTCTTCTCGCCTCTCCATCCCCTCGTTTTGCATGAAGTTGAAACGACGCCCCGGCATCTCATAAATATATCATTCTTCTTTCCATCGCGTAGCCTGGCGAACGTTTTTCACCTCCCGCGGCGTGCTGTTTCCTGCGCGCCCTTAATGCGCCCGTTAGCAATCGCACGCGTTGAAGTGGTGATTCGAGAAGCGATAAATAATCGCGAACGGTTCCTACGCTTTGGGATTTCTCGACGCGAGGATAGGTGATTTTTGTTTCTGTCGCTCGTTGAAATGTAACAAATGATACGGCGTTTCCAGCGTAATCGTCAATTCCAAGAGGGTACGAATAATTCCTTGCGCTATTCTCGTGGCCTTAACCGCGAGTGGAAGACCCATCGAGATCGTTCGTACACACTTTGCATAAATATCTGGGAAATCGAAGCGTCCCTTAATAGTCCGGCCTTTTAATTGTCTAGCCTCCACCTGCGATAATTCGTCGTCTCGGGTACCGCGAACACGGGGGACAGGGTTGAACGCTCCCGGTACCGCGATAAAATGTCACCAGCGTGGGTATTATCGCGGAGAAGACCGGCGAATCGATAATCCGCGTGAAAGATCTTCGATCCCGCGAAAAAACGAAGTCGCAAATTCCTTCGATAAACGCGCTCCGTTAATTAGGGCGACCTGTTAATACCGTTCCTGCGAGTCGCCTGGCGACCGAACATGGCACTGATAGATCGACCGAGATCCTTATCATCGAAAGAAAGACGGCCAAACGTGCAACTCTGCCGCGGTACGTACGACCCAGTATTTATACCGCAACCTCCCCTCGTGTTTTCTCATTCTTCGCCCCATTTGCCTCCTCTTTCGTTGTTTTTTCCTCTCTCTCTCTCTCTCCTCGGCTTTTTAACGCGCAAGAAGCTGCGAGGCGAAGGAGAATTTGCGCGAGTAGGCTGGAAATTATTCTGCTCTTTCGTTTTCTCGCGATCGCTGAAGCTCGGAATTAACGAGGACACCGAGGTTGGCCTATTTCGATGGCGTAACGGTGCACCTATCCTTCTGCGCGATATTTTACTTCTACTCGTCGCGAAGCGGAGTTAGAATTTCATAATAGCACGGGGGGCTTCACTTTCCGTTCCGATGGAACGAATAGAAAAATAGCAGGCATACTGGTCGAAGGAAAGGGGGCGGCGAAAAAAGGGGAGAACCGCTCGAAAGCGGTCGACCATCCTAAATTTCCCGAACGACCATGGCGTGGGTCAGAAACGATACAAAATTGACGTACAACCGGCGTAAGCACCGATCGCGAGGAACGCGAAGAACGGGGCAAAGAGACGGCAGCGGTGCCAGTGTCCGTTCGTAAGTCAAACCGGGCGACGAAAGCCCAACTGAAAAAAAAAACGAGAGAAGAGACAAAGAGAAGCGAAAGAAAAGAAATTACGCACGAGCCGCTTCCGTTTTTAATTATCGTCGGGATTAATCGGCGCGCAGGTACACGGTGTACCGTGAGTGTGGCGCACGCGAACGTACCCTCGTCGGAGTACGTCGTGGCTGCCTCTAATTACAAAACGGAAGCTGTATCCTGTCGGTAAGATCGTGCTACCCGCAGCCGCAGCAGCCTCGTTAGCCGTCTGCCACGTGATATTGTTTCCCATACTGCCGCGTCGACTTGCGCAAACACATGTTGGAAAAGACGCGCGTCACACCCGCGTACCACCGGTCCAACCCTTTATGTACCGACCCCATGTGCGCGTACACACGGCGAGGGTAATCAGAGGAATGTATAATACATGTACGTGTACAGTTCGGGGGCAACTACGTTGAAAGTTACACCCTTACCCTTGCGAGCACGTTATCGCGAAACTTTCGACGTGCCGCGCGTTTATATATGCGTATGTATATACGTGCGTGCATATGCAAGGTATGTATGCGCATCTGCCGTACCTGCGCCCGTGTCAATACGTTCCACGAGGTGGACAGATCCAGGGCGTGGGGGAGAATGATTCATTGGACGCCGGGTGCATTTCAGGATAAAAACGAGAGATTTTTAACGAACCGTTCGGATTTTATTCCCTGGAAAAGCAGGCCGCTCGGTGAAAGGGTTTATTAACGCTTCATTAATCGGCTCTCCGTGTTTCGCTGTCCGTTGACTGGAAGCTCGTTTCTCGCGGTCGTCGTTCGCTTCTTTTATTTGTTTTTTTTTTTCTTCCTTTTATTACTTGTTTCTCGTTCCGATCAGCGTTGCGGACGCGATCCGTGAAACAGGACCGGAGAAATTGTAATTCTACTTGGGGCTGGCTGTTGCGAACGAAAACGGCTGGCTAGGTCGGGCTGAAACCGCTTATGTAGCTTCCAGCGCGTAACTAATTTCTGCGCGACAACTGCCGCTCTTTAACGAGCGTCGAGGTGAACTTTTTCAGCCCCTCCGCGTGACGATTATCGATTGCTGCTTCATGCAAGACCGCGAATTCGTTTCGTAGGGTCACGTGCGCCGCGCGACACTTTTCAAGCGATCAGCAACAACCCTTGTATAGTTTTGCCAGAGGACAGGTTTCGATTTCGGAGAGGATCCCCTCGCTGCATTGTGCTCCCGGGTTTAAATTCGTACGGGAATAATTTTTTATCTGTTATCTGGATTCCAATTACAGTTTGCAAACTGTCCGCCGGTTAGGAACAAAATAGTTTCCGAAGGAAATCGGGCGTTCGAATTCGGGGCTCTCTGTGCAACGATTGCGGACTGTTCGATAAATGCCGGTATCTTTTTAACGAAGCGTTTTATACAACTGCGATGCGACTAATTAGCGCCGGCCGGAAACGAACGACTACGGCGGCAATGAATAACCGCCCGGTCGTTGCGGTTTAGAATTATTTTGGAATGATATATCGCACGATTGGTAATTAACTGGATATCCGAAGTGATTGCGTTTCCATTTGTGGGTCGAAACCTCGTTTCCGACCGGTCGAGTACGGGGTTTGTGTTTCGGATACAAACCAAATTGCCTCTGTTAATATTCCTTCAAGAGCCTGTCATTTTTCCCAAGCACAGAATGTTTGTCGAATATCGCTGGAATCAGGGGTAGCTATAATGATATCTGAATTTGACTTAACAATTCGTGCAACTCGTGGCAATTTGATTCAGCGTTTTTCTCTTCCAACAAAGTTGAATACAGAAAATTCGCTTCAAACGAATTTCCACGGGAACGAAGTGTCAGCTTTTAGAAACCTGCAACGCGTTGCCATACGACTTGTACAGCATCGATCAAAACCGTCAAGCTATGAAAAAATATACGAAAGGGCCGCTGACGTGTATCACGATACGTGACAGCAGGTGATCACGATCAAATTGATAGGCCCAATGCACGCGAGCCAGGATCATTTTACAAAGTTGAACGGGCAGTTGATTTCCCCCGAAAAATCAATCGATCCGCCCCGAACCTATCGAAATTCTTTTCACGCTATCCGCCGATCCGAAAATCGGCTGAAACGTTCCCGATGTTTGCCGCACTGTGCGAGCACGCGTAATAATTCAACGTTCGAACGAATACGAAAGGAAATGGCAAAGAGACACCTTTGAAAAACACAAGGCAAAGGGAATTTTCGCAGAATTCTTCTTTCACGGAAACTTTGAAAACTTGCTAATGCATTCTGGTAATATTTGATAAAAACTGACTGTCCATTATAAACGCTACATCCTCGCGATAACCATTTACAAATACAGGCACAAATTAAAATCACAGACCATATCTAGTAAAGCGTTTTCTATTTTCTAGGCACGATTCGTCCAGCCAATTAATTCTTTTATCGTGGTTCGCCGCGCTGAAAGGGCGCTCGATAAACGTCAGTTCAAAGGTTAGATTGATGGAAGCACAGTGCAACGTTGTACTTATTGTTGGACGCCAATTGCAACGTCGACAAAAGGGGAAATATGATTTATGGGAGAATGGTGTGCGTTCGTTAAGTTTCGTGGCCTACTGTCATCGAATGCATCGATCAACCGATCGTTACCAACGTCGACAAAGAATGACATTCGCTTCCACGGTGACGGAACAACCCTTTGCTATCGATGGCGGATACGCCAGTCACGCATAGCCGGACAACAAATTTCTCGGTAACCCTGTGCACGATATTTGTCTTTATCAATTGCATCGGAGCACGTTTCGTGAGTGCGAGGCTTTCATTCCCGGCCACGGGTGTCGTTAATCACGACGACTCGTAGACGTTCGATAACTCGCACGAGGAATTCGAATGCCCATCGATGCTTCGCCGAATACATTTGACAAATTCAAGGGAGCATAATTTTCGTCGTTTAACGTGTCCAGCGACTCCGTAACGACGCATCGCATCAACGTCGCCGACGATCCGCCGCCAGCAGTTCACAATCATCCCCCAGCCATCCCAATTCCACCCCCATGATAACCGACACGTTCCCCCAAGAATTACCGCACAGCCGCAACTCGCGTTCTCCGAGCAAAAATTCGTTCCGCACCGGCTTCGTTTATCGCGCAAACCGGCGCGATCCCAGTTCGGACGCAGGAAATTTCCGAAATAATCGATCGCGACAACTTTCCGCGGGGGGGGCCGCCAGTTTTTTTTCTCCTCATCCAGCGTCGGGACGCCGGGGCGTCTCGGTTCATCGGAGCACGTTCTTTCCGCGTCGACCGACCCGAGCCAACGAACGAATGGAAACCGGTCGAACCAATTTGGCCGCCGCCGATTGCCGCTGATTACCGGCGGTTTAATTGCGCTCGCTTGCGCGAGCGAACAGCGTCGAACGATTTAAAGGGACATTAAACACGGGGGAAGACTCCGCGTTGCTTCTGGCGTCGCGATAACGCTCCGACCCTTTCCCTCGGTTTTTCGTTTTTTTTTTTCCATTTTTTGCCCGTTTATTCTTTTTCATTTCCAGCCTCGTTCTCCAGCCAGCGCGGCGTGAAATTTACGGGCACGTGCTTTTTGCGTATGCCTCACGGCCGTACCATAAATCGCGTGGAGTCGCGATAACAACTCTCGCACGAGTCCATCCTCCTGTATCCTCCGCGGTTACACCTTTCCCCTCCCCCATCAACCTGCCGTCCTTCCTATGCTATCAAGCGTTAGTAACGCGACGATTTTATCGATGCAACGTTACGGGGGGCAGGTGGCGCGCGACGATATTGTTGCGGGCAGTAACGTTGTGCACGGTGGAATGTGTAATTGCGAAGCTGTGGGCGGCCGAGGGGTGCGGAGACGTTCGAGCGAAGTCTACGCTAATTAATCCTCGAAGCGGCGTGGGTACGGGTTCGTTTACGCGTAATCGCACTGGAGCCGGCGGAACGAGGCAACGAGCAACGCAGGTATTGCTTCGGTGAATTTTCTCGCGAGAAGTTGCGAGATACTCAACTGGATGCGCCAAAGACATCGAAGGTATATTTTTGTAAACGAATAAATTTATATAAAAATTATCGATTGAATTTCAATGGCAATGCCTCGAGATTCCGCGCGCGATTAACGAGTTTCATTCCTACGGCTGCGTACTTCTCGTGCCGTGCGATCGCCGCGAAAAATCGCGTCCTCCGTTTCATTTTTCCCTCCCCCTTCCTCGAGTCGGCCAACTTCGCCGCGATCTTAACCCGCTTCTCGCAGATTAGTGTAGTCGAAAGGTGTTCTTAAGGCGAGCGAGGGAAAACATAGAGAGAGAGAGAGAGAGAAAAAAAATAGAGAAGTCAACAGCCGCTGCACTTTTGTCTTCTCGCGAGTTAAAGGGCGATTCGCGTGACCGGGTCGGCAAACCCCTCGATTTCGCCTATTTTTCTTCCTCCGCTCACGTGTCTTATCCACCCCCTGTCTACGGGCCGCGCGCTCAAGATATCAGCGAGTAATCGGGCGCCTTAAATCTCGCGCGTTACGAAATTTTCCACCGGCATCCGCGATAGCCCCAGGGGTTCGGACCTCAATTACACCGATTTCTTGGCAACGAGCTAAGATAAACGAATCCCGAGAACGAAGTCCAAGCGGCGCTAATCGTTTCGCGCTAACGCCTAAGCACTCGTCGCTTCGACATTCACGCCCCGACGAATTCCCGACCGTGTGGAATCTCCTTTCCGCGATAATCGCGCGGGGATAAAGTCGTACGCGTTGCCTCGGGCAGCGTGGCAGTTGTAACGCGATTTCATACTAAACCGGCGAACAAATGAATGAATAAATAAAACCGTAACAAAGCCGCGGCCAAGTGAACCGGACCGATCGAGGCGAATTAAATACCGGCCGAAATATTGCAGAGAATGAAAAGCCGAGCGTTCACGACGCGCACAAGTATTTATTTAACAGCACAATTAACAGCAACAACAGCATCGCCGCCGCGGAACCGACGACCGGGCGAGCGAAACGAGCGCGATGAAACGCGTCGAGCAATGTACTCTCGCATTTCGACGCGCCCTCGAGACGCGACTGTTCCACGGGAATTCGATTTCGCTGAGAAACTCGCGAGGTGGTTCACTTGCCCCGGCCGGCCAATTCATCCGCGTGACTCTTTAATTAAGAGATCCCCCCGGTCTAATTCGTCGGACGGTTGTTAGCTACGAACTAATTTCGCGGACGTACTGCGATCCCCCGGCAGGTGCAGTCTTTTCTGGCAGGTTTAAGGCGGGCCGCACCATCTATCTCGATTCGTGCGGCTCGCTCGATATTCCGCTCGAGCGAAGATTCTTATCCGTCGAGTGATCCAAGGCGGTGCTCGCTGCTGTGCATGCGTATGCAGCACGGTGAGAAGGTTTTTGGACCGCTTACATTGGATTCAGTTTCCCTAAACTTTTTTTTATAACGTTCTGAATTGCCGTCCTTGATAATTAACATTTTTTTTATTGCAATCTCTCTCTCTCCCTGGCTAAGCCCTTCCCGATGATAAATAACGATTCGGTGTACGTATGCAACTGATATTTTTGCCATTACGCTTGTCACGTTGCGACTTGTTACGTACGACCATATGAAGAACAGTTTTAATTAAGCAGTTCGCAAAATGCATTCCTCCTGTTCTTCATAATTTTCTCATAAATCGACACATGCATGCGACGCGTGAAACGTCAACGAGCTGGCGTCCTGGACCGATATTAGGAACGATGTCGAGGAAAGTGGTGCACGCGAGAAGTAAGAAACGAGTGTCCCCGTCCGCGTGATTCCAACGCGGAACGTGGAATAATTTCCCGGCTTCGGATAATTTGCGAACGAAAGTCTCTAATTAACCCTTGATTAAACGCCCCGGCGTGTGTCGCGCGCGCGTTCGACGAAAAACAAAACGGTCGTCACGGTTCTGCGTTCTCCAGCGAATTAAATTGGAATTGCCGCGTTGCTTTATATTCGTTCCACGGGAAACCATGCCGACGGGGAAACGTGACACCGAGAATGATGCACGGCTGTCCAATTGTACGCGGGAGATTAGAAACTGGTCGCGATTGAAACGACGCCCGGGAACAACGGTCGGGGACGGTCGAACGGGCAAGTAGTATAGCCTGTCGTTAGTCAGACAGCGCGCTATTCAAAGAAGCGCGCATTCAATAAAATACTCCGCGGCCGTTCATCGGCGACAGCCCAAGAGAAATCCGCTCACCTGTGCGCAGTAATCGGACAGTGTGTCGTTTCATAGAAATCCGCGCGATGCTTGCACGAGATTCCAACAACTATCCAACGATCCGTCGCGTCGGACGGTCGAACCGAGGCCAAAGTTCAAACGACGAAAGGTCGGTCGCGGATTCGCGGGGGCCGCGTTTTGTCGGGGAAGGACGCGAGCTTATTTTCAGAAATGTATGCGTCCCCGATGCCTCGGCCGGTGCTCGCGGAAACTTCAGAAACGATTTAACGGCCACGCAAGGACGCTGTAATCCCCGTCGGCGGTTATACATTGCGGGAGGAAGTGCCTGCAGTCGGACACCGAGGCTCCTTAATTAATTAACGTTAATTAACAAACGTGCCCGAGTACCGCGACGCCGCTGCACCGTGGCTTCCATCCTACCCCCGCCCCACCGTCTGCAACCCCTCTAACCCCCTTTTCCCGGCTGTTCAGAATTCTCGAGGGACAGCAACTGATTCAGTTCCACCGATTCCACGTCCGCCCACGCTCGTCGCGAGACATCTTTCCCCGGTTAGCACGGTCGCGCGTGTGCACGTCCGTGTTTACGCTCGGGCACGGCGAATTCGGCCATGCTTGGCCCCGCAATTGGCACAGAGTGCACCGTTTCACCCATTCGATGCTCGCAGTCTCGATCGTTCCGAGGGGATTAGGCCAACTACTCGCTCCAACTTTCGCCATGTACGAACACGTCCGGCCTGCACCTTCTGCCGGAAACTGGGCTCGAAGCGTGCGCGCGTCGCGAACGGACTCCGCGATGATCCGCGAGGCGGATACTACGCGCACGTATAACGGAGTTGCCTGTGCATCTTGTCTCTCGCATTCGAATCGTGGATGCTCGAGCGTGCTCGACGCCCCGCGCGCACGGATGAAAAGCGTAACAGAACTTGCGGATGGTAACACGCGATTCGACCGCGGCTTGGAACGTAACGATGAACGAAGCGGGACGAATAAAATAATGCAGCGCAAGGTACCCCGCGCGCGATATTACAGTTCATTCCGATCGCGTTTCGTAACTTCAATCGGGGCCGGGGGGTCGAGACTCGTGGCATCGCGGTCGAGTCGCATAAATTTTCCACCAATCATCCAATACGTTCGGGGCAACAGAATCGAATTACTTTCGCCGTCGGTTCCCAATCATTCTCCGCCCTCGCGTTTCAACCAAAGAACCCGATAACCGGTCCCTTCGTTCCTGATCCAGTCGGGGATCCAATTTCGATTACTTCCATTCCAAAGCAAACGAAAGGGGTTCAGTCAGGCTGTTGAAATTTTCCTCGAGAGAGAGCGAGAGAGGGGGAGAGAGGGACAGAGGAGAGTGACAGAGGCGGAGAAAGATGTAGAGGGAAAAGGTAGATAGAGATAGGGAGGGAGAGGAATGGGTCACAGTTCCTACCTGTCCTACAGGGAAAATTAATTTTCTTTCCTGACGTGAAACTAACGATGCCGTCGTTCGAACTCGTCGGGCGAAGCGACGAAAAAATTGAGCAACTCAAGCTGCACGCAAAATCGTACACCCGAGGAATCCGCTTGATTCGGTCGCGAGGAGACGACGACGTTCGTTGTTACCCGAACAAACTTAAAGCCGCCCACGTTTCGACAGTTCTGAAAACGATACACGCTCGGCGTGGCCAACCATTTGACTCGCGTGTACTGGAAACGAATCGTATTAATGGACTACGGGGTTAGGGGGGACGGTGGATAACGATTCACGAGGATCGATTATCTTCTCATGGCAGCTTGACATTTTTTGCGTCGCTTTGACTATAAATAATGGTCCCCCCCTCCTACCCCTATCACGGGTGGAAAATCGCGGAAAGCTGTCTTTGTCTTTGAGCCACGAATCGTTCTGTGCAAGCCCTCTGAGACAGCCCCGCTGTATTGCAAGGGGTGGATTATTATTTTTTTTCGTGGACCAAGAGCACGGAAGACCTTGCGAAATTAATGATCTGAACGTTTGACGGGGAAAAATGCGAACCTTTGCGCGGGTGGAGAAAATAAATAGACCGTGTCCCGGAATTGATCGGCAAAGTTCCCTTTTCCGAAACTGAGCGAACGAGAAGCAGGAGTCGAGAAATTTCAAGACGGAATCTGACGAATCACCGGCCGCGTCTAGCGCGATGTAATTACTATCGCGCGAGACATCCATTGAACGAGAACTTCGCGATTCCTCGAATTGACTCATCCGCGAGCCTCCAATCGAAAATGGATCGAACTACCAAGATACTTCTTCGGCGCTCTATATGAACGAAAAAGGGCCCCTGCGACGGGTCGACGAATTATAACCACTTGAAGTAACTCCTCTCCATTCTGGAAACGGAACATCGTCGAGGAGGACACGACTGCGTGAAAGTCCTCGCGGAGGTCAGAGGGCGAGTCGATTTTCACCGCGGACAAAACGCACGAAGCCGGGTGTAAATTAGAAACAGGTACGCGCCCTCGCCGCTTGTCCGTTCTCGTAGCAAGGCTGCATCCCGACAACGGAACGCGGAAACGATATCATCCGCTTGAATCCCCGTTAACGCGATAACAACCGGCGCAACGATCGCCTGTATTAATAATTATTGATGTCGCGAGGCGAGCGACGTATTCGCGTCCGCCGTTAATCCACGGCCTACAGCGTGGAACAAGCGACCCAGTTCTCCAGCCCGCACGCCTTTGGGAAACTTGCGAAAGTATGGATTTGAATTTTGACGCGCACTCGCAATGCGCTTTTGATGCATTGCCGCCGCCGACGCGGCTTTAATTGACGAGAACGTCCGTCTCTTGTTTCGCGCGCGCGTTCGAAGGACGTGACGGGTCTTGGAAACGTCGGCGAAAGAAATTACAAGCTCGGGGGATGGACCGTGACGCGTGAACGAGCTTTTCCACGAGCGGAGAAGTAACCGGGGATTACCGAGGGCCGTGGAAATGTGCCATTTTCGTCGCTGTTGTTCCAAAACGTGCCACGTGCGCTTGGATCGTTCGGATTGCTCGTCTCGTTGCTGACGTCTCGATCGGAGCAACGCCCGAGCGACGAATAAAATTACACGTCGACCCGTGAACGCGCGAAGAGGAACCGCGGAACGAAACAATTGAACGGCAAGATCCCGCCGCGCTATCTAACCCGTTAACGCTGAAAAAAGAAGAAAAAGAAAGCGGGAGCGAAATTAATTTACACGTTGACGGGGAATTAGAAACGCAAGCGGGCCGAGAGCGCGAAGGAATGAAAATATTCCATAAAAATTCACTCGAAATTGGAATGTCCCGCAATTACGGTGCACCGCGGACATTTATACCGCCATAATCTGTGTAATCCCGACGGGACAACTGGTATATCGCGAACGCGCGATGCAAACTGCCGTCGCCGGTTTGGTACGCGGCAAGGTAAATGGGATACTTTCCTCCGTGTACGCTGAAAAATTCTATGCATCCGTGAGTGCATCCGCGTTCCGCGTAGCGCTCCTTCCAGGACGGGAGGGGGAAAGTTGGCCGGAATGAAATTGTTGTTCGGGCCCCTTACGGATAAGGGAGCAGCCGTCGTAAAAATTCGTCGTGTGAGAGAAAGGGAGACTTCGCTTTTCTCTTATTCCCTCGCTTTTATGGATCGCACGGCAGGTACATGCCGGGACGATCTATCCGCGCGGCGCATCAAACATTGATGGACACACGAGGAACACTCCAGTGGGGGATCCAAAAGGTGTATAACAAATCGACGACGAGTATTCCGTGGAAACAATGATCCCGAACATCGAAGACAATTTTATCGTTCGGTCTCCTTTATCCATCGAAAAAAGTTCCCTTCGTAGCACCGCGCGAAACGAACGTGTGTTGCCCCTTCGAAAATGATTCGCCGCAGAATCGATGGATCGAAATTTTCCAGTTCGAAGTTCCCGGTAATGCTGGTTTCTTTTTCTCAGCGGAGAACCACTCTCGCAACGTTACGACATTGCGTCGTACAGTTCTCCATAAAAAGTGTAATACGACAAATTTACCTGCGACACAACGGAGATACACATTTTTCCTCCTCCCTCCGAGCTATAGCAAATGCAAGCAGATACGTCTGAAGTCTGAACTGTTTCGCCGTTAAGGTGTGCTCTGGTCTTTTTTTTTCTTTCTCTTTTTTAATACGTCACAGGAGAATAGTTCGTCTTCCGACTTGCGCGCCTGAGAATACGTCGCAAGCTAAACGCGAAATCTACGGATCCGTTATAGTGCACACGCGGGGAAACGAAACGTATCGCGGGTCGGGGCCCGGGGTAATCCGGAAATTGCAGGTACACCGAGAGCGATACGTCAATTCTCGGCGAGGCAATCTCTCCGCTGGCTACGCAGCCGCGACACGCTCCGTTGCCAATTAATTTGCCGGCGATCGAATTGATTTCGATACTCGGCTAGCACACCGAGCTACTATGCTACGTGTATCGGAATCACCGGCCCCCGAAAGCTCTTACCGACGTGCACTGGACAGTTGTCAATTAATCGGCGTGCCAGCCATTAGTTTCTCCCTGCGCTGCAATGCCCCCCGCGCATAACCAGGTGAATGCATATACCCATTGAGAATGCGTCGCGTCGTGACGACGACCACGACGACGACGACGACGACGACTCAAACCGTTGTGCGAGTACGTTTCGAGACAATCGTTCGAAGTATTCGATACAGCGCCGGGATGGCGAAACGGGTTGACGACTGCGATATGTCCTCGAGGGCGGACACGTTTTTCGGGACGAAAATTTTTAAAGATTTCGCGTGCTAAATGAGTAGCCTGAATTGCGCCATGCAGAACGGTAAATATCTGCCACTCTACGTTTCTTTATCAAATTTTAAGTCGAACCCCGCCAAACGGCATCGACGAAATGCGACGGGTAATTCATAAATATGCGATACATATACTGGCGATGCATTCGTTGTGCCGCGTGCCGGGGTCCGGTTAATGTTGCAAACAATTTTGTTGGCATAACTGATTGGTCAATAATTTGTCAGCACCTAATTATGAGCCCTATCGTCCGCACACATCGCGTGTTTGCAGAACGTGTTGCGTGTGTGCCGACGCGTGCAAATCGTAAATAAATGTGGACAAACTTTACGAGGGGGCGTGTAATCGGAATTTTCGTGTTAACCGGAACGCGCGGCTCGTCGCATCGCCGAAAAATTCAATCCGTCTTCCTCGCCTAAAAGCCTGTACTGTAACGAGCCTGATTGAACCGTAGTGCAACACGAACGAAACTGTTCGAGACAGAACGAACGTAAATGAAGATCAATTTCGAGCATCGGATGTATAATTCGGGGGAACGCCAAAAAATAATAAGTAAATACAAATTTGGAAACTGACCTCCACCCGGCTGCGGTTTCGCGTTCAAAGAGTTCCGCAAACCGGGCCAGCGCGTTCTTACTAACAAGGAGAACCGATTCCTCGGAATTGCCGTTCTTTCTGCTGTCGAGGGGCACCAACTTCGTTCGACTGATCCTCCCTTTAACTTTGTTCGTGTCTACGAATCGTTTCGAGGGAATTCCATCGCGCATAATTCTGTGCATCGCACAACATCGCGTGCACGCGGAGGACGCGAAGTTTCGAGGTCAAGCGAAGTTAAATTCGATTGAATAAGCGGCCGTCGGCCGGCGCTTTCCGTCCATCGAGCAGCGCGAATTTTATGCACAATTTGCCTGGCCGCGTTACGGTTTCGGCCATTGACTAATTCGATCGTTGAGAACCGATCAATTGTCGCCCTATTTTCCGCCGCGACTGCAACGGTTGCGTGCAATAATGCGCGCAATAATCCGTGGCGAGGAAATCTCGTGAATCATGTACGACCGAATTGGCCGGTAAAGTTTTCGTCCTGTTTGCGACAGTATTGTTAAATATGCGGATGTGTACGCTCACATGGGGTGGAGGGTGGGGGCAAGGGAGGCCAATGCAATACAGTTCCCAAGGAGATCGTGACGTACGAAATTATTACGCGAGGTTCGTCGCTGTGATCCGATAGGGGCGAGCGTATGCGTCATGCGGCGCGGAAGGAAATTGAAGCGATTCGTGCTATCTGTCGAATAAAAATGGGACCCGCGACTCCATGAATAAAGAGGGAGGATCCAGAAGCGGAGGCGAGGGCGCGTGAACCCGTCGGACTTAAGTAGAATAGCGCACGGCTGACCTACATCCGAAGTGCGCTATCTTGTTCCGCCTGAGAAGGAAATGTGTCTGACCGGCGCTGGCTTATTCTACTCGCCGGCGCGTCCGACCGCTCGCCGTCGATCTATTCGACCAGAGAAAATTGTCCCCCCGCGGTCCTTTTTAATCGGGGATTCGTTTATTTCGAGGGGAATCGATCACCGCGGCACAGGGACACCGCTCCGCATTTTTCCGCGGGCTAAATATACCGGCGGCGTGTAAAACTGAACGGACCTCGTGTATTGTAAATTTGATTGCATTCAATTTCATTGCGGCTCGCTTAAAATTCATCAATCCGTTTCGCATTAACCGAGGATCCACCGCCTCGGAGCAACGGGGCTATATTAAACCGTCTATCACACTGGCTACGGTATATTACACTGCCGCGCGATGGAAATAACGCCGCGATCATTCGAAAGCGAAACGAACATCGGCGACCGACCGACATACCCCAGGCTAGGGCAGGCGTGAAAAGAAACGGCCGCGATGATCGACAGAAATGGAGCGGCCTGTAGGTGCAGCTGGGAGGGCGGAAAAGAGAAAGAGCTAGGAAGCGGGCGGAACAGGGTAGAACGTGCGGCACGGAGGGAGAAGGTCGATCAATATCAAGCTAAGCGTTCTCCGCCTACAGATTCGCCACCCGTTCTGCCCTCTGCTGTAACGTCTCGGACAGAACGACACGTTCGCGTTCGCGTTCGTCGTGATCCTGGACGAACGGATATCACGGGAAGGACCCGCGGATACGGGGCTCCCTCTAATTTCGTGTAATCAGGAAAAGTTCCCCGGCCGGAACGTTCAAGAGAGCACAAGTTGGAAAAGTTTGATGAAACTCTCGCGTCGCCGGCCCCCCTCCCACCCCCGGAAACTACTTCAATCGCTTTTATCTTTGTGCGTTCGTCGAATGGCAGCCGGGAAATTTCAACTGTGTCATCCGCGTCGCGTTGGCTGAAAGTTTCGCGAGCGTAATGACTATTACGGTTTCCCTGTTGGACCGCGATGGGGGGGGGGGACACGGTTTTTGTGCTCCACGGGGGGCGGGAGGGATTACTTTTCCGACAACGGTGCACCCGTGCAACGAACCGCTCTCCCGAAAACTTTCCGACCTTCTTACCCGCTTATGAATATTTCGCCCGTCGTTGCCCTCCTGTTTGGCCGGCGAATTCCTGATTACTCCGATTGTTGCGGGGATCGCGATGAAATCGTCCGTTCGAAATGACGTTCCGTTTGCCAACGCGAAACGGGGCGAGATTTGTTTTGTCATTTTTTTCTTTTTACCTTCTGTTCTTTTCCTGTTTGTTTCTTTTTTTTTTCTCTTTTTTTTTCCTTCGTTCGACAAACACGAAAGTTTAGACCGTGCAATTGGGCAAGGGGAGTCGAATATCGAAAATAACTGGGTCCTTTGGTAGGCGCGGCGGGTAATCACCGAACAAAAGCCGTGGATCAACTACGATCGCGCGACAAAGTAAATCATTCCCTTACACTGTCGAAACGGCCGGGCGAACGCGCGACAAATTTTCCAATGAAATATCGCAGGCGCGGCAAACGTTTGTCGCTTTGCCGACAATCACGAGGACGCGTGTAAAACGATAAAAGAGAAAAGGAAGTTGATTATGAAGACCGGTGCACAACGTGGAAAAATTTGAACACCTCGATGCCGTGCGAATAGCTGGACAAATTCTGTATGTCCGGACAGTGAAGTCGAGGCGCGATTGTAATATTGAGCGTCATCGGTTTCGAATGGAAATCCCGTCTTTGACGCGAAGTGCGCTGAAAGCGTCTGCCGTTTCGAAGCGTGCTAATTCGAACGTGGACTCCGTTCGATCGTACTCGCGGAATGAACAAGAGATTAATTTTCACAGTCGTCCCCGTTGGAGCCGCTAGCGTGAAAACGGTGGACAAATTGTAGTGCAAACAAGCACGAGAAGCGTGCCGAGCGATTGCGAGTGAGCGTTTAGAACAAATTGATAAGAATCGAGGAAACCGTATCGCCGATGAAAGAAAACGAGAAGTTCTGAATACAATAATGTAATGATGAAAATTCAAGGTGCCTGATGCACGTCGAAACGTAATGAAAACACGCGTGCAAAAGGGTGTAACGATCGTAGATGATGAACGACAAAAGTGTGCGACACGGGGCGAAGCTATAATACCGTACATCTGCCTAGTGTTCAAGTAGAACCAGACCGAACGTGGTCAGCCGCGCGGAATTAATGCAATGGAAAACAATCTGTACCAACGACGGGGGATGCAAATAAATGTTCGAACGAAAAGAGTCCTTCCGAACGCATAAATGACGCGACAAAGCCATCGTCGTAACGCATCCCGCGGCTTCGTTACTAATGAAAACGATAAACCGATACGGCAAGGGAATTTCCGCGCGAAACGAAGTCAATTAGCAATGAAACGAAATCGTGACGCATAAATTCAGGGACGAAAGAAACGAGGTTCAACGTTGGTCCGGCGCAAAGCTGCGAAACAATTTATACGAATCGTAATTAATCGCGTGGCGTTCATCCAGCCGCGTTAATTATCCTTTTAATTCCGTTGAACGGGACGGACTCGTATTGAACGCCGACGGCCCCTCGCTCTTCGTTCGACGCGCAATGCCGGCATTCGAAACGAACTTTGTCGGCGCGGGCGCGGAGCGTAAATTCTCCGGCAATTAAGAAATATATTTATATACCGACGCGACGACCGACGCGCCCAGTGAAACGGCGTAATCACGGAAACAAAAGTAAGGGGAAAAGGGCGCTACCGGCCAGACGCCGGAGAAATGTCAACGGTCGGGAGAACTATTCCAACGCGGTGGACCGGCAAATATGTACGGCGATACGACGCTTTCGTAACTTCGACGAAACGAGCCGAATCTCAGTTTCGTTAAGAAACATCGCTGCTGCGAGATATTCCGAATACAATCGAAATCGTGATCTGAAAGTGTGAAGCGTCTATCTACCATTGAGTGCTGATCATTTTTTACTCACGTTCGTGCGATGTCTCAGTACTCCTCGACCTTGCTGGGAATCGGCACGTACCTGTGAACGAAATGAAAGAGAAACGTTAATTTCGACATTGCGCCCAAATTTCCGGGGGGACGAGCACGCGATACATTTTTGGCCGTCGTGTTTCATTGAGAGAAAAGTGTATTCCCATGCTCTGTAACGCGTGAAACGACGAAAGGGGAAAGAAGATACGCCGTTGAATTTCGTTCGCGTCCGCGGAACGTATTTTAACGGAAAGTTTCGCTAAGCGTATTGGTGTTGAGAATACGAACAGTACGTGTCAAGTATAATAGAATGTAAACACCGGAACATCGGAGAAATGGCATGAGAGCGGCATATGCAAACCAAGAACCATGCACGATCTACCTCGACTATGTACCAACGAGGAAACGAGAAAACTGTGAGCAAAGGTACGGGGAAGATATGACTTTCCGATACCGGAGCACTCGCTATTGATCTGGCAAAAAAAAATTTGCGGGCCAAACAGTTGCAAGGTTTACTTGAAATCGTCGACATCGCGCACGCTGAATATTTCGAGAAATTACCAACGATGAGGTATTTCATTATCGCACGTGCAGGCCAGCGATAAATTGTCCTTCGGTTTATGTCGCCGCGTTTTACGCGCAGATTATTTTCTATCATATAAGGTGAACGGCTTTCAATTCGAAACTCTGTCACATAATTCTCCCACGAATTTATCGAATTTTTGGTAAGAATAAGCAAACGTTGTCACGAACTCAATGACAAAATTCCCGCGGACAATCCAGAGAATTCCACCGAAAAATTCTTAATTCCTCCTCCAAGGCAGCACATATTTCTCGAAGAACATAAACCGTCACCGTCGAGGCGCATACGCTGCATTGTACCCCGTGTATTCTATTTTTTTATCGAGCGATAAAATTTTTAGTGGCGCGCCGTGAAGCAAATTCGTTCCTCCTTGATTTCGCCAAGGGACAATAAAATGGAGAGTCTCGCAATAAGATTTGCCGTAACGCTGTCCTATGATGAAAAACGTACGACCGTCGTCATCGATAGTTCGTCTAATCGGATTAAAGCAGATACGTGGAAGCAATTCGGAAATAATGAAGAAAAAATAAAGAGAAAAAAAACTAAACAACTAACAAGCGTACCGCGGGTCGATCCGACGGAAGCAGTTTCCCTTACGGTGCCCGGCAATAGTCGGACGACAGACACATCGTCAGGGGGGAGGGGGGGGGGAGATAAGGGGAGGAAAATTTACGATCCAAAAAGCCGGCGAGTCCTTCTCGTATTGGAGGCGTGCAGTTGGCACTGCGAGTCTTCCGACGTCGTACGATTTCATGGAAAAGCCCCCGCAGCCGTCCTGCCGAGAGGGTGGTTTCCGAAGGGTAGAATGGCGTAGCATAGATATTTACGGGTCACCGTGTATGTATTTCGTCGGTGATTGGTCGAATGCGTTTTCGTGGAGGACCAAGGGTCGTGGAATGAATTGAAGCACTCGTCGATGCCAGCTCTTTGTCCGGGCCACCCCTCCCTTTCGCAACTCACCCCCGTACTTTAAACGACCAACGTCTTTGTTCGCTTCCCGGTCTACACTTCGTCCCCGTCCCCCCTCCCGTCCCCCACCCCTCGTTTATCATTATTTATTTCGATTTCCATTTTCCCGACAAATCTCGGGCTCGCGTTGATTTTTCCTTTCCCCGCCCGTAAATCACCGGGGCCCGCCGTATGAGACATCGTTCATTATATTTTTTCAACGCCGATTGTCGGACAGCATCGTGACGGGGATCGATTGTTCCAGCGAGAATTAAGTTCGCAAACGCTGCCAGAATCGTGGAGTTATTCCGCGGATATATGTTTCTGTTGCTTCTCGCGCGCGTTATGTCCCAAAGATGAAGCAATTATGTACGTTCGCTTACAATTAGTCGGGCGACGTGAAGTATACTATTCGGCCGTATAAACGAAACTTTCAACGATGTTAGCCACTCGCGGGTGCGGATTTCTGACCCGCGCGAAACGCCATGTTTTAATTAACGCGAGGCAATGACGTCTCGTGCGTGGCAACTTTCCCCTTAAAAGCTTTTCCCCGCTTCCGAAACAACGCTGTCGCAAGTAAGTTTTCCGCGCCGAAACGGGGGATCCCTATGTTCCGCCCAGCGACGGCGAAATTTTCCTGAAAATTGCGCCCTCGAAACGGAAAAAGCGGAAAGGAAATCCAACGGGATTCAAGAACGTCGGGACGGGGTCGGGAGTAACGCGATTGATATGACACTTTTCGGGCAAGGGGCGAGCATTCTCATCTTGCAACCACATCCGCCGGAAACCACGACGCGGCGCACATTCGTGAAACACTTTCGTCCCGGTGCCGTCTGGCTCGACCTTTGTCTTGCGCTTGTTTCCCGCATTATAACGGCCGGCGCATCGGAAGCGAAACGCGCAACGCGGCACAATGGAATTGTCACCCGCCACTGTGAAATCTCTGGTTCAATTCAAAGGGAACCACCCCGAGGTATAATAACGCTGTGTTTCAACGCTGTTATTTGGCCGCAGTTGTTGCTTCCTCGTTTTTGTTAACGTACGGCTAATTACTTATTATATCGCAAATAACGATAATCCCATTTCCCCGATGCGGAACGATTTTCGTTCGAGGTGTCCGCGAACGAGGCAATGACCTGTGTCGCGCAGAAAAAAAAATTGCCACCCACCTGCCCCCGGGTTCGCGGGCAAAACGGGCCCGTCGTGCCGACGGACAATAGCGATCCGCGGTGAATCACCGCTGCATTCTCCATTCCCCAACCGTTCGGCGGATCGGCGTGCGACAAACCGCTATTAAAACGCGGCTCGACTCGATGTTACACCGCGTACGCAAACCACGCCCTGGCCGGGGCGACCTGGGGCACACGATGCGCGTCGCACGCACCGGCAACGAAAGCGGAACAAAGGGGAAGGAAGGAACGAGCGAGAAGAGTCGTTCGTTCGGGCAACAATTTTCACGTGTCGTGCGAGCCGAATTAAAACGCGGCAATCGAACGTTTGAACTCGATACGACTCCGCCGGACTGTTCCGTCTCCCTCTCTCTCTCTCTCTCTCTACGTTTGTCGCCGTTTCTCACCGAGACGAATTTTTCAACGAATATCAACGAGCTTGCCGATCTTCGGGACGACGCGCGGCGAAACTCTTTGCGGCGAGACGTAGAGAAACGGATCGACGACGAGAAAATGGAATGCGACGATCATCGCGCCATCGAAACGAGAAATTCCTGTTACGTTTGACGGGGGGTGGGGCGGGCGGAGGTAACCGGGGGGCAGGTCGGAATAATGGCGCAAAACAGGGGTCCTCGCGGGCGACGTACCTGTCGAGGGAATGCAATTAAATGCAAACGTCCGAACCGGGAAACGCAAAAGGGGTTTCCTGCTCGCACGGTGACAACGTGGTGACTCGGACGAAATATGACACGACCGTCGCGGCCATAAATAATAACGGCGAAGGGTGGCGACGATGTTTCTCGTCCTCTCGCGCCGACTGTGCGCGAATTCCTGACGGTTGCGGCTCGCGTTAATTGCCCCCGATTAATTGCGCTCGTTAATTGCGCTAGAACGGTGACGTAACAGCGAGGGCAGTGCCGACGAGATGCACGAACGCACCGAATTTCGACGAGCACCGCGCGCAGTTCGCACTTATAGTTCGAACCCTGTATTTTTGAGCACCCCGTACGCGACGCGTGCGGGGGTGATCGCGGATAGGGTGGGAACGATCCCTTCGGTCACGAGCGTGATCGGAGTTCACCGACCGCCGGTGGTGAGCTGGAAATTTCGGCGTGGACGAACTGATGATCTTCGAGTAGCGGGACTCGAAACTTCGATATGAGCTGACCCGAAAAGCGGCGAGACCCGGCGAACACGAGACAATAGAACGGAGGGGAAGGAATACCGAAATGGGAAAAAAATTCGAAATCTTCGAGCGAAAAAGCGCCGTTGCAGGGAAAATAAGAAAATTGCGGTTCGGCTCTCGTTTAAGAACATTTCCAAGCCGTTGTACCGTGGAATGGCCGAACGATCTGGTGGGAACCGGTCGCGATCACAACGGGGAGAAGGCTAGAGGAAAACAGAAACGCGGTCGTTCACGGAATTGCGAGCCGTGAAAAGTTTCCATCGACTCTGATAGGAAAAGCAGCTTGGAAGGAACTCGGGACAAAAAATGGCCCCGCGTCGCAGTCTATAACGTAACGACCCATTCGACGTCTAGATGTTCCAACCTCGCGACGCACAATTAATCTCGCCGTGACTGTCGCGTCGATTCCAAAATCTTCTCGCCCGAAAAATCACATTTCGTTTGCTGCCGCGACGAAAGCGTGCCGCTGCGTGCCTGGCGTATCGATCGCCGCAGTCCCCCAGGAGTCCGACGACGATGTACAGAAGCGTGTATTGGAAAACCGGGAAGAAAATACGACAGCGAGTACCTCAGCGAGTGGTTCGCGGTATCTCGATTGCCGATTGAAAAAATGGGCAAGAACGAGGTGCGCGCTGAAACGTTCACCAAGGCGCAAAATGATCCACTGCGTTTCCAGCCAGAGGCATAATCATCGGAGACACGAAGAAGCACGCGACTTCGTTTCCTAAACGGACCCAGGACGAAACGAAAGGGACACGCGTCCTCCCTAATTCGCCACGCCGAGCCGGTCGGTCGAGCATTCGTCGTGTTCACAATTTTCCCCTCGCCACCGCCGCCCTGTCGACCCTCAAAATAAACACCCCACCGACAACACCCCCACCCCCCTCGAAAGATCAAAATTAACCGTACGCCCTGCTCCGTCAATAGCGCAGGCCCTCTCCGTCCACGGAATTCCAGTCACGTACACTTTCCATCGACTCATCCGATTTTTACCTTCGCCCCTCGCACAATTACGCTGGCCTACTAATACGCGCGGCGTCCCTCGTTCTATATCCGTCGTACACACCCCGCCAACCCCCCTCGCTCTCTAACTCCCTTGCTCCGGCCGGTACAACAGCTGCGTTCACGTCACTGCTGAACCCTTGAAATTTCACCGAGCAGGGTGGCAAACAATTATCGCATTGTTCGCGAGAGTGTATCGATCGGTCGAGGTTCTTGTATCAGATAAGCCGTGCACGGGGAACACGCAACACAATCGTCCCCGTCCGCGGAAGCTCGTTAATTACGGAAAATAATTGGCCGGCAGGTCGTGGTAGACAGTAGGGGTTGTCTGGCACCGAGATAAGGATTCGGGGCGAGCGGCGAAGGGTACGTCGGAAGTGGAGGGGGCAGAAGTGGAAGACGAAGAAGTTCCGTAGACGGGGCCGGCGAAACGAGGGGTCGAAGGGGAAAGAGTATCCGGGAAGTGGATGCGGTGGGGGTGGGGGGCAAGTTTTTCTTAAGCACGTCCAGGGGATGGGACGATCGGAAGGGACGGGGGTGAAATTCATTTCCCTAATGGAGGAAGGAATATCGCGTCGTAACGACGCCGGCAACTAAACAACCCTCGTCTCAGCCGCTGGCCGGAGCTTCCATCCCTCGTGCCTTTTCTTCCCCTTTCGCCGGGAAGCCGCGCGGTGGTGCGGGATCAACTTTTAGGCAGGCAATCTTCGCGATGCTCGGGGAAAATCGTGGAGGATAATTGATAACGGGCCGGATCTCGGGGTGCCGTGAGTGCGATTGTACCGGGGGGCGTCGTTCTTCCGTAATGCTCTCGAACACGAGGGAGAACGAAACGAGATTATTAGCGTCGCGTGAATTTCCTTGGTTGCGCTGTTTCTGTTCTGTTCGTACGGCACAGGAGAACGGAACGTCGCGTTCCTTGTCGAAACGGAAATCGAAAGGCAATCCTTCTGACGTCGAGTTCGACTCGACACCACTGCGTAACCATTTCAATCGTGTTCCCCGCTTTCGTCGACCGGTGCTCGAACTCGAACAACACTGAGACGACCGTTCGACGCGACGAGCTCATTAAAATTGATGGAATTCGTCAACGATTCGAGTGTCGTTCCGGCACGGCTTTAGTTCTTCTGGCTGGCCTCTGCCGATACGGCTGCGTGTTCGATAGAACAACGCAAAAATGGCGAAACAGTCGCCGAACAGAGATACGGAGGAACTGTGATATTTGCTCTCCCTTTGAGAGCTTTATTCACCCATGCTGCGGCGATGCATTGACGAACAACGGCGGGGAATGAACGCTATACAGAACAATGCACGAAAAGTATTACACCCCGGATGTACGGATGACCACTATTTCCTGCAGAATGAAACGAAACGGCGCGGCCGTATCATCGTAAGGACGGAAATGGTAGGAGGGTGAAAAAGCAGTTATCTGCGAGGAAGAAATTGCTTTCGGTTTTGTCACGAGGTTGCGATTGATATAGATTGATCATTCCGTCCGCGCTTGGGGCAGATGAATCATTCTCGTCCAGATAGAAAAAGGTCGGGGTTATTCAAAGCTCCTCGTTGAAAGGCAAAACGGTTGCTTGAAAGAATTCTGCTATCACTGTATTTTGTTTGTTCTTTTTTTTGTTGCCAAAGCGAAAAGAATGGAATTATTTAAAGGACGAGCGTAGTCAGAATTCGGCTTGAAAGAGGGAACGAAAAGGGAAATTTCGCAGCCAACAATTTTCCACACCTGTGCGAGAGGTCTGTGTCAGTAAAACGGAGTAGAAACGGTGTGGGCAGAAATTGTCGCGCGAATCCGTGAACGGATGAAAGCCCTCGCATTCTGGCTAGTGCCGTCGAATTCGATCAGAATGACCCGTGACCTCGTCGGAACGGCACTTGAAAACGACGCTACCGTCCAACCGCGACGGTCCGACGAGTTTTTCAAGTCGTCGGCGAACAACTAGCCGCGATCCAGTCTCTCGAAACTTTCCGATTCTCGTGTCCGCGGGCGGACAGAGTTGGCCGGCGAGCAGCGACAAAAATGTTTCAACGCGTCTAATCGGTTTAAAAGTGTCGAACGACCGGGAAAACTTTCTGACAAATCACCCCTCCAACCTCGTCGAATCGTGACGCTGCCGGACGTTCAATTTTCGCCGGCTATAAAATCTATTTGTCGCCGAATACGAACCGCCGGATGCGAGTTCAATATTAATTTCTTCGTTCCTCCAAATTCGGAGCGCTAACGATCCGTGTTCCTGCGTGAAATCGTCATTCAAACGTTGTCGAACGAAGCTACACCCATACTTTCCCGTCGATCGATATCCGACACGAAACTTCAACAGCAATTAAGGACTGAAAGAGGAGTGGACTCTCGTAGGAGAATTCTTACCGCAGAGAGGGTGAGTTAAAGAAAGGGACATAGGAAGAAAAAAAAATGGTATGAAAACTTTCGTTCTGTTCATCCGAAAGAGCGAACGGGGTCGATAAGAACTGCTGTTAAATCGACCGGCTCCTGATAATCAAAAGCTTAGCACGTAGCCGCCGAGGATTCGCGTTCGCTCGGCCGGTTGTATCGATAGGGCGGAACGGTGGGTAATAAACAAGGGCGAAGGTAAAATTCGGGGGCAGTCGTCCGCGAAATAGCCTGCAACCCCGGCAAGTACAAAGTATGGGAAAAGTTTGCCACGGAATTCCCGCGGCACCCGCGGTTCATTTATCACGCGCCGCGCCCGCTACCAACGAATAATATACAGGGTAAAATGAACGCAACCGATAAAAACGTACTGAAATCGTTCACCGCTACGTCCCGCGAAGTTTCTCTCGTTTTTCATCGCGAAGCTTCATTTCACGTTCTAATCACGTTCGAACGATACCGCGACCGAAATATGCTTCGCCGGTTCTAACAAATACGTGTCGCGTGACGTTAGAATTCTCTGCGGGCAAGCAGTCCGGCGAGGATTCATCCTCGAACAAGTTCGCCGCCCCTTCGGCCAAAAGTAAGAATGACTCGGACCCCTCCGCGAGTAATCCTGCCCGGCGATAAATTACGCGACGAGTCGTTCGGTATTCGCCCGAAGAGGCGGCCCGCAAATAATCGGCCGTGTCTCGACGCGACCCTCCGTGGCCGCAAGCAGCATCCCCCGAGAAACATTTCGGCCCGTTACCACGGAGATTCTTTTAACCCCGCGCGGCCTGTCCGCCCCGCAATATCACCGAGCCTCGAACGATGACCGGCATCGGCCACGTGGAAATTTATTGGGAACGGCTCGAAGGAGCAACAACGGCCGCCCACGTACCGAGAATCCGCCTTCGAGCGTGCTGTCTCGACAATAGGCACACTTCGCGCGAACCATTGTTCGAGAAGTTCGTCTGGGCTCGTCGTCGAACCGAACCACGTCGACGCGGCACCGGTGGAGGGTGAACGAGAGGACGTGACAGGGAGGAAAGGGAGGACAGTGGAAGAGTTGGATGGTGTAACGAGCGTCAGTGGCCCACCGTCTGACAAATGGCTCTGTTTACAATGGTCCTGAGCGAAGCTGCGAGCGTCAGCGATCGCGAAGCCCACGGTCAGAAGCGTATAACGGAGAGAATCCACCCTCGAACGGAGATAAGGCTCGCCGGTTAGTCGATCCGTGGCGTCTTCGATACTCGGGAACGGCGTCCCGTTTCCGCTCTATTCCAGACGCAAACATCCGCCACCCCTCGGCACGATCGGGCTCCCGTGAAAGGCTCTCTCTTCCTGGGCTATTCCACGCAGCGGAAAACTTTTCTCGCGTGTCTGTATGCGGGTCGTGCGCAGGGAGGGAGCAATGTTTGCCGGGGGGGGGGGTTTATGACGCACGATACGTTTCACGAATCTATGGGGTATGTACAGGGCCGTTTCGTGGCCCTCGAAACGTGGAAAAATCGCGAGCCGCAGATCTTCGGGAAGATCGAACGAGCCACGCGGAATGTTCGTTGCAATTTACCGTCACCGAGTGATTCTACCACGGACTTCGGACAATTTAAATTGTCCTCCGCGGATGAAAGAACATTACGGGGCAGGGTTGGAGAGGTTTGGTTGGTTGGTTGGTACGGGACGAGGGAACCCACTTTCCCAGTAAATTACTATCGTGAATCGCGTACCTCGCCTTTAGGATGCAATTTACCGGGAATATAAGTCTTCACGGTATCGACGTGTAATGGACCCGCCATCCGGGGAATGCGACTCGATGGATCGAATCTCGAACCGTACGGGTTCGACGCACCGCTCCCCTTCGATCGACAGTCTCGATATTCAGCGAAAGTAAGAAAATCCGACGGTAAAACGATTGTCCCTGTCGTTTTAAAACACTTCAAACAGCGATTCCATCGAACCTCCCCCACGCGCGCACACCTCCTTCCATCGTATAAAAGCGATATGCATCACTCTCTATACATAGTAATGCTATAAATTCTCCGTCCAACAAAAGGGGCCACGCGACTGGGCGAATATTAAAACCGACGATATTTCGTCCCTGTGGAATATTGACGCTAAAATGGTGCGTGTAAGAAATAAACGAGGCAGCGTTGGCCGAGGCGGACGAGTCGCTCGATAAGACGAATATTTCGAACGGCTCGAGGAGTTTCTCTTTAAAGGACGAACGAGGGATTCTAAATGATCGTCGGGCAAGATTCACCTTTGTTTCCGCGCTCCTAATCGAAAACGCGATCGTCCAGTCGTGATTGACAATCGATGAGAAAATCGGTGTCCGTCTCGCGGCCGAACGGTGTAATTATAAATCGGTTTGTCCGACGTATTCCGGAAAGGGGAACCCGTTGCAACGCCGCGGCGTTTCGGCCAACGCGAACGAAAAATAAGTAACTCGATTACTTATTCTCGAGCTAACTCGAGAAACGGAATCGCACAATTCCCCTTTCTTCGCGAAGGTTTTCGCCGTGCAATTCACCAGGATCATAAGTCGCCTGCCTATCGAGTATCGACGTGCCTATAACACGCTTCGATGCGAGAAATACGACCGAATCAGACGGATCCCAACGACACGCGACGCTGTTGAATCTCCTCGCGGTGATCGATTAAATCTCCCTTGCGCGACGAGCTTGAACTTAACCATCGAAATCACCCTTCGCGGAGTTCGAATGGACCAAACAGAGGTGTACATTTCCACGATGAAACGAAGCATCCTCTACTTTTTCTTTGTTTCCATTTAATTCTCGGTAACGTTACGTGCTACCCGATAAAGGGGACGTTTCGTTGGAACATTTCCATTCATAATTGCGGGAAGCTCGATATGAATATTTTAATAATCGGATTGAGGACACGCGCAAGCTCGTAGATGTCAAAAGAGGACTGCATAAATTGAGCGAAAATCCGACAAGCGAAATGAACTTTCCCGTCGCGAGAGCGTCCCCTTTTATCCGCCGACAGGAACCGACCATCGAAACTTTGCCCCTGGAAAGTGTCTCAACTTTCCTGGACATTCGTTCCAGGCGAAACCTTTCGTACGGGATTTTTCAGCGAGCGTACAAACCACCGCGCGTATTCGTACGCTCGGTATTCATTTGACGCGCTTCTGGTCTCGAGACATGAATCGTTTGCAACGCGAATTCGAATTCGCAGGCAAAATTCAATTTCTCCGCGTCGCGGAGTAACGATATCTTCTTTTGTTGACTTTCGTTTACGGTTTCGGACGCGCGTACGAATCCGAACGTTCGAATTTGTGCGGTACACAATTAATAATTTTCTATCTAAATTGCGCCCTGTTTTTTCCAGTCCGAACAACGATTACAGGCGAGCCAGCTGAAAGCGGGAATTGAAGCGTAAGCACGCATTTAGCAGATAATAAAATCCTCCTTCGTTTCAGCTACCCCGAGTCTTTATCCTCTCCGGAGCCTCCTCTTTTCATACTTTCCGCCAAGGGTTGATCCCTTTACAAATTATGCAAAATCCCTTGCCTCCGAGGGAGTTTAAACGCGCACGTTAGCCGACGTTTAACCTCGTTCCGACTCGCAGCCAATTAAATCTCCCCACTTGTTATCCGTTAATCGCAACGGTATCAGTCTTTCCAACGAAACACCGTTGCGCGACGTGTTCAAAGTTGTAAAGTATCCTTCGACGGTCGGCCGTTTCGTCGCGGAAGAAACTCTCGACGGAAGTCTACTGTGTGCTACTCGAACGCTACCCGACAAAATCGAAGGATCGCAATTTTTCGACGGACAATCGTCGCTTCGTAAAGGGGTAGCTCGAGCGTGACCGGAAAAGGGAGAATGGTTCGGCAAGCATCCGCGTCACCGAATTGAAATCATTGCGGCCCACCGGGGTTCATTTCCCGTCTTGATTAACGGCGGAACTTGCAACTTTCGAACCCCGGCAAAGATTCCTCCCCGTGCCCGCCAGCCCCCGAGACTTTCGACCCCTCGACCGAAGGAACGACCAAACCGGAAAGCACTTTCATTTTCACCGTTACCCGAGGCGGAAATGTCGAATTTCAACGACCCGTCGAATTCTTCTATCTCGTTCGATCGACGGTCCTCGCAATTCCTTCAAATCTCGAGGACATTCTGCGCCCCATGAACCAAACTAACAAGCGCGTACAATCCCCGGCGATTAATTACACCGTCCCTATTTTCCCTTTATTGTCACGCGATAAGGGGTTCACCGGGTGGCGGTTCTAATGAAATGCGTAGGCGAAACGGGACACCCGGTATCCATTGTCGGCTCGGTGAAGAGGAAAGGGGTTAGAAAGGGTGAACCTAAACACTTCCCCACCCCATCCAGCCCCGTTGGGAGTTTTTAATTCGTTTTAAAGCTCCCCAGGCGATGGACGACAATAGTCTAGCGAGCGTGCGCTAAATATTACGGTCGAATAAATTATCGATGGAATCCCATCGAAGCCGAACGTGGCGAAGTTCATTTATTTTTATACGTGAACGAAGCAAGGCAGTCGTTTCGTAAAATGAGAAACTTAGTCGCGATCGCGGCACACCTCAATTTCTTCGACTATTTTCGTTACTCGCCGCGATAATCAACGGAGGAGAAGATAAAAGAAAGACGCCGCGGCGCTCGTGCTTGAGTTGCATTAAGTGGCGTCGTTCACGAGCTCTTTCCCTCGTTAGCTAAATTCCGAAAGTTGACGGACATTAGCGCGACGAACATTTAATCCCCCTGGGATTAATTACAACTACCCTCCACACCCCACCGACGACTTTGCAGCCCCGGTCCGTTCGTCGTTATTTCGCGTCGAAAAATAAAGCTCCGAGGCAACAATCTCGTCGTCCCGTACGAAACTTTGGAAACATTATTCTCCGATTCCCCTTTAGCGCGAGCATTCTCAAACAAAGACGAGAAAGTTCGTCTAGAAACGATCACGATCCGAGCAAAAGATCGTGAATTGAATGGATCGCGGTAATTGATTAATCGCTGTTATCGAAGAACAAGAAAATCACGAGAGGCGAATTACTCGCGCGTAACGATCAATTACGACCGGCCATTACGTTCCTCCGTTTATTGCGCAATGTTTATCGCCCTCCGGAGTGCAATTCGGACCGTGCACATTACAAATGCAAACGAATATCCGGTGGGCCGGTCGTGTCGCGCGTACACAGAAACGCCGCGACGGCACAATTAAATCAGATTTCACGATACGTAACGAACAGCTCGAAGAAGCATCGACGACGAAGAGGGATTCTACGGAATTGAATTTGTCAATTCGTTCCGCTGACGAAGCTCGTGAAACATTGCAATTCGTTCCCCGCCGAACGCGATAATCGTCGATTAATCGTAGCCGAGTCGGCTCGTGGAAACTTTAATCGATGCTCGATTCAAAGAAGACGCGCCAAGTTCGTTTCCCGCTCCGCGTATCGCGGAACGTCGCTTCAACCCGGGGCTCGCTTAAAAAGGACAATCAATCGGCTTTCGCTCGCGTTTTCTTCGGTCACGTGGACGTAACAGCATCATAACGTGGACGTAACGCTAACACGGCGCTCGCGTGTTCTTCAAATTAATAAATCCGCCGGCCCTCGTGCGTAGGAAGCTTCCAAAAGTATCGACGCAATCGCGATTCTTCGCACGCGGATGTTAATGGAACGTTCTGTCGTTCGCGTTAGGGCGGAACGAAACTGCGCGCAACAGTTCAATAGGGAGTGCAAAAGCTACGGCGAACCGTGCTGGATCTCGGGCAAGGGACAAAAACGAACGCATTCCGCGTCCCCTTTACAATTGCCAGAAAAGATATTAATATTTTGATACGGTGTAAACAAGAAAACGCCACAGCGAGTGAAATATGTCCCCCTCGTTATCTCATTCCGCCACCGTTCCAAAATCCGTCATTTCGCTAAACCGGTCGAGCCTTTTGTGCTTCACCCCCGTCGTCCTCTTTATTTGGCGGAAAGCTCGTTAGGCGGCCTCGTGTTTTTCCCTCCCCTCGACACCGGGTTCCTTATTACCGCATAGATAACACGGCCTTTGCCGAAGGTGTTGGGACGACACAGCCGCAATTGCGGTCTCCGCGTCGCCAAACGTTCCACGGGCGGTGCGTCGGGGTCGACATGCTAAACCACGAAATTCACTCTCCGAACCACGATCCCCCCGTGCTTCGGGGCGTGCCGACGCAATGACGCGCAGAAGCGTCAGAATTTTGTTCGTAAAAATATCCCAAGGAAGTATCACGATGAAACCCTCGACGAGAATACGAGAATAGCGATGAATCGCGGTGAAAACAATTCCTCGGAAAAGCCTCGTTGATTCGCCGCGCGGCGAGGGCAACGCGTTCCCCTTGATTAACATTACGAATTACTCAAACACACCACGATCCAATTAGTCCGACTCGGGCTGTATCATTCTAGATGCGTGAAGCAACCGTATCTCTCTGGAATATATTCAGCGATGGCTATTGTCATTAAAAATTTCGGTACTTTTGTTCGCGAAACGCACTGAATCCGCGCTTAATCATACCGGCCGCAGCATAACGACAATAACGAAAGATCCGCAACGCGAATCCTACGCGCCGATGCAAACGAAACGTGCCCGTCCGACCAAGGAAATTGCGAGAAAGTCGTATCAATTGCGAATCGAAAAATCCGCAACGACGCTAACAACAACCCCCCCTTCACGCTAATTGGTTCTCGCCCGCGCAACAATGTTACCCGCGTGCGAGCGCGAACAGGGAGGACAAATTTCGTCCGGACCTAAGAAGCCGTGGTCCGGGAAAACGCGACAAACCGGTTGCCCGGCCTTTCGTAGTAACGAGAGGAGATTCCTCCCGAACGGATAGGGAACTTGCATGGCTACCTGTTCTGTTGTTCGCCGACAGTGACAGACGGGAGGGTTGTTAGACGTTGGCCGGGGCAACGGGGTTGCTCGCCCCGTCGCGATGCTCACCGGCCCTCGAATCGCTCGAGACCGGCCAGACCCTCTTTCGCGTCCTTTGATCTGCCAGCTACCCCCGAAACGAGCACTACGCCGCCATGCTTCTCGGTCCCGTTCAATTCACCCTCCGGTTCTTCCTTCGGCCTACGCATGCCAAGAATTCTGAAAGCAGAACAGACACGTCGATGTGAGTGAAAACCGCGAGGGCCGACCGGGCGACTTGACTTGCTTTCGAACGACCGGCGAATTTATGTTGGACCGAACGAACGGAAGGTTTTGGGCGATTTTTGTATCGATTATTGTACGATATATTTTTTGCACTGCCGACAATCTTGTCGCATAATAACCGATGAAGGATTGTTATCGTTGAAGACGTCGTGCGGAAAGAATTGTTGTCTGCAACATAGAAATCGGCAGGCACCGCGGGTGAATCGATATTTCGGTACAATCGTATTTCCCCATCGACGTTAACTATCGCGAGACGAGGGATCGAAATTAGCGCAAATTCACGCGACACCCTGCGCTCGCGTGTTCCAAGTATCACGCGATACTTTGCTACTTATTAGTCGCCGCCGTGCTCTTTACACGAATACCACAAACCAGTTCTTTCGAGCGATCCAATCTATGAAATAATAATCAACAACTGTATCATTAACAGTACGCGGAATCGTTGTTATTGTACCATTTCGCTCTATCAACTGCTGTCGCGACAACTTAAATTACTTTGCTGTACGAACAAAGAATTTGCCGGTATCGCGCGTGAACGCAAGAATCACAGACCTCTGCCTGCGTGTCACACGTCCACCGAAAAAATATTATCCGCCCAATCGAAGAATTTGTCCGAATTAATCGAAGAAGTATAATCCGTATCTTCCTCGTAAACGAAGCGTGTTCCGTGGAACCGCGAATAATTTCCCGAGAACCGCCTGGAACACTTTTGCGAACGGTCAATGATCATCCAGACAGTTCACCTGTGTCGCGGAATTTAGCACCGGGTCCCGGCAGTTCTGTACGGCGGTCTTATCGGGAAACGTGCAGACATAACTTTCCATTTTACCCAGCGCCGCGCACCTTCCGCAAGGTGTGCGAAACAGGAGGGCCGTCGGTATGAAAATTTATCTCGTTGCCCGCGGTCCAAGGCGCGTATGAAAAAGATGGAAGAGAGGGAGCAAGGTGACGGAGAAATACGGAGGACCGATACGTCTCAATTTCTCCTCTGCGAAGGGCGGCGGCAGCGTCGGAACGAAGTGCTGCCCGGGCAAGAACGACCCCTTCTCGGCTGAGAACGTGCTCGCTAAACGACGTAACTTTTATCGGCGAGCATCTCGACTTCGCGAACTGAGCTGTTACGGAAGGAGAGGGTAGACAACGGCGTGGGATAAATGGTCGCGAGAGGTTGGAAGAGGTTCGAAGTCGTTTGAACTTCCGCCGGGGGCTGGACGCCTTCACCTTCGGATCCCCGCGAGCGTCGTTCCAGGGGGAGGGACGGGAGGAAAAATAATAAATAAGGCGGCAGAGGGTTCGGCGACGTCGATCGTCCACGGGAACGGTACGTACCGCGTTAGTGCGGAAACGGATATGCACGATTTCCAAAGGGGGACGCAGCGACGAGATTTCGAGGGTACGCGTACTTTGCGGGGGAGAGATCAAGATTATGGACAACGTTGAGAGGCTTTTAACGGCGGTCCCGTTGGAAATTTGTGCCGCCGGTATTTGAAACGTTTGCCAGGGGAACGGCGACGATGCGTGCGGAATTACGAGAGATATCATTTCCGTGTAATTTCTAAAATCGTTCGAAGCTTTTGCAATAACGCGCGATAGAGATTTCGGCGTCCGGTCGAGTTCCGATATCGGGGTTTCAATCGACGAATCCGCGCGAGCGAGGTGCCCACCGCGATTCGATCGAAATTCCCCTTGGATATTTCAATACCGACCGATTGAATTTTCGAGGGGGAGACTTGTCCTTGTTCGCCTTTTAAGAACTCGCATCTACGAACGGAACTACGACCAACACCGATAAGAACGATGGAGCCGTTAACGAAAGGTTCGTCAATACATCTCGCAGCCAGAGCAACGTCGGCCGGACGATGAAAACATTTCTTCGGCTTAATTCAACCGACTGGCGTGGCCGCAGGTGAAACTCCCGACGACATTACGGTCTCACGAGCACGTCCCAGACCTGTCCGGATATATTTCACGCGGTCCAGGATAATTCACGACCGCGTCCCGCAGAACCGGTAATATTCCTGGTTCTCGCGTGACACCTTCCACGATGTAAATCACCGGCCCGTTCCCCTTTGGCCCGGGGTCGAGTGAAGTGCGCGGCGAGGCGGCGGACGAACATTTCTCGAAAAATAATTACCGTCCCCCGCGGCGCGTCGCCGACCTTTCTTCCCGTTAAAAAGTTTGATTCGCCGGTTGAACGTCGATCGACGGAATGGAAGTTCGTCGTTCCCTGGGAGGACGGGCGTCGGACGAGCGAGAATAGTCCGCCATCGAGTACACTTGGCCGACGGAGTGTAAAACCCGGGCAGCACAGCCGTTTCGCGTCTTCCGTTTTCCCCGGCGATAATTTATCATCCGCCTCGGCCCCCGGCCTCGATGTTCGGATTACTGGCAGACCCGCGACAGGTATTCAACCGTTCATTCGCGTATATACTAATTCTCGCGTCGAAAACTAGCCCGGTCGTTTCTTTTCTCCTTCATCGACGCGGTCTAAGAATCGCGGAAAGACCTTGCCGTTTTTATTCAATCGACATCCAGGAACGTGGAGATGCGGAAAGAGGAACCTGCTTTCCGTCCGTTGGATACGAACGAGAGAAAGAAAAATACCACCCACGTTGCTCGAAGGACAGTTCGGAAATTGTTACGCCTTCTAACAACAGTGTCTTACGGCGATTTGGTCGAATAAAAAACGCGCACGTGGGTCGAAAGCGAGGTTACGAACGTCGGGGGAATGGGCTAGGAGGTATGAAAAGGAGAATCCAGATGCTCGAAGAGAAACGACCGAGGGGCAAAACGAAATACCACGGCATTGTTGAAAAGGGTTGAAGCGTCCTTTCATCCGGCTAAGCGAATACACGCCCGCGTACAGCACCTGTGTAAGGTACACCGTGTGCCGCGATACGTGCATCGATTTCGCGAGAAAGGGGCCAGTGATACCACTATACCGCGCGCATCAAATCCATTCTCGCCTCGAGCATTCTCATACTTGCATAACACTGACGAAACGCGTATACGCGAGAAGAAAGCACCCCGGCGAAAGGCCGGGCCGAAATTGAAACGAAATCAATTCCCGTCCGATCGACGCGCCGAACCTTTCGAATTAAAATGGCGTGCCACAATCTTGGGTCTGCCGCGCCAACGCGGGAAATGAAGGGAAATCGCTCTTCCGCTTAAAGAAAAAATATTAAAAAATATACTGCCTTGGAGCAGTATTTTCGCCGTGCAGTTTCGTATTTACGGAGTTACTCGCGCGACAGCGGCAAAGTGAGACCGCATTCTCATAAGGAAGTGGCATGAATTCGTGGACACCGTTAAATCAAGCGAGGTAACGAACGTTTGCGTGAATGTTTCCCGGTGTGCGTTGTATTCGTCAATCTTATCAATCGACGTCGCACGTGCAACCCGAAGAATTCCCCCAGGGTTCACCGATTTCACCCCGAACCAGAATCGCAAAAAGGACACCGAACAAATATGCGCGATACGTCGGACGCTTTTTCCTCCATCGAGCAAGAAGAGTCGACGATTCGACTTCCCCCGAACGGACAAAGGGCCAGGCGAGTTCACCCCGGCGAGCGACAATTAATCACGAGGAGACGAGCACGTCCGTGCAACGGCCGAGCATCCGAAAATCGATAACTGGTCCTATCCAGCGAACGGCCAACGTCATCCCGTCGAATCGTCGCCTCTCACGCGATCCCCGAGCAAAGCGCTCGAAACGTTCCACGTCGAACGGAATAAGGAAAGCGCGGAGATCCTGCTTCTCGTCTCCGCGCGCAAATCGTTAACGTTTTCGCCCGAGGCTCGTCGCACGTCGGGCGCGGTTTCTTCTCGAAGGATCGCGCCTGTCCAGGTGCGCGGCGGCCGTTTACTCGTTCACCTGTTTCACGAATTAGGGGAACGTGCGCTCGGAGGAAGAACGCGCGGGCCGAACGGCCGGTGAAAATGTTCGTTGCCGTTGAAATAACGACGTGCCTCGTTCGCTCGCAACATCCTGATGTCCCTGTTGAGTTCCGACGGCCTTTGGTTGAAACCTGGCCAACGGGATCCATGGATCGCGCGAATGCTGAACCCCGTTCTCGCGGAGCTGTGCGTGTCCGCGCGAAAATGGCAACGGGACCAACAAATTGCACGAACGATTCTCCGATTTCCGAATTTATTACTAACTTTTCGACAGCGTCGAATTTGCCGAGAGTACGACGACAAGTATTGGGAACTTATGATCGAGGGCATCGCAGCGAGATGGTTGGAAAAAGTGTGCCAATTTTCGTCCGTTTGTTGGGGGTCTTGTTTCTACTATTAGCGACCAAGTAAAGCACAAAAGTTTCGAGAGAGCGATGTTGACTCAAGGGAGGAACTGTTACGCCAGTACGAGATCGGAAAGCACCGGTTTCCGTCTGTTTAGGAAGCTCGGTGACTTTGGCGACGCGGAGAAAAAAAATAAAACAGAGAGACGTGGAAAGAGGAACGAAGCAAAGCGATAGACGAGCCGAGATTGGTAATAAACAGGGGGAAACCCTTCCTCGCGGGAAAGTTTGCTAATTATGGTTAAATCTTTCAGCCAGCCGGAATCGGCTTTTAGTTTGCAACGACGCTTTTAACGAGTTATAACCAAATTTTCAAGTTAACTGCGAGGGAAACTTCGGTCCCGCGACAGCCGTGCTGTTCGCCGTGATTTCCACGTATACCCGCGGATTAAGCAGCTACTCTGAATTACAACCGCCGATAAACAAGTTCGAGGGAGGGGGCGTATTTTGTTTAACCGGATTGCTGATCGTGATTCGACATATTTTTGTCGAATTGAATAGCGCCTGACGATTCGAGCTTGAACGTACGCAAGGGGCTCGCGAACGCAATCATTCCTCAACCATTTAACCCACCCGCCGTTTGTGCAACGCAAAAATATTATCGACGTCAGATGCGTTTATGCATCGTACGATGCATAACAGAAAGCTGCCGGAGCCCCGATTAAACCGATAGAACGAGCAATTACTTATCGCGAGATTTCACCGGAATCACGACGATCTAGATCTATCGTCGAATTATCAATTACCCCGCGATAATGAACCGTACGGTAATGCCTGGCTGTAACTGCTGGTCGCAGCCGGTCTGCAATCTGTAACGAACATGATTACGCAAAGCTAACGAGACCGAGACACGCTCGATAGAGAGAAACGACGCTCGTGTGCGGAACAACATCGATGCCATCGATGCGTCGGTTTTGGCCGACGATAGTATCCGAGGCGTACAATGTTCCGCGCTCTATGTGTGTCAATCAACTTGCGGCTCGGCCGCACCGGCAAACGTTTGAATTGGAAATCATCCAGGCAGACGTTGTCAATCCGATCATTAGCCTGCTCGGAAAATAATTTCCCCTGTCCGTGGCCGCAAAGGGGGCGCGGATTTGCTTAGATCCGCGAGCCGGAAATGTTCGAGCGATCGGAAGGGAACAGCGACGGCAGTATTGAGCAGCGCTAGGCCGTTTAACATCGAGAAATACGACGGTCCCCTCGCGTTGCAATTTCGAAGAGGGTATCGCATTATGTACAAAGGCTCATTGTTCAAAGGAGCAACGTTCAATCGAAGGATTCAAGCGAGAAGCTCGGCGCGCGAGATTCGCAAGGAATTCATCGCGAGAAAAGCTTCTGGCCCCGACTGCGAACGAATTCAAAACGATAGAAAACGACACGGGACACGGAGTGCTTGCCCCGCGACACAGAACGAACCGCTCTGGCCCGCGATAATTGCCGGGAATAGTTTCGTGTAACTGGCCACATAGCCGCGGGCATTCTTCGTGCCGCTGTTGAACCGACGGTGCAAACGGGTCAAGGAAACTCTTCAACAATTTAATAATGGCGGATGGAAAAATAACCGCTCGCCCGTTCATGCTACTCGGGACGGATTCCCTTAATGACTCGCGGGAACTTTTAGAGAACAAATAATTCTGTGGGCTAAAATAAAATACTCCCGGGATGGAGGGGGGGGGGGGGGAGACGGGATGGTATCCACCTTGGAATTAACGAAGACGCAAGCTCTCAATGAAAATGTTTCAGGATCGCGGCCGAGAAGAACGAAACGATGGAGGGAACGGGAGGAAGCGACTTACTCGGCCATAGTTGGAAAAAGAAATGATCACGAAAAACAAAAAGAAAGAGAAGAAAAATAGAGAAATATTAGAGAACAAAGGGAAAACTGTAGAAGAACGAACCATTGTTTGGCGCACGGAAGATGGGGTAAGGCACCTCGTCGTCCGTACATATTCGTAATAAAGTAAAATACGGGTCTCTCCCATCTGGCATCGCTTTCTTGAGTTCCACTCGCGGGACTTCCAGTATAATTTGAGAGCATCCACGAACGCTCGGGGGACTTTCTTTCGGGCGTGCTTCATTCCCCGCGGAAAATGTCCCAACTTGTTCATTAAAATTCCGCGTGTTTTATGACGCCGGCCAACTTCCTACGGCTCACTCGCGACGAACTTGTTTCATTACTCCCCATTTACGGCGGGGGATTATTTTCAAAATTGGACAACGCACTCGTGCGCCGCGTCAATTTAATATCGTTTCGCCTTACGGCCGAATTGCGGGGTAATATGGTCTAGAACCCGCAATAATACTTCGCATTCAAGAGTTCAAAGACCTGTTTATTCCGACTAAGACCGAACAGAGTTTTCTTTACCTGCTGAAACGCAATGTTTGTAATATATCGAGGGGCCAACGAAAATCTTCGATGAAATGGAACGAATGTTCTGTACTAATCAAAATACGTGGCGAGCCAGAAATTATTCCGATATTTTATTATAATTTGTATTCATTTGTCTTTTCTTTCGTTTGCCTAAAATCTTTGAATTCGAAATTATGCTTCCATTTATAACGGGTGGATTCGTTTCCAAGACACCGCGCATTATTCCTATCGTTCCGTTGATGCTCGGTATCTTTTCTCGGGTAACAAATGCAATCTCTAAGGGCAAAATGATTCATGCGGCAGATGACTACCGAGGGAAACTCGTTTCGTTTGCCCGGGTATCCGTGTATTTGCCATCGGTAAACATTTAAATGCAACTGTAACAAAGACTCCGGCGGGTCCACGTGGATTAATAATCTTCGGGCAAACATTGCTAACGAAGAACGACCCGGGTTAAGTACATAAATGTAGGGATCGCGTAAAGTCGGTATTGTCTCGGTGAGCAATCAATCTCGACAGAAACGACACGCGCCGTTAACTCTGCCCCACGTCGTAATACGAATCGCGCGTAGCACCATGCCCTCCCGTGCATTCGAGCAAAAATCGATCGGAGAAGAAATGCAGAACTGATTGGCAAGAATGTCCCGCGATTGTTCGATCGTGGCCGCGGTTCAACGAGTTTACTGCGTTACCCGCGACGTTCGAATAAGAAAACCGAAGCGCGAATTTTCGTCCCCGTCCCTGCGGTTTGGCGCAATGAAACGGAGAAATGGGAAACGAAGGGGCAGAAAATTGTTGGGAGCACAGCGGAAACCTTGCTCTCCACCTCCACTCGATGAGAGGAGAATTTCATTCGCGGTCCCCGAAAATATTAGTATCGCCCCGACCTGTATCAACCCTTTCGGTAATGATCGAAACGTTCACGGTCGTTCTACGGCCAGGTGTCTCGAGTGTGTCGACCTGCGTCGCTCGACAAAAACATATTCCGAGCGGTATCGCTGACTTGTACTACTTAAATATACATCTCCCGACCTATCATTGACCTGTACTACTTAACCGTGCGATGCATGCGGGCCCGCTGGCCATATCGTTGACCCCCGCTACTTAATATCGAACAGAACGACGAAAACAATCGCCGGGAGAAGCTCTTTGTGCATTCCCTAAGCACCTCGCATTGGACGTTAAGAAAGCGTCGCGAGATAAAACCGTGGTCGTTGCGAACGCGAATTCATTGCGTACAATAATTCCCCACGGTTAAATAGCAATTCCGCCGTTTTCCGCGATCTGAGTGAAGTGTTCATATCGGCTACTTTCCAAGTTTAATATTAAACCCCCGGGAATGGACGGGCGATCGCACAGGGCGACTAAGGACACACGGGCGGAAAATAAGGCCGCCGAAAAGTTATAAACGAAGGGAATAAAATGCTGTTTAAACAGAAACGGAAATGCCGGGCCGGGCTCGTGAATGCACGGGTTTCGCAGGCTCAATTAAAAGAAAGGGGCCGGCTTCGTAGGAAATGAAAGACCGAAAGGACGGCCAGTGCTTGCGTTACGAAAGCCCGCGGGGAAAAAGGACGGGAAACAGGGAGGAACGAGGCGCAGAGAGAGAGAGAACGGGGGTGAGCATTCAATTTGCAGAAATCGTGTTCGTGCCTTCGCCGCAAGTGCGCGCAAAAGGACAGGGGAACGAAAGTGCTGGCTAATTATTTGTTAATTAAGCCTGCGAAGAAATCTGCGATTCAGAAGCGTGCAGGTCAATCGCGTGAACAGAATCGGCGTGAAGATCGAATCTTGCGGGCCGACGTTCTTATGACAATTCACGTTCAACGAGCACGCGTGCAGTTAAAAGAATCGTCTCGCCCGTGGAGAACAGCGTTCGACAATTGCCGTTCGATACTTTCGATACTTTCGAACAATTCGGCGACGAATTTCTCTGAGCTGAAACGGCCGCCATTCGGCGACTGTCTGAATCCCCTGATCCACGACTCTCGCAAGAGTTCGTCGCGTCAAAAGCCGGGGTCGAACGCCCTCGCCTTCGACCTCATCGACGCAACGACTCGAATCGAATTCCTTTCGCGCGAATTCCTCGCCGAAAAAAACGCGTCGGAAGAGCCTTCTCGGTGTCCCGACTACGGGCATCGACTACGGGGACTGAATCGCGAGAACTCTCAAACACGAATCGCGAAATGACGAACCATCCGCCGCGGAAGCTTCTGCAATCGCGTTTCGACCGTCTCGCGAAGCCCGCCCCTCGGTCTTAATTGTGCGCCCGCGAACAGGTAGCTCAGCTTCATTCCCAAGCAGTCGCGGCGCTCGTCGGTAACCGTCGAGGACGAGAAAGAGGGTCGCGAGGTCGCCCCCATGGCGAACCACGCTCCGCCAATGTACAATGCTTTACGTCGCGTTAGTTCGGGGGTACGAAATCGCTAACCTACATAACCATCCGCACGGCAAATCGTATTCAGTTGGCAAAACGAGAACGGCCCCGTGATGCACGGCCGTGCCCGCGTTCGCCAACAGACATTTCCATCCACGACTATATCCCCGACCTAGTGCACGGACTGCTAACTGTGACCGGCGCTGACGGAGGCTTCGATAAAGCCTTGACCCTTTGACGGTCGCGTCGCATGATCGTGCAACGATCGTGGTCGAACGAGTGATCGCACTGTCTCGGATGGTCGGTCCGAAGAGTGCACCTTTCACGACGGACAGAAATTTCGCGAGCCCCTGCTCTTTGGAAACGATTCGGACCGACACTGCGCCTGGGCAAACAGTGCTCGACCAGGACATCTTCGAGGGGGACAGAGTATGGATCGTTGGATGACGATTGATGGCGGACAGGTGGATGAAAATTTAATAATCGGGACGTCCGCGAGGTTTTCGGACAGCTCGCGGACCCCCTGTGCTCGAACGTCGATCGTCGGGGAGCGTTGAACGACGGTTCAAAGCGGTTTACTTGTTTGGATACTTGCGATTGGCGTGCACAAGGAACGGGGTGCAAAGTGCAATTGTATGTCGAGGTATTTAAATACCGACGAATTACTATTATCCCGCGATGGAATAATGTTAAGTTGTCCTGCGCGTATGGGAACGTTCAATAAACACGCGAGGAACATACTGTTGCGGTTTATTGATTTTTTAATTGCCGTAATACATGGCAGCGCGTTAACAGGCATCATTTTGCTGTCTTTGTAGGCTACAACGATGCACCGGCTCGAGTGATTAAAACGAACAGGGGAAAGGGCAAACGATAGATATTGGAAGATATTACTATTTCAATGGAATTTCGCTATGCACTACCCGAAATACAAGCAAAAGGGGCTTGAAGAGAATCGTACGAGGATAGGGAACAACTCCAAACGAATCGTGAAAGATAATAGGGCACAGCGATGGGCAATTACAATTATCTTCGAATGTGTACAGGTGTGGAACGTGTCCAGAATGTACTCGATCTTGCAATGATCGACAGTGAAATTAAAAATCGCCGGACGATTACGAACGAGCTGCACGACAAATCACGAAGCAGTTAAGTAGCAAAATGGGTCGGCGAATCTGACGAAAGGATTTTTCTGACAACGGATATTCTAAAAAGAAGATTAAATACGCGGCACAATTATGCCCGTAGGTTTGGACACAGATTGCCTCTCTGCGACGAAATTAGAGCGGAGAAAGTGCATCGCAAATGGACGAAAGGGTGCCAATATATATCGCAACGAAATCATTAAGACTCGAAGTATTCCTAATTGGAGTGTAATCATTTCCCGCAATTAATTCCCATTGTTAATCGCAACGCAGCGTTCGAATACACTTACGAAAGAACAGGCTCGAAAAGAATTGCACACATTTGTCGGCGCGTGGACGCAAAAACTGAACGCTTCTTCTGCGCCTCTGCTCGAGACATTCGTCGCAAAGAGAAGCCAACGCGAATCAACCTGCACGATGTGTCTCGGACGTAAATTACATCCATCTGTCGTTCAATTAAATTTCGAAATTAATGAGCCTGAATTGCGGGTTGTTCATGAAACCAAACTTAAAGCACGAGGCAAGACTACTCGATGCGATCGGGTTCTAAAAGAATGGACCAATTACTGACCGCCCTATCCCATGGCCGATCCGCGCAATTAAATTGCACTTCGAGTTCACAGGAAAGGAATGTAAAAGACGCCGAAAAGTGCACGAAGAAAAGCAACCTCGTCGTACTTCTGCCATTCCACGAAATAAATGACCAACCGGTCATACGCAGCTAATATTATTTAGTCGACGCGCCCGATCCCCCGTCCAAAATCAATAGCGTAGCTGTGTACACCGCGGATCGCAGGCCCTCGAAATAATGTTCACTTTCAATTTACATTTCTAATAATTCAGTTTCGTGTACGGCCATCGCAGCTACCCGGTGCCCGCCAACGTTATGGCACGTACACCGTTGAACACGTGTTACGTGAACCGGCGCCGTACAAAGGTTTGTAGGCGAACGGATCGGAGAAACGGCAGGAGAAACTGGAATGCCGCCAGCTCGCCGTGTTCGATGATTTCGCATTAAACTTTCAATACGGGGCCGCGCGCAACGGATGTCGCGAGGAACGACGAAACGAAAGTTTAGCAAAGCGACGATAAACGGTCATTTTATTAAAGTCCCGTCCCGCAAGTACATCTCGATCGTTACATTATGAAGGGGGAACTACGCGGAAGTTGTTCTATAAAAGCGGTTCGCGTTCATAAAGGAGTAACAACTGCTTGTAACGAAGAGGCGCTTTATACGGGTACAGAGAGATATAGAGGGAGATAGTGCGCAGACCGTCCTCCCACATGAACAATATCATATGAACTTTTCGCTAGGAATATTTAAGCGCACGATAATCGAGGGCTGAAGATAACGGTGGAAAAGTTTTGATCGTTCAACGCGAACCGCTAGATACGTTTCCTATAGGTAGTATTAATGATACTATAAATAGCGTAAATAATCATTTGCATACATATGTACGTATGTTTTGTGTAATATATTAAAGGGTTGAGGTCAGCCCAATGTACTCAGTCGCTTATTCTTGTAGAAAATATGTTATGCGTCTATCGCCGCGGCGAGTCTGACTATGTGCCGACCGATTCCCCTTGAACTGAAACCTTTCTCTCTCGAATTCTAACTGAAGTACAAGTCAATCACGTTCACCTGCGCTTCATTATGCTCGCGATATTTGTTCGGTTGTCGGTAATTTAATTGTTTAAACCCCGTCGCGTGTAACAGAATTAACAAAACATTTCGACGCGTTGGAATTGTGCCGCATTGAGAAAGTTTGCTGCTCTGAACTAACTGTTTAGATCACGATATCAAACGTCTCAATGTCCCAAAATTAATAGAGTACTTACAAAAACAAAACAAAAAAGGAACACGCGTTACATCTTAAACGAACGGTCTTTCGTTTAATCTGCGTGATCTCCTAACTGTGCATGCCCGCGGCAGCATAAATCGACCGTGGACGCAATTGTTAAATTGTTATTCAACGAAAAAAATATGAAAATGTACAGGAACTCTGGACAAAGTTACTCACATGTTTATGGTGAACCGTGGCGGCTGTAATCAGCGTGGCGCAGCACACGTAATCCTCGTCAAAACGTCGACAAAAACGGCACACACACGGAGCACTGATCGAGCACAGCAAACGAAAAAACAAAACCAGTTCACTTCAGTCGACTAAACGAAACACGAACCATCCGGGACTCAGCCGGAGTGCATAGATCTCGCATCCAGGAGTCGACGAAAAAAAAAAAAAAATAGTCACTCCGTCTCCATTCTCCCGCCTCGTCTCGTTCCCCGCCAGCTGGACAAAGTTCAATCTCGCCTCCTTCGCCCCGGTCATACCACGAATCCGTTGTTCGGCCTGTTCATCTCAGCCTGTAAGACAGTTCGCCGTGCATATTAATACCGCCGGCCGTGTTCCAAACGTTACGCCAACGTTAACGACTTATCATCGTGGATGGGGAACGTTCGAAACGAACCACGCGGCCCTTATTATCGTTCTTTACAGTTTCACGCGTGTCGTTCGAACCTCCCCGGGGAATGTCCTCATCGTTTTCCCGCGTCTCAACGCGAGCAACTTGCTACATGGGCCACGTTCGAACGACACGTTACCGGAGCTCGCACCCTTCACTGGCCACTGGTCAGTAAATCGTATCGCCCATCCTTCCATCGCGTCGAAATGCATACCTGGGGGACATGGTCCGTGGAAAATCGCGAAAGGCGAGCCGTTCTCCGCGAGGTGGCCACGAAACGAGGTTAATGGCACTCGAGGTGCTCCACAGCCTTGCACTCCGACAACGTCGTTCCCGATCGGCTACACGAAGCTAACCAATCTCATCGGCGAACCCGGGTCCGAACAATAATCACGGTGTATACGTGGGTCACGGCACGAACACGCGAGACGTCGGTTACTCTTTTCTCGTCGACGAAACGAACAACACATACGATCACCGACGTTCACCGACGACCGTTGTTCCTCCCGGACGTTATTTATTTCGAAACACCGCTATAACCTCCGAATCTCGTGTCCACCGGATATCTCGTGACCGTCCACCCATCGGTTTAATACCATGCCCGCACAGTCAATACCCAACACTACCACTCAAAGGCGACCAGCTGACAGCGTCGAGATTACGACGAGGAAAACAGCCCTCGCCTTGCTCCATTTAGCGTCGTTTTTATGGAATCATCTTACCCAATTACCTTTTCAAACATCCTTCACGATCGCCCCGCTGGTGGAACGATAATACGATGCGCATTGTAGCCGATCCGCAAGCGACGAGAATCACGGTAACAGCAAACGTGCGATGAGAACGTTGCACACATCGAATAACCTCGCGCAGCCAAAATGGTGGACGACACTCCCGTGTTCCGCTTTTAACGCGGATCGCCCGTGTCGCGTCCCCGTCTTCTATTTCCCTCCTCTCGGTTAATAAACCGTCGATCGTATGCACACAGCTCCTGTGCACGACAACAGCACGAATCTTGGAACAGAATCACACTAATCGAACCCCGTAGAAATGATCAGATACGATCAAGTAGAGTGCACTGGAACCGCCTTCTGGTGCACAACACAACACAGTAACATCGTACGCGTAAAGTGGACCACCCGGCTGGCGCGTACCCGTATCCGTTTCTCGTGCGATTCGTTACGTCACAGATGTACCTTAACGGCTAAGGGACAGATTGTAGGGTCGAAAAAAGGGCCACGGCCCGGTCACCTGATCGTGGCGTGGAAAAAAGCTCCACGAAAGACGACAGCGTCGACAGGCTCCTCGCTTAGGGCATTCCAGCGCAGGCAGGGTGGACCGAAACGAACGCCGCGCCATCTGCCGATTAAGCCGCTCACCCAACGACTGACATGGCCGCGCAACCAACCCTCGCGTCAATAACAATCGTATTGCATGAGACGCGTGCCTCGTAACACCGTTCCCATCGTGCCACGACAACATCGTCCACTTGCTGCTGGATCCCGGACATATCTGGAAGAATGGCCGACAGGACAGGAGGGAAATTTTGTTTCTATTGTCGTTTGCAAACTCGCGATTAATTATTGCGTTTTCGATTAACCGCGCGCACTGGACTTTAAGGGTGGCTGCGCGATTCGAACTGAGCGCAGCCTCGCATGGGAACCGCGGCCTGACGACGAACATGCACGGAAACGCACGAGCGCGTCTGGCGATCTAGTCGATTGTCGAGACCCCTGGAGACACTGTGTCGAAGTTTGATCGGACTGTTCCGCCGACTTGGGGGATGAAAAATATCGTATGGTCAGACAGTGATCTGTTCGTAGAAAAATTCGGATTGACGAATGCAAAATTATTATAGATCAATTAAATATATGTAATGGAAGAAATGAAAATTTTACCCGCTCCTTCAGCATGCGCGCTATGTCGTAAAAATGTATCTTACAACTCTGTCACTTTTTAGAAAAATGTAAATTGATGTATTTGTTATTTTTTTTTAACATGAATCTTTTCGTTTAACATTTTATTCGCGATTTAACAGATGCGTCGACAAATTTCTCATCTATGTGGCAAATTTACGTTTGTCGGATAGCGAATAATAGTATTTACCTGAGACCTCATAATCAGTTTGTTACTTTCCATTATGGTTTCGTTGGACATGCCGTAATTATTCTACGTGACGAAAGTTGCAGAAGACCATTTTATTGAAAATTTACTTGGCAATATGCGCAGCCTCGTAATACTTAAAATTCCAGTCGCGCATTTCCTCTTCTTCTTCTTCTCCCCTACCCACTGAAACTTCCTCCCCTATAGATATCTGAAACATTATTTTAAACTACCTTTCTCTCGCCCAAAAGTTTCTGCTTATATAAGAACAGTCCTATCGAATGTTGAAGAAGGAGGAAAATAGTAATATAGTATTCCCTACAAGTCGCATCGTGACTTTTTAACATTGCTAATCAAATATTTATATTGGTACAGAAAACAAAAATTTGTTCAATCGCAATATAAAGGACGTCGACGTATAAAAATAAAATACATCAATTTACAAATATTGTATCAACAATATTACATACCGGTTCTTCGATCAAAGATCGATAGTAATTCAATTCCTTATCTTTCTCCAAATGCAACTGCTTAAGTTCCTGGCATTTCCTATAATTTAACAGCCAGCACCCAAGATAACTGACCGGATCGTAAGGTTTCTTTGATACAATTTCTTTTATTGCCATTTTTAAGGGTGATTTGAAATGTTTCTTCAACCATTTACCATCGAAAGACAATCCTAAATCCAGCTTTAAGCTAGAGCAACATTGCGTTCCGTTTTCTTCTTCTTCTTCTGCTATTTCTTCTTCGATATGACCTTTTAACATGTACCTTAATATCTTAGCAATTATACGCAATATATTTTAAATAATCAATGTATATATATATATATATTATTTAACTTACTGAAGACATTCTTAAGATTTTCGTCAACTTTTCTATCATTATTACTATGCATGAAATCTCCAAAAGGTTTCCCAACATCGTCATTTAGCTTATTACATTTTTCTGCACTTCTGATTACTGGTAAGCAACCTTCCGGTTTATGAACTGGCATCAGTATTGTTAATAACTCTTTCGCGGTTACTTTGCTGGCAAATTTATAGTATCCAATAATACATACGAACAATTTGCATAACGAATGTTCGCAATAGAAAAAAAGTAACGACAGCAACAACGAAATGCATTCAATAATGAAAAGCATATTTATCTGCAATGAAACCGAGTTTATTTTACCGTTGCACTGCATGAGCACTATCTCTCTCTCCGATTCTCTTCGCAAGTATAGTGAGGGGATCCGGAATGCTCGTATCGCTTGCTACTGATTGCTCCTTCATCATTTTCAATAATCTTTATTCTGAAACGAAACGACTACTTTAGAAAAATTAAGTATCATTGTACATTGCGTTTAGTTATAGTATTTACATTATTCATGCACGCATTGAATTTGCAGCAAATAAATTCTGAATCGAAATTTTCGTCCGACCGATATAAAGGTCGTCGCACTTCATTGTCATACAAAAGCGGATAATAAAAAAGTATATCCTGTTATCTTAAGAACTACCGGCTAATACTATTTTGTTAATGATCAACTTTTCTATATCGCATACAAAATTTAATTTACCACGGACAAACTTTCGTACAACGCGTACAAATGTTTAATTACCTCACGACGACTCGGTACAATTTTCGCACGTACTAAATAATTATGATCGCGTACAATGGTGTGTCTCTGAATCGTACAATGTGCCAATCCACGAGTCTACCGTCACGCGCCAATCATCCATCGCGGGCTGCAATAAATTTTGCAACAGTGAGTCTTAATATTGTCATTAGCTATTTGTGACTTGATTTCCGCGATACCGTGTGCAACACTGTCAATCACGGCCAGCTAATGTTTACGTGAACCGGTATCGTTCAGCAATTTCACGCCTTCCTCCGGTTAAAAGTAGAAAAGGACGGCCGGAGATAAGAAAAATGTGACCGTAGAAATTTCCAAGATAAGAATTTTTATGCGCCGATGCACATAGACAAACACGGCCGGCATACAAAGCGATCAAACTCTTACACGCGTGGCATAAATATATCAAGGATCTTATCGGAATGCAAATTTCCCGATCTCGTCTGGTGCCTTGTTGCTGCGAGTTTCACGAATTATATGAGTCAGTTAGGAAAACTCCATCCGACTGGGCGAGGCGGGTAAAATATCCCGAGCGTCTCATTCCGATATCCAGGATCGTGATGCCGAGCGTGGTTCCAAAGGGCGATGTGGATAAAAATATCACGATATGGCCACAGTGGCTGGCTACCTGTACACGTGAGTATATCCTAATTAATACCGAACCCTCGAAACACGTACACCATCTATTGTAGATCAATTAGGTTCACCCTGGACATTACGTGGACACGGATGAGCGACGCGAGCGTTTCAAAGTCGAACAAATTAATATACAAATTCCTGACGAGAATGCTATCGCAACTTTTGTCCCTCCGCTTTCTGTTCCCTTTTGTGGCCCTCCGAATGTTCGAGCGCACGACACTTGCCTGACATTAAACCGCCTCGGAGCACCCTAATATAATTGCATGTCAAAATTGCACCGCGCCCTGCGCAACAGGGAGCTCGTAGATCTCCGCTGCACGTCTATGAACGAGCTAATGAAATTATTCTCGCACCCGTTCACACAACTGTTTCATGGCCGTTTGTGACAGTCAGCTTAGCTGTTATCACGAGTGGCCTCGCGAATGGTTGGACATCGCCGTACTTGGCTCAGCTGACATCAACGGAATCGAACATGCCTTTGAGACTGACAGATACCGAAGCATCCTGGGTAGCCTCCCTTTTAAACCTTGGTCGGCTCGCCGGCGCTTTGCTCGGCGCACTGTGTCAAGGTAAGATCGTTTCTTCACTGTCAGAAAGAAAGTTCATCTGGCCGGGCCCATTAATTTGCTCTCCCTAGTCGTTCCGTTGGAACAATCTTCGACTCGTTGCGAGACGTATACCTATGGGAATTGAAATATATACTCAATGCGCTGTGTAGCAATGATTTCCCCGTTTGCGAAATGTTTTGCAGCAGAGACATTCGCGTGTCTCTCGTTCATGAAAACGCAATGCGACTCGTAGTTGATCAGATTGCACCTCTCTTGCAGCACGCGTTCAAGTGACCAAACAAGGCAAACAATGGTGATCTAGCATTGTTAAACGAGAATTGACTAAGAACAAGGCAGCCACGACTCGGCACTCGTAGGGAAATGCGATATGAGATTGTGGTACGTAATAAAGCGAATGGAACCAAGCAATAGTAGCGTCGATAGTGGAAAGGAATGTCGAACGGGGAAACGTGGAAATTAATATTCGTTGAGTAATCTCGATGGTCCGATAAAAAAAAAAGAAAAAAAAACGAACGTCAGTCCTGAGTTGTGGTGCGCTTGTTCCCAGGCAAATTGTAACATTAACGTATCACAATATCGTTTGCAGAGTATATTGGACGAAAGAAAGTGCTTCTACTTGGCGGGCTACCGTTGGCCACTAGCTGGTTATTCAGTATTTGCGCCACATCGGTTATGTGGCTCTACACCTCTAGATTCTGCTCCGGAATCGGGTCAGGAATGATATGGTGCGCGTTATCATTACATCTGAGCGAGATTGCCGATCCGAAAATTCGTGGATCACTGGTAAAAATTCTGACTGCTTTATCGAACAAAATAATTCTCCCCCGCCCGAGCAGTATCAAACGTATTCAACGTTGAGGAAAAAGTCTCCGCATACGTGTGCTTTTTCTGAAAACATTCAATTAAGATCAATTCTGATCCAGGCTCGTTGTTTCATGCATCGAAGTAAATTATAGCTGAAACATTTATCCACGATGTCGCTGCACATATAATACACTCTCTCTTCCTAAGCGTAACGAATACCCTCAATTAGATTCCCCGTACGATAAAGTCATACCTGTGGTCACGTCTTCAGATATCCATGAACGTGAATGCATCTTCCGTTGGTATGTTCTTGGGCAATGCAATGGGTCCTTATCTGTCCATGGAGATGTTCGGGTACGTGAGCCTCGTTCCGAATATCCTCTTCATGATCCTCTTCAGTTTGATACCCGAATCGCCCTACCATTACCTCCTGCACGGGGATATCGACAAGGCCGAGGCATCCTTGAAGTGGTTCAGGCGAGAGGCTGACGTCAAAGCAGAGATGCGTGATCTTCAAGAATTCGTCGACGGGGCTGGAACGAATATTTTTCTAAAGTTCAAGGAGTTTCTCGCGCCAAGTACCTACGATTTCTTTTTTTGCTTAAACATTCCCCTATAACCTGCGACCGTAAAAATGTCTCCGGAAGTCCTCCGCTTAAACTGATCCCCTTGTAATCGTCTCGTTTGGCGATACTTAATCCGACGCACGAAATACATTTTCAGTCGAAATTAGTATCGTTGAAATTCATGTTCCCTCTGATCTGTTTCAGGCAGTTTGAAGAAGGCGCTCGTCGTTGTTGGCATCTACGTGTTCTCGTACGTCAGTGGATACAGCGCTCTGAACTCCTATGCGGAAATTATCCTAATAAAGAGCCAAATTGCTGTAAATCCAAGCCTAGTGGTGATGACCCTCGGATTTTCTACTATCATAGCTGGTTCAATGGCCACGTTGCTAGTCGATAAATTGGGCAGAAGATGTTTCTTAATAATGTCTGGCGTCGGGACGTCGATATCCTTGGGGATGTTGGGCTTGCATTTTTATCTCCTTTCCCTGGGCTTCGATCCGAATAGTCTGACGTGGTTGCCGATAGTGTCCTTGCTGGCGTTCAATCTATCCATGTCCTCCGGACTGCAACCGATACCGAGCACACTTCTGGGTGAAATGTTCACCGCGAATATGAAGAACATCGCCTCGTTGTTCGTGAGCTCCAACAACGCTCTGTTGTCTTTCATAAGCGCAAAAACGTACCAGCCGTTCTTGGACTTGGCCGGCGAGACCTTCGTGTACTGGACATACGGTGTTTGCGTGCTCTTCTCGGTGCCGTACGTCTACTTTTTAATCCCAGAAACAGCCGGCAAAAGTCTCCTAGAGATTCAACGATCGATAAAAAACTAACACGGTACATAGGGTCCCTTTTCGTTTGAAGGCGAAGGATGAATACGAAGCCGCGTAACACATCATACGAATAACAGTAATTAGTACGCTGGGCGAAAGAATTGTTTGTACTTGTAAGAATCGAAATGGCCACTGGACGAATCGATTTCTCCCCTTTTACGATTAACTGTGTCGTAGGCTAACGCGCTAACTTATTGTCAATTACATTGCGTTACCGTTCATTATTGTACATTTAGGTTTGTCATGTTAAGAAAGTCCTATCCTTCGAGCGGCAAGATCGGAAAGGAAAAAACACAGAAGTGAAGACCAATTCTTTTATACCGTTCCTCCCAAGCTATTTTCTAATACACCGTGCGTACTAAGCTCGTGAAAATTTTAACTTCTTTCCTACGGTGAATCGTAATGTCAAGCTGGCGCGACGTCCCCGCTATCTACTTACAATATCAACTATTCGTCAAGCCGTGCATCAAGAGTAGATAAAATAGAGGGCGACCAGAGGAAAATGACGACGTTAATATTGCACGTGGCTCTAGCGAGGGGAAAACAGAAATAGTACCTCGTGTTTTACCATCTACCCTGTAATACCGTGATAAAGAATTCCCTTGCGAAACTGCCTCGCGGTGCATATGGAAAAAAAGGGTTTGAATAACAGACGCGCCAGTCAGTTTCGAACGAAGGGATAGCATGTGGAAAATTCCTAAGACGTCGATCGATTATTACATACTGCCGAATAAGATCTTTTGCAGTATGGCCGGAATGTGGCCTATCGACGAGAGGAGCACCACGTGCAGCAAACTATTCGCATACCTCCGCCTGATATTTGGATTAACGGCAGTCAGCAGCGTCTTCGTTCCCGAAATTATGATGATAGCGTCTAATTGGGGCGACATAAGGATTTTGACAGGTAAATCTGTACCTCGCTTAGATCGCCACGCTCTTTGATATCGGCGCCTTTCGTTAATCGGCAAATCACTTTCCGATGTCAGGAGTCGGATGTGTATCAACGACGGTCGGCCAATTATTGTTCAAAATGATTTACCTAATAGCCAGAAGGGCGAAAACGCGTAGACTGTATAACGAAATAAGGAATCTCTGGGATTCCACGGACGATCCCAAAGAGGGGCAATCTTATAAGGTACTCGCTTATCGGGCTAGAACGTTCACAATTATTTTCTGCTGGTCCTGCATGTGTAATGTGATCACGTTTACAACTGCGGCGGCCGTAGACGCATTTCAGTTCGAACACAACGCCAGTAACGTTGATACGAACCGGCATTTACCTTTCGAAGTCTGGTAAAGCTCGTCCTATTCCACTTAAACGTCTTCTTCTATCGAATAATTGGTACAACGAATCTTGGCGATTACGAGGAAGAGTTTGATCGTTCTAATTAAAATATTCGCCATCAGGTACGGTGTAGACATCACGGCAACGCCACGCTTCGAAATCGCTTTCGTTTGTCAAATACTGTCGTCGATGATCTGCGCCTTCACAATATCCGGCTTGGACGCCTCGTTCATGACCACGATTCTACACGTGTCCGGTCAATTCAAATTGATCAACGTCTGGATGAACAATATCGGGATTGAAATAAACCGGGGCCGCTATTACCTGGAAAAAATAGAAGCCGATTTAATAAGATGCGTTCGACATCATCAACGAGTGATAAAGTAAATATTTTCATCGATGATCTATTAATCGATTGTCGCCAAGTTTCTCATCTTTAGTTCTGCTTGAAATTATGTAATATTAATGTCCTCTTGGTACGCCATAAAAATGATACTTTTATACAGCGTGGTGAACGATGTTAATAATCTATTGACACCCATCATTTTTATGCAACTGCTCACGAGTGGAATAGAGATTTGTTTAAGCGGATTTGCGGTGATTGATAACGGTAAAGGTGCAGATCTGTTGAAATTTGTGTCGTATTTAATTTCGATGGGAGTGCAGCTGTTAATGTGGTGTTGGCCCGGTGAGATCCTCGTTCATGAAAGCCTTGAAGTGGGGCAGGTTGCCTATCTCAAGGTGCCGTGGTACAGTTTGCCGCCAATCTATCAGAAACAAATTTGCCTCATAATTATTAGGGCGCAGAAGCATTGCAGCATCACGGCATTAACCTTCCAAACATTATCTATTCATACGTTGACAAGCGTAAGTAATTATTCACGAATCGTAGCGATGCACAACAGTAATTAAGATATCGTCATCGGGGTATGCAATTTTGTATGAGACTCGATTGCATTCTGAAAATGAAACGAAACGATGCTCAAAATGTGAATGTAAATGAGCAGGACAACAAAGTGTTCAATATGATGCACATAAATATAATTGCAGGTATTCAACACGGCAGCTTCATACTTTACGTTGCTGCGACAAATGCAACAAAAGTAAACGCGATCTGAGATTTCGCTCGTATTAAAAAACAACTTCCGTCCAAAATAGTCGAATATACGTAGCAAACGCAAATAATCTGTAATTAGTTGAAAGTGTATAAACATTTTAATTTCTTATCGAACATTGTTCTTCAATCGAATGTATAGATGTTGCCCGTAATATCCAGCCTAAAGATCCTCGTCAATCGTGGAATACTGAACAGTCGTATGTATGAATTAATCTGTTCTGATCAAGCATTGTACGCATAAAAAGATGCAAATATTTTTACCTTCTCCTTTTATCGAAATACAAAAGGGACGCTTCATTTCGACGAATTTCAAATCGTGAAACCGCTCCTGAGCGACACGAACTTAGAATTATCTGAATATTTTAATTGTTTGTTCCGCGCAGTGGTAGCACTGACGTTTGACGTTGACGTCTTACAATTAGCGGGAAAATTTCGCAGCATTTGAAATGCACGCTTGAATTTTAATGGCCCCCGTGAATCAATCTAACCTACTCTAGTAATATGTTTAAATGGAATAGAATGTTTCTTACTTTTCGTAGAGAACGTTAATCGACACACGTTTGACAATTTTATCCGTATTGCGAGTTCTGTTTCATTAATGAAGAGAACACGATCTACTACGAAGGCGAACTCTGCCCAATCGAGAAACACCGATAATTCGAGTACCGATAAAATGGTAATGAAACCAGGGGTGTTTTATTTTCTCAATTGTTGTAATTAATGCGAGAACCTTTTTAATAGGATAATGAACAGCGTTCGACGGTCCATGACAAAGATATGCAAAATCGGAGAATAAACAACGAGGTGGAAACACAAACAGATTCATTGGAGAATGTACAAAACCTTGATCAAGAGCAAAAAAGTAAACTTAACTTGAAAAGCTTGAAGGAAAGTAAGTTCGATTCGAATGATTCACAATTTTCAGATATCTTACTTTCCGTACACTTCTCTATAACTTCTGCTTGTGTAGGAAAGAAAAAAATGAACGACGAATTTGAACCAAATATTCCCCTGCCAAAAAATAAACCTAGAGCAGTGGTAGATCTTAAAATGATGCAAGAAGAATTGAAGCAACTAGAAGACCCACCGTTGACTGCATTGGAGAGGGAGATGTGCTCGAATAGATTGTCGTACACATTTTTCGATTGCCCTTGCGAAGAATTAGCACAGAAATTATTAGGTAATATCATCAGCTGCCTAATTGCCTCAGCGACATTGTACGTATATGTAAAAATTCTAATGTACAGTCTATAAAATTCAGGCAAAGTATTAGTACGGTACCTGGAAAACGGCACTATTCTGAAAGGAAGGATTGTAGAAACGGAAGGGTATTTAGGTGTAATCGATAAAGCTTCGCACACGTATCAAAATAAAGTTACACCACGCAACATACCCATGTACATGCCACCGGGTACCATATACGTATACATGACATATGGAATGTATCATTGTTTCAATATATCTAGTCAAGGTGAGTAGAAAATGAATAAGTTATGAAAGCAATAAAATAAGCGGCAGCCATAGCGGGCACAATTGTAAATAATTAAACTAAACTGACACCGAACGGTATCTAGCGTTTTAAGAAATATTATTTAGAGCCAGGTGCACATGTATTAATCAAATCAGTGGAACCTATGCTCGGCCTTGATTACATGGAATTATTAAGGAATATGCAGCCGGAAAATGAAAGGAAAGAGAAGAAATTAGTAGAAAATGTTCAAAACATTAAAAGATACGAACTTTGTAACAGTTCAATCAAGATTTGTACAGCTTTTGTTATCGATGAAGATAGCTTCAACCAGAAAAAGATTTACGAATGTAACGATTTATGGATAGAATGCGATCCTTATATAAAATCGACTACTATTGTAGCTGCAAATTCTAATGATTCGAACAGTAACGAAGAAAACGTTTGGAGATACTACGTGTTAGGGAGTTCTAGCGTTAGTGATAGAGATATTAAATCCGAAGAACATGCTTACGCCATTTAATCATATTCAAACACTGTGCATAACATTCTTCCACAAAAATATCTCCTCGCAAGATTGTAGGTGAGGGGTGTGCTGTTCTAATAAGAGCCATCGAACCCTTAGAGGGCATTGAATGCATGACTAATCACCGAGCTTCAAAAGGATCGAGTATATCTAAAAAGCCTTTAAAAAACTTCAAACTGCACGAATTATGTAACGGGCCATCAAAGTTATGCATAGCTTATCACCTTCAGAAGAATCATAGTAAATATTCATTGTGCTCTTGGAAAGGCTTATGGCTTGAAAACGGCGACATAATGGATATCGAAATTGTGAAATGCCGTAGAATAGGAATAGATAACTACGGAGAAGAATGGACGAATAAACCATTGCGCTATTACATTTACGGGAATAAAGCCGTGAGTAAACGGAACAAGGATGCTGAATTACTTTTGGGACTGAATTGATTAATAATTAGTACAATGTTTCGAATGTGGTTTCCAAACATTGACCTAAATTAATATTTTCATGTACACGTAGGCTTGGAAATACCAGAATCGTGAAATATACATACATGCCCTACCATTTTAAGCCTATCGGGTCTTTTATTATTTAAATTACAAGTATAAGTTTCGCAATAAACGAAGTATAATATATACTCTATTTATTACAAATCATAATCTCAATAAATAAATATAATGTACAAAGTAGATGTACAATAGTGCCGCATTAGCTGACTGTGACTCCGGACCAGATCTGGTCAGCTATCAATAGAGATAGAGTTCAAACGAATCCCGAGTGTTTCTCTTCTCTATTCGATACGTGAAATATTGTTACCTAACACAGTTTAATTGTACATGTACAAATTTAATAACATACGAACTTGTGGATAGCGACGCGTTGCTAACCAGCATTAGTATATGTACATATATGTTCGGAAATGTTTTCAAGAAAAACACGTATTTAATATTACTCATGCCCATTGCTTCATGACTCTCTCATAATCTTCCTCTTCGATAAATGGTTTGTCTATAGAGCTGCAATGTAATTTTCAATATACAATTAATACGAGTTAGCTTCGCAATAGTTAATGTCTTCGACAATACGAACAGAAATATAACTCACTCTATCATCAGTTCTCCGCAATATAAACATTCAGATGCTATTAATTCATCGATGTCAGCCTTAATCTGATCTTTCGTTGATAGTGATATAGAACCAACTGATGTCGTGTCCTCGGGCCTATTAGAAAGTGCTGTAAGTTGACGCTGAAGATCGGCTAGCTTTGTTCTTTGATCCATTGACAACATAGGTGTCAATGCAGCGACAAGGCAATCACTGTGAAATCTATGGCCGCATGGAAATACGTAAAAAGGTCGTAAGAGTAATTGAACATCGCACGCATTGCATGCATCTTTTGCTTGCACAAATGTACACCTGAAAGAAAGCAGAAAATCCGATCGTTATATAGGTGATTAATAGTCGATCGCTACCTGTCCGTCTACCTTGTTCTGAATTCTTGTATATCCTTTCGAATAAGTTCAGCTGCCTTTGTTGCCTCTTCCATCTCTTCTTTCAAATCTTGTATATGTTGATTGTATTCCTATGAAATTACAATTGAAATTGATAGTACTTTGGGCGTACATTTCACGATCGGAATCTGCATAATATGTAAAATTATTTCACCTGCAATGAATTGCATATAGCATCTTTAAAGTGATCTATAGTAACGAAATCTGAAAAGAATGGCAGTATGTCTTCTATTCTAACGATATCGCAATGTTGTAAAAATTCCATTGCCTGTTGTATGTCATCCTTTTCTCTCACCACATGTTCAGCTAAAATAAAAATGAATGCGCGGTGTTGTAAATTATACAAATTTTTCGCTCACATCCATAATTACCAATTTTTAGCCACAATTTTTTCCGCAACTCGTCGTCACGATCTGAAGGCATAGCGGCTATTTGTTTGGCAAGATCGACGCTAATTGTTAAAGCTAAATCAACCGCTGTGGTCCACAATCCAAGCAATGCAGATAACTGGACACAAGCCTCTGTTAAGCCAACTTCTTGGCACAATCTTAATGCATAATGAACGTCATAGTGTACCATATTTATATCTTGTCCTGCAGATCATTTATTCATTTATATTAAAAATTATTAGTTTCATTTAAGAGGAAGGTATCGGATAATCACCTTGTGAACTTATGTAGCGCATTACTTCATCTTGTTTATAGCGTGCATACAGTGACAACAGAAAATTGTGTATTGCTTGCTCCTGGCAACTTTGTTTATACACACAAAACTCTAAATACCTGATCACTTCTTTCGCCTTTAATACATAAAATTGTCTGATGTTATTAACTTAGAGATTTTAATCAAACGAATGATTATATAGCGATTGACTTACGTGTTTTTCATCACTATTGCAAGATACTAGAGCCGGAAGAAGCTTAGATGGTTTTAGCAGGGAACCTTGCGATATCAAAGCAGTCACAGCTGGACGTGGTAACTCTTGTAAAAGAATACCAGTAAATTGATAAAAAAGTTCCTTATTATTCTGACTTTTTAAAACTTCGAGGGCCTCCAAATAATTATTTTTATATAAATGTTGACGTATAACTTCTTCGTAATTGCAATGCATTATTGTCAAACGAATAAGATTATCTTTGTCTCCATGGCTCGCCATTAAATCATATATAGTGCTACGATTTCTTTTGATGCATTCCTAAAAATAATATAACTATTCATGAAGGAAATTAAGGTTTGATAAAATTCCATAGCCTTGTATCTGATAGTTACTCGTTACCTCGACTTTTGGTATCGCAAGAAAACTATCGAACTGTTTTTGGAGTTCTGTGTATTGTGAGTTGTGGAAATACGATGTGTTATTACTCCGTAGTACTCCAATTTGATTCATAAACAATTCAATTACCCATACAACAATCATAGTTATTTGTGTCTTGTCTTGCATCTTTAATCCTTCGAGTTTCTGTGCGCAAAGAATTGAGATTCTTCGAATATATGATAAGATCATGAAATACAAAGTAACATGTGTATAATACCTTTTTCAGAAATGTTTTCAAAGAGTCTATTTGCCATTCTTGAAGGAACTTTAATGAGATTTCTTCAAACGACGAATGCGTATCTGCATAGATGAGTGCACTTTTCTCGTATCTACCAAGTAGAGATTAGAAAAATTTTAAAACGTCTTCCTAAAGTAATAAATTATATGTCCCCTACTAATACAACTTACTCTTTATTTTTAAAAAGCATTTCTGCTTGCTTTACAAGCACTTGATCTATATGCGCTGGATTAGCTTTGCAATATTGTTTCGCTAATTCAAATTCACCTTTATCAACGTACACCTATTTAACAATCATACGTGTTCCTATTAATTTACATTTAAACAACAATTTGATCGAGAAGAAGGAATAATTAGCAATTATTTTACCTGCCAAACATTCCTGTCTTCTTTATTAATTTTGTATTTAAATACTGCTCTTTCACTGTAAGCCCATACCGAACGAGTTGCATAATCTTTCGTAATGTTAAGCAATTTTCCAGCGGCCTATAAATCAAAAGTGGCGTTCAATTTGCAATGGAATCAATAAGCTTAATCGAGTTGTTATAATTTTATCGCAGCATACGCACATCATTGTAGATATCTTCGAATATCAAGTCCTGATTCAGGAGTGATATGCCTTTTACGCGATCAGCGTAGAGTAATAACGCGTGAAATTCTGTTAAGACAAAAGATAATGGTGCAGTAGTCGTTTGTGAGTTTTTGCTTCCCATTAAACTTGTCGCGGGGCACGATACCATTTGCTGGTTCATTAGTACATTCTTCGGATCTAGTTTTGCGTCGATCTAAATAAATAAATAAATGGATCGGAAACGGTGAAATGTTATTTTTTTCCAATTTCAATATTTCTAAAAAAGTAATAACATGATCCATACCTCGGCATAGAGTATGCCAGTTTCGGTTAACCACCCGAAAGATTTTGGTAATGCTCCGAGTGCGGGGTAATACAATTGCATTTTAGAATAAGGCAAATTACTTATTACATCCTTGAAACTTTCTGAAAACTTGTTGCATTAATAGTTATTAGAACTTAATTGAAATATAAGTAAGAAAATTACCTTGTATATTTAAATATTTATTAAACACTTGTTGCAGCAAAGGCTTCTCCTCCGGATTTTGTACCGCACCGATATATTGATAAATTCGTGTAAGAGTAGTAACAATGATTACATATTTATCAGTGCTTGATATCTTATGAAACTCTAAACCAGTGATTGGCGGTTTACTATTTTTTCCTATATCAAAGACCTAAAATAAACACAACATGTTGATCGTATAATAACTTTACACAGTGCTACGTTATATTGTGATAAATATCATGATTATGATATGAAAACGGCAGAACCTTGAGATACATGCATTTAGAATAACGAAGAAGTCACAATTCTTAACAAAAAATGTCTAGTGTTTCATTTGGCTACTTGTCCGTATCCGGAAATATCTGCGTATTTCTAGCACACAGGTGATGTACGCATGCAGAGAAAATAATTTCCAACTCACCAATCCTTCTACCTCTTTAGCACCATAAAGAGGCAAATAGTTAGGAAGCTTTGGACATAATGAATAATGGTATAAAGGAGAAATTTCTATTAGTGCGAAATGATAATGTTAAACTGGCAATGATATTAACAACAGAACTCCATATATTTATTTATACCTGACGCCAATATTGCTCCAAGCTTGTATTAAATATTTTATCGCCGTCCAACCCGATTTCTGTTTCAAAAATGAGACCCTTCGATGTTCCTAAGAGAATCGGACCTGTAGTGATTTCTGAGGTATTTGAAAAATTCCATCCTACAGCAGTTATTTCGTGTCCTTTGAATTTACTTGCCTGAATAAAGAAAATATACTTATGTAAGTTAATACAAACGTCTATTATATTCATAAAGTATTTAATGGGTATATCCATTTCGATTACCTGTTTTAATTTTGTTGTTTTCCTGTGTAGATAAAATAACTCCGGCGGAAAATTATCTTGATGCCTTGGAACTGTGGCTATTAATAAATGATTACCCAAGGGATCAAGGAACATTCCTGACATTTTCATATTCGTTGCATATTTAGATATATCAATTTCTAAAACGGGAGTCTTATGTTAGTTTACGCTTCGGCATTGTAAATATTAATTATAAACAGTACCCTCGGGCGAATCCGGATGTTTCATATCGATACGTAAAAGAATATTATTGGCCATCGCTATAACAATAATATTATTGTTAACGACAAGATGTAAAATTTTGTCAGGTGGTAAAAAATTAACTTTTTGTTTGATAAAAATTGGCCCATCGTCTTGTAGTTTCATTTGAATGAATCCTGCTGTACTCTAAAAATTAAATGAAATAAGTTTCTCTGGACGAAGCTGTAAGTAGTGTATTGGGCGAATGAAAAATGGATTGAACGAGAAATCAATTTGCCCAATGAACCTTAAGGAAATATTCAGAAAGACATTACGGTACTTATAAGAAAACTTACAATATCAGGACGAATCGGTGGTGCATATACTTGTTTCGATCTTTGTGAGGCTTGCTCGTACTGATCAAACATTGAGGTCATTTTACCAATTTGTTTAAAATAATTACAATTTCTGCAATCAGAGATAAATAAGTTTCAATTGTGCTCGAATAAACTTTAAATGCGTTGTGTAACCTCCATACTATTTTACACTTCCGCCTTAAAAATATAATTATTTTAACGGCATTTATATATCAATCCTCGTATCGAACGTGAATTGTTAATCCACATATTATAAACTAATAATCTTGACACAGAGATGTTATTGAACTATAAATGACGTATTAATCTAGATGTGCGTGCCACTTGTCGTGACCATAATTGAATATTATTTTCCAATTAAATTGACAGACCATTAGAAAATTCTGTTCGCTTTAATACAAATTAACAGATATTAAATAAATTTATGCCTCGTCTCAATATGAACTACTGTTTGACAATAACTTATTAAGTTTGTTGCATTGGTAGCGGTGGTAAATTTTAATCACGAACTAATACGGGTAGTTGGGACATAGGGTGTAAATAAAAGTTTTAAAACCCATTTTAGTATTGTGCAACATTTATTATAAATAATAGTTAGTGCATAGCTTAATTACAATAATAATTAATGACAGAAAATTGTCGCGGGTGTTTCATGAGAACGGCATTATTTTCCTCTGGACATCAGGCATAAGTTTCATCTACTGATATATACTATTATCTGGATTATCTACATCGAAAACGTGGTACAAAAGTCAATGTTTGTATCAGAGAATCTTTAGGTAGATCGGACGATATTTAAAAAGTTAATACCATTTAAATGTCTAATACTAATGCCATGGAAGATGAAAATGATCCAGTTATTAAAGAGGTTTGTCGATACATTCCTATTTTGTTCGTGAACGAACAGTTTTCCGCTAAGTTTAGGTTATGTATTGATGTTATTCTAATATACAATTTGTCACATGTAATGTAATTTTTTACAATTAAAATAAATGCCCACACATTCGTTACCGTGACACAGGAATAAAATTTATCCCCGTAAACTAGCCAATATTACATTAAACTCGGAAATGTTAACTGTCATATGTGTGTATATAAAATTCATACTGTAAATAAATGTGACGAAATCGTCAATATACAACGACAATTATAAATATCTCTGCTAAGGAATAATTCAGTTAAGTTTCTGACCTTTTTTTAGATACCAGTGTTTCTCTCTAAAACACTCGCAGAAAAGTTATTCATTTTTCAATACCCTGTCCGACGAGCCTGGGAAGGGTACGACAACGCAAGCTTCTTAAAATCCTCGATAAAACCGGAGAATCAAGAAGTTCTTTTAGAAGTTGCGGTAGATACGCATAGTGTCAATTATGACCACAGTAAAGGTGAACAAATTGCAATAAATGCAGACGGCGATACAAGGCTTGAACAAGAGGAGGAGGAAAGAGCGTTCGACAGGTACTTAAACAATTGCAATTGACTAAAAATAAAGCTTTACCCACGTTGTATTATGTATTGCGAATTTTCATTTTATAGTAACCTTATGGATAAAACTGTGTTACAATCTTCTCGAGCATTGCCTAGCTGTTCCAATTATGCAGTTGGCGTTTTTCAAGACGGCGAATTACATATAACACCATTGAAAGGAATTATTCAAATGCGTCCACAATTTAACTATCTCGATAAGAGTGATAAGCGTGTGAGGGAGGAGGCTAAAAATATGGGAGAAGGTAGTATTTGAATATATATTTATATTAGTTTGGATGCAATTTCTTTTGCAATATGTTTCGGTATTGTTCATTTTGTATGTACAGATTACGACGAGGAAGAAGAAGGCCCGAAGCAAGTTAACGTAACATTTGCCAGGCAGAAGCCTGAATTTATGAAAAAGATGCAGGAACAATCTTTTCAGCATCACACTAAGAAAAGTTTAGAAGAAAGATGGATTCATACGAATTACATGCCTGCAAATAGTAGTCAAGCAGAGGTTGATGAACATTTAGTTCATTTTACTACCAATAAAAGACATAATAGTATTATATTCTTACCTCAATAATACGTTTATTTCCAGCTTGCACGTTTAGAAATGTTCTGCTCTGTTACTGACGAAACTGTAAATACATTGAACGTATCCAATCAACAATACTTGGATCTATTAGTTCCACGAATGAAAGAGGAGGAATATGCGAAAACGGATACGTCCAATTACACCACGTCTCTCAATTATATTAGAACTCTACCTCTGCTTGATCAAATTAGAATACTTATGAGGGACGGTTAGTGATCGAAGCATGTGCACATTATACAAATTTAAATTTATTATAGCGTTAATGATAAAAATTCCATTGCAGCCAGAGTTATATCGTTTGCGCAATTAAGGTCGATTCTATCGCCAGATCAGGAGACCACGTCTGTTTTAAAATATTTGCAACAGGTAGGAGTTTTAGTTCAGGGCAATTGGGTCGTAAACAGTGAACTTCTGTATCCGAAGGATTCGATATCCTCGAGTAACGGCATTCCTGGAGAATTAATGTGCAGGGCTAGAGATTATGTTGTAAGTATCTTGTTAGCCGAAAGGTATACGCCATAGCAATGTTACAAATAATCCAAAATTGATTTCAGTTATTATCATTCACGGAGCACGAGCGCCTGGATCGAAAGACAATTGCGTCCGTTATTAAATTACCCGCTGATGAAATTAAAGAAATTTTCGCGAACCTGGCAGTGCACGAGCCGAAAAAAGGATGGCGTTTAGTTATCCCGCCTACTAAAGAATTTACTGAAAGGTATAACAGTAATCCTTTTCTATTCTTTTTTTTTATATAAAGAGCTTTAATTTTTTGTGATCAGGTATCCCGAAATAACGCAGAGGCAAGAAATGTATTGGGAAGCAAAACGAAAACATCTTCGTGAAGCTATAGAGGCTCAAAGTCAAATTCCACAACGTCAGAGACGGAAATCGAACAGAGAGTCTGTTGGCTCCGAGAATGAAGAAAGAAATGTGGGCCGCGGAAGGAAGACTTTAAGAGATTCTTCAGTTTCGGATAACGACAGCGCGACAGAGCCGGTGAAACATAAAAAAACCGTACGATCACGCAAAATGTCCGAGACTACGTGACCAAAGCTGATGCGTGATTAAAATGTATGGCATGGCTAAATATTGTTAACGTATTGAAATCCGTACACATTTAATCTGGATCATGTTATTGCAACGTGTTTGCTTGCATTCACTGCCGAAACTGTACAATATACTAGTGTTCCTAAATTATTTAATTAAACATTCTCTAGTCTGAAAGGGAAGGGTCTAGTAAACAATTCCATATTCTTTCTACATAGCTCGAAGGTCTTAAATCCTGCTATCTGAATTATGTTAGAAGTAGAAATTCTTCAAATCAAACTAACTTTGATTATTTCAATTTAAACCATATTGTTTATCGCAGGTGAACAGAGTCGTCACAACTATTGTCCCGATTACGTGACGATTGTAATGAGCCTGTTGGTAAACGCCATGCTATCACCGTGAAGTGAACGATAGGTAACATACAAAAAATGTTGTAAAAAGATTCATTTATTGTTTTCCGTAGCTATTACCTGCACGTCGTTGATCGACAGTGCGTCGAAAGCATTGACTGAGAAATGACTGATGTTTTTTATTTTATTAAAAATATTTTTACGAATGAAAATGGTACCATGTAAATTCCTAAATAATATTAAGTAGAAATATATTTACCACTGTTTATTATTACAATCTTTAATATGAATACATATGTGTATATATATAGTTCAGGGCATATTTCCACAATTCCTAATGTCCTTTATCTTTTGTCTTTTTATTGTTTGATAATGATTATGTAAAATAACTTGGGCACAATCGTTCTTCTATTTAAATTTCAATTCATAATTTTATATAACTGCATTTTCGAAGTTACTTCTCTGTTACGTATAGAAAGCGGTACAAAAACAGGAAATGCTAATAAAAATCATTGTAGCTATGCGTGTATTTAAATCCGTAAAATTACTGCGGTACTAGTTCGTTCAGTAATATAGTCCAATAATTCGTTCGATACCGCACACACGAATTACATAATTGTTTATTGTTACTTTTTCGTCAAAATTAATTTACAATAAAACCCGCCCGTCTTGCATCATTTCAAATGAAATTACATCCGAAAAAAGATTTAATTTCGCCAGAAATTATAATTTCGTTCGTCAATTTCAATAATCGCAGAAAAGTAATAGTCAAGCAGCCACAGAATAGAATGTACCTGTGTATACGAACGAACAAAAAATGCTCAAGTATTTCAATTAATAAAAATTCTCCGCGCAAGAACTGGACGCTAAAAAAAAGACAAACGATTATGCAGTTGTTAAAGTGTAATCTCTAAAATTATTAGGCAACATGTTATTATATTCGCCTCGATCCGTTGCATTTGCATGTTGTACAACGTTAACGTAGGGCAATCTTGTGAATGGAAAGAATGCAGTTCGGTGCGTAAAGGTGACGGTCATTCACCTGAACTAGAAACAATTATATCCATGCAAGACATCCTAAATAGGGAAACTGAGCAGTGTTAACGAATTGATATAAACACTTTACGTGGACAGGCCGATAGTTCGCCTTACGCTTAATTACAATTTTCATCTCGTTCTGCTCATTTTCCCCTTTAATAGGCCATTTGTGTACCATACAGGGGCTAAACAGAGGGCGAGCCACACTTTCTCCCGTAGGTCTGACAGTCGGTGAAAGTACTTCTTACGCCTTTATACCTCCGTGCCGCCCAAATATCTGTTACGCTATCAGAGTCACGCCTAAAAAAAATGATAAGACTGACTTATATATATATATTTTTTTATTTAGAATTCCAATGAAAGGTTGCGAAATATAATTGTGACATAATGCGAAGCGAAAAGAGTATCTCGATACATTGAAATCGCGTTTGTAGAAACAGAATACCGATGCAGACGCAATCGTAAATGATCGCTATAATTATTGATCATTAATCATACTTTCAATTAGCTTTTTTTTTTTTTTTTCATTTTTTGCAACACGAAAGAATGCTAAAGGTCTAAACAGCGTGAACGTTGCGAATCCGGGACCCAGGTACATTCGATGAAGCTCTGTAATGAACAATTTCGCTTCGCGTTTTGTTCTTGCATCGATACATTTCATTCTTTAGCTTTCCGATCTAAATTCAGCCGCAGTTAACAGAAACCGGTTCGATATCTGAAACAGTGAATTCTCTTGGACGAGGTCGATTTTCTAAGGAACGAAAGCGCCGGGGTTTCGAGCACACTGCGTTAAATGAACGCAACGGGCACTCGATACATTGTTCAATCGTTCAAAGTACCGCGTTGCGTGGGCGAAACACGTTTCGCCTCGAAGAATAGGGCCGAAAATGTAATCGCAACGCCTCGACTAATTAATTGTCGCGACACCCGGGCCAAAATAATCGGCGAACCGTTGAACGTAAGCGGAAATTGACCGCCGTTGCCTGAAATCAGTCGTGCAGAGATCGTGCACGTTTCGTTGAAGAGAATAGGAGAAGTTACGGTCCGTGGATCGAGGAACGGCAAAGAAAGCGGACGATCGCCTGTCTAATCCCTTGGCGATCTTGTCGATCGCATCAATCGAAAGGAGTCGCTCCTCGATTTCCGTCAAGCGAAAACAATGACCTTCGTCAAGAGCCTCCGAAAAGAAAGAAAGTACCCCGCGATCTGTTTCCATGTAATTTCAATAAATTACACGCTAAGCAGCGCGTTGAACTCGTGGAGGTGGAAGTGGCGATTCACACTCCCGAGGAATCAAGAAATCAAAGAAAAAGAAATCGAAAGTTTCGCAACCAGCGAGAATTTTGATTCCTTTTTGCCCCCCACACCACGCCCCTTTTCGCTTAGAGTTATCGGCGTTTCATTGATTCGTAATTCAGTCATTCCGACAGAACGATTCGCCTCATTTACATAATCGACTTGGCCGAACGCCGAATTAATTGGACATAAAAGTATGGCGAAATTGTGTGTACGAGAAGAAGCGGACGAATGAGAAGATGTGTCCGGATGCAGCAAAGATATGCATTCCGCGTGAAAGGTGATTAAATTAAACGCGAATGAGACAACCTACTTTCGTCTGGTCGATGGCACGGTGTGCAACGTACGATTTAGGTGGAAAGTAATTAATGTTTGCAATTTGTTCGCGGTGCATTGCGGGCTGATTTTAAAGGCGCGCAGAAATCGGCCGAGAGATGTGCGAAAATATTATGCCAGATCGCTAATAACGATGCGCGCAAGACTGTTTCCAAACATTTTCGCAAGCCCATTGTCTTCTGTATCGTTTTTCCTCCCTGGATTCCCAATACCGCCGAAACGTTTCGGCAAGAACATTTCTGCATGGGCACGGAAAGCAAGAGACATAAACGAAACCGAAACGTACGGGGAATAAAAATGAACAATGGGACAATAAATGTTCATTGTTGCGCGTCAGAATTAAAGTCACGTTCATCGAATGCAAATAAATTCTCAGCGGCGATGTAAAAAATTTGACATCGAGGAACGACGACCTACTATCGAAAAGGAAATTTTTTCGTGTGATGCGCGGTAGAAAGCCGGTTCGCCCGATTTCATCGGGTTCCCGATGGCATTGGTGGTTTATGCACTTTGGCGGAAATGATCTGGCGTGAGGTCTCATGTGTATGGAAGCAAGAAGTATCGAAAGGCTATCGGTGACGCAAGAATTGCATTCGACCGTGGAACAAATGCAACAGTTTTTCTGTTGTCGCTCCGCCGAAAATCTCGTTAGCGATGAAAAGGACATTCTTGGGCGTAACTAGGTATCAATAATTGTGCATTACACGTATCCCTATATTCACGTTTCAATCGATAAATTCGCGACGTTCGATTACGTCCGGTAATGCAACACGTGCTCCGTTGCACGCACGCGAATTTTCATTCCAGCATAATCGCACGCTTGCACTCCATTTTACTTCCCACACGATACTTCCAATTTCATTGAAACGTTATAAATTGTCGCGCCGCGGACAAATGGATCTCGCGAGGCGCGATTGAAATTATTCGCGTTGAATTCAAAATGTTCACTTCCCATCGGGCTGCACTAGTTCAGATCTCCGAAAGTTCCTTTCGTTTCGCGAAATTTGCATAAAACGGTTCGCCGTGGAACAAAGTTTTTCAGTGCTTCGCGAGAATCAATTAGCCACCAGTGGCTATCAGGAAAATTGTGAAAATTACTTTGCCCCGTTCGGTACCGTGCAACTCTATCTTCTTTACGGTGAAAATGCAGTGTTCCCTTAACATGTACCCAGTGTAGCACTGCATGCTGCTTTCTGTTCTAAACGATATTAGAATTCTTTAGAAAGTACCTTTCAGAATCACTACAGTCGTATATCACATGATACTGCCTTAAAATTGAAAATTCCACCTATGTCTATCCAAATATGCACACCACACCTTGCACGTAATTACATCATTACGTACTGCTCCCGATCGATGTAACAGTGTTACAGTCAGCAATTACGTTTTTTTTATGCATTGCGCCCAAACCACTTTGCTCACCCTGTGCTAATACCTGTTATTCTTTTTCGATGTTCAAGATCAACGATTGCAGACCCGAGGATTTCGGGGAACACCTTGTTTCACGGTATCCATTGGTCAGTGTCTCCCACTGCCCCAAAGAAAATCCAGATATTACATGGTGGAGGTAACTTTCAGCGAGACACGCTATATAAGAGAATGAAGAACCGGCCGGCCAAGATAAAGCTCGTGTGTTGTCAATCCTTTCATCGTGCTGTTACTCCTCTACCTCCGTCGTTGACAGGTAAGTGGGGGGTGAAAAGTACGTTTTCCGAGGGAAGAAAAATAATTGCGAGGGGGGAAAAAGGAAAAAAAAAAAAAACGTGGTACGATTAGTGAAAAAGAATTGGACAGTGCAAGTGTTTCCACTGGAAATTCCATAATAGTTTCCCGGCACCCGTTTCTCATCTGTGTGTCGTTGGTGAATTTTCTACCCGAACGTGCGATGAATCATACGGAATAATTTGGCGAGGGGAAAAAAGTCTAAGGGTGAAAAATTACCGCCGCGTACCATTCGATGTATTGTAATTGTCACGAGCACCAATGTACACGACGCACGAGACCGGTCCAGGGAAATATTATGAAAAATTTGCGAAATTATCGTCGTTATGCATGGGTGGAAGCGTAGCGTTATGGCACGTGTCTTAGAAACGGGAAAGCAGAAACCGGTTGCACGACGGCGATCGGAAACTGCAGTCAGGAATTTATGAAAAATAGTTTAATGGTACTGGTAGATCGATGTTACTACGTTTTCCATTTCCTTCTCTGCGATTCATTTCTATAGCAAAGTGTTCCACGTTGAATAAATGTATCACGATATTCCTCTATTAGTGCCTATATTTCACCAATTTCTATTTTCTTATGCAACTTAATTGTTCATTTTTATTTTACAACTGCATCCATTTGTTGTACCATTCCATGCACCGAACGAACCGTTGCAATGGCAATATATTTCGAATACTTCGAATTTCGGAGCACGTGAACATATTGGTACTACGTAAACTGTGGGCTACAATGGAATGTTCGATGTTTGATCCAGATTTCCGTAAGAGTATATCCAAGTCGAACAGCTGGCCGACCAGTTACGTGTGCCCTCCACTGATTATATTATGCCATTGCGTTCTTCTTGTTTGTAGCTGCCTGACAACTATCTCCTTTTTCATTATGCAATTACTTTCTTTGATACGCTTCGGGAAACGCCTATAGATCAGCTTCCAGTCTGAGGCATTTTAGATTTTCCATGGGGAAGGAGATTCATTAAAACGTTATTAACATTTAATCAAATGGACAATTAATTTTCTCGTACACTATTCTCTAAAAATTACTTTTTTAATTTCCCATGATATACCACCGTGAAAGAAATATCATTTAAGCTTGATTCAACACGCGTGAAGCAAAAGCAAAAAGTATAGATCCAATTTACCACGAAAAACCGCAGAACGATGTATCACTCGAGATAAACATTAAATCTCCCCAATTATGTTCCGCGTAATTCGACGTAATTGCGCCAACTATTAAGAGACGTTTGACCACCTTCGATCGTGTGTACGCAAGTCCGCGGAGAAAGTTTCTACGATTTTCCACGATCCGTGCGATATCGGAGAAACTGGAACTGAAACAGAGCGCAAAAAGGCAATCCCATCGGGGTGATCGAATTCTCGCCGGTTCCTCCGGTTCGTGTCGGGCCCTTCATCTGCTCTGTTACTTTTCTTTACCAGCGCGCGAACCTTGGGCGATATTGTTTCTCGATCTGCATACTCTTACACCATAATTGAATTCGCAACACTCGAGACAAGATACGTTCCCATTTTTCTTCTGCAGTGCCATTTTTATACGCAGGCCCTCTCACTTTCACCCGAGCCACCGATCGAGCCAAGTTTTGCGGCTACCTCTTAACGATCAGCCGGTTTACAGGCTTATGCCCAGTAAAGACAGGGTTCTCATTAAGAACGACGACTACATTTTTCCGTATCCACGCCGGTGGCGATCGACGGCGATTTTGTTCCTTTAAATGGGCCGGTCAATCGAGTAGTTCGTCGTCAGAATTACGCGATGGGCCCGTGCCCCGATCGGCGTAACATATTGCATAAAAGAACCCGGGGAAAAACGGGCTTCGACCTTTGTAATACCCCGAGGAACCTTCCTTGGCGTGCTCGTTTCGTTCGGCCGGTTTTCGGTCGTGAATAGGGGAACTGCGTGCCAGTGACCGGTATGCTTTCTTAACGTGCCCCGCTGATAAATACGGGGTTACTTTCGCGTAACGTTTGAATTTCGTTTGCGAGGAGAAAGCGGTGTGATAAATGAAAAATCATTCGATCCTGGCACGCATTACAATTGGGCATTACGATATCGTAGATCGTGAATCGGAGTCAGCTTTGTTTCATGGCGCTTGGACGCAGCCCGGCACACTAACATTTTTCGCTCCCTTCCCACGTTCGTTACGCGTTGTACAAAAGTGAAGAAAAACGAAGATTTCTCTCAACGAACACAGAGATCCCGTGCCATTCAGATGTCGGACGGTTCACTTTCGTAAGTGGAGCCTTTCAGATTTATCGAAAGCACCGGATCTCTCGCGATACATCATCGTCGCCGTTACGAATGAGATGTTTCCAACGAATCGTGAAACCGCTGTCCGTGTTTTGTGCACTTAGAAAGTAAGATGCTTTCCACAAGCATTATCGATAGAAGCGCAAACGTACGTGTCATTCGTCGGTGTTGAACAATAGGCCTGTCTGGAAATGTTCAATGGTATTTTAATAGATCGTTCGCGTGTCCCATGAATATACGCAATTTCTCTAAAGCAAATGCCTACACGATGAGAATCAGCCTCGCCTCCTTCGAACAAGCAACAGTATTGATTAAGCTGTTTCGCTACATTTCTCCGGTGAATCGTTTTTCTCTGGCAAGTAATCCAGGCAATCGACGTCCGCGCTCTGCCAGCTGCAAATGAGTTCGAAAAAACTTACCAGCTAACAGTGTTTCAAACGATGATTCGTGTGCCCGTCCTCTTCATTTATCGCAGCTGCTTCTCGTTTCTAATCGCACCGCTTACTCGCCAAGTGAGACTGGTCGCTCGAAGCAACGGTTAATTAATTTCAATAAAGATCACGAATTATTGGAAAATGTGTACAGGGCAACTGTACCAGTTATTTATTCTTCTTTTAGATGAGCGTAATTTTTCCTGAAAGATCAATATAGTTTTAAGTAAACGTGATAAATCTTCAATAGCAAGGTCACTTTCCCTTTGCACGCATCCACCATAAATCCAATCAATTTTCTCCGTAAATTGCACAGGGAATAATGTAAGATCCGCGGTATTCTGGTCAACGAAATGTCAGTTTTATTCAACAGAACTTTCTCGTTTTTTGCACTCCTCTGTAGGATGTTTTGGCTGTGTTTGGCGGCATTAGCTGCTACTGCAGCAGCGCAGGGTGCCTATGATCTGGAATCAAGGGTCTCCTTTCCGGGGAAATCGTCCAGTATAGGGCCACTCTATTCGTCCGGCCTTAATGTTGGTCAGGGCTTTCGCGATAACAGTTACGAGGATAACATAGTAACACCTACACCGTCTCCTACACCACTCTACAGAAATGCCGGTGGTCAGCCAGCCGTAAGTAATGCAATTAGAATTTACCCTTCGATGCATCATCTTCCTGCAACCGCGATTGCCATTCTTCTTTTTTCTTCATTTATTATAATTACAGGTTGCTATCCGCAGAATATTCACTTGGATTATTAGCTTGCAACGAAAGTATTGTAGTTGCATCATATAGTATTACGTGTGTCGTTACATATTATGCAACGTATTACGTAAAAATGAAACATTTCGATGGCTTTAATCTCTAATATATCGGTATCTGCGTGAATTTATTTCCATGCGTATGATCTGGAGCGTGTGCAAAGAATGTAACGAATTTTATTACTATTCATTACTATTTAAAACATTTTGTTACTATTTTCGTTTGTGTTTTTCGTTGCAGTTATATCGTAAACCACAAGGCCAATCGCTCGACCAAACAGCTATCAGAGTGAATGGACCACCACGTGCTGGACTTCGCGGCGGACAGCCGCAAAATGCTGGAGTAATTAACATTTAACTTGTCAATTGTGTAATGTTCATCCGGAACACTAACCGCGGCATTTCTTCCCCAAAATCTTTCGAACCGTCATCGATGCGGATAAAATTGTTGCGCTTATATCTCACGACAAGTGAAAGCAGTATAAGAAATCGTTGCATCCATTGTTTGCAGTACCGCACAATAAACTTGCGCAACAACCAGCCATTCCGGCAAGCAGAAAGAAATATTTTCACGAGTAAATCGACCGTTTTACTCTGTGCCCGGCTTTCCAATAATAATTGTGCCATTCGTGGCGATATCAGAATCATCGTCGAAATTAATTTCGTCGTCGTTTCACGCGAATTAAAGAACGCGAATTGAATGCGAATCGAGTGAAACAGTCTATGGTAAACAAAATACGACGCTTACAATTGTATTTTATTATTTAAGGAGCTCGAAGAATTGGAAGAGAAAGAAGAACCCGATCGTTTGACTCTTCTTTTACCGCAAAGTAAATTCGATTGTGTGAACAAACAGACTGGATATTATGCCGACGAAGAACTGAACTGCGAAGTTTTCCATTATTGTCAAGACAATGCTAAACACTCCTGGATATGCCCCGAAGGATTTACATTCCATCAGGTAACTACCAATAGCAGGTGGAAATTTCGATTGAACTAATCTATATATACATATGCACATTCGAGTACGTTTACGTTCAAGAATCCGTAACACTTTCTATTTCTTTCTCGTTTCATAACTACAAAAATCGTGACCTTTTATTCGCAATTCAAGTTACTCGGCGAAAATGCTTGCTCGCCAATATAAAATTCCTCTGATCGTGCAAGTAGCCTGGTCCGAATACTGCTGATAAGTCAATTTCACTTCTCGCACACTTTGGCGAGCGTTTTCACCGTGGCATTTCCGGTTTTGCACAGCCACCGGACAAGTGAGAAACGCCAATCATAGATCGTACGATTAGTTGGCTCGATACCACTCTGGTATTTATTATCCGTTTCCGGGTCTGAAACAAATTGCACGACTTTTCTCAGCAGCCAAGCATGCAAATATCTCTCGCTATCTGTCGCGTCGGACTCCTTTCTCTCTTAAGCTTTAGAAATCGTATACGTTGTCGCACAGTCACGCACCTGTATTGCAGGTTCACCTGATTTGCATGCCGCCAAGTGGCGACATAAATTGCAAAAAGAGCTCGCAGTATCATTTCGTCAACGAATACCTGTACAAACCACTGAACTTGGCTGAAGCGGAGAACAAACCCAACGTGACCCTGAGATACAGCGACAGATATTTCCCCGCAGACATTCACCCGGATGAACGTGAGGTTGGTGACTATCAGATTACACCTTCGTCTGCGTCGATTCGTCGCCCTGCACAACAAGTAAGATCTCAGTGCAAACGATAATAACTCTATGAAATATGAAATGGCACGAGGGGAATACTGATGAATGTTTATGCGCAGGTGTACGTGAATCCTCAGCCAGCTGCGTTAAATAGCATTCCGCCATCAGCTCGTCCACAACCAGCCGGTCTGCCACAATTTCGTTTACCAATAAATCAAGTTTTCCGTAGCCCCGAGGAGGTGAATATTCCACTTCAGCACAGGCGTCCGCAGCCTCAGCATCAAGCTGTAAGAAGATTCCCGCAAGTTCGACCTGATGACGAAGAGTACGAATAAATTTGACGGGCTGTCGTTTTATAATTATCATCTCATCGTCACAATCATCGTCGCATTTTTTTTTTTAATCGTTAATTGTGTCACAACATCGGTTAGTCATTACACACATATTGCGTGAAAATTACGAAGAAAGGAATAAAAGTTTGGGATAATTGCAATATTTATTGGAATAAAGGATAGTTATAGTTCTATAAATTAATTGTAGAATGTAAATTATTTCGTGCTCTCATTTCTGTTCTATTCTTCGCGCTTTTATTTTCTCTCCAAGCCAATTCACATTCGCCGAATTTGTAATTAATGCAATCAGATTGAATATGGAATTATATTTATGCATATTACATGTATGCTAACATATCATGTGTAATCAACGTTAACTTAACCGTGATAACGAATAAATTGTTATTACGTTACTTTAAATAGCGTTTATTTCGTCAGAGAAAGCATAAGGTTATACTCTTTAATTTATAGCGGCTGTATTTGAAAGAGGCGCGAGAAAATTCATATGCGCGCAGAAACAGTCAACTCACTGTTTAAAAAAGTTACACGACACGTAGAATATATAAAAGATTCAATACACATGGGTTAAATGTAATCAATAAAATAAGAATTATATTGTTAACCCTTGAAAGGAAATATTAGAGAAAGTAAATGAATGTATACACATATTTATTGTTCAAAACAGGCACCGATGTTTCACTCTGTATCACGTAGTAGTGGAGATTGTAAGTACATACATCGATATGTGATTCATGCTTGAATCATTTATATGTTTTATTTCTATTCCCATGGAATTATAGTATTAGCTAATAACAAGAAACAAATAGCTGCCAGAATTATAAAACAAGTCAGGATCCGTATAATATTCGTTGTTTATTAAATTGACGGAGTACAATTTTGAATTTCTCTTGTTCGCCTATGCATACTCTCTCATAAATTTCGCCATATTGTTTGCTACACCACCGCCTTCTGAAGTAAAAAAAACTTCAGGGTTAGAATCAAAGTATTAACACTTCGATTGACTCTGTTAATACTTCTTGCGAGTTTGTCTTGTTCTCGGGCGAATTTACGTAGTTTCAACGCTTGTTAAACCGTTTATATAAAGTTGTGAATAAGTTGTTTAGTTCCTATAAAGCCTGCCGGAAAATCATCGTCTGAAATTTCGTACACCCTTGATAAACGGCACCCGATTGAGAATTTCGGAATATGGCTGCTGCTGCTGCTGCTGCTCTACTTGACGAGCTTATGGGAAGAAATAGAAATGTTCTTCCCAATGAAAAGCCGAAAGAACTTAATTGGGAAGATCCTGAGGTAACGCTTTCGATAACAATTAATATTTCTCCGGCGCGGTCGTCGGAAAATTCCACTTCCCAAGCATCGCTGCTTCGTCACATTTTCCATTGTATTCGTATTTTCTATTTCAGTTTTGCAAATTATACTTAGTGAAATTTTGCCCCCACGATTTATTTGTTAATACGAGAGCGGACTTAGGTGCATGCTCTCGTGTACACGACGACGAAGCCAGAGAATTGTTTGAGAAAGCTCCTTACTCGTACCGAAAACAACAATACGAAGATGAGTTCATCAGGTTTTGTCAGAGCATGTTGAACGAGGTTGAACGAAAGATAATAAAGGGAAAACAACGATTAGCTCTTATCGGAAGAACCGAAGCGGTAACATGAATTTTAAGATCCTTTCCAAGAAACGTGTCACTATTTCACCTTGTCGTTAAAGTTGGCGATTTATAAAATTAATTTTTGTGCTCGTGCAGCCTACTTTAACACCGGCACAAACTCAAAGGAACGAAGAACAAATTGCGCTTTTGACTGAGAAAATTAATAAGCTGGTTGAAGAAGCGGAACAGAGCGGTATACAAGGAAATGTCGAGCAGGCACAAGGTCTGATGAGACTGTGCGATCAGTTGAAAGAGGAAAGAGAGACATTAAGGAAGTCTAACGACAATAGCCACTATAACCAGGTAGATATTATGATGCACATTACGGTAAAGCATAAGGGGAAATCTGTAAGCCTAAGTCTTTGCTTAATTTAGACCGCTGAATTAGCTGCTGCCCAAGAAAAGCAAATGGAGGTGTGCGATGTATGCGGCGCATTTCTTATTGTCGGAGATGCCCAACAACGAATCGATGATCATTTAATGGGTAAACAGCACGTTGGCTATGCTAGGTTAAAGAGCGCCCTGCAAGAAATCATGGTAACATAAATTTGTATAGAAAAACTTTGTATAGAAAATCTGCAAAGAATGTAAACTCAATAATTACCATGAAACTGATGTTCCAGAACAAACGCGAGAAAGCTAGAGACGAGAAAGAACAAAGAAGAGAAGAAGATAGGAAGCAAAGGGCACGAGCCAATGAAGAACTTGATAGACGTAGAAGGGAAGATAGGGATAGGGATAGGGAGAGAGATAAGCGTCGTAGACGTGACGATGACAAAGGCAGACATGATTCAGGCAGTCACAGGTAAATAATTTATTAGATATTTTCCATGGTGAATTAGTAAACTGTAGAATTCGTAATTTCATAATTATAAATCATATACAGAAACGCTGGACACAGAAGTAGAAGCAGATCAAGAGACAAGCATGATAATAGACATCGAGATGATGATCACCGACGTCATGCACGGGATAAAGGTAAACATAGTGTTATTTATCATTAATATCATTATTTTCGTTATATTTATCATTAATTTCGAAATATTAAGCAGTGCATTGATTATTTAGGAAATCGTGATCATCGAAGCTCGAGTCATCACAGCCGACGCCGCCATCGATCTAGAAGTCGAAGTCACAAGTAACTACTCTTGATTGGTTAGTGAGTGAGAAGTATGCCAGGTATGCACTAAACAATATACCATATTCGTCTCAATTACTGTACAGGTTCTTTACCAGGTGAGTTTCATTAGATGCACATAATATATACATGATAATTATCTGTAATTTTGAAGAATGGCATAGTCACAGCGAGCCAGTATCTGGTCCTGCCTATTAATCGGAGAAACACTCTTACTAAATTTCATATGGACCTGTTTTGTGTACAGCGTTTAATTTTGAAAGTGACGAGCTTACTCTATGTAACATATTACTGAAAAACGGTGCATCGAGGTAATGTCGAGCAAGGAGTAGTAAAGTTGTTCCCATACGAAAGGTATTTTTATCATGTAGTATTATAGATATTGTCTACAGAGCAAGATAGGAGAAGGTATACCTATGCTTGCTTTGATCGGTATAATGTCTTCATAGGGTAAATCAATTACATAATTTCAACGACTGCATAGCTTTTTTTGTCGAAAAGAAATTAGTGGTTTAGTGGAGGAAACAGTGCCTACTTCCGTAGACCTGCCACAACAGTGCCCTGTGTGACTGTGACTATACAATCCTAGCTTCTACTACGCATTTCTGAGGTATTTATATCGGAATGATAATACCAAACATGTCCTTTTATTAGGAAAGTTAGACATTTTCAAAATGGTGATGTTTATTTTGGACCGATATGTTGAGTGCTTAAAGTTACGATAACAAAACTCCTGCTCTTACTTTCCTTATTCCTTGATTGCGATATATTGCAGCATTGTATATTTATTCGGCGATAATATCGAACATTCGCCTCACTAGAGTTAGTCAGGGAAAATTTCAACTATGAACCCATAGGAACAATTTCAATAATTCACTTTGAGAAATTAAACTAATTATAGTTTGGAATTTTATGGCTTCATATGGTATAGTCCACAAAGTATAAATTACACATAATTTAACAGCCATCTGGCTATGATTTAAGAAAATCAAAGAATAAGTCGGGATTACAAGTTGGCATATATTCTTATCGTCGTCCTTTAAACTTTAGTTATAAAACTTCGAAAAACATGTGTCGTGTATGATGCATATTCTTCTTCCCTTTGCATGCATTTTACTGTTATTTTTAATACTGAAAGACAGGACATGGCGAGGCTCGGTGAAATTTTCTTATTGGAAAGTCGCAATTCTTAGTGTTATGGTATTTAAGGTTGATAACAGGCCATGTGGAATGTGTCGTTCGGTACTCCGAGGACATCCCCCCTTTAATCATATCTCGTCTTATTCTTTTTCTCGCGCTCTTCATTTCGACTTATACTTTATACGAGTACTACATTTGTGTGATTCATGTTGGCTCATGATAAATCATTCACATACTTAATCTGCTTTCTGAACCAACTACACTTTAAAAACGATTTACAAAAGTAATATCTTTAAAACAAAGGATCGTCTTGTATTGTTACATTGGGATAGGAGATAGACATTCCGATAGTTATGTCTCACTTATGTCTCACTTTCATTTCATTCCTAATATTATTATACTACACAATGATTGTAATAAATATTTATTAACTATTAAAAGATATTCTGTATTTTAAAATACTTTGGAATAAAACATTTCTGAAAAATTGATTTATTAAACACATATGTATTTACTAGCGGTCGGAGAGATTGATTAATAATACGTTCTATAATTTTGACGATAAGTCATATAATTTTTTTGCTTAAAAATTAAATCTCCTTTATCATTTCCAATGCCACAAACAGAGATGATCAATTTTAATTATATAATCCGCTTTTGCACACATGTAGCCGACCAAAGTAAGATTTTTTTTTTTAAACATATCGTATATTAGGACGGGGTTAACAAATAATATACAAATTCGTGATCCTGCTGTTTGGTGACGACCAAAATTAATATGAGAGAAACATGCTTTTGGGTCATACTTTTTAAAGGCTGTGTTGTCTATTTTCAGACAGAAGACATGCCACGGGGACGTAACCGATGCAACAGGCTCACTAGCACACTGCTTAATATAATATTAAGGTAAAAATTTTGCATAATCTAAAACTTTCAATCATGAATTTTATACACTTGCGTTTGAGTTCATTTCTGCTGCACCGCGCTTTCTTGGAATTGATTAAAAGAAAAGAAATCAAACACCTAAAAAATTCGATACCTAACTATTGTTATTATATTGTAATATCAAGAAAAGAAGAAAACTCGAACAGATTTAAAAGTGATTTATTCGTATCCGATGCAACTGTTACTTTAGGCTATCTATATAAAAAGAAGACATCAAACTAAATTGTCTATAATTTTCATTGTAATACTCATATGATTGTTAACTAAAATTAATAAAACAGTACTGCAATGAAAGTATCAGGTTATTTTGGAAGGATGTGCAAAGATTACAAACTATTCGGATGCATAAAACGAAAGGAAAAGAACACTGTACAATTTTTAACAAATTATAAAATCTATTAAATAAGCATATACATTAATAATACATTATTGAGCGATAGGATATTCTACCAGAATACTGTACATAATAGTAGTAATATTTGCTATAATACAATTGTTTGCTATAATCAAATTACCTTTGTACAAAACTAAAAATACTGTACATCAAGTGTAAATATCTGTATTGATTGAATGACTTTGGTTCCACCGTGCGTAAATTATTTAACTTTCGTTCAAATTTTATGCGAACAAACGCCAAAAAAATTTTATACGTATCATTAAATAGAAACAATTTTATTTAAGACCCATACTTTTTGTAACCTGGAAATAATATATTATTAAATTCGTGTGATTTGTTTTTAGAATTGTCTTTATAATAAAAGAATTCAAAGAATTCAAGATTTTGCTACCTCTTCGTATACGGTCCAAGCCATTGCAGTCACTAATGTCCTTCTCAACATTCGCGGTACGATGCCTTTGAAATATCCTAGCACGCCATATTTTTCATATGTCCTAAAGACCGCATTACGTACACCTTTAAATTCATTCGGATATAATTGCATTTTCGTCTTGATTACATCGGCAGGCTGTGTTACAATAGAAGCTAAAACACCCGCTAATATTCCGCAACTAAAATGAATCGGAGCAGATGATGTAGCACAGGGCATATCTAAAAGAAACAAAAATACCATTCATAAAGAGATAGTCATATCACATTAAAAATTCCTATTCAATATTGACGAGGGCTTACCCGCTTTTATAACTACATTTTTCAATTGAGTGTAAAACGTGAGATAGAGGCCACTATACGGTGCATCCCTTAATAATGTCGGCACTAATCCGCTCGAAAGACCTCTGACTCCTTCCTGCTTGTAAATTAATTTTAACGCTTCTCCTACACTATTATATTTATAAACTTCACTCTGTGAAAATAGAATGAACATAACAATTTTGCATCTCCATATGTGTTGTATGAAATAAGGATATTCTATATTTATTAGAATAGTATTTACACGTGATTATCGCAATGTCCTTTTCTGTGCATTTTTTTTTTTGTTCTTTCATGGAATAACATTGTACTATGTATGGAATGTGCGAGCGTGTTTATAATAGTTACACGTACCTCAAAACGTGTCTTCACTACCGTTATTGGTATTAATAAAGCCCCAGACATAGATCTCGCTGTAATGCCTAATAACAAAGCTTCTGTAGGTGTGAGTGGATCTTTCAAATGCAATGTGTGCTTTAACCAGTGTAACAATGAAAAATACAATCCAACGCCAGGTACAACTCTAGTAATGGACTGAAAACAATATTTTTCGTGTCAGCATTTTTTATCGATACATTTAAGTTCAGTCATTGTTATATTATTACCGGAGTCATGCCCCTCCAGAGTCCAAATACATTTTCGTTCCTAACGATGTGAATCACCGTTCGCAGGGTTCCACATTTCTGAGTACTAACGCAAAGAAAAAAGATGAATGAATACAAAAATTTACGAACAAAATATATATATTTCACTTACTCAAACTGATGGTTTACTTTGCTCTGAAGTCTCGTTTTAACGAGATCCAATGGTTGAAATAGAATCGTTGAGAATGTGCCAGATAATGATCCCGCAAGAAAAGACTTCAAAATAGAATACTAAAAGAAATACATAGAAATGTTTTTCATTATAGAAACATATTTAAATATATCATAATTCTATGTTAAATGTGTGATAGTAGGTGTGCACATTTGCATTCGTTTATTTTAAAGAAATAAAGTGTGCAAAAGTTTCCGTATAATAGAATATATAGACATATTAGCGTATGAGTGATTATCATTGTAATAAATATATGTCATATTATCTTGCACGAGTTTGCTCACGTGAATTATTAATTTCCTTTGAAAGGTCAATACAATTGTTATCTATAAATGCAGTTCCCCGGGCTATCGTATACTACCAGACGATTTTCTTTTTAATATTTCCGAATCGATTGCCAAAAAAACCTACAAATTATATCCAAAAATATATGTATAAAGTTTAAAAAAAGACTTTATCATACAGCATTTAAATAATTATAACATTTCTGGATAGTTATCATTGATATTCTTTTTCTACTTTCGAAAATAGTTAATTTTTAGATATCAATTATAATAATGTAGTAAAATTTTATTATATAATAGCTCAATTATCATGATAGTCGTAGAATAGATAATTTTTTATTTTCTTTTTCAGCCTATACTTGTAAATTATGGGACATCAAACACGCAAACTCATAATGCAAATGAACACATCAGATACTAAATGATGGATACTGCTCCACATAAATCATCTCCCACCCAGTACACCTCTTTTTCTAATTAGAGGTATTCTTTATTCAAATTTATTAATATTACTTTCTTCTCTCTTACTAAATTTTGTAGGTAAATTTTATCATACAAAAATAACTATTTAATCTACTTGAACTTTTCACTAATCATTCTACTAATATCTTTATATTTTCTAAATAAGCTTAAGAGGTATCTAATATTATAAGTACTTTTATTGAAAGATGACTGTTGACGCCACAAAATGTTAAATAAACTTATCAGAATAAAATACTAGCTTATGGTATAAAAAGAATGTATGCTTCGTTAGTCTGTGACATTTTTTTATCATTACCATTACTGAAAATTCCATTACAAAAAATGATTAAAAATTAAAAAAAAAAATTAAATGCACTCTAAATAATAAACTAATAAAACTGAGATACTTACAGTTCCCAAAGCTTCCATTACATAAAGTTTATTGGAAGCTTGAAAAATGAACAGAGTTTGAAATTGCAATAATAATGTGAACTACTTCCCGATGTAGTACAAAACTGCAGCGAAATGTTTTCTTAATGCTCCCTTTACCGTTACCAAGATACTGAGTGTGTTGAAAACGTGACTGCTACTTACATCTTCCTTTATCTTTGTTTCACCATGTTCGGGGTCAATAGAATAACCCTGCATATCAAAACATGCCCACAGCAAAAAAAATCCAAGAATATCAAACTGAAACGTGAATTAAACGTGACTTAATGGTAAACGTGACTTACTTTATTAAATGTCTCATCTAACGATACAGCAATAACAAAACATGTTGTTACTGTTATGCGCAGATATTTTTATACGGCAATGTCACTTAAAATATTTTTCATAACTAAATGCATTCAATTACGAATCTTGCTAATTATTTATTTAAAACAAAAAGTATAAATAATTGAAAAAAATATACATATCCTGGCGATTATTAGGTGCAATTAAAGTGGGCATTCTTTTTAAGTAATTTTTTGATATTGCATAATAATAATAATAGAGATAAATTGTATTTTAAATCTTTGCGAATTGTAATCTTTATTTCAATTGCCGAAAAATACTCAAGTAGGTTAGAATGGAGAAAACTGAAGGCAAAAAATATGGCATTTTGTCGTATGAAATACATATATTAATTGGTTTTCAATAATATATAGATTACTTATAATCACTATATAATATAGTTACATTATTGCAATAATACGTACTTTGGACGTAATAAATGCACATGAAGAAGAGATAAATCATTCGGCAACAATGAAGAACATAAAATTCTACAAAAATATCACGCGACTGATAAAATTCTTTCTTATCTATAAGAACTGGTTATTCCAAAATAAATAAATAATATTCAGAAGATACGCAATCGTACGTAATCAATGACGTATTGTTTATTTGAAATCTGTATTTTACAATTAGGTAAATAACGAAGATACATAGTTCGTTGATAATGTTTTGCAACATGAATTTTTCTAATTTTCAATCGTCATCCTTTCGTTACCAAAAAATTAATTAATATATTTGTATCAATTAATTTGTTGGTTTTATTATTGAAAAATAACATAAAGAAATAATGATAATCGACATAATTTTATCATACTTATTTATAGTACATTCATTTATATAAAACTTTTCTCAATTCCACAAAATATCTTTTAAATTACCTATTTCTACATAATCAAATTGAGTTACGACATGTTTACGATGTTTAAAAATCCCGCCACTTGGAACATATTGGATTTCCGGTTTGAGCGCTGCAGTCGCTTACATCTATAGCTTCATGCTGCGAGCTCGGCCATTTTTCCTTCTTTCACGTTGCTGTGTGGTCGTTATTCTTACCCGCGTGCGCAAGGTATGATACTTTAATTATTATATAGAATTTAATTCTTGTTCTGCATCGCAAGTGTACTCTTACTAAATTATTAATAAACATTTCGTGAACAACATCGTAGTACAACAAGAATTGTCTTCAAATTCGTAGTTTTTTTGTAACATTTCTTAAACACGTGGTCGAAAGTTCTGCAACCGCAATTTTTATGTAGAAACATTATGTTCTACGATATATATAATGAATGTTCTATAAACAGATGGAGATATGTACTATGTAAAAATTGTTTTCTTCCACTATTAGGTAGCGACTATACAAAATGGTGAACGGGAGGATTCCGTCAGTTTTCTCAAAAACTTATGTTACCCCTAGAAGGCCATATGAAAAGGCCCGTTTAGATCAAGAGTTACGAATCATCGGCGAATATGGTCTTCGTAACAAGCGTGAAGTATGGAGAGTGAAATATACTCTGGCAAATATTCGTAAAGCTGCCCGAGAACTTCTCACGTTGGAAGAAAAAGACCCGAAACGTTTGTTCGAAGGTATACAATCTAAAGAGTATCTTTTTTAGTTATAAATTATTTGTATATTCAAATAAGTGATGATAAATTCATAGATTTCTGACACCTCTTGTCTGATCATTTTGATGACATACCAATTTTGTTAATCTGACAAAATTATATGGTCAAATATTCGCAATTCTATGCTTGTACTTTTATACATGAGAGTATTTATTTCTTAGGAAATGCTCTTTTACGTCGTCTGGTAAGAATTGGAGTGCTAGACGAGAGTCGCATGAAGCTCGATTACGTTCTTGGATTGAAGATAGAAGATTTCTTGGAGAGACGTCTTCAGACTCAAGTATTTAAATTGGGACTTGCCAAATCTATTCATCATGCTCGTGTACTTATTCGCCAGCGTCACATTAGGTAATTTCACTGGTTATACAACATATGTGAGCCTTAAACAATGGGCAAGAAATATCTGATCATGTACGGATTGTTTCTAATCTTTAAGGCAATATCAAACTCCTGGATAATCACCAGATAAGAGATTTATGCTTGTCTGGTTTCATACCTGGAGACATTTTTAATTTCTTGTGAAACAGACAATTTATTTTGAAATTATTCTGTCCTAATCATTAACAAAATACAAAAGTAATAGTCCTTTGGCTACCGCAGGTATCCAAACGGTTTTCCCGATTGATTGTTCCTTCGAAATGATTGAAAAAACGTGACTTTAAATATTGGATGCGCAACAATGATGCTCAAGAGTGAGCCCGGCACACTGCATATAAATGTTTTGTTTCAGGCAGGCCACTTGAGTGTCAGGAAACTGACACTTAACGTCTGTCGCGTACTAATGGATACTATACAAAAATAATTGGTATATTATTAATGCATTAAGTAGAGTCATAATGCAATACGCTAAGATGAAAATAAATCGTCTTTTTAAAATGGAAGCATCGATCACGAGAGAGATAAAAATCCTGTTTCAGAGTACGCAAACAAGTGGTGAACATTCCATCCTTCATTGTGAGATTGGATTCGCAAAAGCACATTGACTTCTCATTGAAATCTCCGTTCGGCGGTGGCAGACCCGGTCGTGTAAAGAGGAAGAACCTTCGCAAGGGAAGCGGTGGAGCTGCACCAGAAGAAGAGGAAGATTAAACTATTTTTTATGTAATACTTTTATGCAATAAAAGTATACCCCATTATTCAATTGTTGTTTGTGCTAAAGTTTAACTAGCGAATTTTCTTAATATTTTAGAGGCTGAAATAAAACCCAAGAACCATCTCATCTCGTTGTATGCCACTGTTTCTACAAATATTTTCATTATCATTTATTAGCTATAGCAGACAATCGACATTGCGAATAATTCTAAACTAACAGTGGTAGCTATAGCTGTTCTTATCCATTAGATCCTTTAGTCTGTAGCCTCGAATCCTGGTTTATAAAAATATAAATGAGGAAATCTATTTCTTATCCATTTTGGAAATCAATTTCCTCAAAACTATGAAGTAGGATTAAGGCAGGGATAAATAAGAATACATTTATTTTGGTTATCGATCAATATATCTGTTTGAAATACGTATAAATGTTATACTATAAAATAATCTGCAATTTAGCGTGCGCAGAAATGATACCACTACAATTGCATTGAACGTAGTGTCGGGTAGCAACAGTACCGGTAATTTGACGTGATGAAATTCGAGACCCTACGAATAGCGATACTGCTGCCCCCCTTGAAACCGATTGCATAACGTTGAAGAATTCTTTGCCGTGCTTGTCGTCCTGTTGTCAGCTATGTTCAGAGTATACTTGTTGCTTGCACGCGACGGAGTTGGTATTCGGCGGTTGGCTGCGAGAGGGAAGAAAGGGGACAGAGAAGATTATCCAAGTGTTCCTCTTACGTTAACGTGACTTGGACTTCGCGAGCTTTCCGCAAGCCAGTGAGCGCGTCTCGATCAATTAGCATATGCCACTTCCTAGCGGGAATTTTGTTTCGCTGAACAAATAAAGGTAATTACATGACAACGATTATCGTTGTTTAATATGGTGAGCCTCTTGTCGTATATTGCACGTTGATTAAAAAAAAAAAACAACCTGGTCCCCGAGGACGAAACGTGACAAATCTTTTTCTTCACATTATATACGGATAGACCGACCGCCTGTTCTAACCTATATTCTAAATTCTGTCATGGATCCATAACGGTAGGGTAAGAGTAAAGGGGGCGACAACCACGCGGATCTCCTTCTCTTTTTGACAGCTAAAAATACAAAGTTTTTTGACGGTACGACCGCGTCGCGTCGTCGGAACACCTCGACTATTTCGGATACGATACCGCCCCGCATGAGACACTGAATCGTTTACGTTCACTCTACTAACGAAAATGCGCGCTCTTTCTTTTCTCAATGCTTCGTGCATTTCTATGCGGTGCACGAATAATTATATTTCGTACGGGTTAACTGAATATTCCACGAGTGAACACTACTACGTATTCGCTCGTACACATTCTTGTCGTATCTTTTTGCTTTGCTCTTAAATGGCAACGGCCAATTCACGGCGTATTTAGTGTGTATGCCCTTAAAATGCGCACGATAAGCTATGCATTTTTCCATTCATTATCTATTTCTATCGATAGGATAAGTTGACAAAGCTATACAAACAGTTCTGCGTGAATTAGGAATATTTTCCTTTAAGTTCCGGGCAAATTAAACTTTAATTTATGTAATGGAAATTAATTAAATGTGGTTTAATGGTGTTGTAAAAAAAAAAAACAGCATTGGTACATAGAAATAGTAATAATAATAATAATAGTAATATAATTCTTGTGTGAAATAATTGAATTCTCTGTTTGATACAGTTGTCCTCTGTAATTATGGAAATTATATGAAGAAGAGGATCAAAGTTTAATTTTAGTTTTTGTTATACTTACTGTCACGAAAATACATTTATTCTTGAATGTAGAATTAATCACCACTTAAGTTTAGATCAATTGCTATTATCGTAGATCGTACACAGTTTATGTCAATCTTATCTGTGTCATTGATATCTCTATTACATTGAATAATATCTTGATCGAAATATAATCACTTGTATTTTTATAAATAGAAAGTGTTATTTTTAGAATTTGACTGAATGAAAATTTTTAAATAGGAAAGGATTCAATATATTCTCTTGTATTTCTCTGAAATTTTGTAGTATTTTTGTTAAATAAATTTATTATACATATATATATATATATATATATACTATATATTATATACATATGTATTATGCACTGTTAGATTATTATAATCTTCCTTGTTCTCTGAAATACGCGAACTATTAAGAGCTAATCAATAATTAGTTACATTAATAATACAAAGTAAGATTATTTTGATATAATGAAATTACAAAGTGTAATGTAATTAATCAATTGGAATATATTTTGAATATCTGAATACAATGAATAATTTCCTATATAAATTGAATGACTATCTAATAACTCGACGACATTGTTAGCTATAATTGGATTCATTATCGCTATGATCGTTGCATTGATAAGTACTTCCCATTTGATGTAAACATTCTGTTGCCAGTCCTGTCGTGTAGCAATTTTTTAATGGACTATAATGCTATGTAGCCAACAAGTTCAACCTACACTAATGTTATTTGTTATTGAAAAATTAATATATCATAAAGGTTGGTGAATATTAGGTTTTATATATATCGCGTACATACATTAGCTATATGCAAATAAATAATCATTTCCTTTTTTTTATTATTTTACAGGGCATACAATATGTCGCATCATTTTGTCACAGTCTGTGTAGTTTGTGTTTTATGCGCCACGCATACACCATGCTCTGCGCACACCGACTTCTCAAGAGCCGGGAGAACGGCTCAAAATTCAGTTAGTTCTGAAAAGTTTCCAGGCCCTGACGAACAATTGCAACCATCTTTGTTGCTGATGAAATACAAAGAGACAAATCAGAAGGATATAAGAAAATTAAGTTTAAATAATCTGGGCACTCATGGCAATGGCGTCGTCAAATTTTCTAATGCGTTAGATAACAATAGCAAAAACGAAGCCCCTATATTGTTGGTGCCGGTTCTTACGAATGAAACGTATACTAAAGTGGAGAGATCAGAAAATCGAAAAAATAATGGAAACGTTCAGAATGTTCACTTTCCGATAGAAGGAGAAGGATCTAGAACTTTGAAGGACATAGAAATATTAGAGAGGCTGGGCCAAATTGAAATGATCAATGACAGAGAATTGAATGCAGCGGAATTTGTTAAAAATCCAAATCCTCTTCAGAGGATCAGGACAAAGAGGGATGTAGATATTATAAATGAGAAATATTTCATGAAGAAAATTTTCGAAGCTTACGGAGATGGCACGAGCGTAACAATGGAAGGCTTTGAAAAGTTATTGAAAAAGCTAGGATTGTCAAGCTTATTAACTGATATATCAGGATTGGAGAATCATAATATTGTTACTAGTCAACATGAAAATCCAGTGGGTAAGCACCATTATTTTATCTCATTTGTAACATTAATCCTTATTGAATGTGGATGCCTTTGTAAACAATGTTTAAAATAAAATATAAAGCATATTGTAAAAAACTTATTTGTAGTATAGATTAAAACCTGTGGATTCTTTTATATTCATTTTAAATATTGTATTGTATAGCGAATACTGTCATACCACTGTTAATTATCAATTGCCAACCCTATCACTCATAATAAAGAATAAAGCTACATCTGCTCTAATATATGCATTGGCTGATAATACTTTAATTTGAGTCTTGTTAATAACAATAATTTAGCCTAACTTGAAGGTTCAAATTCCTGATCACTTGACCTGTCGAATTACACTTATTGATTTCATTGACCTGTTATTTAAATTTCGTTTGCCATAGTGTCTCGTGAAACGAGGAACATACGATGCACGAAATAAACATGAAAAATAAATGTAAACGTTTAGTTCACAGTTATGAATGAATCAACAAAATTTGATATTACCCTTGTCGAGTATGAGATATCAGTGGTTAATTAATCATATCTTGTGTAATATTATCCTCTATGCAGATAACTGGCATTTTTCTGTTATCAGTGACTGCATATTATACAATTTTTGTTATCCGTGGAATTATGTACATCAACGTGCATCCTTGCAATGCAACAAGGCCTATTAATTTATCTACGGCATAAATTGTTTAATATCGAAGAGTATCACTGCTCGATCGTTTTCATTATAGATTAATTTGTGCATCAACTTTTTTGCTACAGATAAGTCAAGGAATTTACAAAATAATGGCCTATTATCGGAGTACGAAAATGGGATTAAAAAAGAACGCGTAAGATAAATTATAATACTTAAAACTATTCATTATCGCAAGAAATTAGACTAAAGTCATTTTCATTTACATAATTAAACATAATCGTAAATGAATGTTTTCGATCGTTTTAGTGTTTGAGTAGTAGAGAATTGTTAAGCACTGTTGCAAATGATACACCGTTCGATATAATCGCTGAAAAGAATTCGTCATTACCAAGTAGGCTTTTTGAACGAGTATGTCCGGCACTTATTTACCAACTAGCAGGTGAATCAAGTTCAGAAAGAAACGGATGTATTCGTGTACCAGAGGATTACAAGCCAACAGTCAATAAATATCTTGGGGAAGATGTGACTCGCAATATGGTTCAAGGTATACAATAACAGAACGTGTATATCTTTTTCCTCAAACATTTGCAATTCTTAACTGTGCACTTTTTCTTTTATTTAGTGTGGGCCTATTCAACAATCAGTATTCTAATAATCAGTCTGTGCGGTTTACTTGGTGTAGCTGTTATACCTTTTATGGGTAAAATTTATTACCATCAATTATTACAATTTCTAGTTGCTCTTGCAGTAGGAACATTATGCGGGGACGCTCTTATTCATCTTTTACCACATGTAAGATATCACGCTAGAAATTAAATACTGTTGCTCAGAAATGCTCGATTGTTATTATGTAAAATAGAATTATTTCTTCTTCAGGCAATGATGTCGCATGACCATGGTCATGAGCACATTCACAATGACGATATTGACCATGCAGAAGTAGATAAGGAACAGCATAACTTGAATATGTGGAAGGGGCTAGTTGCAATGATGGGCCTTGCATTATTTTTTTTTACAGAGAAAGCTCTAACGCTTTTAGCCGAATGGAGGAAACTTCGACAACGTCGTAATAAGGTAACTACCAATCGCATCTAACATGACTCTATAATTATGAATAAACATGAATAAAAATATGAACACCTTTCATTGATAATCATACCGATATCTAGATTTAAGTAAGTAATAAATAAACGTTCGAAATTTCAGCTTCCTCCGCGTGTCAGAGTAATGAGAGAAACTGATGGATCAAACAGTAATGTCGTTGGAGAGAAACTCTGCAAACACAAATACTCGTCGTATCCATATTGTTATGGCGAAATTAGCACAGATGTTCAAGGTAGAATGCGTTAATTTAATTGAAATTTTTACGAATTGTTTAATCCCGTCGATGTTACATTTCGAATAATATTACACGGGGATTAGTTTGTGATAAAAAAGGCTATTATTTATTCAGATAATCATCATAATCGCCAACACAATAATCATGAAAGGCCTCCTGTGATCGAAGAGGAGAAACCATTGACGTCGAACTGCAATTCAGTTTCAAAAATTATGACGAACGACGTAGAAAAGAAACCAAATGAGGACTGGAGGTTGGACGATTCGATTGTAAATACAAAGAAAAATGCGGATGCCGGGGATGTACCATTAAATGAACCGGAAAGTTATACTGTTATCATACGCGAACATGAAACGAAACACCATGGACATACTCATTCGCATGGTAGTAACAAACAAAATTGTTCATTACAGTGTAGTATTCTGTTTATTGTATATATAACAGATGTTACAATTTAACAATTTTTGTTTTAGGTCATGTTCATTCTGCACCTGAATCAATGTCGAGTGTTGCTTGGATGGTCGTAATGGGCGATGGTTTGCATAACTTTACCGATGGAATGGCTATAGGTGCTGCTTTTTCAGCGAATATAGCTGGTGGTTTTTCCACGGCGATAGCTGTATTTTGTCACGAATTACCTCATGAAATAGGTATATTATTATATCATCTCGCGCGTAATAAATTTCTGAATCGTAAAAATTCTGCAGTATTTACACACGACTTTTATTCTTTCTTGCAATAGGAGATTTTGCGGTTTTGTTAAAAGCCGGAATGAGTGCTAAACAGGCTGTTTTTTATAATCTTTTATCTTCCGTACTTTGTTTGTTTGGTATGATATTTGGTGTATTATTAGGAAGTACTCCTGCTGTAAGTAGTTGGATGTTTGCAGCTGCTGCAGGAATGTTTATATATATAGCATTAGTTGATATGGTAAGTATATTATGCGCCTTTTATGGATTTAATTACTCGTATATAATATAGACTAATAATCGTTTTATATAGATTCCAGAATTATCTTCGAGTCACTCTGCGGAGCGTAGTTCTCAATGGCAGTGTATTTTACAAGCGTTAGGTCTCTCGTGTGGCCTTGGAATAATGTTAGTTATAGCGCTTTATGAACACGATCTTAAGAATATGTTCAGTGATTGAACCACAAAGACTGAAAACTTTTTTTCGAACGATGGTAAGCTTGCAGTACTTCCTATATACCTACAGTCAACACTTGAGTCAATAAAATTTTGGCTACATTCTTACCGAAACAATGTTTACTGTTATAATATAAATTGCTTTCTCTTTTTCACACGTTTAGCATAAGATTCCTTATTAACAGCAACACAGTGTGTTGTTAAATATTTAAAAAGGTACTACAATATCATAAACGATAAATGTTTTACGATATTAAGAGTAATCCGTGCACAAGAGCAAATGAGCTAATCAACTTGAAGAAGTTAGATAATTCAAATACAACGACAATATTCGAAGTATACTAATTAGAAATTGTATTCAAGGCGTTACGTTCTTTTAAAATATTGAAAGCAGCAAGAGTTCAAGTTAAGATTTCAAGTTTCTTTTTTTTCAAATTACCGACTAAATCATTAAAAAAGAAAAGGTAGAAAAGCTATATCCAATTCTTACTTTGTAGTTTCCAATATGTTATTACCGAAGTCATATAAATTTGTGAAAATGCCATGCAGTTCTTTCCTGTACTTGTGTTAATATAGTGAGATGTGTAATGCCGTGGTTAGTACAAACAAAAATCTGTATAGAAAATCAAGCAGCTATTACATTGTTATAATTATTTTAGTTGACAAATTTTTTATTAAATCTAACCAAATTAATCAACTTTATTCCCGTTATATTTTTATGTTTGGACTAAAGGTGGTTCAGTACGGATACATATTCGCGCGTATAAAAAAAGTGTGTATTGAGTTACAAATCTGTTTTTTTTAAATCGTTATCAGTCGCCTGGCATTTACATGATATATATGTGCGTTAAAGTTATCAATTCAAGAATCCCCAAGTTTAATTGTGATATACTTAATAACTGCATTCTTAATTTTAATACAATGATTTAGATAATTACTGCATCAAATAAAAATACACTTTAATTGAATCAATGTTACAGATAATTCTATCAGAAATGTATTATTGAAGTTAACAAAGTGCTCCATATGATTTAAGATAATTTTAAGTAGAAATAGATGCGTGTTAGTGGAATCATATGAACAGAAACACAAAGAAAGTGGTAGTAGCAAGAAACTATGAAAAACTATATAGACATCTATCTATTGATCGTAAATGCATTTTAGTAAGTTTACATAATGTTTGTTTTTCAAACTTTCGCGCTTATTTCAATCATGTTATTTTTATTGTAATTATTCTGCATTTGCACAAAGTCCTGGATGTTATACTACAAAGTACATACATTAGCTTGTGTTTCAGTAACTAACAAACTACCAAATATGGTGATTATTGATTAGTGTCACAGCATATTCTAGTTTTACATAATTATAGATACGCTTGTGCACAAAGTAAATTGATCATGTATAGACACAGATAAAAAGAGGCGGTAAATCATCGTTTATAATGATTGGATATTATTCAAATTTCTAAGTAACTCCTATACTGCCACAGTAATTATCAATTAAGAAATTGACAATTGCTTACAATTGTGTGTACATATCTGCATGTCATAATCTAATCCACGGTTAAAACTTAAACGTTAAATAATTTTAGCTGTACTTAAGTAAAAATAATGAAAACAATTGTTTACGCCCGCGAAAAGAAAACGTTCCGAAAACGAAATGTTTCACATTCTCGAGTAATCATGTGTCGAGCGAAATTTTCTTTACGTCACAATCATTTCAACTCTCTGCATTTATTGCGATCATTGCCCTTGTACACTTTTTTCATTAATTAAAAGGAATTTACTGTATAAAAAACCAAATTACGATAAAACCGCGTCTACTTATTGTAAGTTACTTAAAACACTTATTTCGTTTGTATGTTAAAATGATTAATGCCATGATCAATAATGTATTTTTTTACAGAAAATGTAAAAATTGAAAAAAAGCGTTATATTCTTGTAAGCAAATTACTTTTTTAAATTACATCCTGTATTAATACTGATGTATTCAATTAAATGATTTCCGCTTTTTTGTAAAGATTCAAGTGCTAAGAATAAACGTTAGTTTTTGGAAATCTGTTGAAATATTATGCATCCTTATACTATTTAATCAACAGTTAAACAGCTATGCAAAATATATGCTAGAGCGCAACGAGAATGCATCTCGAACTAACTAATCGTGCATCAGATTGTTCCTTGAACCAAGAGCTTCAATTTAAGAAGTCGTTGATTAAAATCGGCCCAGCAGAAGCCGAGATAATTGAATTTGTTTAAATAAATTATAAACAAATGCGATTACTGCCACTTCGCGGCGAGATACAGCAATGACCAGAGGACATAAATTAAAGCTAGCAGCAGAAGCTACCATCTGCAATAGGTGTGAACATTATTCCATGTGCAGTTCATTTGTTATAAACAATTAAACAATTGAAATTGTAATTACGGCCAACTGAATGAAGTTACAGCAACGGAGTATTTTTTATCGTGTAGCTTATCCGTTTCCCTTTCATTTGACCACCCATTTATTAACAAACAACCACCAGGGGCCGAGATAACAATTTTTAAATATTTTGTCGGTAACGATATGTCGATAACAATGCATGTGGCGCCATCTCGCGTTTGCGGCCTTTTTCGCAATTCTCCGCACCGCCAAAACTGAATTCCTGGATTACATCGTTAATTTAAACAATTGCGTTTTTCTCGGCTTCTAGTGCGTATTTTTTAACCAGACTTGTCTTAAATTAAAGCTACGAACCATAGCTATCTCCTCCTACAGTTGCAACAATATGAGATTTGTGGTTTAATAGTTATTAACAATTGAAAAATCGGCAGAAATGCCCTCCGGGTCACTGCAATTATCTCGACTTCTGGAGACGCTAGATCAATGATCGGGTGCTTAAAATGAAGGTAAAGGATGCTGCTATACGGCAATAAACGATTTGCAAGTGCTGCATGCGCCGCTTGTTTGTTATAAAGAATTGAACAATTTGATTGAGAATTCCGCCGAAGTTATATACGAGGGCCGATCTAATGGTGCATCAGATTGTTCCTTGAACCAAGATCTTCAATTTGAGAGGTCGTTGATTAAAATCGGCCCAGCAGAAGCCGAGATAATTGAATTTGTTTAAATAAATTATAAACAAATGCGATTACTGCCACTTCGCGGGGAGATACAGCAATGACCAGAGGACATAAATTAAAGCTAGCGGCCCCTGGTGGTTGTTTGTTAATAAATGGGTGGTCAAATGAAAGGGAAACGGATAAGCTACACGATAAAAAATACCCCGTTGCTGTAACTTCATTCAGTTGGCCGTAATTACAATTTCAATTGTTTAATTGTTTATAACAAATGAACTGCACATGGAATAATGTTCACACCTATTGCAGATGGTAGCTTCTGCTGCTAGGTTTAATTTATGTCGTCTGGTGATTGCTGTATCTCGCCGCGAAGTGGCAGTAATCGCATTTGTTTATAATTTATTTAAACAAATTCAATTATCTCTGCTTCTGCTGGGCCGATTTTAATCAAGGACCTCTCAAATTGAAGCTCTTGGTTCAAGGAACAATCTGATGCACCATTAGATCGGCCGTCGTATATAACTTCGGCGGAATTCTCAATCAAATTGTTGAATTCTGTATAACAAACAAGCGGCGCATGCAGCACTTGCAAATCGTTTATTGCCGTATAGCAGCATCCTTTACCTTCATTTTAAGCACCCGATCATTGATCTAGCGTCTCCAGAAGTCGAGATAATTGCAGTGACCCGGAGGGCATTTTTGCCGATTTTTCAATTGTTAATAACTATTAAACCACAAATCTCATATTGTTGCAACTGTAGGAGGAGATAGCTATGGTTCGTAGCTTTAATTTAAGACAAGTCCGGTTAAAAAATACGCACTAGCAGCCGAGAAAAACGCAATTGTTTAAATTAACGATGTAATCCAGGAATTCAGTTTTGGCGGTGCGGAAAATTGCGAAAAAGGCCGCAAACGCGAGATGGCGCCACATGCACTGTTATCGACTTATCGTTACCGACAAAATATTTAAAAATTGTCATCTCGGCCCCTGGTGGTTGTTTTCTATAAATTTTTACCTCAATTGAAAGGGAAACGAATAAGCTACACTTATAGCTTATATATAAAGCTAGCAGTAGAGCTACCATCTCCAGTAGGTGTGAACATTATTCCATGTGCAGTTCATTTGTTATAAACAATTAAACACTTGAAATTGTTATTACGTTATTCCTTTTCAATTAATCCTGCCTTTCTCGTATGCTTCTGGTTTAGCCCTCGCGCACCGTTTACCACAAAATATTCTTTAACAATCCTTCTCTCTCCTGTTACATACTTACTAATATATTTTTTGTGTGCGCAGGTTTCCTGGGGAAGAGTGAGGATCATTCACCGTCACTTCTCTTCTTGGATAAAAGCAATAAAGAAGAAACTACTTCTACTAAAGAAGAAGATACTTTAATTATTGTACGGTGGTTTCTAAAAATAGTTTATAACTATTAACCCGTAAATTTAATTTAGAACAATTGTGTAATTAACTGTCGTATGTATATCTATTATATATTTTATTTTATATTCAGTTTATTCGGTAGATCTTATCCAAACTTGTATAGTACTTTTACTACAAGTTCTACTGAATGTGCTAAATATAAAATGAAAGATATAATAAATAATTTACATATGCACACGTACACTGTTGCTGTAATTTAAATTTATAAACTTCTGTAAGATTATTGTAAATTAACTTCAAAAAATAGTTTATAAGTATTAGATTATTTTTGTTTATTTCATCTTTTATACTACATAAATGTTAGTTTAGAATTGGTACAAGATTTAGTTGTACGATGTATTGTAAATAGATATAAAAGACTAGTTCATAAGTGTTAGCTTGTAATTTGAACATTTTTGTAACTTGTATCTTTATTAATTAATTTAAATAAATCTTCAATGAAAAGAAATCCACTGCTCTTTTTATTTTCACACCTTACCAATCCTTGAACGAACCTAATTCCAATTCCTTATGCAAGAAGTACCGTGGACGAACTTTAAATGCAAAGTCCTGAAGCGAGAAACTTGTAAAAATTGCCCTATACGTTATTAAACTTGGCAGCACGAAATTCGCAATCATTTTCAACATAGACCGCATTTCTTGCCCAATTTGTTGGAAGAATGTAGAAATTTAAGCGCTCGGAAATTCCTGGAACGTGACGTCATTTCCAAGAATTGCTGCGATCGAATACCTCCTCGCACATCATGTTCTCCTAATACAAATCCACGATTTTCAGCGAGATATTTTTGCCAGAAACTCAGAAATTTTGCGCTCGGAAATTCCTGGAACATGACGTCATTTCCAAGAATTGCCGATGTCGGATACCTCCTCGCACATCATGTTCTCCTAATACAAATCCACGATTTTCAGCGAGATATTTTTGCCAGAAACTCAGAAATTTTGCGCTCGGAAATTCCTGGAACATGACGTCATTTCCAAGAATTGCCGATGTCGGATACCTCCTCGCACATCATGTTCTCCTAATACAAATCCACGATTTTCAGCGAGATATTTTTGCCAGAAACTCAGAAATTTTGCGCTCGGAAATTCCTGGAACATGACGTCATTTCCAAGAATTTGCCGATGTTGGATACCTCCTCGCACATCATGTTCTCCTAATACAAATCCACGATTTTCAGCGAGATATTTTTGCCAGAATCTCAGAAATTTTGCGCTCGGAAATTCCTGGAACGTGACGTCATTTCCAAGAATTGCCGATGTCGGATACCTCCTTGCACATCATGTTCTCCTGATACAAATCCACGATTTTCAGCAGATATTTTTGCCAGAATCCCAGGAAATGCCAGGAATTCCAAGTACTTTAATTATTTGTGACGAGGTTTATTTTTACAAGTTTCCCGCTCTAGAACTTTGCATTCAAAGCCTAGTCACGGTACAACTTGTTTAAGGAATAGGAATAGGACACTGTCTAGGAATAGGAATCGTTAATAACAAAAGCAGTTAATTTCCTTCATTGAATATTTATTCAAACTAGTTCACAAAGTACAAATTACACAATTATTGAAATTGTACACTTAGATGCTATTACTTATAAACCATTCTTCACGGTTAATTTACAATACATCTTACACATAAGACTTATACTAAAATTTACATAGTTTATACGTAGACGCTTATAAATTTAAGTTACAGCACTTGAGCAATCTATGTATGTATACATAGATTACTTATTATTATACTCTTAATTTTATATTCAGTACATCGAGTAGAACTTGTAACAGAAGTACAAGATCTATTGAATGAACTGAACATAAAAGAAAATATAAGAACACATACATAACAATCAATCTAAACTAAACTTACGAGCTAACAGATATAAACTATTTTTATACAGTAATTTATTGTAACTAAAGTATCTTGCATGAGTTATTCTTTCTTCTTTCTTGCTTTTATGGAAGACGAGAAGTGCCGGTCAATGATCCTCACCAGGAAACCTGCGCACACAAAAAATATATTATAATAAAGTACATAACAGGTACGAGCTAAATTATGGTGGGATGTTTGGAGGAAAAAGATGGGAGGAGGGCTGAACCAGTAGCATAAGAGAAAGAGAGGATTATTTGAAACGGAATGCAATCGCTTTAGCAGAAATAAATTTTAGAAGGATGGAAGGATATAACGCGATGAAAAGAAAAGAAGATACTATGAAATACAATAGCGCGGGCAGAACCGAGAATTAAAAGGAGCACGATATAATGATAGATTCAGATATATTAGAACAGCAACACTACCGCAGTACCAAAGTAAAGGGTGAAAAGCAGGTAAGATTTGGAATAGTTTCAAGCACTTTTTTAAAGATGGTGATACTAAAGATCGCTTTTGAGTGTAGATAAGGGAGAGATGAATTAGAATTGTCGGTCAAGAGGAACTCTTATGGTGCTGACATCTGTAACACGTTATAAGTAGACCGTCAGGAAACACGAAGGTATATTGGTAACTTCATTTTCTTCCACAGCATAAATATAATACCGGATATACAACATGAATATACCTCTGACCAATGTATCACGATTTGTGCATTCTAATATTTTCAAATATCTAAACGTAAGTTATAAATACATTCAATTTAACTTGCACTACAGTGCTGTTCTCTTTACTTTCGCCTATCGTAATTACTGGAATTGCCTTAACCTACTCGATGCTTCCTTTCACGCTCTATTTTAGTAGACTAAACTATTAAATTGTATCAGTAAAATACAATGCAATTTTTGTCTAATGTATACGTGAAAATTATGTAATTTCAGATCAGATACTATTGCAAGAAAGTGGAACATGATACAGAAATTCCTACAAACACATTGAAAGAGTATTATAGCGCAAATGATCAAACCACTAAGGGTGCCATATACGATAACAAACCATTTAAATATACTTGTGTAGCTGGTAAAATATATTCCTGGTGTTTATGTGGTAAGAGTAACAAGCAACCATTCTGTGATGGCACTCATAGGAACCAGTTTCTTCAAATAAAAGAGAAACCTATACGATTTTCTGTCAAAGAAACCAAAGATTATTGGCTTTGTAACTGCAAACAATCTTCAAATAGACCCTTCTGTGATGGTACACATTTAAGTGAAGAAGTCCAATCAAAAAGACGCTACTAGTACTACGTGTAATTATAATTTAACTATAAATGAAAATACTTATGATCTATACAGCTTTCATTGCAAAAAAAAATATATTTCGTTTGTTTTCATATACCGATTGATAATTCTTTCCTTCGTCCTCTACTATTCCAATCCTTATGCTTCCCTTTCAATATTACGTGCAATTGAATGAAAGAACATCTCAATCTTTCTGAACGTTTTTTGTTTTCGCAAAATAGAAATACACTATAAATGATGCAATGCATACTTCACATTGTACCTGCGTTTAATTTGAAATTTGTGTAACATCCATTCGTTACTTTTGCAATATATAAAGTAACATGCTAACGAGTAAAAAATTAGTGCATAACATTAAGAACTAATTTTGTAGACGTTTCTACGGCTGCTCCTAGATTAAACTATGAAGTCCTCGTAAGTTTTTCGATTTATTCCCGGTAAAGTTGCGCATGTTTCCCTGTCTTACAATATCAATCGCACTACGAGCTGAATATTTTACGCGTAGATTCTTTTGAAAATCTAATGTACCAAATATATGTGTATTAAGCGTATTATTTTGCATCGATTAGGAATATGGGACCACCTGTTGCATCGCGAAAGAATGCGAACCGGCCAAGATGTAACAATGATACACCCAAGGAACCAGTTAAAGTCTTTTGTCGTTTAAGACCAATGCATCACCCAAACGATGTATCGTGTATGAAAATTGTATCAAACACAAGCCTAATTATCACACCACCGGAACCAATAACAAACAACCGTCCTGCGAATAAAATTATTCAAACGTGCTTCAGCCACGTTTTCCCCCCCGATTCTTCCCAAAGGGAAGTATTCGATGTTGTAGCTTTACCGCTTGTTGAAAATCTGATCGATGGGAAAAATAGTTTGCTATTTACCTATGGGGTAACTGGAAGCGGTAAAACCTACACTATGTCTGGCAACGTGCACGATACAGGCATCATGCCGCGCAGTTTGGACGTAATATTTAATAGCATAGCCAATTGTCAAGTGAAGAAGTATATTTTCAAACCAGATAAACTAAACGGATTCGATGTACAAAACGAAAATGACGCTTTGTTAGACAGACAAAATGAGGTTCAGAGATTGGTTGCTACTCATAATGGGAAAGCTACTAAATTGTAAGCCATAATTGTTTGTGAAATATATAACGTATGTATCCGGTAAAATTGTACTTGGAGCAAAAACATTATTCTTCTATTTAGTTGCAAAGCGGACGGCAACGTTGATAGTAACGAGAATGCTCTAAGTTTAAGTAATGAGTCTGAAACTTTAGATGTCGACGAAGATAATGCATACGCTGTCTTTGTAACATACGTGGAAATTTATAACAATAGCGTTTACGATCTGTTAGAAGAAAATGATGGGCGGGCGAAGTGAGTATATTTCTTGAAAAGCTAATTGCCAGCTTGTGAATTGTATGAATAAAAATCGAAGAATTCAGGACTTTGCAGAGTAAAATCATTCGTGAAGATGGGAACAGAAATATGTATGTACATGGATGTACAGAGGTCGAAGTGAAAAGTTCGGAAGAAGCGTTCGTGGTATTCCAACGTGGTCAACGGAAGAGACATATTGCGTACACTAATCTGAACGCAGAGTCAAGCAGATCTCACAGTGTTTTTACTATAAGACTTGTTCAGGTAACCATTCGAATTCAATGTTAATAACATTTTTCGATTGAAAACAGTAAATGTTAAAACAGGCGCCATTGGACAAAGAAGGTGAACAAATTGTACAAGACAAACGTGTAATTTGTGTGGGTCAGTTGTCTTTAGTAGATTTAGCTGGAAGTGAGCGTACAAATCGATCGAAAAACACCGGGCAACGGCTTAGGGAAGCAGGTGATTTATGAAAAATTCTATACCGCAGATTATATATATATATGTAAATATATATGTTTACAAAAATAGGAAATATAAATAATTCACTAATGACGCTACGCACATGTTTGGAAATACTTCGGGAAAATCAAACTCAGGGCACAAATAAAATAGTTCCCTATCGTGACTCGAAAATAACGCATCTATTTAAAAATTACTTTGACGGTGAAGGAGATGTTCGCATGATCGTTTGCGTTAATCCTAATGTCGATGATTACGATGAAACAATTGTAAGTGTTCGACATTCGAGTTCAAATAATATTTTAGCACGTATACACGACCTATGTGAGGATAAAATATTTATTTCTCCGTACACAGCAAGTGCTGAAGTTTGCAGAAGTTAGTCAAGAAGTTCAAGTTACAAATTCTACAACTTCGAAACTAGATTTAGGATATATACCCGGCAGAAGACAGGCCAACAAAGTATAGGAATAAACGACTATATTATTATATTATATTCTGATATAACTTCTTGAGTTTGTAGCGATTACTAATATTATTCAACAGATATTCAAGGAAGCAAGAAACAGACTAGAATGTGCCGGTCATCCAGATGCTGCAGACTTGGATATCGATTTGGGTTTAGTGTACAGGTAAATAAAATTCTGAAACTAGCCGCTTATAGTACTGATTCTTTTTGTATAGAATAAAATTCATTCCAGTCTCGGTGGACCATTTCCAGAAATGGAACTAACAACTCCACATAACGATCAAATTATCACAACGCTTATGCGTTTCCTAGAAGTGCGTATTCAAAAACGGAACGTTTTGCGAGAAGATCTAAAAGAAAAACGTAATTTTTTTTAAAGCGCTAATTAATTAAATGAAGAAGGCTACATATAGAAATAGTTACGGAAATTTTGTTTCTTTAGAGACCAATTTTAGGAACATGCTAGTAAAAATGGAACGGGAAAATGTATCATTAAAAATCGGAAATTCAACGTTAAAAGCCACAAACGATCAGCAGCAAAAAAAGGTAAGTTTTCATATGTGCAAATATATTTAGTATTATAATAATTGCTGTAACATTGCAGATATGTGCTTTGGAAGCTCATATCTGTAAAACAGAAGCACAGATCGATACTTTATTGTATAGACTGAATAGTGCAAATGACTTGATCAGGCATATGAAGCAAGAGGTAAATGTTTAATTTTCTATTCTAATTTGCTTATATTTGTTGCCAAACGAAAACTAATTGCGTTTTTTTATAGCTAAGTAATAAGGATATGGTACTGAACCAACGTGCAATAGATAAGCAAAATGTAAAAGAAAAATATAGCAGTAAAATCCAAGCAGAAACTGATAAAATGAGCAGAGAATTGGAGAGTAAACTTCGACGACAACGTGAACTCCTGCAGGTATTGGTTTATTGGTTTATTATATATTTTATTGGATTATTAATTTAGGTGTCTATCGATTTAGAATCAAATGAAGGAAAAAGACGACAAATTAAAACTAATGAAGCAAATACTAATAAGCGACAATAAAACGGATACAGTTGAGAAGTTACAATCCAAGGAAACGACTCAAATAGCAAGTGATTCGGAAGTGCCTGCGACATCTAAAATTCCAACTACCCCAACTGCCGTTGTTTCGGAAACTGCTTTCTTTACACCTTCTGCAACTACACCAAAAACTACAACGAAAACTACATCCGCTATTAAATTTGAAGACTCTAGTGACTCGCGATTAAGTAGAAAAGTCAGTATGATATTCCTCACATACAACAAATTATGAGTTTAATACTATTCAATTGTAACAAAATTGTTCTGCCTTTTACAATATTTAGGATAGAATTCCAGTAGTGAATCTACGCTACAGGCGGTCAAAAAGTGCCGAGAAATGGATCGATCATCGACCCCCTGGTTTAGTTCCAGTTGGAACTATTCTCCGACCATTCATTCGATATAAACGAAGTGTTACACAATTAACAGATCCCAAAGATATAACGAACAGAGCGTCTAAATATTGTCTTGTTGCACAGGAACAAGACACAGACGGTGAACTGGAAACTAAATTGTACAAAGTTAGTATAATCATTTTTGTTGCTTTGATTGTATAATATTTGTGTGCCAGATCAATGACACAATTCTTGTATTGCAGGGGGACATATTACCAACTAGCGGAGGAGGTGCACAAGTTGTATTTAATGATATGGAACATTTAAAACAACTTTCACCTATTCCGCGAAGAAAGCGCAGCGGATACTTGAGTCCAGAAAAGGATTGCAATTCTGAAAAAGGGTGCTGCAATTTTGAGGAAAGCAATACGAAGAAGCCTCGTATGTAACTAATTAGTTCAGGCGTTACTACCTTTGTTTTAAAGCGCCGCACAGGTGTTACGTAAAATAATTTAGATATATAATACGTATATGCGAAAGCCAAAGAGACGAAGAAATTAAATTTTCTTCAATTACTTTATGCAATAACTAAAGTGCAAACTAATTATATAATTAACATTTAATGTACTTTCGTTTCATTTGACGGTAAAATATATATAAATATATATTCTGTTACTAACTTGATTTAGAAATATAAAAATAATTTGTTTTTTGTTTGATATATCTAACAGTACTGTTATGACTTTTGTTTTAAATGTGGATTACATTGAGCTTATTATTTAGTAATAAATATCAACACATTCCTTTCTGATTTCTTTTTTATTTCGAATTCCTTATTGCGTTAAATGTCCATTTATTTGCCGTGGCTTATACAGCACAGACTCTGTGAATAATACAAATGTTAGGACAACAGAAGCCTGGATATGTATTGCCAGCAGCGAAATAGTGAATATATACATCATCGTTTCTATACGGTGCGAATTGTGAAAATCTAATGTAGAAAATTATTCAAGTCTTTTTTTTTGTAACTCTATTAAATAAACAGCTTAGGAATCTATACGCTTTGTAATAAAATAAAAATTCCATAGAAATTTTAAAGGGGTTCAATATTTGTAAGTGAAAGAATGTAGCAGTAAAAAGAAATATGCATATGTTCGAAAACTTTGTTACTGCGTAGCAGTAAATTGTAGTTGACAAAACGAGTTATATTTTATCTTATAGAAACTATAATAGTACAGAAATTGAGCGTATTTTTTTATAACGGTTACCGTTCTTTCATGGTACTGCTTTTGTTGACAATATGCATTACATTTTCATTTCCTTATGTTGTTTCCCCAAAGTGTGGCAACGTATAAAATCATACAAAGTATCGGGACTAGATGAATACCTTAATCAGTAAAGTAATTAGTCGTTATATTATGATCAGTTTTAACAAATTATAAAAAATCGATCATTAGATTATTTAACAGTAGACTTTTTATGCAACGATACATTCTCCCTTTCGTTTTTTTGTTTTGTTTTATATAGGTCGTAACCATATGCGACCTTAAAGTATAGTTCATTAACAACGATTGGTTAACGATTTGTTAACGATTAACTAAGATTACCTAACAAACAAGTGAAACTACATTAAATTGACTTATTGAACATCGAATACTATACAAAGACTCGCCCTTTTTAAATGATAGTAATACAAAATTTGTTCTAATCGCAGCGTAAAAGTAGAAATCTCGTACCTCCTTTTGTTTTTATATAATTTAATCACCAAAAATATTAGCTAACTTTGAGCACGTGAAGAGTTAAAGGAGACATGAATCGTGCATAATACATGCGAATCATTTTGTTCCCTGCAAATGTACTTCACGAACTAAACGAACCGGTGGCCTAAACCTTAATTCACGGTAACTGAAGCTGACCGAAAAGCTGACATTTACTTCGACATTTACTTGTAATTTTTTAAGTCTGAAAGCTCTTATTATATAGTACCTTTTGCGCATACAATATATTACTTCTCTCCCCTGTTTAGAACTACCGAAAATGAAAGTTCTCATCGTAAAGCAGTTACGTTCTATAACTCGAATATTTAAACATTCCAGACAACACCACAAACACTAGACCAGAAGCATTATAATTAGTCTTGACGAAATTGGAGCCTTTTTTATGATAGCCGTAGACTTCTTTCGTGATACACTTACTCGGTGTGTTGCTTGAGATTATCATATGTAACATCAACATTAATTTTAATATTCCCCAGTAAACTACTATTACATATCACTTACTGTCAAACGACGGTTATTAACATAGCTTTTGTAGTACATTATGTGTACGAAAAAATAATATGCGATACTATAGTACGTTGTTTATATATCCAATGTTTAATAGAATGAAACAGTAGACATCGACAAATGAATGTGCCAATAATTGGTGATCATCTCAATAAAATATATCCGTGTTTACTGCCGGTACACATAATGCACTCAATCCAAGTCTGATGTATCGATAGCCAATGAAAAATAAAGAACACAACAATACCACAATAGTCAACAATTGTGCCTATAGAAAAATTTCTAAGTAAATACTGATAAAAGTATATCACTGGTTATCAAAATTATTAAACATTCCCATGAAAATTTGTTTACAGCTTTTCTTAGAGTGTGCAATCAGGCAAACGTCAATTATGCTTCTAACGCCATTGCAAATGTCATAAGGAATACTGAGATACGCAATCAACAGTACTGGCATATCGAATAAAAATGTTTGTAGCCAAACATCGAAAGGGCAAGGAACAAATGTCCGATGCACCAAACGCAAACGCAGTAAAAGCGATAGGGTTGTCGTCACGACTTTCGACCAGGCGATCCAAATTTACAAGCTTAACAACAACGAACAACTTATTCTATAGCTTTGCTCATGAACTCTATAAATCGTTTGCCGTATTGTTCTGGATCACAGGTTGATATGCCATCGACATTAGCACCATACTTAACCGTTTTAGCTGCCTTTGCCGCTTGTTTACGTACACCATAATGAGTTAATACATCGATTATAGCTAAAAAATAGATTTCTTTCATGGGTGCACCTGAAACAAGACGAAATTAGCAAGATAATTCGTGGCGACATGAAGTTATTTGACCGAAAATTACCTTCTTTACTAGGAATTGCATAAATATCTAGCTCGGGTATTATTGCATCTTCATAATGTAAACTTGTATCACGCATCAACGCAGCATGTGGTGATTCAGGAGGCGTTGCCATACCAGCAACACCGCTCCATCCCCACAGACGACTAAGAATAATGGAAAAAAACAGATCAAATTTTTAAGAATTAAATTCTTTGAAAAATTTAATCTAATCAGAAGGGAATACATACTCCCCCATTGGACCCCGCGAATCAAGTCCACTTCCAGACTCGCTATCATCTTCTTCTTCGTGATTATCCTCCTCTTCTTCCCTTTCAGCGCGTTCCCTATTTTCTTGCTCAGCTCGTGCGCAATCGTGCAGTCCAAGTAATAATGAATAATCCATCAAATGCAATCGTGTTAAAAACTGTAAAGATAGCGCCTTGAAGAATAGCCGTATTAATATCTAAATGTATTAAATAAGAAATAATAAACTCACGTCTACATCAGCAGTTAGCGTTTCAATAAGTTTAGCCTTTGCTTCATCGCCGATATAAATTTTCATTCCCTCTTTAACGAAATCATTATCTTTGTAAGTAGGCAGATCTTTCTCTTTTTCTTTGTCAGATGCTTCACGATCTACAGTCGAGCCTTTTAAATCGAATTTTTTGTGGGTAGTTAAGTGATTCGAAAATACATTTCTTATAGCGACGACATAATGTTCGACTCCGTCCACGGTCAAACGATACATGCCGAGATACTGGGGTAATAAAGTTTTTCCGTGCCTTTCCACGATATACTAAAAATGTATAAGCTGTTAGAGTTATCCAAAAAATGTCAATACATATAGTTCCACTATATAGATAAGAGTTTCTTCATACCGGGTGATAGTGTTTTAAAAATGAATGCATCCTTTCCACTTCTTCGCTTGTAAGGGTTTTAATAATAAACAATTTATCATAAGATTGATAGAATTTTGCCCCACTTTTCCCAGAAGAGTCATCTAATACTGGTTGCGATCTGAAAGGGAGAACAAAAAATTATTTTCCTTCCGTATTGCCAAGCATGTAGAACAAATGATTTATTTTCAGCAACAAAAAGTTTCTCCCTCTGTCCCATAATTGTATACGGAGCCAATACTAGCTTGCAACTAATAGATGTTAGCATGCATATAAAAGGGAGAACTAATTATTAAGCACGATAACGAATTCGTATTAATACACAATTGTGTACATTTTAAATATGATTGAGTGCATAATTATGAAAGTAGAAATGACTGGCGAATGGTATGAATATAGTACATGTAATCACGGGTACACTGCAATAAAAGGGATTCTAAATTATTTCATGTCGTTTAATTTTTAATACCTCGCAACACATTTAATTATGATATTCTTTCTGGTGCAGTACCGTAAAAAGAAAATATTGCTTCAAATCAGTTCTGTTCCTTTAAACTGATTTCAACCCTCGTTTTTAATGAAAATCTCATAGAAACGTGTTAGCCACAAGCAACACGCAACAAAATTAAAAATCAAGTCTGGCTAACCTCAGACGCTTTGGTTTAAAACTGTAGGATCGTAGTGGTTTATTTAAGATTGGAATTTGTGAAAGGACAGGAGGAGATAGAGTTATCGAAGGGGTAGTAGCAGAACGCTGAACCAATTCACGAGTCTTCCCACTCCTAGTTAAATCCCAATGCCTCTCTGATAGGGAAGGATTAAATGCCCGACATCTAGCATCAAAATTCTTGTATTACAATTTACTATTAACCATTCTTACTAATTACATTCGAATCTGATAGACCGATTTTTTACATGTAACGAAATGAAGGAAATTAATACAATGAACTTTTCGTATCCAATTCGCTACTAGAACATGTTAGTCACAATGTCAATGTACTACCTCCTACTATACTTTTTTTTTTTAATGACTTGACCGTTTATTTAACATACAAATGCTTCTCTTTCTTTATCGTCCAGAGTTGATTTATGTAGTTTTATTCTATAACGTTCATTATTTGAGAAATATATTTGGAAAGTACATATTTATTAAGGTTGGATGTTTCTAGTAATCTAGAAAAGAATATTTCATTGTGCAATAATGTTTGGAATATAAGTCGGTTTGAAATACCAGGGTAAAATTTTCAATTTACAATGATTTGCCTATGAGCCACCGGGGTAGATTATCTTCCTGCAAGGCTTGTATCAAGCAATGTCCCTAAATCTGCAATATAGTCTATAAATAAGTAGAAGTAGAACTGTATATAGCAGAAGAAATAAAGGAACAATTATCCAATCGGTTGTAATACATACACAGATAATTTATGTGTGCACCATAGTTATAATAATTTATGCACAAAGCTTTCACATAGCATAAAACATCTTTGGCATGCAATGCGGTATAATAAAACAGAAAAATGGAAAAAATAAAAGATGCTTTACTTCTTGTATATATATTACATCTTAAATAGATGCTGAATTTTGCGTCAAGCTTAAAGATACTTTCCAATTACTTTCTGAAACGAGTTTTATGCATGTACTTGTTGAACATTGAAATTACAATATAAATTCTCCTTTACCTGGTCATTGATTCCTTATAGTCCAGATCATCTATACCAAATCTTTCCCTTAAATTTCTGAACACCAGCGGACAATATTCTTTGATTTTAAAATGAGATGGCATATTTTCCCTGGAAATAAGAAAATAAAATGTATCAAGATTCACAAATTTTTCTTAACTATCCAGCTTTGAAAGAACTGAGAAAGTTTTCAACCGTCCATTAACTTCCACGCACACTTATCACCTAAAGCACACAACACCTTTTCAAATTAGGAACTAAAACTATTGAATATTTTTATCGTTATCTACAAACCTTGGATCACGAGGACCTTCATTGATTCTATTATTAAAAGCAGTGACCAACCTACTAATTCAGTATTTAGCAATATATATTTAGAATAGGCCACCTCGCTTGCTCGCCTTAAATTTACATTAATGATTTCTTTGTTGCATTGTACCGAACTATACCCTCATAATTGCAGGTGTTATTCACATTATTTTAATTTGAGCATTTTCTTTTAAATCTTATAGTGTTCCTAAATGTTATCAGTAAAATATACGTTGGTGTGTATAATACCAATACAACTCACTTGTTAAAAAGATGATTGTCCACTTTTAACTTGCTGTAAGCTCTGAAATCATCTGGCAGGAGCATAACTGGTATATTAACATGACTAAGCTCGTTTATCTGTAATGCATTAAATATAACATCTAGATAAGCATAATTTTCTTAATCAATGACTCTTCCACATAGCATGGACGAGGAAAAATTAATAAACAGTTACTGCACAAAAATTAAATATAATATATAAAGACAGTAATAATTGTATATCTTTCTAATATTATTTCATAATCTGAATAATTCTATGGGGCATACAGTTCCAGTTTTGTTATAACAGGTTCAATAAATAAATATCGATGTAAATTTAATATTCTCCTGTTCAACAGAGCGATTCGTTTATCCGCAGTTCTGTTTAAATAAATGATGTGACCTTCGTGGATGCATTGTTTCATTAATATTTCAAGTCACGTAAAATAAACACGCTCTAATTATAAGTTACAACACGATTTCAAACAGAACTAAAATCACGCAACATTTCCCTTAAAATGTGTATTCGCACAAAAACGTGAATGCTTCAACATTTCCGACTGCTGCGAAGAAATTTTGCATTGTTTCTACCTAGTAAACGGAAACATAAAACCAATCTCCAGAGGAACACTTTACGTATTCGAGAGTAAAAAAATAAATAAATATCGCATATTTCTATTTGTGTCAGATACGAATTGATCAATTCATAAATAAATGACGTAAAAACATTGCATAAATGGAATGTGGCGAGGAATAGCAGTTCATTTTTTCTAAATTTCCGATTCTAATTCAGTGTCAATAGAACGAAAGGAGAAAATGGCATTTCGATGACGTACGACGCTGTCACGCAGTTTTATGTTTAGTACTCACCGTGTGATTGACACCCCACATAAAAACACTAAGAAGTGGTTCATTGGCACGAAATAGCTTAACCTTTTGATGCTTAACACGAAAATGTTTCTTTTTCAGCTTGCTAAGCCCACTGGACATTTGCGGTATACTGGACATGTTTCTCGCGTTGCTGCCTCCTGTGAATATTTCCAATATACACCCCCGTTACACACGACCACGAATATTATAACAAACTCCTTTACATTCCCGTCATCGCGATATGCCTCATGCGGCAACACTAATGCGGAAAAAAATCGCAAGCTCTGTAGAATAATCGCGGTGAGGTCCCAAGTGTACCCAACCGCGGTTGATTAGCGACTGAGCTCCTTTTAAAAATGGCGAGGACGACCATGTCCCATCTGCAAACTGCAACAGATATATAGAAACTCTGCGGATGTTTGTTGCACCTTGGCACCGTTTCCAATTATGTCCAACAACAAATTTCACTCACAATCTGTGTTTCTTGCATTAAAATAGCGCTGAACTATTGCACGAAATGTCGATCCAATATTATCGATCCGTTACGAAATATTAATCAATTCTTCATCTACATACATATGTCGCGATAGCTTTCCATCATGTTATCTATTGCAGAATTTTTAAGCCTTAGTATGTTAATTGAAAGATAGAGCACGGTAATATTTACTGATCTAGGTTTTAAAGAAATATTCGCTGCTCTATCGGTACTATTGACCGAAAATGATAAGCGAACTTTCCTACAGAAACCATTACACACTTTACTGGAGAAATAATCCTGATCCCTTACGTTTAAGGGGAAATATCAGACTCTTGAGCATGCCAAATGAAACTTATTTTAATACTACTTATTAATAAATATAAATCTGCTGACGATTCTGCCTTAAACAATGATTTGTCGTAATATGTGAACGCGTCGTAACGCGTGCAGCAAGAAAGCCGCCGCTGAGAACGTCGTGCTAAAAAACTCATTAAAATTCTAAACTCCACGTTCGAATATAAAAATGGAAACAATGTCGAATCCTTATCCGAAAAAAATGCACGACACTTACGTGGACGAGGAAGACAGAAGGCACTTTCAACGTATTGTCTTGGCATTCAAATATTACAAGTATGTACATGGAAAATCATTTCGTTTGATCGACTCTAATCCTCGAGTCGATGTTTCGCCCTTATCTTTATTGCCTTTATTTTCTTTTTTTTGCATCTTTCATCAAACATGGGACATTGCGATAACTTTTTATGATGTCGGTTCGTGATTTACCGATTGCCGTTAAAATTTCATACCGTTATTACTTAACCTTCGGCGATATTGTTTTATGCCATATTATTTTGCAGCATTTCATGGTTTGTTTTACGATCGTGCAAGTCCTATTTCCGATTACGTTACCAGGATAAGTTTCCTTAAATCACGATCCAACGATTCTGTATTTAGCAAACCTAATTAACAGGTTTATAGAGTAATGCCTATACTTAGATGATTATTAGTTCTAAGCCTCCTGGGATTAACATGATATTGATAACTGTATAACATGGGAACCAGCAGAATAAAATATTCTAAATGCAAGTTATATTATAATTTTTCTTCTTACAGAAATCATTCGCTACTAAGGGTTAAAAAGACAGAGTCTTATTTGCTATCACTTCCTGCACATCATCAGAAACTTTTATCAAAGTATAGGGAACACCTACAAGAAGTTAAAAGATGTATCGAGAACAATGACGAGATAATAAAGTTTATCATAAAGGATGTAGCGCATATCTTTGAAAACGTGAGCCCGGCTACTGCACAGACTGACAGTGTAAGAGAAGTTTACCTGGTGTGTGGCATGTATACCCTGTTGTACAATATCGTATTCATTTTTGAAAAACATAATCAAGTCAATTCTATCGATCCTGCTATACAGAAACAATGTGTTTTCCTTTTATGTAATCAAGTAATATTTTTGGTTCTTCCTATTGAATAGTAAGCACATGAAATTATTGTTGATGCAGAACCTTCTCCACTTGTATACAGTAATTTAACCATTAACATTGTTAACGAACAATCATTACCTATGTTGTATATGTGATACATTCTTTTTTTTATTGTAACATTATATTCCTAACACAAAACACTTTATATTTGTCTCTCATTCAAGTTTGGATTTTTTTTGTCATCTTAACAAGCTTCTTTTTTTATAAAAGTGTATTCTATTGTACAAAATATAGGTAGGTCTGATTGCAGACATTAAATCCTCGTCCAGTAATGGCTGATCAGGAAAAGGTCCAAGCTACAATTAAGCAATTGGTTCGAGATTGGAGCGTGGAGGGCACAGAGGAACGAGATGCATGTTATCAGCCTATTATAGATGAAATTATCAATCAGTTCCCTTTAGAATATTGGTATGAATACTATGAACATTTATGAATATATTAAATAAAATATTCCACTGATATAGATTTAAACATATAGAATCTCTACTGTGTTGTAGTAAAACATAGTTGTGAAAGGTATGAAATAATAGGTAAATTTCCAGTATACCATCAAATGTCCAAATTCTTGTACCTGGAGCAGGTTTGGGAAGATTAGCATATGAAATTGCAAGACGTGGATATACTTGCCAAGGGAATGAATTTTCTCTTTTCATGCTTTTCGCTTCACACTTTGTATTAAATAAGTATGTATATATGAAATATCTTATATGAGATTCTTTAATCGAACGTAATATTTACGATGAAAACTTGAAAGGTGTAGGGGAGTGAACTCGTATCAAGTACATCCATGGGTACATCAGTATATGAATAATTTAAAACCGGAACACCAAACTCAGGCGGTATTCTTCCCAGATGTAAACCCTAGCGATCTTCCCGAGAATGCACAGTTCTCTATGGCGGCTGGAGATTTTTTAGAGGTAAATGGTGCAATGGGCTACGAAAGATGCAAATGAAACCCTTAATAATTTTCTCCTTGTATTCTAGGTCTATACAGAGGACAATCATTGGGACTGTGTTGCCACATGTTTTTTTATAGACTGCGCAAATAATGTTGTACGATTTATTGAAACTATCTATAAAATTCTAAAGCCAGGGGGTGTTTGGATAAATCTTGGGCCATTATTATATCATTTTAGTGACATGCCTATGGAAGATTCAATAGAACCAAGTTACGACGTTGTTCGCGATGTGATTCAAGGTTTTGGATTTCAACTAGAGGTATTTAATCTTTTATATATTAAAAAAAGGCAAATATAGAAGATTGAACAACTCGTATAATTTTCATTCACTATATTTTCAGAAGGAAGAAACGCGTGTGAAAACACGCTATGCTCAGAATGTTAATAGTATGTTGCAATGTGAATATAATAGCGTATATTTCGTTTGTCGGAAACCTAAAAGACATATAGATAACGATATGAGCCATAGAAATGGCTCGGAAAGTAATGGTATGCAAGAGCAAGAAAACTAACTACGAATGACTTGCTGCGTTTTTATTTGTAAGAAAATTTGATATAATTGTAAATGCATTACATAATACTTTCGTGACTATGAAAGCAAAGCTGTTGTACTTTATGAATCAAGTCAATATTAGGTAATTTGAATCTTAGAAAAAAAAAACGTAAATCTTGAAATATAGTAAAAAACTTAAATTGATATTTTTTTATCGAGAATTTTATTTCGATGTAAGTAATTGTTATGCATAACAGCTCTGTTATTAACGAGTCAAATCAGATAATAAAGTGGTGCACTTATTTTTTTAAATGTCGACAGGAGGTTGAGTCTAGTTAAAAATAGTGAATCTTCTTTAGTGCTAATAACAGTTTTGCAATTTGTCTTTTGAGTTCAATTTTGTGAGTTAGCGTATAATGAACGGTTACTGTTTGAAATATTTAGCAAGTACCGTGATAATATCAAATAAAAAAAAACTCGATTTGGTTGCATGCAAAGAACAATATTTCTTATTTGCAGCACTCTTATCCAATTGAAACATGTATTATTTATTGTCGATTTTATCGTTAGACATTTTTGCTGAAACCGCTGTTGCCTTGTCCAATTTTCTGAATATATGAATACGTCTTAACACATCAAAGGAAGTGCAATGCCAAAATTCCTGCGTTTGGAATGTTCATAATTGCTTCTACATTTTCGGCGATTACAAAGGCAGGATGAAAGATCGTATAGCAAACAAATTTATTCTGCGATGAAGAATACGTAGAGGCCAAACATGATGGCGAAATATGCTTCTCCTAGCGATATATTAATATAATTTTTATATTATTAGGAAATACATCCTGAAAAGTCAAGTTACCAAATTTGTGTTCCCTTAAGAAAGGAAAAAGGAATGGCCAAACATGCGAACTCTCTTTTCCTTTATAAACTTTTATTAAGGTATTGTATAAATAATAATGCAATTTGATTAAGTTCAATCTGTTGCATTTTGCTATATGTTAAAAATTGTCGTTTCAATCGCATAAGCTGAGGTGCAGTACAGGGATTCTTTACTATTAAATTATACCCTGGTATTTTAAAATCACTTTCAATGCCCAATCGCTTAGCTGATAATATAGCCTTTATGGAAAAAAAAGAAAAATAGATTTATAATTTGACACAATTGTATTATGTAGGATTTATGGTCCCTTGTAATTACCACAAATTTTATTACGTTTAGTGAATAAATAAAAGCCCTCAGACAACTTACGTCGATAACTTCTTGGGTTACCCTATCCAACTCGTATAAATAATTTGTAGACGACAATGGTGGCTAGAAAAATAATATGTTAAGACCAATTTAAAATAAGGTAAGAAATAATTTCAGTTTTAATTTAGTATATATATATATATATATGTATACTAACACATTGTGTACTCAAATTTGGTTTTGGTGCTTGCACTTCGTATAGTGATCTATAAATATCATCTCGCATTAATTCATCCTCTGCAGATACAGCGAATAATGGGGCGTCCCAACGATTTTTATTGTCTGGTGTTTCATACCTGTATGTTACAAATCTCTAACTAAATTCCGCTAACTGTCTTGTTTCTATAATAACATTTCTAATTACCTCATAACAAGAGCATCAAAAATCTCTCTACTGTACCGCTCGGATTCTGATCTTTCTTCATTCCATAACCAAGCATGTTCAACCGGTATTTCGCAAAATATTGTACACTGAGGCGTTTTGTACAATTTTGTCATACAATAAATCTCATAACGATATCCCTTAATATAATTACTACCATCAATAATTAATACGTCATTTGCGTTTAACATACGCTGTGCTGCTGACTTTATATCGCTCCTCACTGTTTTCTCCTTTTTAGAATCTGCATGGGATATTAACGGAGCGATTAAAACATTTAACGACGGGGCGTAATTGTTAATAATGTAATAAAAAGAACTAACCAGCATAAAATGTATTTTTATCGAATCCTGCTTTCATCACAAACTCGATCTCATTTATCATTTCTACATTTTTCCCTGCCTTATTTACAAAATATTCTTTTAATTCTAAAGCTCGCGTTGTTTTCCCACTGCATGGCACACCAGTGATAAGGATAAGCGGCATTATATTAAAACTGTTTACTATTTAGATACGAACAAAACAACATAAACACCTTAACCTATAACAAATCATAGGGGCGGCCATGTTTAAATACAATTCCACGTGCATTCATATGGTGTATTTTTATATGACTACATACTCTATATAAGAAAAAATTGTGTAAGAAAATATGTTAAAGAAAGAAATTAAGCACATAAAGATATATACACAGATATATATAAACATATATATAAAGAAAAAAACGTCAGACACAAAGTAAATAAAAAATGAATGTATGCACTATTGTGCTTGCCTAGTTGCCCCTTGCAGTAGACTACCCGAACTACATGATGCAGTTATGCTGCAGCGTGTTCATTTATACCACAGACGAGATATAAGAACAGACGTATCATTCAACGTATTTTCTTCTCTCCTGTTTGTGGGGCTTTAGAGATTATCGACAAATTATAGAAAGCGATATAACGCTCAGTATATTAGCAATTAAAATTTAAATAAAGTTCAATTATGCGGAAAAAAATTACTCATTATCCATGATTAATTTATGCACCTTTGGGATTGTAGAATAAACTACGGACTTTCTAATACTTCCTCGGATATAATTTTGCAACATTATGTGTTTAAATAAATAAACATTGACAATTATTCATCGCGGTTATATGTGCGACTAAGCCACCCTGCCACTTACCGGCTAACATGATAATTAATTATTCGATAACAATTAATATACCACTTATACCTGCAATGATGGAAGCTTTTTAAGACTGTCCATTTAATAACTCATGCACAGAACATCATATATTAATAGTATGAAATCATTAATTAATAAATAATAATCATCGATGATTATTATTTATTAATATCATGATTCTTGCCACGTGCAGTAGGTGTATATGTCCCGTATAAAGAAACCGTGGGACCTCAATAAACGGAAGCTCTAAGTACATTTAATAAGTGTGTCTAACATATACGAAGATATTATATCTAATGACACAATGATAGCATAGATTAGATGCTTTACTGATAAAATTATGAGTCCTACCTGACATAGTTGTACCATATACCTATTATGCGACTATATGCTTGCCTACGAATACGTATTTATCTTGTAAGAATTGTTAGCAACAGGTTCTAGCTCTATCCTCCTTTGAGTCACAAACGAGATTACTTCTCTTTCCCCCGAGGATGAAAAGTACCGTACTATGGTCTTAAGCCGAGTGAAAGCTATCTGCTGGGACAATAACTCCGCATTCGTGTAGCGGTTTTCAATAATGAAGGTGTACGACTTCCTATCTTTACTAACATTATTGCTCTTCAATAGCGATGGTACTCTAGGTGAGTACATATTAATTAAATTGAGATCACCTGTACCAACACGAACATGAAATCGTTCACTGTAAATTTAAAACGTCTCTTACATTAAAATGTGTACGTTTTTTCACTACACTAATCCGCGTGTAATATTTTTTCAATAATTTTGGAGTAGCCTCTTGTTAAGAAAAATATTGAATTACATTCGCGACATGCAATTTATATCTACGTTATTTGTCGAAACGCTGCATAATAAGAAGGAAAGTTTCGAATGTATTTGACATTTTCTTCAGGGGCTTGTGCAATGCAAATCTGACATTTCAACGCGGGTATCATTTCATTTCGTTCTGCGCAGGAAATACCAATACTTTAAATTATTTTCGATTCATTCGTCAAACGAATTGCATGTAAAAAAGCGTTTCTCATATTTCGATCCTACCGGACAAATTTCTGGCCGAGTGTATTCAGTCGGTGACTCATGTCTGTATATCTTTCCAGTGAAAGAAATCAACTTTCGTAGAATTTGCATGGCGTGGCGTGTTGTTCAAAAATTGTATGAATTCAGTAACTTGCAAGATAGCTTGAGAAACTTCTATATTAAGAAAAATATTTAATTTGTTTTTAAGCTGCATTAAGGCCCAAACATGACAAGGTTGTCACTTGTTATGTTGCTTCTTGGGCCGTTTACAGACCGGACAATGGTAAATTTGGCATTGATAATATCAGACCGGAACTTTGCACGCATCTCGTGTACGCGTTCGCCGGATTGAATGATACAACATGGACAATTAGGAGTCTCGATCCTGGAATGGACATCGAGAATGGTACACAAATTTTGTACATTACGCGACGTGATTAAATGGCAACGCGTTTTAAAAGGAACTTCCAAACGTTTCAGGGATTGGTAATTATAAAAGAATGACTCAGCTTCGTCAAAAATATCCTCATTTAAATATCCTACTTGCAATCGGAGGATGGAACGAAGGTAGTCAAAATTATTCTATCCTTGCCACGTCTCCTGAACGAAGAAGTAGATTCGTTAACAGCGTGGTCAATTTCGTTAGGTACGGATACTGAATTGCCAATTTAATTTCGTTACCGTTCAAAATTGTTACCAAATAGGAGTTTTTGTTTCATATAGAGAATACGGGTTCAATGGATTCGATTTAGATTGGGAATATCCTGGTTCACGCGGAGGTGCTCCAGAGGATAAACAAAATTTTGTCTTCCTTGTAAAGGTAAAACAGAGAGATTTGCAAACACGATTAATTATAATATAATTCGCATCGAAATTTAGATCTTATCGTGGCCAACACAAATGTATGATTTATGTACAGGAATTGAAGGAGGCTTTTAGAGACTACAACTATTTATTAACAGCAGCTATCAGCTCCAATTTAGGAACTATCGATTCTGCATACGATATTTCAGAGTTGTCCAAATATCTCGATTATATCCACGTAATGGCATACGATTATCATGGAACATGGGATATGAAAGTACTCCCGAATGCACCATTGAAAAGTCAAGACCGTCGGAGCGTGGTAAAGAATTTCGATAATATATAATATGCCATGAGTGTTGTACGCGAAACATATGATGGAATAAATGTAATTTTAGGAGGATACGCTTAAATATTTAATAAATAAAGGTACACCGCCTAGTAAGACAGTGCTAGGTTTGCCTATGTACGGAAGAACCTTTATACTTGCGAATAAAACAAGTGCTCCTGGGGAGAGTCCTATTAATCAAGCAATTGTATCGGATGGTTTTAGCGGTCCTTATACGCGTGAGAAGGGTTTCATGGGATACAACGAAGTACGTCCTACAACTGGACTAGATTTTCAATTTTCATTATTGATTAATCGGAGTATATTCTAGTAATAATAATACACGATTTTTGTGGTGTTCAGATATGTGAAGAGCTAGTAAGGAATGCAGGAAATTGGCGGTCTGGTTGGGACGATGACAGCGAGACACCTTACTTAGTTAACGGTGACCGCGTTATTGTATATGATAATCCAAAAAGTTTGCAAGCGAAGGTGATTTGATATATTGATAGCAAATTAAATACTACATAGAAAACTCACCGCCATTTTATTGATGTATTATTCTCCTTTTAATTTTCAGGTCAAATACGCGATGGATTTAAATCTATCTGGTGTAATGATTTGGAGTATCGACACTGATGATTTCAGTGGAAAATGTTCGTCTCTGAAAGACTCCCTGGATTCCACAACAAATAATTATCCTTTAATGAGATCTATCAATATAGTATTAGGAAATTTTAATAATAATGAAAATAATATCGAGAATAATAATAATAATAATAATCACCAACATAAGTCTTCCTGTGGAAGATTTTCTTACAGCTTCGTTTTAATAATTCTATCAGTTTTGACGTACTATGCTTGATAGAGGAAGAGAGCTCGAAATATCTTGCAAGAATTTGATACACGACAAGAACTGATATATATCTTCCTTCTGTTTCGATTTTTTAACGACCTATTGTAATAGTAAGTGTAATGAATTATGAAATAGTACACTGCAACGAGTGATAATTTGTATCATTCATGTATATAAGAAATAAAGGGAATTTATACTTAAATTGTAATTTGCAAAATGTACTTCATAATTTCGGCACATCGAAAACTCCTCGTTCTGGGTTTTCTTCTCGCGAGCAATTTACTTCCAATTAGTAAATCAATGCGAAGTTTATCACCTAAAAACTCAAGGCTTATTAGTTTGCAGACCTTTTTTAAAATTCAAGCAGTGTATAGCGATAACTAAAAGCTCCGCGCATATAAATTATTTGTAATACAATAAAGCAATAATTACCAGCTTTAATGGCTAGTTGAAGAACGCTTAACTTTTACACATTCAAAGGGTCAAATTTGAATTTGAAACTTCGAGATTCGCAGTATCGAACGGAATGTTCGATTACGATTTCGACGATAGATCGAGAAATTTATTTGATGAAAAGTTAAATATTCCTAAACAGAGATAGTGGAGATATTTCTTCGTATGCCAACCTGACAATCGTTCAAGCTTCAACTGCATGACATTTCGAACTGTTTCAAACTTGTAAAGAAACATGGCGCTCCTTAATAAAGCTGATTGGCATACTCCCGCACCGTTTTGGCAAAATGGACCAGCACCGGGAGCCTTTTATAATTTTCCTGGAGGATCCACGCATTCTGATGTCGGAGGATTTCAGAGATCACAGTAAAATCTTTTGCAATATATGAATATTTGTTCGACAACACTTTTCACGAAATTGCACGTCATGTTAATTTTTATTACGAATTGCAAAATATACATAAATAAATTGAATTTTTATACCTATATATTTTAATAACGTACTGATATAATTACAATTATAGGAATTTGCGATTTTATGCATATACGAATGTTTTGTCATCCTAACCTTTTAAGGATTAATGTTAATGGTAAATTAAATTGCCAACACAATTTTATAGTGATCCCTTATCGTTTTATAGGGCTCCAATGACGACTGGAACATCTGTAATTGGAATTCAATTTAAAGACGGTATCCTTATAGCTGCTGATATGCTTGGATCTTACGGATCGCTGGCCAGATTCAGGAATCTTGAGCGTATAATGAAAGTTAATAAAAATATTATCCTCGGCGCAGGAGGAGATTATGCTGATTATCAATCGCTGAAAAGTAGCATCGAGAAAAAAATGTGTGTTAATTATTAATCTCGTTTTGTACAGTTCATTATTATAAATTAGAATACGTATCTTTATTATTGTACGTATTATAGCCTTGAAGAGGAATGCCTGGATGATGGTTTAAGTTTGAAACCGAAAGCGCTTCATTGTTGGTTAACGAGAGTAATGTACAACAGCAGATCCCATTTCGATCCATTCTGGAATAATTTCATCATTGGCGGTATAGAGGGCGATAATCTGTGAGTACTTTCTTCTTCTGCTTCTTTTGTTTGTTTTTTTTCCTATATATTCATAAAATATTTCGAATATTTCATATAGATTTCTGGGCACTGTGGATAAACTTGGTACAGCTTATAGTGATCCAGTAATTGCAACCGGATATGGTGCATACATGGCAACACCTATTTTAAGGAAAGCTTATGAAGAGAATAAAGAGATGAGCAAGGAACAAGCAATCGATCTTCTGTACAAAGTGATGCAAGTTCTTTTCTACAGAGATGCACGATCTTTCCCGAAAGTAAGTCGCTGTAATATTATATCGTATTTATTTATTTTATATTTCGACAGCAAAAATTTAATTTCTGTGTTTTCAGTATCAACTTGGAATCATTACTAAGGAAGGTGTTGAAATACAAGGACCTTTAACATTAGACAGTTATTGGGGACCAGCTGTTATGTAAACATAAAAAGATTAATGAATTTTTCTTAATAAAATTATTTGCAGTACAAATTAATTAAAAGTAGTTTCATTGTACGGACCTCTCATAATAAATTGGGACGGATGGAGGATAATAAGTTTCGGATTAGAGCGTAATAAATACGGAAAGGGAGAATTTTATACGATTATCGTGTCAAGACGTCGCAACCGACATCGGTAATTAAAATAGTGTGCTCGCATTGAGCGGTGCGTGCATCGTCAACCGTAACTGCTGTCCATCCATCTTCAAGAATTTTTACATCCTCGCTACCTTGGCTTAAGACTGGTTCAATTGTAAATGTCATTCCAGGCAACATTTTCCCATCGAAATCGTTTGCTAGTAATAATAAAATATATAACATTAAATTCTCCATCTTACGTTTGAAAACGAATTAGATCGTTATACGATACCCCGCTGTACAATAACAACATACCGAAATGATATATATCTGGGGGCCCATGAAAGTAAGTACCAATACCATGTCCTGCAAATACGGGAACTATCGAATAACCATTTTTGCTGGCAGTTTCTTCAATAATATTTCCTGAAAATCGGATAAGGAATATGCAGATCCTTTATTACATTTTCCATCATTATAATGATTACCTATGCTGGAGAAATTTTCGTTCGGTTTACATATATCAATAGCTGTTTCCAAGCATAATTCTGTTACACTTATTAATCTTTTAGCTTCATTGTCGCATTCCTCCACTTGAAACATTTTTGAGCAATCTCCGTGATAACCATGCAAGAACACCTAAAGATAAAACAAATTAATTTGTATCCTTGTACAGTTTCATTTGATATTTCTATACTATACATATGCTTCTACTTACTGTTACATCAATGTTCAGTACATCACCCTTTGCTAATGGCCTTTTATCTGGGATCCCGTGGCAAGCAACATTGTTAATACTAGTACATATCGACTTTGGAAAGCCTTTATAATTAAGTGGACTAGGATAGGCCCCATTACTTATTATCATTTCATGAATGATAGCATCCAATTCATCTGTAGTTACGCCAGGCTAAAATTACATTTGTTAAATAAGAAGAAAATAGTGTTGATGAAATATTATATTGACTTCCGCCTGTTAAGGTACCTTTATATATGGCTTAATGTGCCTCAATACTTGCTTGGCAAAATTGCAACTGTTTCTCATAGAATGTATTTGATTTTTGTCCTTGATTTCTGGTTTCTGGGGACCATCTCGAGGTACAGAAGATTTATGGTAGGAAGGTTTTGGGATGTACGACGGAACTTCTCTAATTTTGGATACCTCCACAGGTTCAATAACCTCGTAATTTCCGAAAGTATTATTCGTAACTTTCCGTAGAGCTTCCTGAAAAGAAATCAGTTTGTTGAATAGCCGTATGATAATGCGCATCGAAAAGCAACACACGGAAATCAACACACTTTCGGTGTTTTCTTAAAGAAATTCCTGAAGAACATTTTTGGAATTTTGTTCGTTTAATTGTGATGCTTTCGAATAACGAAACGATTAAAATGGTTCGTATTTCATTCCAGAAATGTTTGAATAATTTATTACGAAGTTCATTAAGCTGTAGGCCGATACACTTTTAAATTAATGACTTGACGGAAATCTGAGGTTCAAAGACGCAACATAATTGACAATGTATACATGAATCAGCTGATATACAGATTGCCCAATAATAAAGTAACCTTTCGAAAAATTGTGATAGCGAACTATGAATGCTATGAAATCGTTTCGGGAAATTCTATTCAACGCAAAAAATGTGCTGATATTAACTGGTAGCGGAATATCCGCAGAATCTGGTATTCCGACGTTTCGTGGTGCCGGTGGTTTTTGGAGAAAATATCAAGCTCAAAACCTCGCGACTCTAGAAGCGTTCGAAACAAATCCCTCTTTAGTTTGGGAATTTTACGAATATCGCAGAAAAGTAGCAGCTGAAGCGAAACCCAATAAAGTATTTTAACAATTATACCTTTACATTTACAATGTATCCTGTTTAAAAAATAGTTGTGCTCTAATTGAAGTTTCCAGGCTCATGAAGCGATCGCAGCATTTCAAGATCGTAGTTTAAAGGAAGGTAGGAATGTTACTGTTGTAACACAAAATATCGATGAACTTCACCAAAAAGCAGGAACAAAGGATGTAGTGGAACTTCATGGTTCACTATATAAAACACGTTGTACAGTTTGTTGTGAGGTCGTTGTAAATAGAAATATTCCGATATGTTCTGCATTAAAAGGCAAAGGGTAAGATGTAATGTTCCATATTTTCACCTGCATCATACGCTTAACATTATCGTATTATATTCAGATCTCCGGATCCAAACATTATGATTTCTGATATTCCAAGAAATGATTTGCCTTTGTGTCAGAAAGAGGATTGCAAAGGTTTACTCAGACCACATATTGTATGGTTCGGTGAAAATTTAGATGAACATACATTACATAAAGCTTGTAAATACTGTTTTATATATTTCTATAAATCTATATATTATATACACTTATGACCTACCCAACAAAAATATATTGCATTCAAGCTTACAAAACTTAGATAAAAAGGGTTTTATAAAATAATAATGTTTCCTTTTTTTTTAACGATCTGCGTGCACATTAAACTACTAGCTACAGCTGTTGAAAATTGCGACGTATGTGTAATAATCGGTACATCCTCCATTGTATATCCCGCAGCAATGTTTGCGCCGCAAGTGGCACAACGTGGTGTTCCTGTTGCTGAATTTAACTTAGAAACTACTCCTGCCACGAGACACTTCAAGTAAAAATTATTCAATATTATCATGCTTCATAAGATAAGTCGACAGTAAAATGGTTTACAAAAATAATATTTTAAAACAAGTAAAAAAATGAATCTCTTTGGTTAAAATAAAGTTATATACGTATGATGTATCACTAAATTCTTATCACATCTAAGTATATTCATCAAAGTCCAACATTTTTGCCGGCATTGCGGCATTACGCTTGTCTAGAAAAAAATTAATTTGGCCATTATTTTCTAGGTATCATTTCCAAGGTCTCGGCAGCATTACTGTGCCAGAGGCATTAGAATTTTAATTTTGGAACGTCGCATATATCATTAGATTGGAATTCGAGTTACCTTGTACAAAGCATACTTCGGCATCGAGGCCAATTTTATGTAGATACTCCATCCACAATCGCTGTTTCATAGAAAGGATATCCTGTGGACCTTTTACTTCGATGATCTTGTGCTTCAAAGAATAATACAAGTTTAGTAATATAAGAAATTCATACTTTAAAATACATGTACATGTATGCGAACAATTTCGTTAGAAAGAACGCGGAAAAATGATATATTAAGTAATTTCTCCGTGTTATTTATTAGATAACTCCTTACCGTCTTAGAATTATAATTCCACATGAATAAATCGGGGAACCCAGCTCTCCATAGTTTAAAATTTTCTATGAGTTTGCGACAAATTCCTACAACACCTTGGACTCCTAAGCAGCATACTATTTCCTACAAAGAAATATTACATTTACTTATGTGCTATTACGTTTTGTCATGTAATACATTAAGTACATAATAATGTAAAATTGTTGAAGTACCTTTATCTCTATCTTCTCTAGCAAACTTGACGACATTATTGATCGATAATGCCTGAATGTTTTCAATTTATCCTCCATCAACAAACTTAATTCTTCCCGATTTAAATTTTCGACACTTTGTATTTTTGTATCTATTCTCTCCTTTCTATTTGCATAGAATTCTCCAGTAAATAAATCACTTGGAGCTTCTTGATATTGCGTTGCAAATGCACCAGAAACATGAGCCCCATATATCTCTTCCCAAAATAAGGTAACAAACAAAGTAATAGGTAATGCACCCTCGCAATGCAATCCGTCTGGAAACCCATTGTACCGATAATAGTTAAGTGCAAGAAGTTCCACAGGACCATAGTGTTTGTTTTCTCCCGGGAGTTCGATTTGCCAGATGCTTTTATTCCCACGAGTTCTCCTAAAAACAATCAAATATCAAGGCATCGATCAAATTTGCAAATTTGCAATAAAAGAACGAATGTAATTGAAAGTACTGTGGCATAGGCATGGCATTTATGATTTTCCCCGGAGCGTCATACTGCAGCAGTTCAGAATTATGATCGTTTAATACTTGTTCCATCAGGCCTTGTGTAATTAAGTTAACGCCGGTTTTCCTATTTACGATCTTCGTTGCTCTTTCTAAGAGACATAGCTTATCCACTTGCGTCAAGTGTTCTGTCTCGTTTAATGCTTGCTGTATGATACGTGCAGTACTTTCAATATCTCGAAGATGATGCATCTGAATAATGGCTAATTCGGTATACCACGTTCCTTTGTATGCATGCATGTGGCAATTTTGTTTTACCAAACAATGTAAGATTTCCACCACAAGTTTTTTATCACTATTTTTTTTGAATGCTGGAACACTAGCAGATAGTATTTTCAACCATACGTATCCTGGCATGTAACGTCTCACGTGTATAGGAAGTACAGAATATTGTAATCTACAAACGTTAGAAATTACTGTACAAGTACTACAAATGTTTTTACTTAAACTACCTCTCCCTAATTTACCTTTGCGTTTCAGTCGTTAGTAAATCTGGCAATGTATTCATGGCCATCTTTCCATAAGATTCAACTTCCATCCAATTCTTTTTCTCAATTTGTTGCAATATTGCAGCGAGGATAGATCTAGCTTTGGTATAACTACAAATTGGAAATAGTTTTAAACTGGTGGATATTATGGAAGATGTTGACATATTGACAAATAAGACGATTTACCTTATTAAATGCTCTCTGGAAGAAAATACTGGGAAAGAACACCCGGAAATATTGGGAAGTAATGTTTTTCCCAAGTAAATGTCACACAACTTCAAAAACACCTCCGACATACTATCACTGGGATCTTGATTCGGTAGCAACAATGTTATTATCCTATCGATAATATCATATGTTTGGGATGTTATACATACGCAATAATCCAATACAGCAAAGATAGAAGTATGCAAAGAGATACCCGGTTCCTTCATTCCAGGAAACAGAGGTTTGCTTTTTAATAGTTTTAATAATTTCTTTATATTATTTTTTTTAGTATCTTTCGAATTAATTTTTGCACCCTGACAAATCTTGCTTAGCTCCCCTACATTTAACAGTTCGAGCACTGTAGATAGGTCTGATTCTTTAACATCAAAGCTACATATGGATCTTGAAACAAGAATATCAAAAGCTGCCTTTGACTCGTTGGATATTTTCGAAAACTTTTCGTTACTCTTTCTAAACCATGATCTTTTCCATTTGATCATACGGGCAAAGAGCATTTGCGGATCTCTAGGTAGAGTAATTATTGAATATATAAAATCAAGTTCGCCTTCATTAAAGTACCCACAATTAATAGGATTGGAGAATACACTGAAAATAGTTGTGAACAAAACTTTTGAACTCAGATCATCGCATACTCTTATGTCGTTAATATCATATCCTGAGGAGGTTTCAATATTCATCTCACTACATTGATATTTAAACATACTTTTCGAGTATATGTTTTCTAGGTCAAAATTATTCAACGGTATAAAACCATTTCTTGCCATGTTCATGTTCCTAATTGTTTCCAATATAATATCTTTATCAATAAAATCTCCAAATAATTTTCTCCTTGAAAATATTCTTGGTGATTCAACGCATCGTTTGTCTACAGTGTTATTCAATTTTTTAGGTGTACATAAAGTACTATTTAATTCTGTCGGCAAATCATTCTTTTTAATAGACCTCAGTTTCTTTCTCGGGGATCCGTTTAAATGCGTATCATGATTATTGGTAAACTTGCATGCTTCGGTAGGATTATCATTTCTTAATGCACTTTTAATATTTTGTTGCAAGCGCACATCAGTCTTGTTACTCGATGCCCCCTGCTGAAAACTTGAATCACTTTCATAGTTATTATTTGATTGTATCAAATAGGCTTCTTTATCGTTTTCAATTTCCTTTGCATGCTTCAGAGATATATTTTGAACATTGACGACTTTTTCGTATATGATTGTAACATCTGACACTGTGCCAGAATCTGTAATACAATTATATTTCTTCATATTTCGTTTTTGATTCCTTTTGTTTCGGATCTGCAACAATGTAACAATTATTGTTCGTTATATTCAGTATATTACACATATCGTGTATACATGCGGGTTTAAATACGATGAAAATTAAGCACTTACAATTTTCGAATCTGATATGCTTTTTAATTTAGAATCCGTTTTAACACTAATTGGACCTGATGATCGTACAGTGCCAACGGATTTATAATACTGATCGATGCGCATTTGTCGCTGCATGGTGCTGTCGTTCTTTAATTCACGGAAAAATTTTAAATTTAAATATCAAATTCGCGCTACTTTGGCTAACCTTTTCTTTTCAGGTACGGGCGCATATCAAATTTATGTACGCCTATTTATACGTAAAAGTGAGACATGCAATGCGTCCAATTATCTATAAACTCAAGTTTCTATAATTAAAATGTATTAATATGCTTGGTCATTATCGATGAGACACCCAGTCAGCCAAATCTGTTGCCATGCTTTGTAAGCAGAATAGCCACAGTTCGATGCCTTATGCATATATGCAAGCGAAAAAGAAAGATGTCATTTAAAGATCGGGATCATTTGAAGATAACTTTCTTATTAATATATTCTTATATAATTATACCAATAGTTTATATCTGTTATGTTTGCATATATTACACATAAAGTATGCTACATTTCCGTAAAACATAACATCTAAATCCATATTGTTTCTTCGCCATTTTCCATATCACGGATTGTAGGTTCTATTAGTACCAGCACAGGGAGGAGCTAGTTGGCGAAGAAAAATGTGGCCAATCATCTATCTCATTTTACTTGCGCTCTTTTTAAACGATCATTTTTGTTTTTAAAATTAGTAGAAATAGTTTGTATAACATTCATTAGAGTCTAAATAGAATGACTAAAATCAAGAAAAAGCCGTCGTATACTTTGAATTGTCAATACTGTAGGAAATGCGCCAAGTGCTTATGATCTATAAATTGAAAAAAAAATTGTTTGCGTCCGAATAACTTGCAATTTTTCCAAATCATTAAAGTTATGCAATTGGGAATGTACATTTTATAGTTAAATTACAGACCATAGATTGATAGTATATATTGATATATATACATATAAATGATGCTTGAGTTTAAATCTTCATATATGTACATGTAATCTATAGGAAACAATTAACTCATCTGCCTGATAACATCTCTATTTCTCTACAAGTGCCGAACGGCAAATAATTATGAGCATTTTAAGTTTCCGTCGATGAAAGGATTTTGGTTTTTGTTATTACGAAAGGCATATATTAAAACGTTGTAAGTATGAGAGAGAGAGGCAACAAAATTTGGGAGTGTTATAATTTATTTATCAGAGCTCGACGGTTTATAAGCAATGAATATAATTCACGGTTTAATTTATATCGGATGATATTTTATTTAGACCAAATTAAATTTGATACATGCATTCAGCGAAAGGTGTTATCAGGGGACGAGAGAGTAAATGATGTATGCATCGAAGAACAAAGTAAAGGGTTGTTTAGATCCAAAATTCTACATACATAGAACTTGATATATTTCCCCCTTACGTTCTCCGACTGTACAATCCCGAGAAAAATTCTCTGTACTCTCGTCAAACTTTCGTTCGAACCGGAGCTTTGGTTGGAGCATTTTTTTTCAATTAAATCTTCCTGTCGCACAGCGACATAGAAGTGCTACTGTATTCACAGAATAAAATACACGTATAATAGATACACCGCATTTCGACACCTGTCGATATTATCGTAAAAGTTTTTTTCTAACACTCAGAGCTTTTTTAAGAGCTTCACGTTAAACATTATATCTGTAAGCTCATTCCTTCTCTCAATAATTTGTTCTCTTCACACGAAACGATTAATAGGTCTTGTTCGATCGCTCTAAATAGTTGCATTGATTCGGCTTAGTCCTACTTACATGATACATATTATTGTTTTCCGCGAATGCAACGAATTAGGTAAACACGAAGTCTCACGATTCAATTCGACCGAATACACTCACCTTCGTCTCATTAATTAATTACATAGATTACATAAAAAGAAAGTTCTTAAATAGTAAAACATTCGGTGAATATTGTAAAACAATACTCTAATTACAATAATTTGCTCATACATAATGAACTGTTTAAAATGAACAAAGGTACATCGGCCTCTTTGTCAGTGGAATTTCGTGTTTGCCAAATCAGAAAATGTAAAGCGAACTCAGTCTTTGGTTGGAGCGATTAGACCTTGAAAATTCTCGACGTTTCATTTGTAAAGTGGCTATTGGGTCAATATTTTTAACATTAATAAATTTTATATAAAAATCCATGTACCACTATATTTCGTTTAAAGCGTTTCAACTAAAAATAAACAAATGGTTTTTACAAGTACATTGTTGGAAATTTTTTTCTCGCATGTCACTCGTCCTTCTCAAAATCATACGACGGAAGTTTCTTTATCTTTTTCCTTGGCTTTATAATTGAATATTATAAAGTAGTATAATGAACAGATACAAAGTGGAAACGAAACAATATGAAGTGAACATGACTTAATTGCAAATTCGTGAATATGAGAAAGAGAAGCGAGAAAGCACTTCACGTTCAACATTGAGTTTGAGAAAAACGAGAGAAAGAATCAAATATCTAAAGTATGTACAAATGTGGCAGAAATTAGATTTCACAAAATGTTATATAATATACAGGCGAGTGAAGTTCTTAACAAAATAATAAGTCCTATCCAGGATAAAATTTCTTTATTACTCCTCCTCTAAAATCGTCCCGAATTCATAAATTTTCATACACATCGCTGTGCGCCTACCACAACAACATTAATTACAGTTATTTTTTTAGTTAATTACCTAAAAGTAAGAGATACAATAAGCGTAATTATTTTTATATGTACAATATATCTTTTTTGTTTGTTTCTTATTATGATTTCATGAAGTCTCCCTAGAATTTGCAACATTTGCACCATTATATATTTTTTTTTAATTCTGATCTCGCGTTACGGCTCGCGAAAACACTTTCTTATTGCATACTTGAAAGAAACTTCTGTGCTTCAAGTCCAGAAAATTAATGACTATCTGAAACACTCTGCCATGGCCGTTTCTTAATACAGTTAAATTATAAATCTTCAGTCCAAGTGGCTAGGATATTAATTCTGGTTGATCAGTGCCTACGAAGTATGAAATTAACAACAGACAATGCACGAGACCTCTTCTAAATAATAATAAAAATTATGCGACAGATACTCTGGAAATTCGTACGTGCCCAACTCATATAATATTTGTCGGTCTACTTTGAATATCTATTTCTATTTCATTTTGCATGCACCCCCTATTAGCCACACAGAAATATGAAATGTGTGATCGTGCTAAAGAAAAAGTTTTCTTTTTAATGAAACAATTTACCATTGCTTTCCCATCATATTATTAGTTTTTAAATAAAAATATAAGCTCAATATTGTCAATTTTTTATTAACTTATTTTCTGTTCAATTATTATATTTTAACGTTATATTTCGATATATCGTTAGACGGAATGGGAGACAGTAATGCAGAAAGACTAAGAGGAAGAGAGTATCGCACGCGAAAATATGCGCGGATTCAGTAACTATTTGCTGTTGATTTTTTTCTAGATGTAATCAAAGTTTATCTGTAAAATTATGTAACGAAGCATATGGACTATATATCATATATATGTGTATATATATATTATATATAAGTAAGAGCCAAAACACCTCAATCACAGTTTTCGTATAATTGTACCAGTAAATTTCGAAAACTATTTGACTACGGTAAAACATAGATACATTAACTGAATGAGTCTTATTTTGTATGGCAATAGCACTCGTTGATGTTACATTATACATTTGTCCTAAGCAGGGGCTCAACAGCTGCTTAGTTGAAGCTTAAACGTAGGCATAACTCTTCTCCAAACGTTTGTTTAATGCGCCCCCATTTTTTTTGGCAAAGAATTCTACTGGCATGAATAAACTCATGTAAAGTAAATTCTTCATTCAAAGTACCGTTACTCGAACCCTGCTAGAAAGTACTTTCAGAAATTACAATTTTGCGCACAAAAGGGGTAATTAATTCACTTCTAAATCAAGTATAAAATTCCAATATACTGATACCAAAGAATGGTCGATTCTTTCATATTTTGTATGGCAAATACATTCATTATTCACTACTCCCACAGCTCGCAAATGACTATGGTGAAAGATTTATCAACTCTTTACCCTTTCCTTGCAAATATTATAAACCCTAGCATAGTGTCATGAACTTGTCAGTTTGTAATATAGCTTCTTTGTCATACAAGCTTCCCAAACGCAACATTAGGATTTTCATTTGTATGTCGTTATTACATATGGCTATAACTGATTGATTGCATGTCTTTTACATAGAAGTGCTCGGCAAGCCACGAGATAATCAGAACTTTTTTTCTTTTATTATGTATTAATACAGGGGCAATTACTGTTAGTCATAGTTTCATTATTTCACAGCCTGGAAGCTTTTAACATATTACTACTTTGTAAAGAAATAAATCGAATATTCTTATTATATTTAAACTGAATTTATGTACAGTACTGAAATAATCATATAAATCCATAATACGTCAAATTACTTTTAATTTATAAAGAGCTCTGAACTAGATAATACGGAGTATGTATGAAGAATATTTATAAAAGATTTGCTATACATTTTTCATAAGAAGCAACTATACTATCTCTAGCATTTTTTCCGTTTAAATAAAATTTACAATAATAAATGTACACACAGAATTGTTAGCTTCCGAAATTCTCGACTTCATATTGCAAAGAATAAAACTTGAAACCCAGTCTTTACGATAGTCTGAGGCAGCTTGCAATTTTTCTCATATCTTCCTTATAAATACAAACATCACATTAAGCATGTGAAATTGACCGAAAAGTGAAGATAAGGAAGAGCCTAACTTAAATCTCATTATAATACTATTGCAACAAAATTGTTAATGCTGTGTCTGAGAAAGCTTGTGAAGCGATTCTAATAATTTAATTTCCTGTGAGTTCTGCAACATTTTCAATCAAAATGAGGCTGCAATTTTGTCAAGTATAAAAGTTCCCTTGCGTTGAACAAAATTATTTCTTGTTGTCAGGAACGGACAATATGTATATTACATTATTTTAATATTTACGTAATATCTTCTAATATCTCCTAAGAACATAATTTACATCAAGGAAAGGAAAAACGTAACGCCCACCAGAAACTAATACTAATTTTTATGTACCGAACGGAAATAAACCTCTTGCGAAAGTTTATTTGGAACACTTTGTTTGCGTTGAGTAATTACGATTGTTCAATGAGCAAGGAAACAAACGACGTCGAAAAATGAATTGGAGCACAATTCTTTCGTGATCGAAATAACTTGGTACTTGCAATGGAAATCGACACTATTCCGTTGTCATCGCAGTAACAGGCAACTGATCAGAGTATTTCTGGAACCGAATCTAGCCGTACCGCTCTTCGTATTAACGAGCACGTACTGTATGTCGAGTCCCCGAAAACAGACAGACATAGGCAAGGTAAAGTTAGCGAAGCCCCCAGTGACGTATTGGCGGCAACAGGGGTGCCGATAGCAGGCATCATGTCACTTCCATTGCTAATGAATTTGTTTTGTTTGCTCGTACAAGTTGCTGCTGTTGCGGCTTACCATCGCAAGCTGCATTTTCCACTCCATCGACTTCCATATCCATATTTTCACTACAATCAAACATGGAGATAGATATACTAACGTGTGTATCTTCTTTAAGAACATAATAAACGGAACTTGATCCTTGGAAAACTATCTAGTATTAGACAATATTGCCATTTTATTATTTCTTGAATAAAAACATGGTATTTTAGCACGCAACTCAAGCAAATCATATGATACAAATAAATAAGAAATGTGCACACTTACCTATTACTATTAAGCGTAATTTCCCCGGACGTTGGGATTTGTTGTGCCTGACTCTGTGTCTGTTGCTGCTGCCTCGCGAGACTCGCTAATTTGCTCTGCGCGATCAGGCCAGGTAGCAGGTTGGACGGCGGGTGCTTTTGCGGCAGAACAATCGTCGACTGATTGTTCACGACATGAGTGCTATTTGAAAGATTATTAGAGTTGTTTATATGAGGCAACGGGCCATTTTGATGCCCGTTGCCGAAGTTTGTGATTGTTCCACTAGTTATGGTATTTGCACTAAACACTCTGACTCCGGCACTACCACTGCCACAGCTGCCGCCATTCCTATTATTTGTTGGACTAGTCAAGGATTTCGATAGAATGGAGACAGGGCTGCTATTGTTTGGTAATTGTCTGTGTTGTTTAGACTGGTTCGATTGTGTCTCTTTAGCAACACTTGCGCATTGCGTAGACATCGTGCTCGATGTTGTCGGTTGATTGGTCGCACACGTGAAAGACAGCGGGACTGTAGAACTTGTAGAAGTATTTACAACACTAGAACCACTACCACTGCACTGAGGCCGACCCTGCTGCGTTGCAGGCTGTGCAAAAAGACTACTAGATAGCGGAGCCACAACGAAATGTGAACTGCCCAGCTCGTCTGTCCGCGTATCGTTAGAGTTATTGTCCGATAGTCCACTAACGCACGCACTACCAGTGATACTCGCCACAGCAAGATCAAAGTCCGACAAAGTATCTACCGAGAAGTAATCTGCGATATTAAATTCTGACGTGAAGGGCGGTTCATCTCCTGCACGCTCAGGTTCTACTTCCACGCAGATGGACGTTGCCTCGGGCGGGAACGGGTACGGAAGCGGTTTTGTTTGAGGCAAAGTTAGCTCTGTATCCGAGTCCATATCACTACTTTCTTCGCTCGGACTATGCACTGACACAGTTGGAGTCTTTGGTCGGAAGTGTAACCTGGAATGTACGAAAATGGTTTAATAATTGTATCCTTCTTATGGTAATATATTTTTGCCATTGCGCGTACCACTCTTTCTTGACTGGAGTTGTTGACGTGGCAGTTGCATCAGATTCCACGGGTTCTCGTTTCGGCTGATGTATCGTGAAGTCTAACGAGGACCACATGTCATCCATATCGGTCGAACAACGATCCAATATCACTCTACAAGCGACGATACCAAGTTAGATTATCGAGGAACGTAAGTAGAATGGTTCGCACATATATTTTGCTTATCGTACCTGCCACCCCGACCAATTCGTCGTCGTGCAAAGCCAATACATCTTGGTACTGGTTTGCTGATGCTGGTCAGTGCAAACCTATACTTCTTATCGGCCAAGCCACCCTCGATTTTATCACACCAAGGCCAATTTCCAAATCCACCTGATACAGGCTGCAAAGAGAAAAGCTCTATATCTACAATCCTGAAAAAAAGAACTTTAAGACTACCTCCACTCTTTTAAGAAAATCCATGACGATTTTCATTGACACCCATCATACGTAAAACAAAGATAGCCAGCGAAAAACAAAATATCCTGTGTCAAATTCAAGCAGTGGTTTATGTTCATTCGGTTGTTGTCCCTTTGCAAATATTGTACATAGGAAAATAAGAATTTGCCAGAGCTTAACAGCACTCACTGGTAGATAAGTGCTATTTCTATTCCGTCGAAAAGCGAATTGACCCTCGTCGGCGGTGTCTTCGTCGTCGCGATCCGAGGGAACCGAGGGCTGAGAATGTGAATGAGATGGAAGCGGACTATCTTCGTCTGAGCTCATTAGCGGGTCCAGCCCGCCTCCAAGAACACCAGGTCGACTTCCTCGACCAACTCCGCTACCTGTTCCACCCCGTACACCATTGTCTTCCAAACTTCCACCTCTGCTATCAGCTTTATGTTTCCGTTTCTTGTATTGCCTTTTTTCTTTTCTGGGTACTACTTCATCCTGTGATTAAAAAAAAAATTGGACCGTGTCAGCACAAAGAAAACATCATAATGGGCATACATAACAATCTGATATTTGAAGATACTCACTTTGCTACATACTTTATTTGCCCAATTTTGATGAACACCAAACTGATTTGTAAACAGTGGAGCAAAAGCAGGTCTCGGTGCCTTCAATGCCGATACTTCCGCCAATATTTGTCCATTAAAGTCTTGTGCCTGATATCTATACAGTTTTTAAGTACATAAAGGTTCAGAATCTATTTTCAGAAGAACGAAAGTACAAAATGTTTGGATGTAATGTCCACACCTTTTCTCATATACTTCAATCGTGAGATGTAAATGTTCTCGCTTGGTTTTCTCTCTTCTTTTAACCATTTCAAGAAGGGTAACTGCTCTACTAAGATCCCTACGGAGTTTTAGCATTTTTTCGTAACTAGTTTCATCGTTTTTGCGATTTTTACGTGTTTGCATTTTTTCCGTTCTACGTCTAAAGGCTAAATAAGGATTATTGGCAGCTGAACCAAACCGATGTTCTGTTTTTACTGTTAACAGAAGGGGGTGTTGCTGTGGCAAGGAAGAAGAAATATTTAGATTAATACAACTTTTCGTGATAATTTTCAGTTCCGACGATTATATCGAGCGTACGTGGTACTACGTAATTCCTTACCATTTTGAGCCGCTTATTCAGCCAATAATCGAAAACGGCGATGATTAGATCATCGTCCTCCTTCAGAAGCGCTTTCGCTTCGTTCAGAGTGACTACAGTTTGCCCTGAACTTTTTTCCAAGCGGTCCATCATTTCTTCAAATTGAAGCGGAGTTAAGTCCATTTTACGGCTTTGTACTGCAACCCATTTTTCATCCTCCGAATCCATATCGTAGTCCGGTATATCTTGTTCCATTGCAAATGCTTTGAGGACAAAAATATTTCCAGCTCTTAAATTTCTTACTTATAAAGCAGTATTAATCATTACACTTTTGTTTATCGTATGTTCTTACGTTGCATATGTATAAGTTGACGAGGTAGCTTATAATCAGCAGGGTATATCTTGTCATAAGCCTCAACATCCGTCAAATCAGTTACTTCAGGGGTAGGAATGATTAGACCCGTGCATATTGCTCTTTGCAAGTGATGTTCCTATATACGTATAAGAAATATTAATGCACCAGCAATATGAATCTTAATAAAAATATGAGACGATATTAGATTTGAATTTAGTTACATTTTTACAGCAGGAAATAATACAAACAAGGCATTGCATGCAGCTATAATACATTACAATATTTAATGTTTCTAGACTGATAAAATATTAAAATAACGTTTTACTAATATACTTTCATGAGATTAACATGTTTACGATATACAAAACAAACAAAAACAGAATAGACAAATATGGGAATAGTACATTTCAACTATACAACATAAAGATATAAAACATTAAGGAGTATCAAAGGAGTTGTATTACAACATTTCAACGACAATAGATCATTGTCGTTTGCTTCATCAACTTGTTACGTTTATATATTGCAAGATCTTGCTACAAAATGATCATTGTTTATATATTTAACGATATAAATGGACAGTCGTTGCGTATATATTATCTAAAAAGTTATAGAATCTTCCAAAGAGAATATAATATATTAAAAAAACTATTAAAAATGAAAAACTGTGTTGGAGTAGCAATGCGGAAGCATCTATTTTGATTCCATCGCAAAAGCTAAATACAAGGCTGACAGCTGTCAACAATAATCTACCAATGTGCATCAGAGTTCAAGGAACAACAATAACATAGAAAACACCATTATGCATTACGTTTAACAATAAAAAATAAGGATTTTCTGCACATAATAATGGTAAGAATAGTGCCATCTGTCGGTTGTTTACGAAGATGCGCCCGAGGGTAAGATGGCGGACAGGGAAAACATGCTGGAAGAAGGCTAAACGTTCCAACTTACACATTCTTCCTCCTTTTCCATGCCGCTGGGCATTTGGGGCACAGCACGATTAATGGCCGAGTAATCTGGCAGATCCGGTAGTTCCTCGGCCATATAAATCGGCATGGGCTTGGAAGCGTCCAGGGCGCGGGCCCTGAACGACAGCTTGCTCATCCTGAGGCGGCTGGCTCGCGTGTTGACAACCAAGTTGGCTGGTGTCGAACCGTGAGGCCAGTCGGGTCGGCTCGGGCCTCGGACTTAAGGGAACGTGAACCTGACTGGGCCTGGCTGGGGGCCCTGCGGCCGTAGTACCCGGCACAGAGAGCGCTCAGGGCCTCATCGTTCTCCGGCCATCGCGCTGGAACACGGTCACTCAGTCACCAAACGAGATATATCACTTTGAAAACATGTTTGCGTGACACGGTCCCTGCTCAAAGCCATCATGGCCGACGCACAGCCATTTAACACGTTCAGCTCGAGCAGTTCCGCGATGCGACGAGTGCCGCGCGGGAATCGGCTTGCCGACGCCACGGGTGGGCACACGAGCGTCTATTGGACGCTCCGCGTTTTACTCTCTATGCAAGCCTCGTTCACACTGCCTACAATTTTTCGCGAAACTCTTATTTATTAAATAACATTTCTGAAAAATATACATGTATTAACGCACACAAACGTTTGTCAATTAACGCTAGAATATTTCACCGATTATCAAGAAAATGATAGTTCATGATGTATCATGTCAGGGGGCGTCAAATTTCTGGGGCTTTAGTTAACCTATCAATGGTTACCTTCGTAAATACATATACGCACTTAATAAATGAATGAAGAACATTTTTTTGTTACATTAAACCATCTATGAAAGATTGAAAATGAATTAATAATGGATGAAGATATTTCGGTTAAAAATAGTCACGTTTGACAGCACGTCAAACTTTGGTTTCCATTGCTTCGCGGATCGTAAATAATGCAATAATTACTATTTAAATTTATATTTCATTAATTTTTGAACGAACAGTAAGTTGAGAGAGAAACAATTGTTAATTGAACCAAATTTCATTTTTTTGTTACTGTTGTACGATACATATTTGTGTTTGTATTTCAAGCATTACTTTATGTGCGCACGCGTCGTATTCATGCGGATACTTTAAATTTTCAATTTCTTTTCCACAGATGAAAAGTAATAAACTTTAAAATTCTAATAACTGTCCTGATGTATGCTTTATAACTTGTAGTTTTAATATAAAAATGGATAAAAAATGTTATAGTTTCAATAAAAATCCTGTTGTTGCATTTTTAATAGTGGTAATATAAAAATTCATTTTAGTCACTACATTTCCACAGATAATGTATCATAGTAATAATAAAGAAAAGTTTGAAAAATTTAAGCAATTACAAATTATCCATATTAAATTATTATAATAAGAAAAAAGATCAGACAGAATAAAAAAGCACAAGCGATAATATCTACAAAAAGTTCCCTTACTTTCAATGGGAAACTTAGGTTAGACGTAATGATTCAACATGTCGAAGAGATAATGACATGTCCGTCACAATAGTGTCACGTTACTAGTAACGTCAATTATTAATTACATATTGAAATTTAAGTGGAGGAACCTTTTGTTGAAGTTAGATTACATTCCCGCCCACCGATATGGCGCATAGCATTGCAATACTTTCTGTGATGCCTAGGTTATCTTACCATCTTCGAATGAAACTTCCAAACTTAAGAATAATTGACGTTTTGCCAGGTATTACTTTTAATATACACTTTCTCTCATATCTGTGAAGCTCGAAATTCTTCGGCTCACTACAGCTTTTTGTAGCGAGCACGTGTTAAAACGTACTACTACGATTTACAGAACACTGAATTTGCGTGTTTACATATTGGCGGAAAAGGCACCAAATTTAAATTTGTAAACTGTACTTTGAGTATACTTTGTGTCTCATGGCTGACAGTTTTTAATTTGTTTTATTGCAGAAAACTTAATAATGAAAGCTTCGTATTCTTCGTTTTATTTATTGCACCGTAATACTATAGCATGCGTATATATGAACATGTGGAAGATAATTTTTGTTGTTTCAGATAAAAGTGACACACTAGCAAAATTAAGGAGTGCCGAAATAGTGGTAACTGATTGTGATTTGTTTTTACCATATACAGATAAGTTACCATCTTTAATATGGGTGCAAACAACATGGGCTGGAGTTGAAGCATTGGCTTCAAATATACGAGATAAAAAAATTAATTATACGATAACAAGATTTTCAGATAAGGTTTTTGGTTCAGCTATGTCTGAATACGTAGTAGCCCATATTTTTAATTTCGAGCGCGATCAAAGACATCAATATCAAAATCAGATGAATAATCGATGGTTAGAAGATGGGAAAATCTCTGACCACAGATTCATTAGTGATTTATCTGTGGGTATATTAGGTTTAGGAAACATTGGAAAATCAAGTAATTATTTATGAAACTCTTTGTTCATTATTATTTGCATGATTACCAATTTCATTTTATACGAGGACATGTACAATTTTTGCAGTTGCACAAAAATTGAAAATATTTGGAGCCACTGTGTGGGGAATTACAAGAACAAGTCTGAAAGAAAACTTAGATTATCTTGATGAACACAGAACGATTGAACACTTGCCAGAAATGCTTTCGAATTGTGATTACATTGTTAATGTTTTGCCGTCTACACCTAATACCTTGGGTTTATTAAACGGGAATATACTGAAAAATTGTCAAAAACGTGGCAGTGTTTTTATCAATATAGGTCGCGGTACTATTATTAAAGAGGCAGATTTATTAAATGCATTACAGCAACAGTGGATATCAGGGGCAATTCTGGATGTTTTCGAAAAAGAACCATTATCAGCGAAAAGTGAACTGTGGACGTTACCACAGGTAATCTTAAGATACACATCGAAACTTCTAACACGAATTTGTTAGATCGAATCCAATTAGTAAATTATTAATAAAGTACATTATTTCGCAGGTCACGATTTCACCACATATTGCGGGTGTTACTCGCGCGGAAGATGTAGCAAATTTTTTTGCTAGGAATTATCAAAGATTCATTAGAAATGAAGAATTATTAAATGCAGTAAATTTAAGAGACGGCTATTAAGTAGTCAAGAAGCTGACAGAATATTGTTGATACAGTATAAGATAGACATATACATTATTGTATAGTGTATAAATATGAAAATAATTGTATCATTAGTTTATCATACATAACAATATATGATGTTACTTGTACGAGATATTAAAAAAAAATATATATAATTACTCTGTTTCTTGATTAACTGGATTTGGAGACGGCTTCAGCCCCCTTATACTGAGATCATAAACAACTTCTTCCACCTTCTTGACAGCGTATTTCAAACCATCGAAACGTTTCCTCAAAATGTCATTCTTTAAATTTAAAAGTCTAAAGCCAGCGTTTAGTTCATTCACGAATCTTGCAATTTCTATAGGTCGGTTATAGTCGCCATTTGTGACACTGTTTATCGCAAAACGACTCTGGAACATAATATATAAATGATTAGTGAACAACAAAATCGTATAATATGCTTACCAATTCTGCAGACAATTGTAGCAATCCCATCAAATAGTCCTCCAGATCCAAATGAAAACCGTCTTCTCTCTTATTTTTGACTATGTACACAAACAAAAATTTTGTGTAAAATATGTAAAGTCTAAGTGAATTAAATAGATTTCATCAAATGATAACATACCTCCTAATATTTCTGTAACAGTTTCTTTGGTAACCAATACCTTTATTTCTAAATATACTATCAAAGAAGCTAGAAAGCATAACTTTTGCGTGACGAAACGCCACTGATCATGGAATCTGTAATACTGATTCCGTGGTACAACCTCAGCAAGCTTCGAGTAGTTTTTTCGCACGTCCTCGAATAATTGTCTCGCCGTTGCGCAATATTGGGATACAACTGCAAGTAAAGCATATAACAGTCACTTTTATATCGTCAATAACAGTCTAACAGACATACTTATGTTTTCTTCCAAAATATTTTCATTATGAATGTTTTGTAATATCATCAGAATGTCTCTGGCATTCTTCTCGAGATTTCTTACAATACCACGGACTTCCTTTAAATAAAAGAAAATTAATTTTCGTTATTCTTGACACAAACTACAACATTTCGAATTGATAAAATCAAAAATGAAGAAACTATCGGCAATGGGTTAATTCTGTGTTTGCATATTCTAACCTTAATCACGCATGTAACAGACGCAAAAAATTGGAAAATAAAAAAATCTTATTTATTTTCGGTCACAACACAATAAGATTAATATGATGCGGCATGTGCAACCACGCGTTTCAAAACTTTTTGGTAATGCTTTAAAATAGATGTAATCTTAATAATGTAAAACATAATGTGATGTTAAAACAGGTGGCAAATTAAATACAATACCTCTCGCAATTCTTCTTCATTATTTAGGTAGTCCTGGAATGAGTTAAATATTTCCGCCACTCTTTCAGCCATAGTTCGGGCAGTTCTTTCAAAATGTTGTTAAACAAACTATATGCGTTAATATTTTGTCAAAACACTTTGGTATATGTGGTGATGCATGCGCATATAGATTATAGTAACTACTCCATGGCCTAGATGGCGCCACTGTAACTATTTGAATTCAAATAATATCTTCGCCGTCGCTAAATATGTATTTATATTATACTATAAAATATATTCATTATGCCCCATAATCTTTCCATGTAGTAATCCTATTGTCGCAAAAATAATGAAAATTAGTATAATATATTAGTATTTCAATCAACATGTAGAGAATCATATTATACGGTCTTCTTATCAATTTTACCTTTGCCAAACAGAAATGAACAATATTATAATGCAGGTGAAGAAAAACATTCAGCCATTAGAAATCTCTAACAATTATTAAGAATACGTACACTATTGTACTTTATTTGTCACGTTCATTCTTCTCAATTGGACTCCCTCAGAAATCTTTAAAACATTGTAACTATAACATTTCATTTCTGTTCGAACATTGCATTTCACGTGACGAGTGCAAAAAGGCATCTGCAAAAAGATCTACGATGGCACGTGGCAGAATGTTTCTTTCCTCTAAGGGGCATATTCAAATATAACGCTTTCTGCGAAAGTCGCAGACGAGTATATACAAGAATACGATTAATATAAATTAATCCAAATCCGAAGCGATTAACAAAATCGTTCAGGATAATATAAACGAACGGGTAATCATTCATTAGGATGATGACAGAGTCGCGACAGCGCTTTGTACAGGTCGGGAACCGAGTCCGTAAGCGTGCGAGCTGTAAGCTGCAAGGTCTCGCGTGGTATATAAATAGAAACCAGTAGGTCCTGCTGTGAAGTCGAAGAAGGTGGTTGGAATTCTACAGGATGCCTCTACGTAGCTCGTAGAGGATACCTCGGGGAATCTGCGGGCGTGTCATTGATCCCGATACAAGCGTCCAAGCATCTGCGCGAGACTGGCTTTATTGAAAAGTTCACGCCCACGTTTATGAGATCGCAAGAGTTGCAATCGGCACACTCACCATATGTATACAACGATAGGATTCGCTGCTGTTTGTATTCATAAGTGGTACATGTCGCCAGCCGTTTTCCCCGCGATCGCCAAACGAAAATTAGTCCGTCAACCTACAAAGTTGGAATAGTGTTTTAAAAGTAATAATATCACAATCAATCGTAGTCTACTCTTAAATAAATTGGGGGGAACAATATACGCAGGGGAGTGAAACATCTTCGTGAGTAACAGTGAATATTTTACCTTCCCTATAGGTGTGCATTACACTGTTCTGCAAAAAAAAACAATTAGAAAGAAAAGAATCTCCCCCCATTCTGCATTTAATCGATGATACAGGGGTATGCGCGGCCTTGCTGGTGGCCTTCGACGGTGCAACTCCCGTATCTTCGTAGTTCATCTACAATATCCAATGGTCCCGGTAATTGTCATTCTGCGTATAGACGTGGAGGCCTGCAAGGAACGACAAATTTGATTAGTAATATCGTGTCTCTTGATAATTGGCAATCACTGGGAAATATCATTAGTTGTGTCTGGCGATGCTCTGTTTATTCGACACGTTCCTGTTTATGCGTTACCTTGATGTTTTGCAAATAATGTTGTGTACTTGCACTTGAGATGCAAACCGATCGGTACGTCAACGCGCAAGTACGAACAAATGGAGTGAAAAAGAAGAAGAACAAGACGAAGAACAAGAAGGAGAACAAGAAGAAGAAGCAAGCTGGCCCAGGACGGCCCGTTAAACTTGCATTCCACAAGGCGCCAATCTTAATAAAATCCTTGTACCGTAGGCTGCTGCAAATTTTTGTTACCATGCACCGTGCGCATAGCCGTTCAATACGGTTCGTATGAACCGTTTATTTTTAGCCGCGTGATTCTATCGTTCGAAGAAAGATGGTAAAAGCCTCGGGCTTCCTTTTGGGATCCACTTTACCACAGTGTTCAGTATAAGGACAATTTGCATTTAATACCAACGTGCAATTGCTCGAGATACCTACGTACGATACAGTACGCGATACGTCTCGATTCACAGCGCAATCTTTTCTCGGGAGGAAAATCCGTGAAGATGAAGTTACAGCTTCGTAGCAGTACAGGAATAGGCGAGGACAATCACGGCAAGATTTAAACACGGACACTCGTGAAATCAGGTTTCAGGTTTTCGACGAATTTCGCGATTAATATTCATGCCTCCTCGCTTTACTGTCACGGCTGTTAATACGAGGCATACGAGGAATCTAGTAGCCGCTCAATATTTGTACGTCAAACAGGCCCTCCTCTTCGTTCCCGTTCCACATACGGTAATGTCAATACACCGACAGGGTTTTGCAAACACGAACACAACAACCGAAAAGGGAATCCTCCGATTTTTTAGCATCGTTATAAACTGGAGGAACGTTGAAGCGCTTGCAGCTTCTGAATTCCACTGTTTCCCGACAAGTTGTCTCGTGCCGCAATTATTTGTCGCCCGCCATTACTACTTGCGTTTGTGTTTCGCATCGAAATCGACCGAGCGATTTTATACGAGTCGCGCATATTTGGAATCCGTGTTGTCGACAGAGCGTGTTGATTGTGAGCAACAGTTGGTGCTCAGCATGCGCAAACCACACGTGAAATGCAGCAGCGTAAATGTCAGGGTCATCGATATACATACGTAGGAATATTTCAGTCAGCCGCATCGATGAAATGCTTTTACATTTACTAGATTAACAGTTTCCGAAACGGTCTACGCGATTGAATAGATTTCCAGGAATGGTAACGTGGCGCAACGAACGAGGAGTGAATCATCGATGAACAAATCTGTACGGTTCCATTTCTGCGACGACCTTTGACCGTCTGCGCGAACTGAATGAAAACGATAGAAATGTGGTAATTAATTTAACCGTAGGATGCGAGATAAGGAAGTTTGTTTTGATTCAAAAGTGCATGAAAGAGAGACTTCGTATTGGTGGCGCCGCGTTGAAGAAATACCCTCGGGCGATACCTTTTTGCGTCACTCCTGGAGAATTTCCTATCTGCTGGCTGCTCGCCATTGCGAATCGCATGCACCGGTATAATATCGAACCGTTAAGAGCTGAGAGCACAGTGGAAGAATCCATGGAATCCAAATAAACGTCTGGAAATGATGTCTTGCGCTTGTTGCCCTGTGCAGCATTAGGGGATTTGCGACATGGGACGCGATTTGACGACGAGGAACTCACTGGCAGGCAAGTGTACAAGTACATTCCTGTGCGTGTAAAATATCTCAAAAAATAAATTACGATGAATAAAGAGACAATTTTCTGTAGAAAGATATCAAAGGACACCAGTTCCCCGCCGTCGAATACGAAGAGCAAAACAGATCTGTGGGGAACCAACAGGTTTGACTTGCTGGACTAGTTAATAAATTATCGTAGTCGGCCGCCATCTTCGTCTTCGAAGTTGCAAATAAGTATTCGGTGTACCGTCCATCAATTGCGAAATGAAGCTTCACGCTGATTGCAATCCGGTGTTACGTGCATAAGAATAAAAAAAAAGTGCCACCTGTTTTCGTACCACTGCGTTTTCGAACAGCTATTCCTGAAACGAATGTAACAATTATTCGACCGACGCTATTCAACTATATAGACCGCTGTCTGTTGCATTGATACTGAAATGAATATACTTTCTGGAGGGAGGTCTGTTTTTGATACAAATTTGCATCATCGACGGAAATGTATCTTGAAAGTTCCGAGGACTCGTATACTGAGAATTCACTTGGAGACTGCAGCGGTTCCGAAAAACCTCATAGACCACCCACGGCCGTCGAGATACGGTCGTAGTTATAGCAACCTTGAGGCCTATGCTTCGGCCACCTTTCCTACCGTCCCTATCAGTTTGCAGGAAACTTCGACCTCGGCAAGTTCTGCCCGCCTCCTCGTATATTCGTCGACAGTACCTGCAATCACATACGTATGCATAAGACTTGATCGGGAATCAATCGTAATCGTTCCAATAACGCGCAAACAATTTCTGCATATAACGCACGCATTATGTATGTGGATGCTTTTTTTTTCTCACGCGGATCGCGCTGCCGCAAATAGCATAAACACGTACATTAGCGATGCAGCTGGGTAAGTGGGTAGGCTCACGTAGTTCGTACGACCTTCATAAAAACTCGTCGATCAGAGATTGCCGGGAATGTTGAGTGAGAACTCGCCGTCTACGGGGTGGCGAATAAAAAAGTAGGCGCCTACCTTGGCAAACGAGACACCGACACTAACTACCACGCAGAGTAAATGACAGCGCAATGATGAAGGTAAAAACGACTGGCCGGGGAAACGGGCCGGGCCGAAACAAATACATCAGCCACGATTGTCGCGATTGAATCTCGCCGTGAAAAGAAAAAAGGGGGTCCCCCGTTTATATCGGGCATACCGCGCCGAGAGGACCGTAGATCACTCTTTTTCCCGGCAATGCGATCGTCCTCTTTCCACCGGTTCAAAAAGGAAGCCAAAAAAGAGAAAGGGGGAAGATTACGTGTCGTTTGTTTTCAAGTCAAGACTCGTATTTGAGTTAATTGAGAATGTCGTTGGAAAGTAAACAGGAATATCGTGCAACCGGGTTGTCGCATTGAAAATTCGCCGATAGCAAGGATCTAGCGATTTCCCGGGTCTCCAAGGTTCGCGCGAGAGAAAGATGGAGAGAAAGGGCAGTCCATAGGTTGTTAAGTCCCCACCAAAGGGGCCCGTGGAAAGATGCTGGCTGCTCTCACGTGGTTAACGCACGTAGATACATATATTATCCTGGCGCGCGCACACCTTGGCCTCCCGTGGTTCGGCGGTTAGTGGTTAGTGGGTGCACAGGTTGCCGATGTGCGCACACACCGTTCGTGTCGTCGAGGTATGCCACCGGTCAATCCGGTGCCACGTATACCGATCACCGTTTTCGTCAGTTGCTTCTCTGCGCTTTGATTTCGTGCAGAGGCACGCGAGATACTCGATATGCTCCTAGCTGCATTGTGGATACCCGCCGGGCGACACCTGGAAAAGACTGTTTTTCTTTACGTTTTACGTGCTTGTTTGTGACCAGAGGTTGGTACCAGTGCAACGTGCGATGACACGCGGGGAAAACCAGGGTCGTTCGTGGTAATGAATATCGTACATCCGTATATTCCTGCTGGCGTGACGTTGATCTAATAACAAGTGAACAAATCATTGACCATGCAACCTGTTCGTTCTCGTAGATGGCAAAGCTCTGATACTTGTAGTTCGTACTTGTTAATGTTCACGGGATTATTCCGTGTGGTACAACGTAAACGGTCCCAGTTGCAGGTAAACGGGAGATTTTACCATTGGTGAACGTTCAAGATCCGGTTGAGCGGCCGTGTTCGCCGTGGCCGTGACGAAGCAACGACATGGACGGTGATCGTTGTCTACTTGGACGGCGATGGAACTACCTCATTTCGTAGCGCATGAGATTCCGCGGGAGAAAGTGAAGCACACGGAAATATAAAATAGTCGGTTTCTCTGGTCCCGAGTTTATATAACCGCGCCAGTCGGACATTGCACATGCGGTCGTTGAAGTCTCCACGCTTCTGCCGGTGGTTGCATTGAAATTTCTCGGTGATATGTCTGTCTGGAAGTGAACGAGTAAATTGATATCAGTGTTACATGGTCGGTTCATTGAATTCCTTCCGCGATGAATGGAAGAGATCGCACGAGAACCTTAACGAAAGTTCTCGATTTCATTCCAATATCTCTTTCACCGCTCCGTGTTTCGATTAAGAACTTGAGCTAATTAAAAGGAGCAACTTTAGCATGGTCGAGGCGCAATAAGGAATAATATATAAAAAAAGGAGATAATTTTATGCAAAGTAATGCAAGGTGTTTGAGTAAAAAAGTGCGACGAGAGGGGAAAGATTCGACGTTAAGAGGCGGCCAGGGACGAGTACAAGAGGAATCATAAGAGAGAGGGCAAGGGGAGGAGGAGGCGGATAAGGAAGAAGAGGTAGAAGAGAAACAAGAAGAGAAAACATTTAAACGAAGAAGGCCTTCGTATTACTTGTACAAGAGGAGGACCTGTGCCGCGAGAGAGGCGGGAACATGCCTAGCGATTTGAATACCAAATCGCTGCTCTTGTGCAATTCCTTTGCCTTTTTTTTTATACCCCCCCAGGCCCCTACGACCTTTCACATCTACCTGCGTGCCTCGCGTATTTTTAGGCATGACACGCTTTCATTGTGCCGTCCGGGCCACTGTCGTAAAGAATCTCTCGAAAAACTGCATATGTTGGCACAATTAATTTCTCCCCATGGCTGCATCGTGCGTCTGCGATTTGGTAACGGGTTTGCTATGGAGAAAAGCAGAATAACAGTTTATACGATTAAAATAAAAAGACGACGTAATCAGAACTGGGGGTCGGGGATGAAATAACCTCCGAAAAATTAATCGAAACTATCAGATACATGGAGAAACGTCCCACAAAGAAAATTCATGTTGCGAGATATATACTTACAGTGTACCGTTTATTATTGCGAGACAGAGTAACTTGATTTAGCCTCTCCTAGGCTTTGTCTGTACTCGAAGAACGAAGACATAGCCTAGAATAGGTTAGGTCAGGGCTCGTTCAACACGAATATCTTCGTACTGCATACTTCGCATGTCGAGGACACGCCCAAGGTCAAGCTCAAGGTCAATAATCTGTGAAAATAATCGGGGGAACATTGCAGGTACATGCAGCGAATACAAAGATCTTTACATTCACAGAATTTATAATGGTCGTTTCGATTCCTGTTTGGTAATTACCTAATTTTTGTAGACTTACTACGGATCATACATTGTTGTTGCGATTATAAAACGCTAATAACTATGTTTTGTTTGTACCTGATTAAATATGCGTTATGTACCTCATAATATCTCACATTTTAATTATCTTCTGTGCACACTGCCGGATGGTCAGAAAGTTAGGATTTGAAATTTGTCGCAAATCCTTCGAGATGTCCTATCGATAACGGGGGAAATATTCTGCTTACCGACATAATAATTCTTCTTTACCTGTTGATAAATATAGCGGCGTTCATGTTGTTTGAATTTCCCACTAGTACGCGAAAGTGGTTAGACAAAAGGAAATTCCTCGGAAATTAAGAATAGCAACCCCTGTTTTACAAGGTAAGTAACTACTGAGCATAATTGTAGGATTCAAGAAATTTGCCTCGTTTCTTTCATTCGTATATTTTTGCTATTTAAACATTTGTTATACCTGCAATAGATTACTATAATTAGAAAATGATTTCCTGACATATTAAATATACGGAAAAGTATATTATACATTGGTATTGTAACGAGGAAATAGAAATTCATTCTCATTATAAGACACAAACAGAAGGTGTAACATATCGACAATAGATTTGAGTCGCTTCAAATAAATTTTTTTACTAACTTAAAGAGTGAGCAAATACAGAAGAGCATTAAGAATTTGCATTACCTTGTCCGACTATTCTCACCGGCTTCCCATCTACATAAATCACGATAGCATTACAGTGGAATAAAAGTACAGCATTGAAAAGTACCTTACTTGGAAAGATTGATCACTTCTATCTTCGAATTATTATTTGCATTGATTCGTAAAAAGTTCAGAGCTATTACTCCACGAGCCTTTTAAACAATTCTATATTTTTTTACCACTCGTTGGAATTATAAAAGAAAATAGCAATACCGGAGCTTGATGCCGCCATGCCGGTTACGAATTGTAGATTCGATATATCGAATTCGATTCAAACGGTTAATCCATTCTACATCGCATTATAATAACAATAATAATATGAAAGTTAATATTACCAATAATTTACTATATAGTACCATGAAATTTGCAAGAAATTGCAGACTCCTTGTTACAAATTATATACAAATTTTTATCATAAAATGAGTACTGTCAAAGTATTGCGAGATTAATATACATATTCGTCTAAAACTATGATTGCGACCGTTTCATCAATGTTTACATATGTATTGCTATGATATAAATTAATCAACTTATTATTTGTATACGTATCTCGTTAGAGTATTGAGTTATTTCATTTCGTTTTAATCCGGTTGTATGAGTCCCCCGAAAAAAGCTATTAAAAAAAGCGCAGCCAATGCTACACTTAAAAAAGCAAGCTTACAGAATCGCGTCCTACGAGTTACGTAAGTCTGTGTGTAATGTTTGAAATAATAATTTTTAAAATAGCAATCCAAATGCCAAGGTCTTTTGATGCATCAACCTTTTTCATTTCTAATGCAACAATTATTGCATTAGGTTTAATTGTTCGGCATCTAGAGAGGGGTTTGATATTAAACTTGTATATGGATAACAATTTTTGCGTGATACAACATATTATGGAAAAGAAAGTTATTTCTTTTATAGAGCGAAGTAGATATTTAAAAAATCGCTTCAGTATTATGTGTTTATCCTACAATTAATATTCTCTACTAGCAATAAGTCAGCTGAATGGTCTACATGATAACACGTAATATTCTCATTACTTTTTTCAAATTAAGGATTAGTAATTATTTTTGCTGTATTAGCATCTTTTTTTTTATTAAGTACTGGTTGCACAGATTGTTGAACGCTTTTTTTCAGTAACAAATGCGGTTAATAGATTTAAAAGTGCCGTACGAGACATATGTATCTTTCTTTTGCAAGCTACAAATGTAAATTATAATTGTTTACTGACAGGACCAAGTGCATAAAATATCACAAAACCATTAAGAAAGTATTTTTGTAAAAAGAGTGCAACCAGAATTGAGTCTCAAAATACTTGATTTCCTTCCATCTTTTCTTCCTTTCTTCTATCATCAGGCAATGCAGTTCTGTCCCAATTAACTACACATTCTAACTTCATATCATAAAAAACAGTTTCTGAGAAAAAAAACACAAAAAAAAAGGTACAAAAATACGGCGATTATCAACTGATCTTCAGTCTAATCTAAAATGAACTACTCAAAACAATGATTTAAAACAGATATTAATATATAAAAAAAATAGCGTGCAATTAAAGAATCAAATACCTTACTAGCTAGTAATAAGGTAAATGGATGAAATGCTTCTTTAATTATTTTGAGTAGTGTAATTTGAATGATCTGAGCAGCTAGACAAAATCAGTCCTCAATCAAAAAAAGGAGGAAACATCCACCTGTACTTGTACATTCATCCCTCAAAATAATAATAACATTTATAGTAAAAATTATAACATTGCACCGAACGTCATTCACGCAGCCTTCACGAGTATTTTTTATGTTGTTAAAACATCATGTGTCGCAATTGTATTATTTGATCCGCTGATAATCAAAACCGCACAGTTATTTGTCGTAGTTGATTAATTAAGAATTAAATTCGCAGGAAAAGAATTCTTCAATTCTTAATAACAATTTAGTCATTTTCCCGTACACTCATACTGTTATCTCACCACCTTGGAATTTCACTGATGATTTCTGATATACATTTCTAAATACGTTTAGTCGATAGTTTAATTGAAGCCTACGAATCTAAAGTGTTCGCTCGTAAGTGATATGTTGAGTAAAATATATTATCTACGGGCGATGATGAATTTAATGCTGTAGCAGCAAGATATAATTATGTGGAACTGCAAGTGCCGGCGATTTTTTCGACAAGCATTTTGTTTCATTTTTTTTTTACAATAAAAAGTCTACTATTACATGGTCCCGAATACAACCCAAGCTTAAACTTAATTAATTTAACTTTAATGCATATTTAACATCGAAAAATCTATGTTCGATATTGAAAAAAATGAGAAGCAAAGAAATCTTTGTGAATTGTAACGCCAGCACAGGCCCGCTCCACTACCAAGTTCATAAATTCAGCTTGCCGAAGTAAGAACGAGCAGCATTCCTTTACATACTAACAATAAGACAATAAGATTATTGTTCTTATAGAATAAAAAATGAAATAGTTACACGAATACTTGTGCGCCCAAATTTAGACTCGTTTTTACTTCATTTCAAACGACAGTAGTAGTACTCGGTTCGTAACATTACAATTATTTTTTTTTTATATTTTTAAATTAGATGCCAACAATTTGATATGAAAAATTCACTAACCATGATGGGACGTAGATTTTTATGTAATTAAGTTTGCCAACAGTAGTCTATTCTTTGGCTCGCTAATAAACTTCCTTAAATATTCAGTAATATATTTTAAGTTTCAATAAGAGTGAAACATTCTATGATCGTGTCGTAAAACTTATTTTACGCCCTTATTGCCTAAAAGTAGTCATCCATTCTCAGGAACCAGTATTATATTCAACTTTGGCATGTCGTCGCGACTTCTATTCCACGATGACAGTAAAATTATAGCAAAATTTCTGTAAATGTAATTAGTGATTTTTTTTTACAATTAAAATGACAGCGTACATACTTGATTTTGTAAAAAGTAACGTCATCTACTTCCTCTCTAAGTGTCAGACAATTTGACGCATTTTTTCAAATTCATCCGCATGTTGTAAGCTAAGCTTAATAAGGATTAAAATTTGACTAGAGGCGAATAATCTCTTGCATTTGTAATAAACGAAGCTAAAGCTTCTGTTCCTCAACCCTAAGTCTCCAATTTCAGGGAATTTAAATTTCGTACGGCAGCATTTGCATGCTTCCCTGTGTGAATAATGCCTCTCAGTTAGCCGAGTCTAACATCTAGAATGAATGCAAGCTGGTAAATCGTTAAAAAGCACAAGTATCGAGTAACACCATTGCTCAATTACTTTACTTTTACTGTAGAAAGAGTTTATCGCTACTCGATTCGTGGTTCGCAATCTATTCCGTTAGAATATATATGTATACATATATATTTAATTTCGCAAATGGCAAAAGCGCATTTAGTAATTATAAATATAAAAATTTTCACGATACTGTCCTTGCAAACATTTTTCAATCGAATTGCTTAAAACGTAGTCATTTTTGGATTATGCATAATCCTCCTAGTCTAATTGTAAACAGAAAAAGCATCTATATACTCTATGAGTAACATTCCATATGTTCGATTTCCAATATTAAAATGCGTTTCCAGTAAGCAAAATGTTTTAGCGTTTGACTTTTTTTTTCCACTACGTGTTAACGTATCAGTATGGATGACATTTTTCCATCCTTATGACATCCATTAAAATTGACACGTTCCATGGCTATTGATTTCTACTAAAATAGCTTTACAAATGTGCATTTTACGACCATCTACCTATTGAGAACGAGCCGCATAAGGCATTAGTTCTGAAGTGAGATGGACCAAAATGTTGGAGTATAAGTCCTACATGAAATTTCAGTAATGTGACTCGAATGTTAAGTCTCTGAACGTTCTTCGTGTTCTTTTTTTTCTTCTTCCGAGGTCTGTCTTTTATAACAATGGCCTTCGTTGACATTTAAAACACGTGTATTAAAATCTTGTAGGAAGTTCATACCTAACGTACGACACGGTCACTCTTTAATTTCTGTGCGCTTTGAATACTCGAATTGTTTACGCAGTCCACGATCTATCATCCCATTTATTCGTTTAGGATATGTCGCTTTGTACGAAGTCTCACTTTCGTAAAATAAAGCATAATTATTATCCGTTCTTAAATTTGTAAATTAATAGACTCGCACTCGTCCAAAAAACACTTCCCTTAATACAGTTTCCGTTCAAACAATTCAGATAAAAACCGATCTCTCGGATTTCAAGACGTATCTTGAGATTTTTCGTATCATGATAATATAGAGTAAAAATGTGAGCGCAGTTCATAAGTGATTCATTAAAATATGAATCAAGAACGTCCTTTTTTTCGACATTTCTGCATTCTTTTCCAACATACTCGTAATTTTCTTATAAGAAAACTGTATGGGTGTGTGGCAATTTGAATGTTGCGACACTAGCCATTAACAATGGCAATGCAGTTAATAGTGCGGGCGCGATTAAGGGAGCGCCAACTAAGGTTTTGTAAGTTGTAGTTCCTATTAAACCACATATCCTTATGGTGGCTGCGATAAAACCAAACCCAGTACACCTGCAAAAATCAATATACCAGAAAAATCTTCTTCAATGGGGCAACAATCAAATAAAACGAAAAGAGCATACCTCAAATGAGTAGGGAAGCTCTCAACTGTAACCAACGTAAGCGACGTCCAAGCAATAGCGAAAACCGCCATAAAACCACCTTCAAAGCCGAGCACCGCTGAACTGTTTGTGTCCACTAAAGTCAAACACAGGGCAGCTATTGATGAGAGAAATAACGAAATACCAATCATTTTTGGCCGCTGAAGTACAGTGAGTGCTAATCCTGCCAGTGCAGCAGCCGGCACAAATGCCAATTGAGCAACTAAGTGACCATGGAGTGCTTCCTCTATATAAATATTGTAATCCAAATCAAGGGTCGGACACGGTCCACTTAAACTTAATTCCGTATTATTTTTCAGTTCACATCTCGTGAATACTTGATTGGATAAATCCGTATCTACAAATCTATAAGAAAAATACGATAGTACATCTTGTTTGTAAGGAAAAATAACTGTTTATATGTATACATACTTGGAGTACACAATAACACTGTCTGTAAAGTGAGTTTTACTAGACTTTATGCTACTAAATTCGACGAATTGAAAGGTACAATTTTCGAAATCTACATGATTGAATACCATCTTGGTAAATCTGAAACGGGAATATCGTATGATATTTGGTTCTGTTTTACATGCAACATACGTATTATATATACTAACTTGCAATTTAAAAAAGTCGAATCTTTGTATTGACGATTTTCCAAAGAACCATTGAACGTATACCCTTGATATTCTTTCCCAAAAATATGTACAGTGTGAGCCTTGTATTCGGTAGCGCGTATAAGTTTAAGATATTCGGGACACCAAACCATAAGGCCATATAATCTTTATTGAAATAAAATCGTCGCATTACGAATTGAAACTTTTTCTAAAATGTTTAATTACAGATACATACCCAAATGATACAGTCGACCAAATAATTATAAGCACTACCGTTACGCGCAAATGCGGCGATACGAATAATTCCAGAAAGGAATTCCAGAACTAGAAATTCCAAGAGAATTAAACGATCATTCCTAAATATGTAAAATAAATAAATGTGCATACAAATATACTTACCATTTCAATAGAATAAATTATGTCAGCCAAAACGCTAGTGTGATTATTAGGTGATGGAGGTGCCAAACCACGAGGCCTTTTATTTGGAAGCTCCAATTCTGAAAGTTGATACTGTGCACCTGTCGCGCCCTTTCGCGCATTATTCTTCTTGTATATTTTCTGTGGAAATTGCGCAATTAATAAATAGATAGATCGTTGTGCAATTAGATCCGAGCATAAATATGAAACAATACCTGATAAACCATCATTGCTTCCACATCTCTGCCCGCTTCTACCAAATACCGCGGACTTTCCGGTAGAAAAATTAATCCAATGGTAGAGCACAGCGCAGGCAAACAGCACAGCAACAGGAAGCGGTGCCAAGCACTGAAGTGTTCTTTATTTTCAAGAACCACCATTTCTCCAGTTGTAGGAACCACTACCCATGCCAGCAGAGCTGCATATACACCTCCCAATGCACCTGCTGCTACCAATAAACCAACCCACCGACCTCTGCTTAATCTTGGACAACATTCTGCGAGATATGGAAATGCTAGTGGTAAAGATCCTCCTACTCTGTGATGAAATAAATTATGCAATTCATCCTATGTCAATATGGATTATTGTTGCCACAAGAAAAAAGGACAAAAATTAATTTCTTACCCAATTGCCGAACAAAATCTAGCAGTCATAAATGTACCGTAAGTTGGCATAAAAGTTGCAACTCCGCTAAATAAAGCATGAACAGACATAGCGGACAACAGAGATCTCCGTCTACCAATTCTATCTCCCAGACCGCCCCAGAATAATCCGCCTAACGCAAGACCCATTAAAGTAATATTGCCTACAAGAAGACAGAAACAGCATGAGGAAATTGTCTGAAATAGTTGTAGAGAAAGAAAAACACAAATGGAGAACTAACTGAGCCATCCTTTTTCATTATCCTCGATGCACAGTTCAACTTCTGCGCTCGGTAAAATATAGGGTACAACAAAAATTTCAACGGTGTCTGCCGCAAGACTCAAGCCTGTACAAATAGCTGCCACCACTTGGAAGTAGCCAACCCCAGCCTGAAACATATTCAATGGTTTAACGATTAATATGCATCGAGTTTACACGTATCGCACATATCTGTAATTATTTCTTATTATTCTACTACTAAGCTATAGAACTGTAATTGTAACCTCGAAATAAATAATAGGAATAAAAATATTTACTGGGAAATCATTGAGATATCCCGGTATTTCGCGCGACTCGTATTTTGTTTTTACGATCGATTCGTCTAAAACCTCGTCCATGCTGAAACGCTAAAAAGCTAAGACACTGGCAGTGAAAGGGCAATTAGACCACTGAAGAAATTAACTTGTCTAAAAAGGACGCCATTTACTATAGGTTATGTTTTTGTTGTTCGATTGGCGAAAGTTGAATATTTTATTTCGATCTGTCGAAAGGTCTACAGTAGCCAATGCAAGTACAGATTTCAAATTTGTTCAATCTCATAGGCTGGCCATCCGTTTGGCGCCTCTCAGAAGGCATTCTGAAAATTATCGATCTATAATCGATTGTTAGATATAAGTTAGAATGTGCTTATCCCAATTTTGCTACACAGGTACGTTACTCCTCAGATTTTGTTGGTTTTAATCGAGTTAGTATTTACTATCCGAACAAAATTAGTAGCTATTATTAGCAAGATAGTCCTAGCTCGAACTTAGTAATAATTTAATACTGCTTTCCTAAAAACAAAGGCAAGATATCTTCAATCGAAAGTAGGATCCTTTGATGGTATATTGGCGTCATAGAAAATAATATTTTTGCTCATCTCATTATTTCAGAAATCTTTCATTATCGAAAGAATTCATTTTTCTATTACAGACAAATCTTTGGCCTCAGATTTGTATTTTTTCACATTATTCAGAAATACGAAGCAGGGGGTGGCTTTGATCAATAATCGATAGTTCAATATACTTCGATAATCGCAGTCAGCTTACGATTCTAATTCAAATGTTAGCTGCGCACGAGTCTCCAGAACGAAACGGGCGTCTTCATGACGCCTCCCGGTATTTTGTGATTTTTTGTCATTTTAGTGCTGGTAGTGTGCATACATTAAATATCTACGGTGAATAAATAACTGGCAGTGCAAGTGTAGTAATAATTCGACATCGCGGTTCCAAAGAAATAAAACATATCTTCAATCTTCAAAGGTAACCACCTTATACCTCATTTTGGCGGGGCAGTAAGTACAGTGATTTTTCAATCAAGTATGTTTTATCAAAATGGGGGCTTTTGTACGGGGATTCAATATAAAAAGCGTCACTGAGCGACGATAGTACATATTCGAACAAATCGAACCATTCGTGTATGGGACCATATAACATTCCGACACCCGAATGTACTTTCGTATTATACGAAATCGTTCATAGTCGTCGAAATTCGTTTTAAATCGGGAACGATGTAGAATAAACATCAGGCAACTAACCTGGTTGATCGCGTCTTCGTGAAATTGCGCTAGAAGTGTCGCGTCCGCGGTTGAGTCGATCAGGTCGTGTTCGGCGGAATCGGCCGACGCCGTGTTCACACCCGCCGTGTTAGCGTTCGCCGGAAGCGTCGTCATCTCCTCGGTGTATAATCCTCCTCTAATGTTCGGCGTACGTTCTCCAGTTCCGGGCATTGTGCCACCTCCGGAAGATACGAGACCACCCCCGCTGCCAACGAGCCACTGACTTTCCTCCTCCGACGAGGGCATTACTGCCACAAACCATCTGCAACAGCGTGGTCAACGTGATTCCTCCTACAAGGGTACACGGCGAATCGTCTACAGGGAGCAGTGGCGTCGTCTAAACGTGAGTCACAAACACGCAGCTCTTTTTTTCTCAACGTTTTTCTACCGCGATTAAGAGCAAAGCTGGGAAAATGTTTGATTACTATTGCGGTAGGAAATCGTTGATACGATGCTTAATATTATCGCCCTAGCTACTAAACCTGTGAAGCATTGACGATGCTACTGATTTGAATGATGGTTTAAATATAATGGAAGTCAATGTTTCACAGCTTCGCGAAAAGCTTTGCGAAAATGCGCGGGCATTGTACGTAATAGTATTTCTGCCGCGGCAACGTATCTCAACGTCATCAGTGGATGCAACGAGCGTCCACTTTTTTTTTTGTGGCCATTTATTATCACGGCTACATGACTTTGAAACGTGTCGTCGGATACACACGCTAATTTATTGATTCGCGTACACTCATACAAGTCGATCATAAACGCCTACGAACGCTCGTGACTAGGGTCTATAGCGTAGCTTTTGTTTAAATATACACAGCCACACGTGTCCGTGTGGCGTCACATCGACGTATGTACTAGTATTGTTAAGCATAACAGCGTCTATGTTCCGTGAACCCTTTGTGCATCTACCTGGAGAATTTTCTTTCCCGTCTCGTTCTCTCTCTCCGTCCTCTCTTCCTATTTCTGCTATGTCGCTGCAAACATTATACATGTATATTTTCCCTCCCACGCGTCCTCTTTTCGTCCTCCTTTCGTCCTCTTAGTTTCATTCACGCTCGCCAAAGGGGACAGATTGATTGGCCAGAGACGAAAAAATGCTCAGGGAATTACTGAACAGTTTGCACGCGCAAGGGCTTCGAATATATCGTCAGGCTTTAGCATATTTATTTTTAGTGGTTCTGGGAATCGAGACATCTAAAACATTCACGACGAATATAGTTCTGATTATGTATAAATTTCATCGCAGAAACTTGCACATGCATCCGCTTCTAATTCTTTTGTGATCACGTTGGTCTGCGTTGGCGAACGAACAAGTGAATCACAAAACAGTTAAACCGTAATAAATAAAGCCACGCCAGATCGCAAAATTGCAGTCGATAATATTTATTCGTACCATGCACTCGATTAACACCATCCACAAGATAACAGTACCTTTCGGTATTTATTAAACACCTCGCAAGGTATAATTATCGTCAGGAATATTCTTCCTCGAGCCGCGTACGATAAAGTGGTCGATGCAGTAGGAAGTTAGCCACGCAAAAGATTGCGAGATGTTTAAAGAAAGATAAATATTTGAGAACACTTTTATGATAAAGCGACACGGGCATATGTTCGATTGCACAAATGAGCCGAAAAATTGTCTTCTTAGATCGCGTTAAAAGTGAATGCACAGTATAGTCTCCTTACCAGTGTATTGCCAGAACGAAAAACCATAAAACCTCACGTCCCCCTTTGTCTCTCTTTTCCTTTTTATCGACGAATTAGCCCTCCTGCCGTTTTCAATGCACCTTGCAAAATCTACTTGCCGCCGGATTGACTACCGACGTTCAAGTCTGTTCGCACTCGAATTCTTCGCTGGTTCGGTCACAATTAAACGAATGCGTCGCGTTGCGCGATAGACAAAGGGCAAAAGCTGCACGTGGCTGCGACCCGACGTATCACAAAGAACACTCGTTGAATTTCCACTGCACATATAACGCATGACAACAAATTTCAAGCGAATCGAGCGTCGACTTCGCCGTGAGGACTGTACACGGCCTCTGACTCGCGCAAGCACCCTGGCCACTTGCTTGATAACAATCGTATAGGAACGCCGGCGTCGATGCGCGAGGACGATCGCCTCAATACGTATAAAGTAATGCGCGCATGATAACTGAATTGAAGTGGTGATTATCGCTAATTAGGAGATACGTACGGGATCCTTGGCGTAACGCACTGTTATGCGTGCTTAGAATTCAATAGGACACGATTCGGTGTCTCGGTATTAAAATAACCCACCTATAGAGTGCAACACTCTTACGTACCTGGTTAATAAGAAGTTTTCGCGAAACGTAACACCTTCCGAATGATACAACCCGTTTTTCCACTACACGCCTAGGCGCGCCGTTAGCGATGATTAATCCACTCGATCCGAGGCATCGGTTAATCGTCAACTTTGTTAAACGCGTAGTTACTGCACAGATGATATATTAGCGTAGTAGGCTCGATGGAACGCCTCTTCTATTGGCATTATCATATTAGTTGCACCGCGGCTTCTGTAGAAACTGTGGTAACAGCTGTTAATGATGCTGATGTACGCTGATCACAGTCCTTCGACGTTCTATCGGAAGTAAATCACTCGCACAAGAAAATCTCGACCGATCTTAACTGGATTATGGTCTCATGATATTCCTTTAACGTACATACATAATATCCACTCGTCCAATGATAGTCGCTCCGTTTCGTCCCGGCTCCATTCGAGATTAAATCGATAGAAACGGGTACACTATACTATTCCTTTCGTTTGCGATGAAATTAGCAAAAGTGCACATCTTTGCGTCGATTTCTTTAATAAAATAGTCACGTTACTCCGGTATTTTGCTCGCGGCATGCCATAGAAATCAATGAGGGGACGTCGAGCAGCGGTTACGAGCACCCTCGAATCTTTTCACCGGCACGCTACTTTATTTCAGAACTTCTTTATATTTCCCCGTTTTTCACATTCGTGGTTTTATATCCGGTTGACGCGACCCTGCGATGTTTGTGGATCGATCCGAGGAGTTCTATGAATGCCCGTGGAAAACGAGCAGCTCGGCAACATTTTCATAGTATGAGGCAAACAACACTGCGCGTGTATCGATTGAAGGAACAACTACGAGCCGTTAGTATCACCTTCGCCCTATATAGCAAGCTCTCCTCTATATCTCCCCTCAACCCGTTCTACGTCAAACCGACGAGTGTTTGTGGAACGGCTCATAGACGAGATCTTCCAAATCTGGACCCTTTGCGAGCAGGGGTTGTCGACCCAACTCTATCACTTTAAGATGCATTTCTGTATTGCATTTTGTGCTGATGTGATTGTTAATGCACTTGAAAAAAAAAACATTTTCTATGCCTATCGTTATCCGAGGGGTTTAAAATTCATTGGAAAGATGAATTGGGATACAAGGATTTCTTTAATATAATACCATTTGTAAAGTCATAGTTTATATTTAAAAGATTGCAAGTTATTAAATAGAAATACAGTACTATGTACGTTGGAAAAAAATATATGATTTGTTAGTCGTCAGAATTTTCATCCTCATCGACGACTCTTGCTTCTTTCTCTTCCATTTTTGCCCGCGCGATTAATTCCTTGGCTGGATTGAACATGCCGTTTGTTTGCACGTTGCAAATGTAACACCTCGTGCTCTTCTTGTATTGCTCCAAAGCGCATTTCTCGCAGAAATAATGTTTGCATCTGAAAAGAATTATTCATTGTACACGTCGAACGCTCTATTCATTATATCTAGCTGATAGTAGTACAATGTTATAGTAATATATACTTTGTAACCACGGGATCAGTGAAGCTATTTCGACAAATAAAACATTTAAACGGGAGGGCTTCATCGTCGCTGTCGATCTCATATTTCTTATCATCTTCGTCCCCACTATTATTATATTCTCCTGATGCAGCTTCTCTTTCTAGCTGCCAACCCAATTTATAGTCTGAACGATCGTGAAGAAACTTACAGCTATCTGAAAATTAAGCCATAGTTGTGTTCCTAAACAAATGATTGATATTTCATTAATTAGAGGATGTTAAATCTGTTTTTTACCTCCAAAACCACAGAAACCAGTTTCCTTATAATCTTTACATATATCTGGTTGATAATCCCATCTAACTGTTGCCCTAAGATTAGATGGTGCTCTGATCGGCCCCTTTCTCACCATGCCACTCGAAGCATTTCCGGCGGCCGTATCTTTTTTCTTATAATATTGAGCATAATTGTTCAATCCTCTATAAATTTTATCGTCTTCCTTCCCTTCGAGTTCCTGCAGGATAATCATATTTTAGAACAATGATCATCTATTTCTATACAATTATCTGAGTTAATTATTCTGTACTTACCTCATTTATTTTTTGAGCCTTCTCGAACAAAGCTTGGGCATCCTTGTCCTTTTCCGTCTCTGTTTCTAAAATTGCTGTTGCACCTTGATCGCTGGGTCCTGCTAAGATAGCAGTCCTGGTACTCTTATAGGAAACACTAATGCTTTCATCCTCGCTGCTGCCGTTGTTTGTTTCTTTTTCTTGGCTTTTTAATCTCCTTGCATTGGTCTGTGAAAGAAAATTGTATCCATAACAAGTTTCCAGTTTTATTAGTAATTGAATTTATTGATACTGATTAATGTCACGTACGTGCAAGAGATTGTTTTGTTTTTTCCAACACTTACACTTTGTTTCAATGGATTGTGGTCCCTTTGTTTCTTCTCCTTCTTAATCACTGTAGTCTCGTCCTCGCTGCTCTCTGTTTAAAAAATAACTTTACGAAATATGTTATTATTTACATAGATTGTACGTAACCTATAAAGAACGCTAATCGAGTTTATATAATGAAATTACAGCCTGCTGGTATCAGAGAAAAATTGTTCGCGCTTCATCGAACGTACGTACCGTCTTCGTCGTTCTCTGTTTTACGTTTCCTAGACCCAGCACTTCGAATTTTTCTCCTTTTGAATAAAAAGGTGCAGTTTTTCTTCTCTGTTTTCGCTTCTGCGTCTTCCATATTTGTTTTGTAAACAATCTGGGTTTCAGTACTTTTGTAAGTGGGAGATTTAATAATTCTCCACTATTTTATAATCCGTGGAAGTGTATATTTTGTTTCTCGAACAGGCCGGTTAGTATTAAATCTACCGAAGTAAATTAAATCTTGGAGGAAATATGTTCTAACGATATTGCACGCATCTCTTTACGCAATTAATAGGTTATATATTTGACCGATTCAGGGAAGCTAAATGATCGTCAAATTGTAACTCAACAGAGTAATAAGCGAAACTGTAACATAAACGCCAGGTATAACTAATAACAAGTTTGTTTGTTAAGTAACGAAATATAAGCTTGTTATTTCTGCATATTTTAACTCGGGCAAAGTCGAATTTTACGAAGGAATTAACGTAATATTTTTGGCGCGTATCAACGCAGTCAATAATCCAATATGAATAAGAAAAAAAGTATGGCAATTGATTTCCAAGACAATATGATATTGTTGACAAGGAAATATTTAAAACGTAAGATTATGTGCCCCGAGACAAAATTCAGGCATCATGTTAAAGAACGAATGCACATACTAGAATTGTTGAAAAGAACTGTGGACTTGGGTGAAAGTAATTCTGTTTTGTTGATGGGGCCCAGGGGCAGTGGAAAAACAACGGTACATTTCATTTAGAAAATTCAATTAAATTCTATACTTATTTTACGGTTCGCTCATCTGTAAACGTTTACTTTTCCAGTTGATAAATAGTGTCTTAAAAGAATTATCGTCCGTGAAAAGTTTCAAAGAGAATGCATTGATAGTGAATCTTCATGGTCTTGTTCACACCGATGATCGATTGGCCTTAAAAGATGCCACCCGTCAAATGCAATTAGAAAATGTGGTCGGCGATAAAGTTTTTGGCACGTTCGCCGAAAATTTATCATTCTTGCTCGATTGCTTGAAATCAGGGGATAAGAAACGTTCAAAACCAGTTATATTTGTATTAGACGAATTTGATCTGTTTTGCGAACACCAGAATCAAACATTGTTGTACAATCTGTTTGATATTGCTCAATCTGCACAAGTAAGCATAGATTAAGTATTCTTTTTAATCATTTTAGATTGAATCTGTTCAATTCTATATTCATTCTCGTAGGCGCCAATATGCGTGATAGGAATGACCTGTAGAGTGGATGTTATAGAACTCTTGGAAAAGAGAGTTAAATCAAGATTTTCTCATAGACAAATATTTCTATTTCCTGGTGATACATCATCTTCGGAGAAACCAATATCTGGTTTCGATGACCGTTTAGAATTGTTCGAGCATCTTCTAAGTCTTCCCGATGATGAAAATGTAAATAGGATAGAACAGCAATACGACGATTGCACAATAGACCCACAGTTTGGATCTGTGTGGAATGAGTATATAAAAAGTTTAGTTGGTAATGCAACCATGGTGAACTTATTAAAGGGAATGTATCAAATTGATATAAGCGAAAGAAGCTTTAGAAATTTTTTGGCCGTGGCTGTCTCTACATTGTCGGAGAAGCATCAGAGATTAGAAATAAATGATTTTGTAGAAGCAAGTAAAATGTTTTCTCAGGATGATAAGGTCCTAATGCTCGAAGGATTGTCCGTGTTGGAAATATGTTTAGTAAGTGCTCTTGTTGCTTCTTCTTCCAACATAGAATGTGTATCTGATAAATATGCCATTATTTTAGATAATTGCAATGAAACACGAGACAGACATTTATGACGGAGAGCCATTTAATTTTGAGGCCATTTATAATCGATATCTTAAATTTGCCAATCACAATTCTTCTATACAAACTGTTCAAAAGCCAGTGATTGTGAAGGCATTTGAACATATTAAGGTAAGGGCTGTGAATTGAAGGTTTAACAATAATTTATTCACAATAATTTCGATGGTAAAAACATGTATCTAATTTTCACAGAATTTGGAATTCTTATTGCCAGTGGGTGGTATGAATTCTAAGGTTGAGAAAGAGTATCAATATTATAAATTCTCTCTTACATCGCAGCAAGTCATGGAAGCTGTAAAAAATTACCCTGGATTGCCAACAGAAGTTTCTCAATGGGCAATAAGTAGCATATAATAATAATAATAATAATAATGATTCGTCTATAAAATTACAGGTGATGAAAAACTGTGCATTATTCACCTGCAGCTTTAGTCAACTTATAAGTACTTTATGATCAAGTTAGAGGGTCATATTTTTCAAAACACACTTTGCTAAAATTATTTATTGATCGATCAGAATATCATTTTCTACGCCATATTTCGTACAAGTGTTTTAAGTGTGTGTTTACTTTCAAAGTGTATGATTTAATATTAAAAAAAAAAGTATTACGTATTTTCCGAAAGGTTTCGGTATTTAATTAAGATACATGTTATCGGTAGAAAAAGGTTCGTAGTTTGCATTTACAATAGGAAGTTGCTATAAGCGTGTAAATAGATTTAATATTTAATAATATTGAACAAGATGAAGGAAACAAGGAATTGTTATTTCCTAATTGTGGAAAAGAATAGGGTCTTCAGATATCAATTCCTGCCTATCATAGCATAATAGAACGTCCGATATTACGTCCTTAATTAATAAAAGCGATAAATAATTTTTCATAATCATATATTATCAGAAATTTTAACTATAATAGAAATTTCTTATACGTGCCATGCTATTAATTGAGATATTACATTATATATGCATTTACTGTATCTGTGATCTTTCAACAGGATTGTACTCTATACACTAGCATCTGCAATTTTCATTCATATAGCTGTGTAAGATTTTAATTATTTATCAGAGTGTATGCGTGTGTATTGTGTGGTATCATAGTAGCATGTGAAAACGTTAGAACATTTATGGGAATCCATTTACATGTTTCTAACAAAAGTATGATCGATTGTTGAGAAGCATTTAGAGGTATATACTAATCTATCCAAGCGAAATTCGGCTTAGTTTTGCCTGTTAGGACAGCATCCGTAATTATATTTGTGTGTGAAGTATTCGAAAACTTTTCCCTAAGGGGAAATTTTTTTCCTAGTTTGAAACGATTTTTACGATTGTACTTTTCGATATATGAATCGTGACCTGTAGGCAAATTGATTTATACAATTAACTGATCGTGAGCAATTATTTTTCAAACGAGGGCATCTTACCAGGATTTATTCCCACAGGATGCACGTTTCCTAATTCGTGTTCTTGAGACATTGGACGAAAAGCGGACATGGCTCTACTAACTCCAATCTATAGATATACGTAATCGATTTTCTAATGTATACAGCTTTTTAATTATTATTGTGTAACAGCTGAAATAAAAACCTGTATATGTCGTATACGATGTTCGACTAGATCCGCTCCGAGCAACTCGTCGTGAATACTCATCCTAATTGGTATAATTTTATTTATCAGCTAAAGAGTTGAAGAATCAAATTGAATATTATATAAAAAGAATCTATCTGAAATTAAATATTATATAAACAATTTATATAATGTTTAATGTACCCATAGCAAAATCATGGATATTGAGAAACTCCAAAAGGCTAGGCATATAACAGATAAACACTGTACTCCAAGTAAATACCATCCTCCTCCTTAAAAATTAATATCGTTTCATCTTAACTAATTACTTAATAACATTTAATGAGGGAATATATTAGGCCAAACCCTTTAGCAATCCTTTTCTTCCATTAGTAGTATCAAGGGGATACGGATTGTCTGCAAGTAAACCTATTGCAACAATTCCCCATATTCCACTTGCACCTGCATCATGGAAAGAAATGATTAGTATAGGAAACAAATTAATAAAACGAAGTAGCAAGACTGAAACCATGCGTTGCACTTGCTCCGACGGGATCATCAATGTGCATTTTGTCCAAGAGGGGCATTACAAAACACGTGATGAAAGCCCCAATCATCCCAACAATTATAGCTTCCCAGGCTCTGAAAAGAAAGCAACCACCTAACAGACACTGTAAAGTAATTGCTGTTGTAATAGCAATCACCTGTTACTGCAACCAGTGCGCCAAGAATACCATTTATTTGACTCAAAATATCAATTCCATTTGGATTGCTTAAGCTAAAAGCTAATCCAATTAATCCACCTCCCATGCTTGCTAGCATCGTGGAAACTGCTGCTCTGGCAGCATATTGCCATCTTTTCCCACTAACACCATAAGTACTGCCACTGTTAAAAGCTAGCCAACCCCACCTTTAATCATTTATAATAGATTAATATGTTTGATTGTTATTTGAGTTTTTGTTTTTCAATAGTTACATTCTAATCATTTGTTTTACCAGAGAACAAATAAACCCATAATAGCGTTCACTGGACATCCAAGAGGTAATGGTTCAGTACCATTATCATACCTGCCCAATCTTGGTCCCAACATTATAGCACATGCGAGAGCTATTAGAAATTAAATTTTTGCATTATCTATTTACGAATTATCGGGCGTAAAAAGTTGGTAATATATTACCAGAACTCCCACCAACAAGGTGTACTACCCCTGAACCAGCAATATCAACAGCACCCATATTTTTTAAGAATCCTTGGTCCCCCCATATCCATCCAGCTGGTATGCAATACACGATTGTATTGAGAAATGAAAATAAACAGTACGCCTTGAAATTGCATCTGCAATTTTACAGTGCTAAAATAAAGTTGATCAAACATATTTTCATTTCTTCAAAATATTACCGCTCAGCCATGGCACCGCTAACAATCGTTGTCGAAGTAGTTGCGAAACTCAATTGAAATAAAAATGCAGCACACTTTGGGCCCATCAATTTATCATCTAGCGATGGGTCTATTAAGAATTCACCAACACCAATAAAGGGATTATTGAATTCATTCGATCCAAAGCTCATTGCGAAACCAAATGCCCAATAAGTTAATCCTCCAAGTACTATGTCCACGACATTCTTCATCATGATATTCACTTCGTTTTTTAAAGAGACACAGCCAGATTCTAACATACCAAAACCTAGATAAATGAATCAATAGAATTTTTTCTGCTTTGGTATCGTTTTATTGAGATCTTACCTGTTTGCATAGTAAATATTATGAAGGAATTCGATACAATCCAGTTACAGTCTTCTTGATTAAGATTATAAGCAGAAGCAAGATATGCTTCAGCAGTTGAAGTATTAGTAATGTTAGTTTCATTAATTCCTATCTCCATTTTATTTACGAACTCGTTCTACGAGAGGAATGGAGTTAACTAAAAGATATTTCCTTCTCGTTGTTTAAGAAGACGCAAGTCTCGTGAAAAACATATTAAAAATGAAGGAATTGCAAGGAAAACATATTAAAGATGAACGAGTTGCGGTTTCGATCGCATTCCTTTGACGTCTTGAATAGTATCATGGGGAAGGGCAGATTTTGGGTACACGGAAATAATTACGACTACAGAATTTGATTTTATATTTTTTTATTGGCCCACATCCAGCCGTTACAAAAAATTTTTTCCTCGCCACATGTTCAGCAATTTGTTTCCACTCCTTTATGATTAAATGGTGTTAAATCATGTGTGAACAGAATAATACTAGTCTAATTAACACAAAATTATATCACAAAGTATCTACATACTATCGTGAATTTATCGTAAGACGAAGTTTAATTATTATTTTGTAAATAATTATTAATACGTGTAAATATATTTTCCGATAACACTTCTCAATTGTGAAGAAAATAATTTTTTTTTTTCTTTTTAATGCACTTTCTCAATTTCATTGTATCAGGCTAGATATGACTGAATGTCACGTAATACAGCTCTGATTAGTCATTTTCGCATCCCTTTTCCCCTTTATTTATTTCGGTCAACAGTGTGTGACGGAATCAAAAAAAATATACGACGTTCGTATAGCTGGCGAACGAACGTGTCCAATTTATCTCAAGGAAGCAAAATTAATTTACTGTGCAGTGCTAGGATTCAAAGTTTCACTTAAAAGGTTGAAAGATACAATTTTTGTGAACACTTCCAAAAGCTTCTATAGGGACTACCTCGTAGATGGAAAATTTTTATCTGTCTGTTTTTTTTTTTTAAATGTTGTTCTTGTCCTTAGTAATTTAGCGTCCATACACATTCTCATCGCTATAGGCTACATAGAGGAAGAAATCTTCTTCGTGGTGTTCCTTTACAAAAACAAAGACAATGATAAACATAAATGAATAATTTCATGAATTCGTACAGCTTAAAAATATTTAGAATGATATAGTTACTGCATAAAGAGAGCCCATGGTAGCGCTTGTCGGAGGAATAATGTTGTTCACGAAAAAGAAGAGTGCATCTTCAGGACGAAGATGAATTCGTTTACGGATTAAAAAGTAAAATTGTCCCACAGTCAGCTCAGATGGTACAAGATACTTTTGTTTGTCCAAGTTACTAATTTTAGCCTTTGGGGCCTTTTCAACAATCACCTGGGAAACAGAAGTTTTTCCATCCAATTAATTCATTAACATAACGATATATTAAGTTCACAATTTCACTGCGACATATTCAGTTATTTTATTTCATTTCACTGGTCATTGGGTAAAATCTTGGATCACTGACAAGATAAAAAACAACTTGAAATTGGTGTTTAATGTTATAGAGATTTGACATTCGTCCAAGTTTTTGCGTGTCCAAGCATGCGATCGATTTTCCGCGATAAAAGAAAATTCTCGTGTGAAACGAAATTTCGATTGCATGCGACTGAAAAAAAGGACTAGATATTCTTTCTTCTTTCCTTTTAAGAATCGGAAACTATAGCCCTGGGCGCAGCAAAATCAATAATAGACTTGTGCAATGGGAAAAAGGCAAACGCATGAAAATATCTGATAGCAGTGATCAAAGTGATCGTTAGATACGATAGAAAAATAGCGTACAACATCTCGAAATATGAGCAGATATGACGTAAAAAAATCGACCTTGGCTCATTCCAGAGCGAAAAATACTCCCGAATTACAATTCAGATTGGTTAACGACGAATTGAAACGTGTCTCATTATTCTATTTAACAATTCTAGTAGGAACGAATCGCCCCTCTAGCCTGCATCGTACTCCAGAGTATAGAGAGAAGTAATAAGTTCTTCATTGAACAATTAGCAGAATGACTATTTTTTTGACGAGATACTCACGGGAACCCTGTCGGGATATTTTCGTCGTATCTTTTCACCCTCGACCTTCCTCTTTTCAAAGGAGTATTTCTCCTTGTATTGAAACTTCATTGTTCTCGCGCAATTGCACGAGTCGTGCAATTAATAGGATCGCCTTCCTTTCCTGATCCAAATGCCCCTTTTTCCTTATCGATTCACGCGGATTTTGCTGTTTCTGAACTGGAAAGACGACGGATACGCTACTCTTCGCTACTTCTGTCACAACAATCACCGTGCGTCAGTCGTCTGCGCACTGCGATCATTTTCTTTCTGCGCCAACGAGAAATAGTCCCTCGTTGTTCATTAGAATATACGATAAAAAAATGCATGCAAACACGAAATTATATCTGGAAAGAATTTGTTTAAATGACTTGAGTTTCTTTTGACGTGTTATCTTAATATCCTTTGAATGGGAGAAGATTTCTTCACTGATAGATTCGATTGATAAGGCAGGTCCGTATCTATGAATTTCTCGTTCTGTAGGATATATTGCTTAACATTACTTTATAGGCCACTAGTAAAAATGATTCATATTAAATTGATAGAAATTTTCGCAAAACTTTGTAATATATTTGTATAAAAGTTATCATTTCAAAATGTGCATACAATTTCATTATACATGCCATTATGTATTTTCACTTGCTTTTTATTTACTCGGGTCTTTGAATTTTTCTTAATTATGCTTACTCGCATATTTTATTTTGACGAATTCGAGGACAAGTTACATCGATAAAGATTAATCGAGGAGAAATAATTGAAGTCCTTGGAGAACACAGGTCCGTAGTTTCGTCGGGGTTCCCAAGAACCTTTAAATAGGTACAATGTTGTTGATGATAAAGAATGACTTATGTTCTTTTATACTACGCGTTAAGCGATGCGTGTTTTTGTATTTGTGCAGAAGCTATAATGAATGTGTGATGATAAATTCGACTTCCTTTTGCTTCTTAAGTATAGACAATGTGATTCATTCAATAATACAAGTACAAAGGTTTAGTCGCTATTGCCCCGATAATTTCGTATCTTCCATCGATAGTTTTATGGGTTTAATTTTACGCGCGCGTAAGCATAAGTAAATGTTAAACCATTCTTGGGTTAATGGAAATAAATTACAATTTATTTTTTCCCGTTATTTATTAATAGAAATATGTACAGATAAATCTGTAATTGAATGTAGCATTAAAACAAATTTAATCCGCATCCTCTTCGTCGTCATCTTCCTGGCTGTTAATCTGGAAGTACCTTAATTCGTAGGTTTCTTTGTCCTTGGACACTACACGTAACCAATCACGCAACTTATTCTTCTTTAAATATTTCTTTGTCAAATATTTAAGATACCTATACGGACATGGCATTAAATTAGTGCAAATATCAGTTGTCTTGTAAAAAATACTGTTAAACCCAAAACCATAAATGTTATTCTAGGGGCGTTAGTCAACTTAATTATTAAGCAATATTCCTAAGTTCTGGACAATACCCACCGCTTAGAGAAGTCAATATCGCTATTGACCGAAAGCTTCATTTTATCCCTTTCTAAGGAAACACTGTTTCCGAAATTGTTCGTTTTTCCTGCAACCTTGATTCTTTCATGTAGGTATTTTTCCTGCAAAGGGACACAGTATTAATTACTACGAATCCGTATGGAGTTGCTACACACGTGAGGTTAAGACTGCAGTAGGCTAGCTAACAATGCGCTTTAATAAAGTGTGAAATTCTATACACATAATCGTAAAGGTGAATTAAAAACGATAGGAAAAGATATAGATATTAATGTAAACTTACGAAATTGGCTACATCCATAATATTGTCTTCTGCAGGATGTGTACAGTCAATAGTGAACTTAAGGGACACCTTTTTCTTTTGGCCCTTACCCCGAAGGGCCTGTTTATTGGACGCCGGTCCACTGGACTTCTTTGCAATGGTCTGAAAAATGTAGATTTCTTCATTGAAACATTTACTTTAATTCAGAAACAGCCTCATTTGGAAGCACACGTGATAACCATTGGATGCCTTCTACATTGGAATTTCGCATCCAACAATATCGTAGTAATCTTTTTGAAAATGCAAATATAATCATATTGGAATTAAAGTTCGGTGAATAGTGTTTTATATTTCCTATGAAGTTCTTCGAAATATTTATGTATCCTCGAATTATTATTATTTTTCCAACGAACAGAAAACTCACCGGAACCATGTTTACAAATGGTCGAGAAATGAAAGAGTCTACCGCCACGCGGCACCACGATCGTTTCATTGGTATCAGGGCCGTAGTGGTTACTAATCGACCCTTAGGATTTACAAATATTTTTTTCTTCACCCCATGATTCAAAAAAATTGTTGTATTCAGTTGTTCTCCTCGGTGATAAATTATTCAACAATTTTACTATGAATAAAACGCGTAAATTGTATTTACGCGTGTTTAATGCACGTGTAAAATATAATTCAATTGGACAGTAGGGGCTACAAAAAATTTGGGTTTTTTTTTGTTCATAATTATATTTATTTAAGGCTAATATACAGTAACATCTAAGATTAGATGAACATAGATCTCGATTGGTAAATCGAATGACGTTCAACTCAATCAATTGTCGCGATTATTAATCGTATAATATATGTTAACTGCCTATGCGGTGAAGCCACTCTTATGTATAATTATTCTCGTCGTACTTACAAACGTCTTAAATAATCATTTCTCTATTATTCGATTCATGGACATAATAATAAGCATCTCGGAGAAAAAGGGAGGGAGGGTGGAATGAGGAGGTGGTGAGTTAATTGTATTTTTGAGCAAGGGATGTATGCCTCGAGAGATCGATTTTATAATAATTCACGGTGAAGTGTATTACCATAGTTAAACTTTTAAATCTTGTCCACACATCAATACGTAGCAAAATGAATCTTACTTCCATCGATTTCTTTTCGACGAGCTTGGATTGCAATCCTCACTAGTTTCATTCTTTTTGCTCTTGGAAGATTCTATTTCGAGATTCCACGATCATTCAGTTTGATTACAATGGCAACAACTAGTCTACTTAATCTTCTACTTCTCATATTGGAGAACACTGATATTATGTTTGTTTTTCGTCGAATATCTAATAAATAGCACACAATGCACGTCCATAGATATACAAGAGCAATTTCACAATTATTTTCTTGATAAATGATGGACGAGTTGGACGAAATATTTATTGATTAGGCCAATAAAGTGAAGATCAAGATATTTTTTAGCTACTAGAGAAACAGAAATACATGCCACCATGTTTATCTTTAATTATCCAAACATTTTTGATATTCCTTTGATGTTTCATAAGGAAAATAAAAAATCCGTTTTCCATGCAGTATCGATAATTAAAGATACAGGTATACAGATAAGTTATCGGTAAATACACTAAGCATTTTCTTAGGTGCGGTTACGCGCATTAAAGTAATAGAAAACCTTTATCAAATTGCTATCCACAAATGCTTCCTCCTTCGACCGTAGTTTATTGTTTCTGAGGGAATGTACAAAGAGCTTAAAGAGTTGGTACTTTGTTCGATTATTCTTAAAATGCTGCAACATCTTTGCTGTGGTACATCGTATTAATGTAGAATAAAATACGAAAGGGGAGCATTCATCGGGCAAACTTTTAGTGGATCCTCCCTATTCATTGTGTGTCTAAAGTGATACTCCCCTTTAAAATACAACAGATTGAAAGAAGATAAAAGACATATTTCATACGGAATCGTGCGAATTGATACTAGACCTAACTTACAGAGTTTAGCCCATAAAAATAGGATTGCCATGAAAAGATCTTCTAAAGGAATTTGATTTAAGACAAAAATTGCTATTCTCTTTCGCGTGAATCGCTAAGTGAAGAATAATAAAGTTTAAAGCTAACAATCTCTCTCTCTCTCTCTCCCTCTCTTTCTCTCTAATCTTTCTCTCTCTCTGATTCTCTCTGTCTTTTTCGTTTTTTCTTTTTTTTTCTCCCTATCGTTTTCTTTTTTTTATTTGTTCGTCGCAATACCTACTACGTATTTATAAGACATATTATTTATTTATATATATATTGTATTTTTTTTATGTATATATGTATAGTTCAATCTTACATCGACAATTCGTAATAATTTATTTACATGTACACGTGTATATACGTAGATACACATGGTTTTTCTTCGTAAACTCACGAACAATGTCCATCTTATAGTTCTTCGTTTCCCTCGTACTAGCTCTTGGACTTAGAATCACCTACCAGGAATACGTGAATCGAGAATTGCCAATTACCCGAGATCGACGACGATATACGTAGACAAAAATCTATTCCTAGATAGATCAGTTACCATTTCACGAAATAAACGTTCTGGAGGCTCGATCAACTTTTCCCTATCGGATCACTAAGATGCTCTCACCACCGAGCGGAAATGTATATCGGATAGACTTGTTTCTAGAAGCTATCACGGAACTCGCGATTGTAGCGTACATTTTAACACATTAACACATTAACTGCTCAGAGGAACTAGTGTGCGCCAAGTGTTTCCATTTCTATGCGTTAGGCTTGTAGATTTCTGCACTGCGACACCGTGTCATGGTAAAGGAAAGACAGCGCTTGCCCGATCGAAACAGAAAACACCATAGCGAATCGATTATTATATTTGGTATCTCTGTGAATTGCATCGCGGCAGTTAACGCGTTAGCTGTTCGTTCCTCGGTCAAACGTTTATTTCCTCGGTTATAATAAATACGATTCCCCCTTCTTTCTCTGTTTGCTGGTTCGAAATTGAACCTGTACTGATTGTGGGTCTCATCATTCGTATAATATATCAACGATTCAACGTGGTCACGCGTTTAACAACCGGCATAGATCGGAGTTCCCCTGTTCACCTCTCTCTTTCACAGACGTGTCTAGTTTTTACGATAACAGATTTCGCATTTGTTTGCTTAATATTAACTTGGAAAATTCTTATTGCGGTACGGTACGGAGTAGTATTCTTTACATGACGCTGTGAATGCCATTCAGATTGCCAACTAACGCTGCTCCAGGGGTCTGCGGTCCGCTTGCACCACCTGCACCTCCTGCAGCGGCCGGAGCAGCACCTGGAACAGCTGCGCCAGGTACTTGTGCCGGTGGCATTCCTGGTGGTGGGTATGCATAGGCTGGCGGGGGTGGCGGTGCCGATTCAGGCATGAATTTCGCTGGAAAATAGAATCGCACAAAATTAGCATCGAAGAGAATCTTGTTAATTACAAATGAAGAGAAAACTGGAGAGATCTGGATGGATTTTATTCCTCGAGAGTATCGCCCTTCGATGTGTTCCCATTTTTCTTTATTCCAATGTATTTGGCAAATATGTGTGACAAATGCAAGTAGGAACATTGGCGTGACACACTCGTAGGGGGAAAAGTATTTTGTTGGAAAGTTATGTATCTGTCTGTTTGTTGGTAAATCGAGAAATGTTATCAATTATAGACGGGAATTGAAGCATTCTTGAATCGATGAATTGAGTGTTTGTCCTTAGAATATGGGTACACCTTTACAACTGAAACACATCGAGTCGTTGGACAATGATTCATTTCTATAGGGGAAGGACGGAAGAAAAAATGAAGAAAGAAGGAACATTCAGTATTCTTACCTCCTATTCGAATGGAATAAAAATTAGATTATAAAGGGGTCCTCTTCTTCATAGATGTGAGGAATTATTTTTCATTAATTAATACTTTCTGGCCACGACCGTGATTTTTCTTATTAATTTTATTTTCTCACAACTTTCTCAATATTCAAGGATATGTCCGTAAAAAAAAAAACAGAATAATCACAGAAAAATCAAGTTTAACACGATCGTACCCAAAATCGAGTCGCATAAAAAGTGTCCATGTCTTCTTCTTTTCTTGTTCTCTAACAGCTGTCTGTTATTTTCTGACTACGAACTGTACTTTTTATTCCATACTGTACAATGTTGAAAGCAGCATAATTATGATCATAACCGTCGTTAATAATTAACACTTTTACGGTCAATGTAGCACATGACGTACAAGTAATGCGTTTATAATTTGTAAACATAGTTCGATCGTTTAAACGCTGTTTTCGAGTCGTGATTCCAATAAGAATTCTCCGGGGAATTTATTCTCCCCTAAGGATCAATAATACTCCCCTATTCATCGTTAACAACTTACGGCCCCCTCCTTCGCGTAGTTTCAGTGTATTATTAAAATTTCGTCAAAGTAAAGAATAATATCATTCTGCCCGGATGACACAGGCCTCGCGATGTGTTGATTATCCCAATACATTTGCGAAATAAATATATGGAAATATTTTGCGAAGTAGTTCACGCGCGGTGGAAGGGGCTCGTTGGACTCGAAGTTCGATGATTACGGATGAACACAAGGGTAAACGAATAAAGGAAAAAGAAAACCACCCACGACTTCTTCAAGCAGCCTATAAAGTAGCGCCTTTTGAATATTATTCCGTGAATCGTTTGCTGTCTTTCGATCTTTAGGGATTTCGTTTCCTCTGTGGTATCGTACACGAGTTGTCGACAAGAATGATAATGGATTTTAATCAAATCGTCCCACAATACATGAGAAAAGGATTAAAGTAATTTCCGACAGAAGACAAAATTATGGAGAATGTGGAATTTCGTCTGAAAAGTATGCAAGAAATGTTTAGTTCCATTTGTACTGTATCTAAGCGCATACGAAAATTAGAAATAGTAAAAGAAGACGTGCAATTTTCAACGAGACCCAAGTCGTGTACTCCACGGATTCAACGCTGGTTGTCACATCGCCCGATTTTCGTTTTTAATATTATCCTGCTCTATTATTATTGTTATTGTTGTTATTATTATCATAATCATTCTTATTATCGCTATTATTAGCATCGTCATCATCATCATAATCATTATTATTATTATTTTTATTATTATTATCATTAATATTATTATTCATATTATTAACATGTATACATAACATCTGTAGATAATTCTTCAAGCCTTAAAACGAACCTATATTGGTGCCCCGAGCAAGTCGAAGCGTCTCTCTCTTTTCTCATTCACCGTGTTATTCTATTTCATGTATTCTTTTCAATTATGTCGCATTTTCGTTTGTCCTTGTTTTGTCGAACAGGTTGCTCGAAAACGGTCGATGCCATTTTCAACGAAGGCAGGCCGCTTCTACTAATTATTATCCACTCTAAATTACTTTATTTCCGATTTCATGGAATAATAATAGCCGTGAAAGAACAAAGGATGCGCATGATTTTCTCTCTCTCTCTCTCTCTCTCTCTCTCTCTCTCTCTCTCTCTCCCTCTCGCACTTACTTTCGCTCTGTTTCTCTGTCGCATCTTGCGCTCACTATCTTGCGTGTTTTTCCCATAGTTTTTTTTATCCCATTTATTAATTATCAGCGTTTGGTCGTAATCGAACGAACATATGAAAGAGAAATGATATTATTTACAGCACGTGATGTACACATACGTCAACAGATAGAGCGTGCGATACACGTTTGATCAACATATCGATCATTCCATTCCGTCGGGGTGCCCGGAAGCGTAAATAGTCTGACCAATTCTCGTAATTTTCCCTTGCGCTTAATTTACGCGCGTCTTCAAGATCGCGGGAATCGAACGCATCGAGGGACGAATGAAAATCTTGAAGCTCGAAGTGTGGCGCTTCGAAACGATGAACGATCTTCATACGCGACTCCCTTTCTGGATCACACATTCTCTCACGCGACCCCATACATGTTTCTTTGAAAAGCAAACGTCGATATACATTTATACACACATTTGTTTACTTATATTCGGCACTTTTTTTTTCTTTACGAAAGAAGGGGCCCTGCAACGAAAATTTCCTACAGCGCGCTGCCTTCGTCGAATAGATTCCTGCTAATTCTCACGCTTTCCCCCCAACGCGATTCTCCACGATCTTTTGTACACACCGGCCGTTGTTAGTCTTCCATGTCGCGCGGGACTGGTGTCATAAAAATGGACGAAGGAGGGTAAAAATTCTCATGCCGTCCCGATACGACACATTGAATCAATAATTGCCGTTCGATGTAACAATTGGGTCGTCGGATAAACGACTGATGTGAATTGCAGTTTTCATGCTGGAGCATTTTTTTCTTTTTTTTGTATAAGATTTCTGGTCACCGGCCTTCGTCCATTTGCGAAACGTCGAGGGAAATTCGATCCTTAGCCCGCTTATGTTCGACTCGAAGCCATCGCATCGTTTCGATGCACGAACAGAAGACGGAGTTGCAGAAGGAACCGTGATCGTCGCGCCTCTTCTGCTTTCCTTTCCTTTCACAGAACGTGTTTCTTCTTTCGATTTCTTCGTTTCATTTGTATTATTACCGGATACAGAAGGTCGAGTATCGTTCCTCCACTTCGCTACTTCCTTCGGTTGTAGCGATTCTTCATTTGCAACGATTCCTTGGTTTTGCTCTGCTATTGTTGTTCCTTCTTGTTCTGTATTCGTGTGCATTACTATTTTTTTTGTTTTTTATTGCAAACTCTCTCAGACTCGTCTCGCACGCCCAGACTTCACGCGGTTCCCTTTTCCTGTTTCGTGTCGCTCTTATTGTTGGTTGGCTTTGCTTTTTCTCTCTTCTTTCTTTTTGTTTTTGGTTTCGGCTTAATTTTACTCACGTGTTCAATTTTGCGAGTCACTGCCGCCGGTGGCCCTCGCTGAAAATAACAACAGGGGATTGTTTTTTTTTTCCTCTATTCGTTTCCAAGCGACCGATTATCGCAACATCTTTGAGTTCGCTGGATTTTCCAATCGTCGCTTGGTCACACCCTTCCATCTATCGTTTTTGGTATTCTTTGCATGCAGAATCCTCGACTACGACCACCGTGGGCAAGTAGTGTGAATCGAATCGCATTCCAAAAGCATTTAGAAGTCGACGGAAGAAAGCAGAATTCCGACGAACGCTTGCATGTCTGATGCAAGTAGATGCGGGCCCCTTTGGTCAGACAACCATCAGCTATTGACAGCTGCAGGAAGTCTATCTTTATTCTATTACATTGCCCACGATGATATTTGATTGGAAGCAAATCGCATGCAAATTACGAGCACATTTAACACCCATTATTCCTATATGAATCGTTAGCTTCTACACGGTTCGTTAATTATATCGCGTCGGAAGATTATTTCCTTTCTCGCGCAATTGCACTGTGACTTTTATATGTCCAGCCGTCTTGGTGGCTTCTATCAAAAAGTATCGTCGTTGCGATCATAGCAACTTGCTGGGAACCACGATGAAACGCTTTCATCGAACTATGTTTCCACATAATAGCACACAGTTGCAAACCGGAGAAAGTCATGCGCCTGTTATGTTTCCCGATCACACGAAATCTATCTATCGAACGTGAAACATAAAACGTAACATGCCCCATAATCGCTTACAAAGCGGAACGTGCACAGCATGAAGATCGTCCCAGAAATATTTTGTTGCCTCGAAAAGAAATATCCGCCCAACAATATATATATATCATATTGTTATGTAATTGTATATTCTGAAACGGTGTCCGAGTCTGTGGAAATAAACAGGGTCGTAACGAAATAGAGAAAGGCAGATTTCGTGCAGAATCGAATATGCAAAATACATATCTGGAATTTATCGCGCTCAGAAATTGATCAAACTCTTTCACTATTTATGTAGCAAATAAACTATCGAATATTATGTATTTTCCCTCGAGAGGAAAGAGGAAAACGAAAGAACGCTTTATCTCGTACAAGAAAATCGAGTAGCAACGTTCACTTCTGCGCGTGGAGATACGTAAAAGAGAGATAGAGAGAGTTAAAATTGGAACGAAAATATGTGTGCCGCGAAAAGGAAAATATTTTTATCCATATGCGATATTTAAAATAGAAGAAGTGTACTAGATGGGAGGACGTTGAAAAAGAAATTGCATCGATATAGTGCAGCATTAAGGGTTGTAGCTTACCGTAACGAAGAGAAGAGTAGGGGTGAAATAAAAGCATTTGGAAACCTCTTTCTATTTTGTTGTTACTGTTGTTGATCATGTTGTTGTTCTTATTGTTGTTCGTAGGAGCAATATATATTGTACTTGTTGTAGTTATTATTTATGTTGTTAATTTGTCGTTGGTGTTGTCCATTCGTGTTTTCATTTCTCGGTGGTGTTAATATTAACTGTCATTATCGTTTCGTTTCACTGCACGCGACGTTTTTACGCACATTATCGCTCATTATCACGGCGTTCTAATGCCCTCCACACGAATATACGGCGGCCGTTTTGACGCACTTCGTTCGTCTAACACGTGTTCTGACCACCAAAAAATTGAAAACCACTCACTGGCTGGGACTAACTTCGGGAAATAGACAGGGAAAATTACCACCAAAAATACAGACAGACGCATAACAGTAATTACAAGGCACAGATCTGGGTGAGAGTAATTGTGTAGATATTAAAACATCTCTCTTGTCCCGTTCCAAGTAGATGATCCCGTCGTGGGACGTCTTCCGAAAATTGCCAAAAAAATCCCGCGGTTCTCTTCAAGAATATAGCACACCGCGCTTAAAAATACATCAGTGTATTTTCTCGGCTCAAGTAATCTTTGCATTTCTTCTTTTTTTTTTTTTTGTCATTCCCCATAAATGTTAGTTTGAAAGCGATCGAAGAAAACGATATCGTAGCGGCTCCGAGGAAGACTCTTAAACGGCTTGTTGAAAAAAAAACTCAAGCTTGCTAGCTAAGCTTCTAGATATCTTGGAGAGTATCTTTCTTAATTAGAAGCTTCAGACTTTCTTTTGCCAAAGCCCCCAACGTTCATGTTTGTGGTGTCGCTATCTGGATCGTGTTTACTCTGGTACAGACATTGGGACAGGGTGACGATTCGGGCTCTCGTCGGGAATTCGTGAAACAGCATTTCTCCATTCCTTTCTATTCTCTTTGCCCGCCGACGCGTGCGACTCGCGACCCTAAATTGGAACAAGTTCCAGCGAAATCGGTGGTTCAGGAATGTACAACGAGCCCCGATGGACGGTTGGCAATTTCTGGGATGGAAAATACAGATATCGACAGATACACCAGCATGTACCTATTACAGGCAGACAATATGTATGGAACACCGATGGTAAGCGTCAACTTCATAAGGCTCTTCCACAGAAAACTTTTCAGAGAACTTAGCGGCGCGTAAAGTAAATCTTTCGCCTTATTCGCTTGCTCTGCCGATGAAGTTTCTTATTGGAAAAATTCTTATGAAATTACGAAGTGTTTGCAAGGGACATCTTGAACTCGAAGAGATTTTGAAAGGTCCGGGGCATGGTGTTTTTGGTAATACAGAACAACGAGAACGGACATATATATATCCGTGTACAGGTATTTCGTACACACGTCCTACGTGAACAGATATGGAGAAAAGTAGGAGAGATAGAAACAAATAGAAAGTAAGAGAGAGAAAGAGAGAGAGAGAGAGAGAGACAACAGTTAATACGCAATGTCGCAGTGTTTGTTGCTTTCTACCTTCAGACTCACTCACACACAAATCTCTTCCACCAACCAGCGCGTCTACATGAAGTTCGCTAGACGAAAAAGAGAAATACATAGAATTCACATGTTAGATGATGAACAGTGAGAGATTTGTAACACATTAGAACGTAATTCTCCCCGATCATCTATTAGGAGCTTTCTTTTTGCGAATCCGAGAACGACTTTTCTCGAACGACTAAGCATTAACTTTAACGACAAGTCGCGAATTTTTCATTGTTATGCCGCAGTGAAGGAAACTCTACTCGTTCCTTTCCTTGGCATAGTTTCAGCAATGTTCTCCAGTATCACAATCAGAGTTGGGCAAATTGAAGAAGAAAAAACTTCGCACAATTTAATTCAGCTTTCCTTGCTAAGGTTCATAAATTTCCACTTTCAATCAGGGCATTCAGACCAGAATGTGATCATTTTCAATTTAATTAATACAAGCAAAAGTGTTTCAGACTTCGTATTAATCAAATTATATAGACACTCCAGCTATTATTCGATTCGGCAAACATTTCATTTTAATAGTTGCAAGATTTACACGAGATTGCAAATAATTGCGACGACAAATAGAATGAATTTAATACTTGAATAGATAGTTTCCATCGATTAATGCCCAACTTTGCTTACGATCCACGGATAATGATCGATATGTTATGAATTAAGCAAAGCACGGTGACGCTCCTGTCGACAAGACTTTATCAGTTCGAGAAATTCCCAAATGAATGTCTTTAAGGATTTCCTCGAGTTACCGTGCAGGCTTGTTTGGCGACAATTCACTCTGGACATTGTTGCCTCTTTGCGTCGCGAAAACACAATATTTTCTCCAACGAGGAGACGAGGTCTCGACATGGAAATGTAGAACGACAGAGACAGTAGCCAGGAACGACTGATTCGTTTAGGTTTTTTTGTACGGAAAAATATGGTATACGTATACCAAGGATTTCTATAGCACGGGGCATTTAATTCCGCTGCTGGATATACGACATTTATAGTATTTAGTGCAATATTCGGCGGTGACGAATTAGTCGTTTGAGATCGTGGCGTACATCGATCATAATATGACACAGAACATTTAAACAATTACAATGGCAGTGTCATTAGCTTTTGGTAAGTGCATTTGTGCGTTTAATTACTTACCAACAATGATGGCCAGTATAATTAGTCCGATAACGCCCATGATAATCATCATCTGAAGCGGATGAAAGAAATAATTTAGTCCCGAATCAAGTGTAATTGAATTTGAATAGTACCACTTGGAGGTAAAGGGTTCGTCACCTTCAGATTTTGTAGCCAGAACTTCCTCTTCAATTTGCCTGCTTGTTGTTCAAATTGTGAAGCTCCTTGCTGAAGTGCGTCTAAAATGGATGATCAGTTTCGTTACAATTCTGCATTTGAAGGCATTAAGGAATAACAAATTAACGCACGAAACGCTCGTCGAGTCGTTAAGATCTCGTGCGATTTTGCAACAGATTTGGACAATTATGTTCAACGTTGACCCAAGGGAAGTGAGAATCCGTGCATGGTTTAAGGGGAAATGATCAACAATGGTCAGCCCGGTAACGTGTCATCGATTCGCGTGCGTCCGGGTAATCGATATCAGTGTGCAGTGAGACGCGCAGGATCGAACTACTTGCTGTGCAAGAATGAATGGAGATAATATTCTACGAGCAAACAGAGCCAGCAACACGGCCTTCGGTTAATCCATCGTTTTGTACACTTGCAACCGTGTCGCGTGGAACGATCTCGGACGTTCCTCAAGATAGGCAATTTCTGCACCTTAGAGAACGAGCTTGAATTTAAAATAATATCTCACCTGCTCGATCGTCCAGTTCGGAGAGCTTTTGATCACGCTCCAGGACCTTTTCAACATTCGTTTTCATAATGTCGACGACCTCGTCGACCTGCGCCTGCGTCGCCTGCAACCGTTTCTGCGAGGCGATCTGCTGAGGCGTCCTCGGACCCCCGACGATTTCATCGGAACCTGCACCTGCAGCAGCATCCGGTGCTAGACCGCCTTCTGTGGCCCTGCGAACACGAAATGTTTATATTTCAAAAATATTCTGAAACTCCATGTTCGAATTTCGTGTTTTCATCGATAAATGAAATCTTTCGAGAAGAATATTGAATGGCGAATAATAAAACGAAAAAGAGATATACTGCACTATTCACCAGGTGGAAGATTAAGGGCAAGTGGAAATCTTAAAGTTTCCCAGATGGATTTTCACGAGATTTGCATTAAGCGTTCGTTGAACGAGTGTCGAACTTCAGGGACGCTTAATCGGATCTTCTTTCCCTTTCTTTTGAGCTCGAATTCGCGTTGCAAGGAGGATCACACGCAAATCCGTTCCTTTTTATATCGCAACTGTATTCTCGTTCGAACGACACCACCAATTAATTCAACACGCATAGTCTTCGATTTGGCTGTCGAGCTTATTTTCCTCTGAGAAACAAAGTCGCATTGGCTACGACTCCGTCCTGTATTCCATGGGGGATCCTGCAATTTTTCCGTCGAACCGAGGGCGTAAGCAAATACGAAATGGCAAAGTTCACGACACGGTTTTGAAAGCTGCGCATTGAATGTCATATAGATGCGTATTGTCCCCTTTATTCGAGACTCTAAGACAGAGTATTAGGTACTCTTCAGCAGGGAAATATAGATGTTCCTAGATAGAGTTCCTAAACATAGAGTTTCCTTTGACTTCGCGTAGGAAGACAAATTTTGTAGAACCCTGATTTATTCTCATTTTAATTGAACCGCGACGAGGTAGTTGCGTACAAACTCGCCAGGTTAACGTTAACTCTGACTCTTTTTTATGGTTTTTACTGGAACTTAGACGAGGATATTTAATGGACAAGCTGACCTTTCGACCAGGGTAAGACCTTTCTCGGCACAACGAGGATGCCAGTTTAATTATCGCGACAGGCTTTCGTTGGTGTTTCGTCACACTTCGTGTTCGAACATTGTGCGCAACTTTCAACGGGTTCTGCTGAATTACAGGAGTCAGCTAGACCGATCTCAATTTCTGGAATTCATCGCGACCTGCGGAACTATTCTCAGTTGGACAAACGATCGATATCGCGTTCTATATCCGTCTGACTAATTAAGGGATCATCTACTCCAGCGACATCGCAGCCCGACACAATATTGAACACAGTTGCGAATAAAACGAAAATATTACTGTACATCTCCGACGCGATTCCCTCCCGATTAATGTACCACGTAATTCAGTATTTCGAATGAATCAGTTCATTTACGAACCGCGTGCCATCCATTCCTATGAAATATTCATGTAAGGGATACTAATCAGAGTGTGTACAGCGGTCTCGTCGTCGATCTATGCGCATTTCGATTCCGAGCGCGTGCTCGGGAAAGCAAATTAGGGTTTCCGGTCATGTCGAGCACCGACGGCAGATTAAAAACCGGTCGAAGAGGTTGCGGGTTTTATTTTTGGCAGTCGATCGAACAACCCAAGTGGCAACAGCCGATCGATGATCGGCCAGTCGTATATATTGCTCTGCGAATATAAACGTAGTTTCCGCCGATCGTCCCCTCCCAGAATAGAATGGACTTTCTAGAAGTGAAATCACTAGCCGGTGAAAGCGTGAATGATTTCCCTGTGGCGAATTTTTACGACGACGCGATGATTTTTGTTGCCGCCGAGGGATAGAGGTGGAAAACGTTCACCCGGCTTAAAGCTTTTACGCGTTCAAGTGGCTTATATAATGGGATTAATATACGCGATCGATGCGGGTTCGCCGGTTATCGTTATTATTGAATTATTGCCGGGGCGGTTTGCAAAAAATTCGCGGGCAAGATCCGGAACTTGCTTCGACGTCGTTGCTCAACAAACTTTTGATCAGTGACACTTGCAGCCTACGCGGACAGAAACTTGCCGTCATTCTGAAGCATCCCCTTTTTTAAAAATATTCACGTCGATATCCTAATTTTAGAATTATCCTAGATCGAGTGACGTCAACGATAGATAACTGATACGCTCGCGATGCGATTATTGTATTGTGAGGCAAGATTTTTTTTTTGGAAAAGTGCGGTCCATCTAACGAAAGGAATTGTACTGCTTCAACCTTAAATGCCCCGAAGAAATGAACAACAAAAGTTCTGAAAACAAATGAAAGGGAGATTTTTCTTTAATATATCAGAGATCGAAGTGATGTAATCAAATAGTAAATACTATCTGCCAGTTTCAAGGTATGATTAATTCTACCTGTTGTTCGAGCGGTATATTACACATTGTCTGACTTTGTCCGGGGCAATCTACTTGTAGTAAGGCAGTCGATACGCGTCAGAAAGTACACATTTTCGTTTCGTCGCCAAAGACGTATAGCATTGCTGCAAATGTGCTCGTCATTGATTATTTAAATATAGCAACTGCGAGTACAACGTACAGCCCGTTGTATTTCGCGAGTCACCAAAATCTCACGATTTTACGACTCACATTTTAAATAAAACACTTCTTTCGTTATCGACGAAATTATTTTAATTTGTAATTTTTTTAATTTCAAAGGGCTTGTTAACGTCCACAGAATATTACCACGTTATTTAATTATTTCGAAATTGAGTTTAACAAGGTTTAATAATCAATGGACGAGGTTGTGCTAAGGGTCCGCGAATTAAAATAGAAAATCGTACAGCAATTTCTATTGTTCTTTTAATTTATAAACGTCGATCGTAAAGGAGAAGCATCACGGGGACCCAGAATTCAATGACCGCGATTCCACTATTCGAAAGAAATCGTCTCCGTGGTTCGCTTTAAGTTTCGCTGCACTTTATTGGAAATTCTGGCGTGTGCTGCGGATAGGCCGTGCAGGGGAATCGATTGGCGACAAAGGTCTAGGAAATTGCGTCTTAAAAACGGCCTTACAAAAGTTGAATGTTTCCGCGAGTAGTTTATGCACGATGTGTAAAGACTTTTTATCGAAAGTCAATCTGAAGTGGTTCAATCTTTGTCTGAATATTTGCTCATATTCAGCGGTTCGTGATAAGAAGGGAAGTGGATAAAAATTTCTGTTATCTCTATTGCCAAAGTCCTTTCAATTTTCTAAAGATCTTCAGAAGCATTTTCGACCCATCTCTACGTTCGAATATTCCATGAATTGAATCGTTTCATAATATTGCTCTAGAAATTCATTACTTTCTCCCACATGCAACGAAGCACTATGAGAATTGGAAATTCACTATTTTGCACGGGATTATTTCGAGATTCACACGTCCATCGATGTCAACCGTAAATGCGAGGTTTTCCTACGGCGAACCTACCAACCCATTTTCCATCCACCCTTTCCCTTTAATAAGGATTCTTCGTCAAGCATTCAAACGGCCAACGGAAAACTGACATTTTTTCTGTATCTTCAACAGTCTATCTATGCAATCGTTTTTCAGTTTACTGAGCAAAACTGCACCTCCTCCTAATCGGGGACTTTTCATATCTAGAAATAATGCGTCCTGGCTCTACAAGCTTCACAGATACGCGGACAGTTACTCGGTATAGATTCGTTCGCATGGAAGTGCTCATTCACGCGATTCCCTTATTTCCACTTCAAAGAGAGAAATTCACTTTTCGACGGGGGGCGAGCAAAAAATTCGTTGGATTTTATGGATGTACTCACATGTTGTTCGTCGGTCGCTGTTGGTTTCCTGAACTAGAGCTATCCGCTGGCCTGCCAACCCCGTTAGATGACCGCGTACTTTTCACGAGCGACTGTCTGCGACTAGACGGCCGCGGTATTGATAAAATTTCCAGAGGTACCAACGCGCCGCCGCTTCGCTATTATCTCGACCACCCTCGAATCGTTTGAATCGCACCACCCCTGTGTCCTCTGTTTTACACCCCTCAATGAATTTTCTCTCTTGCCACGAAATGCCCAATGGACGGAAGATACTCTCAGCTTTCGCGTCGCGCAAAGCCGTACGCTTGAAATGATATTGTAATAGAGATTTCCGCGTATTTGATGAGAATAGTAGGATCGATGTATCGACTGTGAAAGTTCGAGTTATGGTGCCAAGTGGTGGATTGTGCGCATGGACAGAAGTTTTCAGTCAATAAACGGTGGCCAGCTGCAACCCTCATGCGCAAACACACCCTGAGGGGAAGTCAGGGGTGTTCCTATAGAGCTGGAAACCCTGGGTTTATTATCGAGAAAATAGGCCAACGACCGGCACGAGTTTTCCCGTTGCTCGGCTATCCGCGATAGTTATTATTCTCGCACGTTAATTGATTAAGATGCAGATGTTGGCAAGGTTGTCGAAGTGGATAGCTTTGATGCATTTCTGGTTGCCGGCGGTAAGGGGCTGGATATTGGGCAGCGTTGGGGAAATATTTTTTTTTAAACAAGAATGCGCATGACCCGGGTTCTTACGCTACTGGCAACGCGATGTGAATACGTGCACGGGCATCAGCAAGATGTTTTATTTATGTCCGCGTTGTGCGATGTTTGCCGTAAGGCGAGCTTGCTGTTGTGAATTTCGCTCCGTGAAAATGTCGTCGTTAGTCCACGGAGATAGACGTGCGATGGACCCTTCGTGCGGTGAGTTTCCAAGGGTAAAATTTAATGAAATCAGGGGAATTTGATAAAATAATAGTTTCGATTTCTTTCTATCCGTGGCAAGAGGTGTGTCAAAGCATTGTGAAAAATCTGACGCGCTTTAATAATTAATTTATGTTCTCCAATTATCTATGCTCAAGTGTTACGCACAGCTATAATTTTACATGTTTTAATTTATTATTATTCCGTCAAGTTATGGGTGATAGAGTTGTGGATCCTTCGTGTTTTACTTCTAAATACAAATGCTTGTTACCGTGGTGCAATTATAGTTTGGTATAATGTAAGGGAAATTATAAAATTATATGTAATTGGAAGAATGGTGAAGATTTCAAACGCACGTGTAGTGCACGCTCCACCGTTTAGATGGCAGCACATACACGATTTGAGTTTGAAGTGTCGGCAATCGGACTCTTGAAAATACACATTGCAAAAGGTACTTGAGGTAGCCAATTTGTCTGTCGTGGCAATATCTTTGGATTTAAAGATTTGATTAGGCAGTGATATTCGCGGGTTATTATATTTAATGAGGAATTTTCATAATAAGCGTGACGTCACGTGTATCGCCATTTTTATCGTATGTCGTGTACTGTTGCGGTAGTAAAGTGTATTCGTCATCGCAGTGAAGCTGGGGGTATCTGTCATTATTTTTTAAACAAATTCGATCCACATTGAACTTTTCATAAATTCTTCATCTCGGAGTAAGTTTCACAATTGTTCTTTATAACTTACGTAGTAGTTCGTCTTGGCATTGATACTAAAATGTTGCCGTGCAAGTGTAAACATAAGTTTATTATTTCCGTGTAACATTTTGTTCTATTTCCCAATTATTACTTATTCTTTATTGACGCCTGCAATGTTTAATTGGCCTGGCATAATGTAAATGTATACAATTCTATCTGCACAAGTGAAATTTTCGTGCTTAAAATCTTTCGTGAATTTTAAGGTTATGGGTGTGTACAATGGTTCGGTGCATACGTAGTATGTACCGTTGTTGTTTGCGTATAATCGTTCTACAATTTATTTCATGATATTAATGAAGGACAATATTAACTCTGTGGAATTTGATTAATTACAGAAATATGGACGGCAGTGGTAATTCCAGGGACGGGGACATGGGTGGTCCGAAGAACTCGCAGCAAGCGGTTTCCACGAAAAAGCTTCAACAGACGCAGGCAACCGTCGACGAAGTCGTGGGGATAATGAAGGTAAACGTGGAGAAGGTCCTGGAAAGAGATCAAAAGCTATCGGAATTAGAGAATCGTGCGGACGCCCTGCAACAGGGAGCAACTCAGTTCGAACAGCAGGCGGGCAAGTTGAAAAGGAAATATTGGTGGAAAAATTTGAAAATGATGATCATCATCGGAATCATCTGTGTGATAATTTTAATCATCATCATCGGTAAGTGATATCTGGAAAAATACATTATACAAAAGTAGTTAGAATTGTCGACTTCAATGGATAATTTTTACTGTTTGCAAACAGCATCGATTGTATCAGGCTCGTCGGATTCTGACAATTCATCAAACTGATAGCATTATACCAAGGGGGATATAATGCTCTGGGGTTGTTAATTTATGTCCTAGAATAAATGTTAACTCCAGTCGAGTAAGTGCTGGGTATACAGAGTTAGAGGCAATGCGATCCTGCAGTCTTCTTCTAAAAGCATTGAAAATTTGAATAATATGCGCACACGAGAAAACAAAGAACCAAACATATATTTTTGAGACTTATACTTATTCAAATGCACAACTGTTAGGCTAACTGCAGTATTAATACGGGTGGTCCTTTGTAATACTGTGAATGGACAATACATTTCATGATGTTATCTTGTTACAGTGCTTATTGTACATTTATTAATGATATATAATATATAATATACCGTTTATACTTTTCTCCATCGGTCTTTAAATAATTCAGGCCTCCAGTTTGCCTCGTTCCTCATCCAAATATCAATGCCCCGAGCACATTCCAACGAACGATAGGAAAATCATTTTATGGTGTCGATACGTTCTTCTTCCGCATCCCGTCCAAGTCCATCGGATTTACTTGCGTAGAATATATCCGCTCATAAATATGCATTAACAACGACGAATTCGGTAAAACTTGTTTCATCAACAAAATTCCCACACCCTCCGTCGACTTCAATCCAATTTCCAATGGCTTAGAAAGTTCCCAGATTTTCCTGCTCCTTTAGATCTCGGTGTTACGTTCAAACGAAACAGACAATAAATTATGTTTGTATCTCTCTCTCTCACTCTCTATCTACATACCTCTCGTAAAGATATGCGAGTACGTCTGCGCATCTGGTCTTTTTGTTTGCTATCCAAGTCTGAGCTTTCAACGACGACACAAGCCGGCCAGACAAATGTCAGGATCGATACGAAATTAGTGTACTGGCGATGGCCAATTAATTAAGCGAAGAGACTTTGGTAGAACGGTCCCGGAAGACGTACCGTATAAGTGTCTCGAAGGAGCAACGCGCAAGTTAATGGTCAAGGTTGCGATCGAATGATTATTCAATGAGATAGGTGAATAAAATGATCAGATACGCGTAATTCTGTTTACCTGCTTGTTTCATACTGCCCGGGAATCCCGTACGCCTTTCCACAAAAATTGTCCACCTCCCGCCACTAGTTGTAGAACGATATTTCTAGGAACTCCTCGTTTTCTTCTTTACATCTTAAGCTGTCCCGTCTATGCCCGCGTGTAACACACTTGAAACAATCTTAGTTAGCACGAATTACATAATTACATCTGCAAAACAGCAAGCGATATCGTAGAATTGTAAGTGTATTGTGTAAATCGATATGACGGTCGAATTATCTCAGAGCCACCGCAGATTAACAATTATCTAAGCCCTGATGTTTATCTGCCGATGAATTATTTTTACGACCATGCGATTCGGCATTTACGGTGACCACGGTGGAAACTGTGATTCCACGAGAGCATCGAAATAATTCTTAGACACCGCGAGGACTAGTAAGTCACGTGTTAACAGTGACAAACGACGGGGTAGGATTCCGATTTTCCTGTAAACCGAGGCAGAAATCTCGGCCGCTTCATTCATACACCTATCAGTCGGCTGACGACCGTCCAACCGGGCAGTCGCTCGCAAAGCGCGTCTCGTGTCACCGATATCATAGGTCAGACGACCCCTCGAGACCCTTAAAATCGCTGCCTTCGCTGAGTATATGTATATGTATGTGCCGCCTCGATCGCTTATACTTTGCCGCTTCGCCGTCGAAGGTCCACCGACGGAATCGAGCCGAATTATGGAACGAGTGAAAGTTTTCGTAGGTCCACCTCGTTCGAAATTGTGTGCGAATTTGTTGTATCGGTCGTAGGCGAATTATATTTGTCGCTTGATCGGTATGCGGTCTTCCACGTGCCGGAACCACGGCCAATTCAGTTTCGTTTAGTTTACGGAAACCGCGGGGACGAGCAAGATATACGTGTAGCAGAATTATAGTTACGCTCCGAGAGGCAAGAGTTGCGAAAATTTGGTAGTAGTTCGAAAGTGGCGCATAGTATGTACGTAGAATTTTCGTGACGACGTGGTGGGGTGTGTTTTTCTTTCTGTTTGGAAGTTGGGCACACGGTCGTCGACGTACGTCTCACCAGTGGCCCGTGGATATCGAACGTGTGTTTAACAGCGTGTCATCTCGGTACAGGCGGCACTCTTCCAGAAATATGTGCAATATATTTTCCTTGCGACACGCGTCCGTTTGGTGTGATCGCGATTGCGCCGGATAAGCGATCGACGCGGAAATTGATCGTCTCGATCGAACGTCGGCCAGGAAACGAACGGGGACACGCGTGTGGGGAAACTGATAGCTATTTGGTTCTCCATAGACGTCTTGGTGACAAAACGTGATTCCGTCGATACGTCCCCATCGTCCCACGCGTCGGAACCTCTTATCTATATTTTATGAATATTGAGAAACGAGCGTGGTATCGCGTTTTGGGACTCGTGCATACGCGAAAGGATCGTCGTGCATGAGTTACACACGAGTGGTAGTCGGTGCTCGGAAAAATAAGCGAAGATCGTTCAGGGAGAGACGATAAATGTGTCGAAATCGAGGATCATCGTCGATAAGCCGAAGAGACAGGAGAGGAAGAGGAAGAAAGAATCGTCTGCTCTAATGAGCAACAAGCATAAGTGAAGTGCTAATCTAACTTAATCTAAACTTCTCCTTCCTACTTTCCCTTTTCTCTCTCTCTCTCTCTCTCTCTCTCTCTCTCTCTCTCTCCCCCTGTCTCTCCTCCTACGAATTTTCGAAAACCCTGTACGATCTTCGAACGATTGAAGATTCAACATGCCATCGTCCAGCGAGGAAAGCCGCGAATATGGCCTGGGATATCAAAATACTTTGGTAAGTTCATATTTCAATATTTAACTTGCAACTGTATTCCTACAATTTTTTTTGTTTTGTTTCAATCATTGAAACAATGCAGAGTATTCGCGATTTCGACGGAAAACACGATGCACCAAGTCCGCGTTACGAATTTGTTTCTGATTTTCAAGTTTTTAACGCGACCCGGCCCGGGTCGCGACAATAGAGACGCCGAGCAAGGGTTGCGTACCTATTCCTATGTTTATTTTCGGCCCCCGTGCACTGCTAGCCGCGAATAGGTTTCTTAGACTGCAATTGATATGTATGAGTCGGGATAGACCACGTGCTCCGTTCACTTTCTCGCGTGGATTTTCAATACCGTGCCTACGCTTTCTTGGCCGACCATTCAGCTGACTGTCAGCTGATCGCCACCTGAGCGAGTAGCCTTCGTTAAATGTATCGAATCGCAACGGCATGTATAATGCATATTTTCGTAGACACTTATGAATTATTTTCCGTCAGGCTTGCCTGCAACGGGGCCGACTGTTTCACTGCCTATAAATATTCGTGGAAACAAGCATAGGGAACATCACACACGATGGAGCATGGAAATTAAATACAAACGCGTACAGGTGCTTTTCCATCAAGCAGATTAAAGTTATCTCTTATCGGAGGATTCGCGCGTGTTTATACTCGTTCGATGGGATTTTCTGGAGTCGTCGTAGAACATGTTTGCCGTGCAACTATTTGCAATGCGCTGGTTTTTCTTCTTTAGAGTAACATCGATAGGACTGTTCGAATAGAATTCTCCATTGAAATAATTGGCACCGATGACGCGCAGGAATGTAACGAAATTGTTATTAAATAGCTGGCAAGAGAGTGTTAAATATCTCTTTGTGAATAATCCGCAAGAAACCTCGGCAGTGACCTAATATTTCTTATCAGAAGTTCCGGCGTAGCTCGAATAGAAGCAGCACCAATTGAATTGCATCAACTTAATCAGCGAATAATAACAGTATAAATGAATGGTGTTTAATATGAAACGATTTAATTCTTCGCTTGAATATTCGATAATCCGGTCGGCGCGGAAATACAATGTTTGCCGTGCAGATATATGTGCACGGCAAACGTTTCTGTTTAATTTGTCCTTAACGGGATCACGAGATTTCTTTATGATTTCGAAGTTTGCCCCCCCACACAGGAACAATCGGGGAAAGATGTTACACGTGTGACTAATACGTTCTTCTCCTTTTACTGTCACGTGGTTTCGCAACAACAAAATAATCGTTCCGTTTGCCAACTTGCCAGGGATTTTCAGACGGTATGTTATATCCAATTGCGAAGACAATGCGGCCTCGAGTGGACGCGTCACTTTCGAAACACCCCGGCTCGAAATTCCGGGGCAGTTTGCCATTTCTCGTCTTCCCTCTTCTTTGTGCTCTCTTCCTATTTGTTTCTTTAACGAAAAGCAAAATAGTTGCGAAAGAACGCAAGCGCTATTATTTCTGGGTAATGTCTTTTTACAGAAAGATCGTCCGCCCTTTACTTTTCCTTTCGATCATTTGGATCGAATGCGTTAATATTTGTTTGAAAAGCAGATTCAGCGAGTTGCGGTTTTACGATCGCTGTCCCTGCCGCGATCCTCCGGAAAGCTGGACAAAAACCATCTGCTCTTAAACAGTTATTGACAGGCACACAGGAGGAACAAAAACTGGTAAATTACATCCTCCTGCAGAGGTTGTCCTCTTTCTTTACTCCCTTTCTGCCTTCCAGACGCGGCAGCAAAATTCTTACCTGCTCCGCGGACAGAATCGATTGATAATTTCAATCACACTCAGGTAGCACACCATTTCATTGATTTTTTTCTTTCTTTCTTCGGGACCATTCATGATCGTGATTGTTGATTAACCTGTACGCACCGTTGATTGACTTGATTGTAGATTGGACGCTTAATCCTACGGTGTGTCGCATTGAAAATTACTCGGTCCCCGTTTCGTTAGTTCAGTTCTCTTTGTTCACCATGGTAATTTCTCGATGACCAATACGCCCTGAATGCTTTAATCGTTACACGCGTTTTCCTGTTTCTTTGGAAACCAAATGGCGATCGCACTTCCATGATGTCATCGTATTTAGCGTTGATTAACGCCGAAAGATCTACACGGTTTCGCAAGCGCGGCGTGCGTGTTGTTCCTTCATTTTTCTCCTCTTTCTGTGCAGCTCGTCGATTCGTCTACCGTGTTACGAGCGACGCGGTATTTTCCTTTTTCCAACATGGTTGTGCCTTGCGAAAAAAAAGACGAAAAACGCAACGCGGACGAATATCTTTGTGATGTAATCGCCAGCGGAGCTTTTCCGATCGTCGATATTTCGATTCGTGATACGCGAAACGTCATCCAACCGTCATTATGCAATTTCTGAAGCAACGATACTTCGCAATTACCCAAATGAGTTTATCGCCTGCGCGGTTCTCCTTACTGGCAGTACCTTGGCTGATAGGCAAAAAAAAAAAAAAAAAAAAATAAAGAAGGGAAAACAAAAAGTGGCGTAACCGCGATATTGGCCATTATTTTGATCTCTTGGAACGCAAATTAACTCGGTTCGCCATTAACTTTTGTGCAACACCGTGATTGTGGTTTGTCCACGATTTATTGCATAGATCGGAGTACTCAAAGTTACCCGAGAACACTGGTGCCGGTGGAATTGTCTTTAGTTTCTTTTTTCTTCGACACCTCAAGGCTGTCGAGAGATCTGTTTCTAAATAGGCCCATAGATTATTTTGTCACGCGCACGATAATAATAATAATTATAGTAACATTGATAGTAATAGCAACGACGACAAACGAAATCGAAGCTGTTATTTACGTGCGCGCGAGCAAAACGGACTTTACGTTGAGGCATGTTACTTGCGAGGAACAATGGCAACGAACAGTTCTCATTTTATTTCCAATTGAGATGAGCGTCTACCCGAAGTTCAGGGAAACGAGTCCGATTGACGCGGTAGGAACGCGTAACTCATGAATATATGCAGGCGGAGTTCGCACTGGCCGATTTTTAACACGATCGGAAGGTGAGACAACGGGCATCAATTAGTGAAAATCCTTTCAGACGCTAAACTGTTTGTCCTCGCCTTGTTCGGACCGCTATAAATCAATTTTTATCACGCCGAACGCTCTAACGTGGGCCACGAATTTCACGACACATTTGCCGGTACCTTGGCATTAACGCCTTTTGATTGGCGCGAATTGCGTTCGGTTAAACATCATAAATGCATTATCTGGCAGAATTTCGGACAAACTTATCGCCCTCGTTCGGCCATAAAACTTGACGCGTTAGTTCCTTTTTTTATCGATGGTGGCAGGTTTATTTTTTTGAATCTGAAGCAAGATCAGTTTGACGGAACGTCAGGTCTGTCTAATTATTTGCTAACAGTACCGTCGGCGTTCGGAAAGGCTGTTGCATCGAATAGCTACCGAGCCAAGGTTTTTTTTTTAGCGTCTCAGTGGAACCGACCGGGGCTTCGATGGTCTATTAAAGCTAGATACTTGCTCGGTTGAGAGTTTAGGGATCTAATTATCGGTGCGATTAGTTCGATGGTTGTGCCACAGTCTGTCCTTGATGAAATCTACGAAGTCGACAACTGTGCTCGATAAATGATTGCCTCGTGATTACCGTGCATATACAGACATTCGAAATATCTTTATCTTCGCCCGCCATAAATGTACGATTGAACTAGCACTTTCATTTTCCCGCCGTTGTTATTTAGTTCTCGATCCATTTCCCCGGCACAACTTACATTGTCGTTCCGAGAGTAAAGAGGGGAGAATTCTTGCAATTTTTTTCCCGCTTGCCCGCTTCGAATCGGATAGAAAATCACCGGACCAATTTGCGTACGATCTCGCCAACCTAATTTTCAAGAGATAAGCTACTTTATTGCGTTACGTATACCGATACGTATCTATACATAAGTTTATATACATAACGACCTCGCATATATAACCGGAACGCAAATATTGACAGTTAACTATAACGATGCGCAGGTGATACAGTCTGACGTTGAACTTACGTCTACAAATTTGCGAAGCATTTTCCATCAATTTCGACTCTCGTCGATCCAGCGTTCCTATGTAAAATACATCCAAATTAATTGATAATAGTCAGCCGCTCGAACCTTCGAACTTTGCCTACAAATTTCGTTGTAATTTGGCAGGTCTGTTCGAAGCGCGTGTCGAACTATAATTGTCGTTTTCAACGTTCCACGGCGGAAGGTTTCATTCCCGGCAAATAAAACGAAGCAATAGCGCTGTCAGGCTGTCACTCAACACCGAGGTTTCGTTTTCTAATGGCACGCGATTCGCCACTTCCCTCCTCTTCTTTTTTTTTTCCTTTTCGCTTTTTTTCTTAATTATCGAATTCTTCGACACTCGGCATGGCTGCGTACAAGTGTCGTCCTCGTTACATCGAATTATGCAAACGTTTGTCGAACGTTCGCGCGGAAAGCCTCGCAATTTTATTGCGCAAATTTTTCTATAGCGTTTTGGAATGCACGCGGAAACACATGGTCGATTATCAATTTTTCTCCGACCGGATTAGCCGGTTTTACCTTGCAACCCGTACACCGTGTATTAGCACGTGCAAGTTTATTTCTGCTGTTGGGCTAACGTCTGCAAAATTATCCGCTCTACGACCCCGTGAAATATGCGTTGGTCGAATCCTGGTTAGCTGTATGCCTCGGATATGATCGGTAATCACTTTTTAAGCAACTGATTGCGGCCTTTCTGTGAAACACCATGGACCGGGCGGGATTGATAAGATTGATCAACAGAGGGACAATCTTTCGTTTATATTTGGTACATAAAGAAGAAAAAAAAAAACACGCATACGCAGGACGAATAGTAGAAGCATTGGACGTTGGTTCATTATTTATCATCATTATTATTATATGTGTTATAAGCATTATCTAAGCCAAATATAAAACGTAGATGAATTGTGGGTCAAGGGTAGGATTGATAAGTGTTTCGTGGCATGATACATTAACGGCAGATTAGGATATCGAAAAAGAAGGCTCGAACAAATGATTAACGGCGGGAGAAAATATTTGAGCCTACAAGCTGGATGCGTTCTGAAATTGTTACTCATTGTACCGACTAGAACAGATATATTGCCAGCTTATCGGCCCAGAAATAGAAATACATCAACCTCCGCTTCAACGCAGATCGGCGATGGATAATATTTGATAAAAAATCTAGCTTAAACGGGGCATCGCGTCACATCTTGAAGTATCGCTAATTTTTGTGATATTTGCAGCCCCAGTGAACAACAGTTACGTTTAAATACAAATATATATTTATTAAAGAAGGGACAGCAAATAATTCTCTACGTTGAAATGACGTTCCTTGTTGTTGAATCGAATCTGCTGAATCTTCGTTTAAAGGTTGGCATTTCGTGCACTTGAAGCCAACGCAAGCGTTACCAACTTCATCTCTGACAAGTCGGTTTCCAGATTCTCTTTGCGAGCCTTCTTTAAATGCCTAATACGTCATTTGAATTACACCAGAACATTAGTCGTTTCAAACGAGGACATTTTAAATGAGAACAAGAAAATGTTGCATTTCATCGTAAGTATAACACACTTTCGAGACACGTAGAACGTTCGTAAGCGACGCGTGCCACCATAAGTGTCCCGGCGTGTCATAGGTTCGCCATCGCTGACCCCCCCTCCCCGATTGCAGAATCGGTGCAATGAAAGGAACCGTGTCATTTTATCAACGCGGAACGACATCCTAACGAAGGATTCGATCGATTACACATCGGACTCGACGACGGAACAAGCTTTCAAGATACAATTTCGTAACAGTAAACGCTTGGAAGGAATTTGCCACGCACGTGTACATGCTGATATTTGAACGTTCCCGCTCGTTCGCGACGTCAGCCAGTTCGGCCAATAATATGTGTTATAAAAGCAGGTGATATAAGTAGCGGAGGCGCCACGCTTGTTCACACTGTGCATCGACGATTCGTGAAAGTTTGGTGCGCGAACCATGGATCGGCTGGCCCCTACAAGCGGATACGCCGGTTAATTGTGACGCCGTCCGCATTGATCCCGAATATTCCATGAGAATCGTCGACCGGCGTGCCCGCGCGTAAAACCTACGCGAACACTTGTCGCGGTGGCTCGATAAGTGTTACGCAACAACGGAGGAGCGCAAAGTGCAGATCCGAACGGGAGATCCGCGCGGCGGTAAATTCGAACGCGCGCTGGAACGCGGCTCGAATCGAGGCCTCGCGCAGCTTTAATCGGGGGCCAGAACGTAACGCGACGAGGCATATCCCGTCTGAGAATAAATCGAACGTTCTCTTAATTCAGCATCGAAGGACAATCGGCCGCGCGGCGATAGCGAGGCCCCGGCGAGTCGATCGCGATAAGAAATCGATAACCTGGGCCGTACGAATTTTCACCGTTCGTCAGTTGACTCGCCACGGCGCGCACGTTCCTCCGTGTTCTCCAGTTAATATTGGTGAACTGTCGCCCGGCCTTGATAAGAGGGCGATTAAGCGGGCCGCTGGGATCTCGACGGATTGGTCCGTCATAATCGATCGCAGACAAGCGGATCGCAAAGTTGAAATAAAGTATCGCGATGCCGATCGGTCACAGAAGTCTCTCGGCCGCGGCTTGGACCGCGTCGAACTTGTTGAGGGTATCGCCGAAATTCGGCCAGCATCTCGCGAGGATGGCCTCCGGTGAATCTGACGGGCAAGAGATGGTCGTGCCCAAAGAAGAAGTGGTCCGATTTATTTGCGAGTGCTTGTGCAAGGCCGGAACAACCGCCGAGAACGGTCGAATAGTTGGGCATCATCTAATGTACGCGGACTACGGCGGCCATTTCAGCCACGGGATGAACCGAATGCAAATGTACGTCGAGGATATAAAACACGGGATGACCGATCCGAGTGCAAGGTCGCAAATTGTCACCGATTTTCAGGTACGCCGAAGATCGCATTTTCGTTGTTGCAGGCACCGCGCCGAGGCTGTACACGTTTTTTTCGCGTCGATACGTGATAATTAATCATCCATTGCGCCGGTCACTGGAGGAATAACAAATCGAGTAAAGAACAAACGTTGTACAGTCTCGCCGCTGTGATACTTGAGTCCGCAATTAACAAGGGCGCGTCGCAATAGTCAGAAATCCAGCTTCCGCTGGTTTACTTATCGGTCGTTGGATGCGGAAACGCAATATTTTCCTGCGTTCAAAAATAACGAGCAGAAATTGGAACGGACAGCGGACAGAAAACGACTGTCGAGTAACCTGAAGATTTCAATTCGATTTGTCCTGCACGCTTCGCTTTTGAAATAACCCGCTATCGTTTCACAAATGTGCCCAATGAATTTTATCGTTTGGTTCCGTGATACTGTTTCCAGGCAATAGCGCTGGTCGACGGGCAGAACGGCCTCGGTCAAGTAATCGGTAAATTCTGTATGGAACTCGCCATGGAGAAGGCAAAGAAATTTGGAATAGGAATGGTGTCGGCTCGTGGCTCCAATCACTACGGCATCTGCGGTTACTATACAAGAATGGCGATCGACGAAGGTCTCATAGGTTTCAGCTGCACCAACACGAGCCCCCTGATGGCACCGACTCGCAGCAACGCCGTCGGTTTGGGGACCAACCCTTTGTCACTCGGAATGGGGGCGTCCGGCGACGATCGTTTTGTTCTGGACATGGCGACCACAGCGGTGGCCCTGGGAAAGATAGAACTCGCTATTAGGAAGAAGGATGCCATACCCGAAGGTTGGGCATTGGGGACCGATGGGAAGCCCACTACCAATTCAGAAGACGCTTACGAGGCATCGGTTTTGTTGCCCCTCGGAGGCGAGGAACGCAACTCGGGCTACAAGGGCTACGGATTGGCCTTGATGGTCGAGGTGCTTTGCGGAATATTGTCTGGTGGCGAGTTCGGGCCTAATATCAGACAGTGGAAATCCAAGGAGAAAGTTGCTAATCTCGGTCAGTGTTTCATGGCCATCAATCCCGAAGCTTTCGGCCCTTGCTCCAAGGAAAGGTTGGCCCAGTTGTTGGCGCAGTTGAGAAACTTGCCCACCGCCGGTGACAAACCTGTTTTAGTACCTGGGGACCCTGAAAGGGCTGCCATGGAAATGGTAGACAAAGAGGGAGGGATCACGTATCATCCTAATCAGCTGAAAGCTTCGAGAGAATTTGCGGAGGAGATGGGAGTGGAACCGATGAAGCTTGTACCCAAAAGAAATGGTTAAACGTAAAACTGGCCCAACGATTTAGAATAGCAAGTAAGATCGTGCTTTACTGGCGGACACCAATCGTGTTCTCCGATTCCATTAATTTCGAGACATGTACGCGACGTTATTATTGCTGTCTGTCGATATTTCGACAAGTGACGAAGTACCGAAGAGGCAACACTGCGATACCACAATGTAACCACGGTATTTCGAGTTGCCAACAAATTATGGACATTTCAATTCTTGCATCGCGAGATGCACCGTCCAGCGATGCATTCATTCAAACTTTTATCTACGCTGAGTCGATCCACTCTAGATGTTGCAATTATACCCCCATGTCGTTCTGTATTTTATACGAAAAGAAATATTACCGTTCAACGGAAATACACGCAACCCATTGAACATTTCAACAGTACTTGTCGTGATTTTATTTATGCGACGAAACGAGGCTCGAACTAATGTAACACGTTTGCGCTCTGAACAATGAGCTTGCGTGTCGCCTCGCTGATTTAATGAAAACGATGCTCGCGATGATATAACGCAGCACTGCGGTCTGATCGTTAGCCGATGATGATGACGTCCTTGGACTTGCACGCGGGATCTCGATTGCGCACATTACTGCTCGAGATACCCGATTATCAGCAACGAGCAATTTGTATACAATAGCCGGCAACATTTGTGCAATCAGGATATCAGATAAAAGATCCTTCCCGGGATTGCTCGCCGCGTTGATCCTCGCTGTGTACGGTCGCACGAAGCACCGTGAACGGACGTTACCTGAGAATCACGGGTGTCCATAGAGTCGCGTAACGCGGAGGCACGATCAATGAAATTCGATCACGCATCGTGGAATTAGCGACTCTTCGTTACAGGTGCAACTGCAATCTCCTATGACACTCAGTCATGCAATTATTTTGCAAGGACAGGCTCGATGCCACGCGGATTAGGTTTGCCTGTTCGTAATTAGAAATTATTATGCTCGATACAGTCGATCGATTCGGTCGTCGTACACGCGCCGAATGCCTCGAGCTAGAAACGCGGGAAAGATCTTCGAAATTTCTGAAAAGTATTCAAGATTCTTTTTTGTCCGCGACAGATGTGCGACAATTTTTCTGCCTTTTTTCTCTTTTTCGCGCGATAATCATTCTCGCGAAGCTTGAACCGTGCTGACGTCGGGGTTGCTCGACCGGCGATTCCTCGTGATTCCTGAAATGGTAAACAGGGTTATCGACAAGAACCGGCAGGCACCGTGTTTGCTCCGACTTCGTCTTATCGTCGAGTCGCTCTGAAAAAGGAGAGCGCACGAGCTTAATAGATCCACCGGCGATAATTTTTACAAAGCGTGCGGCTTATCGTGCATAGAAAGTGTGTCATTTAATCGCGTCGCGTTAACCAAAGATTGTCGACGCATTGTTTCGCAATGCTGTCCGTTCTTTTCTACGAGGGAAAGGAAAAATATATCTCGCACGCCGATCGTCCGCGTTATTGGGAAAACAAATTTTCCTCGACAAATTGCCCGGAGGGGGATGGGGGGGGATGGGGGGGGGGGCAAATTTGTATTCTGCTCCATCGGTCGCTCATTTATGCGTGTCGCGTTGAAACTATGAACAGAAACGTCGAATAGAAATTTCATCAGCGCCGTGCGCTTTCTACGTGTTTCGCTGTCGCGCTGCACGCGTCAAGAAAAACTCGCGAGCAGGCCTGGATCGATACGGGGGTAACGAAAATGAGTTGAAGGTATATTTTTCGGTCAATCGGCGGAACAATAGACGAGGGATGGGACAAAATGTGTTTTGCACGCTGGGGATCTCGCGGATGAGCGTAAAATCGGTTCAAAAGTTATCGACATGCTTTGTTTATTGGCACATTATCGAGCACGCTTTCACGGCCTGCTCGGGTTATCGTGTTTTTCCCGCGATACTACATGTGAATGCACGAAGGGTTTTTTCTTTCTCGATTATTGTTCCGCGCGAAAAAAACATCGCCGGCGAGGTACGATTGTACGAGAATAGGGGGGAACACGCGATAAGAGTTATAAATTGTGCATCAGTGACTCATGACGGTAATATTTTCCCAGCAAGAAACATGCGTGCATTGTCGGCAAGTTGATTAATCTGATCGCGGCACGCTTAATTACATTTATCCCGTTAGATCGAGTACTGATAACGTTGCTCGATGAAAAGCTACCCCGCGGTAAATGGGTACCTGCGCGCACTTTGTCCTAGACCTTATTGCCAGAGAGTTATTGCTCCTTCGTCTTCCCCATCGAAGACCGCGCCGCGATGCAGCCTGAAACAAGTAAAAGCCTCGAATTTCACTTTGCGAGAAATTGCTCGGGGAAAACAGAAGCGGTAAACAAGCGTTATTCGAAGATTAAGGGTCGGCTAAACGGGAAGGAAGGGGCAATGATTGGACAAACGATCTTGTCGAAAATGCAATCGCATGCACTGTTGACGCATTACGCGAAGGTAATTCGTTGCTCGGCCATGTGACTGGCATTAACTAATTCAGTGCTCTAATATACCGGCATGGGGTCGTGAACTCATGGGACATCCGTGGCGACACTTGACCGGAGCACTTCTAGTACGGCCAGACTGTCGATCCTTTAAACGGTTCGTTCTTCTCGCTAAAATATTCGGGGAATCGGTGACGGTGTTCTGTATTCCGGGAAGGAATTGTCGCAGCGCTCTGACAATAAACCCGCGAGAAACCGAACGTTCGCTTCGTTCTTTGAAAAACGTCGGACAATAGAAAATCGAAGCGTGAAGAGTCTTTTGAAAAGTCCCGCGTACGGTTCTGGTTCGACGCCGATGCACGACGTTTGTACTTTTCAGGTTCGAAGCGGTTGTCTTGCTGGTAGTCGGGCAATTAGGGGCTCGAGTTCTTTTCTCAGAAAGAATTTGCAGTGCTCGACGGAGGAAACGGGGCTTGTAGCCTTACAGTGTTCGGATTGCCGGCGTAAATTGCCGCCTGCAATTCCTAAACGGTTCCGTTGAATAATCGTCCCGTCTAATTACGCCTGAATCACCCGTAACGTTTAATTGCGTTAATTACGTTTCGTCGGCTGGTTGGCGCAAAAATGAACCGCGTCAACGCGCATTTCGTTTATGCATCGGCGAGATATTGTTCCCGTGAATCTCTCGCGTGATCCGCGTCTGACTTGACAGTGGAGCGATAATTCATCCTTCATGGTATGGAACATTGAAGGGAAACGCGTCACTCGCAATATGCAACGCAAACAGACTGCACAAGTATATCAAGTGCAAAAGTACACATTTCCCAATGCCTCTTGCCTCCACGAAATTCCCCGCGGTGCATTATGCAGAACGGTTTCGCAAAGCCGAGATCGCTAATCGTCCGGTCTCCCTGGCGATACATTAAGAACAGCCCTCTGTTTGCCACGTCCAAAGATCAATATGTAATTGTTACCCCGTGTTGGCGTACTCCTTCTAAACAAATTTACCGTGTCGGCAATCTTTTCCGGCCCACTATCTGATATATCTCTTTGCTCCTCGGGATAAACACACGAATTTACAGCTCGACGTGTTCACAACTAAGTAGCGTTACCCGAGCGATAAATACGAACAATTTGTCGCGGCGTCCTGTTAATCGTTCCTCTCTGTTCGTCGTAAAATCCCGCTGGGCAAAAGTGAAACCACTGTTCAGAAAGGTATGTAATACTGATTTCGCCGCGGAGCAAGGAAGAGACACGTCGGGGAAAATTACGTTCGTTCGTCTCGTCGACGGGCGGCAAAGAAATTGTGACAAATTTCTGTTGTTCTCCTTTGATTTCTTTCGTTGGTTTAATTGAAACGCCGTAGAACTCGGAAAGTTCGAGTGCTCGGTACCGGAAGGGCCCTGCACAAAATAGCAGAGGCGAGAGTCATCGATCGTAGCCCGGCTGCCGCTGGCATCGGGTAAGACAGCCATTCATCAAATTACGTGGTAATTTTGATCAATGATAACTGGTGACTTTGAAGGCAGCTTCCTACGAGCCCTCGTTGAGGGAAGTGGCCAATTGCCGTGTGTGACCACCGTACAGTCGCCGCTAGAAATCCCGCCGATAAGATTCTGATGCTTTCGTCGCTGCTCGACGCTCGATATTCTTCAATCGTTCGTTCGTTGTTCTGACCCAAATCTTCCATTCCCATTCGTAATTGGTTTTAATAAATTTGTAGGCTCGTATCGTAGCCCCCAGCCCCCCTCCCCCCCTCGAACGACTGGATTTCAAGCTGTCGCAACTCGTTCAGAAACGAAAGAGTCCGTCGAGAAAATAGGAGTCCCTTCTGGTCTCGATCAAATCTTTCGATCAAACATTCCTCGCGCGTCTCCGCGTCCCAGTGATTTTCGAACGTCCAAGGGAGGAGAAAAAAAAATGACAATTGCGAGTGTCCCAGCACGAACGAACACCGCATAGGTGTCCGCGGCAATAGCCAGGGCCGGTATCGCAGGGGAAAATCGCGAGCGCAACGCGACGACGGCGACGACGCGACGTCGACAACAGTCGGAGCGAGGCTAATGAGTCCGTAAATTGGACCAGCCGGGCCCTCCCATCTGAGGTCCGCACGGTGCTCCTCTCTTCTCGTTGCAGTGTGACTCACTGGCTTCGTGTGCGACGGTACAGCCTACGATTCAATTGCTTTAAACGCTTCTTTTCGCCAATTTTTTCGTCCGTCGCGAAGTGTCAGTGTCAGTGTCACACGTACTCGAACCGCCCGGGGTAAGCCCTTCGAAGATCGTCCTGACCGCCCGCCGGACCGATATTCATCCAGCCATGCCCTGAACGTTTTCGGTAACGCAACTATCCAACGGACGAGGAATGCCGTCGAGTATTCCCGTGGAAAGTTTTCCGACGTATCGCGCCTCGCACCCGAAGACTGTCCTCAACGAGACGACGATGATTGCTCGTCGCGAATGCTCGCGCCTACCGGTTTCCACGAAGTACGTTTAAAGGCCAGTTTCTGCTTGCTGCACAGCGAAGTCGTTTCGAAGAGGAATTCGTATAAATTCGAGGATGATTTTCACGATTCTTACACGGTTACGTAACACCCTGGGTTCACGTAATCTCAAGCACGGGGCCGCACATTGAGAGGAGATCGAATTTATGTCGCCGATGCTATTATCGGTTATAGCAGGGACACTCGAAACCTCTGTCAGATAGTCGATAATCCGCGTGGAAGCGTCGAACGATGGCGAACCAAGCGACGAAGAAGGAGCTCCGGGAGGAGACGCTTCACTATCATCCGGACGGTAGCGAGGAGGAAGTCGACAGGGAATGGGAAGAATTCTCGAGGCTGATGGCGAAGCTGCGGGAAAATCGGCGGAACAGACCGCACAGGTATCCGTGCGTTTTATTTCCTCGGGTGGACTCTAAAGTATACCTTCAGGAATATCGAAATTCCACCTGCGTAGAGAAAATCGAGGATGAAATTTGCATACCTTGACGCAACTTCCTTGATACGCTCCCATTCCTCTCTCTCTCTAATTGGAATATTTTATTATTTTTTCATCAGACCCTCGCAAGCTTTTTATCCGTGTCCTCCGTTGAACGCGGACGAGGAGCAACAGGATTTCGACCCCTTCGATTATATTAACACGATCGTAAGAGCCTTCCAATTGATATAAACGCATCGGCCGCATGCGAGCTTTTGCGTTGTCTTTTCATCCGTATGAATGCATCGTGTTGCATGCTTTGACAGAAATTCCCGCGGCCAGTCGAACGTGAAACTCCATAAGAAGCGGAAATTTGGCAGGCGGTTTGTACCGAGGGTAATGTCATTGAACCAATGCCGGGCAGATTTATAATTAAAACGTCTTGGTTGCTGGCAGCCAAGTCCCAGACGTTTCAGACGTCTGCCAGTGTCGGCGATATACGATTTTTTATTCTACCTTCGTTTGTTTCGTTCTGTCAAACTCTGTTCGCAATTAGCCAGCGATCTCAATAGACCTCGCTTGCGCTACCGCGATCGTCCATTGAGAGCGCCCCCGTTCTTTCACCGACGCATTGTCCGAACAAGCTCGATATTCGGAATGGATAGAATCTGGAACTTCGTCGTTCTCTTCGGATTTTTTTATTCTCACGATTTCCACACCGGCGCGCACAGTGGCGCGACCTTTGAACAGTTGCCAAGTGGGTGAGAGGCTGCATTTTAAATAAACGTTCCGCGAGAGCAGTATGCAATAACGCGTCTCGATCCTGGTCGGCTCGGCCGCGCGACATCTAACGAAGTGACACGAGCCATGCTTCTTTCCTCTGTGAAATGATCGTCTTGTCCAAAAGCTGGCCTCAAACGGCGAAGCGGTCGCGCCTCGTGACAAAGCTCGTCGGGAGCCTCGCGACAAATTTGCCGCGCAGGTAGAAACAGGTTTCAGAAATGCCAATAAAATGTCATATTGGCGAGGCTCGGTGGTGTGTATGCACGTATCGACCTTGACATGAAATCTGCATCACGGGATCGCGGCGGACAACCGCGACTCTCCGGATGGTACGCCCGCGAAATTAGAAGACACATCGATCTTCGAACGGATCTCTTCAACGTCGAGCGGGTCGGGGGCGGGATCCGTTTTGAATTATATGACGGCTTGGAATCTCTTTCGATTGTCTGCAGGCGCATGAAAGTCCGTCGCATAATTGCCATAACTTTCGTTATAGTAATTACTATTATAGCAAGACAACAGTAATTGCTATAACGACAGTGTAGGTGTTCGAAGCGTTTAAGTGTGTCCCATTGTTTCTTTTCAATTTTCCGCGACAAACGTGTCGCGGACGACTAGGGGGTACTCGTTTCTCGTCGGAACGAATGCCGCAAGCGTTTCGAGCAACGTTTCGCAGCGTTCCCAATGATCTGTTGGGCGCGATCATTCCGATAACATCGCTATCGGCGCGTTCTCGGTTTAATCGTTCGCGTGAAATCGCGGCGATGATTTCGCGTAACAGCGCGGCAATTCCCGACGACATCCGCGCAAACGGAAAAGGGCACGCCGACCATTGCAGCGACGCCTTTCTAAGCAATGCCTTCATCTGCATGAATGAGCGCTTGAGGACTCGTTACGTTTATACGAAACGCGTGACCAGCATGCAGATCGTTTCACGTGACACGCAGGTTTCGATTCCACACGCGCACACCGTAGTGCATTACGGCCTGGACATGTGCACGAGCACGTACACGTTGCACGCGTATCGGTACCCCGCGGTATGCAGATGCACTGCTTCCGGGTGTAGCGTCTGCATACCGCCAGGCGCAAATTTCGCAGAACTTTCCGACGCGTCGGGCATCCCCGTTTATTTAGGCCGATTCGATTAGTCCGCGGGTATCGAAACGAACGAGCTAGCAAGGATGTCGAATTTTCGCACGGGCGAACTGTGCGGAAATTCTAAAAATAAGGACTCACAGTTAATTGTAATTGCGTGTCCCGGCATTAGATTCTAAAATTACGCGCGGCCCGTTAGAGTCGCGAACTCCAAGGCGACTTGAAGGTAATCTAGCAACAAACGCGGCACCGTGACCCTAAAAGACGAAGTTCTTGCCGTACCTTGCATTCGGTTTCCTGGAGGAAGAGGGGACATTTTCAATTCCACTTTCGCCCGGCCGACGACGTACTCGTCGATTCCCACGTTTGCGAAGGGATTCGGCTGTTCGTTGTATCGCGAATTGCTTACTGTCGATTACTGAAATTGGGTTAGGGGCTGACTGCCCAGTGGAACGTGGCCGTCGTTGACGTCAAATTCATGCACGGGTCCTACTCTCAGGTGCCCGCAATATTTCAATCCGCGACTCGTGTTGCTTCGATTACACGGTCTCCTTTACGCGTAGACACCGATCGCGCGAACTACCTTGCGCTGAACACACGCGGCTGTGTCTTCACGGTGTAATTAACTGCCGATCAGGTTTAATTTAGATTTTATTCCCTTTGTATGTGCACGCTGTTTACAGCACGCTCGGGGGCGACACGCGCCGCGATATATCGGAGCAGTAACAAGTACGTAATCGGGTATGAAATTCGTAGTAACGGCAAATCGTCAGCTATTTCTGTCTTGTTTTCGTGATCCGCGAGCTTCGCGAATGTTCGATAAGCATGGGACTTGTTGGGCATGTTCGATAATTGTAGAACGGCGGGGGCGAAATTCCCAATTACGGTCGCAGCTAATCGAATTTGTCATTCGGCGAAACGAAACCGGCTGGTTCATGAATGTTTTAATGGGCAATAGACAATAGTAACGCCGTCGTTGACCGATGGTGGGTATCGCTAAAAATAAGGACTTCGCCTCTTGCCAAATTTCAACAAATATCATGGCTCAAGTTCGAATCGAAATGCAGCGAAACGGCGTTGTTCAGTTGTTGTTCGTCCGCAAATTCGCGTGCACGTTCAACGGGAATCCGTGAAATTTTTCGCGACCCGAGAAACGTCTTGGAACGTATTTGTGCGTTCGTCGTTATTGGTAGTACACACCGAACTGACGGGGAGCGTTTGCCAAATGTGTTCTAAAGTGTTTGGGGCATTTTTTTAAATAGCACAGACATCGATAATAAGGAACAGAGTGAATCCGAATGTTGCCGTAACTAAATTGCGAATCGATTTCTAGACGACGGTATTAATTATAGAGCGTAGTTTGACTCATCTGTTGACACTTGTTGACGATAAAAATGAAACGGGAAATTCGCAGTTAAGTTTTCGCTAGAAATATCAAATTTCGAAGTTCGCCAAGCGGCGATGTGAGAACAATTGAAGAACCAGGAGATTCGGAGGACACTTGGTCCATCGTCGGTAACTTCATGAATTAAAACTGCGCGTGATTTATCCAGAGCAACGCCGAAAGCTTTCCTCGTTGACAGAACGGTTCGACAAGATCCAGTTGCTAAGTGGATAAGATGTGCAATCGATTGTCGGTACCCCGCAAATATTTTCTGTATTCGAGAAATGCGTCGTCCGTGACTTGATCGTTCGATTTATCGAAGAACTTCAGTGTTCCCCTCGATAGGGACTCGCCTACATCTTTTGCAAAATATTCACCCAGCTTTCATGCCAGCTTTCGTTCTGAACAGAGCCTATTTCGTCTGTAACGATGACTATCTTGTAAGTGAGAAGGATAATAATAGATTATACTAACTCATTCATCAAATGTTTACCGCCCCCCCCCCCCCCCCGCTGTTATTTTCAAATATCGATATAATACAGATACGCCTTGTTTTCTATTTTTTTGTTAGTAATCAGAGTCATCGAACCTCAGGCATGCAATCTTACTTTCTTTGCACTTCGTGCGGATCTGTTTGCTCGTGTCGTCTACGTTTAAACGAGACCTAGGTCTGAAACGCTTCACATCGTGCAAGGATCTCCTCTAACATGCACGATAGTCATTTGCCCCATTACGATAAGTAGTAAGTCGTAATTCGAATTAATTGCACGGCCGTATTTATTAAGCAATCGTACGGAAAATTATCCCGGCAAATTGTAATTGTATATTGCCATGTCATTAAACTACTTTCGCGATACTTACTCCTTTCCCCAGACTTCTCCGTGTGATATCGCGTTATCGCGGACGCATAACCCTAATCGATAACATTGTAATCTTTCGATCACGTGCAATCATTATCACTGCCGAATACGGATCTCCGTCGAATAATACAAGGACTAACCACGCTCTTAACATCGCTGAATACACTTGGCGGTTTCGTTGCGTCGACTTTTCAATTGATGATCAAACGGCTTCGCTTGGGAAAATGCGGCTTGCCCAGGGCGTTGTTAACACAATTCTGTTGGATCGCGTATTCGGAGGATCGATATTCTCGATACGGTAGCACGATAATTACGTCGAGCGCGAAGAACGATGGTTTCGTCGAGGCGGGCCAGATAAATCAGGGACGAGCATGCTCGATTTTATCTGTACGAGTTAGAGATACAACAATTTCGACACCAGCGATCAAATATTAATCTAACGTAGAGACAGCAGTGTCGATCATCGCTGGTCGTATTAACACTCCGTGCTTCATTAATTCAAACGCTCGATTGATCTTCATTTGCAGGCGTGCACTCGGTTATCCGGTTTAACGACCTAACGCGAAATGTATTCGAAGTCAAAGGTTGTCGAATAAACGTGGCCCGAGTATCGTAAGAAAATTATAACCGCCGCGAGTGGGATAAATTGTATGGAAAATTTTCAATCGAAGTGTCGAAAAGCGTGGATACTGAACATTTGGTATGTATTGCATATTCACGCCGATTTCATTTCCTAATCGACAAAGGACTATTGCATCGTGTTTTCCTCGCACGTCGTACGCGCATCTCGCGCCGCGCTCTGCACAAAAATGCCTAATATGATATTAGTTGAACAAAAAAAAAAAAAGAAATGCAATGCTCGAACGGGTGAAAGGGTTCATATTCGTTGAATGAATCGTGCTGGCTCTAGATGTATGGTCGCTACACGAAAGACCTGGGTGAGTACGCAAAAGAAGAGGCCCGAAAGCTCAAGTATCCCGACAAATCACGACGGAAGTACGACAAGAGAAGAGAGGAGGAACTGCGGAAGTCAAGGAGGGGTCCCTTGTGCAGGAAGCTGCTTGCGTTACTGGCTTTCGCCTGGAAGCACACCGGGGCAAGGCTGGGCGAGGATTGGGTGTTTTTGGCCCTTCTTGGTGTCATCATGGCGCTCATCAGCTACGCCATGGACCGCGGCATCTCGATGTGCAACAACGGTCAGTCGAATTTCCATGACCGTACATTTCGAACGGAGTTCCAAAATAGCTGTCCTTACAAAAATTCAGTAAACGTCGACCTTGTTGACCGCATTGAAATTTAGAGGCATTCATATGTACCTGTTCGCTTCGACCGTTCTATGTGCAATTCGGTAAAACTCGTTGACCGTGTTCTTGTTCCACCAGCCAGGATATGGCTTTATCAAGACCTGACGAACCAACCGGCGCTGCAGTACATCGCGTGGGTGTCCCTGCCAGTTTGCCTGATCCTGTTCAGCGCCGGTTTCGTGCATATCGTTGCACCGCAGAGCATAGGATCTGGTATACCAGAGATGAAGACCATCCTACGCGGCGTGGCGTTGAAGGAGTACCTAACTTTTCGTACACTGATAGCGAAGGTTAGACACGAGACATGACTTTACTTAATACCGAGACCGCGAGTTCGCGAGATCCTCAATCCTGAACCGAGGTGTCCACTCCCTCGCGTGTTTTCGAGCCTCGGTGTAGAGCCATCCTAATTTTGAACAGGTAATAGGTCTGACGGCCACGCTGGGCTCCGGTCTGCCTCTGGGCAAGGAGGGCCCTTTCGTGCACATCGCCAGTATCGTGGCCACTCTCCTCTCCAAATTGGTCACAAGCTTCCAAGGAATCTACGAGAATGAGAGCAGAAATTGCGAGATGCTGGCCGCAGCCTGCGCGGTCGGCGTGGCCGCCTGTTTCGCGGCCCCCATAGGCGGGGTCCTCTTCAGCATCGAGGTCACCACCGTGTATTTCGCTGTGCGAAATTACTGGAGGGGATTCTTCGCGGCTGTGTGCGGCGCCACGATGTTCCGATTGCTGGCGATTTGGTTCCAACGGGAGGAAACGATCACAGCGATGTTCGCGACCAATTTCACCATGGACTTTCCCTTCGACCCCCAGGAATTATTCGTGTTCGCTTTGATCGGTGTCGGCAGTGGCCTGGGCGGTGCTTTCTACGTATGGCTGCACAGGCAGTACGTGATCTTCATGAGGAAGAACAAGAGTATGAACAGCTTTTTGCAAAAGAAGTGAGTGATCAATGGTTCGGCGGCTCGGCGGTCCCGGGGCGAAGTTAAGCGGGCGAAACGATAGAAATATCGGGGTCGATTTTCATTAATTGCCCGCTCAACTTCGCCCGTGACGCTCTTTGTTCAAATCGACACGTGATACACCGGCCATTTCATCATATTTGTTTCAGCCGCTTCTTGTACCCTGGAATTGTTTCCCTCTTAGTGTCGTCCGTTTCCTTCCCCCTTGGATTAGGCCAGTTCATGGCCGGCGATTTGAACACGCACGACCAAGTGCACGGTCTGTTCACCAATTTTAGTTGGGTCAAACAGGAATTGGGGGTCGAGGAAATGAACATAGTTAAACACTGGTCGACCGTCCACACTGATGTGTTCATCGGGTTGTTCAGCTTTGTTGCGTTCACGGTAACACACGGGATTTGTCGATTACTCCGAATGGGATCCCCATAATCGAGCAAAATTCTGTCCCTGTTTTCAGTTCATCTTTTCGATCATAAGTTCCACCGTTCCCGTGCCGTCGGGTATCTTCATTCCTGTATTCAAAATCGGTGCCGCCTTGGGCAGAGCTGTGGGCGAGGCCATGGCTCTATGGTTCCCCACTGGTGTCCGCTACGGCGGCGTCATAACTCCTATTGTGCCAGGTAACATCGGGCCTGTCTCGCGAAACCTTCACCCCGTGGACTATAACCGAGGAATGTCGTTCTTCAGGGGGCTACGCCACTGTCGGCGCGGCTGCGTTTTCCGGCGCAGTGACCCACACAATCTCCGTGAGCGTTATCGTGTTCGAGATGTCTGGCCAAATCACGCATATCGTTCCCATTATGATCGCTGTGCTGATCAGCAACGCCATCGCCGCGCTTCTCCAGCCCAGCATATACGACAGCATCATTTTGATCAAGAAACTGCCATACTTGCCAGATCTGCTGCCTTCCAGCTCAGGTAAATGTCGCACCTTTAATCGGTCCGCTTCGAACATTCTTTAAACATACTTTATTGTCCCGAGCAAGCTTCTCTAAGGGAATTTCGCGTGGAGGTAAAGAACTGCAACAATCGAATGGCCCGCGTTTATGTAGAAATTAGAAAATTAAATCGTCACACGAGTATCGCGAATTCTTACAGGTATGTACAATGTCTACGTCGAGGATTTTATGGTCCGCGACGTGAGATACATCTGGCACGGAATCACCTATCAGAAATTGAAGGAGATTCTGAAGGAAAACCGCAAGCTCCGCGGTTTCCCCCTGGTCGACAATCCCGATTCGATGATTCTCCTTGGGTCCATACAGAGGTTGGAGCTGATCAAATTAATCGAGAAGCATATAGGACGCGAGAGGAGGATGCAGGTAAATGTCGCTGCTTAAAACAAACTCGAGGAACTCTTCGCCCGATTTCGCTTTCATTCGTTTCTGACGGTTCGAATCTTTCCACTAGGTGGCCCAGAAGTGGCACAAGGAAGCCGAAGAGAGGGCGCGAGAGGAAATGGAGCGACAGTTAAGGGACCAGGAGAGAACGAGAAGGCCTTCTAGGTTCGAGGTAATCCCGGCGCCGGACATACTCAAGATGCAGAGGCAAAGTGTGAACGATCTAACGATGTCAGCAAACAACGGCAACGCGCCTGATCACGTGAGTGACGCCCGTCTTGACGTCAGTGGACGCGCGAAATTGTGCGCAATCGCTCGATTAATTTGCTCGGGCCCGTGATCGGTTCTTCCCCCTTCGATTTCGCACCGTTGTTCAGCGTGCTCTCGCTATCTTTTCAGCACACCTACCATTCACCGATATTCGGGTCGCAGCCGAAGAAGTCGATCTTGAAGAAAACCAATTCCTTCACGCTGAAGGGATTCAGCCCGCTAGTCAGCCCGGCCGTGACGCCCTATACTACTGTGACCGGGGCAGAGAGCAGGTACGCTCTCCATTTCTCCATTTCTCCCTTTCCCTATCATCCCAAAGTGAACTGTTTAATACGTCCACCGACGTGGTAAATATTCGTCCCGTTCCCACCGTTTCAAGGCTAATCGATTGCAGGATACGCCTGGCCTTCGAGGCGATCTTCCGCAAGTCCGCCACGTTACAAGACGTCGATCCAGACCCCGAGATAGGAGCCGAGGCTGGCGCGAGACGAAACAGCCAGGACATACCGCCGCACACGCCGATGTTGGCACCTAGTCCAGCCGCGTCTAAGAAAGTCCAACTGGTAAATCCGTGCATGTACCCTTCTGATCGCTCGCGTGCAGATCGTGGACGGAGCGTAAAAACGTGTCTTCTGAATGTCGTCAGCCCCGCGAACGTGTGATAGACATGTCGGCGGAGGATCAGAAGCGATGGGAGGAGAGCGAAATGGCTTTGGAGGTAGACTTCTCCAGGTGTCACATCGATCCGGCGCCCTTCCAACTCGTCGAGAGGACGTCCCTGCTGAAGGTGCACAGCCTCTTCAGCATGGTCGGTGTGAACCACGCGTACGTGACAGCCATTGGACGATTAGTCGGGGTTGTCGCGTTGAAAGAGGTCCGTAATCGCCGCGCGGCAACACGCCCGCCGTTCTGCTGTACTTTCATGGCGTGACCCCTGTTTTTTTTATTTTCACAGCTGAGGAAAGCGATCGAGGACGCAAACGCCGGCATCCTGCCCATGCATTCGGAATCTCACCTTGGTCTCTCGACGTCCAGCATAGCGAAGAGTGAAACGGACACGGAGAGCAAGAACGCGAGCACCATGAACTCTATCGCTTCCGTTGATTGCGAGAAGGTCGACAAAGTCTGAATGCAGGAGGGAGATATATATATATATATATCTAAAGAAAGAGAGAGAGTGAGCGAGTGAGGGAGAGGGGGGGTGGAGAGAGATAGTCGAGCCAGGAAGTTAAGTAGAAGCAAAAATGTGATAGCCGTATTGCCACAGCCGGTAATATGACCAGAACGAGAGATGTCTTTTTGTTCTAAATAAAATATTTCCTTTCTTTTTTTTTTTGTCCCCCCCGTGAGCGTGAAAAACACTTTGATGCTTGAGGAACAGGCCCACTATTTTAGCCGCTTGCGTAATTACGATCGCTTTCGAACTCTTCTCGTACTTAATCTCGGGACAAGGTTATCATGCGGGGCGAAATTTTCAAGGCTTCCCGCAGTGTATTGCACAACGTGCCGCAGAAGCTGTCGTCGCATGGTAGACTCGGAAATTTGTAGACAATCCGGGCATGTCGCTTGCAGTTTTTCATATCGGGGTCCGTCGAGTACTCTTCTTATTCCTCTCAGCTAGGTATCTTTTTTCTTCGGTCGCAGCTCATCCCTCCCCTCCCCCGGTATATTTGTAGTTACATCTCCGTGAAGCATAATAGAGTTACCATTTTGTTTTTTTGTTTTTTTTGTCTTTGTATGCGAGGGTGAATGATACGTAGAACTCTGTGATTTCGTGATATTAGTGCTCAAAGAGGTCCTCCTTTCTGACGGCGTGGACGGGCGCTGCGTCGTAAAGAAACGTCGAAGCTTCTCGCGGACTGTCCATAATAATTGCATGGTGCTCCAGTGGTTCGCGCATCGAGTGGCTTTGCGTTTCACGGATATGCTGTGAACCGTGTGTCCGTTTGGTAGACGTGAATTATATACTTGACAAATGCTATATTATGTTATATGAAACGCGGGACACACCGCGACGTGGCAAACGTGATTTATTGATTTATTATTTAAGGAGGAATTCGGGGATCCGTAACGCGCGTCGAGTGCCCCCGTTGTATGTAATTTTATGACTATGGTTGTGCCAACCTATTTATTTTAATCGATCATCGTTAATTTTAAGTCCGCGAAGCTTGATGAAGTCATATTAAGTCCGTTACACGACTGTTGTCCGCCCGGGCCTTCGTAAGCTTTGATTGTATTTGGCGAACAGGGTGTCGTATGTTTTCCACTGTTGTTCTGTAATTTGAATCGAGAGCTTTATCTGCCCGGAGTTTCGGCGAGCGAGGTATTCGATCGTACTTGAACCGATTAAAATGGTATGCAGGACCAGAAGCGGAAGAGATAGTTTGGTCGTTTTATTTGCGAAGAATTTCGAGGAAAAAGTTTGCAGGGCATTTTACATTCCACGCGATAAAATATTCTCACGATGCATCCCATTTTATTGTAAATTCATTTACGTTACACGACATCGAAGCTTTACGTGACACTAACCGCTGAATATAATGTACACTGTACAATCGGGAGAAGACATTAAATAATTTATTATATTATATACATATTGTGCAGTTGGTGTATTCTTTTGTTTTAATATCGTGTCACGCACATGTTTCTTTCAATCGTTCAGAAAAATACGCTTAAGCCTGGCAGAACTGGATTGTATCGAGAAGAATCATTTCGCTTCAACGAATTACAATTGATTATCAATTATAATTCTCAGACACATTGTCTCATTTGTTTTTTTTTTAGCGACGAGTGAGAAGTTCAATATTCCTCCCTTTGACGCGTCGGTTTATTTCATTTCTCCAAGGTAAACCAGCCGTGTAAGCACTTTGGCACCGGGCCAGGAGTATCGAAGGTGGCCCTTGCGATTTCCGTCAGAGTCACGCTGTCTAGTATCAGCAGGCCAACGCGTGCCTCCTTATCCGACCATACAATGGCACTCAGAACCACGCCGTCGTCTTCATTCTGAAATATTTAAACTTATGTATAGCCAGATCGTTACGCGAAACGACTTCACACATCATTTGTCCGTGCAACTTTTTCAGCTTCACCGCGTCGTCCACTTTCTCAAGTATTTATCGCGATCGAATTAAACGAACGGAATCACGTAAACGAATAAAGGTTTCGCGATTCGGACGTCTTACCTTTCCATTAGGATCCGGCACGAAAATAGGCTCGCTTGGATAGACATTCTTCTCGCACCAAGTTTTCCGTGTTTTCTTCCAAACATCCACTTTGATGATCTGCGAAGTAATATCCCACGCTTGAGTAATATTTCGTCGAGAAATCGACGGGAAAAATCGTAGGGCAATTACCGTTCCGGGATTGTCCAGATCCACGTCGCTGGATATAGCGTAGAAATATCGGTACTCTCTGCCAAGGTACGAAACGTTATTGAGCCGCGGCGTTTCGCAGCCCAAGTCGCAAAGGAGCTCCGGTTTAACGAAAATATTTCCATCTGGAAGCCTATGGGCGGCCGCTTTCCGTCGAAGAATATTCTTAGTGTCATCCTTCCTGTCTCTGTTATTTTTAACAGACGTATCAATTGTCGTGTTCGATTTATCACCGGGCTCTAGACCAGCCTTATTCTGATCGATGACTGCGTCGTCTTGGAAAGATTCCAGACCCTGGTTCACCGTTTTTACGGTGATCAAATTGTGTTCCAATGGCACGTCCGACGATGGTCGTTCCATTGGTAACACGAACCTCAGGGGCCTACCACGAAACATCTTGGCATAGTCCGGATTCTTGTGCAAGTCCTGCAATCGTTTGAAAATACACGCGTCGTTTCCATAATTGGCCACATTCGATTCCATCGAAGCTATATTACCTTCATTGCGTCCACGAATAAGCAGTCCAGCATTTTCGAATCTAGGTAGCAACAAATATCCAAGACCACGTAGTCGCGATCGCGCGTTTCGAATTGATTAATGAGATGCAGGTAAAAGAACGCTTCTGCGACAAACGTCCTCTCCAATGATCCCGTCTCCCTCGACACTAGATGTATACGCGTCTATAGTTAACGAGAATGATATGTGAACTACTCCCTATCTGTCAGAAATTGAGGGAAATTCTGTTAGTAAAAATTGGACGGACATTTTCGTTTTCGTGCCATTTTAGTGCAGCGCGCATAGGTTGTTGCATCACTTTGCAAGACACTACAGCGGTCAGAGATACGGCCAGTGGTTGTTCGACGATAATAAAGTAATGTTCGGTGATTCCAAAGGTGTGCATGTAAGAGGGATTCAATATCCATCTGGACGGTACACTGGCAACGATTGTAGCCTGATCGAACATAGACAATTCTTTTTCCTCTCCCGCGTCGTCTGGAAAAAAGGGAACGAGTGAAAATATTAGACCGAATCGGAAATATTGAAAGGAATGTTTCTCATTGTAAAACAATGCCGACCGATAATGATTCGCGGTGACGAGAAGCACACGATATTATACATTGGGCCTCGCGGTGTCACGCTCAACCCCATGTTATACACGGTACCGTCGTTCATTATGTGGGGGTGGGACGTGTGGTTCACGATTCCCACGTAGTCGGATACGTTTACCTGCGAATAAAAGAATCACCGGTGAAATTATCGTTGACCACGTCGACAATGGAACGCAATGAATAATAAAGAACACGTACCTTGCCTTTAGTTTCCAAAGTCTCTGGATCGATACGGTGCATCACCGCCGTTTCCGCGAATGTGTAATATTCGTCGCAGAAGGGGTAAACCGATATCATCGAATTGTCCGAATCGTCCGATGGTTTGAATACTGCCGCGACCCTGAAGGAAATTTATTAATCGAGTACTACGGTCTCCGAGCGTGTACAATCAACCAGCGTTTCACTGCGACCCATTTGATACCTTTGAAAAATACTTTTACACGGATCCGGCACAGCTTTCGTGCCGAATTCGGTAACCACGATTCTTTGAGCAGCAGTGTTCTTCTTGTACACGTCCGTCTGTACGAATCTGCACTGATAAGTCACTTTTCCATCGGCAATCCCGAATCTAGAGTTTCAAAAAGGATATGCAGAAAAAGTCAATTCCAAGCAATCGTTGTCTTACTGTGAAAACAAAATATCTGTCCAGGTTGCACACTGAATCTTCCCGCTTCTAGCAAACAATTCTTTCGTTGCGTCCAACCTTTCGCTCCATCGTATTTTTTCTTAAACTCTGTTGCCGACGTACCGATGCAGTAAAGCTGAACTATCGAACAGGTGGTTGAAGCTGTATTCCCCGACCTGCAAGCTACCCGGTCCGTTCCTCAGCAAGATACCCTTTAGCCAAGGCGGTATTTTACCCGTAACTTCGCCAGGTATCGGTTCTGTTACTTCCTTTTTGCAGGACCTCATCCACACAGACGAGTCACAGTTCGGGAAATAATTTCCCTTCTCCCCTTTCGTCCCGTTGCCTTCCTCATTTTTTAGACAGCCTTCGACGTCGTTCAACTGTCAATGCACTTCCAATTAGTATCGATCTAAATTAATGAGAAATATGGGAGTACCCTTGAACGGGGCGCACTCGAAAGCTTCGAACAATACTAAACGAAACGACTCGGTCCGATTACTTCTCGCGGGAGAATGGAGTATTGAATGCGAACGACTTACGCGAAACGACGTCCTCGACAATTTCATTCGTTTTCCATGCAACACATCGTCGAGATCGTATAGACTGGCGGAAGAAAAATCATTTTCCGATCGCGATCTGGCGAGCTTGACGGGTCGCATGACGATGTAGTACTCCTGTGGACGCCAACGAAGGGAACATAGAGAACTGAGATCTCGCGTGTAACTTTTTCACGGCCACGACGACGTTTAATCGACTTTAAGAGGCGCGTGTCTACAGCTCGATGTTACGTTTCATCTTCCGTGTTTTCGTTCCCCGATTCCCTCACCAGCGGACCAAGGATCGCGGACAGAATCTGATATACCCGTTTGTGAGTGAAATCCATCGTTTCCCCCGGGGCTTCGACGAACGAATGACATTGTTCCGATAATCTGCTGACCTTAAAAAGTAATATCACCGGTGATCCAATTATTTGCACCGGTTGCTGGAAGCCCCGCGAACGGTCACGTGGACATCACCCTTTTTCAATCGTTGCACCCCTCGGTACACGTGGTCAATCGTGCACGTGGCACCTTCTGTGCACTGTCCAATGCTGTAATTTATTTCGGTCGAATTTTGAGAGTCGTTAATCAGCCCGAGGGAACCGAATTAAATTAAAGAAATTGTTCAGGTATTTTGATATTATTTGAAGGGAGCACACAGACGAGACACAGGAATGGGTAAATCATCTGGTGAACTATCGTGGCTCAACTGTTCTTTAGTGAAGTAGTGTTGCTCTTACTTATTTGATCATTTTTCTTAATCACTGCACCCCCTTTTGTACGGGATTATCCAGTTGCCCGTAATTATTATTTAAATTGTTTTCTCCCTTATTTCTTCCCCCTTCATTCGACACCGTATAAATTAAAAAATAAGCACCAGGAGCCGAGATATAAAATTTATAATTAACGTCGCTTTTTATAATCTGTCGGTAACGATATCAGTGACATGGAAATGGTAATAATCCGGGAAAAAGGTACATGGCGCCATCTCGCGTTTGCGGCTTTTCGAGCAGCTTTCTGCACCCCAAAAACCAACTTTCTGGATTACGTCGTTAATTTAAACAATTTCGTTTTTCTCGACTTGCGATGAGTATTTTTTAACCGGACTGGTCTCAAATTAAAGCTGAGAACCTTAGCTTTCCTTTCCAAGTGGTTTCAAAAGAATAGCCCGTGTGGTTTCAACGTATTAACAATTGTCCGATTATCCATTCCCATATCTCGTCGGTGGCGTTAGGTCTCCGAAGTTAGTGCACGAAGAATCTGCAAGGCGGCGGCGGAATAAATTCCTGCGGGGCATTTGACTTTTTAAATTTAGCCCGCGTCGAATGTGGCAATGGGAATAATTTATGTCAAGGCCTCCGGGAATGCGCCGAAGTGTTTATGAATCGGGAGATTGATGAATGAAGGCAGTATTTCCCCGCGACACTGTTTCGTTAATTGTTCTTGCCGTTCACGAATTATAACCCGAATTGCCTGCTTTAACCGAGTAAACGCGCATTCTCCTCCGAGAAAGCTGTTTCCTCTTGCAGGCGATGAGAGTTCTATAGGGAAAATGTTTTTTAATCGCGCGAGACGCGTTCCGCGCACGCCTTGCTTTGCGTCCGATTGGTTTGTCTACAGGAACAAATTTGGCATCCGTTTAATAGCGATTGCCTCGTGAACTTACAGCCTCTGATCGCTGCACGCGATGAAAACGTCCGAGAAGAAGAGAATGAGAATGATGGCATGCGAAAAACGATGATGGACGGCACGTCAGTGACGCAACCATCTCTTCTCGCGCATAGGTAAATCACGTCTCTATTACCGGGAACAAGGTGGCGACGCTGTGACGTAGAACACCTGTCTTCTCGAGATTAGCCGGGTCTTTTAACAACTCCGACATCCTGCGCCTGCGAGCACTTGGATTATCGTACGACAAACTTCGTGAAAACCCTGTCCAAGTGGCTACGCTCGCGGCCATTTTACAACACTTGGACAGGGGCCAAAATTATTCACGGACCTGGTTGTTGTTAAATAATACGTCGCTGGTAGAGCGTCTCGCTGACATAATTCTAGGACGATCGTGGGATAACACATTCTCTACCGAATATCGTGCCGCTCTAATGTTCAAGTATTGATCTTCAGTATCCTGATGCGTAGGCGTGAATGGAGGTTGCTCGCGTATCGATTTACGTTTTTATTTCCTCCTTTGAACTGTGTCCCATTCGAGAGGTGTAAAGGTTGCACAGTTTTTTTATTATATTATCTTTCTGTATCCCACGTTTTAAATTCGTGGTCGCGGGAAGGCAGGAGATTGTGTCGATTTATCGTTTGTATTGTTTAGGCATCGGTATTATTATTGCGGCATTAGTATTTCTAATCCGCCGCGTATGAGTTAATTTATTCGGCGACCATCTTTACAATATCGCCTATCGTTCCTCTCAGGAATTAGCATTCCATGCGTATGCAAGTAGGCGAGCAAACTTGCAGCCGAGTCGCGTTTACCATTAGACAGAAGCGTCGATGATGCAGTTAATAATTGTGGATTAATACTTGAAATTAAAATTTCTATGGTATCTTTTCGTATCTGGTCGAACGAACCTTGAAGATAAATTGCCTTATATTAGAACCGTTCTGATGGTAAAAAGAAGCAAACAAATAGCGATACCGCATAGCAATAAATATTCGCGTGAGCCGGAGAATCTGTTACTCTATCGGGTACAGAAGATTTGAGATGCAATACAAGTGTTGTTAACCGGTTATCGGGCAACATTTTTCAACAACAAATAATAACATTACTATTAAAGATAAATCTTGACATTATCCGGGTACAAGGATCGTGCATAAAAATTACTCTTATTCCCATACAATGTCTATCCCCGCTGACGTCAGCGGATACAGATAAACTCATTGTCAGTGTTCATAAACGGGGACGAAAATTGTAACGAGCGCTTTGTTTTCCAAGAAAGTTAATTGGAAATATGGTTGTTAACGTACGCGTATATATAAGCCCAATCGAATATCTTCGAACAAAGTGAAAAGTGGGTAAATCCACTTTGGATATCGTATTTACAGAGATGCAGATATCTCCGTGCGAAATTCGGTTCGCAGGACGTACACAGGCGGAAACTTGTTCCCTGTCTGCCTGGTTGCATGATTACTGGCGCGTCGATCATTCTGCGTGACACATTGCTCATTGCTCGCATATGTTCGCGTCCAGCCAACGCGATACGTGCAGTTCTGCGCGAAACGGTGCATACATGCCAGCACCACGTGCTAGTCACGTGCTGGAGGCGAGAGTTAAAACGCGTGAGCGGCTAGCTTCCACGGGCAATGACAATAAAATTGAATTGTTATTCTACGCGGAATATTCTGGAACTTTCAATTAATTAGAATTTTCGCAGGAAATCATTGGATCGTGTTCTTACAACTTTAGACATTAAACTGCCTTTCAATCTGTTCCGGACTCGATCGTTATGAGTCATGACTCAAGATCTTATTGCCTTACTTTGTTCCATTCTTCGTTCGAACACGGCAATTGTCAGCGAAATGTGTAGTTTTCAATTTGACAGGAAAAATCGAGTATCGTCGTGGCGCAGGATTTTGCCGTTTCAAATGGTCTCATCTTTTAATTGACAATGCCAATCAAACAAATAGCAATCAACGCGCTTTGTGCGAGCGTGTAGGTCAAGGTTGAGATAATGCGAACAATCCGATTCGTTCGGCCACTTACCTATTCTCGTTCAGGAACGAGCAGTCTTGCGTAGATCGATCCGTATTTAATACATCACTTCAAACATACTACATATTCATGGTATCGAGTCTAACGAGCAATCAGCTATTCTTCGTCATTCTAACTCGACCTCGACCTTCTGTTTCAGATGGAGGCTCTGGATGACCAAGCACAGACACGTTCACGACTCGCGCCTTAGATCATCTTCCTCCTGGGACCGTACACTTCGCCAGTTTGTTATTAAAGGTAACTGACCATTCTTAACGATTGCTCGCGCACGTTGGGTGAACGAAATTCGAAGTCGCATGTAATTATAGCACATAAATCATGATTACGATGCTTATGGTAATTTGTTAATAAGGAACACGTTTCAGTGGTAGTTAAAAATAATTAGTAAGACTTATGCAAGAAATATATAGTAGCTTTATCGGTAGAGAATTCAGTGTTACCAATGCACGAAGCAAATTATTACATCGGTTCAACCGTTACGCTTTGCACGACCAGGTTTCGAGATAATAAATATTGCATCGATTAAAAATCTTTGTAGTTACGTAGGTAAACCGGTGCCTCAATTATCTTATCTCTAGCGCCACGCTTAATTCAAATATTTGTGGTTGCCCCGTTTTTCTTTTTCTCGTCGTATTTTTAAGATATTTACAAATCCCTTGAATGACTGCGCGCAACTAGACTCGAAGTTAATTTTAACCTATAGATAAAATCCAAATTCAAGTGCTGATACTACTTCGTAGGGAGGGAACAACATAAGAATACGCAATAATACTCATAAGATAATTCCTGTTTAAGAGCCGTGGCGATTAATGGTAATAGATAATCTGAAATTGAGAGATTTATGCTTTTCTATTAGTGACAGGAAAATAAAACTTAACGAGCACCTCGGGCTAAACAGAACGGTAAGAGGCAATCCACTCGTTTCTCATATCCGGAACGCGTGATGATGTTTCTAAGGAAAACCGTAAAATTTAGGATTGATCGATATGGCCGATGAACAGTGAATTTACATAACACATAACACCATCGCGCTGTAATTCTTTAAATACATTCCAAACACATTTTCCTGTCTAGATACATGGTAGCATATTTAACTCATTGCGTAACGACAAACACTGGCCCTCCTCTTCGGCCATTTAACATTTCTTTTTCGCGCACAGACAACTCGTAACAGGAACAACAAACCATATTGGCTCGCCGCGAAAAGCTAACTTCCTCCGGTAAACGAAATCCGTGCGGAGAATCTCGTAACGGTAGATACACATATTATGCATTTGGATAAATCTGCGTCATGAGTCAAATGTCGGGTTCCGACAAAAAAAAGAAAAAGAAGAAGAAAAACAGGAGATCGAAAAAAAGTCGTGAATTTTTCACGAAACAAGTGGCAAGATTCAGAGAGGTTTATCGACAATCTTTTTCTCACGCCGCGTTTCTTCCGGGTTTATTGATTGCGCGGCGAGTTACAGTTCCAATTCGTTTCGAGCTTGAAATAACCGCGAAAACAGCGAGTCGCGAAATAAAAAATAGCCTCTTCGTGGGAAAACAGAGGCCGCGCTTGCCATCTGTCATCCCGTCGCAAATAATCAGCGCTAGTTTTATTTCTGTCCCGGCAGGATTTCCATCGCGAGGCAACGGGAGTTCACGATTGCTTGTCAATCTAATTTAGCGGGCATTTAAATCTCAATGAGGGAATCTTCTCCGACCGGACTGTACAAACAAACGGTCGATGTTAATCTAAGAATATCACCTAACTTAACCCTTTCACGAGTTAGCGCGAATCTATTTTAAGTTGCACTTTGATGTTCTTCGTCGGGCTTGTTCGCACGTTGTTTACGTCTGCTGATATGGACACGTGATAAAGAATGCCACATACCCTTATCCACACTTTTTAACAGTAGTGTTTGTTGACTGTTGCGCCGATTTAAAATGTTGATTGTGGCTCTGAAAACGTTGAAAACTGTCGTTCGCGGTATAAGAAAGGTAGACGTCGTGTCGACACCCGTCGAATGTACTTCGCTTTTCTTTGAACAGATTATGCGCCTAACTGAACGCACTTTTCCACGTGTTCCAAGATAGCGGAACGATGTAATGGGTCGTACGCGTAAATTTAAACCGGTGCTACTCTGTATCGAAATTGCAATTTCCGCGAGAAAAATAGCATTATACAATCGTTCGCGCCATTGAGAAACATTTTCACGCGTAGTATATTCTCGGGAGTGACAAAAAGGGAGGGCATGTCGGTGTTTGTACCGTAACAATCATTAAGGATGCGATATGGTATTGTCACACGTCATGTGACAGCCTAATCTACTCCGGTGACGCGTGTACATCTCTGTGGTGGCAGATCATGTGATGAGGCTATTCCGCATGATTCATTGCCTCCGATTTGCGAAAAGAAGTTCCTGCAAAATAATTGTTTTCCCCGTCATTGGACATTGCCGACGACGCGCTACGACCAGACGCGAGTATTCAGTTTAAAATCATCAATCAAAGGATGCGGGAAATCTATTAACGAGGACGATGAATACCTGATCAATCACGTGCAGCGGCCGATCGGAAGAAGTTGGGCGTGAAACTTAATTCATGTCGCTGAACGTTCCGAATGTTCTTGACCGGGATGAACAGGTCTAAAACACTTGAAATCAATGATTTATCCATATCGGGATTGGCCAATCGTTTTCGAAGGTTTATTCAAGCAAATATTATTCTCACGAGGATCGCCAGCTGGCGGTAGATCAATCGTGCTCTCCTCTCTAATCGTGTTAATAAAACAACATGATAATCACGTGCACCGTTCCGCGTAAACAGTTGTTCACCTGATGCTGGATTATTAGATATGTTTAACAAGCGGCTAAAAATAATTCTGGTATCTTGCGTTTGTAGTCGAATTTACGGCGACGTCGAATAGAACACACCCGTCTGTAATTATATCGATGTTCCTCCTAATGCAAAGGAGAATTCGCTTCGAAAATTTGAAAGGAAAAGAAATCCATTACAGATCCCTTCCTCCTGGCTAGTACAATCTGAGGAAAAGTTGTTGTCTCATCGACTTTCTTTTATCAGAGACAATATTTGACAATGGACCTATCTTTTCCCAGCCTTCTTTACTGTACACCGAATGGCTGTATTGCCAGCAGCTTAACAAATAGACCATTTCATCCATGAATATTATTAAGCAAATGAGTGCTATTTAAACGTGAAAAGAACGACTGACAAAAATCGGCCACCACAGTTGTTTGATTCTATTGAGCACCTGAAAGGCCAATTAATATCCGATCAATATAGATCATATCTCTTATCGCGATTAATTATTTAATAGGACTAATTAGAACTTATCAAAGGCATCCTCGTGGTATCTATTATCTTTGGCAAACAAAAAATTGACCAATAAGAAGGGACGCGTCGGAGCAATAATTGCGGCGAGACATTTGACGGTGGGGCCTTAAAAAGAATTAGTAAACCGAAAATACCGAGACGATGAATACAATTATTTATTGATTATGTTTAATTGAAATTTCAACGAGTAGCGCACAGTTAAAGTTCTTGCGTATGCGTTACTGTCAATCCACGCCACCCACGTAGAAAGTAACAAGACATCCGCTGTCGTGATGCCACCAGCTAGCGATATCGGTATCCTTTGTAACGGCTGATAAGCTTTTATGTATATTTGTAATGGGCTTCTTTTTCTACCACTTATCGAAAACACGCCTGATCGCCGTGAATGCGCGACGGAAATCGAACGTTTTGATTGACGTCGACGTTGTGTAATCAGCAAATAATATTCGACTACTCGTCGGACGAACGTTTTCGTTTCACGACCCTGTACAGAACTCACCAATTAACGTCGCCGGGCGCAATAGTTTTAACATCGTCAGTGAGATACATGAAAACTGTATTCCCCCGACAAATATGCTGTTAGTTAATGCAAGTTCCAATTGAGGGCAGAGTTCGTGTTCCGCGGTAGGTGCACTTGATTAATTAAACGCTCTTTTATGTGTGCCTCAATTCCCCGTTGCTCGCCCGGCGTTATTAACTCCGTCATCTTTCTACAGACACTTCGATATCATTTACTTTCTTACATAAATTTTCACCTACTTAACGACGCCTGAATTGATGGACTATTCACGGGCTCACACGAATCACTATTGTATATGCATCAAAACGATTTTGCAAATAGTTCATCGTCGAAGGAAACGATCAGTCGGTCGCCTTGACAGAATTCTAGCCTGCTTGTATGTTAGATCTGTCCTCTATTTGCAAACGAAATCCCAGTTAACGTGAGTCCGTTCCGTCAATATTTGAAAACACATCGGGAGAACTTACGTGACGCGGTTAAAAAAAGAGATAATAGAATTTATCCCGATCAAGCGTATCTTTTTGGAAGGCTGTGCTGCACATGACTCATCGGCAGGTCACGAGACATTCTTGTAAATTCTTATCGGGGCCCGCGGCTCGTGTTCGACATTGTCTAGAAAATTAAACGGTTCACGCCCACATCGACCCGCTGGGCCATTCCTCGCGCCCTTAGCGCAAAATTATCGTCAAACGTCTTGTCGTTATCCCCGGAAGACGTTTCTTATCAATTAAAAAACAATACGCCCGGCCGTATCGTTAGATCTCTTGCATCGGTTTGATCGGGGATATTGATAAGAGTGCGAACAACTTCACGCTCGTTTCAAAATGTACCGTTTATCTGATGGCAATTGGCAGCCGCAAGATCAGCCTTGGTGATGCAACAGTAGATTTTCCGTAATTTTCCAGAGGATCGGTGTATAATTCCCGTTTCGATATCCTCGTGTAATGCGAGTTATTCTGCTGATTGCTTTGCGCTAGTGATAAATCGTTGGATAAGGAGCGCGAGCCAGCTCGGCGTCGCGTCGTTCTCCTCGTTGATTCATTTGTTGGATCGGATCAACGATCGATCAGATCCGTATCGATTTCTCGGCATGCGGTCCTTGCGTGCACTCTCTGATCTGTCTTATGGCAAATGTAAATCGGTAGCACAGTTAACGTTTTGCTCCGGCCCGTTTGCATACGTCGCGATGCTTATTTATTATTAGCAGGAACGAAGCGCACGCTCGCTGTTTTTGTTGGCCTACTGTGCGAGGAACTTCTATAGAGGAAGGAAAATTTATATTTGGGCAAAACTTGGCTAGTGCCACTGGACTGTCAGATTTTTACTATTAACGGGGTAATAAAGTTTCAGAACGCTTCCTGTTTTGTTAGCCACCGCCGTCGAGGATGACTCTCGTGTCCACGAGCTGAAGCAATGGAAATGTGTTAATAATATATTCCTAGACATCAGCGTAGTCTGCCAGTAAAGTCAAAGTCCAGCGTAAACGTTTCAGAGCGGGCGGATCGATCTCGTTTTCGACTCGTTTGTGCATAATTTACAGCCACCGCCCGATCGTAAATGGAAAGGTAACCCCGAATCGATTTCAGTGCTTTTCAATCCGATGGGAAACCTGTTCGGTTGGTTTACCTAAACGCCGAGCTTCTACGTCTGCTTCTGATCATCGTCGATTCTTTGATACGTCCCGATCTGTTGTTTTTTCTTCAGAATTTTAGCGGGTGTACGCTTTGTAATTGTCAGTGTTTCAACATTTAAGCTCCACATGTCGGAAATAGTCAGTAGGTGTATATATTTAAAGTCTCACCCTCGACTTGTCGACAAAATTGCCCGGCGTGAAGTGAGAGGATACACACCTAAGTGATTCGAACGAAAGAGATATTCCCTTGATCATATACTTTGAGGAGCCGAATTGTTTGCGAGAAAAATTAATTCACTGATCGACCAAGTGAGGCGTGTCTCGTACCGGGTAGCGGATAGAACATTCTTGCCCTCAGTTAATTAATTATGTTCATTAGTTGAACCGGAGAAACTATAACGCAACTCGCTTCATAAATATTGATCGTTGCGAGCTCTAGGAATTTTTATTTAAAGGGATAGATGAAAGTATTGTGATGGATCGTTAAGTTTGAATAGCACGCGACAGCTGTAACAGTGCCGAGCCATTTAGTTAATTAATTGTCATCAATCTAGCAGGGTAAATTTTCGTGACAATTTCCTCTAATTGGAACGTGTCACATTTGTTCAGCTCAATGGCGAAACCTCCGATTAATCTACTCGAAATAATCACGTGTCGTTTACTATCTGTACCGTCGATAAGAGTGCATCGATAACCCGAATTAACGTAGAAAAGCGTGCCGATGAGACATCGCGGGGCACAGAAAAAAATTCACGAATTTAAATCGGCAACAAAGAACTGACCATTCGGCGATCAAGGACTTTTTATTGGGACAAATAGAATGACCATACTTTGTTGAAAGTTGCAACGAAGATTCTAGCCCCGGCGTGAAAATGTGCGAAATGAAATAAAGCAAGAAATAGAGGACGTGAGAGGCACATGACTGCAGTTTGATACGAGAAGACTCGTGACAGCAGTTGCGATAAACTACAGAGAATACTTTAATCCACCGCAACAGCCCATAGCCGTGTTCAGTCCTTTGCCAACATGCCCAGCAGTCGGAATTACGAGACATTTATGAACGAGGGCACATCCTTTAGTGTGTAAGTACCATGGGAAAATTTGTTTTCGTCGATGCGTTATTGAAAGGTAAAAATCTACGTGACTTTTTAATGATACATATTTCGCCGTTCGATGGTATATTCGGACGGTTTGCCATTTATTTCCGTGGCCGTCAGGTGAAACGATCGATACTGCTCGATAAAGTTTAGGGGCTTGTCTAATTGCGGTTCGTGCTGGGAAACAATCCCCTCCGTGGAAATATTGAACAGCGGGTAAATGTTTGCCGGACATATTGCTACGGTTATGTATATTACTCCGTGGTACATGTGTTCAATTATTTGGCGGGGCGGATTTGTTAGAGAAATTTCTGCGAACCAGTGTGTTTGTTAATAAATGAAACAGATCAAAGAAGTTGTATTTTATTTTACGTTAAAGGGAAGGAGCACGAACTGCGTAAAGTTCGTGATTCCCGATAAAGAATTGGAATAAATGAAAATGTAACTATTTGCTTGCTGTGGACACGTCATTCGCAGCGATTAAAATATTTTTATGAGCAGTACTATTGGAAAGGGTTATCTCTCTTCGTCTGGTCAGATTTTATTATTCATTCTGCTGTGACTGTGTAAAAAAAAAGGTCAAATGTGTGCAATCACTCACGTATCCGTAGTTCTTTCGAACGGCTAGCTACTTTATAAAATTAATTTTAACAGTTTGCTGGCTGACGCGGATTTGCTTTTTTTATCGTGTCGAGGGTTAGTATTCCTCTTCAAGGACCCATTGAAAGATCTCAGCTGATAATAAACGCGATTTTATAAAATGTATTAGAAGAGAATTGTTGCTTATCTGTTATCTCATTTCGCACATTCACCTCCATATCGAGAGAAGATGTCCATATCGTAATTCACGAATAACAATCGTGACAAATTCAGTCACGAGTTGCAGAACCGCCAAGCGATACGGCACTATTTTTCTCAGATAAACAAATGATCAAATCCTCGTGATTGCTCTTATCGATTTGAATGTAGATTGCGCTCTACAGCTCACACGTTCGATTTAAAAAGACATTAGGTACTAGATGTTTACGAGTGCATACATTAAATTTAACGTGAATTCTTCCAATTAGCAAACATGTCGGCAACGGTTTATTTTTGCATTCAGTCAACGTTAAAACGTTGTTCATACATTCGTGGGAGGCAGGCGCATCATTTTTGTACCAATTCTATGAACTGAAGCTCGAATATTTTCCGGCAACAGTACTATGATTAATGGTTTAATTTTCAGTCATCTCTTTTTTATACACTTTGTACTATCCTTACAGGATCTTCGATTTTAATCGAGTTCCATTATCGATTTAACTATTAATGAAATTAACAATACACATACATTTTTATTCCCTTTCGAATACCTTTGCGAAGCTTTTCCCAATACGAAACGCGCATGCGCGATCTGGCAAAAGTCGCGCGCTCTTCCCTCAGCGCAAGTCAGTAGGGGTTCGACCAACCAAAAGGTCGGACGCGTTTACTTATATAAAGCTTTGCAGCCGGTTGTCGCGAGTACACTCGCTTTGTGCGTCTCCAAACGATAGCGATGAGTATCGCAAGCAACGTTTATCTCTCTACTATTCTCACGCAAGTGTATTTGCATTTTGTTTGGTTGTGATTTCGTCACACGCTTTACGCAACATTCATCCATGAGCAATCGCGGTTCCAAAAAAATAATTTAAGGGTATAAAGAAATCAAGACGGGGCCAGTGAATATATATTGTCCATGGAAAAAGATACCAGTGAGACACCACGAGATAGAACGCACAATTGGCGTTTCAAGAACTTTTTGACGGAACCGAAGCTTTTGTTGAAAATAGCACGCAATTTCATTCGACTTCGTTGGCAGTGACGAATCCAAGAACGCTCGGGGGAAAAGCGGCGAGGAAAGATAGGAGCTGCGAAGACAGTAAAAGGAAAGAGCAAAAGGGGGGAAAGAAAGCAAAAGGCGATGACATGCGAACTTTCTTCGCGTATTAATCATAACACTGTGATCAACAAACTGTGATACAACTTGTACATATTTTATTTTCTTATAAAATCGTATCGTTTGGAGGACCGGAAGCAGGAGGCCGATATGACGAGCACTATATTGGAGTAAGTATATGGAAATTCATGTAGGTATATGCGTATACATATCTCTCTGCCATGTTTATTTTTCATCTACTTCTTATGCGATGTCTTCGACCTACGAGTAGCACGTGGCATACGAAAGTCGGGCAGTCTGTGTTGACACTGCTGTAGGAATCAATCGGAGCAGGTATCCTTTTCTCTCGAGTATGTGTACGTAGTTTAAACAATTGCGGATAAAACTCTCGTGCAAAATTTCGAGGACAGTAACGTGTTTCAAGAAAATTTCGCTTCCCATCGTTCGTTATTGCTCGCCAGTTATATCGCATTAGTTTAGAACTTTTGCAGCCACTCATTATTGGTAGCATCTTTATCATCGCGTTTAGCATTGTCGCGAAGCAAAACAGCGTCTTTTCTGGCGCATACTTCTACTACCTTTTTGACCCCGCGCAGATGACAAGTGTCGGTGAACGATGTTTTATAAATGTCGATCTTTGGATGCGTTAAATTCACCACGCCGCGAATCATACCTGGCAAATTGTTTTCTGCTTGAACCTCAGTGACAAGATCTTCGTGTACGACACGCAGCAAACTGGTAACAGTTCGATCCATTTACCAGGACATCGTGTAATTAGATTATTAATATGCGCGGTCAATTAGTTTCATTGATGAATTACCAGATGACAGCTAGAATCATTCCGTTCAAACTGTGATTATTTTCTTACGGAGAATTGTTGATTACATTGCAATCGTGGACGTGTACTGTTCGATGAATATAAGTGCGCTTAACGTCCGACAAGTTTGTCACCGCTATTCAATTTTTTCGCACAAGGATGCGTTCGATTTCCTCGTCAAACACGCGTGATGTAATTAAACTATTAATACACATCGACCAGGGACGATTGCGTTTGGATCCCGTATGCGTTGTACACTTGAACCCTTTCGTGCAACGCGTGCACAAAAATAATTTGTCACAATGCGTTGCCAAAAATCATGAATCTCCCGATTCATCGAGTGTAGGAGAAATCCGGGGGCAACAAGTTTCAGCTTAGCGTGTAACAACTCTGCGGATAAACGGATATGCTTCGTGCGATTCTTTTTCGTCTCCCTTTGCTAAATAAATTCATGCGATTCGCGAACCAGACCGTGGGAGAGGCATCGACAGATTTAGACGTTATTTTAGATGTATTTTATTCGCATTTCCACGCGCGTGGCTATTTCGGATTCGAGACTGGCCAAAACAACAGAGACTGAGGCAGGAAAACAGTGCGATTTTGTTGTAAACCGAGGTAGCATTTCACATTCACGATATCGTTTCATAATCAAACTGATGATACGGCGATAAAGACAGATATCGAAAAAGCGCAGTGGTAATTATATGCGAGTGTGCATCCAGTTTTTATCCATCAGCGTTTAATTAATAACATGTCTGCATAGAAAGCAATCTCACCGGTGATATTTATCTACCACATGGTCTTCTGATTGCATCACCGTGATGCTCGTACTGCCGCTAACTACGGAGCGCTAATCGACCACGAATCGTCGTTCTTTTATCGTATTCGTAACGAAATGCATATATTTCTAGTAGTTTTTGTTAACAGTTGTCGAGATATTTTCATTGCGAAATTATTCGCCAAATGCGGCTGCGCAGTACGGCGAAAGTAGTATGTTTTGAAACTGCTGCAACGTTATAGGAATGCAATATTTCAAATCCGGGAAAAAATTGACAGTGACAATCGTGAAGTTTTTAAGACTACATATTATGCAGGCCTGATGTATAATGATGCCCGCGCATAACGGCTTCTAGGTTTGTTAAAAGTATACGTTATATCGTGCGAAAGTATCGATTCTCAAATGGGCATTCAGACTGGCTGATTTATTGCTAATAGTGACAAAGTCCTGCGCAGTATATGTGTAGATAGGGAACAAAAATTTATACGCGTGGATATACATATTGTTGCCAACGATATTACTAACACGGAAGATAGCGACTACAGCTATTAAGGCGGATAGACAAAGCGGGGTACAAAATTTTTAAACACAAGCTCACAGTCGTCGGCAAGATTTGTTAATACGTGTTTCGAGTTTTCCTCCTGTTAACATGTAGTTTGAAGTTCACTTATCGTTATGGCGTGTTAATGCTACTTCGTAATCTACTCCAAACAAGCGTGTCACTGTTCCTTCCGTCCGATGTTCTGGAAATTGTTGAAACAAAGAAAATACCTTACCGCAAACGCGACAATGTTCATGCCACAAAATTCTCATTGGGTAAATCACGTAGTTCTCTTCGTTTAACAGCCGTGGTTGCATCTACCAAGTGTTTCACTTGTACACGGCAGATATTTCATCGCTTTCCACGAGCTATTAGACGACCGCGTTAACTGATAGTGAATTGACAAGTATGATCAAATACACCAAGGTGTTCAATTCATAAATCGATTCTTAGCAACAAGTTGGAATCTAGGTCGAACATTATTTTGGTGGCCCGAAATCTGTGCCAAAGTTTTTAGATGATCTCGAACGTCATTATATTCTGATCTGTAATCTGTTTTTTGGTAGACAAAAAAAGAGGGCCGCGCGTCTCCAAATATGCCCATTTGCAAGAACAACATCGCGCTAATTTAATTTTTGCGGAACTTCGTGCTGACATAGAACGAACTGTCTGTTGCAGGAAAAATGGAGATGTTCCAAAGTCAGAGAAATCATCTTTGGTGGATTCAGCCATGCTGCCAAAGATTCAACAATCGAATCAATCGGCAGATGGAACATCTGTACCGGCACCGAACAACATCAACGGTGATCCAGAAAACGGTGGGAACGTTAATGGCAGCGTCGTGAAACAAGTTTTGGCAGCGGTAGTAGCACAGCTTGGGACTATCAACACTGGCATGACTTTTGGTTTCTCTGCTATTGCATTGCCGCAACTTCAAGAAGCGAATAGTACCATTCCTATTGTTCAGGGATCTTCCGAGGAATCATGGATAGGTAAATAAGTAACATTTAATTGTAACTCATATATTATATATTTTAATTCAGATTACAAGTTCTGTCTTTGGTTTTTTCCCTTATAGCTAGTATGTCTTCCATTGGGACTCCCATTGGATGCTTAGCGTCTGGATACATGATGGACGTACTTGGCAGAAAACGATCGCTCATTATCACCGAGATTCCAGCATTACTCGGATGGATATTAATTGCATTCGCAACTGATATTCGTATGATATACGCCGGACGATTCTTTGTAGGGCTTGGATCCGGTATGGTGGGTGCTCCAGCACGTGTCTATACCGGAGAAGTGACTCAACCCCATTTGCGGGGGATGTTGACCGCTTTCGCAAGTATCGGTGTGAGCACCGGGGTTCTGATCGAATATGCGCTAGGTAGTGTACTTACCTGGAACATCTGCGCAGCTATTAGCGGAATTTTACCGCTCGCTGCCTTGATGTTAATGTTTCTGTTTCCTGAGACGCCGTCGTATCTTATATCTCGTAGCAAACCCGAGAAAGCGAGGAAAGCCTTGCAACAGTTCCGTGGCAGTACGTATAATGTTAATCAGGAAATGGAAACGCTTATCAATTTTTCGAATAAGAACAACATAAAGCGTCTGTCGGGATTCCGCGAGATAGTCGGGGCCCTTTTAAAACCCAACGCTCTCAGACCATTCACATTATTGTTTTTATACTTTTTGATATACCAATGGTCGGGCACCAACGTCATTACTTTCTATGCTGTGGAAATTTTTAAAGATTCAGGATCAACGATGAACAAGTACTTAGCTGCCGTGATCCTCGGTGTAGTTAGACTAGCATTCACTATCGTTGCCAGCATTTTGTGTAGAAGGTGTGGGCGAAGGCCCCTCACGATGATCTCTTCCATTGGTTGCGGCTTATCTATGATAGGATTAGGTGGGTACATGTGGATAAAAGAGTACTGGGTTGAAAATAATCTTCCACTGGTTGCTACCTGGTTCCCTGTTCTATGTATATTTTCATATACCATAACTTGCACCCTCGGTTTCCTTGTTATTCCTTGGGTAATGATAGGTGAGGTATACCCGGTACAGGTGCGCGGTATTATTGGTGGTTTAACTACAATGGCAGCTCATTCTTTCATTTTCGTAGTGGTTAAAACATATCCATTCTTAGCGAGCGCAATTACTCGGCACGGTACTTTTCTTCTATACGGTTCCATATCTTTATTCGGTACCATATACTTTTATTTATGTCTCCCCGAAACTAAAGGTAAAACTCTGCAAGAAATCGAGGATTACTTTTCCGGTAGGAATAGTAGTTTAAAAACGGGAAGTATCGGCGGTCATAAACCAAAGGTGTTAGAAGTAAAGAAGGGTCACATGTTACCTTGAAACAACACAGTCAGTTCGCGTTTTAATAGCAATCAATTAACAACAAATCGGTCTTCCATTAAACAGAGGCAAAAGGTTGCATAGCTACGTTCTGTTTTGTTTAATTAATGATGAAAACTACGAGAGAATGATTTGTAATTGAAGAAAAAAAGAAAGGTATTCTAAGTTCGTCTTGTACCGAGACAATAGGGCTTACGTGATCCAAAGACTTGAAAAATCGAGTAAGGTCAATTAAATCACATTAAGACTTCGATATTGTTAATTTTAATTCCTCTTTTAAGTAGGGTAATTTTAATTTTTAGCAGCATGTATTTATTAATGGCGCACCGAAGTAATTAAACCGTACGTAGGTTTTTTAAGACGACGATCGCAACGCGATATTAAACTAAATATGAAAATTCTTTAAAAATTAGAACACGTGTGCCTTGCAAATATTTTAATACGCGCACAAAGAAACGGGAGGTGCTATTTATTATTACCATAGTATTACAGACTTTTATAGATATATATATATATATATGTGATCAAAAGACAAAGTATAATTAAATCTTGTAAGTAATATTTGTAAGAAATAATGGTCTGACAGTGTGCACAAGTTTCCACAAAACAAACTGTGTTCTACAAGTTAAATTAAATATTTTTAATATATTTAAGGTCTAATTCTTGCTTGTTATATTCTTTCCTGCATAAATGTTGCATGTATTATTTTTGTATATTGTCCTACAAAAAGAAAAATAATATATTTGGGTCTATACAATAAAAGAACTTGGACGACAACAGAATTCGTAGCTATACATAATATATTTATTGACTTTAATACATATAATTAATCAAGAGTTAGGACAGGTTTATGAAGCCTTCTTTCTCTCTTTTTTCTATCTTCTTCCAAAAATGTCCTAATCATATGTGGAGGCAATATTTCACCCCTATATGTTTTTGGCAATCGTTCTTTATCTAGAATGGCAAGCTTGTCTTGTACATATGCCTTGGCATTAAACGACTGTGCCTCTTTAATTTTTGCAATTAATTCTGCTTGGAAAAGCTTCTCCTTCAATACATTACGCTTTGCCCTTATCTTTGCCCATAGATAGTGCATCCTTTTTCTTAGCTTCTTCCTCTTGTGTTTCTTCATCTTTTTCCTTCTAATGACTATTAAACGTATAGCCAGTTTTTCGAAAACATTGTCTATCGTAGGGAGCTCGAAAGTTTTATCTATCGGAAGATCCTGCTGGATAGGTCGAGGTATTAAGGGGTCCTCCATAGATGGTATATATTTAGATAGCGGTAGCTCATTTATATTTCTTTTAGCGGAACCGTCTGGGTTTCCAATATCTATGTTAAGTGTTCTTGGTACGAATTTAATACCCACTCCCGGGTGTACTGTGTGCAATAGATTTGTGGGAAACTTGGAGGACGGTGGAACATTGTTTTGTTCTTTTGATATTTGAGTGGAACAATATCTTCCGATAACGTTACCTGGAATAATTTTACAATTACAATATTATTCATATATATATATTAATGAATAAAATCAGAGATATGAATTAGGTTATGTTACGAACAACAAATTGTATAACGAAATTATATACTTCACGTACTCTGTCTTTTTACAGTTATTTGTCGAAATGCTGCACACAATCTGTTAACAGCCATTATGGCCCTTCTTGAAGTATTTTTACATGCAACACCATATGTTAAACAATAATTTGAAAAGCTACGGATCAAAGCGCCGAACGAATAAAATCATAACCTAACAAACGTGAAAAGAGAAACAGCGGCGAATAGCAATTGCTACCAACATGAACACGATACAGTAACAGGAATGGTAAAAAAAATTAACCATACATTTAGGAGATTTTACATTTTATTTATTTAAAATTAATTTATTTAAACAATGTATAAGGTCTCTTAGTGAGAGAATTCAGATGCATACTTAATTCACAAATATGTGACAAGTAATATTTTAATCCATTCTCGTTTTCACAGTTTTTGTTGTGACTTTCTCCTTTTCTCTGCGATCAAAAGCAATGATTAGTATTCTCAAAATATGGGGACAGGAGTAATAAAGAAATATAAATGACTTACATTATATAAACAATAGCACCCCAACCGGATATAGCATCTCTATCGCAAGCATTTACTAAAGCCTGACTAATAGTTTCGAACAGATCATCAGGCTCCAAATCTGGTTGATAGAGTGATTCGCACATTCCATAAAGCTGTTCATTGCATGTCCCACCAACCACAAAGTCATTTGACCGACTTATGCAACCTATCAGGTCCATATTACAAATAAATGGTTCATATGTAACAGGGCATAATCCAGCAATGATGGGCTCCACAAAGAAAGGACCAAATCTTCTCTCGTACAGTAAGTTTGACACCATCGATGAAAATGTTTTAGGATGTATCTTTCGATTCTCCTTCAGTTCATAAAGGTTTAATCTGAATCTCAGTTTTTCCATTACTGTTTGCGTATCAGTGGCTAGTCCAGGAAGGCTCAGATATAAATGTGGTCCCATTTCGAAAATTTTCTGAAAATCGCATGTTATAGTCTGCGCCTGTATACCAAATCTGCGGTCGGCAGCTATTGCCACACAATTTTTGCCTGTCATTGCTATGATGGCCCCGCCATTGTACGCTAATATACCCTGAAAAAAAAAAAGAAATAACAAATAAAATATATTTCAATTAATTTCAAATTTCTTATCACACTAGTTGAACAAGTTTAAGCTAAAATATAGATATACGATTTTATGAATGTTATCAAACGTGCAGTGTCATCAATGTATTTGACAGTAACATAACCTCTCCTTCGGGTTCTGTTGATTAAAAATTATTTTACTTGAATTAACATTTATCTAAATTCCAAATAGCTGCTCAGATATATTGGAAAACAATTGACCAATGTATAAGAATTTATCGTTACCATTCTTAATAACTTTTGTGAAATTCAGCAAGGTGTAAACGATCCAGTTAAAATGTACTTCCGAACGTAAATTAAAAGTCACGAAACACATAATGCACAGAGGTTCTAGTTCCCTCTTTCGTTATAAAGCGTAAGCCCAAATTCGCATAACGCGTCAAGGCGTATATAAATTAATTTTCGAATAAAATATTATCATTTGATTGGTGTAATCGAATTTAAATGCACACAGCATTTCATTTTAATAGAATTTCTTTCAATTGTATACGTAAAGTATACGCCAGGAAAGCAACATTATCGTCACTTAATTATTGCTTGAAGTCTTTGCAATCCTTAATAACATTTCGCCCCATAATCCATGTCTTCAATACGACGGAAAAAGTCAACATAATTAAATAATATTTTTTAAACAAGAGGGATACTATCCATTGATGGTAGAGTCTATAGATAGCATATTCCATCATCCCCACCAAGAATCCAGAAAGTCATGAGCAAAGGGGAAAACATGGCTCTGCAATGTTATTGAGAAATCTAACGCAGTTCAGTGTTTCCAATTTAATTCGTTGACTATCGTAGAGGAAACAATTTATATTTTTTTTTGTGAATTCAAAGTTGTTTTTAAGGATACGTTTTATACAAGTGGCAGTTGAAGTGAAATCCGGGGAAAAAAGGAAAGGATCGAGAGCGCGAGAGAAAATGTGTTCGATCAAGACGAGTCATTGTAAATGTCATGAATTTTGCAACTGGGAATGATTTACGAATTAACGACAAGCAGCGTTTCCGTAGAATTGATCTTAGCGGGAATTAAAATCGATCGGCAATCGCATCTTTAAGAACAACAAACCTCACTTTCTACGAGTTTTTGGTTAGTCGTTTCATTCATGACCATCTGGATGATATCAGTCAGCTGTAGCTCGTAACACGCGTTTACATGCGTGATTTATCATTTATTCGATATGATCATTACAACGAATCGTTCAAGTTTATCAGAAATTTGTGGCAATACACAATTTCTGTGTACAAGCAGTTCGCTCCCGATTGAGATTTGTCGATGATTTACGAACGATGTAGATCTTTTGATTTAAATGTACAGGCGCTATTTCGAGTGTGATCAGTTTAATCCACCTGCTCTAGAAACGTATTCCAAGAAATAATTTGCTACACGCTGCGTCAAAGAAGTTCGTATAAAAACGAGAAATTAGGACGACCGTGAAAATGAAAATACTGGCGCGATGTTATTTTACTTTTATGTTATTTTTAAACCACTGATGTACAAAACACTTGGACAAAGCCTTGTAAACTCAGTCTTTGCCTATAGTTTCAAAGATTATTCTTGGAATATATTTTAGGTGCCTGGCTTTAATATTCTTCGATCCTCTGACTTTTAACATGTATTTATTTGTTATTAATAGTTTTGCCACTTTGTTGTTTCTTTTCCATCATTCCTAAGGGATTGCGATTAAATGTGCCATTAAATTTCCAGGTTTCCAAGTTTCATAATTATATTGTAGAGTTTATTTAATTCACTCCTTGGTGTTGCAAGCCTGCAGTAATTTGTTGACTATATAAAAGGATGTCACTAAAGCCTAAACGAATTGATTTTACTGAAACATGGCAAGCACTGCAAGAGACCGTAAAGGGTGTAATAACATTGTCTAATGTACCACGTGCAACATGGAATGATAGATTCAGGTATGTTTTGGTTACGATTCAATCGCTAAACATTGATAAATTTTGTTTCTGTATGAATCATCCATGGGTTTTCTTTCAGTGATGTGTATTCATTATGCGTGGCATATCCGGAACCGCTCGCTGATCAATTATATAATGAGACGAAAACATTTTTAGAAAATCATGTCTTCCAATTGTTAACGAAAGTTTTTGCCCAAGGTGAATCTGGTTTACTGCAGGCATATCATAAAGCTTGGACAGAATATTCGCAGGGCATCAATTATTTGCACAGCTTGTACTTATATCTCAATGAACAACACATTAAGAAACAAAGGCTTTCGGAGGCAGAGCTTATTTATGGCACGTCTTCCGCTACAGCTGCTGGGTGCCAAGAGCAAATGGAAATAGGAGAGCTTGGTTTATATATTTGGAAGAAAAGAATGATAGGTCCATTAAAAAAACAACTTGTCCCGCACCTGTTAGAAAATATTCATGCGGATAGAATTGGTACATCTCGTGCAGCAAGTATTGAAGTTATTTGTGGTGTGATAGAGAGTTTTGTTCGAGTTGAGGAGTATAAAATGAAAGGACAAATAGATGTAATAATTTTTATTACGTTATGCAATTTCATTGATAACGTTCGGAGAACTAATGTGCACAGTATATTTTATTCTAGATGTATCAAGAAATTTTTGAAACACCTTTTCTCGAGGCTAGCGGTGAATTTTATATGAAAGAAGCATCCGAGTTGCTTCAGCAATCGGATGTAACGCATTACATGGAAAGAGTTTCGTGGCGGCTTATCCAGGAGGAAATTCGTGCCCGTAAATTCCTTCATGCTAGCTCTGTGCCTAAAGTATGCTTTTTTATTTATATATTACGTAAATGTTAAGTTAAAGTAGTCGATTGTTCGACAGTAAAATTTTGTAGGTGAGACAATGTTGCGAGGAGAAGATGATAGCTACGCATATAGCGTGGCTTCACGCGGAGGCGGAAAGTATGATCGAAAACGAACGTAGGAGAGATTTATCTCTTCTTTACCCACTCCTAAGACCATTACCTTCGGGTTTAACACCAGTTGTACAGAAACTTATTCAGCATATTACCCAACAAGGATTGCAGGCAATTGGTTCTTTGCAAGGGGAAAATGTAAGGAAAGTCGCAGTAGCATGCACAATTCCATACTTCGTAAAAGTATTTTTCACTCAATAATTTCATTGCATAGATACATATACACTTCGTGGAGGGCATGCTGGACGTGCATCAAAAATATTCGGACTTGATTAAGGACGTATTTAGATCTGATAAAGCTTTCGTAACAGCTCTTGACAAAGCTTGCTCGGTTGTTGTAAATCATAGGCCGGTTCCACGACAACCAGCTAGAGCACCCGAACTAGTAGGTAACATTAACTGATATATTACTATATCATTTGTTCAGCGTTTTGCTTCACCCGCAATATTTTTAATTTAGCTCGCGAAATATTGCGACTCCTTGTTAAAAAAGACTACCAAGGCTGCATCCGAAGGGGAAGTAGAGGAAAAATTGGCGCGCTGTATTACCGTGTTCAAATATATTGACGATAAGGATGTTTTCCAAAAATTTTATGCACGGATGTTGGCGAAGAGATTAATCCACCAACAGTCACAATCTATGGATGCTGAAGAATCAATGATCGATCGCCTAAAACAAGCTTGCGGCTATGAGTTTACAAACAAGTTACATCGAATGTTCACAGATATGTCGGTTTCGGCGGATCTCAATGCCAAGTTTGCTGCTAGTTTGCGTGCCGGTGACAGAGAAAATAAATTGGGCATTGGTTTTGTAGTGTACGTGTTACAAGCTGGTGCTTGGCCATTAGGTCTGCCACCGTCACCAGCACCGTTCGATATTCCCCACAAATTAGAAAAATCTATACAGGAGTTCGAAACGTTCTATCACTCCCAATTTAGTGGACGAAAGCTTACTTGGTTGCATCACCTTTGTCAAGGCGAACTCAAGTTTAATTATTTAAAGAAGGCTTACTTGGTTACTGTACAAACGTACCAAATGGCACTGCTACTTCTTTTCGAGCATTGCGATTCGATACAGTGCAGATATGCCGCCACATCTTTACGCTTGTCGCACGATCAATTAGTTAAACACGCTACAAGTCTAGTTGATTGTAAAATACTAAAGAAATCAACTGAAGGAGAATTAGAGGAAGATACGGTTTTGTCGCTCAATTTCGATTACCATAACAAAAGAACAAAGTTTCGTTTAATTGGCGCGCTGCAACGGGACGTACCACACGAGTGTCACGATGTTGAAGCAACGCATCGTAGTGTCGATGATGACAGAAAATTGTACCTGCAAGCCGCTATAGTTCGTATTATGAAAAGTCGTAGGGTTTTGAGACACAATCAACTCGTACAAGAGGTGAGATTTTATTTCTATGATGGTCCGTGAACAATTAATCTAAATGATACAACTGAACGTAATAATATTGTTCCAGGTACTAAGTCAATCTAAAGTTACATTTGCACCATCAATCAGCATGATTAAGAAATGTATCGAAGCCCTTATAGATAAACAGTATATCGAACGTACGCCAAATAATGCAGATGAGTATTCGTACGTCGCATGATTTTGTTGTACCATCTGAAACCATCATTAATTTATTTCATTCAGGGTGCTTCTTTGTCGTTCATAATACGGTAAAATTTGCTAATGTTTCAATAAATCGATTAACTATTACAGACATCGCCAGATGAAATAAACTTAGGCATTATACGGCGATACTCTCTGAGCCGAATCACATATTTGAAAGATCGAAAAAAGCATCCTGAACTGCTTACTCGCTCATAAATCAACCAATTAATAACTTAGTTGATTCAATGACTTGTAATATATGTGCACGGAATAAAGATGATGTTACTATTTTATGATGGGACAGTTTCATTGGTCTCCCATTGATAAAGATTACATTGAATTCATAAGAAGAATACAACAATATATTTTTACAAAATCTATGTAACGATACTCGAAGTATATTTAAATTCTAATTTTGGTCCGGTTGCTTAGTAGTAAGTCTTTGGTCCTTGGTCTTTTAATTACCAATATGTTTCAGTCGAAACCGCCGCTAACATGTTCAACACTTCCGTTAGCCGTATATTGCATGATACATGGTAAGGCTTAAGTGATATTGCAAAAATCTGTTCGATTCATTACGAATGAACAAATTTCTGACTCGGTACACTATGCATTTGAAAAATATGTAGCAAGGCAAGGAATGTTATTAAGTAGCACTACCGCATAGTTTTGGATTGGTACTATTAGGAACGTGGAGTCTTTAATTGCAACAATTCTGGATCCAGCAATGGATTATCGTCTGTTTCCGATTCTAGTGGCTTATTCATGCTATTTACTACGAGGGGAGATGCAGTTGCTGTGTTGCTATATGGTGAAAATCCTGCCCATTCCATGCCAAGATAGATAGGTGGTGGGCTACCCAGTGGTGGTTCCAATAGTAAATGATCCGATTGTTGCTGTTGCTGTTGTTGTTGTTGTTGCTGCTGCTGTTGCACTTCTTGGCAATCAGAAGGTGTCATATGTGAAGTTAAGTGAGTTGCTCCTTTACACTGTTTTTCCTGTTTTCGCCACTTTGCTCTTCTATTTTGAAACCATACCTGCAAACAAATTATTGGAACCAGATGACTGCGACTAATTATCTTCTCTCAATCGAATAGAAGGCACGGCTGTTACCTGTACCCTTGCTTCTGTCAATTGAATACGCAGAGCAAGCTCTTCTCTAAAAAACACATCAGGGTAATGTGTCTTCTGAAAAGCTCTTTCTAATTCCTCCAATTGGAAGTTCGTGAACGTCGTTCGATATCTACGCTGCTTTCTTTTGCCGACACCGGACGTTTGTCTGTCCTCGCTCCCTGGACTTGGTGAGAAATCGTATGCTATGCAAGTGTACAAATACCTTCAATGATCCTATTGAACGTTTTACGTTCATCGACGTGATTATTTGCAATCGATCAATACGATCAATGCGCTTCAAGTCGAAACATAGTCGTGCGATGTGTCTCCGCAAGTTAGGTGCCCGATTCGGATTCGCGTACATATCTACATATTGCTTTACTTAATCGCGTCGAACGTCCGCGGCGTAAAATGGTTCATAACTGTTAAACTGATTACCACTAACTCTATTTAAAACAAGGGCTGACGATTCGCTTAATGCATTTAGCAATAATTTAATTGAGGACTGCCCCAACTTACGAGTCGACAGGTAGAGAGTGGCAGTTAATTAAATCAGGTCTGGGGTGGCAGGGTGCACTTACAGAATTTTGTAGGAAAGCAAACCGAGGAAGATTGCGCGCCTATCAGACCAGCCAGAGCAGTCGACTGTAGATCTCCGCCAGGGTTGATCTCGTCTGGTGTTCCAGCAGAAGCGACGATCGCTCCGGTGGATACTAGAGGATCACGGGGTGCACCCACTAAAAATAGTTGTCTGCCACTTTCGTTCGCACTTTCGTCTTCTTCCTTTAAATCCATTGCAATATTTGGCTTCCGTCGTTTAATTAATTAAGGGCCGAGTAGGCGAGACAGACGTTCGGCCGACGAAGGATAGGCTAATGGTAATTGAATCACGACCAGGTTGAGAAGTTCGTGTGGGTACCACAGCGACTCCGCAACTCTGCTATTTCTTTTCTCTTTTCCTCCTTTTTTCCTTACACCTGTACGATGCAGATAGGGTAGGGGATAGAGTATATTCAACATGAACTCCCTCAAGAGGGGTAGTGAAGCCTCAAAAATGTATTGCTTATACACCACGAATCAATAGCATGGGTGTACTGTAGAAAAACGGTATATCTATCTTCTCCCATGTGACCAGTAATTGTTTTATATGGTAAACCATTCATACGTTTATGTTATCGTTTTATCATTCAGTAACGAGATACAGGTAGGGATGCTATCGTGTCGCAACTTCCATTGTATTATGGAAACAGGGCCCATAGAAGCATGCAAGTGCTATATCAATTTAGCTTATAGACTTTGTTTTTATTGTTTCATAATTTAGTTAATACTATTTTCAAAGGATTCGGATATGTATTGGTACAAATAATAATTTTCTGCACTTTTTTATTTTCTTTTTATTGGAACAGTGTAGTGTATTACAATATGTACAAAATTTGCTATATTAGTTCATATTTAATAAATAAAAATGCAACGTGCCTTAAAAGTGCACATCTTACTCTTCAAACATTATCATAGTAATTTTTTGTTCAGCTCGTACAAAACTTAAATAGTGCTACTCGTTTCAGTCAACGTGAGAAAATACATTCAGCACAGTGCATATCACAGTAGGTGCGTCTAGTAAAATGTTCAATATGAACTTTTTATTATTAATTATCCCCATCCTCGGTACCATTCGTCGTTGGAACCATTATCGTATTGAGATACGATAGAACAGTTACACATAGAAAAGTCGGACCTTGCTAGTAGAAACTAACAGATCATCGTCGAAAAATTTTGTCTCCAGAACAACATTGCCACTGAAAACAGATGAAAGAGTCGATTAATAAATAAACTAATTGCAACAAAATTAAATGGTAAGGGTATACTTACTTTAAAATATTAGCAGGCATCATTTGACTTTCCGGAGCTGCTTGAATTAGACTTTGCCATGTATTAGTACTATTAGGTATAACAAAACCAAATTCAAAGAACCATTCTTCAAGGCATCGGCCTTTGAATAATACTTTTTGTTCCAATCTAAATCTTTCCATTGGCTCCGCAGAACTGAAATTAATTTCTCGTGATACCGCACGACACTTCAGAATCTTTTTGGGCACCCTTGCTTCGTGTTCCACATTAGGTACAGACCTTTATACAACCCATTTTATCATTTATTTATATTAAAATCGCTTTGCTCCATTGCTGTCAAAACTTTTATAGGTTACAATATACTTACAAGTCTTCGTTGCCTTGCCACAATATTTTACCACTATCAGCATCACGTAAATTCATCCAGTTTCTATAATGAATAATGGTCAAGGAATATAGCTTTTGAAAAAAGTATCTAACATTCATTTTGTCGTAGCATATTCTAACCTATACTGTATGCTCGCAAGTATCTGTAACACGCTTGCTACTATTGTTCGAAAAAGGATACACCTGAAATCCTTTAAGTATATCTTCGCCTCGGGAAGGCATAATTAATTTCATATGCAGCTAATAACTTTTACTACGTGAAAATATAACTGCACTATCCATTCATCAACTATCGATTCTGAATAGTATTTGCTAAGCAGGAAGTCACTATCGGACCGCCATTGTCGAACATCTTCGTCAAACCAAATAATGTATTTGAATAACATTTATTATCAGACGTGTGTAAATTTTTACAATTAAATGAACTGCTAATAAATTAAATAGACCTAAACTCATTTATTACAAAATTAAATGTTTGATAGGAAAATGCGTGCCTGCCCTAGCAATAAGGACATCTCACCTTTTCCTACATGCGCGCATTTGAAATATCACCGATTTTAAACAAAAGCCTATGAATATTGGTATGAAAAGAAAGCTTCGCACGCGACGAACAAGAAACAATCATAAAAGTTCATGTTTTTATTATCTAAATACATTTCTTCTGCTTTTAAACATATTGTCAACGTATGGACCTAGCCAGAAAAGGAAGAACAAATAGCGCCACGTCGCATTTGCCGCATTTCGAACAGCTTGAAAACCTACTTTACCAAATACATTGTTAATTTACCGACGAGGTATAGGAATAGCAGTGTGTTTCAAGGACCATCTATACCGACCTCCATGAACTACACGCACCTGCTATGGTATCGCCATCTATACAGAACTCCTGAACTACTCGTGCCTCCTACTTACCTCAAGTGTAGATATGGCACACGCCTGAGTAGTTTCACTCACATCTGTATAGATGGCGCAACAATGAATATAGATAAAGAAGACATACGGGTAGTTTCGAGCACTTCTTTATAGATGGCGACATCTACACCGCTTTGGGTGTAGATAAGACAGGGATACGAGTGGTACGAAATGTCAGGCACTTGTTTATAAATAGCGGTGCGATAAAATTCGTTAAATTTGATTATTTATGTCTTCATTCATAAAATTAAGTTAATCATGCTCGAAAGTCGTTTCGCACTCTCATTTACAATGTTAGCAAACACAGTGTTACAATCTACATAAAAATTAATATGTACGGTAACATTGTAAGTTCCATTGTTAATTTTAATCTACAACAATCAAGCTCTTTAGGAAAGGTAAATACATTTGTCAATATTTTTTCCTTTAAATAAATTTTCCAGCACGTAATAAATACATACTAATAGTAGTATTATTCTTTATTTCGGTCTCGCAGTAATGAAAGTTGGGCTTAGTGTACATATAACCTATCTTCACAATACTATCTTAACTGTTGCACTCTCATCTCCTGTTCCGCTCTTTCTTTTCATACCTTCTCTACCTTGTGCATCACACTCTTTGTTGTCTCTTTATCGCACATCTATTATACATCTTTTCTTTCTTTCTTTCATTTACGCTTCTGGTTTGGTCTTCCCTTCTTTCTTTTTCCTTTAAATATCGCGTAATAACCTTTATCCTCCTGCTACATATACTTACTAATATATTTTTTGTGTGTTCAGGTCAGGTCTCGCACCTAACCCAACTCCACATTACCCGGTTGCTAAATCTACCTTCTTCTGAGCCTCCGTCTGCACTGTGCAATTCCACTCGTTCATGCAGGGCATTGCTATTCATCTGCAGATCAGCCGTGTCCCAGGTAATAGTATTAATCTTTATTTCGGTCTCGCAGCACTGAAAGTTGGGCTTAGCGTACATATAACCTATCTTCACAATACAATCTTAACTCTTGCACTCTCGTCTCCTGCTCCGCTCTTTCTTTTCATACCTTCTCTACCTTGTGCATCACACTCTTTGTTGCCTCTTTATCGCACATCTATTATACATCTTTTCTGTCTTTCTTTCTTTTACGCTTCTGGTTTGATCGTCCCTTCTTTCTTTTTCCTTTAAATATCGCTTAATAACCTTTATCTCACCTGCTACATATACTTACTAATACCTTTTTTGTGTGTGCAGGTCTCGCACCTAACCCAACTCAACATTACCCGGTTGCTAAATCTACCTTCTTCTGATCCTCCATCTACACTGTGCAATTCCACTCGTTCATGCAGGGCATTGCTATTCATCTGCAGATCAGCCGTGTCCCAGGTGAATAGTATTAATCTTTATTTCGGTCTCGCAGCACTGAAAGTTGGGCTTAGCATACATATAACCTATCTTCACAATACTATCTTAACTCTTGCAATCCCGTCTCCTGCTCCGCTCTTTCTTTTCATACCTTCTCTACCTTGTGCATCACACTCTTTGTTGCGTCTTTATCGCACATCTATTATACATCTTTTCTGTCTTTCTTTCTTTTACGCTTCTGGTTTGGTCTTCCCTTCTTTCTTTTTCCTTTAAATATTGCTTAATAACCTTTATCTCTCCTGCTACATATACTTGCTAATATATTTTTTGTGTGTGCAGGTCTCCCAGGCAAAGAGTAAGGAGCTTGACCGACATTTCTCATTGGGCATAAAGCAAGAATGAAGAAAGAAGAATGAATAACCCTTGCCGCATACTTTAGTTATAGTAAATTGGTTTCTAAGAATAGTTTGTAACTATTAGTGCATAAGATTAATTTAGAACAATTGTGTAATTAACTGTTATGTGTACCTAGTATATAGTATATTTTATATTCTCTTTATTCAGTAGATCTTGTATAAACTTCAATATTACTGTTACTACAAGTTCTACTGAATGCGCTAAATATAAAATGCAAGATACAATATATACTTTGGGCTTTACATATGCACAAGTTACATAATTGTTGTAATTTAAACTACGCTTCAGCAAATAAAGTACGTAAATTTGAGTATAAGTTTTATTTGTAAGATATATTGTAAATTAACTTTAAAGAATAGTTCATAAGTATTAGTTTGTAAATTTGAATTACCGCATTTTTGTAACTTGTATCTTCATTAATTAATTTGAATAAATCTTAAATGAAAAGAATTCTACGCCTCTCTTTATTTTGACACCTTAACTATCCTTGACAAGACCTAATTCCAAATCCTAAAAATAAAAATGCAACAAAGTTGCAAACAACTTCATAAAAATGCAATTCAGTTGCAAACAACGCCTCACGAAAACGCAACAAAGTTGTAAACAAGGCCTCGGAAAACGCAACAAAGTTGCAAACAACGCCTCGCGCAATCGCAAGAAAGTTGCAAACAACGCCTCGCGAAAACGCAACAAAGTCGCAAACAACGCCTCGCGAAAACGCAACAAAGTTGCAAACAACGCCTCGCGAAAACGCAACAAAGTTGCAAACAACGCCTCGCGAAAACGGAACAAAGTGGCAAACAACGCCTCGAAAAAACGCAACAAAGTTGCAAAAATTCTCGAGAAAAATTTGCAACAATGTTGCGCCAAAAATTTTGCAACAAAGTTGCAAACAGCGCCTCGCGAAAGCGCAACAAAGTTGCAAAAATTCTCGAGAAAAATTTGCAACTTTGTTGCGCCAAAAATTTTGCAACATTGTTGCAAATTTTTCTCGAGATATTTTGCAACTTTGTTGCGCCAAAATTTTTGCAACATTGTTGCAAATTTTCTCGAGATTTTTTGCAACTTTGTTGCGTTTTCGCGAGGCGCTGTTTGCAACTTTGTTGCATTTTCTTAGAGCTCAATTTGCAACTTTGTTGCAAAAATTTAGGCACAACATTGTTGCAAATTTTTCTCGAGAATTTTTGCAACTTTGTTGCATTTGTATGAGGAGTTGTTTGCAACTTTGATGCATTTTTATGAGGAGTTGTTTGCAACTTTGTTGCATTTTTATGAGGAGTTGTTTGCAACTTTGTTACATTTTTATGAGGAGTTGTTTGCAACTTTGTTGCATTTTTTTAGGCGTTATTTGCCATTATCTTATATTTTCCCGAGGCGCTGGTTACAACTTGGTTGCGTTTTCGCGAGGTGTCATTTGCAACCGTATTTCATTTTCGCTAGGCATTTCTTTGCAACCTGGTTGAATTGTGGTGAGGCGATTTATGTATACCTGGTTGCAATATGTTTAGTAATGTTGAGGTCTATTTTTACAAGTTCTCCGCTTGTGAACTTTGCATTTAAAGTTCTTTCACGGTAGCACTTGTTTAAGGAATGGGAATTAGGTATTTTCAAGGATTGTTAAGGTGTGAAAATAAAAAGAATAGTAGAATTCCTTTCATAGATGATTTATTTAAATCAAATAATGAAGATACAAGTTACAAAAATGTTACAATTTAAACTTACAAGCTAATACTTAGAAATTATTCTTTTAAATGTAATTAAAATGCATCTTACACCTAAATCTTATCAGTTTTAAAATAACATTTATGTGACATAAAAAGTACAATAAGCACAAATAATCTAATACTTACAACAAGCGTTGTTTATAACTTTTAAAGTACTTATGCCATATTGTTGAAACCTATTGGAAACTAAAGCTAAAGTCCTTAGCTTTAATTTGAGACCAGCCCGGTTAAAAAATACGTAGCAGATGCCGAGAAAAACGCAATTGATTAAATTAGCAATGCAATGCAGAAAGCTGCTCGAGGCGCAGCAAACGCGAGATAGCGCTCTGTAATTTTTTACCATTTTCTTGTCACCGACAACGTTACCGACAGATTATAAAAAGCGATGTTACTTATTAAATTTGATATCTCGGCTCCTGGTTGTTATTTTTTAATGTATGAGGTAACTTCGATCTTACTCTTACTCTATCCCTTGGATTACAGTTCCATAAATTTTTACTAATAAACGTAGATACATGTATTACCCATAACTAATAGTGTATCCCATGGATACCATTAATGTCTCCTTAATTGCCGGATGTAACTGTCTCTCTATATATCTAGTCAAAGCCTGACTGGCCCCGCGCAAAAATACATCTTCCATTTCCCTAGCGATATATTCTTTCGATTGCCAATTTCTACTGTCGTTCTCTAAACCGATGGGAAAAATACTATCCAACGTTTCATCGATATACAAATGTCTACTCTCTTTCGATGGACTATCTGACGTTACTTGATAAGAATTTTCTCTTTTAAAGTTCGCTTTCAACACGCTGCCGTTCAATCTCTTGAACAGAACATTCGTCGTATTATTCAAAGTATTCTTCGCAGACTGTTGCGTGCAGTTATCACTTCCGTTGGCTGTTAATCCCTTACTGGACAATGCACTTGCAAAATCTTCAGGCGTGATGGTCTCTGTAGATCTAGTGATTCTTATGGGACGCTCACTGTTCCCTCGACTACTTTCGAAAGAACCTGGATAGATCGTGGAACCTTCAACGCTGCTAGATTCTGCTAGATCCCTCTTGTCTCTCGACAGAGACTTGGTGAGCCAAACGTTTTTCCGCCAAATGCCCAATTTCGAAATTGGAGAGCTGAGGAAACGAGGTTGACGTGTCTCGTTTGGGATTACGACATCCACTTCCTTTGAAACACCCACCAATTGTCGTGGTTCTGCTGCTTCATATTCATCGCTCTGTGTTGGAGATAGAGTAGCATACTGAAAGAACGAAATATACATATCGGCTCATTATATCTCGCAACGAACTATTAATAATAATTGTAGGAAGTATTTAATAATTACCTCGTCACGGGGTGGATAAAACGGAGGCCATTTATCCTGTCTTTTAATTTGCTTGTCCAAACGAGTAGGGTGGCAACCGTATGCATATATAGAAGCGAATCTTGGCTCCAAAAAGCTAGACTCTGTTCGAATACGCATTTGTCCTCGACCACGTGCAATCGGGCTGGTTAAGAAGTCGACACCTGCTCGGCGTAATCGTAGGGTCATCCTGCAGGATTCTGCTGGTATAGGTGGTTGATGATCTCGTGGCATCAGCGAGATCATACCAGATACGGATAGATCGTTTAACATTACTCGAGTTTGTAGAGAATTATTGTTGGGTTCGTAAATGCATTTCTCTACTTTAGCCCAGGGATTCCCAGTGTCTCTTACAGCCTTTGGTAGCTGAAAGAGAAGGGAATGATGTAGAAGAAATGATTAAGAGAAGCGGACTAAAATGTGGCGGACATTTAGTGTTATTTGCAGAATAAATATTATTATTACTTTAACAGTTAGCCTGGAGACTGACATCTCAAGTGGTGCAGAACGAAGCTCTTGCTGATAGAACATACTCGCTTCTTCATCATTCGACCTGCTCCTCTTACTCGAATCTCTGTGGATTGCATCTAGAGCTCGTTCCAATCGTCCGCTGCAGGCCTCCCAGTTACCAATATTCGAATGACCGAAATTAATCCACGACATTGTTATAAATAGCAAAAGAATCGCCGATACCTTTGAGGCTGATATCATCTCTACGAAAAATGAATATAAAGATTATTTATTCAGGATGTAACAATCTAAGAAAATGATAATAACATTCAACCCTGTCGGCACTGGATTTCGGAGAAATCGGCAAAATGGAGAAGTGTTAGAAACAACGGGAGAATTGGAAACAAATAAAGTCGTCAAGGCGAGAGCTGTTAAAAATCTGCTATCAAACGGAAGGGAACAGGTGGCCAGGCAATTGTTCTTAATAGATTCGTGGTGAACGCGACTGGCTGCAATGACATTTTCAAGGCTTCCAGAAAGCAGAGAGGTGCATCTACCTGTGGCGGCATCATTAAAATATCTCCATAGGTATATCCTGTAGAAACTCAGTGAATTCGAGCCGCTGAAACAGAGCATGAATGCGTCTTCCTTCCGTCTGTTTCAGAGACAAACGAGTGAAACCAGGAAGCATAATTTGGTCACCCATTTCAACGAGTATACTATACCTCTATGTATGTACGCATACATTCATTGTATTCGTCGATTATTAATTGTCCGATATAATTGTCGGGAGAAATAACGAAGAATAATAGAACAATGTATCTCAATGAACTTCCAAATATATTAAATTCTATAACAATAAGCTTTTCAATTCCAATAACCCTTTTCTAATTCGATACAGGCCAGTTCTTTTGCAAAGGATTTCTCTAAAAAATGCTGTGTTTATTTTCACAAGACCGGGATACTTCATGGATATAGACAATGCGTTTCCCACCACACCGATGCAACGCACGTTTACCAATTTCCTAAATGGCCGATATTGAAGTTTCTTTTATCGTCTTATTGTTTTCACGGAATGCATGAATCTCGAGGCGAATAGGGCCGTGCTCTTCTATTTTTGTATGCTAATGCGCGATTCGACGTTGATCCCATCTTCGAGTACTTTCGCGCTCCGTTAACCGGGTACACCGATGCCGATTTTGCAATTTTTCGCGGGTATACCCGTATCTCTTTGAAATGATCTCCTTTGTCCTGACTACTGTTGTACTGCGAGCGGCATAATGTGTGATAAAACTTTAGGCAATCTGGCAAATCTCTGCGTGTTGCAATCTGGCGTACACGGGATATTACGTTTGAGTTAAAGTTTAATTTAAGCGGGAGAGACCCGAGGAAAATTTGAACGACGTCTTTCGCGCTTTAAAGTTAAAAGACCGAAATTATTACGAACGATAGATAAGCTCTTGATAAAGCTTCAACACAGACACATAATAATAATTGATAGAAGTAAGGTGAAAGGAAGTGCGAGGAGTTTCTCTTGAAAGTAATGTAATGAATAAAAAAGAAAAGAAAGTATTTCGATTACTATCAACGAAATGCAGCAACTAGAACAGTGCGTTGTAGAGTTAATGAAAAATATGAATGAGAATTGAGGTACTCACTGCAGAGTCCAAATACGATTTATCTTTGCTTTTAATCGATGGAAAAATGAATGCGAGACTGCTCGTTATACTCGCGACAGATCAGAGTACTCAGCTTGCACCTTCGGTGTAAGGCAGAACAAATAACAATGAAAGTGGCTAGATATACGCGGTAGCTCCTACTCTTAGGTCTTTCTTTCCTTCTTCTTCCGGCAGTATGTGAAACACGCTCGATAGCAGAAAGTTTCATCGTAACAACATGCGGGATTTACGCCATAAATTACTGATTTCATAATTTGCAAATAAATTACTAATTATGATATAGTAATTCGAAAATAAATTGCCACCAGTTTTAAGCTACTTCATGCAAATAATATTAAATGTTACCTGATAACGTTAATATAGGTATATAGACCTTCCATTGTATGAAATAATTATATACATATGTATGTATAAAAAATAGGACATTGCAAAATGAATGTTTCGCTTATTTACCCTTTTCGGGGAATGATTAAAAGAATTAATTCCCTTAACATCGAGGTACATGTTTCGGCAGAAACTAATTAAATAGAATATCTGAGAAATTAAATATACAATTACTAATATAATAATTCTTTATGCTTTGCCGAAAATTACAATCAATTGAAGCAAATAAGAAATGCATAATGCGAATTCGTAGGACGCGCGATTGACGCGACATCAAACGGAGAAGTACAGTACCCCCGCTTTTAACGATTGAGAATGGAAATTAAAATAATACATCATTTCGTTTATCATGATTGTCATGCTGCAAATGATGTATCAACTATGATTGTACGCTGAGAATCGAATGTTTGTGCAAAGATTTTTCAGTTAATCTGTGAATTTAATAATTCCTCCAATTTTTAACAAAAATACGCAAGGTGCTGTGTAGGTTATGCACATACGATGTTATTTTCTACGAGGAACCAGTGTTTATTTATCGTAATTTTAGGTGAGCTTTTTAGTATCTTCATTTGCTATTTGAATAATAATATAATTGTTCTCTATTTATTTAGTTCATGCGATATGTGTCCATGGAGAACTAGAGCTTGATGCAACAGAAGTGAAATTCGTGGAGGAAAATAAAACTATCGAAGCGAATGTTACAGCAAATAGTACCTCCTCTAATGCAACCAAAGTCAACTGCTTGACGCATAAAGTCTATGGACCGGTAGAGGTAAACTAAGAAATGTATTCAAAAGTTGCTTCAAAGCTAAAGGTTCAAGCGGATTACAAGCATTAAAATTGTTTCAGATTGTTAATGCGACCGGATTAATGAAACTATTGATATTAGAGCCCGGACCGTCAAACAGAAGTAGAAACGACAAGGAAGGTAGACTATTACCCGGAACATGCGTAATAGTACTATTTTATGCCAGATGGTGTATATTTAGTAGTCAGGCTGCTCCACATTTTAATGCATTGCCGCGCTCATTTCCACACATTAAAGCAGTGGCAATAAATGCCATGAGATACCAAAAGTAATATATCGCAAACTACAGTAATGTTTTTACAGGATCGAAAGGAAAACCTATAAAACCTTTTTCCACTTTCTATTTTCAGCTTTAATGCTCAATACGGAATTGTGGGTGTCCCTACATTGATGCTTGTGCACAATGGAAAGCCAGTGGCAAAATTTAATGACACTGTTTACACATTGGAATCCTTTGCAAAATTTATAATGCGTGTAACTAATCTCCAGCCAAACGGATCTCTCTATGTTACATCTTTGGATTTTGCTGGTCCCGTTTCTAGTACACCATCCAATGAAACAGATTATTGTCTAGTCCTTTCATGGATCTTTATCGCTGCATGCGCATTGTATTTCACATCGCAGAGCAGATGGTGGCAGCAATTTGTTGAATTAATTCAAAATACGTGGCGTGAAAGTAACGCCCAACATGAGCATGCTGATTAAGACCATTGAAGAAGAAAATGCAGACTCGTGGTATTAAAAGACTACTAACCAGTGTTGTACTGTTTGTGGTAATTGTTAATTAAGTTAATGTAAATATACTTTGGATGAAAAACAAAATATATATATATTATTTAAAAGAAAACCCGCATTTAATTACTACCCATCCATTAGTGATATCATTTCTGAAAAATACGAAATAACATCGTTTTAAACCAGCGGAACCTGAACATACACTGCGCGCTTTTTGTCAAATGACCATCTAATTCACATTCCACCTGCTACCAATCATTATGGTGTTAACCTTATAATATAGATACTCTACGGTTTTCGCGAAACAAAATATTATGAAGTGATATTAATTCACGTTATAGAAAACGATTATTAGGCTGCAAACGATGAAGCTTGAATTTGACTTCGATAGTTCTATACCAAGAATCGTATGTAATGGCCGACTTCGCGATTCACTTATCACTTCCCTAACTTCATGATTGTTGTGTGCGGCATTTGTTTGCGCTGAAGTTCGTCTCTAATGAGTTTTGTTATTGCCGTTATTACAAAGAAGAAATGCCATTTATTTCTTTTGTAATATAATTGATCATAGTTAAGTAGAGATTCTATAACAAAATCAAGCCTCCGGAAGAAACAACATGACATTGTCCTATATCCAAACACGTTTATGCAATATTACTGATTTTTGTGATTCATCGTCAGGTTAGGTTCTCAATAGGAAGCCGGTTTTCGTGTTTAACTTAAGGCTAGTGTAGGCGAACGCAAAAGAGACAATTTAAAATTTTGTTAATAAAAAAGTAGAGGGTCAGGTTAAGGTCAGGAAAGACCTTTCAGGAGGTCAGCTACGAAAGAAAAAAAGATAATGGGATCGTTGAATTTCGTTTGCCCAATGTGCTGTGGTGAAACATTTAACAATCCACAGTCATTAAAATACCATTTATTAAGCATGACGGATAACTTGTACTGTCCTGGCTGTTCGCAACGATCTGACTCGGTAATGGCTCTCATTCAGCATTTGGATCGGTGTGGACAGAGTGTCGAATCGGAGGCATCGTCTGAATCCAAACATGAGCAGGAGCAAGAGGCCCAACATGAATCTGAACCAGACACGGAGGTACTAATGGTCAGTATCAAGAAATAATTGTTTCACATTTCTATTTACGTTGTTCCTTGCTTCATAAGTCTACTTCTAGAGCACAAATGTTGAGGGGATAGATCAAAGCTTCTTAGCGACTGTGAACGACAGTGGAATTATGATAGTCGGAGGGCCTCAAACCATTCAAGTCGATGAGAATGGTGTGTAGAAGTTCGAACTTAATTTATGTTAATTCTCTTTATTTGAACGTCATTTCTAATGCAAATCTCAGGAGACATTAAAGTCGTGGAAAAGATGGAAACGGAAGATGTACAGATGGAGCAAAACCCTATGGAATTTAAGATATCAGAAAAAGTTCCTAATGCTACTAGCAAAGAAGACGAGAAATCTTTATCCCAGGATCAACTAGTGGCAATTTCAACCATGTCAGAAGGAGATGATAGAAATCGAAATAAAAATGTTATTACTATTTTGCCCGATGGATCAGAACTCCTTGATGGCGATACTGGAGCACTGATAAATATGGATCATATAAATGATGTAGGTGAACTAGACGAAGATGGACTGTTACATGTAAAACAAGAATTCTGCGAGGTACAGATGGGAAAAACATTTGCTACTAAATGAATGCAAACATATAATTGAATGTGTAAAATAGAACGTCATGTTTCAATTTTACAGATAGAACCAGAAGCAGTTTATAGTTGTACTAGTTGTGACATGAGCTTTAATTCTGTTGTGGAGCACATAAAGCAGTTTCACGATGGGCAAGAAGTATTACTTGAAATAGCTGATCAATTAGATGATATACCTACAGTACCTGCAACCAACACCCTACCATCAGAGTCAGGAAGCGGAGTTAACAGTCGGCACAGACAGAGTATGAATACTCTTCGGACAGAAGAATGTGTGGACAGTGAGGGGAGATTATATACAAGAAAAGTAGTACAAATAGAAAGATTCTGGGACAGAACTCCAGTTCAGACGCCACTTCAATCTACTAAGGCACCTATGATTGAAAAATTTTTTTCCAATGTGGAAGGAGTAAAAGTATGATGGGGATCATTTTTATTTTATTTTTTTTAAATCGTAATAAAATTTCATATTCTTCCACGTTGATTTATTACGTTACGCAGGTGCGGGAGAAAAGATTGGCAGCAGCAGCACCAATGAGAATGTACAGATGTAATCAGTGCCTTCAGCAGTTCTCGAAATTAGGCAACTTCCGAGTACACGCGTGTCTTCATGGAAGTAATCGCTGTGATAGCTGCCACCAGACTTTTGCAACGCCAAAGGCATTGCAGCTTCATGCAAAGGTTCACGAAGGTGAACCTGATCCGAATCAAAAGACTTTCGTGTGCGAAACCTGTGGTACGGAGTTTTGTTCGCACAAAAGTCTACGGTTGCATTCTCGAATGCATGCTCCAGTTAGGGCTAGGCACGTTGACGCACCGGAGGGAACACCAAATGCAACGTTTACATGTCCCGAATGCGGTAATAAATTGAATATCAATTCGAATTTATTTCAATTCATTGAATTCTTTAATACCGTGTTAATTATTTATAGGTAAAACATTAGCCGAATCGTACAAAGAAGCGCACATGGCATTGCACTCCGGTGAATCTGTAACTTGCACAGTATGCAATAGAAAATTCGATTCTGCCGATAGTTTAGCGATGCATGCTGCCGTACATATGGAAATAAGTCAACCACATTCACCTATACCACCGGCTACAGAAACTACCACAAATGGTGAACTCAACGAGAATCAAAAGCCTTATCAGTGTCAACACTGCGGACGAGGATTTACAAGACCTCACGAGAAAGTAAAACACGAACGTATTCACACTGGGGAAAAACCTCATGGATGCGAAGTAAGTGTAACGCAGAAGGGAATAGAGTAACATTGTTTTGACTTTTACTAAAAAAATCACACTGCTATTCCGACAGGTCTGTGGCAAAACTTTTCGAGTTTCTTATTGCTTAACATTGCACATGAGAACTCATACTGGCGTTAGACCATACGGATGTCAACACTGTGGAAAGAGATTCAAGGCTTCTTCCGTTTACAATCATCATTTACTCACACACGGTGATGAACGCGCTTACACGTGCCCGTACTGCCCAAAAACATTTAAAACGCGCGTTCAATTGGCAGGGCATAAGAATAGTCATACTAAACCATTTCGATGTACCGAGTGTTCACGCCCTTTTGCTTCATTGTATGCCGCTCGAGCTCACATACAAACTCATAAGAAGGACAATAATTTAAAGTTCAGTTGCTATATTTGTGGTGCATCGTATGGTAGAGCATTTGCCTTGAAAGATCATTTAAAACAACATGGCCAAGATGTGCTAGCACCACCAGAGCCGGTAAGGGAAGAAGAAATTCATGAAGGTGAAGAGTTTCTGCTTGCAGAGGAAGAAGTCGAGGATGATGAATTGGCTATTCCATCGCCATTACCCGTCGCTCAATCATCGGAAGCTGATGACACTGAATGAGACTATGAGGACTAGTCAGATGTTTGTTATAAATTGTAGTTTAATGTTTTTCAGTATAGTGGAAACTACGGCGACGGATGATTCCCTATTTTACATAGTGTTCAAAAACTGCCAACCGGATTTCTATTTATGCATTGAACATTATGAAATTTTAGTTTTTACGAAGAAATGACATTCTAATATGAGCTGCTGCTGTGACTAGAAATGATAGTATTTGTTTGTAAATAACATACTATTAATTTGTATATCCTCCTTGGTATTGTGTGGGTAGAAAATGTTAAATACGAATAGCGATTATATTATGGAGGACTATAGTTTTATTGTGCCTGTTTAATATATTAAAGTAAAAAGATCTATATTATTTATATTATGATCTGCTTCTAACGACTGAGTTCCATTGTTGGTTTGAACTATGTTGTGATTTTCGATACTTCAAACCTTTCCTTATTTCTATTTTTCTTATTTATCGGCGACGTGAAAGACCGCATAATAATAAGAAGTTAAAAATATGACTTCACCTTATCTGCAAAAAAAAAATGAGAAAAAACTAACTAAAAAACTAAAAGAGGTCAAAGATTACTTGTAGTATTAATTTAAGTTACATTAGTGTTAAAATTTAAAACATAAAAATATAGATGTATTCGTAAAAATTATTACGTAAAGGCTTAATAATTTCAATTATTTTTGTTGGTCTCAATCCGAACTATTCATTACTATTAGAAAACAGTGTAAAATCTTTTCCATAATTAAATCCTACTATCTTACAGGCATTAGAACCTTTATATATTTTTCGTATTTCAAAAACAAAAATCAATGTGCATCCAGATCATTCTGGGCATGACTGACTAGAAAATAATCTACCAAGTACAAATGATATAAAAAGTCTAAGAAGAAAGACGTAATACAATAAATAATGCAGCAATGTGAAATGCTCCACAGAAATATTTTTATTTTAAAGTGCCAAATTTGTATAATTGTATATACCCCAAAAAAAATAATTTATACGAAAAAATGTCTACTGCACATCATTATATAACTGTTTGTATTAAATTCGCATGTACTTGTATGTACATGTATTTAACCAAATAAATCACAAATAAAAATTTTTATTTGACTCAAACGAACAAACGAATTCTAATTTTTTATTGCATAAAACCCTGTTCCCAGAAATTATAACCGAATACTTTCAATCAGCACTTTTCATTTTAGTACTAACTAAAGAGCTGTATAAACAAGCTTGTAGTTAATGGACCATCTGTTACAGCTAGATTAAGCTCTCTCTATTACTATTACGCCTTCAGTACTTTATTAGAATTCACATCGTTCCCGTCGTCTATTACAAATAAATAGCATGGATTCTTTGATTTTAATATACAAAAGTTTCGTGTTAGACATTCAATGGAATTCTCATGTGAAAAATAATTACACTGCACCAGCTCCCAATTCGGAAGTATGACTTTATATTTTTTTAAAACTAAAAAAACCTGCTATTTCATTGTCTAATAAATTCGTAAATTCATAGTGGGAGAATGTTGATACTAGTAAGCATCCGTTTCCTTCGGAAATTTGGGGAATACGACCTATGTGGGAAGTGGTCGCTAAAATTATCAGTACTTTACCAATCATTGTCATCGGAACCTTAGCTAACACTGGATTAATATACGTAATACTTAAAGAAAAATCTTTACACACTACGACAAATCTCTTGATTGTGAATATGTGCATTGCGGATTTAGGCACTTGCTTAATATGCCCATGGATGTTTCTTTGCATCGATTTGTTTCAAAACTACATTTTGGGAGAGATCGGTTGCAGGCTGGATGGATCATTGGTACATGCATTAACTCTGGTCGCCGTTTTTAACTTAAGCGCGATCAGTTACGACCGTGTTTCCACTATCGTCTTCAATTGTTCAGGAAAATTAACAAAAAGGTGATACTATCACGAAGTATTATTGGAAGTATGCATGAAAATATGGCATTCATTTGTAGATTTCTATGTTAAAGGATTACATATATACTACTCTTCTCTACTTGGATTTTTGGAATATCCGTAGCCGTTCCATTAGTATATTTTCGACACTATTACGGGCGGCAATGGAAAAATTATTTAGAAACGTATTGCACCGAAGATACTGTGCTTGTCTACCCTTACTGGCATATTTTTGCGGGTTTAAGTGTTTGGGTACCATTAGCTATCATGGCAATATCTTATTCTGCCATTCTCATCAAAGTATTACTAAATGTATCCATCGTACGATATCAAAATGTCATTACTATTCTACATTATACTTTCCATTTATAGTTAGACCGCTACGAATCGCAAGCTCTAAGAAGCAAATATCCTATCGTGGTGAAATACAAAGGTCGAGTGGCGCAAGTGTTGGCGCTCATAGTCTTAGCATTTATCATATGCCGTGTGCCCTTTACCGCGTTAATAATTCGAAGGGCACAATTATTGCAAGAAACGCCAAAAACAGGACAAGCGGATATGATGTATCCGTTATGGTAATTTTGTCTATAAAATTTCAATGGAGATACACAGCTAATAGAATATCCTATACGGTACTGTGTAATATAGAAACTATTCATTACAGGTATATTAGCAGGTACCTAGTACTGGTTAATGCAGCAATAAATCCTTTATTGTATGGTTGCAGCAGTAGTTCATTGAGAAAGGAATTAGCCATATACCCTGCTACATCTTGGCTTATCCGCAAGAAGAAACAAGAAGAATCGAAACCGTGCAGTGTTTCACAGTTAAAACCAGAGAATGTCCACGGCCTTAGGCCGCGTTCTCCTTATATACGGCCGAACTATACCGATAGAAACACAATACCGAATATTGCATCAACCGTTATATGAGCTTATAATACCATGTCCCTTACACCTCACAAAGGAGAACTGCGAAGATGGGAAGAACACCTAATGTATGAAATCCCTTTTGTATGGATGCATCTCTTATCTATTTTTATATTGCATACTTGCGTATGAAAAATACAAAATGACGTTGCAAACAGTTAAATAAAATAGAAATGGCAGTTTTGAATGTATAGATGAATTTCGACCCAATCGAAATTCAATCTATTTCTGCAGAATTTAAAAATAAAAATGCATGGATACCTAGACGTCTGATGAATATTATTTAATTGCTACGTTTTTAAGGCTGTCAGCAGTAAGTTTCCCACCGCTGGCAGTGAGCAAAACATTTCCGCTCCATGATGCTTCCCCACTACCGTTTACCACAAGATCAACCTGTATTAAGAAAGAGAAAAAAGGAAGAAAGTTCTAGTGTATGGTGATATATATAAGTTTCTTACGTTATTATGTGAAAAAGAATAAACGAACTTGTAATTTCTCCCAGACTTTTTTCTTTGGATTAAGCACATCATCCGGTGTGCCATCTTCATATCCTTCCACAACAACCTTTTCACCAGGTTTGCTATCAGCTGGTGGTCTCAATGGTTCAACACGCCGTACAGGCTCATCTCTATAATTCAAACACATAATTGATGGTATTATTCAAAGCTGTACAAAAATGTATCGATTTAAACGAAACGTACACTGATGCACATAAAACCATTCCATGAGACTGGACACCTCTTAAATTTGCTGCTTTCAAATTTGCAAGAATAACTACCATTCTATCTTTCATTTCTTCTAGTGGTACATAGTTTACAAGTCCACTAACTATTGTACGAGGTCCGCTAGCTTCTCCAAGGTCTATCTTTTCTATATAAAGTGAATCAGCATCTGGATGCTTTGATACCTCAACTATTTTTCCAACTCTAATATCTAATCGGGTCGGTGTTAATTCCTCGACGACTTCTAAATGTTTAACATAAATGACAATGTCATTTAAACTGTATATTTTTATAATATTTTTATCTTATAGATTAAATATTACTTGGCTTTTGCGCAGGGTATGCTTTGCTTGCCAAACTTTTTAATTTCGGATCAGCCTCAAATTCCTTTCTAATTGGATCCAAAAGTTTATTGATATAAATTTCTACGGCGTTCTTCAAATCTCCAGGATGTATTGTTTCCTTAGCAAATGCACTTTCCAAATCTTCGTATTTTTCAAATGTCGCATCCCCCCCTGAAAACAGTTATAATTTGTTAGCAAAGTTTGAAAAGTATAGGATGAATAAAAGACAAATGTAGCGTACCAAATTCTGCACTCCTTTGAATATTGAAAGATTCTTCTGCTTTTAATAAAGGATATATTACATGTTTAGCAAATGCAAGGACTCCATTATCAGTTATGTTACCAGGTTCACAAAATGCTTTCTTTAACTTCTTTTTAATTGTTGCAGCATTGTCCAATAGATCAATTTTAGAGTCTTCTTCGGAAGAAGACATTTTTGATCCAGCCAGTCCTGGAACTAAAAGTAAATTTCATATAAAAATTCCCTGTATTATTTATTTTAAAGAACAGATTTTACATTTGACATTTACATATACATATAATACATAGTACGTACTCATTGGATTCATTAAATGAATACGTTTTTCATATCCAAGTAATGGTAAATATTTTTCTGAGAAAGTAAAAATTTTTCTCTGGTCTACTCCACCAAACTGAGCGTCGACTTTGAGATATTGTTCATCCAGGGCTTGCAATCCTGGATATAACAATCCGGAAAGCAAAGGATTTGCAACTTGTTTCACTACTTCGGCACCAGCTTTCTTGGCATCATGCTCAGTTACAACTGAACTCAAGCGATACACATCTAATGTATACTCCCTACAGTAGAGAAAAGAACAATATAATATAACGTGTTTCTCACATTTCGTCTGCGCTGGTCCTTACTTACTTAGATAACTCGTAATCTGTTCCTTTAACAAATTTCAATTTGTCTAAAGGTACATCGATAGACCTAAGCATTGCTTTGATGACAGTTTCATAATATTTAGTACGGAGCTCTAACAGTTCCCATGGTGCTTTCATATTATCTAAATAAGCGTGAAGATCGGCGAATAAAATAGTCACTTCTGCACCGGCTCTTAAGAAATCTGCTATCTTAGACATCGGCGTAAAGTAGCCAATGTGCGGCTTGCCAGTTGTCGCTGTGCCCCAATAAAGCTTTAGGTCCCTCTGTTTCAGGATATTTTTAAGCTTTTCATCGCCCAACCACTCTGCCAAATTTCTAGTGATGAGTTCGTATTTCTCTTCCCACTTTAGCTCGACCATTTTTGTTGTTCTAAGCAAAACAGAAGAAACAGATAACAATAATGCTGTGAATGGTAAACATTGTTTCAATAAAATGACACAGGTATGCCGGCCACGTGTGCGAACACACACGTCAAATTGTTAGACCTAACCTCTTAGTGCTGTATTATAATTTCTATTTCACCGATGATACTGTCTTATTTTGAATAATATTTAATGCTGAATGAATTAAAACTGTGAAACTACGAGAAGGAGGTAGTGGTATTACTTTACAAATTATTCCAACAAATAATTATGAGATACGATCATTGAACAGTGTGGATACTTATTACAGCTGTTTGTAATGAACCAATATAACATTTAAATTGATCATGCAATTGAATTGCTTACGATAAATTGTATGTGTTAATGTTTCAATTAAATTAATTACATTGCGTAATTTCGGCTCGGGATCCAATTGTTCGCGATTCGCGAGACCGAAAGCAGTTGCTGAATCACACACATGCAACCTCTTGCACAGCACTGATGCAACTGACGCGATGAGGTATAATAAGTATAAATATATTTCAACAGTTAACATAATATTTTATTTTTCTTTATTATCACTTTTTTTAATCTTATTGCCGTTATTATTATTATTATTATTCCTGTTGTTGTTCTTGTTGTTATAATTGATTGGGGCCTGAGAATTAGCTTCCCCTTTTTCATCAATATGTTCAAGATTATCCTGTGACAAATGGTTTAATGTATTTTCCGCCACAATTTCTTCTTTGCCACGGTCATTTAACTTATTTATTTGTTCCTGCCTTTCCTTAGCGACATTTTCCAATCTCTTATAAAATATAGATGTTAAGGAAAACATACGTTTGAAATCCTGGCGCTTCAAATGCAACAATTCGCATACTTCTAACGCGAGTGCACTTTCCGCCCTTCGACGATCGGGAAAAATTAATGCACCCTCCCCGAAGTGGCCACCATCCTTTTCATGGCATACCTCGAGTGAAAAATGTTTTCGTCATAACAAAACCTAATTTACATTGATGCGAAATAAAATTTGCCTACTTCTGTTCCATTACATGTAATAAGCGCCACAGTTCCACTAACTACAAAGAACATGCAATCGCCCTCAGATTCACTTTTGTATATGATATCCCCGTTGAGATAAATAATCGGTTTTAAAATTCCTATGAAAATTGGTTATCATCAAACATTGCGCCGAATAAAAATGTGTATTGACTACCTATGTTAATAGCTCACCCATTAAATTTCCAATAACCTGACGTGGTAAATAATGCAAAATTGTTGCTGTATCTAATAATCCGCGACTACTATGGACCATGATTTCTTGGTTTAAATGATCTAAATTGGAAATGTTAAAATTTATATAATATGAAAGGAAGAGAATGCATTTTCTGCTTGGATACTAACTTGCTAAAGTGTTGGATATTGCCTTTTCTTTAAAATAGCTACCTTGAAAACGATATTCGTAATACTGAATAAGTCTGTCTCTAAGCTTCTTGGGTAGCTTCTTGTCAGCAATATATTCTTTAACCGAATGCATAATTTGTTGATATTTTAATTCTGGTTCAGCCGCTGATTTAACCAATTGCAAAACTATAACTATCGTAATATAAGGTTCAATTAAAAAATATCCATTAACACAACACCAACGATAATCCAAAATATAATTTACCTAAAATATAAATCATACATCCTTTGCCCAGCAACAATAAAATACAACGAATCACAGTATCCATTTTACCCAAACTATGAAACTCTATAAAACTCGATCCGAAGAAATTGCTCATTCCCATATGTAAATACATGAGATAAATTTTCAAGTTGGATTTCTGGTGCATACCAGTAGTAATGAAATACATATCTGAATTCTGCAATTATTACAATTGCATAAAAAATAATTCTAATTCGAGAATTCAAGTAAACTGAAGATGAATAAATTTAATTGTATACCTCTTTGGTGTCACCAGTTAAATGTGCAATAATAAATGGAAAGACGTGTGTTGCACAACTACACCAATGGAATATTAAAACCATCAGAAGAGCTAACCAGATGGTCTTTTCTTGGGCATGAGAGAATGAAAAATCCTGAGAAATAAAACCTTGCTCAGAATAAACTAAATACATTTCTTTTATAACAATTCGTTAATTTCCTATTGCCTTTCCTTACTACGATTATTTGTTTGACATAGAAACGCAGCGTATAAATACGACAAATTTTCCACAGCAGCAAACATTCTGGGATCAGTAAAATAGAATTTCCATTATGGCCAGGGGGTGGTATTCGATTTCGATAAAACCACGTATACGGAACTGAAGATACAAAATCGATAATAAAGAACCCTTTTACGTAACGTCTGTACAAGATTAATCATCTCAATGTTGCGTTAATTAAAATAAAGCCAAAAAGGAAGAAATAGGTGAACACAATTTACCGTATTATTAAGAAAGGGTCCAGACAAATTTCGGGATTGTCCCGAGAACTGATTCCAGTTATAAAATTAAGAGCAATATCGAATATACAAATTATGCACGCTGGATATATTGGTTTCCAGCTTTCTGGACCTGAACTTTTAGCTACTCTTTGAAATGAAAAAATGTATGGTACCGCAACAAACATGTACAGGAATGTGAATGACATTATAAGATCCCAGTAATATCTGTAAATTTCATAAATAATAATTTTCTTAAACAGATAGACAAACATTGAATACTTGAAATTAAAGAAAGACTCAATAGTTCAAAAATACGAATTACCTCAAGTCACTGTGCGGGTGTATTACCCACCAAAAAGAGGAACGTCCATGTCTTCTTTTCTCATAGGCAATCGCAGCACTGCTACGTAAATACAGTCGTGTTAAGGGATGATAGACAGAGACAAGGAAGAGTTTCTGAAAATTTCGTTTCCAGCGAGTAAAAAATATTGCGTTCGGTGGTAGTTTCGGCAAATTACTCTTGGACGTTTTTGGTAGCTCGCAGATATGAACGTCTAAATGTTTCTTTCGCGTTCCCCGTTTAAAATTCATATTAAAATTTCTCAATAAATTAATACACGGTACAATGATGTCGAACAGACTTCAAGTTTTTTATGTATCAGTACAGGGAAGTTAATTTCAGATCAAAATAAAGACAAAAGATACCAACTTCCCTTTGTTTTCTACTTATTTAAATGTTTAAGTATAAAAGGTAGCTAAAATGTCAAATGACAACGAAATTTTTCGTAAACTATTTGATATTAAAGAGCAGATCCCCGAAATTTCAATTGGTAAACTTTTAATATTATTATTTTTAATAGATAAGCGGAACACATCGCTTCTGACTATTGTGGCAAGAAAAGTTGCAAGCATCATTAAATGTACAGATTTTAAGCGATGTGAAAAATGTATATATTAATTATATTTTACATATTAATATTGTTATACATTGTAATTTAGAAACGGTAAATACAGGTGTCGTGTAATACGTAGACCGTGTACTAATAAAGTCTCGTAAGTACATCAGGGAAAACTAAAGTCATTTTACAAAACAATGGCACCATGTTGTGTTATTCATATTAGAAGAATCTCATAAGTTTTGACTCTACATATTCACGAGTAAATCTCTGAAACAAAAATTCTTTCCTCGTTGCTACTCGTAATGTCTGTACTCGTTTATGTTTCATAGTAAAATATAGTATAATAATTTCCTTGTAAAATCTCAATGTATATATTAATATGTACAGAAAGTTAAAAGACTTGCAATTGATCAATTCTAGCCAAAACAATTATACATCATTATTCAAACTGTTAAAAAATTCCTCGGATCAAAATTTTTAAATAAAACGAATAAATGTCGACGAAAACGGTACGTAATAAAATATAATATAGAAAAATATACATTGTACAAATTTATATTCGTAGCTGGTGAAATGAGGTACGCGTGGAATGTAACTACTTTCCACTCCTGAGCATTAAATCTTTGTTTTAAAAAATTATGTTCCATTCTTTGAACACCCCGTTTCTTATTTCGGATGTTCTGGCATTCTTTTTCCTTTTTCTTTTTTTGTACTTCAGATAGTGTGAAGCGAGCAGAATTATGCTTCCGAGAGACTTTGGTAATTTGTTCAAAAGAGGAATTTAGAAAGGACGCAACGCCAATCGGCGGATACTGTGTTTTAGTAGAATCTATCGGGCCAAAGTCTCAAGAATTTTTAGTGCATGTGCAATCTTCAATGTCCATTGATGGTCATTTCGGTGGGTCGAAAGTTATCAGTTCAGCAACTGCGAAATTCCACTGCCTAGAAGAAAAAAGAACCGAGTCAGTCAATTTGATTAATTCTATATTTTTACTTTCAATCAAATACCATCGATATATCCCATAATATTATAGATTTATGTACGAACATGGATTGCATGAGAAAACAATTTTTATAGCCATGGATGATGATTTTTATCATGTAAAACTAACACGTACATGTCCATGCGACAACTCCACAGAAACTAAAGAATTATCCTTTTGCGATCATGGCAATCTAATAGGCGAAGGAGTAAATATATTATTAATGCGATACTTGGCACTTATCAATTTTGAAGGAACATTAACATTCGAAAGCATTACCATGGACGGGGATATTACCGAATCTAATTATGTAAGAGGATATAATTATATACGTTAACGAAATTCCATAATAAAATATTGTCCATGACAGATATGTACCCCCGCTGAATGCATGGAATTAGATGACCATTTTCTAGATATTTTTACTATCGAACGTAAAATGCGTAGGGAAGATGGAACTGTTCATACTATAAAAACCTATTTAACACCGCAAGGTAGAATGATGCGACATAATTGGCTTGATGTGCCGTATCTGCTCAAAATTAATCCATTAGCTGATCCATTGGTCCCAAGTAACACGATAAGAATAGAAACACCATTAAAAGATCGTTGGACAGAAGATATCGAAATGTTCTCCAAGTATTTGGATATGAAAGTAAGGAAATATTTCTACTTTGTAATCATTTTTATTGTTTAATAATTCACGCAATTGATAGTCCTCCAAAATAGCTGAACAAACAGACTACATGACTGACCATCCAGAAGTAAAACAAATAATCGCGGATTACGTTCAGACCCTGCTAGTTGGTAATCGGTTTCTCGATTGGAGAAACATTGTACCGTTTCTCCTTAAACAGGTCACACTGCACATAATATGTTACGAAAGTATATTAATATAATTTCTAATTTACTGGTCTCCACAGTAAAACCACAACACGTCATAGACTTTACAATACAACATTTCAAAGCATTTGCAAAAGATCCAAAAGCTTGGGAGACCAGTACATTGGAAGAAGATTTTGATACTGATGTAAAATCACAGCTTTCGAGGAAAGAATCGAGTGTTCTCTGTAGTATCTGTGGCTTTTATATAGACTACAGCTCGTTAAAAAACATATCTTCAACATCTTCTATTGAGGAAGGCGATGAGAAAAAGGTAATAAGTAATTGAGGTAAATTAAATTACTCGAATCGTCGTAATGAATAATTAATTTTAGAATCCCAATGATTCTGCACAATCTATAAATTCGAAAAAAAGCTCACAGGATACTACATCTGATACGCAAACAGCCGATGATACGTCTACTTCGATGAGTATTGTATCTGTTAATATTCCGGAATTAACTAGGGCTTGTGATAAATGTGAAGCTACTCTAAAAGTTTCCGATGAGCATGAAGTAAATATCGTGCAATTCGAATTAAAATGTTCAATTAGGTTTATAGAATTCACCTGAATTAATTTTTTAGTGCTTCTCGAAATGTCCCGGATGTCTTAAGGTGTTCGAATTATGTAAGAAGTGCTTTACTATAGATCAGATATTACATCAATTAAGAATATAAAGCATAATCGACACAAATGTATTGGATTCTTAAATACATTTTCAACTAAGAGAATAAATATTACCTGTATCATTTTCTGCTAGGAGACGTATCTTTTTGAGAGTTGCATATGACACAGTTTTCCTAACAAAAAAATAAAAGCGGTAAATCATTTCTTTTCTTTAAATAATCTGGAATTGAAGTACATACCACTAATTCGAAGTTGGGTAAGCAATCTTCGTGGAACGAATGTTTGCAATAAAATACAACTAAATTTCTTGATTCTGAAATAAAAATTATAATACGATCACGATTCGTTTAATTCAACATTCAAATAATCTGTATTACGATCATAGATACCTCTTACAATTATTTTCCTATGGCAAGCACCACACATCTGGTCATCTAACAAGAAAGGTATCACGGTTACTAAAGCAAGTGAAACTTTTGTACTTGTTTGACAGTAACATTAGATCGGTACCAACCATCTATAAATATTCCTTTCTGATGGCATTTAACTAATCTTTCGTGTAGATTAAAATAATCATTGGCTAAAATTTTTTTGCAGCCTTCCTGCACCGACACTTGCAGATTATAATCACACATCATTTTCACTAAAGCCTTTTTCAAACCTGGAATTTCTAAAGACGGTTCTATTCTTTGTACCATAAGTCTAGGATCGACATAGGTACCTATTTTTTGAAGCAAAAATGTAATAGCCTCTGAAAAGGAATAGTTTAAATGAATGAAAGTTTTGAAAATGCAAAAAATACAATTTTCATATTACTCACTGGGTTTGTCCAGAGAATAAATGATCAAATCATTCCACAATTCTTCATCATCGTGTTCTTGACAGAATGCAATCGCACTCTCCATATCATTCAATTCTCTGGTCATGAGTGCTAATGCTTCAGAAGTATTTCCAATTCTACCAAGTAGGTATACCATTTCTGGATAAAATTGCCTCTGGCTACAAATATCTAGTGCTTGTTGTATTGGATAATTATCAGAGCGTCGTAGAAGCGGCAATAATTTGTCTCGCGAATAGTCAGCGTATAGTCGGACTAGTAAACCATGGTATTTGCCTTTCGAATCTTTTGTATTAGTCTTATCTAATGCATCTAAGTACTATAATAAGTCATTGTTAAAATACTGTTACAACAGGGCAAAAGTTATATTATTCATTTCTACATCTTACCAAATATAAATATCGTTGATTATGTTGTAATTTTTGTAAAACAATATCGGATGGCACTCTGTCCTTATCTAAAAAAAATTGTATAGCACGTTCTGCATCTAAATCCATTAAACCTTCAATCATATCATAAACGGTATTATACAATTGGTACTTCTGAATAAGTTGAAACACATCTTTGTGCCTCAACTTTAAGTACATAGCTAATGCTTTATCGTATTGTCCATCGTGAATATATAGAATGGCTAAGGCTTCAAACAGTACGTTTTGTCGTTGGTCATGAACTAGCAAGTGCTGCAAAACACCATTTACGACAGCTGCAACTTTATACAATTTCGGAGACCATTCTTTGACTAGTTGAAGAAATCCATCAGGATCCATTTTCAAGTATTCGTAAAGAACCATTTCGTAAATCAATGGATCTAATGTTACGTCGCCCCTCGGAAGATACGAAGAGATAGAACGTAATTGATGAACTCTTGCAAATTTATATACCTGAAAAAAAAAAAATTAGTATGGTCAATAATAAAGCAGAATGTTGTATAGGACGATAAAAGGATATTAACTTCTTCTTCCCATAGCTTTTTGTCTTTTCCCAAAATTTTTAGACAGAGCTTCCCTGCCTCATCATACTTTCCAGAAGATAGCAGATGATCTAAATATACGCGTCCGACGTTAACCAGAGTATGCTTCTTACAATCTTTGCCATTATTTACTGTTACTGCCTCCAATGCTTGCTCGAATTTTTCATGACTTAACAGCCATTCAATCCTGTCATCCGCATCATATAAACTAGCTACCACAATATCCTTTGGACTTACGATAAAAAACCTAAAAACACAAATGTATAAAAATAACAATAGTCTTAAGATATTAAATTCAGCAGAAATCATCAAACTACCTGTTCTCCTCTTTCAAGTAATCTAAATGATAGTCATTACAACTATATTCTTTATAGCCACGAAGCGTAAGAGAGTTTGCACAAACAACAGAGAAATCTTGATACTTTGGTTCAACAACATGCAACGTGGGCCTTTGGCTTTTTCCATTTTCATCTAACTCTTTTAAACATCCCAACAGTACCAACTGATTTTCCAGTGGTGCTATGCCAGAAATATAAAAGTTCACTTGAAATGTTGAAACTGAAATTAAGGCCCTATTATTTATCATGTTTTTTGCTACATTTGATATATATTTAGAAATGTTTATTTTATTATGAATACATATTTCAGGACACATTTACCTGGATCCACTACATATTCTGGTAGGTCTCTATTAACCATTTCTTGTATAGATCTCTTCCTAATTTGACAAATTCGTACTATATCAACCCAACCAATTAATAACGTTCTGTCATCTGACCATCGAAGATTACATCTATAGTGTTCTGGTAATGCGCTGCACAAGGTATCGCTACGTGATACTAAGAATTATTCTGAACCTTGATGTGATATAAGAATGTTTACCCCAATTTTCTACTTACTCAGCAGACCTAGTCCATTTAATGAGACCTAACGAACATCTGGCATTTAAATCATAAACTCTAACACCAGTATCGGATGCCCATGCCACAAAATGATCGACCCATGCAATCGATCTTACTCCACCTTCTGCTTCGCACAATACAGTTAACTTTACTCTAGATAAGAAAGTTTTTTCGTATAAAACTAATTTATCATCCCCTGCAAATAATTGTATATTCTTTAGAAACTCAATATAGTAGGGTGAAAAATGCAATTATTCTCAAAGATGTATAACTACCTGTAATAAATCTTCTCCCGCTACTACTTTTATAATAATTCTGATCTATAGCTATACTTTTCACCAATCTGCCCATACTCATATTATGATTATTCTCGGTACTATAAAGACCATAGATGAAAACCTTTCCATCGTCGCTACAAGATGCAATGAAATCTCCGTTGTGATCTATAGAAATCTGGTTAACTGCGACTGAATGCGCTTGGAAATTTTTCGATTGTATACTGTTTCCTTGATGATCCAACAGATGTATCATGCCCCAGTGCGAGCCCAAACATAGGAACTACACAGAAATTATATATATGTGTACATATATATATATATATATATATATATATAATATAAATTATATATAATATAATATATATATATAAAATAAATGATAATAAAAATCCTCGTTTATGTCAAATTGAAATTTACTGGACATCCGTACGATATTATCGTATGCATTTCATTGTAGTTAACCTTGATACCATGATATCATTAAATTGCCTGTACGAATAAATTACGCAAATATTGCGATTGTATGTCACACCTTAGGATGTACTGCAATGCAACTGGCTGCATCGTTTTGCAATATATGTTCCAAACCATTTCGCATTCGGACGAATTTAAGTCTAGGTTCTACCTCGTCTACCTCAGAGTCTGAATCATCCTGATTATTCTGTTCTTCCTGCGAAATCATTTTTTTACGATCAAATCCATCATCGAGGCTTGACAGCGATGAATCTTCAATAATACCTTCTTCAAAATATTTTCCATGCCCGTTCCTTGAAATTTTGGATTGAAGAAAAAAAACTTGCGAAAGTTCGTGACTGCGAACTGTCAAAACCTCCTGGAATAAGTTTTACTTATACACCATAAATTTTCCTCTTTTTTATTTCGTTCAGTTTAATAGTTGCACTTTTAAACGACTTTGTATCACACGCGGATCATTGTAACGCAAATGCATTAGAAATCACATTAAATAAATAATTTTTGAAAAGGGACAATCATGCTACCACAGTGCATAGTTCGATTCGTAAATATGAGTGTAGTCCATTTCACAGTGAGGAAGGTTAATATCAGTTAGTGCTGGGTCGACTGATTATTTAGGCGTTAACAGGCTTTTATTGGCGCTGAATCGAACATTGTTCACGATTGTTTATTATCTTTTTCTCGGTGGTAAGCGACAGGCATTATTATGTATTTAATTTATAATATACAGAGGTTAACGATAGTTACATAATCCTATTATTGTTGGTGTATTACTCTTTCAGTAGAAATGATCTAAAAATGTCCAGAAATAGTTCTAACTCGAGCGATAAATCATCGACTTTGCGGTCGCCACGGGAACGTAAAGAAACACTGAGGAAAATTATAAGCAAAGCGGAATCACTTCGTAAGATATTCTTGACCATTTAAAATACGCTATTGTACAGATAAATATTATATTCATTGTACATTATTCCAGAGGAAATAGTCAATGATAGAACTATACAATCCTTGGAATCATGCATGACAGAAACAGACAACATAAACTCAGAAACAAGTCTAGAAGAGAAGAGTTAATAGCTATTCAATATCTTTTAATTTATCATAGTCTTCTACTTTCAAACTTGAGTTCTTATTATTTTCTGATATTCTTATTCGCAGTACACAATCAAGAAGAAGTATTAATGGACTCAGAAATGATGAGCATATCTTCAAAAGTTTTAAAACAATGTTCTAGATCACTAACAAAGTTAGTATGCTCGTATAACCATGTAGAATTCGCAGAAAAAGTAGTATGTATAACAATTAACACATCCTTTTTACTACTACTAATTATACTTTCTGTAATCATTTTCTACATATTTCATTACATTTAATTTAGGCGGAATATGTAAAGAAGCTCCCTGATATCGAGCCCAATGAACCAGATTGGAGTCTACTAGAAACGCAAGTTATGAAATGCTTTAAAAGAACACCTCAGTATACCACATTATTAGGTTTTGAGAGATTTCTCTTGTCAAAAAATTTTGCAACAAATACTTTTAAGGCAAATTGTATTTCTTCGCGTTTATATTTTCAGGTACTTTGGCACCATTGGAGAAGAAGGAAGTTAACAGAAGAAAGCCGGTAGTTAAGGATGCTCAGGCACAAATAAAACGGCCAGAGAATGTTGTAACAGTGGAAAAAGAAGAGAAGGGCCTGGAACAAACAGTAAAAATAAAGGCACTCATCTCAAGATATTATAAATCCCACAAGAAACCCATGAATCTTTTTAAATTAGTTTTACACCCACACGATTTTGGGAAAACAGTAGAAAATATTTTACAAATATCTTTTCTTGTCCGGGACGGAAACGTAAAAGTAACGAAAGATGAGTTGGGAATACTCGTTATTGAACCCACCAGTAAAGATAGAGCAACCCAAAAAAATGCAGAAAATGCGCCAAACATTCAAAACGTAATGTGTCTAAATGTGGAACAATGGAGGGTAATGCAGTTACTATAAATCTTGAATTGTATAATGAAATTTTTTGCTTCATACGAAATAAGTAATTTCTATTTCAGGTCCTCAAAGACACTTATCGATTAGAAAAACCCATGATCAATTTTGACGATGTATAGTAATATAAATACTGAATCCCAACAGTATTATGTTATGTTGTGATACTTTCTTTAGATTTTCTACTGTATAAATAAAATGAGAGAAAACATTTTTCTACATGATAATAAATTAGGGGCGTTTTCTTTCCCTGCTAAATTGAAGGAAAGATGCTTGACACAACTATATACATTTGTCCACGTTTTTGTAAAATTTTCGTTTATTAATTCCTAACATATACTAAAATGTTGAAGTATATGTTATGTAACAACAATATCGATTCGATCTATGGATAACAAAAACATCCTGAACAAAATTACACAATTTTATGCAGGATTTTTGATTAATTATGTTCACGATGTTTTCGGCCAATTCGTATGCTTGTTAATGAATATTTTTAAACGAGGAACAATCTTCTAATTAACGGTTTGCAATTTTTTTTCAAAGAGCACCTACATTCCTGGTTGAAAGCCAATACCTATAGAGATATAAAAGAAACAAGCCTGTATTATTAGAAGATCGTTTTAATTACTTTTTAATGACATGATTACGATGACTGTGATTCAGTTTATTGTTTGGCCAACGTTTCTGCTTTCGCTACTACTTCTTCAATCGGCCCAACCATGTAGAATGCGACTTCGGGTAGATGATCATAGTCTCCATCCAAGATTTTTTTGAATCCCTTAATAGTTTCTTCTAGTGGTACTAACTTTCCGGCATGACCGGTGAACACCTCGGCAACCTGAACAATATATAGATTAATTAATAGGAAGAACATTTATATGAAATCAATCGCACGGCCCCAAATGTTTACGCACCTGGAATGGTTGAGACAAGAACCTCTGGATCTTACGCGCACGGGCTACAGTGATTTTGTCTTCTTCCGACAACTCATCCATACCTAAGATAGCAATAATATCTTGCAGCGATTTGTAATCTTGCAAGATCTTCTGTACACCACGAGCAACATTGTAGTGGTCAACACCAATGACGTTCGGATCCATAATACGAGACGTGGAATCGAGCGGGTCGACAGCAGGATAGATACCTAAATAAATTTTGATAAAGTTATTTCAACCGTTCCTTATAAATTAATTCCATTGATCGTAGATTATGACACTAACCCAATTCGGCAATAGCACGAGACAGTACAGTAGTAGCGTCCAAATGAGCGAATGTGGTGGCAGGAGCAGGATCTGTCAAGTCATCGGCAGGTACATAAATAGCCTGCACAGAAGTGATAGATCCCTTCTTTGTTGTCGTAATACGTTCCTGCATCGTACCCATATCAGTTGCCAACGTTGGCTGATAACCCACGGCAGATGGAATACGACCCAACAAAGCCGATACCTTGCAAAAAAAAATGGAGTAGTTGATTAATTGTAGTGTCCTTGTAACAGGTATTAGTGTAATTGTGTAATACGCACTTCTGAACCAGCTTGAGTAAACCTGAAGATGTTATCAATGAACAGCAACACGTTTTGTCCTTCTTGATCACGGAAATATTCGGCAACAGTTAAACCAGTCAACGCGACACGAGCACGTGCGCCTGGTGGCTCGTTCATCTGTCCATATACCAGAGCTACCTTGGAAGTCTTGTCTTTCAATGAAATGACACCAGATTCAATCATTTCGTGGTACAAATCGTTCCCTTCGCGAGTTCGTTCACCCACACCGGCAAACACAGAGTAACCACCATGAGCTTTGGCTACATTATTGATCAGTTCCATAATCAGTACAGTTTTTCCGACACCGGCGCCACCAAACAGACCTATTTAATGCAACGAGTATTAATAACAATGAATTGAAACGTATGCTGCTTGTATATTGGGTATTGTAAGGTGAAAAACCTTACCAATCTTTCCTCCCTTGGCATAAGGTGCAAGAAGATCGACAACCTTAATTCCAGTTACCAAAATTTCCTGTTCGACAGACATCTCCACAAATTCAGGAGCATCTGCATGGATAGATGCAAGCTTATCCGTAGGGATAGGTCCACGTTCGTCAATCGGTTCGCCAATGACATTAATAATACGACCCAATGTCTCGACACCAACAGGGATACGAATGGGATATCCAGAATCCAAGACAGTTTGACCACGAACCAAACCCTCGGTACCTATATTATTGTATATCATTAAAAAGAGAAGACAGGCCTTCATACTAAATAGATGCATGTTACTTTGCAATCTATATGCGATTGTAATTATATGACAAAACGAAATTACCATCCATGGCAATTGTGCGCACTGTGTTTTCTCCCAGATGCTGAGCTATTTCGAGAACTAGCCTAGGGGTACGGTTCTGGACCTCCAAGGCATTAAGAATTGGTGGAAGGGCGTCATCGAATTGAACATCAACGACCGCACCGATGACAGCAACAATTCTTCCTTGTGCAGCACCCTTAGTACTTGCAGCTTTTGCATAATCCCTTCCTAATTGAAAACAATTATGCCTTTTAATATTTCACCTTGCATATAGCAGATTGTTACTTATAAAACTACTGAAATGATGTATTCCATATGTAATGTCATAAATAAACAATGCATTTATGTAGAAAAATATTCAATTGAAGAATCATTAATAAAAGTTAGATAATTCTTGTCAAGGGTACGTTACATAATACAAACTACATGTGTACACTTTACAGGAAAGACACTTATTTTCTACTTTCATGTTACTGATTTTTAAAACTTCAATTGTATAATAGATGCTATTGCCTATTTGCTTTGTATGTCTCGAAGCACTCGAAAGATACACGAAAATGTACGGTCCACGAGAGATCATTAACGATATTAGTAAAGAGGGATGAGTATCTTTCATACCAATGAAAGTAATAACAAGATACAAGGAATGTAAATCAAATAAAGTTCATGTCACAGTAAGAATATCATTAATCGCACTCATACTCGAAAGACTTGCCGGTGTAGTAAAAATTTAATCGATGACCTTAATGCCGCCATGTTGGCACAGTAGTATTACCATTGCGGTTCGCTCGAATAATATGGATTATATAATCAATACAATACTTCAGATTTCTTTAATATTCATATGTCAATTGATATAAGAAGGAGGCGAGTTTAAGAGAGATCCAAAGTAGAATAGTAAACTACACTATGTAATCAGTATTTGGTAAAGATTACAATACAATTAGATGAATGCACAGTGTACAAAATGTATGACGACGTGAATGATGGGGCGGAGGATTAATGAAAATCAGAACACAACTTTTATGTTAGTACTCACTGTTCACTGACAATGCTCCTGAAATTTTAGCAACTTCATTTTGAAGAAGGGTCGGTTTGACGGCCCTAAGGGTCCCCGCAGCGGCTTTCGATACGGCACTCAACATCTTAACCTGCCAAGTGAAGAAGAGCGACCGGAATGGTTCCCACTTCGTACAGACCGTATCCTGTGCCGACTGCGTATGCGCAACGCACAATTCGCTCTCTGCGCATGCATGTCGCGCAACACAGAATTCGGTCTCTACGCATACATGTCGCGCAACACACAAGTCGGTCTCCGCGCATGCTTGTCACGCAACTATATCATCGGATCGTTGTACCCTTTTTTAAGGCGCTGTTTTAAAAAGAGAACATTTTCTTGGAAGATCTGATCTGATAGGAGAAAAGTATTCGCTAAATGAGAACTTGATTTGTTATTATGTAACTATAGATGGTCACTCTAACCTACAATTTTATGCATTGGGGTGTACAGTTGTACAACGATATAGTTTTCCGAGAAGCCGGTTGTTTTAAGTTTACTTTACCTTGATATTCGCAAGTTATAAAAACGATAAGTACAAAATGGTTGAGGAACAACAAAAACGAATCGAAGAGCACACGAGTAGAATAGTCGAAGAAATTGATAAATCAATTAGAAAAATGAAGGTATATTAAGTTTATAATTTATAAATACTTTGGTACACATGTTATTCCTAATGTTGTATTTTTATAAGATTTTATACGAATTAATATTTAATTTAATTAATTATATATGAGGGTGGAATTGATAATATATATAAAAACGTGATGTTTAATTGTAGGGTGATGCGTACAGGTGTGCTGCTAATTGTTGTGATAATGAGACGTACAGTATACACAAAGTACAAAACTGTGTGAAAAATTGCAATAGTTCGCTGGATCAGGCCCAAGAATACGCAAGGGATGAGCTTGAAAGAGTTCAAGTTTGTTTCATTTTTTTCTATTAGAACACGAATTTTGAAAATAAGCGTAATATTTAATTAATCACATTCTTTTCCAGAATCGATTACAAAGATGTGTCATGGATTGTAATGACAGAATAAAGGATGTAGTGGGACCAAACCCATCGCAACGCGACATGGAAAAATATACAGATCACTTTGATAAATGTGTAACGAAATGTGTAGATAATTATTGTAATATATTACCTAACTTAGAGCAAACGATAAAGAAGGTATTGTCAGAGAAAAAATATCTATAGTAATAGAAATAAATCTAAAACAATTAACAAGTTTAGAAACAACGAAGTTATTCAGTTCTAACTTACCAATATTTTATACCGACTGTTACATAAAGGCAAAAAAGTAACTTTGTACCATTTGTTACATGCAGACCCAATAATTTTTATTGCTAATTATACTATACGATTTTTGTTTATAAATAGGATCTGCTTTCGTAACATAAGAATATTCATAAAAGCATTTGTATTTTCCTTGTACTTTTTGTAAGAAGTTAAACGCGATTCGTATATATAAGGAAAATGTAGGATGCATTGGATTTCATGATTATTGTATTTATTAACTAATACATTTCATGATTGCGGTTGTACATTTTCATTTCTCTTTTAATTCTCTCTCTCGCTCTTTCTCTCCCACCTTCTTCCTCTCCCTCTCACTCTTTTATTCGTCATAATAACAAATTCACTGTTGCAATTAATATCATTTCTTTATTGTTACAATAGACATTACGCTTATTGCACACTTTTCATGATATAAAACCTTCCCACCACTCTCGTTCGATACAAAATAATCGGTCAAAATATATAGCGTAAATTCGGATCTAAACTGTAGAAATTGGCAAATAAATTGATTAAATAATAATAATAATAATAATAAACACAACATAATTCACTTGGACCTTTAAGTGTACAAGTTTCTATGAAAGTAGACAACGGTCTTTATATTGATTTCCGTTTCTTCGGAAGGATCAGTGTAATGTTTTAATTCACGACATAGCTGCAAAGATTCAGGTGGCTTAGTGTATTTAATGCGCAATGTAGGTATGAACGAAGTGCCCTTTGCAATGAACAGCTCTTCGCTAATATGCAAACTCGCAAAGATTCGACGAGAGTGATTACATTTCAAGTAACGACACAAACTTCGGTGTTGCTGCATTTTTTCCTCTGTTTTTTTGTTTTTTTTATGTTTTTTTTGACACGTCAAATTCCTAAATGCGATTCGTATATGTGTCGATGGTGGCTCAGTGTCGTTAAGTGGAATGGCATGATTTCGGGAAATGTAAATTTTCTCAGATGTCCCGAAGTATAAGTGAATGCTGCGGTATTATTTCGAACCTGGCGTCGCACGGATTGAGAAAACAGGTCTATGTAACATTTTGTATCCCAATCAGTCAGACTCATCGGACTAGATTTTTTTTTCTTTTAATAAGATTGAGATTAATCGCGTTCCTTTATCAAACGCTGGTCATAAGTGAGTAACTGTAGGTACATCTGGTAGAAAACGAATCGAAGGTACAAGGTGAATGTAAGTTACGGCGTTGTGGCAACAAATTTGGCCAGCGCGTTTCGCCCTATAAAAAGTATTCGAAATCCAAATTATCGCGCATTGTATCATTCCTTGTTTTTGCTTTATTTTATAGAAACTGAACTAGATTCGACAATGGTACGAAGAAAAGGAAATAAAGAACAAGACAAGTACCTACACATGTTGCCTTCAGATTTCGAGGTAACCAGGTATCACAAAATACAAAGAACAATATCCATTTTTTCTGTTTAAAGAAGTCCCTGCGTTTGAAATGTGCAAAAGTTAATTGTAAACAATTGTTTTTAAATCGATGTAAAATGTACACCTTCACAGTAATAACGTTGATTCAATAAAATTGAACTAATGGCTCGTAAGGCAAAATAGAAATCACTTTGATTCACCATCAATTAAATTGTATTTTGTTCTAATCTCCTATCAAGGAGCAGAATTAACATCACGGACAGGTATTCTGGGACACCTATCCCTGTAAAGTCCAATGCGAAACATATAAGAGTACTGGTGAAGTTTGCCGGAACACCCAGTCGAAAAATTCTAAATAGAACTGCGTTTCTTGGTCCTATCCTAAGCTATCACCGATTGTAAATTAGTTTCTTCGATCTTCATTGCTTAATTAATATCGTGTTTAATTGTTCACCTGCAGAATGGAGCATTCCAAGTGTCCTATCAGCAGGTGCACACATCGCACTATATGCTATGATCGCGGAGCAAAACAGTCGTTTTCGTAGCTGTGCAAACTAAGTTCACGATCATCAAAATTTCCGTCTGTGCCCCCCTTTTTTTTTTTGACCACCCCTTCAAATAGGTCTCAAGTTTCCAGAAAATAGTACTGAGTTGTTAAGAATTTCTGCACCGTATATAATTATAGGCGTTACGAACTCGCTGCGTTGCTTACCGTGTATCATCTTCATTATCATTATCATGATCATCATCATCATCATCGCAACTCGCCTAATATGGCTGACGATAAGGCTTGACCACGTCGTTACGAACTTTCTCTCTACTTACATGGGTATTCAATTTGTACTTTGAAATTGAGTCAACTATTTGTATCCTTCGCGAACTTCGATCGAAACTAGTTTCCACGCAGTTACTACAACTTGATAAGAACCAAAAGCTTTTAACTATTTTTCTATGTACTATAGACGGGGACGTCATGTTTTACGATTTTAGATAATGCATCGATTAGCACGAATTGTATTGAGATGTAAAGTGAAAAAAAAATTGAACAAGCGTTTAATGTTGAATAGCAGCTACCGTGTGGTAATTATTTTCAATCAAAGCACAATTTAAACGGCGCTTAAAGAAATTCGAACGCCGCGGACAAGCCTTCCATTTCAATTAAATAATAATATTGTTAGCCGACCTAGCTAATCTGCTTTTAAAAAAGAAACATCAAATAACTAGGAAGAAAGACTACTGATTTTTAAAGAAGAGAGTGCGTACTTTTAGATAGATTAGGTAAGTATCTTCGAAGTCGTTGAATACGTGAGAATCCTCGATATTTATATATTTTTAACTCTGCTATTTGGCACACGAGCCTCGGAACCATTCATCGTTATATTTTTATTCATAAAACACGTCACAAAAAGTAATTGATCATAATGACCACGAAAGAAATTTATTTGCCACATCTATTAAAATTTCTTATCAATGGAAAATAGAAGTTGACTCTCAATCGAATACTATTGCCATTTACGATTGACTCTCACGCATTTCTCAGGCTTCTATCACGTACATTTTTTTTTTTTTTTTCTCTAAACGCCAGGGCTACCCATAATGATTTTTTGTCACGTTGGAAAAGAAACCTCCGTTGGAGCATCGACAACTCCATAGAAGAAAGTGTTCGAAAAAAGATACAGGTGTGTAGAAAGTAACAGAAATAACGTGAGCAGCCCTGTTACTTTTCGGTCTGCCTTGCAGAAAACCAAGTCTCGCTTAAAAAAGGCTTAGAACACACTTTGAATATCGATCCCTGTAGGCGAATGAGACAACTCGCATCTCCCGGTGCACGTATTCACCTGCTATAACTTTAAAAATAAGAACAATACCGTGTTCCCTACTCTCGTTCGCGCTTAACATCCCTTTTATTAAATAAAAATGGAACATCTCGTGCGTTTCGGAAAATTTCAGCCGTTAACTATTGAATGATCGAGCATAACGTACTTGAACGTGATTCCCATTGCTTTAGAACGTGTGGGGAAAAATTGATCACTTTCAAAAATAAATTTTGTCATTCCTGTGCGATGCCCTGAAGTCAATTGAACCTAATATTGCCGTGTCTTGTATTTCAAATTATTCGAATAATAACGTTCTCTTAAATTCTATTTTGAGTACGTCGAAAGATTCATTTGTCACTTGATCGCATCGATTAGATAATGAGGTTTTTAATCAAAGACCTATCGACTCAACGATTCGTCGTCCCATAAGAAACTTTCACGCATCGTTATTTTACAAAATGTGCTTCTGATCATATTTGGTTAATTTCAATAGTATTTTTGCCATCGTATAATGAACGTCGCACGAGTCTTCCCTTCTTAATGTGTCTCTTAAATGTCATAGTACGTTCGATGCGCCGACCGATTACTAAAATCTGAAAATTGCATTGTGCACCGATAACTCATTGGCCACCTGTCGATCTGTGACGTATTAACAATGTAACAGAAATACAGCAAGCGTTTTAGAATACTACGAAATTTCATTTAGAAATGGCTAGAATCGCGATCGGTCCGCGCATAAGGTATACTAATTTAATAGCTGCTTCCAATGTGAAAAATAGTAGAACTCTAACATAAATCAGATTTGCCTACATGGATCATCTCGACAACAATGCCTTTGTTAAACTTAGTGTTTCACAAAAGGTTTAATGGTTTACCAAAAGGTGTAACCGCCTTCTGTTCCTCCTCCTAGGAAATTTTTCTTTTGCGATATAGCCACGCTGTGGCTCGCCATTGCAGCTAGTTGGGCAGCATTTGGAACTGTCGGTGGTGGTGGCAAGACAGGTTGTGAAATACTGTCGAATCGATTAGTAGCATCGAACCCATTCTTTAAAATAATATAACAAAATCAGAGGCCCGCCGGGATATCCATAATAAAGGTGCATAAAGAAAGATCTGTACAACTTACAGGCATCACAAGTGTAGGGGGCCTAACCGGAGGCTGCATTGCTGCCGCAGGATAGTATGCTGCAGCTGCAGCTAACGGCGGATAATATTGCAATGGACCATATGTAGGATAACATGATCCTGCTAAATATCCTGGGTATCCTTGACTATACATTGGTTGATACATCTACAAAATTTCATTAAACACACTGAATGACTGTTCAATCAAACAAATTAAATGAAGATATTACAAAATTTCCTTGGTATTCCATCCAATGAACCGTGCTTCCTCTTTAATATGTAAAAGTTGCAAATTATTCTCACCATCGGATGAGTAAGAGTTTGATCGTATGTCGGCGGTGGTGGACCTTGCGCTGCATACAGTTGTGGTTGATTAGGAAATACTCCATACGGTGTGGCACCTGCAACTATTGTAAAATTCGCATGTAATCGGATCGTTGGTACCCCGTTGAATCGACACATCGAAACACAGAGATGATTCTCTTACGTGTACCACCGTAGGTAGCAGGCTGTGCCGGCGCAGGGACAAAACCTGTTGGTGGATGAGGTGTCACCGGGTATGCTGTAACACATGCAATGGAAAATGCAAGTCCGTTCAGTTTGTTGGCCGTAGGTTCGATCTAAGCCAACGGTACGTGGTACCACTGCCAGAAAGGACAAGAGACGACATGATTCATCGAACAACAGGGAACATTGGAACATTGTTTCGACGTTCTGAATTTTATATAGCTAATACTTTCAAACGTTCCCATCTATATTCTCCTGGTGATCACGTATAAATCATGTTGCCAGTATCGAGACATGCCTGATGCCTATATCGTGTTTCTAACAAACGTTACTCACTTAACATGAATTTGCTGAATATAACAATGTTGAATTTATAAAATGATTTATGTCCAGGCATCAAGTATATCTTGATTCCAAAGTGGTACTCCCACACCCAAGTATATCTTACACATGACATACACCGTTTTTATCAAGGTACTATTCAAAGCTCAAACAATGTTAGTCACTAAATAATGGTGAAAAGAAATAACCGAAAAAACGGTATTGTTGCCTTCTTGTTACCTTTAGAGTTTACAGCAGCTCACTGTCTTTCATTCGTTATAAATAAAATGGAAGATTGCAATCGAATCGTGTGAGAAAAATATTTAACAATGCACAACTGCATAAACTTCTCTGGTACCAAGACAGGCTTCGTAGTAAAAACATTTACGACCCTTTCGAAAATCCACGGTACTGTACTCTTCAAATAATTATGGAAAATTAGCAAATTGTGTTCGTTGGAAAAGTAACTACCCTCGAGGATTCTCGATAGAGGCGTAATTTAAAGCGAGACACTTGAGAATAGCTTAGCAAACTATGCTTTTGGTACCTTAATTGTGAATAAATAAAGAACAGCACGTATATATATATATGTATGTTTGGAATTTGACATGGAGCAATCTGTGGTACATCTTGTCACTATTATAAGTTAAGTCAAATTGTTTCGAGAAAGTTTTTTTTTAAACAGACAGAAGATCGCGCGGAGAGAACGGAAAACGAAAAAGCTTCATCGAATTCTTTTCACCTTCTTAGAACATAATACACAGAAAATTTGTACGAACAAGTCTAACAATACAGCCACTACGGGTGATATGTAATGTTCGACAGTCAAAAGAATCGTCAGGCAGTCGGTCGAGAATTATAAAAAAAAATATATATATAGAGAAAAAACAAGAAAAAAGAAAAAGAGAAACTATTCTCAAATGAAAACTCGCGTTAATCGACCTACCTTTACTTCTAAACTAAGATATACGAAACCGATCTCAAAGCAAATAGCGTTACGCAATCAAGGTAAAAGCCAAATACATTCGTCTAAATAGTCGAACCTTGGTGGTTTCATCAACTGATATTATACAGTTTAGGAAATTAAGTGATACAGGATTATCGTAGAAAAAATATTGCGACCCATATTGTACATCTCATTAGAAAATGCATAGTGAAAAAATGATTATTACCAATCTCCTTGATAATTTCACAGTTATTGATTAACACGTAATAGAGGGGTGAAAATAAACGATGCAAATACAGTTATGAAACATCAGGTTCGACTAGATTAAAACAGAAAAGAAATGACAAAAAACAGAGCTAAAATAAAGCCAGGAATAAGTAGGGTAAATGGGTTGTTCCAAAAAGTGATGTTAAAAACAAGCCCAGTAATTAAAATTCGATTAAGTGAGACATAGTTTTCTCTTTTTGGTAACCGTATAAATAAATCCAATCAATATTTCAACTTTCGTTCGATTAACTAAGAGATCATCATTGTTTCGGGCGGTGAATGTGTAATTTATACAATGAGTACAGTGGTACGATGAAAAAAAAGTATACATATATATATATATGTTCGTATATGTACATATATATATGTATGTGTATATCAAGTTCCACACATTCAAAAAGTTGTGACAAGATTCAGCAAACCACAAATTTCTGCAAATATCCATAAATAAAGATCAAACATGATTAAAAGTTCTTTATAATTGCGTAATATATATTATTAATTGGGCGCTGCTCGCTGAAATATTGCCACGAGCAGAGTTTTCAGTAATCAGCCACGTTCAACTTTCATTCTCGTAAAAAAGCAATCACGAGAACGCCCAATTTCATTTTTTAGTAGAGACTAAAGTTACGCCCTGTTCCATTGCCATTTAACATACGCAAGACACATAGTATAGTTTTATTTTTCATTTTCCCTAAAGCAATTACCTTTTTTTTGGGGTGGGATGGGGGAGATGAAAGAAACGGGTTAACGTGCAGCAATCGTTTCTTTTAACATCCGAAACCTCTTGTTAATGCAAACAAATCCTGACGTTAATATACGTCTAGCACGCGTATGATAAATAGCTCAAGCCCAGAGGCAGTGGATGGACATGTTGTACTCTAACATAGACGTCAGCCCACACCAAATTGTCCATGATAATTGAATACTGGTCCAACGCGTGGAAACGAGCACTCCCCTCAAATTACGTTATATTACACTTTATCGCTTTGTGCGTAGGCTGATACCGTTTCCTTCATCCTCCACCGCATTAAAATGCATCCAACATCTTCAGAACACTAAAGCAGAAGGGAGGCTCGCATGTCCACCGGTCGGAACATTATTCAATCGAATAATAAATTTATGTGTCAGTGCCACGGTGCAAACAATCATCGAATCCAATAACAATTGATCATAATATTAATATGCTAGTACGAGTTTACTGGGTAACTTGAACAGTTTTTCTTTTCTTTATTTTTTATTTTTTTTGTATAACTTTATGTTCACCTAATTCCTCCTTTCTCTTTTCCCTCTATCTTGCCTCTCCCTCTTTTTCATCCCCTTTCTTTCTGCTCTTTATTCGACCCGCCTTTCTCTCGTACACGCACGCATTCCTCTCATCTTGCTCTCTGTTATTACTTTCGAAACCTAATTTGTCCCAATGAGCATATTCGACCTACATTTGCCATCAGAACCAAATGGTCTTTCGCGTTTTACCCGTTTACGTAAGGAACTGGGCGAATCCTGCCCACTTTATTCAATATTTCGCGATCCATCTGTTTTTACTAGACGATTTTTATTCATCGAAATGCTTCGGTGGAACAGTAGTTGTACCTCAGAGAACCCAGCAACCAAAGGATGATCGATAACCGTGTAGTACATACTACGTTTCAAGAACTTGCACAGCTTTCTTTACATCATAATAATTTAAGAAATGTTGAAGAGAAAAAGTAGATATATTTCGCAACATTATTATGTTTTCTCTAATTATATTTCTTGCGATACATAATTAGATTACGGTACTCATTTTATTAATAAATAATCTTAGCAAAAAATATCAAAATATTTAATTTTTTGAAATCATTTTCTTTTTTTTACTACATTCAGTATTCGACTGCCGGACTTGATTACCTATCAGTAGGTTACACGTATTTATCGCCTAGTTTTTCTCCTTTCCTCCAAACTAAATATATTTCTTACTGATTTTCTTTATCGAACATGCCTACGGTCGCTGGGCTTCAGAAACTAGAGGCATTCTTATAATCTCGACAATTCTCGATGAATATCGTTTAATACTATCTCATATTTAAGCTCACTATTAACAGTATACATGATATATTCTGCCAAACATGCACATGCAACTCAAAAACGTTCGAGAGATTCCTATGACCTTAAAGTAACACTGCAACGGGGCCAATTTTTTTTTTTCAACAATTCCCGTGAACATTTCATTGAAAATTAGAAAAAATTTTGAAATGTTAATGAATTCGATGGTTCGTTCAGGACAGGAATAGGAACATCTCTGTATCAAGTCTAATATATCACTTGCGAAAATGTTTAACTACACGACGATTAAGAAACGACGAAAACAATTCCTTCGATTCCTTCTTAACGATTATCGTAAGAAATAATTTGTTCCCATGAATATCAGCATCGATAAAAGAAGGGCCTCGTTATTTGTAAGTTAAGAAGGTAACGATTGAACAAACAAAAGATCAGAAGAATCATGAAAAAATCTACCACATGTTATGAGCATGCATTACAATCTGACGTGCGAACAACTTTTTATTTCTAACAATCATTTTTATTCTGTTCTTCTTCTTATTGTCTTATGCTCGATCAAAGTTAATAAAAAGATCAATTATAATATCTTAAAGATGCTCGCACATCACGCGTGTCTCTAAGAATGCATTCCAAGCATGCAAACTAAAATACAAATATGTGAAAAATGATCAAAGCTATGTATATATATGTATATATTTGCACATAAAGTAGATAAGGATGCAGACAAACGCAATTTCGCTTGAAAATCCTCTTCTTACATGTTGCACACATCCAGAAGATATTTGCAAAACACACTTCATCGTTTTAATTTCTATCTTTCATCGATCAAGCATGTTCTTTCTTAATAACTTGTTTTTTATCAATTCTTCATTTCGTTTTTTTTACCCGATAATTTCAACGCGAATTAACTGTCTTTTTTTTCTTTTAGAGCTACTACCAAGAGAAAATATATATTATTGCATAGATTACGTACATGAACGTATACACACTATAATTTTTATTATTTTTCATTACTTTCCAAATTAAACGGAAACATACTAATGCGCTACTGTTGTTGAAGAAAGTAGTATATGTTTTCCTTAAGTATATCAACTACAAGTACGTGCAGAATCGACCACAAGTTTCGTTTCAATTATATGTTCTTAAATTCTGAATGACTTTATAGAAGTTGCTTTGAATAAATGGAAGAGAACTGACAATTATATGATAATTTAAGGGATACGCGGTCACGTGTAGGTAATTATACGGTATGCTTATCCTTTCTGTTATTTTTTTGATCGAGAAACTTGTAGCCCGAACCAAAGCAACATGCACTATTGTTAAAAGTGAGCTACCAAGTTTCTATCGAGTAAAAGTATTATAAATACGCTGAGCTTAAATACAGCATTCGTGTCCACCCCGTTAACTCACTGTACCGTCTTGTGGTGAAGTATCTCTCAAGAAAAGCACATTTTCATTTATTAAGAATGAAATCAGAACAGAAAAACACAAATAGACATCGTGTTGTAAGTATGATTATCTTTTGAAAAAAAAGAGAGAAAAAAATTGAAGAAAAAAAAAACAGCCACAAGGAATACAGTGAGTACTAGAAAAAGGAAAAAAAGAAAAAAAAAAATTGAAAAAAGAGAAAAAATAAGCAATCAGCCAATACCACGATTTCAGTACAAAATATTTGTACACCCATATCAATATCTTACGTTCATATTGATTTGGATATATAGCAGCCGACGTCTCCAATTCAAAAAGTATTACTCTCGATTGTGTTTAAACTCATTCCCAAAAGGACTTACAAATACCATTGATGATCCTAAGCGATATCTGTATACATGTCGGTCTTTTCTAACATCGCGAGACGACATCTTCGTTTGAAAAGTCTGCGATTAAATTTTACGCGGTCGGAAGTAATATTATTCTTCAACTTCATATGTACGTGTGTGCGTACACGTACAATCGCTTCCGCTTTCTCATTACACCGGGCAGATTTTCAACAAACGATCTCTTAACACATGGAATGGATTCTCTCGATCCTCTAATACCTGCTGATCGTGGATTAATAACCAACGTATGTAGGCCTGGAAAAACGAGGAAATTGACATTAGTCCAGTAGAACAATTTTATCAACACGACGTAACCCACAACTTTCTCGCGATATGGATTCTCTTGTGCCACCCTTTTCGAACCAGGCGTTCCACGATCTCTTGGTATTACGATCTGCCAATAAGATTAACGACAAGAGGAATATGTATTCAGAAGAGGCTGGACAAAAATTTGAATCATTGAAAAATACCAGAGACGGGAAAATAAGGGCGAATCGATGCTCGACTTTTCATTCTCTTCTCACTTTTTGAATCGGGAGGCGCGCGGTGCGTCTATATCGTCATATATATATTTGGTGGAATATATATATATATACTATATGTATATATATATTTAATATATATATATATATATGTGTGTATACGTAATATATGTTGGTATATAAACACGTAGTGAGTTAGGTAATATATAGAGTAAGGTGAGGTTAGATACGTGGCTTAGGCTGCGCGAACGCCGGTCTCCGAAGCTCCACCTACTGACTGGGATCAAATCGTCTTTGTAATGGTCCGCTGCAAACATATTGACAGCCACAACTGTAGGCGCTATCCTTCGGTTTTTTAGCGGCTATACTTGTTGTCTGGGTAATACGCTCGCAGATTTGCACCAGTATAATCCTCAACTCTCGTATTATTTCTCATTATTATCATTAACTTTATATACTGATCTACTTACAGACTAAACTTTTACACATCCCTTAAATGCTATGCTCTGTAATCATACATTTGCCTTAGGAACAGAGCGGACTGAATTAGGAATAAGTGTCCGAGTTGTTAATTAAGTACGACAGTGGATTACTAGAAAAATCATGTAGTCATGGTACATGCTGTACGTCAATTAAATATTTCCATCACAATACGTACAAAATTTGATAATATCTTGTAGTAGTAACGGTAAGTTACATACCTCACTCGTACGAGCTTCTAAATGGCTTCTTTTGTACAAGCTTTCATAAAATATTACCAGGTGCATACTATTTATTTCTGAGGTTTAATATATTTAGAGAGATTTAAAACAAATAATGATTGTGCAGTTTCATAAAAAAGTTTGGATATCTCAACGTACAAAGAAATTCTAATTGCAAAGTAATATATAATATAAATTCATATCATAAAAATTATATTAATCATCTCTTGCAAATATAAATTATAAAAATAACACGAATATGTTTGAACAAAATTATTCAACTAATATTTTCAAAATATCATAAATGAATATAATTTATTTATTATTTATCTTCGTATCACTAAGCACTACGAAGAGTACAATATAATAAAGAGTACAAATGGCTTCCAGAAATCTATCTCATAATACTGTATCTTACACCCCCATTTTCCTTACACTTTCTCTTTTTCACATGATCATAGTTAAATCTGATTTATTCCACTTACTATACAAAATTTCAAGTACTAGATTAATGGATACAGACGCGTATTATTAAAAATTGAAATTTATCCGTTACTCTTTAAAATACTGGTAATAACCCTCTTGAGTTCAATATATCACAGGACACGCTTCTGACAAAAGACTCGACGAGGGGGTGATCTTTTTTCGCAAAGACAAAAAATAATGCAACGGGATTTTCGTTTAATACTTCCGAAATTAGAAACAACACAGAGTAAAATATGGAAAAATCAAAGTTTTTGACGCTCAATAGATTTTTCTTCAATGGGCGAAGCACACACTATTCGTGTATACCTATATACTATATACATAATGCATTCTTCAATATGCACAGTAGCAGAACCGATAAAAAAGTCGCAGAGAAAGTTACATGTGACATAAAACTAACAATGCTGCTGATTCTACATAAAATTATTACGCCTTAAGTTGTATACGATTTTTAATAAAGAGTCATCACGAAAATTATTTAAGGCGAACTCTGGAAGCCATTTTGTATTTCCCACACACAATGCGGTATTGATTTATCTGTCACTGGACAGAAATTCAAGTTATTTATGTCGTATTAAAACGGGACTATGTTCATATAATAATGCTACGAGCATTGATTAAATTTGAATGTGTACCATTCTTCACAGGTGTCGGATAGCATCGTTAAGGCAAAAAAAAATTCTCCGTCGTACGAGTGACAAGTGGTATTCTCAACTCGGAAACACGAGATATTCTTAAAGTGTATAACACATATTTCTAATTGTATCGCGCGATTACAATGTATAATTACCTTTCTTGTCGGTCATTATTGCTTAACGTTTCACAAATTCTAGAAAAAAATACGTTATTCCTAATTAAATCACTGATTTAAGTTACAATACTGAGGAGACAAGCAACGGCTGTGACACTTGACGGACACTAGCGCCCTTTATTGAGCCTACCCATGGCTTTCCGATGCTTCTGAACTATTGGTTGAAAATTTCACCTCCTACCGTCCAATGAACGCAAAGCATTTCGCTTACAATAGGGCGGGAAAAATTCAATAAGTCTTATGGCATAATCGGACTTTTAACAATGCTAATGTTATAGAACATTATTAAAATATAACTTTTTACGTATGAATCTGTAAAAATGACTAGCTTTTATATAATTGATTTGTTATTCTATGTGCATGTACTGGTGCAAATTTTTAATACATTGTTTAATTATTCTAATTAAGTGATGCATACGCTTGTTATTTAAGCATATTATATTTTACATTTTTCTTTGTCAAAAGTTATTTGTAACCATCGAAAAGATTAAAAAAATATGTAAATTATAAATCATCCCTGCACAAAACGGAAGCTATGGAATTACGTCGCTTGCATTGAAAAGTTAACCAAATGTGCAATAGTCACTAATTGTAAATGACGATTTACACCTAATTGACGAATTCATAAACGTTTAATTTAAAAAACGAAAATTTATACAATTCGTTCATAGTTAACTAGAAACACTTGTTCTATTTATTCAAATGTTAGAATTTTTAACATCGTACTTCATTTTATAACTTCGCGCGTTTAGATGTGCAGTGTACTTTATTGTGACATTTCGCATCGTTTAATGCAAATATCGCAAACTTGATGTTATAATTTATAAGAAATGTCATTGTAAAAAATATTCATTAACTAAGCGATCTACGATATTCATATCGCTGTCTACTTATTACTGAAAAAGTAGCGAGCATTTAATCTTTTGATTTTATAACCTCTTGCAGTTGTACATCGAGTAGAAATAATTAAACAATCCAACTGTGGCAAATTTTCCATGGCGCACGATAAGAAAACCGTAAGGAGAAGTCGATCGCGGGAACGTGATCGTGAACGTGATAGAGAACGAGAACGACGAGATCGAAGACGATCGCGAAGCAGGTCAAAGGATCGAAAGAAAGATAGAAAGCGTTCGAGATCACGAGAACGTTCAAGGGAAAGGGATAGATCGCGCGAAAAAGATGGAGATAGATCAAGGGAAAGACGCGAATCGAAAGATAAATCAAAGGATGACAAGAAGCGTAAACCAAGTCCCATATTCGTTATTGACGATGAAAATAAGAAGGACGGCAAGACTGACCATAGGAAAGAGGAGGAGGATAGCGAGGAAAAAAAGGCCTTGCAGAAGAAAGAACCGCTGAGTTTGGAAGAACTATTGGCCAAAAAGAAGGCTGAGGAAGATGCGCGGGCTAAGCCAAAATTTCTATCTAAAGAAGAGCGCGCTGCTTTAGCGTTGCAAAAGCGCCAAGCAGAAGTAGAAGCTATGAGAAAACAGCAGGAGGAAATGCGCAAATCTTTCATGCACAATGAAAATACTACAAAAGACCGAGAATGGGATGATAGGGAAAGGTATGTAATTTTTAATGATATAAATCGTTGTTGAATCTTGTCTAAAGAAAAAAGATTTATCTCGCAGTAACTTATAAAAACAGGCGTAGAGATAATCAACGTATAAGGGAAGACGAAATCAAGGACAAGGATAAGGAGAAGGAAGTAGAGGCTATCAAAGAACGTTATTTGGGATTGATTAAGAAAAAACGACGAGTTAGGAGATTAAATGACAGAAAATTTGTATTCGATTGGGATACTTCAGAAGATACATCCGTTGATTACAATAATATTTACAAGGAGAGGCATCAAGTTCAATTCTTTGGCAGGGGAAATCTAGCTGGAATAGATATTAAAGCACAGAAACGAGATCAGAGTAAATTCTATGGAGAACTGTTGGAAAAGAGGAGAACAGAAGCAGAGAAAGAACAGGAGAAGTGTGTAGTCTTTCAAATTCATTCAAACACGGATAATATTATGTATGTGTTGATATGTTCTATTTCTTTTTGTAGAATGAGGTTGAAAAAGGTGAAGAGGAAGGAGGAGAAACAAAAATGGGATGATAGGCATTGGTCAGAGAAAGCCCTGCCAGAAATGACAGAAAGGGATTGGCGTATATTTAGGGAAGATTATAATATTACAATAAAAGGTGGACGTATACCTGATCCAATTAGATCGTGGAAAGAATCAGGATTTCCAAAGGAAATTCTCGATATCATTGATAAAGTGGGATACAAGGATTTAACACCTATTCAGAGACAAGCCATTCCTATAGGACTTCAAAATCGCGATATTATCGGAGTTGCTGAAACTGGTTCTGGTAAAACTCTGGCATTCTTAATTCCACTACTTCTATGGATCACTAGTTTACCAAAAATTGAAAGATTGGAAGAAGCAGATCAAGGTCCATATAGTATAATCTTGGCTCCAACTCGGTAAATGTTTAAACCTTTTCAGTTTATTTCAAAAGAAAAGAAAGACAAAAATTTATAAATTATATTTTTTTAGTGAATTGGCTCAGCAGATTGAAGAAGAAACTAATAAATTTGGACAGCCATTGGGTATAAGAACTGTCGTCGTTGTGGGAGGTCTTTCAAGGGAAGAACAAGGGTTCAGATTGCGAATGGGTTGTGAGGTATTAATTTTACGTAACATGAAACAATCTGATATTAAGATTTTCTACATTTCAAGCTAACTGCAATTCAAACTATTTATAGATCGTTATAGCAACGCCTGGACGATTAATCGATGTATTAGAAAATCGGTATTTAGTTCTAAATCAGTGTACCTACATAGTATTGGACGAAGCCGATAGAATGATAGACATGGGATTTGAACCAGGTACGTTTCTTTAGGATGTTGGCTTAAATTTTTCAACCAATTACACATTTTTGTATACTATTTTTCAGATGTCCAAAAGATTTTAGAATACATGCCGGTTACGAATCTAAAACCCGACAACGAAGACGCTGAAAACGAAGAGAAACTTTTAGCTAACTACAATACAAAGAAGAAGTACAGACAGGTAAGAAGTAATATTTTATTCTGTACATCTATACCGATATAAATACTTAATTATTAATTTTTCTTGTCATTTTTAGACGGTCATGTTTACAGCGACTATGCCACCTGCTGTAGAACGATTAGCTAGAACTTACTTGAGACGACCTGCTGTTGTATACATTGGCAGTGTCGGAAAACCAACAGAACGAACAGAACAAATTGTACATATAATGGGCGAGGCTGATAAACGCAAGAAACTAATGGAACTACTTAGCAGAGGAGTTGAACCACCAGTGATTATATTCGTTAATCAAAAGAAGGGTGCCGATGTTCTTGCGAGGGGATTGGAAAAACTGGGCGTACGTTTAAACTTTAATTATGATAATTGGCACAATATTCACTTATGCCATATAGCATTAACATTTATAAAAATATTTGATCCCATTTTTCAGTACAATGCTTGTACCCTTCACGGTGGTAAAGGACAAGAACAAAGAGAATACGCACTTGCTTCTCTAAAAGGTGGCAGCAAAGATATTTTGGTTGCCACTGATGTCGCAGGTCGTGGTATCGATATTAAAGATGTATCTATGGTTATTAATTACGATATGGCTAAGACTATCGAAGGTAAGTACATGATATGTACCGCGAAAAGAAAAATCGTTTTTAATATAAAAATGCGTTAACACTTTTCACCTTTTTTTTTTATAGATTACACACATCGCATTGGTAGAACTGGTCGTGCCGGAAAGGCTGGTCTTGCTATTTCGTTCTGTACTAAGGACGACAGCCATCTGTTCTATGATTTGAAGCAAACAATTCTTTCAAGCCCGATATCTACGTGCCCACCGGAGTTACTGAATCATCCAGATGCTCAGCACAAACCTGGTACTGTGGTTACAAAAAAACGTCGAGAAGAGAAAATATTTGCCTAAGAACCTAAATATACCTAATTATAAGCATTTCTTCTAATTCTCCTATACATAAGTACATATTTTTTATAGTGAATTAATAGCATACAAATGATGTGTACCCAGTAAAAAATAAATAAAGAGATAAATAAAAATGTAAATACATATGTATATTCTGTAAAAATAGATCCTTAGTCGTCCTTGTAAATTAAAAAACTACGTGTTTTTTTTATAACTGATGCAGAACAGTTTCTGTTGCTACCGTTTCCAAAAAAAAAGGTCAAGGTGGTCACTTGATACTTCTTTTATTATGCTACTATGCTTGTTATTTTCAAAAATATACATATTGCCATTTAATTGTTGGGGTAGTTTGATCTGAAATAGATTTATTAGTAAAGTAATACTTTTTGTTGTTATCTTTCCTGTGGTCCATCACATGTACCTATAGAACGATTATAATCACGGAACAGGGGCGGGCGGTGGCGTGTAATCTCCGTCGACTTTACATTCTTCATCCCAATTATCTGGTATCATCGGTTTTAAAATCTGTATAAATTTTTCAAGGGGGCAAACTGTTGTACACCCAGGCACGGTCAAAGGATATGGTTCGTGACTAGTGGTATTTCTTAGAAACACCTAGGAGAAATCACAGTATATAAAACTGGAATTCACCCTTTTTTTTAACTCTGAATTGAAAAAATGAAAAAAAAAAGATTATCTGTCACCTGAACGGTCCATCCGTTTTTGTCTTCGTGTAACTCGATCATTGTCATATCGTTATATTTTGGTATTTGATTATTCCATACGTGCATAACATCCAGCAATGCGACAATAGTACTATCGTGACCAATATACATGAACATTTTTCTTCTTTCTAGTTCTAAAGTATTATCTCTCTTTCCTAACATATCGGTGACAATCTTTTTAAGAAATGGCCCTCCTTTAAGTCTCTTAAGAAGATCGTTATGTGTATTAAGTTGTAAATCGTACAACGTCAGAGTTTCCAGCTTATCAGGGTAATAATCATCAGTCCACGTGGGAAGAGTTATGTTCATTTGTTTCTAAAACCATGGGTTTACGATATTACATTTCATGATAAAAAATTTATCTAACGAGTATCTAATTACTAATGTTGTCAACAATTTCAATACAAACCTCTGCTGTTAACGTTCCGTACAGCGAGCTGACATCGCTCGGAGATGAAATTTCCATACCAGTAAAATTGGTCAGTTCTTTATACATTTGTTTATTATCTTTCTGTACTTTCTGAACCTCTGGCAAACTCGTAATGGTATGTCGTAATAAAGAATACTTCGGACACGTATCCCATATTAACATTAGCTACAAGCATGGAAAGCTTGGACATTAGTTACTATAAGTACAATATAAAAAATGTTCACATAGTGAAGTCAAATATTTACCGTATCTTCTGAACGTGGCTGGTAATATAAGGTAACAGGTTGCCAAGCTAAATCGGACTTGAAAGCCTGCTTTTCGGTAGGTCTCCATAATGCTGCTGCTTCTAACATTGCGGACATTTTTGTGCGATCAACTGCTGTACATTGTAAATAAAATATATCTGGACTATAAGTTGGACCTAACAAGTCACTGTATCTTTCTCGCAAAAAAAGACCTTGATTGTACTGATTTCTCCTTCCTTCCTAAATAGCGATTACGTATCTATAATATTAAATTGTACACTGATATAATTGAAAGAAATCGAATAAAATATTACATTCGTTAACTGGCCCCATCCATAAGGCTCCATGGAACTATTAACATATGGATCATTGGGATAAGTGTCCTGAGGAGCTCTGTCTCCATGCCTTATCACCTAAAAAATTATTTTCAATTATGAACAAAATTTGATGTAACAAAGCGGTGCAAAAAGTTTGCATTAACACAAATTTATGAAATATAATCGATAAGCAAGTGTCGGATTTAAAAAAAAATATTTTTGATTCATATTTACCGCTGTTACGAGCCGCAGGGTATTACTTTCCTGCCCTTTATCGTCTTTATCGTTGCTTGATTTAACATTTTCAAGTGGCACAGGCGATCCTAGAACACGAGAAAATATGATACTTCAAATTACAAATTCAAGGACATTCTGAAACTAAACACTTCGATGTTAGAAATCGTCGCGACAGTAATAATATCGATATCATTTCCATTTTTGCACTTTCTGTTACTTTAAAAAATTACGACCGTAGTTTCGTTTTTCAAATTGGACAATAAAATAACAATTACCCAAAGTTAAGCAGACAACAGCCAGAAGAAACAGAAATTTCAGATCGGTCATTATTGAGAATTACTAAGGCGAGGCTTCGAGTGGTCTGTTTCTTATGTACAAATGAACTTCCTCGAGCTACTACATGTGCAGAACGAGCGCGTACTGGGGCTTTAATAAGTGTCAGCAGATAAATCCTACGTCCCCACCATATGAAAAGACGTATTATACAATATAATGTTACTTGCAATATAACTATGTTGTATATACAATTGCCCAACTTTGATTCCATTCATGTCAATCGTACTAAATGAAATGCAAAAGACACACTCGTACGTTCATTACCTTTCGTACGGTACGGACAGCCACCGACGTATGCGACCTAAAAAAAAATAAAGAATACATTAGAGATATGCAAAGAAAGTGTTGGAATTAATTCCTCGAATGATAAAAATACTTTTTCCAGCAAAACAATTAAAACGAAGCATCAAATTTGCTGCTCAAGTTTTTTGTTCAATCGAATTTTGTTCGCGTATTTTAGTCCCGTTCGAATCTTCACCAACATGATTAACAAATTCATTTGTAAGGAAATACAAAAGAAACAGTGATTACGCTGTTATGCAATAAGCTTATTGACTTGCAATTATTTCAATCGTTACGTTACTGAATCAAATTTGTAAGCGTATCACGTTTTAACAAAGGACACATGCCAAGAGAACCGATTACAATTTCATTATTATCCTTGAAAGTGAATATTAAAAGTATTGCATAATGTTACTGATTCACCGTGCAGATTCCATCGACTCGTGAGAGAAAGAGTAGCCAGTTTTGGTGCTTTTAATTTCGCGCGACCCATATGTTACAACAAAATGTGAAATCGCGAAACGAAAAACAAAACGAACGAATACTGACTCATTTTTAATGAGATGCAAATGTGATAGAGGCGGCGCGATAATAGTCTACTATTGTTGTATACCACAAACGAAAATATTTTCAAGCGAAACAGAAAACATATTCCATTACGCGTGGTAAATCTATCGGTTGTATGACAAAAGAATGCAGCTAATGAGCTTTAATCGCGCTGTCAATAATCAATGATAATGCATAATAGACACTTATGTAATTCTCAGTTAGTAATCATTACCTTCACCTTTATTCGAGATAACGACTACTACTATTTGCCATTAAGACATACTTAATAGCTTTCGAATATTTAGTACGATACACTGTAGAAAAGGGCAGAAAATACACTGCACTATGGACATTAAATATATTAAATAGACTACAATCTGGAATTAAAAATGTTTTTGCTAATAAAAGAAGGAGACAATGGGTGGAGATACCGGCCATAAATTAAAAAATTGGAGAATTTTTCATTTATAAATTTACTATTACATTGTAATATGCAGAGAGAACAAATAAGTAAATGAAAAATTCATTACTATAAAAGTACAATAATTGTTAAATAAATCATTCTCTTTGAGTGAGGACAACTTGGCCTACTTTCATTTCGGTGAAGTTTCTCTTATCATCAGTCTTTTGTCATTTTTTATTGTCAGGGCAACGACAGAATCAACCTAGATATACGTTTGTTTTATCGAAATATCCTTCAACCGCATCGTCCTCTCTACAAGTTTTTATAGGTATCTACGAGTATTGATTTCCCTTGACGCGATCCTGCAATTCTTGATCGTTAAACAGAAAAGTCTAAGATCGAAATAACTGATACAAGCAACGTCGTGAAAAGAAGCGTCAGAAATTCATCGAAGACGCGAATTCATTGAAAGGACCTGAACTTGTAGATAAGTAAAAAACCGCTTCAGCCGTGGATCGTATAAACGAGGGTGGCCAAACGGCGGTGTCGAAACCGCGGAAGTCCCGTCGCAAGAAGCCGAAGAACGCTACAGCCAATTCCAAGGTTCGTTCAAGATAATTCCAATGTATTATTCCGGCTACCTTTGACCCGTCAATTGTTTCCTAAATAGAACTCCATTTTTGCTGACTTTCTCTTTCCCAAAAAATATTCCCTAAAGGCAAAAGCTATGGCAACTCCTTGCGGCGAATATCGAAAGGAGATTCAAAAATGTAATGCTCAGAGTGGAACACAATCGGTGAACCAGCAATCATGTTCGATACCAGCAATTCAAAATCAAACTACCTCAACGGCCCCGATGCGACCTAGATCTCTGTATACAGCGCACAGTTATCACGCGCAGACAGACGAAACTAATTTTCAGGTAGCTGTTATGTATTAATTAATAGAATAGCTATCTGGACTGATAGCTGAATATAACTCGTCCCTATTCCGTAGCGGTACAGCGAATTTTCTAAATACTTCGAAGCACCGCCGTCAGAGCAATGGGGTGGATTAGGCGGTGCAACAGCATTTTCTAATTCCACAGCGCTTTGGCGACAACCCCGGAACACCAAGAGTATCGCGCCGTATTACGAGGAGACATGTGTCTACGCGGAGAACTGGAGAGAGCATGATACAGATGCTGCTATCGTTGCTACACCGCATGGTACAATTTCGTTGAGACTTCACAACAGAATTCGGGTTGATATGACAATCGATCGTGCAGTTAGAGTAATTAATTTTAAGGTATCTCCTTTCTTCTATTTTACAATGAAATCCCTTTTACCTAGCGAAACTTAATAGAACCGTGATTAAAATGATTATATAAGTACGGCATAATAACGTAAGTTTACAATGATACGAATGGGAAATAATGTATAACACTTACATGATTATCATCTGAATTGCATTTATCGTCAGCGTAGAATAATATTGTACTATCGCTGAGCGGTACTGGGGCAGCTGCGGCATTGCTACATCCAAACGGAAGAATATACCAGTACGGATCACGAGTTGAAATCTTGGCCCATGACGCCCACGGCAATAATAAGTTAGTGGTATCTGAAACATCGTTAAAGTGCCATTAACAAGTATTATTTCCCTTCATCAGATACGCAAAGATGTGGTATAAGGGGGTCAGCTTTACTTCGGAGCAGTGCGCTCTTGTTTACTTAGTTGATACTGCAGGAACAAGAACAACTACAGACTCATTTTCAGATATGAGTCAGGTATGAAACGGAGACGTTCAATTATTGACGATTAATAATTGTATTGAGAAACAAATTTGTTTGTCTTTGTAGGACTTTTCTCTAAGCGTATTTTATTCTCGTTCCCGGCATGGTCCAGCGTGTTTGCAAGAAGCAGCAGCGGCTTTAAGTGCTGCACAGTATTGGCTCACTAACGAAGGTGTAGAAAATTGGATCATTAATAATGTTAGAGTGTCCCAAACGCCTGATGGTCTTGTCAGGTATACCTTTCTTTTTTGTCCGTGGTACTTCTACAAAAATTAAGTAATCATATGAATCGATAAAAAGGTGAACTCTTCCTTTGAATAGGATTGCGCGAAATAGTAACAAGTATCAATTACGAACATCACCTAGTAATGGAACAGCTTCATTAACAACACCATTTTTACATTGTACTGCATCTCTTGGTCAGACATCACATCTTTTTGTGCGTCGCGGTGAACGACGTATGCATTATGATGGAACTAGTTTTATTGTACGAAACGCGGGCCATAGCGCTGGATTCGATGACAACAATCAGCTGAAAGTTTATTAAGAAATTCTACCATCCAACTTATTGCCGTGAGAGCTTTATAAATGTTTACACGCGGTAAAAGAACAATTGCATTCAGTATATAGATTTACTTTTAATGCCGTAAATATACATACAGCTACACGAAAATGAAAAGTTACATTTTTGATGAACCAGTCTCTGATAAAGTAACTTAGACACGAAATCTATAATACATTCTACCCAGTTTTTAAGTTTAGAAATTTAATTCCATTTTAAAGGTGTTTACTCATTTCATTGAATTGTCTCCATTGAAAGCATGTGCAAAACACAGCTGCAATAAGATTATAGAGTACAATGTATTCTATAAACAGTTTCTTTAAAATTTGGAATGATTGATATTTTCTCCAACTTGTTCCTAATACTTATTTTGTACACCTTCCAATAAAAAAAATAATTTAAATACAAAAACACCATTTACTTAACATAGTTCCTATGCAACGGATAAACATACTATCAAAGTATACAATTTATTTTACATTTGTACAAAATAATAAACTTACAGATTATAGATGTATTGTCTGTATTTTTTTTTCTTTCTCTTCCTCTTGCTATGAGTCAACATTTTCTGGTAAATCAGAATCGCTGTCATCAAGTTCTAAAATTTCGTTTTCTTCAGAATCATTTGAATCTGTTTGAAAGCCATCATCGTCGATCAGTGATCGCATTTTTCCCTTGGAAGCACCTCTCCTAAAGATAAAGGCACAAAATAATAATCTAACAGAGATATGATAATGCAATGTATGTAGATACTAATTTACTTACAAATGATACTTTTTTTGCTCCCCTTTCGAAGTAGAGGCAGTAGCTAGTTTCTCAAGATCTGAAACACTTTTAGCTTGTTGTTTTCTTTTTTGTTCTTCATATTCTCTGATGTCATTTATAATTTCCTCCGCTATGTTCGAGTTGAATAATTTTAAACTTGCATTCGATTGGTCATTCAGTTGTAATAGTTTCTTCTCTTCTTCATAGGTTTTGCTCAATTCATCAATCTTTGACAACATTTGGTGTTTATCCGTTAAATCTTTCAACGCTGGCAATACAGAATATGGATTGAAGCACTGTGCGCTCTTTGCACGATAATGTTTTTCCAAACCATACTGGCAAAAGTACATCAAATTCGCGAATATAGATTATCATAGAAAATTGCAAACATAGACAAAAAAATAATAAAGTAGATAATATATATATACCTCTGAATCGAAAATACAAAAGTCAAATGCATTGTCAGCAATTAGTTTACATAATACATAGTTGGCATCCAAATGTTCTGCTTCCTTTATCTCTGCATGGAGGTCCATAATGCTTCGCCAATCTTCTAGTTTAACTCTTATTTTGAACTGCTCTATCGGTATCTTATAATAAATTCCGTACAGCAGATATAATCCGCCAATCCGTTCTTTAAAACGCGGCAGTGCAAGTAGAAATTGTTTACATACGTTCAGTGCTTCCTCGCAAAATTCTAACAATTCTACAAAATTTGGACGACCACTGGAATTATTGAAAGAATTATTTCACAATTACACGAACAATAACCAAATGTTGCAAGTTATTTAAATAAATAAAATCAAACAAAATTGCAGCAAAAATTTGATCTTGACTTACGTAAAAACCAGTGAAAATTTCATCGCCTTCCAGATCTCGGAAAATGTTTCAAATCTAATATCGTCAGCCCGTTCGAAACGAGCAACTAATTGTTCACAATCATCTTTGAAGCCACTCATAATTAACGCCTTACTCGATGCCATTCTTGAATCCTAAAAAGTCACTGCTACTATAAAAGTCAACGTGTACACAATAATAATGATATATTTTCGCAATTAATAATTACGATTTCTATATTCTATAACATAAATTTGTTTTCGTTGACGACACTTGTTTGACATAACACACGTTTATTATACGTACAGCGACCTCTATGTATACTTCTTTGTTGGCGGTTCTTTTAAAAGTAAATATGGAATGAAAGATAAATGGAGTATCATTGTTTCTTTGATGTTATTATAATTTGCATCGAACAGATTGATACTTCGAAGTATACATGCACACACTGAATAATTGGAAGCATATTCAGACTGTTTATTGATTATTTTCAATAATAGGCAGTTAAAAATTATTGAACAGATTAATTGTATGGTACAGTTGCACACGTTTAGTTTAAGTCAATGTTATTTTGAAGAAAAACTTTATGGCGTAAGACGTTTTGGGTCCCGTGGGAACATTGAAACCTTCCTGATATTGTCCAAACCAAGATACAACATAACTACACGCTCCATTCCGATCCCTCCGCCAGCATGAGGAGGACAGCCGTATTTGAATGCATCGATGTACGATCTTATCTTTTCTATGTCTGAAAATTTTATAAAATATTTAGTATATGCCAGTAAATAGGCAGCAATCAAGTTCTTTAAGCCTACCAATTCCATGATGTTCTGCGCGTTCCACAAGAAGTTCAGGATCGTGAATACGTTGCGCGCCAGAAATGATTTCTTCACCACGCATGAACATATCATAAGAATTCGATGACTTCTGCAATAAATATATATTATACGAATTATATATTAGATGCAGGATGAAAATAAATTGAATAAACTTACTGGACTGTTTGGATCTGGCATGGTATAGAATGGTCTTACTGCCAATGGGTACTTGTCCAAGATGTAAAAGTCCGTGTCGTACTAAAAGTGAAGGTGTGATAAATTTAAGTTGTATCTAGAAATAGACTCCTCCACTAAATTAAAAATCGAGAAGTGTAATATTGAGTACAATGAAAACTCACTTTTGATTTAATAATTTTTCCCAACAATTTTTCATCCGGTGTAGACAAATCGTCTTCTTCACCCAAAGTGACACCAACTTCTGCCAATAACTCAATTGCATCGCTAAACTCTAATTTAAGTGGTGGATCTAAGAACTTAAATGGCTCCACATTATACTGTTGACGCACAGCTTCAATTTCTACAGCATAACTAAAAGAGTACATAGTAATAACGTAACAATAAACGACAAACACAATGGAAAACAGCCTTTTATGTTAATTTCCAAAGGTCACTAACTTATCGCGAAGCCCTTTAAATATCTCCGTAAATAATTCTCCAATAGTATCTACTACTTCATGATAGTGATATTTAAATGCCATCTCTAAATCTAAACCAACGAATTCCGTCAAGTGTCGATGAGTATTTGAATCCTCGGCTCTAAAAACTAAATAAGAATCAATAACAGAAATGTATCTAGTAAGTTAATTTTCTAATTAGAAATTACCTGCTCCTACAGTAAAAACTTTGTCGAAATCAGCTGCTATCGCCATTTGTTTATAAAGCTGAGGGGACTGTGCTAAATAAGCATTTCCTTTAAAATATGATACTGTAAATACATTTGCTCCACCTTCGCTGGCTGCAGATATAATTTTTGGTGTATGAATCTCAACAAAACCCTACGAAATTTTCGTGAAATTGTAGTAATTTAATAAACAACCTATAATAATTATTTAAAGTTGTTTCACTAGCAACTTACTTTATTCGTGAGTATATCTCTGAATAATTTACAAACGCCTGCTTCCACTTTATATATAGCTTGATTGGCTGGAGTTCTTAAATCTAGAACCCTATTATCCAATCTAGTGTCTTGATTCACTTTTATGGTTTGTGTATTGTCATCGGCTTCTAATATAGGTCTTGAGGCATCTTCAATTTGTAAAGGCAATTGTGGTTTTGCAGCGCTTACTACAAAAATTTGTTCAATGTGCACCTCAACATCTTTCTGGGTACACGATTCTATTTTAGTGGGGACACATTTTACAACAGCCTCTAGATCGATAATTGATTCTTTGGTGATACTGCAAAATAGCAATAATAAATATAAAAAAAAATGCAAATCTTTACAATTAATTTCTGTAAACTTACTTGGCTATAAACTTAATCATTTGTTTGCTGATCTTTTCATTGACTGCAGCTAATCCTTGTACCGTGTAAGATTGCTGTCTTACAACAATAAAACACTGCTTACCTACAAAAGGAACACTTTGACTCAAATGATAAATATTAAAAATATTGTAAGGATTGAAACAAATTTATTAACTTTAAAATAATATACCTTTGGAACGACTAGTATGCAAACGTCCTCTTAACCACACAACCTGATTTTCCAGGCCAGGATTCAAATTTTCAATATCAATAAATTTTCTCTCTACATGCCTATCTTTACTCTGGATTAATCCCATTTCCCCGTACTTTCCAATTGAGATGTCCTGCTCTTGCACCATGTCTTGTGATTGCTACAGGTGTAGTTCAAATACATTGTAAATTAATGGAAAGTTCCATATTGTATATAATTGCATTCCTTAAACATGGATACAAATATAATAATAATAATAATGTAGCTTACAGTTTGAGCTTTACGCTCAGCTTTCTTTGCTGCCTTTTCTGCTTCTTTTTGTTGTTTTTTAAGAGCCTTTTTAGAAAGCTCCTCCCTTTGGAAAAAAAGAATATATTTTCGAAATATAATTTACTAATATACATTCGTGTCAAAAACTATAATCCATCTTACCCTGCTGCTGGTGAACTTACAAGTTTATCTTCGCCCATCTAGAAAAATGATGCAACCAATTGTTAGATTAATGAACGTAATTTTTATTTATGAAAAAATGTAATAATACATGCAGCACTACTTTAATACACAACAAAACACATGGAATAAATTGTATTAAACTATAGATAGTTATTTTATATCTAATGAACGTGGAAAAATTAGAAATAAAGGTTAACTATAAATTATCACCTATGATTTCATTAATTCCAATATACACACCTTTTATTATTCAAACCTGAATATTGCACGTGAATAGCAATGCTCCTTTTATCATACGTGTAAAGAGGTTATCTTCAATAATTGCAGTTTACTTCGAAATTTTCCGGAAGTACAATGTGCAACTCTAAAGTACGTTCCGAAATTATGTATTATCTTTCAGCTCAATAAAAATATGACAAATACTCATTGATATACTGTATTTACAATATACTCCCTTAACTAAAATAACATCGGCGTTTTTCAATTAAAAATTATATTTCATAAGAAACCATGTTCCGTAAAATCTTTATGTAATTTTGTTAAACATAAGAATATGTTCCATTTTCAGAGGAATTTTAAAAGGCAAGGTGTTGAATATATTAGAAAGTTAATCTTTATTTGCCTGGGTCAATAATTAGCAACGAATTATTAAAAATAATTAAAATAACGTATAGGTGGTATACTATTAGTGTGGGATACAAATTTTAACGATACTATATAGTAACGATAAGATTTGGATAAGGGATATGTTAAAAAAGACGAGCTCGCATCGCAAAACCTCGCTTAAATAAAAAAGTTAAAAATTTCCATTCAAGGAACTATCATTTTTGCCCCATCATCCGCAGAATCCAACAGTATAGAGATTTGTTCTTCAGAGGATATTTGTACAGGAGGTTTAATCAACGGTTTCTCGTTGCTATTCACTGTCGGTTGATGGTCGGACTTTAAGGATCTCACCGCGATTTGCGTAGCTTCTTTCCAGTCTTGCCTGTTCACTCTTTCATGACCTGCAAAACGTATAAGCTCGAGATTTTGCGAGCGAGCATCATCGTACCACAGGGCATAAAGAGAAAAACAAGAATAGGCGCAATGTAATCTTTATATCTACAATCACCTAAGTACTGTTATTAACAATGCTTTTTCTTTGATATCTACATGTATATAACATTGAAAATTATTTTGCTCCATATAAAATCAAATGCGGCGATTAAACTTAAGTGTGTGAGGAAATTTCGTGTTGCCTTTATTTCTTACTTTTCAATTTGTCTGATGAATCGTCGAACGATGGATCTTGAATGTTCAACATCAAGCCATTACCGCTCAGGTATAAACGATTCGGTGAATTTGCGATCTAAAACGAAAATCATGGTTTGTAAACGGGATATATCTCTTATAATTTCTAAGAATAACAAAGCCCTTTCATAATTACCATGCGGGAAATAGTCTGAGCCGCCCGAATTTTTCGTAGCTTTAAGTAACCGGGATTCTGGCTGAGAGCTAAACCAAGGTACACTGGAGTTAAGGATATTTCTAATTGAAATTGTAGCAAATAATGTAATTGTTTATATTATTTCTTTAAAGGATATCACTTTAGCAGCTTCTGCCTCTCCCTCGGCTTGGACAATTTTTTGTTGCTTCTCTTGCTTTGCTTTTTCTACAAAGAAAGCTGCCCTCTGGGCTTCTTGTTGTGCGACCTGTTTGGATTCTACAGCTGCTGTGTATTCTTTACCGAAACTTAATTCAGTTATTGATACATCGTCTAACACAATGTTGAAGTCTCTTGCACGTTCAGTTAATTCTTTTCTTACTAAGTTTGATACCTGCTGCCTCTGTGTAATCAGCTGAGATGCATTAAACTTTGCAACAACTGATTTTAATACTTCGTTGCAAATGCTTGGCAACACCTAAAACACAATAATAAGGGTTAACAACTCTGTTACTGAAATTCATATACAGATAACAATGACTATGATCAAATTCAAGAGAACCTTTTCGTCGTAGTCAAGGCCTAAATGACGGTACATTGTGGGTAATTTGAGCGCATCGGGTCGAGAGAGAACACGAAGAGAAATGTTCACCATTTGTAAATCCTTGGATCCTGTAGGAGAAGACAATTTTCTGGGCCTACTTCTGATATCATATATAATTGGCCAATGGAACCATGGAATACGAAAATGAAGCCCTTCGGTCATAATATCTTGCTGAATGCCTCCCACACGAGAAAATAAGATTGCTCTGTGACCAGCCTCCACTAAAGTGAGAAACGCAGACGCACGATTATTACATAATATGAATTCCATTTTTTAATACTTTCTATGAGAAAATTTAATTGATAAATGTCTAGCATATTATATAAAAATGAAACCTGTGTATGTAGATTTCGAAATGCAATAGGCCGCCACGCCGGCCGCTGCAAGGCATGAAACCCCAATGGACAAACCGCTTGAGCTTTTTGGCATACGAATTTTAAATTCATTCATCTTGTTTTGTTCAGTTTTACTGCACAGCGTCTATACGTAGTGTTATGTCAAATAAAAAAAAACTATTTTTAAAGAAATTATGGTCTAAATCGGAATGAAATATCTAACAACGACCACCAGATATACACGAAAGGCACGATACAGAAATCCGCAATGATGAAGAATTATAGAGGGAGCATAAAACTTTTAAGATGGCTATACTACACAGATAATCTATTATCTACTCAAGTCTCGTTCTCAAGTAAAAATGTATTGAGAAATCAGAGAAATACATTTTTCAATTCAACTTAAAATAGCAGAGACCTGCTTCCCGTCCTACTTCCAAATCCCCGTCTTTTAAATGCTCAGTGCCAAGAAATAGAAATTGACGATGCCAAAATTGTATATATTCCCAATGCTGACTAATTTTTATAATTATTATTTCCTCCAACGGCTTTTTGTTCTACGACGATTAATAAAAATACACGCGACAGAAAGGGGTATATTCGTGGCTCGGCGCATCTACAGGGTGAATCTTTAGAAATACAAATATAGTAACATAAAAATGGCGCTCTGTTATACGAGGTATTGAACTGTCTCATACCCTTTCTTTAAGAATTTTCTCTTGTATGTGATAGCGATAATGAAAAAAATTAATTTTGTTTAGATTGTTTTGTCGTCGGGCCACGAATCTTGCTACTTTTCGAAATTTATATACCTGCAGGTAATGTGTTATATAATGCGCAACCTTCGCTTATATTTAAGTGTCATTTCATTTTTATCTTCTACTTTATTTATTTATATAAATTAAGTTGTTGGAATAATTCCTTAGCCCACGCTATGCAGTAGTCACGAGGCCATCGACCACGGAAAGTAGCATTTGCGAAACCCATGATGAGAAAAATAAACGTCTCAAGAGACCTATGTCACCACACTTGACTATTTATCAATATCAATTAACAGCGGTCCTTTCAGTAACACATCGCACAACAGGCATGATATTATCGAGTTATGCCATGCTGCTTGGTTTAGGTGAAGTTACAATGATTTCTTCTCATAATATGAAAGCACAGAAAGAATTTATAAACGATTAGTTTCATTATAATTACAGGAACGTTACTCATCCCTGGTGGTATTCCTTGTCTTATAGAAATGATCACAGAGTTAGGTATAGCCGCTCCTGTTCTTTTTGCAGGGAAAACCTTGATTGCTCTACCTGCTACTTATCATACACTTAATGGACTACGTCATTTGGTAATATAGCTCTCATAAAATTATGTGTTGCTTGCATGTACATACATGCCACTATATATATTATTTCAATATTAAATTTTTACAGGCCTGGGATCTTGGAATGTTCCTGAGTATTAAAGAAGTTTATAGTACTGGTTATACGGTCACTGTATTATCAGCAATTGCTGCTGTTCTTTTAGCCGCAATGTAACTTTAAATATTTGTATCGTTTCGTGACATGATTTTTACCGAAAATTAATTGTGTAAGTGAAAACCATGCGTTGAACCCTGTATCTTAAAATTATATATTAAAGTCAGAATACAAGCAACATTGAATACGTTTAGTAATTAATTTATAATTAATAGATGTAAAGCAATTAGAAATGTATAAATTTATTTAAATGTATGTAAATAAATGAATGAATATATCACACAAAACCTTCAAGGGACGCGTCCATGAATTTTTTGTAAATTGCCATAAAGCGAGCAATGAAGGCCTCTAAATGAAAAATTGGTTTCGATCCTTTATGCATTTTGTGCTCGTATTCAGCTGCAACAGTGGCAATTTCGATTTTCAGTTGTAGGTCACAATTTTTAATACACTCTTGCAAAAGGCCTTTAAATATTAAATCGCACGGTATGGCATGAGTTAGTAATTCGTAAAGCCTGTTCCTTATATCTAGAAGTTTTCTTGGACTTTGTTCACTGACCATCATGTTGGCTGTATTACGAATATATACTTGCCAATCTGGTTCTGAAATACTTTGGTCCGCTGTAAATGGATATCTAAATATTGTGTAAATCAATACATGTACTTTTCTCAATTAAATAAATGCACAATTATAAACATACAATGAATTTACTTACTGTTCTACCTTGCAAGCTTCAAGCATTAATATCGCTCTCCTAAGATTTCTACCGCTTGCTCCAGCTAGTCTAACAGCTAATTCATCGGGTAAAGTTAAACCTTCACGCTTGCATATTGAATGTAAAACATCTTTCATTTCTGATATCGAAGGAGCTGGAACTCTAATTCCTAAACATCTCGATCTAATAGCTGGTAGGACACGTGAGGTTGAATTTGTGCAAAGTATCAATCTGCATGTAGAAACATATTTCTCCATTGTTCTACGAAGAGCATGTTGAGCATCTTTTGTAAGTTGATCCACGTTAGTTAGCAATACCACTAAAAAAATTGTAACATTATTATCATTATACAAAAGGAAAATTATTAATTACTGTCCAAAATCTAAATATGCTTACCTTTAAATTCTCTCTGACCGCTTGGATCTATCTGATGAGTTTGCGCAGTTGTTTTTACCAAGTCCATTACCACGACTCTATCGTATATGCCAACATCACTTGGATTTACTTCGATATGATAATTACTACTTATTGTTGTAATCTCTAATTTCTTTTTAGACGGGGTCTGAATAAAGAGACAAATATGTTAACGATTAAACGGTATATGATAAACGAAAATCTAAAATACCTCAAACGTCATTGTTTCCATTCTAAGTCTCTCAGCTCCGCTTCCATATAACTCTCTTATGATACACATTATACGAGTCTTTTTTCCTGCACCCGATGGTCCATACACCAATAAATGTGGGAAGTCACCTTTTTGCACCTGTAGTTACGTAGTATGAAGTTTATTAAAAAAGAAATTTTATTATAACCTATTATCTAATTCGTACATGATAAAATACATGATATTTACCATATTTTTTAAGTAGTCTGCTTGTTCCTTATGGAAATCTAGTTTCCCGAGTGTTGTCGGCCGATATTTGTCAACCCAAAGACTCATTTTGTCGAGTTATATAGAATATGAGACTCTTGTATATATTCTATTTAAGTTATGATATCATTAATTACAGACAAGTGATATATTATATTACTACAATTAAGACTTAAATATTTGCATCATTTAACAGTAAAGATTGTCTTTTAATTATTCATATATGCATAAATATAAACTAATAATTAAAGGACACCGGTGTGTCTTTCATTCTCGCGGAACAACTTTAAAAGCGCGCGAAGTGTGATCAAATATGTCGGTATATACGTTTTCTGCAATCTAATATGGAAACGTATTTGGACGATGCATTATAAAGGAATAATTAAATTTAACTTTTATTTGTATATTTCATTATATAATACGTGCTTACTTTCTAATAAAAAATTAACACACTTTGGTAGACACATCGCAAAAAGAACAGATCGATATTATCGACAACGGAATGCTTATATACTAAAAAGTAAATAGGCTTTCTATAAAAATGAAATTACAAAACAAAATTATCACTAATGATTATACCTAATAAATTATTACTAAGAATGGCAGTGTGAAGATACTCTTCCAACGAGAAATGCTAACAGTACATGTATAAAACAATGAAGATTTTTATAATGTTGTTATAATATAAAAACAAAGCAAACTTTCACTTAAAAACTACAATCGGATTTTTTGTATACTCTGTACTAAATTCTGAAATGGAATCCTAAAGGACAGTGCCTTAACTGTATAGAAATGTGATTGATTTAAACTATAATGTTTGAATAGAATATGCAGTAGAATGTTTCAGACTTTACTATCTATCACATATTTGCAACAATATGTACAAGGTACACAACAATTGTGTACGACTGTAATATTTTAAGGTGTATAGTGCACCAGTATTTAATTGCTTTAAAATTCACAGAATCATTTTGATTATAGAAAATACGAAATCTGTAACACTTTATAAGTACATTTCGTTTAATTGCATTATGCAACTGCACTTCATGATTTGTAATCATATAATACTTTGGATTAGATGTATTGTCTAATTGCTTTTTTTCTCTCTATATATACAAATAACGTTTAAAATTATTACTTAATACTTATAGCTAAGTTTGCTAAAAAGTATATGGCCAGTAGATAAAACAATTACGAAGTGTATGATTGAACACTACGACAGTAAAATACCTTACGTACTTTGCTTCTACTAAATGTGTAAGATGCACATATATGTCTACATGAAAACTTGAATTGTTTGCTACCTTAAAAATGAAAAGTATTATGTTCGATATATCAAAATATATCGAGTGATATACGTTTATACCCAAACACCGTGCGGATTTTTGCTAGTAGGTACAGCAGTTTCCAATTGCCTCGGTGAACCTATCATTTTTCGAGTACTTCCTGGTTTATGGGCACCTGTATTATAAACTTGCATTAATATATTACTCAATCAATAGCCACTATTAATTATATTTTAATTCGAACTCAAGCACCTTCGAGAAGTGATTTGACCTGCTCATCTTGGCAAGCAACAGCTAAACTTTGTAAATTAGCTTCCTTCATATCCGCAACTAATCGTTCGACTTGTAATTTCTTTTCTACGATTGCCGACTCCAAACTTACTACTTCCAGTTTGAGCGATTCCGCGCATTGAGAAGCTAGTTCGGCGGATCGTTTCGCTTGTTCTACCTCATTTTGAAGATGTTCGACCTCCGTAACAATTTTGCGTTCCATTATTTGTCGTTCATCTGTTTCACGACTTATGTTGTGTTGTTCTATAGCAAGCTCTTCCATTACTAGCCTGAAATGTGGAAAAGAGGAAGTTCACATTCCGCTGTATATGCGTGGTTTATATCTACAATGTATTACCTAATTTTATTTTTACACTGAAGTAATTCTGTCTCGCAATTTGCAAGTTTCGACCTCAGCAATGTAATTTCTGACTTTAAAGTTTTTTCCTGTTGTCTAACTATTTCACTTTCCTCTTCCACGTGTGCTAGCTCTTTTAGCTGTTGGAAACGATACATATGATTGTAATAATTAATTATTGATTATAATAAAATATGTCTCAATTATGTCCAACAATATATACTTGTTCTTCTATCAGACGCCCTGTAGATTCCATACGACTGACTTCCTGAGATATAAAATCCATCTGATGCATTTGTTCCCTATTTTTCGTCTCCCAGTATAAAATTTCGGCATCGAACTAATGAAGAATGTGGGAATAAATTTCATATATTTCCGACGCACAATTAAATTAGTAATTATAAAAATTTACGGAATATTACTTTAGTAAGATCGGCTTGCTGGGCATTAATAGTATCACGTTGCTTATTGACTAGTCTGATAAGTTCAACGTATCGTTGAGTGTAAGCAACAGTAACCATATTTTGTGGTTGACCAGTTAATTGATTTACAGATTGGGTTTGCGCCTTTGTATCCTGAAATTCCTAAAGTAACAAACAAGTTGCACTGTGTCTATATCAACCCAAGTATATCTACATATATTTTTTATCTAAAAAAAAATATTTTGTCTATAGAACCTGAATAAGATTTCGTTTTAGTTTCACCGAATTGCTCGACGATGGCTGATCTTCTTTAGGAGCATGCGGACTTCCTATATTTGTACTAGATTGAAACTGTGATCTTCCAGGACTATTCAAATTAGGTGGTGGAGGATCTCTGTATGGGGGTAACGTCCTTAAAGGTGGCGAGGCTGGACCTGGAGGATCCCTGTACGGTGGTACTTCACGGACTTTCTTTTGCGACAAATGTGTATTACTTTCGCTGCTACTAGCACGGGTAGGAGATTGAGCAGGCTTTTGTATATTTTTTCTAATGTTCAACTCCTTACTTTTTAAATGCGGGGTAGGTTGAACTATGGCAACATTTTCCATTTGTATCTGAAATTAAAATATCAAATTTGATGAAATGGTGTGCACAATTGTTATTTTAAATTTACATCACCATATAAATATTGCTCACTTCTGTATTATTTTCCATAACGTGTCCATGCAATCCTCCGAATGTTAATGATTTTCTGATATCACGATTTCGTTCAAGACATCCTTGCAAATCATCCAATTCAGAGTTTGGTGTATTATTAGTTTTGGTTTCATCTTGTCCGCTAGTAGCTGTGATATGTTCTGAGGCAGAATTCATCACGCCGTTCGATCGGGAGCCATGATTCAAACGAGTTCCTATTGCGCTAGGTGTTTTATTATTTTCTGAAGTAGAGCGTCTTAATATCAATTGAACTTCTGAAGAATATTCTCCCCATTTCATTAGGATCTTGGTCAAAGAAAAGTTATATTATTATACAAATAATATATAGTCTATTACACGCTAATTACAAATAAGATTTTACTAAAACCTTTAAAGGATTTTCGTAAGGTGCTAAGAGACGCTCGTTAGTTCTCCACCTTTCAATTAGGGTAAATCTACCTGTTTGTCCTGTAGCATGAGCAAGAGCATATACTACATCCTGCAAATGAAATTTAATGGTATTGTACGTTGTTCTAACACGAACTATTGGAGCGTATTAATATATATAAATCTCGGTAAATAAATATACTTAATATTTAAATAAACATTGCAAACCTGACATGTAGTGGTTTCTGTAACACCGCACACAATACGCTGTATACCTTCTACCCATACTTTCAACTCCATAACAGTATCAATTTAAAATCGTCAGATGAAACTTTTGCATTGCAAAATTTTATTCCAACAAAAGCAGAGAACATTCGTTAAACTTCCTGTTAAATCACATTGTTAGGATGAACATTTCTTACGACAGAAATAATTACGCACGCGTCGAAATTATTTGCGTTTAAGTCTCTTCAAGCATGCATGCTTGATATTCTTTAAATAACGTTGAAATAATTCGTCGCCTATAACCTTAACTATCTAATTACCAAAATGACAGATCTACGTCCATGTTAATACAGAGAAGATAGGAAAACTCTTTCCTGTGATGCGTGTGGTGGTAGTAGTTGTACTACCTTGCGAGAAAATTACTCTCTTGTAATCGATGCGATAGAACATAAAGTCAATGTATCTTTATTATACATACTAACATCCTGGCATTTTAGGTTTATTACAAAATTATTATTTACATAATTATTTATATAATAAATGGTTAATAAGACACATTTGGTGATCGAGAGAACTCCAGATTTTAATGTAACTACCATACTTAAGGGGGAGCTAATGAAGTTAACACCAAAGCGTTTTAAACCACTCGCACTACAATCTATTTAGTTTAAAAATATGGTACTCATTTATCATGTTTACTGTTTATCGCACGTGACGAATGGTACTTTAATACTTTTTAAATAATATTTTCTACATAAGATTAAAGTAATAATACGAATAAAAGATGCCGAAAGTACGAGTGCAGAAAACGTCCCGTATTCACAAAGAAGTCGCGAAGCAGGGTATTAAATAAATCATAATACTACGATATTTATTATAACATAGAATATAGAACGTTTCTAATAATTTCTAGTAATGACATTTTTCAGGAATTTTATTTAACACCGATATTGGACAGCATATTTTAAAAAATCCCCTCATCATTCAAAGTATGGTCGAGAAAGCAGCAGTCAGATCAACAGATGTTATATTAGAAATAGGTCCAGGTACTGGTAATATGACGGTGAAATTATTAGATAAAGCTAAAAAGGTGATAGCATGTGAATTAGATACACGAATGGTAGCCGAATTGCAAAAACGAGTGCAAGGCACTCCCTATCAGTCAAAATTGCAAATTATGGTAGGAGACGCATTAAAAACTGATCTACCATTTTTTGACTTATGCGTTGCCAATGTACCGTACCAAATATCATCTCCCTTGGTGTTTAAGCTACTTCTACATAGACCATTGTTCAGGTGCGTTTATATTATTTAACGATTTATTTCACTGTTGTTATTTTAAAAGTATCGCGTCAATTTCTAATATGCAGGAATCGCAAGATGAAACGGACGATTATAAGCACATTATTTTCTACAGATGTGCAGTACTTATGTTTCAAAGAGAATTCGCCGAACGTTTAGTGGCCAAACCAGGGGACAAATTGTATTGCCGTTTAAGTATAAACACTCAGCTGCTGGCACGAGTGGATATGCTTATGAAAGTAGGCAAAAATAATTTTAGACCTCCACCTAAGGTGGAGTCGAGTGTAGTTAGGATTGAACCACGTAACCCACCGCCGCCAATAAATTATCAGGAATGGGATGGTTTAACACGTATTGCATTTGTCAGAAAAAATAAGACCCTCTCGGCGGCATTTAAACAAACTACAGTGTTAACAATGTTAGAAAAGAATTACAAATTACATTGTAGTTTGAACAATAAGGTAATTGTACATTATGATTACAATGAGAAAATTAAGGTAGAAATTAAAAAATTGCTTTTTTCCTGGTATTTAGGTTGTTCCAGATGAATTTGATATTAAGGGGATGATAAGTAAGATTTTACAAAGCGCAGAGGCTGAAAGTAAACGTGCAAGAACTATGGATATAGATGATTTTATCGGGTATGTAAATATTTCTACTGATTATCTCAACAGGCACAATAGAATGCATTGTTAATCTAATTTTATATTTAAACTTTTAGTCTTCTACACGCGTTCAATGCAGAAGGTGTACATTTTACATAATTAAAAGTACGAATTATGTAAAAGAATAAGAAATGTATATATAATATTCAGGAAGAAAATAAATATTTTGTATGCAAATGATAAGTATTTGTTTTCCTTCAACCTTTACATGTGCAGTAGTAAAAGGATAATTAAGCTTATTTGCCACAAACTAGTTTATGATTTATATATAACATGTATAATTATACATATAACATTTCTAAGTCTACATATGAACTTTACAAAAAAATTATATTTGTGTAAAGTTTTAATTAAATTATTAGCTTATAACATACATGTATATTTACAAACATTCTTTGGGAAATAAAAGTGTAAGGACATATACTGAATTTTTCTATACCTTAAAGGTAGTCGTGGCGAACGTTTTGGATTTTTCATGTATTATTTAAAATTTAATATACAAATTAACATTGAGTTTGATTACTAATTTACGTAATTCATTCTATAGAGTAGAAAGTATTTTAAAACAGATCTATTAATTACTGTCAGTACCTTTATACATAATTTCCATACATTTTACATTATATGTGGAAGCCACGTTTATTTAGAAAATATAGGAATGAAACCATAATAATTTGCATAATGGAATATGTTTCTATTTTAGAGTGTTCTTTTTACTCTGTTATTATTGCAAGTAAATAATCAAAACCATTAAATATGAACTCACCATGTTCCGTCGTTGTTTTTACTTTATACGCATACGATTAAATTATTTGTTTTTTAAAAAATGTTAAATTAAACGACGTCATCAATATCACTTTGAATTCGACCTAATGAATGATGAAATGTGCCATCATTTTTTCATTGAGTTTGATTTGGTACCCTGAGATCTTCTATATAGCTCCTTTTTGCAGCAGTTTGAAACTTTTACGTTCATCTTTACTAATTGAAGTATTTTTCAAATCGGAATGTTTTAATGTGGCATACAAAATTTTCAAACAGGATGTCGTCGAATTATATTTGATCGATAGAGCGAACTATGTGTTGTACTATTCGATCATTTCCTTTTCTCACTTGTATGTCTATCTTTATGCGTTGATTTCTTTTTATGTGTATATGACTTACTCGAAGAACTACTGGACGTACTATCAGAACTAAAATCTTCTTCGGTATCCGAACTACTCACAGCTAGTTCCCTCGATTTCACCTCCCTAGTTTTTAATGCTATCATACTTGTGCTACTGCGTTCTTCATCGCTCGTATCTGTCGGACTTTCTCGTCGCTTAAAAGTACTTCTTTTTTCTTTTTGTTGCATATGCGAGGATGCAAGATTATTTCTACATTGTCTGCCATCCTTATATCGCAATCCTTTTCGATAAGATTCCTTTGTATCTGTTGTCTGCCTCGAACGAGCACGCATGGTACCTTTCGTCGAATATTGCGAACTTCTTGATTTCCTTTCGCCCACTGATTTTGTATCCATTTCATGGGAACTACTACTATCACTGCTACTGCTAGAAGTACTTAATCTCCTTTTTATCACTCGCTGAGTACTTCCTTTGTTTCTTTTCCTTCTATTTTCTCTTTCAACGGAACTGCACAAGCGTCTACTTGTTCTTCTACGACTTCGCCTTTCTGTTGAACGATTTCGTCTTTTAGGAGTTGTACTCCGTTTCGCACGTTTCCTAATGGGATTCTGATACTCTCTATACCTTCTGGAAGTATAATCTCTATCTGAATCAGAGTCACTTTCACTAGACGATGTGGACAATCTTGCTTTCTTTACATTATAAGATGTACTTGGTTGGGCATTATCTTCATACGAAACAGGCGCTGGTGGTCTAGTAAGGAAGGTGAATTATTTGTGCATTATTTATTTCGACCTGAATTAAGTATCTGTTAATGAAATTACTTTACTTACTGGACATTGGCGGGTGCTACATGAGTAATATTTATATTCTCAGAATCAGAAGATGACAATTCTATTATTTCTGGTGTTCTTGCTGAACGTCCTTTCACACAATCTATGATCAGGACATCATCCGATGAATCAGAGAATGAAGAAGAATCAGATGTAATAATTAACACATCCAGTGGCTGGTATGTTACGTCGTTCAATTCGAATGTCTGCTCTACAGTACTTGGGCCTAATTAAACAAATGTTTCATGTAATTACAATTGGAGTAAAAGTAATTAGAAAATCATAAGTAGAATTACCAGGCATGCTCATTGTATGTCGTTCCACGCTAGGTATTTCTGGGTTCATTCTAAGGTCGATAGCTGCATCAAGAACACGGACATCCGAGTCGTTCGACAAATATTCGTTTATCAGATCTGTAACAGATTTTGTCCGTGTTAGAAAAAAGAAATGTATAACGTTACTCAATGTATAAGGAAGTTGATATATACCGTGTTGTAAATAAATTACAGATTCGTCGTATCCAACTAAATCAAAATTAGTCCGCGCGTAATTGAGGAATTCATGGATAAAGTGATCAGTAAATATGCCGAAATGCGGGCGTACTAAATCTCTAAATTCCGAGCTTCTAATATCATACCGACTAAGGCCACCGATTATAACTATCATCACATATGCAACATGTCGTTCATTGTGATTAAGTAGCACTTGCAATTCCCTATTTAACCATGGTATAAGTCGATTTATTTCCCTTGGTTCTCTCCTACAACCAAAGTAAACGAATGCGATCAACATTGATTATCTATGCGACAAGCGTATAAATCATTTGCTTACTGATAAAATTCGGCGCTGCATTCCCGGAAACGACCGAATACACCTGGAAATGCGGTTGCCCAAATTCCAAGCGTATAAATAGTGCGCCGATAATCGGCTGGATTTGTGCGTCTGTGTAGACGCTCGTCTATTGGGACTTGCGGTGCTATATTTGGCAATTGTTCCCTCCTAGCCAAGTCCCGAGGTACATGATATTGGTCATAGTCTTCTTCGGACCTAACATTGTGTATAATCGATTTAAATGTCTGTTTACACAATGGGCATACTTTCTTTATTTTAGACCACTGAAGCAGACAAGTGAAGCAAAATTGATGAAGGCAACTGTCCGTGAACGATGTATTCACCAATTTGCCTAAACAAATGCTACAATTTGGTGGCGGTGACACAGCGCCGTCACTATGATCGCTACCATCTGGATTCTGTACAGGTGACTCTGATTTTATAGGTTCCTCAGCACCTGCGGCTGAATCCTTTTCTTCTATTGAACTTTCCATCATAGCTTAATATATTTGTCCATTTATTAAAAGAACCGACCCTGACAAAGAACCAGATCATATATTAGTATAATATATATGCTGGTGGTACGTTTAACATAACATACACAAAGCCCCATTATGTTTTGTTCTGCATGAATTAAATATGCATATCCCCTGATAAAATCCATACTTAGATTACAATGCAATTTTCATAAACACAGATAACAAGTTATTAATTTATGGAATCCAATAGGATTTGTATGATTTTTATATAATCAGAAGTATTGCAATTTAATATGTTATATGATTTATGACACATAAGAAGATGTGAGCATTTATTTGCAGATTTGTTGGGAACTAAATTATCCCAATACAATGAGCAAATTTTATTTTTCTATATGCACTATTGGCAGTTGTACAAATTAATAAGCAGCACAAAGGATACAATGGTGAATATATAAATCCTGTTACATACGTTTCTGTCAATGACTCCTACACGCACATTCATGAAAAGATATTAAAAGGGCAGAATTTTTTTACCTTCGAAGACTGTTGAGTAATTATAACGATAAGTTGACCGCATAGAAATTGTTACGAGAGAAAAAGATAAACTCGTACATGAAAAATGGAAATGTCATAAGATTTTGTAATCGGTATGTGTCCACTGTATTCAACTTGTTATTGATTATCGATGTCACTAATTTTTTTCATAAATCACGCAGTTGGATGATTCAGGCTTCTTACCTTTAGAAAACGGAGAGGAAAGTCTAATACGAGCTTTAAGAAGAAAAATAATTAATATCTTGGTGGAGCTATCGCTTGTCGGAACCAATACCCCAATAACAACCCATGATCGCAAAGCAGAACTGGAGTACTATAATGCCATGAATGAGACAGATATAAACCGAAGGTAAAATTATTATCGTCAGTCTCACCCCAAGAAAAAAAGTTCCTAGACGAACAAAGGCAGCGTACAACTTTCGTTGAAAATATTTTGTTCCCTTTCTTCATTTAATTATACAAATCATGTCTTCATTATTTGAACCTTGCAATCTTTAAATTAACAATTATTATCTGATTGCAGATTCATTAATGGTCTCAAAGTAAAGTACAAGAAATACATTGGGGTATAAATTCTTGTTAATTTATTTTGTTACGCTATCGAGTTAGCAGGCCTTAATATCTAGTAACATCGAATCAACGGTCGACCATATAATTGTAACTATCGACCGCGATAATAATTTAGGAGCGAAATTCGAAACTGGACGAGACGTACGCGATATATAAAGCTGTATATTGCTTATGTACCGGTCGTAGGTACCCCATATCCCACCAATAGATATGTAAATTAGGCTAAAGAGTAGCTCCGGTTAATTTCTTTCTTTGTATGACCGACTGATACAATAATACAATAATCATTAATCGTCAATTGCTAGTAACTAATATATTAATTAAAGTACGTTCATACATTGATATGGTTGAAGTACAGATCTGAGGTAGCAAAAAGGAAAGTAGAATGTGCATAAAAAATCTGTATAAATTATGGACTTTGAATACTGTATATCATTTGTCAGAAGTATATATCCTATGCGCATCTATGGTGCATCTATCTTATAAATAACCAGCTGATAATTGGTAATAAAATTGCCAGTTTGGTAGATTGAGACAGATTACTAGAACCATTATGTCCTTTTTGATCACCCACATAAGTGATTCTCCACTCGACACCAGGATGTACAGGACTGTGCTTCTTTAAATATTCTTCTAATGTATCTGCAGTCGTAACACCTGTAATGAAAATATTTTATTACACTGTATATTAAACTTCGTCTAAAATTATATATGATAGATTTAAACAGTTCTATTGAACAGAAGAGTTATGCAAATATACCAAGCGGAAGGGGCTTAAGATTCTTCAGCATAGAATATCCATCACCACCACTCTGCATAAAATCAATTAGCAGTACATTGTAGCTGTTGTTCCTTTCAAGTTTGCTGTATGCCGGTACATTGCAAAATGCGCATTGAACTTGTACCGAAACCACCCTTGAATTTTTTGGTTTAGACAAATCGTAAGTCACCTGGAAGCATATAAAATACCTTTCTGTAATGTTATCCTGTAATAAACAGCTTCATCCTTTTTAGCTTTGTCCCTTTTTCCGAATGATAACAATACACAAGCGATTAATTATAAAATACCTGAAGTCCAGAGAATTGAAGAAATGCACCAAACAGATTTGCAGTATTGTTCATTTCTAAATTATAAACGCTCCATTCTAATACAGATAGTATTAATTCTCCAGTCATTGAAACTTTTACGATAGCATTGTGGAATGGTAGTACACTGAGAATATCTCCCATAGTAATTTTATCATCGTTGGCCCTTGTAATAGACGTCCTAATGCTACCGCCGTTATGTAAAGCAATTGCAGTATCTGTCCAACCTTTTTTACCCGCGAATTCCCCGCTATTGTAATCAATCATAGAGTCCGTGATTAAATTTCCCAGATTACACTCTGCCCGTCTACAAATTTTTCCGTCCCCTTCAAGGAGAACACGGGTCTTTCCTACCACTACGGAACTTATATTGTCGACAGCCCCTCTCCACTGTTGTAATTCTTCCAAAACATCCTGCGCCTATACAGAATAAAATTCATTAATAAATAAATAAATAATAATAGTAAGAAAAGAAAGAAATAATAACATTAATTATTACCTCTTCGATACTACTATTCACAAGCACAGGATTACCACTAATGGCTGTTACTTCTCCTTCACCGTCGAAAGTCACGGTGAAATTACCAAGGTATTTAGTGTACGCGTAAGCCTGTACTACGTAGACCTTTCTTCCGCTTTTCTGCACCACCTCCGTCGGGTACAGACCCTCTGGTACCTCCACATCCGGTTGTTTGCCATTGTAAAGGAAAGTATTCGTGTGACCACCGATCACAATGTCTATGTCCTCTACTTCCCTAGCGATTTTCTTGTCCATCTCGAATCCAGAGTGTCCCAGAGCAATTAATATGTCCACACCTTGTTTCTTTAGCTCTTCAACTTCCCTACGGATGCTCGTCACTTCGTCCAGGAATATCACTTCGTCCGTTCTGGAGATTATTTTCGTTTCAGGCGTCAGATAGCCGATCACGCCGATTTTCCTTTCGTTTACAATGAGAACGGTGCTGTTCAATAATTTCGTGGCGGCCAGATTCGGCTGTTTGCTCAAATCCAAATTCGAGGTCACTATGGGGAACGCGGCGTTTTGGATGAAGGGTACCAGACCGTCCACACCGTTGTCGAACTCGTGGTTTCCCAGACTCTATTGTTTTTCAACGCAAAAATTGCTCATCATTTACCATTCAACACTTTAAAGATATTCTCAGCTGTTATTTTTCAAGGCAATGCGTACACCCAACAATTATAGTAACATGAATAACTCCAAGAGTAATTAACAATAATTTCAACGATAAAAAAAGGAAAAGGATCAATTGCACGTGACAAAGGCTATTGTATTAATTATTTATGAAGTCATCTTTGTCGTCCTTGGATAAAATGAATCTCTTGTAATGCCTGACGCAACGTCCATTCACTTAAATTAACTTTTCTCTAAATTAATACCAGTGACCAGCAAAATATGAAGCAATTTTATAATAAGAGAAGGGACATGTGATAATGCGAGCTTAATTCGTTTCTATACACACCGTGGCGTTTGGAGCAAGTAGGTTCAAGAATTTCGACACTATTTGCCATTTGTGCACGGTGAACCACGCGGAACCTTGGTAAGTATCTCCAGCGTTCAGGAAGAGGCATGGAACCGGCGACATCCGGGCTTGCCTGACGAGAGTCGCTATCCTGGCGAATCCTCCGTAACAATTCTTCGCCTCTGCTTCTTTTTTCGAACAAACGCTCGACAACTTTGATGTCTGTTCGAACCTGTGAAAATAATGGAATATCGTGAACGACGACTGACATCTCTCTAAATGATTAATATACCGGTATCCCCTTCGATAATTACAGCACTCCGTAATTGTCATTGAACGAATAAATTGTCTTGGATTTCAAGGTAGTATTAATTAATTGCATAAAAAATAGAAAAAAAAGAGACGAAGTCGATTGCAAACGGGATTGCGAAACGCGTGAAATTTATGAAGGGAAAAAGAACGTACGAGGAAAAACGAGCGAGTGCCGCAGTCGACAGAAGTAGAAAACTTATTTCGACATGCAATAGTGTTTCTCTAACACACGAGCGTCGTGCAATTAACATTTAAACGGCTGGCGGCGGTGTGTTAATTATTGTTAGTCTGTTTGCAATTAGTGTTGGACGCGCGACGATCGTTGCGATACCAATGTTCCAACTTGATTCAATCGCCCCTGTCTCTCTGACACCCTCCAGACAAAAAGAAAAAAAATAGAGAACAATTACCTCGAATGCATGTCGTTCGTGTGAACGATTCTGAGGGTGAGTCCATCGTTTTCCTTGGAAACAGGATGGCCAAGGACACCACTGGAGAACGCCAAGAGGGTAAAAAGCACAATCGAAATGGTGTGCATTTTCCGTTCACCTTCAAAATTTTTGTTCAATTTCACGGTGCCTCCTTATCTCGTTGTTTTAACGGGGACGAAACGTGCGTCGCGTCGTCGGTCTCTTGCGTCTGTCAGGCAGAAAAAAAGCAAGTGGTTCATTAATTTCGATATTGCCCGATTCGTTGATCGGACGCTATGAAATATTCCCTGCGCATTGTTTCAACTTAGTATTTAACTTCTAGCGGTACTAAGATGGACCCTTCATTTTCAGCTTCATTAAATTTCGCCTTCGTGGAAGCGGGAAGTTATTGAATTTTCGATTCGTAAACTAATCATCTGGGTTTCCAATGAAACAATTCCTTGCCGCATCTCAATTTTCTAGTTCGTTAATCGTTGCCCCGAGTGTATTAAGGTCCTTCAAGATCTTTCCGCTGACTGCGTTCGTTCGTTTTCAGATATGATTCGTCTTTGAACTTAAAATACGGCGTTTCGCTATTGCAACAAGTGGCAATTCTCTGGGAACCATTAATCACACGCACAACACCGTCCTTACAGGCATTTAAATTTTACTCTGAACGATTGCGAAATTGTCCAGGCAAAAGCACAAAGATCTTTAGCAGAGAATCATTAAATCAGGGATATATAAATAAATGAGGCAATAATTGAACACTGTCATCCGTGACACGGGTTAACATAATTTTCTTGCGAAACACGCGCTGTGCTGCCAGCAAGTGTCTCCAACAGATTCGACCGTCGTTTGGATAACAAGCTACAGGTTTCGAATCAGTACACTAGTACGAAACTGTGAACTATTAATCCATAATGCCAGAGACGGAAGGGAACTTTGCCAGGAATTTTCCTGTGTAATCGATTCCGAGTGGTGTATCGTGGACAACCAATAGATTGAACATATTTTTGTATATATTTTTTTGGAAGATATTGTACATAGAAAGGGGCAATTATTCATCTCACGTAAGTTAAGGACGAAAATTCAGAAAAAAGACTGCAGCGAATTGCATGGTCGTGCAGTGAACTTCGGAGTAGCATTCAAAAATTAGAATGGCAACCACCTTGAAACTTATCGTACCGTTTTAAAAATTACTGACAAGAAGCCGACTTTCCTTTTACTTATAAATAGTGCGCGACAATTCCTTCGATTGTTGAAAAGTCCAATTTTTTTCCACGCTTAAAATATCGACGTATCCTTGTGTCTCTGGAAAAAAATAGCTGGCAAGCAAGTGCAAGTAGGGCGAGTCCTCGCGAGCGTATGCAATTAGTGCAACAATTCGAAAATACAAGTGCTTCGTGCTCCTGTTAACACTTTCAGCTAACCGTGTAATTCGCCGCGTGCCACTAAAACCGTGATCGGTAAGAATCTCTACTACTTTCTATAATAAAGTGAACGGCGCACTAGAGAGTCGACGATTCTCAAAATTCTATCCCACAAATCCGATCCCCCCATTGAAATCTAACTATCCAACTCGTCTATCGCATCTATTTACATTAAATACAAAGAAGACAGGTGTCTTCGCGGTACATTTCACACTCTGAAAAATCTCTATCTCAATATAACCATTCGTCGCACCTCCGACGAGGATAGCCGACTTTATCCTTCGGGATAGTAACCACTTGCTACCTTTCGTCGCCGTTGAAAGAATTCGCCCTGACGGCTAAAGCGGCGTGCGTTTAACCAACGTCGAGCAACAATACACGGCCAGCGCAAAAGTGTCAAGAAGAAAATGATCGACTCCGTAACGACGCCAAGCGTCGAGGAAACGCGCCAAGCGTCCGCGAACCTCGTCAGGAAGCGCGATCCCGCGAAATAGTACCGATCGCCGGACTAAAAATACCGCGGCTCGTGAAAGCAGAGGAATTCCGATGCCAATCACTCACTGGTGGATCCGCGCTGGTCGAATCGGCCACCGGTTGCACAACGATCATCAGTTATCTGGCCGAGGAGACACGGTTCTACGCTGGCGAGCCGATTTTGCCGAGCGACCAGCGTCGACTGAACGCGATCGTCGACCGAAAAGCTCGGGGCACCTCGACGTTTGTCCCCCAATCTACACGAGAATCGCTCATTCGCGATTCGTCGATTTTCGAACGAATCGGTCAGAACCAGTCGGTTGTACGCGAGCTTCTGGTCGAAGTTCAACGCGAGGGAACGCGGCGAGGACGAAGAACGGACGGGGAATTTTGTGGAACCTTTTTTTTTTTCAAGGAACACCACTTATTTTCGCGTCGCTTCCCGCAGGCTGGCCCAGGGGACGTTCGAAAGTTCATTGGCAGAATCTCGATTGGGTCCTCCAATCTGACTGGTCAGAGACAACGCGAAGAAAACAATTTAGGCGGTCTTGATCTTATTTCATTTAGGCGGCGAATGTATCAGAGATACGATCGTTGCTCGTGCTGGTCTTTTTTGAACGTGAACGATTTGGAGCCACGTATGGCAGAACACGAGGAGCGTGGAGGTGTACGAAATATAAATAGAAGGTGAATGAAATGGTTCGAATATGGCTCGGGAGGGACTGTTTGCTTGGCCCAGTTTTTTCCGTCTTTTGTGAGAAGACGTTCGATAGTACCGCGATTAAGCTCGGTAGATAATAATGACTATAATTGGTCGATGTATCCGTGGAATAAAAATAGAATTAATATTCTTTATTCATACGCGTTCTTGGTTATCGCACGCGTTACTACAAACGCGGTATCTTCCTTTCATTATCTGCTGAACAAATTGGTAAACGTGAACAAGACAAGACCCGATTTATCGTAACAGCCTCTGCTCGTTGGGAAACAACGATCGTCTTATCTTTTCGGTGAATATATCTCTTTATCGAATCATTTGTCGGACCCTGAAGCAAGACCAGAAGCCTGATCAACGTTTATCGGCAGATTCTTTTTCGATCCAACGCGAACAGATCTCACAATTCTTCCTTCGTTTGGATGGAATTCGTGGGATTAAATGCGAACGATTTTCCCTTGATTTGACCACGAGTCCCGAATTTCACGTGACGTTATCTGATGTTCGGATAAGAGGCTATGTGACAATGCTCGCATCTCCCGGCAGACAAGCGAGAAATCCTCTGTTTGATCGTTGCTCGATCAGAACTGTAGCTTTATTAAGCATCGTGGTCAGAACTCGGATATAGAACGATTTTGACAGAGAGCCAGGGCGTGCAGCATCGTCGTCTTTTTGATTTTCTTCGTCGCGATAAATAGAGAGCCGCATCATTCGTCAATATTCTGTCGGACGGTTGCCTTTGATGCGACTGGCCCCGTCGTTTCGACAGGCGAATTTAATTGCAGAGAATCGTCCCTGATTATTATAGCACGAGTAAATCGAGGAATCAAGCTGCAACGATAAAGATTGCAGATAACGACGGAATACTGCGACGAATGTATGATAACGTTGACGATCGCGAAACTCTTATGAAAATGATTGCGTTTTTATTGGTAATGAAAAGTTACGTACACGCGAAACACCTTTGTATTCGCGGCTTTGTATCGGTAGAAAATGATCTGCACGAAGTACTTTATTTTTTTTTTTTTAGATTTCTGCGGACCTTTCGACAAGGTAATTGCGTGCAATATCAAGCGGAATATTCCTGTGCATCGTTAGATTATTTTTTCTGTCGCCAATATATTCAACTTTATGCACGACGGTGTTATCTATTCCATCTGGTGCACAGCAGAGGACAAAAAAACAAATCCAAAGAAACTTGCGAAGGTGGATATGTTATATTTGTTCGATCGCCTGTATTATCGTCTGATAACCAGTTTATGCGGGTGAAAAAATTGTGCAGCGCTCTAAACTAGTTTTGTTAATGACTATCCGCTTCGCGTGCCACGAACCGTGAATATTATTGATTCGTGAATAATTATATTTCCCTTTTACCTTAGACACGTACGTGAAAAAATATAAAACAGAAAAATAATCATATACACACACCGTAATCGTATTGAAAGAAACATATGATATCGGGTGCAAGTGCAGCTTCGTGTCGCGGTGGAATATAAAATAAAAATTTTAAAGGAACAAGTTCGAGCACTCACCTCCGTTCGAGGAGTCGATCAGCGTAGAAATCGTAGGGGTTGCAGGCTACTCTTCACTCTGGGTGACTTCCCGATTCCCCAGGTACTGCTGGCTCGAAGGGTAAGCACACACTGTGCCAGGTAGAAAGGATTTCTAAGGTAGGAACCAGTTGATTGTCATAGTTCCTCTTTGTCTGGACTTCTTCTGTTCTGATACTTGGCCTGTGAAACAAACCTAGACCGGATAAGGCATTGCTTCTGTTTCGAAGCCAGATAGAAGTAAAGGGACTGGTAGTAAATGCAAGATGATTGCAACTAAAGGGTTAACGTACACAAGCCATAGACCTCTTACATATTGCCACCTACTTGCGATAGGAATTATCTAAAGATCACTTACGAAATGGACGTGTCCACCGTGAATTATCATCACGAAATAACGTTACGAAAGAGCGTATCACCGACAGCAGCGATACGGAAAGAAATTGAGGGTCTTCCAATGATTGTTGCACACCTACCGATGAAAAATCACGCGCTGTTAGTGGACCCGTTCACGTGACATGTCCACGTAGATCCACTACACGATTCCATCAACTTTGCCCTGTCGGTTTTTCCCGATAGGACAGAAGTTTCGATAAAAACAACGAACTCGGTCAGAGCAAATATAAAAATTGTCCACGATAAATCCACGACTAATTCCCGATGTATCCGCCTGTTTGTTTCATCTGGGACAAAAGGAAGGAAAATGATTTTCCCCCGCGTCGCGATTTTTATCGCGCTTGTGGTTGCATAACGAGCGGAGCTTCTAACCCGATAATGGATTTGTCTCGACGTGGAAGGATTGGAAAGGCCTTCTTTTTAGGCGGACAGTTCTCGACGAGCGTCCGTGGCAGACAGGTGCGTTGCGCGTCCGATTTTCGATAAATCACACGCCGGCGTTGTGATCAATTTTAGCCAGCTTTCGGCAAATCGGCTGATTACATGGGAAATATCTGTGAAACACCATTGGAATTTCATTCCCTCGAACGTTACGAAGGCCATTAATTATTTCGTAAGCTCGCCTGGAACAGAATTTCTATTGTACCCCTCCGTCTTCTTCCTTGTCGTTCGTTTCAATTTAGCCGCGTGTTACTCCATCGAATCGCGGCAAAAACTTGTCATCTTCATACAATATTCAGCGCTCTTTCCAGAGTGCTGTTGCTTAACGAGCTTACACACGGCAGATATAATCAATGACGCACTTCTTTACGGTTTAATTGAGACATCCAGTTTTGCACAGTGGAGATGTTTGTTCGCAGAATGAAGGGGAATTATTTTTACGATAATCGACGGGAATGAAAAATACTCTTCACGTATAAATACAAGTGTTTCTTCCTCTACGGGGAACTAATTAATTCTCGTGCTGTTTCGGCCAGTAACGAATGATAAATTCGCTCGGTGGACTACGAGGCGGCCACGATAAACGATATCGCGATGGCTATTAATCAACTACGAGGAAACATTCATTGCTTTCGATGGCATAGGAAATTGAAAAAAGAAAGGCAACGCTTTTCGGCCGGTTCATACGTGACGTATCATTTCAATGTCCGTTTGCAAATCTTCGCCGCGCGATAACAGGCGAATAAAACAGACGTTTATCTTTCGATGCAATTGTTGACGGAGAAAAAAACAAAAAGAAAATGAAATAAACAATCGAGGTTGCTGCGCGCAGAACGTGACTAAGCGCTCATTTCCACATTAATATTTTTTTCCTTCAGAATCGCTCGAGCAAAGCGAAGGAAACATTCTTTTTTTTCTGCAAACTATTTTACGACTTGTCCGCGAGATATCCGCTACAAAATACGCTATTTTGCTACCAGTAAAGAAAAAAAAAAAAAAGACAGAACCGACCGAATGCAGTAAAGAATATCCGACGAAAGTAATTCCAGGAGGAGCGGCGGGACGCTTTCGGTGGACGAATTCAATCCACGATGCTCCGGCTTTTGCTGTTGCCGTTCCTGCTCCAAATATCCTGGGGATTCACCGGGAGGGGACTGTATTACCCGGGACGATCGGATTTATTCGAGCTCTCGGTGATTCACCTAAATGATTTCCACGCAAGGTAAGCCGCCACCTGTTTCCGTCGAATCGATCCCGTTGGTTACACGGATGCTGTCGAAAAAGGATAATTCCAAAGTGATCTCAGCAATTTCAAACGAGAGTATACGCACGCGGTGGGACCGCCTTACGAATATCGTGATCTATAATACGTTTCAATCGTTTATCGGCTTCTATTTTCATCAGGATGTTACGCGATTAATCGAAGCGCTGATTATACTCCAATATTTGTCCAATAGCTGGGCATTTGCACAAACAATCTGAGATTGTCCCGGCAATTTGCATGAATCGATTGGTTCGTTGTGACGTGAATGAATATGCCGATCGGGCCGTGATTATTAACGACGCATCGAGTAACGAGATATCGCGTGGACGACACGATTATTGGATTGAAAGTTGTACAGCGTCGATAGAGACGGTACACAGAAAATGGTATACAACAATTGGGTTACATAATCGATGAGTCGCCGGAGGAATCGAGCGAGGCCCATGAAAGCGGATTGTGCGCCGTTCGATTTCGAGGCCCGCGAAGAGAAATCTCACAGAGTCAGGGACACAATCATTCGGGTTAAACGTGACTCTTTTTTTAGTCGCCTTCCGTTTATTATCCGCAAGCCTCGTTGCCCAATATCGGCACAATAACACATATTTTTTCGCGCATTCGCTCTTCGTCGTTCGATAGATAGCAACGAACCTTGAAAACTTTCGCCAGCTTGGAAAAATCTGTGTTCCCTTTTCGAACGATCAATTGTTTCTTCTGGCGGCGACGAATCGGACGAAATGAAAATCCCTGTTGTGATACATATGGTTGTGATAACATCTCATCTACATATTAGCATAAGCGAAGTACTCGACTGCATTAATAATATCGACGCTAACTCGTCTCAGAGTTAGTATCTTCTTCTCAGAGTCAGCTATACCTTAAATGCGTCCACGTTAAGCCCAACTAATTCAATATGCGATTTAGGCATGGATAGTATAAGGATAAATAAATAAATAAATGAATAACTCGAAAAGAAAAATTTGTTCAGGTTCGATCAAACGGGGCCTCGATCGGGAACGTGTCACAAAGGAGAAGAAAAGGATTGCGTTGGCGGACTCGCGAGAGTTTTCACGGCGGTGACTCGTTTAAAGAAGGAACGACCGAACCCGATTTTCTTGAACGCCGGGGACCATTTTCAGGGGACATTATGGTACAATGTTCACCGATGGAACGCGACTGGCACATTCATGAACATGCTGCCGCACGATGCTATGGTAAAATTGCAGTTGAAACGGAATAAACGAGAGGAGCATTGGCCAAGCGACCCATTAAGCGAACACGTTTTTGACCTCGTTATTCGACGAGATTCGTGTAATAGTTACTTAATTAAATCGATAAGGACCAAGTAGATAAAGGGTAGAAGATGTAAAATTACGTTTGCACCATCGGTCGACACAGAGAATTGAGCAGATATTTTGCGAGAGTAGCAATGATAAGATTTAGATCGATATCACGGTATGGAACTATTAGAATATTCCTTTTGGATCGTGACAGATGTATCACCGGTGTTGCTGTTCGTTATTCGGGCAGAATGATTATGCAACAATGAGTACCATTTTTTTTTAGACAATTGGAAACCACGAGTTCGACAATAATGTCGAAGGTGTCGTGCCTTTTTTAGAAATGGTCAAGGCACCTGTGGTCGTGACCAATATCGATGCAAGTGAAGAACCAACGATGCAGGTGGGTGCACTGATTTGTTGAATTGTAATGAAAATTTGCAATCAGACTTGATAATCGATCACCCCCCCCCCCCCCCAGGGCCTGTACGAGAACAGTACGATCATTGAGAGGAATGGCGTGAAGATCGGTGTGATCGGAGTTATTTTATCAACCACAAACGTGTGTATCAATTATCGTTGATTTTTATCCCGACCACCGTGCAATATTAATTTTCACACGCTTCACTTTGTTTTACGTGAATCTTCGTTTACGTAATCGAACGAATGTTAAGGCCGTCGAGGTTCAATTGAAGTTCCTCTTATTTTATCCACTTGAGAAATTATATCGATAGAGTGAAGGTCGTCTAATTATATTTTAATCATCGTTATTATTAAATGGATTTCAAGGAGCGTGGGAATAATGAACGATTACGGAGACGGGGGTTTAATCGGCAGAGTGAGTCGACGTTTCTCCTCGGGTTCTTAATTGAAACTTACAAATTGCCAGACAATTTCCAGTACCGGAAAGCTAAAGTTTCTGGACGAGGTGAAAACTGTGAACGACGAGGCGCAGAGATTGAAGTCCCAGGGGGTCGGTATTATCATTGTCTTAAGTCACTGTGGATTGAACGTGGACAGAATAATGGCTGCCAGGTGTCCATTAATCGACGTGATAGTAGGAGGACACTCGCACACGTTCCTTTACTCAGGTGTCTACATGTGTAACAAATATTTACCGCGTGATAAGATATTGTTCCCATTAATGTGCACCGAAAAATTGTGTCAGCAACTTTTTAATCGCGCAAAACTTATTTCGTTCATGCTTCAATTGACTTATTGCCATCAGGACCACCGCCTTTCATTGACAGCCCCGAGGACGAGTATCCTGTGAAGGTGATTCAAGAAAAGTCCAACAGAACAGTATTAATTGTTCAAGCAGCTGCCTACACGAAGTTCGTAATTGGTTGACTTCATTTCGATCCTTTGCTACGTCTGAGATTGAAGAGACTCTTTCCCTTTCTCATCAGGTATCTAGGAAACTTGACGGTGTGGTTCGACAAAGAGGGCGAGGTGGTTGACTGGGACGGAAATCCGATTCTTCTCGATTACTCTATCGAGCAAGGTGAGGACCGAGGGACTCTTCTGAAAGGGAAACAAAATTAATTAATTGCATAGGTCGTTTGTGCTACCTAATAGTTTATGCTAATATTTTTCAGACCCTGAAATGTTGAAGGCACTGGAACCATGGAAAGCTGTCGTCGATCAGATGGCGCGAACGAAGATTGCCCGATCAAGAGTTTACCTGGACAATCGTTGTCGAAACGAGGAGTGCAATCTTGGAAATTTAATCACCGATGCTATGGTGGATTCTGTACGTGGAAAATATTTTTTTCTTCATTCGTTCTACTTGCGAATCATATATAAATGAATCCTGCCTCTTGCGACCGATTGTAGTACGTAGACAAAGCAGAGAATCAAACATTCTGGACGTACGCCGCTGTCGCGGTGGTGAATCCCGGTGGAATTCGTGCTTCTATTGATTCCATGGGCGAAGATATAACTTACGGTGATTTGATGATGGTTCAGCCGTTCGAAAACACTTGGGACACTATTGAATTAAATGGAAGCTGCATTGTACAGGTATTTCTATAATTTATATGAATTTTTCGAAAATACATATCAACCTCGGTGTAGGTCACCTACAGTCTTTGCGCCTGGTGAACAGCAACCCGCCGCGCTGTCGTGTACGGCGGGTTGCCGGTCGGCAGGCACCGACTCCTTCCCTCTCTCGAAGATTACACGTATTCAGTCGCTTGCAATTAGACGAACGAATTGATTGTTCCAGATTCTAGAGATGAAAGGAATGTTAGTGTGGTCGGGATTAAAGGTGACTTATAAAATGAAGGATAATTCCAGAACCGTGGTGGACGTGAAAATGAGGTAACTGATATGCATACCTGTATATCTGCTTGCTATTTTAAACTTGGATTCCTTTAAATAATACTTGAACCATATTACGTACTGTTTAGGTGTCGAGCCTGCGAGGTACCAAGGTTTGAAAATTTGATTGAAGACGAATGGTACAGGGTAGTTCTTCCAAGCTTTCTGGCCGGCGCTGGAGACGGATTCATTCCCTTCGAAAGCTGCCGCAGAAATCATCAGGTTGGGCAAGTGGACTCGGAACAATTGGCTCAATACATGAAGAAAATCAGCCCGGTAATGGTTGGACAGGATGGTCGCGTGGCTTTTGTAAAAGACTGAAATTACGAAGACTTCGTGCGACCGAATTTGTACACCCTTATTATCGCTACAGTATTTTTTTTTACATATGTAACTTTGAAACCGTTCAATAAATGATCCGTTTCGTAAACTCCATTCATTTTTCCACGAGTTTCACCGGACATTTTCCCCAGCTCGAAACGTGGCTTTGGCAAAAAAAAATCTTCCAAGGAGAAGGAAGAAGGGGTGGCGAAAATCTCGCGTGATATCGCCGTGAAAGCAGGAAACGCTGGCTCCTTATCTCGCGGTATCTTGACATCGCGGCAGGTGAAGCATTTAAATAATATATATCGAACAGGTGAAATAGCAGCTGTTCGTCTGCGTCGTGGCCCTCCGCCAGGACGCGTGAATCGCTTTACACTGGACGCTCGTTTTTCTGCCGAAATTCGCCACGGACGATCTTCGTCTCAAAAACCAGTTGGAAAAAATCCCAGAACTGATATCGTTCGTGGACGATATTCGATACATCCCTGAAACAGTTGGAGTCTTTCTCAGCCCTCGGCATCGGCAGCCCTACAACAACTCCTGCCCATCGAAACGCAACCGTGCAAACAGTAAAAATCAATCGAGTCCCGAGCACCGCGGATTCTCCGGGTCGTTCCTCGCGGTCGTTTGAAATCCGCGGTCCTCTGATCGACGACGTCTCCAGTGCAGTGGAGCACGGTGCGTGGAAGAGGCACCGGTGGCTGAGTGCTGCGGGAAACTCGTCGGTTGCGAAGGGATGGGTGCGGGTGTCGCGAGAGGAAGGAAGAAGGGTACAGAGAGAAAGAGAGAGAGAATCGGTACGTCGCGAGAGGGGAAACGGTTGGAAAATGCAGGCTGGAGAAGAAGAGGGGAGCGATACGGTGGTGAGAACGAGAGGAGGGACCGGTTGCGGTGGTGAGGGCGACGAAGAGGTCTGCTCGTTCCAGTGAAAGAGGAACGCAGAGGATGGAGCAGAGGAAACGTGGCAGAGTGGAAGGAAGGCAAGCGAAGAGGGGTGGGCAAGTACGGAGGGGAGCTAAAGGCAGCTGCAAGCAGTCGGTGCAAGGGAGAGCCTGTGAGAGGGTAGAAGAAGAGGAGAGCAGTGTCATGGAGGCAGGTCTGCCTGCTGGTTGTCTGTCGACCTGCTCTCCGCTCTACCTGACAGCACTCGCCAGTGTTTCCATAGCCGCGTTCACCGATGGGTCGTACCGGGATCGTCTCGTGAGCTTGAGGGGCTCACCACGCTCGGATGCCACCACCGGGACTACCCTACTCGACAGCAACCCCACGAGATCGCTCCTAGTCGGTGGAGCAGGACCGTCCCGCGGAAACGGAGTCTGTGCGTCCCGTTCCGGGAACGTCGAAGGGAAGCAACGGGTAAACGGAGTAGAAGGAGGTTGTTAGGGGGTAATAATATCGGGGAGAAAAGGGGGACGAGGAACACGAGAGAGAAAAGGAGGCGGAGGGAAGTGACACGTTGCGATACGATCGATCCAACGGCGAAGTTACGTGCGTTTTAAACGAACACGCTCTGAAAGCGATCGGGACAATGTGCTCGTGACAGAGGAGCTTGTTCCCGAGTCGCTGGTGCTCGTGAATGATCGCGGAGATTTAACGGAAAGTTTGCACGTTCATTGGCGAACGGTTTGCCTGCCGTTCTGACGACTGGCGTCGTTGGACGGGGACGAAGAGAAAGAGGAAGAAGAAGAAGAAGAAGAAGAGGAAGAAAAAGGAAGAGAAACACGAACACGAAGGCGCAGAACACAGTGAGAGGATACAACGGAGACTGAGGAGGAAACGGATAAAACGTGGGCGTTGAGTGATTGTTGTCGGTGCTAGTTTCCATTGGGAGTCATGAGAGATACCAGCGATTTCATGGAGGACGCCTTGTCCGAGGTATGTAATAAGCTGATAAATCGGCCTCGTTTCGTCTTCATCGCCCTCGATATCTTCTTGGGCTGCCGGTCTTCTTCGTAATCATCGATGGATTCGATGTGCTCCAAAATTGCTCGCCCCTCGGACCAAGCCGAGTCGAATCAATTTCCGTTCCCGATTCCGGGGGACCGAAAAACGATCTTGTTCCGATAGAAAGACGTCTTCGACAGGAACGTGTTCGTATGAACTGCCCCGGGGAGGGATATGTAAGCCAAAGTTAAAGGTTCAAGATTGCGGGACAAACCGCGGGCATAGTGTGCACGTAACTCCACGATTTAGAAACACCTTGTGCATCGTGCAGTGGCCCGTTTATGGGGTCCCGGAAAGGAAACGCGTTCTAGCTCTCTCTGTGCTGTTCAGAGTTTCGTTTGCGCTCGTGCTTCCACTTCGCACGGCGTTGAATGCCACACCGTGGATGCAATTTGCATTTTACACGAAAATCGGAAGCTTCTTTTTTTTTCTTCTCATCCACCGACGTTCCTTATCCCTGGGTGGACTTTTACTTCGGGCAATACATCGACAGTTATAATGTCAGTGATCTTAGAACAGAGAGGGAGAGAGAGAGAGAGAGCACAGTGACTTTCTTTTATGGAGTATTTTTTTTCGAAAGGGCAGACGAGCTACACCTGTTTGCATCACCTGTGATAAATTACAGTATCTGCTGCTGACACGGTGCCATTGTAACGTTGATCGTGTTATTTCGAATTCGATGCACTTTCGCGTTGCACCGGTAGGAAAATTGTACAGGTACGCGCGAGATCGTGAATCCAGAATCATTATCGGTTATACTGTCCCGTGTCTTCTTCACCGTGCGTATGCAAATTTGCATTTGTTTTACGTTCAGACATCCGTGCCTCTCTACTGCTTCCTTTATATGTATTATACATTTTATTGCACTCTCCTCCTCTCGCCTTTCCACCCCGAGGGGAATAGAATTTGCTCTGAATTTTCCCCGGTTATTTCGTCGAAGGTGGAACAAATTTTCTCTTACTCGGATTGCACCGTGCTTGCGAGCGTTCCGAAAAGAAGAGAGAAAAAGGCCGGGCCAATAAGAGAAATGGAATAAATATCTATTCGGTTCTCACGGAGAAAAGGGGGCGACATTAATTTTCCTTTTTAAGCCTTTCGTCGCGAGAAACAGTGGGCTTTGGAAGAAACGTTATTTAACGCCCGGGAGCAATTAAAAAGTTCAACTTTACACCGACTTGCTTTTCTCCCGCGGTGGAGCTTGCTCGCTGAAAGCTCGCGATCAGTTAAAAAAGTTTCAGCGTTGCGGTAAACAGCTTTCTTTTCCTCGACGAAAACCTGTTCGCGAAAAAACTTCGTCGTTTATTGAAAAGATTTCAACGTAACAACGAGTTACTTTCTTCTATCCCGTGAAACCCTCTCGCTCGGTATATCGCGCACGGGCAAAAGATAAACGAGTACGCCTCTTTTTCATTTCGAGCAAGTCTCGTTACAAGCTGCAACGTGTACACGTTACAATCTATCGCTCATTACGAAGTAAAATCGAAGTGCATTTTCGCATCTCGGACATGTTTGGCCGCGAGCAATTTATCAGTGCTCGCCGTTAGTGTTTTCTGACGACGCAAGAAATAATTCGTTTCCTCTACCGTTTCTCTACCGCGTCATTATTCATGAGCGCACTCGACTCCCTTGCGAACAACGCCAGTGTGCAAACAGAAACTGGAGGTGCTTTAAAAGTCCATTAAATTCGCGGCATTAAAGGCGACAGGCAGTGATTCTTTATTACCGAAAACGGTGTATCGTAAAGTACGGCATTAGTCTGATAAACGTTCCGGGTACAATGGGGAAAAGGGTGTACGGGGTATCCTTTTCCGGATAGGCTTCGAGAATAAAAGAAAAAAAAACAAACAAATTACAAGAGATCGAAAAGAAACGAGCGGCGAACCGATAAAATCCTGGTGGCGTTAATTGGATTTCTTCGAGCTTCCACTCGGGAATGGAGAAGTTTTCGGTGTCGCGGTATCGTTCGCCTGCTAAGGGAACAAAATGTGTTTGTCCTATAAATAGAATGTTGCCGTTTAACGGGTAATGCCAGAGGATCGATCGCGAACACGCTCGAAGGAAATGTCGGCCGACGGTATTATATCGGTGTTGCTTTGCCGCTAATTAAAACATTAATGGTGCTCGGCAACATACCAATTAAAGTCGATGCGCTCGTGTCGATTATATTAACAGTATGTAATACCGTTTAATAATCGCCCCGTGGCCGAGGGCTTTCTCCGTCGAGACATCGCTGTGTTTCCATTGAATTCTCCAGCCACGGGGCGCAAAAGCCGCCCGGTCGGTTCCCAAAACGTTCAACTTCTGTATAAAACCCTCTCTCTCTCTCTATTGGGATCCACGACCGCAAAGCACGTTACTTGGGACGCGATTTTAATTAACACCGATGGAAATCTCATGCGGAGCGGTTAAACAAGCCAGAATTGCAGGGTAATTCACTGGCAATTGAATTTCACGTACATGTATGTGCACACGTATATACCTAGGATGCGTTTACGCTTTATCGTCAGATTTATACGGCGATGTCTCTACTTCGTATCAAGATCTTACGATTGTCTTAAGGATCGATAAAAGGCCGCAGCACCCTTTCCACCGACAAAGTTTCCAGGAACATAAATCAATCTTTCGAGTCGTTTGCGTAGGAGAAGCACGGAGTCTGTTATTTCTGGCCCGACTGCGCCAAATGGGTTCCTCGTGGCTGAACGTTAGCAATTATTGCCGAAGAAACACCGTTCCCTGGCGTAACAACGTAACATAGGAAATTGTGCAAGCTCCAAAAACTCTGCCCCATCGGTTAATTTGGCAATTCGATTAGACCGCCCCGGAGTGTTCTATGATTCGATCGACCAACGGGGGGAAAGATGGGAGTCCCGTTCACGCGAACTCGGTGAACAATACGGTTCCACGTAACAGACAACATTCGTAGATCCTCCTTGTACGTAACGGAGTAGCCGTTTCCATGGAATTAACTTCGGGATTATTCTACTCGCTTGATGCTCGTTTTACACGAAACAATTGCGCCCGGTTAAATTACTGCGGGATATACCAGCGTGGAAATTTAAATCCCAACGCGCGATGCACTCCTTTTTCCTCTCTTTTCTTTCTTCTTTTTTTTCAACCAGCACGATCCTCCGGATTACCTGAAGCAACACCGAGATACCAGGTCGCGTTAATTAAAACCTCATTTCGCTCGGAAACATTCCGGTTTTCCAATCTCCTCGAAACCATCCCCTCCGTCGAAGGGGCGGCGAGGAAAAGAAACGCGGCGACGCATATTTCCTTCTCGGTCGCGTTTCTTCATCCTCCAATTTTCAGCTGGAACTTTTTCGTCCGCAATTCTCCTTCTTATTTTCTCCATTATTTTTTCCTTCTCCTCTCCATGCCGTGGCAGCGTCGAAAAGGGGGAGGGGAGAAACATTTTCTTCTTCAGCGCGACCGTTCGCAACGTTTCAAAGGGGTCCCAACTGGAACGAGAGGGTGGCTGGAACCCGTTGCAATTACATAATTCACCGTCGCATCAAGATCTTGATAAAATACAAAGTGCGATTACACGCCGGCTGCCGCACAAGTTCCTGCCGGCAGATATTACTTTCTACCGCGTATTCTCCTCTTTGAACTTCCACCTTCCGGCCAGATATATATATATATATATATATATATATATAGATATGTACATATACATACGACGTCGATCTCCGGCTAGATTGCGGTTTTCCACGTAGTTGAAACTTTAATCGGAGTCACAATGCCTCAGCCACTGGATCGATTCGAATTTTGCCTCTGTTCCTTGCTACCTCTTTGTACGTATCGCTGGCGAAATTGTCTAGATCCGCTCGTCCGTGGCAATAACGTTTATCTACGAGCGGTTACCTCGATTGTGTCACGGCAGAAGTATTGCGAATTAATTTCCATTGGAAACTTTGCACTCGTTCTACGATATGGCTCAGCTTCTGTGGAACGTTCTTCGTGAATATTCGCTGGGCAGAGTGTATTTGGTGGGGATTTTTTCTCTCTTTTTTTTTCCTTCCTCGAATTTTGCAACGGTGCAACCGCGCGGAGGAGCTTGTTGCAGTTTGCAAAAGTTCCCTGCAAGTTCGCCGGGACCTCTCGATATTCCTCTCTGTCTCTCCCCATCTGCGAATCCTTATCAGTTTCCGCGGTTCGCATTCCGCCGACCGAGGAATCTAAATTTCAAATGGAATCTTATTTCGCCACCGAAAACTTTCCACTTTTTACGGGGCCCAGGCTCCCTTTGAACTTTGCCGCCCCCCCCCCCCCCCTTTCCGTCGCGGAATTGTTCCGCGAATTCAATCCGTCGCGAAGCTACGTCACTAGCCTGACAACTTTTAATTCCATTTCCCTGGCCTTAAATGAAGAGCCACTCGAGCGGGTTCCCTCAGATATTCACAAAACTCGGCGCAAAAAATAATCGTCTCCTCTGGAAAACGTGCTACGATTCGCCGTGAGATTTTTCGTTTCTAAATCGCGGTACTCAAAGGGGCAGGGTTCGAAATCGGAATCCGGTCGAATCCAAATATTTCGCGTTCGACTTGAAAGTAAAATTTCCATTCAACCAGCTCTCCGTTTTCAATTTGCCAAATGTGGAACGCGGTTGGAAATTTCACGGTGAGAGCCCTTTGCCAAATCGGGCCGCGTAAAGCCCGGCTATTTGTCGAATGGATCTCCCTCGTTATCCCTCTCTTTACATCGTCGGAGCATTATTTGAGGCACAACAACGATGCTGTTAAGCGTCTCGTTTTATCGGCCCTCGGTGTAAAATCGATTTATAACATGCAAAACGTGGACGGCCCGTATCGGTATCATATTTACGATACAGCAATATATCGTTTACGAGGCGAGCACCACGTTTTGTTCGCTTTTTTATGGCACCTTACACGTCCTCCATACTCGCATAATAGTATCGATATCCGATATCACTGCCTGACGATAACTGCGTTTCAATAAAACGGCCAGTGCATAAAAATGTTGCGAGCGAATTATACGGCCGCATGCGAGACCGTTTCGCCTGCCTTTATTCCCATCGATTAGTCGATTATCAAGTTTCTCGTGTGAACACTGTGTTTAACTCCGCAAGAGCGTTCGTACTTTATTACCCGGGAGAAATTTCTGTCCCCGTTCGAGTTACGGGTTGCCAGCAGAATAGCAACTGCGTTTCGTGCATCATGCTTTATTATTCCATTAAACTCGCGATGCCCGGTTTCTTTATCCCGTATCGCGGCAAAAAAACAAAAACGGAAAAGGGGTGAAGACTATTGTACAATTCCCCGTGATTTTTGTCCCCCCTTTTCCTCTCTGCAGTTAGCCAACAATTAATTCAGCACATTATCGTATTTATCTCGTTATCCTCTTCGCGTTTTCTTTAATCAGCCCCGGAGATTCCATAAATCCGCATGAATTTTTATTCCTTCCTCCTTCCTGCTCGGGTTTTAATTGCTCTTTACACGTGGCCGGCGCCGGGTATACATAAAATTGGACAATTCCGCCCGGAGGAAATTTCGTTGGTCGCCGATGGTATCGTTTATTGGGTCCAGTCAATATTTCACCAGTCCTTTTTCCGGGCTTGTCGCGCCGCTACATTCGCAACAGAAATATCGGTTTTCGATAACAGATCGTCCGACCACCTGGCTACATTGTACCTACAAGAATTAAACGGCACTCGAGCCATACACCAACGTTGTTGCTGGCCAATCGATCGACAAATAATTCCGTTGGAAATTCTCCGTTTCAATTTGACGAAGGGAAATTGAAATTCATTTCGATTTAGTAATAATAGTCGCGACGAAATCTCCCGCGGGCAACGAGCGGGCCAGTTGATCTAATTTGTATTAATGCTTCTTCGGTGAACGACCCGAAGGGTTATTAAAATTCCTTTGAATTTGCAATTTAGATCGATGACGGGCCGAGAGAACACCGGAACTAATTTGCACGGCCGTTTTATGGACAAATTAGTCGCGTTTATCGGGCATTTATGCGCGTTTAAACTTGATAAGCCTGATGAGGGGTTGCTGGATATAACGAGGCTGATTTGCGATTATCGTTTTATCTGGAAATTAGTCAGGAATAGCTGCGAGAGGAAACGAATATTAGACGTTCGGTGATCATCGACGAGAGCGTTTCGAATGTTTAATAATACTCGCAGAATATAATGCTGAAAGCTGCGTTGAGCATCTTTTCTTTTTTCTATAAAAATTAATTGCCGGCCTTAACACCCTGCTTATTCGTTGCACTTTTTTGCAAATGATAATTTATGTTCTGGTGTGTTAATTATTCATCACCGCGTTACAGGCGTTCGTTTAAAATACGCCACTATCGCGTGAGATATTCCAAAGATTTCGCTGTGTACGTAACTAGGAAAGAGCGCACCCACGCAATGTGTGTTCGTTGCGTGCTTACGCTTACCAATAAACATCGTTCGAATCTATTATACTTCCCCGAGCACGATTTAATTGCCAAGAATTTCCTGCACGGTTCATTTAAAACTATGGAACTCTGAAACGAGGAACGCGTTAATTTCTTTTACTCGCTTGTAGCTTTCACAATGAACATTTAACTATCTGAACGCGGGTTATCTGGTAAAATATGTGTACTGTGCGTGCAAGTACGCGTCGCTCGATATACACCATGCCCGTTTAAAGAGAGAGAACTGCCGTCGTTAATATTCATTTTTGGCCGGGAAGCAGAAGACGGTCCGCGGAATGGCAAATTCTTCCTTCAGAAAACAGATGCAAATTTATGTCGCCGGGAAGACTGCACCGTGACTTACGCGTTAAACGAACCGCGTATACGCCGAGCAGGGAAGATGAAACGCTTGCTTCTTCTACTTGAAATGTCTCTTTGTCTACGCGAAACTGCATTTCCGATATCCTTCCATCGTGCCAAGGCTCAAACTAACCGCGATACTGACGTGCAAACTGGGTCAATTTGTTGGCGAAGTTTTATTTACTCTTCGAATCAATATTGCGGATGCATTGTTCATCTTGCTCTGCCAACACGCTCTTGGTTATTCAGATACGTCCGCGCGAATTGATCTGCTTCGCGCTTCATACTATGTACATTGGATTTTTGTTTCCTTTAGAAACGTTCATTGCCCTCGTTCCTCGAACAGTCTTCTCATGTGGATGAAAGAATATTCGTTCGCAGTCGTGGCGCACCTTTTTGTCACTTTTATCTTCCGCGAAATTTTCTTTTTTCGAAATCACAAAGGAGAGAAGCTGCGGTGCGCGACTCCGGTTCGGTCGATCGATCCCGGCCACATTTAATCGTGCATAAATTGAGCAATCCTTTTTAATTACAACCTGGACGCCTAGTGGAAGCTGTTTCATCGTCGTCGTGATTTACATGTATACATATTCCGAAGCGTGTTATGATAATCGACGAACGGATTCTTTTTTATCCTTCACAAAGGAGCGTCGATTTTCATTAAAGACGGACATATTCCGTTCCACGATCGACTTGCGATACAGTAGAAGATCAACTTTCAACGAAACCGGAATTTTTCTGGCTTTCAGTGGGAAGTTTCACGACCCCGGACGCCGTAAAACTGTCCAAAACGTGACGCGTCCATCGAGAGGGAAAATCGGTGGAAGCCAACGAGTCGACACAATAATAATTTAGCCACCGTCGCTTTTCACGTTTATTGCCCGGTGTCTCTGGGTCACTGGGTGCGCGCGTTTTCGCTCGCAATAAATTTTCCCAAATTTACCGACGACCAAGGTCGGCCATAAATCGGCCACTCGGTAGCAAAACGGTTGGCGAAACGTTCGTGGGGGAAAATTGGCTGCCGGAAGAACTCCGAACCATTGTCGCAAGTTTTAGTTGTTCTAAATATTTGCCCGCCGAGTCCCCTTTTCTCGAGCTCCTTCCTGCAAGCTTCATAAAATTCCGGGACGCTTTTACTTTCGTTCAACGAGCCGGTCGAATTTTTTCGCACCTTTTCTTTCTCTTGCTCCTCGTTCAATTGCAATATGTATTATGTTTTAACGAACGCCCCCCCTGCCCCCTGCCCTTCCCGATTCACGTCGATCCATTGGAGATCCAGCTGTTTTACAGGAAATTGAGGGTAATTAAATGTTCGCCAATTCGTCGACACCGTGCAATTTTGTTGCAAACAGGCAGCGTGTACTCCCAACGGAGAAAGTTGTAACGAGCCTCGTTCGACGATTACAAAGTGCTACATTAATGGGACCGCTGTCCGGGACTGGTCCCGTCGTTTTTTGCCCCGTTTCAGTTTTGGACATTATCAAGAGGCATCGACAGCAAGTGCCGACAGCCTCGCGGAATCTCGTTAACCCTCTTGATGGATACTTCTTGTCCCCCTTTCGCGGGCACACATTTTCTTGCTAATGCACGCGCAGGGACAAATATGGTAATTCGTTTGTTCCTGCATTCTTATTGCACTTTCGAGAATATTCCCGCAATTAAATATAATTCGTCGGACGTATTTATTTTAATTACAAAGTAGAACGCAAGACGTGCCCGCTCCCTGCAACGGGAGCGTTGCGGTTTAATCGGTGGCGGTGGAATAATAACGAGTGGAGAAGAATCGAGACCAGCTGCAACGCTTTCGCGGATCTACAGAGAGGGTTTTCTGATTCCAGGACACGATGATGGAGTGCGAGGGAGACGGTGGAGGGTTGGAGGACCTCGTTGATCTCGCCACGGACGTCGCAGAATCATCCCCGACAATTCGAGGTAATTAAACATTCATTCTTTGTCCCGCGTTTTTCCACCCCGCCCCCGACAGAGGTCCGTGCTCCAACGGGCAGGATGTTTTCGTTTAAATGGGGAATGCTCGTCGAGGGTTCGCAATTAGGGGCGGAATCGTGCACAATGTACCCACCCTTGAATCGGAATTTCGTTATATCAACGATGCTGTTCGAGCAGTGAAAGTATTAACAATCGGGCTGATTAACGAAGACCAGAGAACAATGGAGGATCTTCAGGATACTTCGCGCCGAGGAATCTTCAGCGGAGTTTCTTTCTCTCCCTTTCGATACCCCCCCGGGGAATAATAATACTGTTGCTCCAGTGCATCGTCGGGTTCTCTCCTCCCTCGCAAGTAATATTATTATCCCTCGAGGTATTCATAAAGCGCGCAAACAAGCTCCTTGCAATTCAAATGCTCCTTGGTTGTACACTCGTTTCCATTTCTACTCCTAACTACCCTCTTGTTTCACGAACCCCTTCGTCCCCATGAAACCTGTGCATTCGCCCACTTTGTTTGCTCGTTAATTAGATCGTCGAATAAGGGCGGCGAATCGCATTGGGAGTAGCTGCGCGTGTAACGAGACAGAATAATAAAAGCAGCATGACTCGGGCTTGGGTGGGTGGATTGGTCGAAGGAGGGTGGCGTTAGAAAATTTGTTAAGCCGAACCGAACGCGTTCGACCGCGAGCGCAGTTAGGGATGAGAGACGGCCGGGATGCAATTACTGGCCCCGCGTAAAAGTAGAACATTTTCCCTCTAATATCCCCGAGACGGAATAATTATTTACAGCCGCAAGAAAACTCTTTGTCACGGCCTTTCACTTTGTGCTTCCACGCCGTCGAGAAACCGCTCGCAGGTAGCGCATTGCAAACGTATCATTAAAACGTTTCGTGCCGGGTCTCTGCTTGCCGGATTACATCCAGATAACGACCAGAAACTGTGCGCGGCAACAGCCGCGTTATTCCAATGTTATTAAACAATTGTTCTAAGTGTGTTCTTTTTATGCGAAATCAAAGAACTTTCGAACCGTTCTCTCCCCGACCGTGCGGAATAAAATCGTTAGGTAACAGCCGCTTGGTTGTTCGGGAAAGAAAAAAAGGTCGAAAGGGTTCGCAGCTTCCGTGTTCTCGGGCCGATGGAAAAAGTCCTGTACCCGTTCGGTAGGCAGAAAAGGAGCGGACGAAATCGCGGGGATCCAGGATCCGTGCAATTATCCTCCTTCGGGATCGCGCGATGACTTCACGACAAAGTATACCCCCGGTTTACCACTTTATAATCAACGAGCTCGCCTTCCCCTTCCGCGATTCGCCCTGTCCACTTAAACGCGCACCTCGTAATCGTCCCTAATTACCCGGTCCCTTCTGGTCGGCTGTCTTTCACCTTCGAACGATGGCCATGAATTTCACGGATCGACGTGGAAACATTTGGTCACGCGATGCATTTTTAACACACCGGGGAACGTGCAACATTCTATGCGTATACCGTATCGATCGGCTCGACTTGGTCCCGAACGGGTCGCAGAATTTATTCCGCTCCTTTCGTATATTCCCCCGAGTCGTCTGAGAGATTCACCTTTTAATTGCGTCCGCCGGTAGACGGGTCGGTCGATCGTCTCCGATCGATAATTTGTAGGGCCGGCGGAGATTGCGATTGAAATCGCCCCGGGTCTTTTCTAAGTGTTTTTAATTGGCTGGTATCGGGACTACTGCGGGGTTTACCGATATACCTTTAATAGGACGCCTCGACGAGCTGTTCCTTCGATGTTCTAGAAATCTCTGAACGGGCACGGTCGATTGAGATGCCACTTGTTTTCTCGGAAAGGTTTTCACGCGTGGAAAAAATTGAATTGCACGCCCGGGGACAGGTTGTGATTACGTGCCTCGTGTGTTCAACGTTGGCTCGAATTTCAGTAAAACGTTTCACCAGAAGGATGTAATCCACGGCTTGAGCTATTTCTGCGTCGCTTCCATCAACAAGCGACGATTATTAGCAAACCACCTCTCGTATTCGTCCACTGTAATCAAACTTATTTATACAATTCTCGATTCTCTGCCAAGTTCCGAACGCCGCGACGTCCTGAACTTCATTCCGTTCTGTCGTAATAAATAACCGCGGCACAGTGTCTACTAGTTTGTGGCCGAATGCGAAGTGCGGTTGAATATCATCGGGCCTTTGTCGAAGAAACAAAAGGTATATAATCGAATTTCTCCAGGAATGTGGGAAATTTCGCTACTTTCGTGCGGCCTTGCCGTGCGGGACAGAAATATTTCCCCATCCCTTTTCTCAGGGTATGCATACCTGCATCCGAAGGATGCGCAGAAATCCCAGGAAATTTTTATTTGACGGCCCACTGTGAAGGGTCGTGCCTCTTCTACGAATCACCTTTTGCCCACCTCTCGATCTGCCTGAGAATTTTCAATGATCCTCCTTGCCCCGATCAAAGATCTAATTTCTTTTTTGCCCGAACCGTTTCCAGGCAAACCGCTTTCGTCGATAATAATCAATTAAATCAATTCCCGACGGATTCGATCGTATTTCCCCCGGCTGCGTTATAATCGCAGGCGACGAGAATTATTAAGACGGAACAACAGCTAACGACACCGTCTCCGTTGCTCTCCGGACTACCTCAAAGTCCATTTATGAGATTCATTAAAGTTTTGTGGGTCGTTATCATTAATCACGAGGCGACAGGATGCCTCACTGCTACACCGAGGAAAATAACTTTCCGCTTACGACCCGCTCGGATCCGCTGACCTCTTTTTTGAAATATGAATTTTATATGCTAATGGGGGGTCGTTTGTAGCGCGAGTTTCAAGTTTGCTCGTAGACGTTTCCATCATCCGACGTAAATACCGGCGGCGTAGCAATTTCATTTATACGCGGCGGGGGGGTCGAATAATAGAAAGAGTGCCGTTCGAATTGGCCGTGATTTACGGTCTATAAATTTCGTTCCTACCAAATGCTGATCTCCCCCGCGAAAGATGTTCCCCAATGGGGGATTTGCTCCGGCGATCTTTATGTAATCTTCGACGGATGCTTCGACTGCGAGAGAAGAAGAGCTCGTCCCTTTTTCTTGACTTCTTAACGAAAGGAGGAGTGATCCTCCCCTGAAACTTTAATCCACTATTGTTTATTCCGCTCCACCGTGCAGCAGAGAATTATTTTCTCGAGTCATCTATTGTTCACTCGTGGTCAACTCCAAGTGTCAGAAATATCTGATCCCTCGTTTCGTGCCCGGACATTGTTTCTAGAACGCATTCGTGGTGCCCGGACACGTTGCCCGCCCTTCGAGCCTTTTAAATCGTTGACTAACCTAACCCAATCCTCTCCTCGTCCCAGAGGCCATAGAAACGAGACATTTAAATTGGGCTATCCCTGTGGGAACGTCCGGCGTCGACGTCCTGGGGGGTTGTCGTCCGGAGGGAAGAAACAATGAACTCGTTTCTGACTGGTCCAGACTTCGTTCTCCTCTCGTCGATGGGATAAAGAAAACAAAAAAAAAAAAAGGAAAAAAGGGAGCGACTAATGTATGAGACTCCTTCGAAACCCTCTATCTGGGTAAAAAATCTTCTAGCTCGTGAGATAGACGGGGTCCGGTCGAGCCTGTTACTTTCTTTCCACTTTGTGCGAACCGAGATCGCGATCATGCCTCTCCTACCATCCGCTGTTGTCGATCAAAGTTGCGCGAACTCGATGAAACATCGGCAAGAAAATGATCAACTCTGTTTGCGTGTCTGTGGACCGCGTGAGATCGCCCGAAACACTACCCAGCACGGTCAGCTATTTATCGGGCGCAGGAAAACACGATGCGTCCGTACAAACAGTAATTTCCATAAACGAACTTTCCAGCAACTCGGCCAACTTGGACGTGTCGTTACATAATTCATAACGAGAACAGTTCCAAACTTGTTCAATCATCCCCCAGCAGACTACACATAATGCATACGTAGTTATTTTAACGCAACTCGGATGAATCTTTTCATTCAACGTTCTCTATTTCGATATGTATCTGGTTCCCGGGACGAAAAAAAATAACGAGACATCATTGACCAGGAATATCAGGCCCTTTAAATATTCTCGAAATAAATTTCTAGTCATCGATTCCCTACTACAAAATATCGTTTAATTGAACACCCCCCGCGTGGTCGGTATCCACGTCGTTCCCAGGAACAGGTAAGCTAAAACTGGCCGTACCTGACGTCCCTACCACGAAGGGTTCTCACAGGGGTGTGTGAACAGGGGGCTCGTATACATACTACGCGTGATTCCGTACTACGGACAACGTCGAGACGAGAAAGAGAGAAGGCTCGTGCGAAATTCGATGATTCGCCGGAACAGATGACGGGGTGGGTAGCGACAGGTAGTTCCCATGGGAGGTTCATGGTGCAGGATTCCCACAGGAGAAGCGCGAAACCGGGCCAAACAGAAGTCCAGACGGATTCCGGTTGGCGATCCTCTTTGATTCTATCGCGAGTCCCGTTTTATCGGATACGACGAGTCGAGTTCTCTGGCTTTTCACGCATTCAGCTTCATTTGTACCTTTTCAATCCGCCATGGTATGTACACAGGTATATACATACCGGGCCGAAAATGTTTGGCCGCGCCTCGAAAAAGTCCGGTCTATGTTTTGCATAAATGAAATCAGGGGAGTGATTGGTCCCTTTCAGTCAATGTTTGCATATAGGGGGGGGACAAGTATTCGCGCAGACGGAATTTGGAAATAAAAAGAGCACATTGTTTTTTAGTTGTTGCAAGATAACAAGTAAGTTTGCGCAGCTTCAAGTACATTTAACTAATTGTAGCCCTTTTTACATTGAAATCCTCACTGCAATATCGCCAGGGAGATGTTACCAAATATGTACTCGTAATGCAACATAATTCATAAATTCGATACCACCTTCGGAGCCGCCCTCTTATCGATAAAAGCACGCAAAAATCCATTCCCACCTTTTACGCAGATGCCGCGGAGAGGTTACTGACGTTGCTAGGCGTGGACGATGATCAGGAGGACCTGTTGTCCTCCTCCGAGGACGAGGGTGTGGAGCTCGACGAGCTAGAAGAAGACGACGAGGACGAGGAGGAGAACGCCAGGCTGTTGCATCAACTGGCTGCCTCGTTGGCCAAGGAATTGAAACAGTCTCATTACAAGCAGACCTCGACGAGGCTTCTGACGAGGGACCCGCTGGACAGGGATCAGACGGACAGAACCTACCTGGAGCACAGTTATCTTCAGGAGCAGAACTTTAAAGGGGCGACCTGTTATCGCGACGACCTTCCCGATAAGCGTCCGAGACAGGACTCGTCCCGTTCGTTCAAGCAGCACGACACCCTCGAGCCTTGCCAGTGCCTGGACGGTCGCCTGAGGATGGACCAGGAGGCAGAGGAAGGTGGCAGTCGTCGAGAGCAAGTTCCAGAGTCTTGGATCGCTGGCTGGGACGCCTGCACCTCGGAGGCCCTTCGATATCTCGTGGAGGATGAAGGACTACCCCCTCATCATCCCACGGTCATCGCCATGAGGGACCATCTGGAGGTGCAGAGGGAACGCGCGTTCGCACAGTACACCACGTAAACCGCTCCGATTTTATCACCCGAGATCATACGTTTTTTCCCTTATGGAAGTCTGGCTGGCTTTCACTTCGATGCGAGACGATTGAGGGGGTGTTTCCTGTTCGGGGCTGAGCGGCGAATGCGAAAGGAAATTAAGTCCTCGGCACTTGTTGCGTTATCCCTTCGCATTGGCCGGCGAGCACGGGGATTCATACGAAAAATCATTCTAGGTTTAATCGACACGAGATAATCGAACGACGATTAATGACGATTAGTATTTTTTCGAATGACTCGCGCGGATAGACAGACTAATTCCCTTACTTATCTCCAATTAAACGTTTGCTCGTCTAAAGGCAGATGCGAGGCCCCAATTAATGTATTGCCGTACAATAATCTTGATAATCTTCGTTCAGGTAAGAAACTGCCAATCCTGTAACAAGCCTATTAATGACAGTCAAACACCGAACGTCCGAAACCCCTTTGAAATGTCGCAAAGAAAAATGTCGTTCATCTCTGAGATCTCAATTCACAGCCGAGACATTATGAATCTCAATGGGATGGTGCACGAACCCGGTGTCCCACATTCACTTTTACAATCATCTCGACTGCGGCTTCGCGTACGTCCACGCGGACTATCTTACGCAAGCAGAAGCTCCTGTCGCGATAAAGAGGAATCTCTTTCCATTCAGATTGAAATGCATTCACCGTGTGTTTGGAAAGCAAACGACGCGCTTTTCACGTGGCGCACCGTGTGTTTATGAATGTGTCCGCGTGTGTCTGTGTGTATGTGCACGAGGGAGAGATAGATAGATAGATAGATAGAGAGAGAGAGAGAGAGACTATGCCCGTGAAGTGGACTCAAACTACCCCATAGATTTTCCGGGAGGACGTGGCTGTGCTTCGTTCCGGGCAACATTTCAGGACGTGTTTCCTCGTCGAGCAATTACCGTGAGAATCGTTTCGTCTGAGATCAAACGTGAATGATACAGCTCCTCAAGCATTTTTCCTCTGCCACCTTCTTTGGAACGTATTGCAAATACGGGACGATTAAATGGCGAGGGAAAGAAGCAATAAAAACGAAACATCGAGCTGTGTTTGAAGAGTTGAACATTCAGCTTTGATTGCATATTTCGTTTTGTTTCACTGGGCTACGAAATTTGCCAGTTGTTTTTTTTTCGAGCAAAGAGAAAATGGATCTGTGGATCCGTCTAGGTTCCTACACAAATTATATACGAGCTGTCGTGGCAAAAAAAAAAAAAAAAAAGAAGAATAGGAGGATGAAGTTAACATCCAATGGCGCGTACAGAGTCACGGTGTTTGCCCTCGATCATCGTATTAGCGCACTTGTTTGATTTAATTCTTTTCTACACCGTTCATCGATAAACGCGAGTCTCTTGTTCTAACGTTTTCATTGTTTTTTGTCCTTTTCCTTTCTTAACACAATTTTGTACTCTCTTTCTTTTTATGTATCGTCGTTAGTGCTATTATAATTGTCGTCGCTATCCTCTAACCAGCGTTATCGTTTTCCTTCTCTTTTTTCTTATTAATTATTATTTATTATACTATTAGCGTGTTAGGCTAAGGGGAAATTTGTCTCGCGCGCTTTCGATCCATTGGACGTTAGATTCATTCCGCGGGAAACGAATGTCAATAAACGATGTCAATAAGAGAGGGTTCATACGCTGGATCGATATGAACGAGAATAAAGGGTTGAACGCCCTGGAAGTTTTAATCAAAGTGTTCCGAAACGACGGAGAAGGAAATTGTTTTCCGTCGCCGATCAACGCTCTGACTCGATGTTAAATTTCCCTGTGAAAAGAATGGATCGACCTCGATCAATTCGCTAATTTAATTTCTACAGTCGGAGGGTTGGCGATGCGAGTAGAGGCGTTCGTTGAAATCAGAATTAAACGTGTAGATTATTTTATCGTAAGTGCGTGAGAACTCGAAGAGAATTTCTGTAATTGTTCGAGCGTTGCATTACGTTACTCTCTACCGGCCACTTTATATTTCTCGCGATTATCAAGTGCCTCCGTTTGAATTGAACATAAAAACCTTGATCCCATATCCCATCTCAGCTACGTCAAATAGAGACACCAATGATAATGCAGTGCAACGCTTGGCCAATAGTAACGATAGAATTGTATACGAAAATCTGGATCCAGTGTCGTCGATGGAGCGACAAAAGTATTCAATCTAAGATAGTGTCGATTCTAAACATGCGGTTCATCGATTAGATAGGTATTACGAAGTAATTTCTAAATCAGTAAGCGAAACGACGAATCGTTCCTGGCATACCAGAGCAGCGTTCACCGTCGATATTGGATCGATAAAGAAAAATGAAAAAAAAAAAAGAAAGGTGAAAAGTCACTGCGGAAAGCGTAGATCATAGAACGTCGCGAGTGGCTCTGGATCGACGATCGAACCCTCGATCCCGGATCGTTCGCCTTACGAATCAAAGAGAATTTTGTGGAACGACCGTTGATCCCGTGGGAACGACGCTCGCCTCTTCCCACGTGGAATGACGTTTCCACGTCTTTTCCAAAAAAAAGAGGGACGTCTTGCCACGGGATCGTCCGGCTCGGCTTCATCGCTTGTACATATGTATGATATATCGTTTTAACTTATACACGACTATTGTTACTTTTACAATAAATCATTGTAGATAACATTGACCAGTAAATAAACGAGCGCTAAGTTAATCGATCCTCTATTTAAATAAAAAAAAAAAAAAAAAAAAAAGAATAAAACTACCCGTATGGACCTTTTCACTGCAAGCATCCGTTACCATTCGCCGTCTTACCCAATTCCTGTTCATCGGGAAAATAATTTTCCAGGCTATTTGTCGCTTCAGCTGTTCGTTCAAGAATGTTCCCGCAGCTTGACCGTACAAGGAGTCGAGTGGCTGATCTATCCAGAGTGATTCGATGGAATCCAGGGGACAGGGAGTCCAGAAAAGGTTCCCGGTTCTGTCTAGAACCCATAGGAAGGTTCTATCTGGCACGCGACCAGGTTGAAAAGAAACCCACGGGCAGCTTTATCGTAGCAGCTTGCCTTGGGGATGTCTACGCCAATGGGGCATCTGGTGTCGGTTCGTAGCACATGCCATGCATCTGCTCCGTCGAGGTACTTTTGTTGTCTTCGACGTTCGTTCGGCGAAAATAAGTCGAGGCCTCTGTTACCAAGGGAATCTATGTGCTTTCTTACCGCCATTAAATCATTCACCGCGATCCACCGGGATCCACCGGGATCCACAACGATCGGGTATCTATCCGCGATGGCCGTAATTAACGATCGTGCAACTTTGTCGGCCTGCTCGATTCTAATCGCTCGATGGACCGCGAGAGATCGACTTCCTCCTACAAAGACACTGCTAAACTTTAATTATCTCCAACCGAACGGTCTTCTGTCGCGCAAGGAAGACGACGCGAGTTATCTATCCGCCGAAGCTCTAAATCCACCGGAAAGTCGGTTACTCCGAAACTATTATTCAACCCCCTGAATCTCGATAGAAACTTATTACGAGCACTCCGTCAACTTTGCTCTATCGTTCGAAGCCAGAATCTCGATTGAAACTACAGACCCCCCGATAATTTCACCTTTCCAACTGACCTACCATGCAACTCCCGCGACTCTACCGCGGCCGTAGATTTTCATCCCCCGAAACTTGAATACCGAGTTACTCGGCGGGTTTTAATTCGCCGTGCGTTAACTCTGACGATCTCTAATCGTCCCGGAACATCCTGCCGGGTGTTCGAGCTGGTGGTTGTTCCCTTCTTTTTTTCTCTCTCCTCTTCCAAGACGAAATCGTCTCGATTTTTTGGACGAGCTCTGCTGCGCGGCCGGCGAATCGGCGCAGGGAGAGGGAACAGCTGTTTCTGGTCAAACCGTCAGGTGGTATCCCCGTGCTCGTCAGCTGCGGGGGTGAGAATACGAGAAAGGGTTGAACAGTCTCGCCGGCCCGAATTCCGTGGATCAGATCGATCGGAAAAATCGAGGCACGAATATTCGTGGGACCAAGATTCCGTCCTTTGTTTTCTTTCCATTTTTTTTTTTGGGACCTCTCACCTGGGCTACTGGCGCAAAGTGTCCTCTCCTGGCACATGCTCTGGAACGTGGAAATATAGTGTTCCACGTGCACGCGGATTAAACGGGGCCACGTGCGCACTCGGATTTTTCGCATTCCTCTTTGAACCATGTTTCCGGCGTCCGGCAACGAAATTAATGTTAAAAATTATACATATGTATGAATTATTTTGCAATCGAATCACGGCCATACCTGAAGTTTCTCCTTTCTATTGCCACGGATATTGCTCCCGTTTTTAATGCTGGAACGTCCACTTTTGCGCGCAATCGTGCCCGTTTAATCATTTTATTTCTGTCGGAAGCGCGACTCGCGTTTCCTCGACGGCACCTGGAAAAGAGATGAACGCACGGTTAGTATGAGACACGAGAAGGCAGACGATGAACGACGCTCCTTGTCGTTGGCCGAAGATAAATGTTGATTCTGTCGGGACTGGATAAGAAGGTTTGCTTAAAAATTGATGCCCGATCGCACAGGCATCTACCCTTGTAATGCGCTAATTAAACCCGGGAACCGGTTGCCGAGCATCTCCCGGACAACATCAATTGGACACGGCAATATTGTCGATATCGTTGGCAGTCACTCTTGCCGCGCGAAGTACACGACCGTACGGGGACAGATGTGCATTAATTATTTAAGCGTTTAAAGGAAGCTTCTATACCGTTGCCACCGCTGAATTTGAAATATTCCATAGCTGTAACTTTTCGTGGCCTTTCACCGTTCCACAAACTTCAAGGTCCAACGACCGAGAAAGCCAAGGTGTTCAGCACGAGCCTGGCCCTAATCAAGGATCACTGTTTCCTGGCAGATGTTTCTGATTTTCCAAAACGCGTCCTCCCCCCTCTGTTTCTTTCTCTCTTTTATGCTTTTTTTCCCCCCCTTCTTGATATCTTAACGATGCATCGCAACGCACTCCCTCGTCCATCGCGCTTCTATTTTCGTCAATTCGGGAACAATGGCGTTTCACCGCGCGGCGAAAAATTCCGCGGAATCTATGCGGCTGGAACGAACCGGACGATTTGGCGAGGCAATTGTGAAAAACGTTGTACTGCGGTGGGAAGGTGGGCCAAACGCCACGGCACGGTTAGTAGGAGCCGGCAGATGTATACTTCCGGCAGCTGTAAGAGTAGTGTCGTGCGCGCCTTTATACTGCACGCGCCGATTGGCCATTAAAGAATAGGCGCAGCTGTGGATTCGATGATTTCGAATGAAATCAATTTCACTGACCGTGACCGGATCGATGCTATCCTTGCACTATTGGAATGAAATATCCCTCCGGATATTGCGTACAAGAATCCTCGCGGCAAAAATTCAACCGGGTCGCGATGCACCGCGATCTTCGTAGGGTCGGCGCACGAAATTTCGCGTTCGACGATTCGGACAATTCGATGGAAGGCGTCGCAGTGTCGCCCTTTCAACTTCGCTGGGACACGCGCGTGATAATTCGTAGCTTTTTTCTTTTTTTATCGTGCCAACGGGAATGTCCAACTCTCGTTCGTATCATGCGGCTCGATGCACACGTTGGAACCATCTGTCGCGCGTTCTATGGAACTTTTTCGCTTTCGTAGTTACGCCGGCGAGACTTTTATTGTCGGTGCGCGCATCGCACTTTCCGCACCGATGTTTTCACGCCGGGCGAGAATGAGCTTCGCCCCGATACCCTGTACTTGTGGCATTTTATGAAACGTAGGGAAGTCAATTATCGGATTATTTTTAGGGGCAACGGTGGGGGGGCAATTCTTCGGTATTGCGGGATAGATATTTTTACGACGCGCCCATATGCCGGGCCCCCAAAAAAAGGGCCGAGGGTAATTAAGTTCGACTGGAGTCCAGGGATCTCGAAAGATCCGGGTGTATTGTGCATAGAAACGGCCGCGTTTCTGTCCAAACTATTCTACGCTGTAATTCGAGCGATTCTATCTCGCGTCTGCATCGACGTGCCACGATTCTCGGACGTGGCAATTCAGCCAATTTACTCGATTCCCTCGGCGTACCACAATGACCTGCCAGGAGCCCCCATGACAATATCGTCGACATCGTGGAATGCAGACAGATCGAGACGTACAGGCGCGAGATCGCGTCTTTTATTGCGACGAAATTCACGGAGCACTCGAAACACTATTGGAAGATTGTTGCAGAATCGTTGAAACGGAACAGAATTGAAGCGGAACCATTTCAATTCCGCGGAAGAATTTTAGCGCTGCAAAAGGAAGAAACGCGGCACAACGCCGAACAATTGTCTACAGTTTACAGTGTTTCAAGTATTCCTAGTCTTGTCACCGGAGTGAACCAGATGGCAATTAACATCGATTTGTCGATAACTCGCTTGCATAACTATATTCACGTGAACCCACAATGCTGTCGCTGCGACAACGAGGTCCACAGACGGTTTAATTAAAGGCTTCGATATTCAGTATGACATACTAATTAAACGGCCCCCCCTCGGTACGTCTGCCCGAGCAAACCGAAGTTACCTGCGCCCAAGAAATTGTATCCAACGCGGGTCGACCTAAATTTGCATTACTCCATTACGTAACCAGCGAGCAGTCGATGCTTCTGTGCAAGAATTGCCGTCAATCAGAATACGGAAGGAGGATTATGTTGCCAAGAAATATAACACCCGCTACGCAAACGGCTGGCCAACTACGTTGCCCGAATATACGCAACTACGGGCCACGAGATTTCTTGCACAACTCCGCGATCATCGATGCGAGCATATTAAATTCGCGACACGAATCTTCAGATCCATAAAAAAGAAAAAATAGAAAAAAAAGCGACACTAGTAGGGTACATGGAAAACACGGGCACGCAAATCGTCGAAGGATTGAAACTTGCCGGCACGCGAACAGAAACCGGAAGCGTACCCTCGACTCGAGGGAGAACTCGAGGGTGCAAAAAGGAGAGAGCCGGGTCCCCCGGTTGTCTCTCGAGCCTGCCACTAACTTTTCCCCCCCATATGGCTGGCACATGTGGGTTCCCGTGCCGAAGAGGGGGGGGGGGGCGAGTAATCGGGAAACCAGCTGATGGTCGCCGTTTGTTGGCCTTCTTCAGTTACTCTTGGACCGTGCTGTGCTCCGAATCCTCTTTCGTCGGCGTTCCATCGAATCGTCTCCGATTTCTTCGATACATTCCTCGACGAAGCTGCGCGAGGAACGACACTAGCCCGTTCCTTAACTGGATCAAGCGGAGGACGAGAAGGACAGAACAAGAGGACGCCGATAGTCGAGGTGAGTTGGTCGAAATTTTAATCCGACGAAGTCATTGATTCGTGCTCCGGGAATTGAACTTCGAGTTTCAATTAATGTTTCTGCGGACAGTTGAGACTTTGGGAAGCAATTTTTTGAGGCACATCTACGCGTTGCTATTTGTTTCATTGCCTCGAGCATCAGCGGTGGCTGCAGTCCAAGGTTTAATTGTCAGTCGTTAGCTGGCTTAGCAGGATTTTTCACCCTCGATAGGGCAATTAGCGTCGCACGAATCGAACTTGTTAATTAAATTGGTTCCGCAGACGTTCGGCCTGTCCGCGAGTTGCCTACAAACGTGAAAATAGAGGAAAGCAACAATTCATAGAGCAGAGTGATACAGAATGTCGCGATTATTTGGCAGGGAAACAAAGATTCGTGTAATCAACGTTTCACTTTGATTCTCTGTTCGTCGCCGTGCTACAATAGCCGGTAGAAGTTGGCGTATACAAGTTTCCCAGCCCTGGGCCAAATAAAAGCTTTCGCCGTTCGCGCAAATTTTCGAATAAGACAAATGTTTATCGTTGCCCGGCACGGAAGCGGAAAAAGTTAAAGTGCCTGCTGCAGTCTTTCGGAACTTGCCGTGGCCGTGCTCAAACTTCTCCAGCGTAAATAGAAGAGAAGGCGGCTCAACTTTTTCCGGCCATAAAACTAGCAATTCCCGGATTACGACCTCGTCTGTGTTATTGTACCCTCCTACCGACTGAGTCAATATTTCCAGCGCGGGACAACCACTTACCAAAGTATCAAAGTGTACTCCCATTTACGAGCCGTTCTATCCGAAAACTTTCGTCCCGACTAATCGTGAAAATTTTCATTCCGTGTCTCATTCTTCCCGTTCGTTTCGTCTCGCCCCCTTTTTGGCGTCAGTTCCGGTCGCGGAACATAGGAGAACCTTTCTCGAAAATCCACCACCGCCCGCGCCTGGATGAAACGATTCGCCCTCAATATTTTCCGCGCAATCGAGTCGAGTTGTTCTGAAAGCTGCGAACGGCGGAACGAAGAAGGGTTGAAAGACAATCGAAGGGAACGTGTGCCGGACGTTTCCAAAAGTGTAACACGCCCGAAGCCCCGTATTTTGGCCGTTGAACCGCCCCAGTGGCTGGCACGGGGGTGAATCTGGCGATGGGGATGGGAATCCTTAGTAACAGTGTAATGCGGAGTATTGATTTCGGGGGCTGGCTTTAGGCTTGCGTTACATGTGTATACACGGCGTCCTACAAACATCGGTCAACCTGAGCAAACCAGGGGAGATCGAGGTGCGTGATTAAACGGTCGTGTTTCCAGCGTGTCAGGCAAATTACAGGAGCCGGGAAAATTGTCGGGGATTAGCGGAACCAGTGGAAAAATAGCGTGGGATTAGCTGGGTACCTGGCAGCGACGCGGTGCTCGTCGTGGAAAGTCGTTCTGCTTAAAAAATGGTTCGCGCGTTGTCTTTCGGTTTCTTTTTTCTCGTCGGAAGGAAAAAGGGGGATGAAACGTAAACAGGAACGCTTGAGGGAACAGCGGGGATTTTCCGGCATTAACTGCTACTCTCGCGGAACAGGTCTAACACAGTTGGAACGTGTTTTGGGGATGAAAGTGAATTTTAATTTGGGGCAGAGGTGTAAAAAGAAAAAAAGACAAAAAAAAAATGGGAACGACCGGTGATTTGGATTACCTTCCTGGTTGTGGAACAATGCCTGGGGAGCTCGAGAGCTTGCACAATTTAGCAAATGGAAGTAAGGGGAGCTTTCAGAACGGTTTAAGAGAAAGGGACACTTTCGAAAATGAAAGCTTCAACGGAGATAAAAGATGAACGAGTAAAAAGCTTGCCACTTTGTCCGCGGACTAATTGCACATTTGTTATAATAATTCCCGTGTTAACGTTGAACGCGGTTTTCTTAATGATATCTACTTCTAAATGATTCCTTGTATTGAAATTAATTTCACGCGACTATTTCAGATGATACCGGATACAGAGAACGTTTGCCAGACTTCCGAAGCTGCGGTCAGGAGCACGGACTTGTATCAGAAGATTAAGAACACACCGGAAGGGGAAGCGGCTTCGGTGACCGCCTGGAAACGATATCAGCAACTAGTGGCGATCGTCGAGTCGGGGGGCGGAAGGTTCAACCGGAAGTCGATGATCGAGGCAATCTTTCGAGGAAACGATCTCGTCTATGCGAGCCATTGATCTCGCGATCGCGTTACGTCGAAGCAATTTTGCAATTTTCTTAAACCAAAGCGAACGTAGTCTTATTTATATGATACCGTAGAGTGTAGAGCAACCTCTAGTTAAGTAACGTAAATCCTTGTCGTGTAACAATTAATCAAACATTACGCTGTGCTACATTATACAGGATGCAACGCTTTTCGTCAGCGTACGCCAGTAATTAAATGTCAACAAGGCAATGCGTTAATCGGTCCCTCGTTAGACCAGCTATTTACAAACACTTTGCTACACTGTTGTCCCAGTCAATTGGATATTTATGAATAATCAAGAATGCAACACCGTCAACATGTTTTCACGGTCGTGACAAGCGAATGCTTATAATGAAACCTGTTTTTCACTCCAAACGGCATGGAAATGACGAGAATCATTTAATGAACGCTCGGACGCGACGCGTTCACATATTTATTTTCGATCAATCGATCGCGCTCCGTCGTTCGTAAGTGTCGTTACGTGACGAACGGATACCTGTGCATTTTACTCATCGATCCATGGGACGCAATTAATTTTCTACGCCGTACAGAAGCGTAATTGGAGATACGATTAACGACGCCGAACCGTGTATAGCTAGTCAACGAGAGCGTAATAAAACGCAATATACAACTTAATTAGATAATTAAGCGACGATTAGATACGACCCTATCGCAGGGGTGGGCACGTAATCTCTTGTCAAACTCGTGTTCGTCGGGGAAGAACGACGACGCAAGTAACACCTAATAATTACCATGGGATAGCTGTGAAGAGATTTTACGATCACCTTCGATGGTGATTCATAGTTGAATTAAAAGATATTTATCACAGACAGCTTTCGTACCTTCACGTAACTACGAATAAAGCTATATTTTGTAAGAAAATAGAATTGTATCATAGCAATAAATTTTTTTAAAAGAAATTCCATTTCCCTCGCATTTCCTTACAATTTCAATATCTTATTCATTACCCATATAATAATTTTTCATTCGCCCGACGGGGAATTGAGGGTCAAGCGAATTGCCACGTACGTATGTATATTTAATCACTTAAACAGTACCGTACAAATGTACAAGGTATATACAAAACGAGCTCCATACTATATCGGGGACGTGAACGCGGTTTCCTAAAATCTTTCTTTTACATGATAAACGGGATCGGGGAAACAATGGGGGCATATATTTTACACATATTTTACACCGTTCGCATTCCTGTTTATAACACGTCTCGCGTCCACGCCGATCGTAACTCAGCCCCGTTGCAATTTCGATTCCAGACACATAACTTATTACGTCGACCGGTCGTGATTTATGGACAGACGACGCACTGTAATGCATCGTTCTATTTAAACGAGGAATAGCTACCTAGAACGAGCCTTCACGATTTATTCCACCATTCGGTTCCCTATTCTTTCATGAATTTTTCAGACACCATTTCGATCCGGTACTATTGTGCGAATACATTTGTGTTTTCCTTCTGCATAAGCCCAAGCCCGATTTAGAAATATCACTCGAACCTCCACGGATTCGCTCGCTATCGAACGAGAGAATTTAGAAGCCGATTTAATTAACAACCTCTGTAATCGAACCGGTTCGGTTCTCGCGAACTTTCCAATCGGACTGCCTCCGTGTGTACTCCTTATATAATTTCCTAGATCTTGGACCTTGGATCTAGCGGAATCGCAGAGGAGTTGCCTACTTTCTTGAAGCAATCGAATCATCGCGCAGTCTTAATGATTCGCTCGGGTGATTAAAGCTCCGCAGACATCGTAAAAACCGATTGGCTGAATAGCAAGATCGAACATGTGTATCTATGCGAAATCGTACCTGATTTTTCGACGAATAAAAATTTCGTTTCAACTCGACTTTGCGCAGTCTTTTCCCGTTGCTCTCGCACCAATTACACGCCGTATCATTCCTGTACAAGATCCACCCAACTCTCTTAAAATAAAACGTACACTTATTTTTACAATGAACACTTTGTACAATCCCCTCCCGTCCTTCTAACGTAAAAAGCAGGATAAAAATCTACCTTCGCTCTCCGCGCTGTCTCTCTCAAGCGGATCGCTCCTCTCGTTTCACCGAGGGGAGGAATCGTTTCCAAAAAAAAAAAAAAAAAATAACAAAACAGAACCTATCTTCCTCCATCCCTTCATATAAATTCTGTAACAAAGATCTTTTTAAAATCTGGCGCGGAGCCGCCAATGTCGTGCCTGCATATATCCCCGTTGTCCAGGTAGCTGACGTCCGTGCCCCTCAGGATGCTTCTCAGGCTCTCGATCGACAGATCCGGCAGTTGCCTGTCCATCGTTAATTTGTCGAGGTCGTTCATCGAGTATCCCGGCCCTATTCGATTTTTCTTCAGGTGATACGACTGTATGCTCGGCTTCGTGTCGATCAGCTTGCACCTCCTCTCCTCCGTTCCGTTCTCGATGATCCTTGGCGTGAAAGATCGCATGCTGACCTTTACCTCGCTGGCTCTCTTCGAGGGCAGCAACTCCACCTGCAAAACAGGACGTTCTCACGATCCACGCTTATGCAATTGCTAGCCGTTGAAAGGCCACTCATGTGCTCGATGCGGCTCGATTCCTTGGTCCTCGTGTTATTCTTCGCGAAGGTATGTATATGCGAGTGAAATGGGGATTGTAGGAAGATCGTTCGAGGAACGTTTAGTGATAAAATTGGGCAGCACGTCGACCGAAGCTTTCTGATCGGCCGTGACACGGATAATTCATTAAATATATCGTATTTAATTTTGCCTTTTCAGCGGCACGTAATTCGAAGGTTTGCAAAGTGACGACGATAAATGTAAACTAGTCCTGGCGATTGCAGGGTGCAAGGAGAGGGTGCTGGAAATGTTACCTTAGTTCCCTTACGTTGAAAGTATTCGAAATCGTCGTTCGCCACGGTGGTGACCGAGCAGCAGCTTCTGCTTCGACTCCTGCAGGAGCTCATCGTGTCGAAATCGCCGTTCTCCAAGTCGCAACTTTCGTCGTCCGACGTTTCGTAGCCGTCTTCTTCAACCTGTTTCTCCTGTCTCTGAACGATCTGCTGCTCTTTCCTCTGGTCCTGCTTCTTCAAGTCGTACGTTCTTGAGTCGAGCATCGATCGATGGTACCTGGCGTGCCATCAATTGTTATTCAATATCGTAAATATAAAATGAGCAACGAGCGAATCGTTTGAAATTTCGTTTTCATATAGTAACGCTGAATTAATATCTCACGATTCGCATCTAGCATGATCGAAGCTCTGGTTCCTTCGAAGTGCGACTCTTGGATAACGCTGCTGTTCCTGGTGATTGCCGTCCAACCCCGCTATCAAATTCTCCAAGCCGAGAACACTTCTGGCATGCCTCCTCGATGGTTCCTCCCTTATCTCGTCCAAGCTCTTGACGAACTTGCGCTTGCTGCAAGGATCCTCCAGCTGGACTAGATTCTCCAGATTCTGACCGAAGACGTCTGTGCTGCCAATTTTCCTACGATTTACAGCCAACTCCTGGAAACTCTCGTTCGGCCTCGACCGTTTGTTCTGCTGTTCCGCGGTGTTTTTCTTCGTCTCGTGCTGGGTATTCGTATCTTGGCGGGGCTCGAACGTCGAGCTGGTGAACGAAGACAATTCTGCGGGAAGAGAAGCATAATTGCTGTCCTCGTTGAGGGACTGGCTTCTTGGATAATGCTGTATTCCCATAGTAACTGTACCAGTCTTACCTGAAACACGACTTTCGTTAGCACAAAGTAACGTGCTCGGTGCGAACATAACCGGAACAGAATTTTATTCGGATCAGCCCGAGAAAGTAAGGTGAATGTAGATCGGAGAAATGCAGAAAGGATCTGCAAAGGTTGTCAAAACAGATTTCGTCGGAACGTGACCGAGACCGTCGATTTTCTACTTCAACGCGGGCCGATAATAATTCAAGGTATTCGTCCTATCGTTTACGAGGGAAACGGCGCACTCCGCCACTTTCTATCGGCGGAAGATAATCGTCCCACGAAATTCCCGGCGCGTGTTAACCGGGTGTCGCGATGAAGAATTCCGATCGCGTCCCATCCGAGAGTTGGTCGATGTGGGCTCGAAGGATCCACTTGTTCAACTGTCCAATAAAATGACCCCCCTTGTAAATCCGTGGATAAGAAGCCCCTGAAGATCCGTCGAACTTTGGAAGTCTTTTTCCCTTTCACGCGAGACGTCGACAGGATTCAAGAATTCTCAATAAATATTCAGTGTCGTAACAGCGTTGCCATTGTTTGCAATACCAATATCGTTGCGAAACCCTTAGCACGTGCCCATAAATAGGAACGGAACATAATCGATTGAATACTATCGCAATACCGCTTTACCTGTCTGCAAATTTCTCAATATTAATCACCGCGCACCTGATTGGCCGAAATCGAAGAAAAGCTATGAACTCCTGTACTCGCCTCTGTTCTGATGATTGTGCAACCGGCCGTAGAGGCTTCCGTTAGTTAAGGGGAACTTGAGACCGTGGTTCAGGTTCAACTGCAGCTTGTATTCGGCGTCCTGCTCGAAGTGGCGAAATTTGCCGTCGATGCCGCCTGGAAGCGTAACAGAAATTTTTCGTGAAATCGTCTAGAAACGGGCCGTAATTTCTCTTCTCTGGAGTGTTGCGAAAATTCGACCGACGCGATCTATCGGCAAGCTTCGAGCCGCAAATGGAACACAGTGAAACCGACTCCGTGCATCGTGCCTTCAGGTACTTATCCTTCGACAGAACGATAAAGATCCCGTCCCGCGGAATTAGCTCGCCGATACCAGGCGTAGCGGGAAAAGTCGAGGGAAAATGTTCACGAGCGTTCGAAAACACAGGACGGCCCATCTCGAAACAAGTTTTCTGCCTCCGCAAGCTTTTACTGTTATCCGCGCAGTAAAATGAATCTACCGTTAGCATTGGGGAAACGAAGAGAGGGCAAAAATTGCGGGCGTAGGAATTGATATTTTTTCCTCGCTCCAATTTGTCGAGGAAAACTCGCGCTCTCGATATTATCGAACGATTAAACGCTTTCGATGAAATCGCGCGAGCAAAAGTGAAATTCAATCGCGAACGCGGTGGTACGTGGTCGCTGCAATTGCGAGATCGCGGCTTGTCGCATAATTGATATTTCTCCTTGAGGATTACACGTTCGATGCGTCCGCGGCGCGTTCCCACGCGTGTCGCGATAGTTCAGCGTGTTGCGTGTATTGTTTTTTTTTTTATGGAAAAATCGATGACGCGACCCTCCGCTGGAGAGGCAACGTGAAATCGAATTATCATCTCTATACTATTCGTATTAGGGGTGGAGGGCCACCTACCGTGTGACAATCTTCTCGCGTGATCCTGCTTCGTGTACACCTTGGCCACGTAGCGACAGAACATTTTGTCGAATAAGGCTAGAAACACGGGCAACAGGGTGTCCTTTACCAGGGGTAGCCACGTCGCCAGATTTTGGGGTGTACAGAAATCCCTGAGGAGAGTCGGCTTGATGGATATTACCTAGAAAGGGACAGAAGATTGCTCTATGTTAGTATCACTGCCCATCGGTTCCTCCTCTTCTTCTAGACATGTATACGGGCATATAAATTCTTGATTTCAAAGGCCTCGATTTTCTTCTCCTTGTTCCCCAGAACGCTTTATCTTTCTGAGGAAATAAATCGAGGTACGAGAATATCCAATCTGCATAATGTCTTCAATCTACATAAAATGGATATTTACTGCTCCCTGTTTCTCTTCCACCTTTATTACTGGCTTCTATTCACAGCTCCTTTTATCTTTTACGTCTGTATCGTTTCCTTCCGCGAACAAAGAAACGCTAGGCGCTACTTGAGTATCTATTTTTATTCGTTTCAATTAATCGATCCCTGCTGTCCCCGTTCACTTCCACCCCAGTGTTCGCATTTTATTCATCGTTCGAGCACTTTTGTTTCTTCCGGAAACGCTTCACCTCTGGATACAATTAATCGCAGTACCCATTGTTTCAAATTTCTTCATCGTTTCCCCATTCCCATGCTCCTTACATTCCCATATCCATTTCAACCCCCTTCGCATTTTTTCGTCGCTCCCCCGTCCCTTTACGACAACGATATCGTCGAGGAAGCCGTCGTTCTCGCACACGCGTGATCACGTGGAACGATTTTTCCCATGACACGGGGAGACTCGCTCGACCGATCGATGATTTCCACGCGAAATCGTGTCAGGAACGAAGCTTTCGCCGCGCGGAATGCAGACTTATCGCATGCGGCTAATTATTCCGACTCGTCTGCACCGTGTAGACGCGTCGATAAACAAGCGCACCTGTAATTTCGCGGCCGCGTTTCAATGCGGCAAACGAAAAGAGCGGGGCTAAAGGGGGGGGACGAACGAGGGAAACGTTGATACGCGACGTCTTACGTGGTAGGTGTACTTTCAGTTTTAACGAGCCGCAAGGCGGGAAATTTCGCAGTGAAAACCGTGTGCTCGGTCGCGCTTTCAAAAGCGCAGACCGCGTTGCGCGCCAGGGACGCACGTTTTTATGTCCCACACATGCACCCCGGTCTAATTGCACGTATTCCAGGTGTAATAGCGCGTGAACAGAAGCGGAGCCAACGCGTTGTGTTTCTCAAATTGGAACGTTCGCGTTCGCGAAATATCTCTCGCTCGATCTGCTGGCTTGAAACGTTGAAACGATCTTTGCGAAAAATACGAACGAAACAAAAAGGGAACGCGGAAACCGAGGTGGTTCTAACAAGTTTTTCTTCGTCGTTCAGGGGATTCCCGAATATTTCATTCACTTTGTTCCCAGTTAAAAGGATCCTTGTTCAACGTTTCCGTCGAGGTTCGCTGTTTGATAAAAGAATACGCACGATTTTCTCGGTTGACGCGTGTAATACACTCGTGGCAGTTTGCAACAAAGGAAAGAAAAAAAAATAAGAAAAAGCGCGAAAGAAATCGCGCGGTTATGCAACAATGAAAGTTCAGACGTATATTTCGTATCGCAGCCAACTCTGCCGGTGCAGAAGTTAATGACAGGTACGAGGCAAGAAAAGGTTTCTAGCCGCTTAGGAAATCGCCGTGGACTGGATTTACGTGGAATTATGCGCGAAATGAGTTACGCGTGGTCATCGAGTTCTAATCCTGCCAGGTGAATTGCATGCGTAACGGGCGACGACGATATGAAATCGAAACCACATACTGTGTACCTTAATTAGAGAATACAGGGACGCTGGAACGTGACGTGCATGCGTGTGCACGATTTACAAACTGGGTGCACCGAGAGCGGCTCTCTTATGGAAAGGGAAACTTCGAAAATATCGTTCTATAAACACAGTGAAACCGTAAGGAAATTTCGAATTTCACTTCGCGTAGCTCTCCCTCGGCACGAGGGCGGATGAAAATCGTGAAAATTTCTATCATCGGAATGTCCAAGATCGTCGAGGACTTTGAAATTCATTCATAATTATTTATGAAAAACTTGTTCTATTTTTTGTTTAAAAGAACATTTGAAAGGACAGCTGTCCATCTTTCTTTCCAAAATTAGAACTTAATTTCTATTACCACGAACGCCTCATTTGGCTTCCCGATATTTTATAATAAAATAAAAAAGGTATATGCAATAAGCGCCTACTCCTTCAACGAAATTAAATCAAACTCAAATCAATTGGCAATTCGTTTCAGCTTTCAGATTCTCGCAATGTGCACCGCAATTGCATTTGGGCAAGAGTAATAGCAATAATAAAGATATTAAAATGCCCGTTCGAATCGACGCCGAATTCCTCCCGTTTGCCGCGAGATTGACCAAACTGTTTTACAAGCGATCTTCTCCCGCACGAGAAGAAAAGAAAGAAGCCTCGCGAGGGCCGATCGGAGAGTTTCGTTTCCCATCAACCGATCACGCCCCTCGTTTTCAGCCGTCATTATACCGAAGCAATTACTCTCGCAGCGCAATCTCGAGCAACAGATTTTCTGCTCCGAATCGCCCGAAGAATACACCGCTGCCGTACTTTCGGCACGCGGTGTATATTTAATACGTAACGAGGCGCGTTGCACGCGTGCTGCACAAGCGTATTCGCTCCGGTTCGCGCGATTCCACAATGAGGGGCGCGTCCCGCACACTTTTCTCTGTTCCACCTTCGCCGCGATAACCATCCGTCCCGTCTCTGTTCAATGGTAACGCGGGTTTCTCCAATGAATATCAACGACGAACACGCGGCGAATCTCAAACGGCGATGCACGCTTTATCACGACTTAATCGCACGCCTCGAGAACGCTAAACGTCGTCACGCTGCTCGAGTCGACTGGAATTCGAACGATTTTGAGCATCACGTGTATCACGCTCTCCCGTTGATCGGGGTCGATTCGATTGCCGCTGATTCTGCCGAAACGAAGGTGCAACGCGAGTTATTTCTCCCCCGACATCTATTGTCCAATGTTTAGGTCGATGGCAATCGATAACAGTCGTCGAAAGGGGCAAATAGATGTTGATCGTCGCAGGCACGAGGGGAAGAAAGAAACGATGGCAAGGAAGTAGGCGTTGGCCATTATAAATTAACATAATATTCGAGACGCTGCCTGATTTATTCATTGCTGATTCACTGCGCCGAGAATTTCATTATTTATAATCAGGCAGGGCTCGAGATGGAAGATCTTGATATTTTTTGAACGACGACATAATACTTTCATTAATGGAATGCTGTATTGAATTCCTTGTGAATTGAACAGAACGGATAACGGTGACAGAAAGGTAATCGAGTTGCTTATCGAATTCCTTTCGCGGGCATCGAGGTGCGCCATGAATGGGAGAGACCTCGACGCCCGGACGGATGCAACCCAAAATACACCGACGTGTGATACCAAAATGGAGTTCCACGGAAGAACTATCATGAATATTAATGGGTAAGGTCGGGGGAGTTTCTCCGGCGTCGAGCACACTATCGAACGAATTTCAATCGAGTTTGCTGATCGAGGTCGACGCCTGTATTAAAGTTGACACTTTCGAATCTCTGTAAGCTCGTTTTCCTGCCCTCTTTTTCGTTCCTTTTTAAACGGCATCGCAACAAAGCATTCCATATGAAAACAATATTTTTTGGACCGCTAACTTTCTCGTCGACGAACGGAACTCCGGTGTGGGAGAAATAGAATACAACCGGTGGCTCGTCCGCTTCCGGACGGCGGCAACTCGAGCTAGTTTCCGGTTTTCAAGCCTACCCATCACCAGCTACCGTTCATTCGTCCAATATAAAAGAAAGTATGCTCCTTTTTCGAAATAATTCTTGCACCTCCATTTCGACCAGACTATGTAGTTCAAGTGCATAATTACAAGAGCAATTTTCGTAATCGCGTATCGACCTGCCAGTATAATCTGACAAACGAATCGAATTAGAGAGCGGCACTTGCGTGTAATCATAGGTTTTTAATCGCGCGTGAAAGATAATCGAATATAAATTAAATCCGACGACTTTGCTTCTGTAACACTGTCACGGTTTGTTACACAGCCGTCATTTCGTCGATATTACGAAATATCTCTGCTTTGGCGAGAACTTGACTCATACTATTACACCCTCGTTGTACAATCGAATAAGAAACAGGATTTGAATAAAATGCAGCGCACATATTTACCAGAATCGGCAGGTACTGGAAGACGTAACAGACGAACAAGATGCTGTAGATCGTGGATCTCCCGCTAGCTTCGTCCACTTGAACTCTCTTCTTCCTCAAGCAAGCTCTGCTGTTCGTGGACCCGCTGGTGCACGATCCACTGGACGGATCCCAATGCTGGGGATGACATTCGAACGCACCCGAAGAATTCTTCGAGCTGGTCTCCGACAGATCCGACACCGATTTCAGCAGCTCCCCCTTCGGCGCGCGACAGATGCTTCTGATCAGGGCCATTATCAGGCTGATCAACGAAGTCAGAACAAGCAGGCAACGCAGAGAGTTCACGAAGACCCCGTACTTCAGGGAGATCTCCTGTGCCATGAAGACACATAGCTCGGGCTCGAAGTTTAATACGCCGGTGACCCCGACGCAGGCACTGATCACGCTCAAGCTGACCAGGTGGTACTTCAAATGATTCTTCGTGATGCTCGTTGCCCCCGGTCTGACGCTGAACGCGGTGAAAATTGCGATCGATGTTAGCGTCAGCTCTTGGAGGATGCTGGACGAGTTCAACATCCATACCAGGGTCGAGCAGAATTCTGTTGATTAAATTGAAATTCCGTACAGGTGCTTTCTTTTGACTATCGATGGACGGGGCCAACGTTCTAGAGACACGCGTATCTCGTTGCTGCCAACGTTTCTAATTCGTTGCTGTATTACCTCCGAAGTGATTACTCGGTCGGATGAGAGTAAGGATCGCGTAGAACAGAAGTCCAAGCTGGTGCACCAGACTCTCGGAGAGAACGGCCACCGTGAACACGTCGATCCTCCTTTTCGCCGAGGATGGCTGGTTCTGATAAATCAGAAGCGACCAAGATAGCAGCAGGATGCATATCGGTGAACCTACGCAGGTGGGCAGCCATTCTCCTACCTCGCTTCGCATCTCTGGAAAACAAGCGAAGGAAAGACATGGGATGTACTGTATGAACATCGACGCGCACAGAAAATAATCGCCTTTCAATATGTTATCTCTCGATCGAGAAAAAGAAGTCGTGCAGGAATTTCTCGCGGTTGAAGATTCCTTTCGCCGATCCCTATGGGGAAAGTGCAAGGATTGTCTACGTGTCTTGCAACGGATCGAAATCGAATCACTCCAATTCGTCCAATTAAATCCTTCGCGGCAAGTAATTCCGCGCTAATCGTGCGCCTCGATCGCCTCTCCCAGGAGGCAGGAGGAAACGGAACGAACTTTACGACCGGCGAAACGAACCGCGCAAACTGTTCATTAAAATACACTCGATCTGTCCCAGTTTCCTTCGACGGTAAGGAAGAAAGAACAGGGACTTCTACGAAAGATACACGTCTGTCCGAGAAAGAGACGGTACGCGAGCGAAATGCAAGGGAAATTACGGGTGGAAAGAAGTGGCGAGGTTCGCGTCAGTGAGAGTGGTAATGCCTTAATCTCGATGAAAGCTCGCACAATTAGCGTTGTACGCGTCGAATTACTACATCCTCGTGCTCGAGGAAGAATCGCGGGAATGATTGTTAATCAACGGGGGTTATTACCGCGGGAAGAAGGAAGCGTCGGCCGGTTTCACGTATAAAATGTCAACGGGGGAAGAATTGCAAGTGGAAGGACGACACCGTGGATCCTGTATCGCGATTTTTCATCCCCCTTTCACGCATAGATACACGGCCTCTCTGCTTCTGGTCGCTTCTCCCGGCTGCACCGGCCACTGCGACTTTCTATTCCGCGTGCAGCCGTGGTCTAATTTATTATTGGAACCGACCGGCAGACCGAATTCCAACAAGTCGACGCACGGTTCGATACTTCACTCGAACTTTAAACGAGGGAACCAGTCGCCCGGCTCCGCTGCATTTCACTTCGATAAATTGTCACAATATTATTTCACAACCGGCGTTATTTATATTTATCCGTGGGACATTACGGCGGCGGGGCTGCGAATATATTTCTCGTCGGGAATGGGACACGTTGAAGGAGGAATTTCTCGCACGCGAATTTCAATAATTGCATGCTCGAATCGGTTATGTAAATTCGATTCAACTTGTTTTTCGCAAGTGGCGTCGCTTAATTTTGGTACGAACAACTGAACGAGAATCTACTATCCGCTCGCGAGCCGTGCAATTTCGCTGGACAGTGGTTTCCGACGATTGTTACGCGACGAGGAAATTCTGCCGGCGTTCCTGTCGGTCAATCTCCTCCTCAATTTCTTTCCGGCCACGGAGGAATTTCGTCGGGGTTGCGGAAGTTTCTAAAAAAAGAAAGATCCAACGGGGAACGTATCGAAACACGCGAAACTCTGGCGAACGGCCCGTGAAATCTTTGCCCGACCGGTTACTTTCTCGCGGTCCTTATCTCGAAGTGCATCGCCGATCGAAAAATTACAAATACGTATGTATCTTCGATCTTCATACTTCCGAGTGGCGATGCAAAGTGGCTTTTCCTCGTTCGCAAAGACCGGCCACTTTCGCAGCCAACTAAACGAATCGCCGGAGCGAACTGTATTTCGAATTTATTTCGATTCCCATCGTCGAGACTTACGGGCGATATTGCGGCAATCGAACGTTCGATATCAGAAGGCGCCGGATTTTAAATGTTCCCGTTGAAAATTGCTGGCGGGGAACCGGTGCAATAATCGTTCGCGTTTGCTTGCGTAACTGATTGAATAAACGCGAGTGGAAAGGGAAAACTTCGAGGAGATCGTAGGATTTTGTAACGACCCACAAGATTTGCTGGATTCTCTGGCGTTTCGAACCTATCCGTGGAACTTTCGACTTGCCAGACGGTTAGATCGAGTGAAATTAGATTCGACGTAGAAAAGTCAGAGAAACCAGGTTAATTTTACTTCCATTGATAACAATGTCTCTTCGACGAAACCGGTCTGACGGTCTTGTCTCTATTATACTCGAGTCTTTTGCCTCGATGTGAACGTCATTCTTCCCGCTGTTACTGCCGGAAGTAGGTTACGCGAAGAAAGTTCACAGAAACATGCACGGTTGTACGGTGAATTCCGTAAAAAAAGGATTTACTTTCTGTACGAATTCCGTCTACGGTCTCCAGATTTTCGTTCCCTTCTTTCAACGAATTTCTAACATTCTATCCCGAGAAGTTCTGTTCGTCGGAAGGATTCGAATTCCTTGACCAAAACGGTACGATGAAATTTCGAAAAGGCACCCAAGTTCCAGCCTATAAAACGGCCAATTTATCGGCTCTTAATTCTACCTAAAATCCCGTCGTTTCCCTCGTAACGTCGTCTATCGACTGTTGCGTACGAATTTAACAACCATCGTTTCTTAATCACGTGAATCGTGGCCAAGCACCCGGAGAGAACACGTTTCTAATCGCTGTACGCGTATACCGGTCCACGGATAGCAGGAGACAACGGTGAGAGGTGTGTCGTTCGATTAGTTTGGAATGCTGAGAGGTGTAGCTTCGAGCAAGGTCGGAAAAAAATCATCTCTGCGAAGCCACCCGAGATTATCGAGATAGAGGCTAACATGTGAGAAGCTTGACCCGGTTTTTCGGCGAGATAAAAATTCCCCGGGGGTGAAGATCTATGCGTAACTCGCGTTCAGACAGAGCGAAGAAAGATCGGCAGATTTCATCGAATTTCCGATTTCCATTATTTTAATGAAGCGTCCGGCAAACCAGAATATCGTTACAGAGAGACGAATACAGCTATTAATTTCTTTTCGTCACGGATCGGAACGGTTCAAAATAACTTGCCCGGCGAGGTAGCCGGCGCTTAAAACGCCATAAACACGCGTTAACTGGTCTGGACCGGGCGATAAAAAATAATTCTCTGTCGCCGCGAGAAGATTGTTTTCGTTCCCCGCCACCTACGTTTTTTTCCCTGCCTAATTTTAATCCCTTCGTTAGAGCGCCCTAAATATACTCGGCGCGAAAATTAGCTCCACGATTTGTTGCGACTAAAAAAAAAAAAAACTGAAGCAGGTAAGTAACTGAGTCGTAACTCGCGCGAATGAGAATAGCGGTTGCGTTGCAGAAAATTAATCTGCACCGCGGTAATAAATATCGTTCGTATTAAGAACTAAAATAAAACGTCTCTGCCCCGTTATTCGCGCCACGGTGAAAATGAAAATTCGATCTCTTTGTTGCAGCCTTTTCGAAACTACTGTCTTCACCATTCGCGATTTTTATCGGGGGACGTTCGAGATTTAATTGAACGCATCACGAACGCGAGGTGCACGCGTATGTGCGTATCCTCGAGAGCAATGGAACAGCAATTTCCCCCCCAATTACGCGTAGCAGGATGAAATTACGTTTCATGATTGTGACCTCTTGCCAATTAGGGCTTCTCCGGCGAGCAATCAGCCGGCCTACGTGAAAACGATATCTGGTGTCACGAGTATCGTGGCCCCGGCAAAACTGGATGCTCTAACTCGGTCATGTGAAACTCTGTCGCCCACTACTCTTTCACGGTGTCCCTGTTCCTCTGTCGCTACTTTATCACACGGAAGGAATGCCCCTGTCGCCTCGGAGGCCCTGAAAATACTACGGCCTCCACCTTGAAACCGTCCTTTCTCACGATACTCGGTACGACCCATGGGCAAGAATTTACCCAAGTTTCACGAAGGGGACGGGGAGACGATACCGATCTAACCGTGGTCGAAACGCGCTTCCGGATTCGGTTATCCAAGAAGGAACTGGTTCTCCAAGAATTTCACCGTCGGTGGATCGGGTTAAATCACCGGCGAAACAACGATCGCGCGATTGTATAACATCGTCGCGAATGCAACAACTCTTACGGAACGTGGTGAGAAAAAGGGTTGAACGTTGCGCCCGCGGACCAGCGTTCTACGCGCCGAGCGGACACCGTGCCGCGCTCCAAAGATAATTCTAGCGAATTAGAACCATCTAATTCGAGTGTTGGCACGAGGACACACGGGGTGACTGCATCGCGGTTCAAAAGTGGGTTACGAATACCGGCGAGAAAGTGAGCGAGAAGGCGATCTGCCGCGTCGTCCAGGAAGATTAGGCGCGGTTGGTTTTGCATCGTCGATCGCATTATCGGTTCAACGTTCCTCGAACGTCTCCGGAGATTCAGGCCGGCCTCTTACAGTACGGCTTCGAGTGGCACGGACACTTTTTTTGCACTCGGGGGAAGTGTACGCGCGTGCCAAATTCCTCGTGCAAACGCAACCGAGCTGCCTATGTTCCGCGTGTTTTCGAGGTCAGGGAAGAATGGCTATTTCGCGTACCTGGTATCCTCTCTGAGCTCGTCGTACACGGAGAGTTTCCAAATGCATAAAATGTAGGAATGCACCGGGAGAAACTTGGCTCCTGCATATCTTGATTGGTGCTTTTTCTTTTGTGTGCGCGGTCGTTTCATGATTTACGTGCCAAATAAACGGGAATTATATAGCAGTGCACGTTTCCATTGCAAATCAATTTTTATTCTAGCCGAGGATCAAACGATAATGCAACTGCAGTTTAAAGTAAATCTGAGAAGTGTTGCATCTCCTCTATCGATAATATGAAACCATTAGAATTGTAATTACGTTAGAAACGACAATAATATCCTATTTGTCTACGAAGGTCCAATCCATAGCTAGAACGAGACAAAGGGTAATATCCTTCGAATCAGGAGCGGGGAACGAGTCGAATTTAGAATTCCCCCGTGAAACGAGCGTAATTTCAAAATTACAGCAGCGGGATCCGCGTGTCCGATTGAGGACTGCATTTACATTGTTATGCTCATTGAGCGAATTAATGCACCGTTCATAAGTTGACGCAAGGACGCGAGGCGATGTCCTTGATACTCCACAAATCGTTTCCCCCGTGGACGAAGGGGAGGCGGCGGAAGAAACGGACAGGTGGACGACGCAAGGAAAAGGTTTAAAAAAAAAAGGGAAAAAATCATTTCTCACTTACTGCAGAGTGTCAATGATTATGCGGAACTATCGTTGCCGTGGAATGCAACCGCATCGCTATTCGGAGCCTGCGGATGCGCGCGATCTCGATCAATCGGATCCTCTCGTGGCCGGTGCAACGCGATTTCTACGTTTTTGCTTCCGTATCTGGCATCCTCGGCCACCTCTCTGTTCTGTGTCTTCCCTTAATGCCGCGAGACTTAACCGCGGCTAATCCAGAAGACGATTACACTAACATAACACTGGAACAAAAATGCTCGGGCGCCCGATGAAAGGTGAACGCGAACAATTTTTTCGACGCCGTACGATTCCCGCCAACGCTTGAATTAATCCCGGAGCCTATTGTCATTCGAATTACCTCGAGTCATCCTTTTTTTTAAATACAACGATACGCGATTTTTGTCCTCCTCTTTTCGGACGAGTTAATCGATTAGAAACTTTCACTATGTTTATGGTTACTCGCAGAATTTCACTGAGCCCGTTTCAATATGGGCAACGACGTTTTTCAATTGAAGCGGTAATTTTTTCCTCGCGAATGCCACGACAGATGATGGAAACGCAGGATCGACCGATGAGGCGATCTTTGCTTTTTTTTTTTTTTTTATGTATCGTCGACCAACGTCGAGGTACCAGCTGTGTTCGAACGAGCAATATTGCCGCGAAGAAGGCCGGACCGGGACTGACTGGCCATAGGATTCATTTGGGTCAGCAGCACAACGTAGTATAGCGAAGGCAGGGCTTCGACTATACTATCTGTTACACGTCGAAGTGAAGGTGCCCGGTCGTTCGCTATAACGGAGCTATCTTCGCCGCGTGCTTCAATTTTTCTTACGATTCTAGCGCTAATGAGCGGCTCGTGAAATTCGACCAACTTTCCTTTAAAAAGTGAGAAAACAAAAATTCATTACGGGTTTCGATTTGTTGGACAACTTGAGTCGCGCAGAGCGTCTTCTCTATGCCCCTTTGTATTCGTTTATCAATAAATTTATTTATTTAAGTGGATGACTTTAAAGTTGACTCACGTTTCATTTTTTGTTTGTATGAAATGAACGAGGATTCTGGATAGGCTGGGCTCCGCAGGAACGCAAGGCACGGATACAAATTATCCTAACGTTTTATTCGCATCTCTCTCTCTCTAACAACGTTGCTCTGGCTCCTTCCCTCGAATCCATGCTTCTTAAAAGATATATGCTGGTTGCGATTGAAACGATGGTATAAGCGAGAAGGCGGTGATTCCATACACTCTATGTGCATTGTTAGTTAAACGCATACATACTCCACGGATCTCCAAAATCCGATTTTCATTGAAACTAAGCCTAAGGTATCTATACTTGTACGAGGAATCATTTCCTTTTCGCGCGCACCATTATTTCTGCCGCACTTTTCGTATATAAGTGGTTCTCTTTTGCAAAAAATAATTTCTTACAATTTCACAGCACATCGTCATTCGACGAGTGCAAACAATCTCAAGATTGAAAGTGAAGAGCAGTCTTTGGTTTCAGCTCGACATAATAGGAGTAATCGAGTTGCAGAACGACGAAACGCTTATTTACAAATACCCTCTTGAAGGGGTAGGCATTTCCTTGAAATAATAGTGGGCACAGGGGTGGTTTTCCGGCTGCCTTCGCGGTTCCATTGTCAAGCAGGTCCCAGAGATCGATCATCTGGCATCCCGGTTGTCTGAAACACATGACATTCCTTTGTAGACCTGTTTAAATGATACATACCTAATTTAACTAATTTGTCAGATTATTACAGATTCGCAAAACCGAAGCACAAGGGTTCCTCCAGTATGACGTATGCAACGTGCATATTTCTTAAGGTGAAGTAGACCGACGTCACGTCTTTTCTGCTGAAGATCTCGTAAACTTTCATTGTCCGATCTCTGAAACGTGAAACAAGCAGCAGCTAAATTAACATCGTCGTTCTAAATATTATTTATATAATGAGCACCTCATCTCTTTCCTCTCGTAGTAAGGATTATTCAAGATCGGTCGTCCGGTAGAGAGCATCAAATTCGCCATCAAAGACATCTTGCCGGCAAATACAGCATGCTCAGGAGTTTCCTTCTTTATCCACTGGAAGAGTTCCTCTTGTTCAATATTGCTGTATTCACCTTAGTATAGTAGCGAAGAATAAAGTAATAAATAAAAAATATAAAGACATTTATTCGTCCTTAGAGACTTTAATCATTTTATGATTACCTATAATACTCCTTTCTTCCTTCAGCCTTTCTAATCCATGATAAGACATCGCAGATACTAACAAAATACTAATAGCAGCTTTCGTCATATTACTCTTTATACCGAGCTTCTCCAGGTACCTATTCGCACAAACTGTGCCAGATATTATGCAGAGATGTGGGTTCATGAACAGCTTCAATCTCATTATAAAAACCGCCATGATGATAAAAGCCCCAGTTTGCAGGCCATTGTAGGCCAGATCTGCCTCTATACATTTGGGATACCCTTGAAGCTTGTAGTTTCTGTACCAGAAATAAACGATCAGTATTCCGGCCAGTATTGCCGATGGTAAAAGCAACGTTTTAATGATGGCATCGTAGCTTTTGTATTGGAGAAAATCGAATTCCGGTGAGCACGTGTACAGCATGGTATCAAAGTCCTGGTATCCGGTCAACTTTGCTTTCAGCAGATTGTACACGTGGGCGTCGTCTTCTGACAACGAGGCGTAAAAAGATTTCAATAGTTTCGCACAGACGATTGTTAATGTTATTTCTAAGAATGTGTGCAACTTTGCGCCTATATATTTAGAATATTTCTCCGTTAGGTTCAACGGGGCGGTCGTAAGCAAAAGGGAAATGTACAGAGATCGTAGCAATGGGGTGGTACCCGAGATGATCACTGCTATCACAAAGGAACAGTAATGTACTTTGAGAAAACCTCTGTACAGATCGTGTGAGATTATCCTCGTCCATTTTAATATCAACACTGCAATGATTTGTGTAGTAAACACGAAATGTGAAAACTGCCAACAGCATAAACTAATTACTGTTGGTATAACCATTCTCTGTAACAATTATATTCGTTGTTACTTTATTTATAATTTACTCCAAGTACGCATAAAACATTTAATCAAAAGGGCGAGCATACCTGAAATAAATACATGGATACTTTTCTTGGATTCCTCAAAGTGCCTTCTCTAAGATACACAGTCAACATATACATTTGGCAGAGCAGAGCAGGATATGCAAAGCTCTCTCTCAACGGCGGAGTCCACTGAACTCTTGTGCATTCATTGTGATTGTAGAAGAAGAAGAACATTGCTATAGTTCCACTGTCTATACTGTTGCCTAGGTATGCTGCATAGTTAAACAGCACCCCTACCGTGCACATAGAACAGTACCAAACAATCTCCAAGTAAAAATAAACTGGTACGCTTAAACCCTCGCAACTAGTCACTGGTGGCACACCTTCTCCTCTCTCTATCTGAAAGCAAAATCTATATAGTTCTTTCTTCAGAGGATACACGAATATGTTTGCCGGCTCAAACATAATACAGCTTAATATACAGAAGCGAAAATCGCTAATCTGAATGTAATTAACATTTGACGCTCACTTGCCAGCATTGCTCTGCAGGAAGAATCCCCAAATTCTTGGCACAATGATAAAGATATCCGACTACCAGCTGGAAATGATTAATTTTGTTTGATGCATTCCTAATTAATAGAACAGACAGAGATCCAGCATTTGGATGTGCAATACCTCTGGCAGCAGGTTGTACGTTCTAGCAGCATTGATAACATTCCCGTACTCTGAAATATTATCATGGCTGATCTTCTTTATACCTTCCAGAAACGTATTCGATTCCACGATCGTCTTGTAGTAGGAGTAATACATCCCCTATAGAGAAACAAGCAAAAATAGGTTACCTGTTGTTCGTGAGTGAATCATGTCAACTGGTTGATTACGATCGATCATCGTACCATTTCTGTGCGGAAAGACATTTCTCTTTCAATTTCGGACAGGTGGGAGAAATGCCGGTCATTTTCGAACAATGTAGAAACATACCAGCGATGGAAAAAGCCGAACGCCATACCTGTCACGGAAGATGGAATGATTATGATAACGCTGGGCAGGAAACTATTAGCCTTCTTGTGGCATGATGAAGCCTGTACCTATGAGACAGACTGCAAGTTTGTACCAATACGCATTTTTACGGTCCGATTGCTCAGCTTCATCGTACCTCCTGTCACCTTCCTCGGCCATCTTTGACAATGCATGCTGAATGTGCTCAAGCGACTATGTACATCTGAAACCATAGATGAGATATAGAGTAGACCAATCACCTTATTGATAACGTTTAATCTGTTGGTAACGTTGTGGGTGACAGGGAAATGGTAAGGGGTAGTCAATACGAATCAAACGAAATAATGTTACGCGTAGGAGAAACTAAAAAAAGCGCAGCCAATTTGCTCGACAATTTTAACACATTATTAACAATTTTATCACAACAGAGTAAGTGATAGAATTGATAAATGTATGCTAAATAGCATCGATTGCCCAGGTCTCACCACGAGGAGGTTGCTGCGAATGGAGACCCACGCGGCCCTAGCCGCGTCCCAACCACCCTCCATTTACAAAATTATTATTTACAAATTAAACGCTACTTCTTTCTGATGTATATTTGCAGCACGCTTGATATGGAAACGTTGTGCAAAATAACAATGGAAGGAAGTATTCAAATAAATGATTTTAAGGAAAACTGAAAATAAAAATGCTGTTGAACCTAAATCAATTAAAAAATCAAGATTGTTATGCACATTAGCTTATAGTTAGTTTAAGTAAATAGGATATAATAAAATGATTAGTTCTCACGAAAGCTGTAAATAAAAATGCTGTTGAACCTAAATCAATTAAAAAATCAAGATTATAATACGCATTACCTTATAGTTAGTTAAAGTAAATAGGATATAATAAAATGATTAGTTCTCACGAAAGCTGTAAATAAAAATTTAGTTAAATGTTTTGAAGTATAAAATCAAGATTATAATAAACATTAGCTTGTAGTTAGTTTAAGTAAGTAGGATTATATTAAAATGATTAATTCGGAAGAAAGCTGAAAATACAAACATTTTGTTAAACCTTTTGAAGTAAAAAATCAATATTACAATACACATTAGCTTATACATGGTTAGTTTAAGTAAATAGGATGTATTAAAATGATTAGCTGTGGCAAAAGCTGAAAAGAAAAATTCTGTTAGACATGACTTAAACTAAAGAACAAAGATTATAATGTAAAGTAGCATACATATAATTGGTTAAAATAAATCCTACCTATACACAAAGTAAATTCAATCTTAACTTAAAAAATGCTACGTACGATCTTATTTAATGACATCCTGCCTAACTAAAAATCTATCTTAACTTAAAACATCCTACCTGACTAAAAACTTATCTTAACATAAACATGGCCTAACTGAATAAGAAGCTAATTTATCTAAAAAATGTCCTGCCTATCTAAAACAATGACTTAGTTTAGAAATGGCCTACCTAATTAAAAATCTACAGGAATATAAAGAAAGGGGAAAGGGGTATTTGTTGATGAATCTTCTGCCATGAAAATCGTGATATGGCAACCTGAAACAAATCAAAGTTAACAAGAAATTAGTGATATTTCATAAGTATGTTTGTGCGATTGTTTCTATCATTTCCTTTAACTCTAACTTTCCTTTTTGGACTCCGAAGAGACTTATCATTTTCTGATATACTTGAAACAAAATATCGATGAATCGATGCATTTGGCAATCCAAAAAACTGTAACAAATTTATTTATTGATTTAATAATTACGAAAAAGTAGACAATTAAACAGGAAATATGATTTCCTTTGAATCATAGGATTCCCTTCAATTTATTTGATCCACACAACATCACTTTTGAACCTCTCATTACTTACATATTGCAATGCAATTCATTTAATGTACTTGAGGTAGTATTCTATTATATTGACACCTCCTTTAACTTAATAATTCTGTAACAAACTTGTGTATTAGAATAGTAATTGTGAAAGAATAGGACAGTGGTACAAATATGCTGAATAATAATTATGAATTACAAATACAAACATTTACTTGGATACTAAGATGAAAAAACCCGTTTTTAGTAATAATAAAAAGGCAAAGATGAATAATAAATTAAAACATTAATCAAATTCAATAGCCAGAGCTATTCCACTTGTTATAAGCACGATTGAAAACCGTAAGTGGATTACCTCTTTTATTTGCAACACTAATGTACTATATTCCTTACAAAGTCAATCGCGTTTGGTGCTTCATTATCACCAATATAGTACATAGTAAATATTGTAAATATGTATATAGCGAATATTAAAAAACAAGACAAACAAGAAATAACAAAGTAGTCATGGTAGTCGCATCCAAGACTACCATCAAAGCAATCACCTTATGCAACTTTAATAGCTGCCTTTGGTGACTCAGGAACCAATTTGGACATTTCATTGTGGTCGCAAAGCTACTTCAAAATCGCGATCATTTATCATCGCAATACTACTTTAAAATCGCGATCATTTATCATCGCTAAACTGTACGAAAATCTAAGAAAATATTCGCGGTGGAAAAATATCGCAGTACTGTAAATGATAATTAAAACCTGTGTAGAAAAGGAACACGAAAATTATTATCGCAACGCTAAAAGCAAGCACATATCGCGAGTATAATTTAGTATGAAAGCAATTCTAATTCAAACCGGAATCTGTATTAATTCGCAACTCTAATTCAAACCGTATTCAATCGTACGCGACGCTAATAAAAATCGCGATTTGCCCAATACGATGACGGTGGGCCAGGCAATAGCGCTGGCTAAACAACAAACTACAACTACTGTATACAAAAGCGAGCATAGTGACAAAATAGTAACAAAGAATGGCTATTCATCCAAAGGATGCAGAGCCATTGGTAGTTGCCCTCTTGAGCGACAGTTTGTCGGGCCTCTTCAGCTTTTAGCCTCTTCTTTTCTTCGAGCGCAATGCCCGCTGAAACTTAGTCTAGGCTCGAGACTCTATCCGCAAGAAAAAATAAAATAAAATAAAAATCTAAACGCGTAGCTAAATGGAACACACGTGGACGAATCACGACCAAATACAATCGTAAAAATTGTGATTACAGAAAATCGCAATGATTACGATTAAAATTGTAATCGTTCTTCGTTCAAACGTGCAGCCTCGAGCATAATGTAACACGTTTCGTTTCGAGGCCTAAATCGCGACCACGACCGCGAAGGATTCGAAAAATCGATAGGCAAAACCAGAGGCGAACGCATTCTCGTTCGCGCCTCAGCTTCACCGTCGACTTTTCAAATCAGATTTCCTGAAACAGGTTGAACACGCGAAATATTGCCTACCCGATCAGAGACTGTGTCAACCTGCCCGGCCCTACCTACTTATGTCTATCAGGCACACCAGAAGGTATACTACCTAGCCTACCTAGACCTATATTTAAAAAATGGCAAAGCATTCACACAAACACACCTCATTCCACATTTCTCATTCAAACACTCGGGCGCAAGAACCTAAACTAGAGGAACGTCCCGGGACGCCCCCGACACCCGAGCTTAGCATACAATCATTCACACTCTAAGGGTACGTACCAATTCCTGAAATCGGCTGACAAAAGCTAGCGACCATTGCGTAAATGTATATGCGTCTGCATTACTTTCGTATAAAATGTCGGTTGTTAAAATATATTGTACATTTTCTTTCAAGTAACTATACTTGGTTTGTATAGTACTCTATTCTTTGCCATATTTCCATATTTCGTTATGGAATTCAATGTATATTTGCAATTGTAAAACATATTGCTCTTCGCGAAATCATAGTATCGGTATTCGAATAAATTCGTGTATAATTTGTTATCAAATTCCCGAGCCGACGCATTTCCACAGCCTAACCACACACACACACAATGTGGAAAATACGTCGTGCACGGTGCACTAGCAAATGTCAGCCGCCAAACAATGTTATAAATTTAAAAACCATGTGATCATCGTGCCCATTGCCTTTCACTCACCCAAGTAGCACCTGGGCACGTGAGTGAGTTCCTGGCAAAGAACACGGAAGGGGTTAAACCTGAAAATCCTGATCTAAAAAGATGGTTAGTATACGTAAAATTGCAATTTTATTTCCAATTTCTTTAAAAATGACTCGACTTTGTAATTTATTAAATATCAATAAAAACTTGAAAATAGCTCATAAATAATTTATTTATTAAGGGAAATGACAGTCATTGAATCTGAATTTACTAAAATGAGTAATGCAATTAAATATTTATTTGAAAAATTGACAAGCTACTAAATAAGCCTCGGGTGATTTCTTAATCGAAGCAAATTGTTCAAGATAGCTACTCCGATTTGAAAATCTACCCGTATACAAAGCGCCTTCTTGTACGTAATGTGTAATAAGTTTCAGACGAAAAGGACTCGACTATAGCATATGAAAATTAATATTAATGCTATCATTGGCTATGCACACTCAACGCTGATTTAATATACGTATAGTTATATTTATTTATTTTAATATACGATTACTATGATCATGAATCACTTGCAGCAACGAAGTCGGAGGGTATCCGACTTCTGCACTGCTCAAGAGTGAAAACTAATTTGAATTGATTATAGATGCAGTTATAAATTTAATATGCACTGTCCTCAATATATGTATATATGTATTTATTAATGTTATCATATATATCTTTATCGAAATAAAAGAACCTACATGAACAGTACATATTTGATCAAATATTTATTTGAGTAAGAAATATTTCTATGTATTTTAATTTTTTTATATGAAAAAACGCGGAGTACAAGAAGGCAGATCTAACCTCATCTAAGAAATAATACACAAGAACGTAACGTTGAAACTGACGGGTATAAAAACTATACCCGCAGTCACTATGCTCGCAAAGCTACTAAAAAATACAACCAGTCGCCCGTGCCGTTTCGGACCAATCGTCCTACAGCATGATTGGGGACCGGAGGAACCAAAACACATGCGACTCACCAACTCGTTGTTTGCAAGAATAGAAGAAGTACTCGTGGAAGACATCAGGACCTTCACCGAGGCAGCTCAATGGAACCCAATCGTCATGAAGTATGCAAGTTGTACTAAACAAGAAAGCAAAGAACATTAAAATCTACTGTTAAATCTACAGAAGTTAATTCTTCATAGAAAACTGACAATTGTTTAAAATATACTTACATTTCTCACTTTATCAGAGTCGTATAAAACATCCCCTTCAGTGATGCACCGACTCTACTTCCGATAGCGAATATAAGAAAAAAATAAAAATACAAGACTATGTACACGACCGCAAATTGTATCGGCGAACAAATGGAGATGCTACTTTCGCGATTGAATTAATTGAAAAGGAGCACCGGTGCTCTGATAATTGTATTAGTATCTACTACGTGAAAAACACTGACTCTACAATCGCGTTTAGCTAAAGTGTGAACGAAAATATAAGCAGAGCCACTTGCTCTGAAAAAGCTAAAAAACTTCGAAGCAAATAGTGACTCTACCGACCGCATTGCGCGCGGTCACCAAATTTTCTGAAAGAAAACATGTATCTCCTATCCAATGTTTGAAATCAGTGATATATGTATATGAACATTAAATATGCACGAAGAACATGTAAATATTCATTAAAAATATGAAAATCTGCATTAAAGATATGCAAATATTCATTAATAATATGAAAATATGCATTCAAAATATGTAAATATGCATTCATAAAATGAAAATATGGATTAAAAATATGAAAATATGCATGAAAGATTAGCAAATATTCATTAATAATATGAAAATATGCATTCATAATATGAAAATATGCAAGGAATATATAACAAATTAACAGTCGCAATAAGTTATTGCATATGTTTTTAAATATAAAACATAAAAACATATGCATTATGCAAAATGTGCAAAACAGTTGTGCCTATTCCAATTGCAATTACTTAATTGCAATTGGTATAGAAAATCTAAATGTTTTTATACGTATTTTAACTGTTGTTGTTTCATCTTAGTATGAGTGACATGTCATATAAAACCAGTAAGAAAATATAGTTAATATGCTCACATACACAGGCCTTGGCTGCATTGAATTATTTGGCATCAATGTAGTTATGGGGTTACTCTATTCCATGTAATCGACTCTATCCATACTCCTGTACCAAAGAATGACAAAGAATTAAAACAAGTGCACGAAAGCAATGATAATTGTGATATACAGAAGCAATAATTCAACTCGAATTCTGTAGAAAATGTGGTAATAGGCGAGGTACAAACGATTGTAGTATAGCTATGTAACGATACGCACCTCACTGAGATGTTTTCAATATGTTTTGTCAGCACGGCGTCACGTAGTAGAATGACAAGCTTCGCCTTGTCCGTTACCGTTCGGGTATGTTTAATACCCGACTAAAGCCAAACAGCAATTTTGTTTACCATCGCATCGCTTGCGTTTCCTAGAAATATTTCAACGCATACGTTACTTGATAAGCGTCTTTCTTTGTTTCGCGATATATTATGGATGTTTTCCAGGAAAAACGTGCTTCCCGACCACGTGCAGAAACAACAAAGGAATACTCGGAAATAATTGCTTGTATTATGTTACTACTTGTTTACAACACGACTGTATATCATAGAAGTATTATACGCGGTATGAATTATAATTTAATAGAGATATATTGCTAGAATTCTACTTATTTCATAAGAAATTTGAAGATCGCTTACCTGTCAGCGAGAAGTTGATTTAACAATATGGCGCCGCGTCACTCTGCTCCTGCGCATTCCCGTTTGAATGTGTTCCGTTCGCGCCATTTCTGATTCAAAGCTAACGAAAGAGACGCCATTGAACAGAATCCAACTGAAATCACAGGCAAATGTATTAATAATCACCAATATAATAATAATATTGCTAGAAATTGCAGAAAATATTGCAAGATAATGGAATTTGGGGCTGAAGTATGTATATCTATACGTAGAAGTACCGTTAGATACAAAAAATGCACGTTGGGCGATTCTACTTACTACGCAATATTTTCTCAATTTCTACTAAAATATGACTTAATATTAACAAAAAACACTACTGAACTCTCAGGAGACGGGAAATGAAAACAATTGCTATAATATTTTGCCTTTAGGAATATGTTAGACTATGTGACATACCTCAATTCGACGGACACTCTGAACACGTCTGATCACTACGAGATCCGTGGGGCGAAAGAGAGAGATTTTTGAAATGGATTGCGCTAATTGGTCGGCGTCTGGCAGGTGGTGGGGGGTGATGTTCATTCTTTAAGGCGGGTGTTTTTGAATGTCCTGTCGAACTGAATATATTAATAAATACATCCAAGTAATAAAATGTTTTTAATGTTTGTTTAAATTATTTTATTTTAACGTCTATGATAGAGAGCGTTAACATCGTTTTCTATAATCTGATGGTAACACAAAACGGCGGAGAAGAAAATAAATTGAATGATACGTTCTATTGTATATATAGTCCTTAACGAAACTCGTGGCGTGCCACGACGCGCGCGATTTTCAAATGCTCGTCGATCGATAATAATTATTAAGTCCGTTTCTAAATGAATTTTAAAGGGAAAAGGTTACGAAAACGTACGAAATTTATTGTGGAATCTACAGAGTAACAATAGTAAGTCTGTGTACGAATATAATACGGTCGCAAAGTATATAATATATAAAAAATTTTAGTGGAACTTTGCGCTTCTGGTTAGCTGCGACTTGAACTATAAAAAGTTAAATATCTTGACAGTAAAGTGCAAGAGAACTGGTCAAATACTAAATAACGACGATATGTATGAAAGTTCGGAGGATAAAATAACAAACGTGACGTGAATAATATGCTTCAACACATTCCTGTATGCTTCACGCTTGCATCAATATTTTTACAAGCTCTAGTAAATGTAGATCTGTTTCATTACCTTATGTATGATTAAATTAAGAATTTGCATAGCTGTCATGTCTTATTATATCCATCCGTCGTGTTTTTACCTTTGCAAGCTAAGCTGTTAAGCTGATTTTGAGCGCCATACGATTTTTCAAACAGGAAATGAATTTCCCCGGCCAGAAGCAGTTAATACGGCCCTGGATGCGCGCGTATATCCAAGCGTGCATTGGCACTCCCGCTATCGATCAGTCGCGTGTTAGTCCACCGTGACATGGAGAATCTCCTGCTGCAGATTGTCCGAGAATCGGGCAACGCAAAATTACAAAATGTGAGGAAATCGGCGCAGGAAGCATACGGTAAGCCAATTCCAAAGAATCAGTATCTTTATATCTTTTTTATCTAGGAAAAATAGAAATTAGTTTTAGGCATTTAAGTCTATACAAAGCGACAGTTTTAATAAGCACCTCCGTTCTACGCCTCTTTGCCTATCGCTAAGTAATCAATTATAACATTTTATACGAGGAATGCACGTAAATACATACAAAACATAGAAGATTTAAACGTACGAAACATGTTGCTGCACTGAATTGATATGACTGACGTGTTTATGCAGACTTCCTAGATAAGCAGCAAGGGTTGCTACGTGATCCACCCCACGAGCTGCGGACAAAATGTCTACACACTTTCCAATTAGCTCTAGAAACGAAGAGGAGCAAATTCGTTGCATTCGGCCTGTCGGGATTACATGTGAGCGTCTTGATACACTTTTACTTTTGTTTTCCTGTGGATATCGTACCCCTGTAGTGCCGCATACGCGTACGCAACTGACGTATCCGCTTGTGGGAAGGAACTTTGCGATAAAGCAAACGATATCGACGAGCAGCTGTGACATTTTAAACAGTGCTGGAATGGGCACCTATATTTTTCTTCATCAAAAAATGTTACAGCTTTCGTGGCCCACTAAAAGGAAATAATAGTAGATCCGAAATTAGTCGTCGCCCTTGCGTGATTTTGTAATTACATTTTTCTTACCTCGTGTTAATTCTTTTAATGCAGAGAATGCTAAGGGATGACAGGTTTCAGTCGCCCTACGAGCCCGAAGACGATTCCCTTTGGCTGCCCGCGCAAATGTTACACGCGATGAGCTCCATTCTGTCACAATCGGACGACACGCAAACCGATATGCTAAAAGTTAGTTGGAATTTAAGTAAAATACATTTAGGAAAAGATATATCTATAAAAAAAAAAAATTATTGCAGGTGCTATTGCAAGTGGCTTGTTCCTCTTATTGGACCATGAACGGTCGGCTGATAATAGCAATTTTAACAACTTGCTGCGAGGTTTTCGAAAATGGGAATCAAGCTGTGAGAACCGCGGCTCAGGCAGCTACCAGTCAAATGTTACGATCCTTCTGTTTATTCTTAGGTAATTCCTTTACTCTTGCCCATAAGACGTGCGATTTTATTTAAGATCCGACCGCAGAGCCCTGCAAAAGTTTGATCAATAAATCTCACCCTCGCGTTACTGTGCGAATGTGGAGCTTAAAAGAATAACATTTTTCGTGACAGACGAGGAGTGCCAAGAAATGGAAGAGAACGCCAAGAAAAATAAAAACGTTTGGGAAAGAGGTGTCTCCTGTTTCAACGAAGCTTTGCCAATATTACAATATATCTGCAGCAGGCTGGACGAAGCTCAGAAGTAAGGGCGGAGGAGCATCAATTCACCTGTGAATTATAAAATACAGATAGACATGACTGATAAGAAAAAATGTTTTGTTACAGCAATGGAAGGAATGGTAACACTGTAGTTTTTTTACTCGAGTGCCTGCATACACTGATCTCGTCCCTGCCACAGAAGATCCACACGAACGCGCATTTCACCACGTTCCTCTGGCAGAAATTTTGTCCCGCGCTGATAGCGTTTTTGGGAACGCCAAGGGTGGATAAGACGTTTACATCCAGGGAAGGAAAGGAGAACGAACTTGGCAGAGGATCTGGATACTTGGCCACGTCGTTGAGCTTCGATAGTCATCAGGCGAAGACTGTCTACAGGTGATTTCTGGAATAAAAATCACAAACATTAGTACTATCGCCACAGTATCGAATTCTGAAACTGTATTTTACATTTGCAGCATTGGAACGGAATTGGTGCGATTGGTGGGCTGTGTGGGTCCCCTTCGACCCGTTCTTGAATCAGTATTTCATCGCATGCTGCTGTATCCTCCGCCGCAGCAGCGTTTAGAACCTTTGAAAGCCTTGAGAGAGCTTTTACGGAGTCCCAACCGAATGGTCGATTTTTCCGGGCCATTGCTGGTGGAAGAGGAGAAGTCTAGCCATATTCAAAGTGACATGGCCCTGATGAGACTGTACGTGCTTGTTACAATTACGCAGAAAGCCCGCGGTTCTAGAGATGCAAAAATAATTCGATTAAAAATTTGTACGCAGAGCAATGGACTCGATAGAAGAGTCGACGACTGGTGGTCTCTGCACATTGCACGCCAGCGTATCGTGTGTCGTTTCAATGCTCTCTGCTCTTCAGGAACTGTGCGAGGGAAAGGGGATTAATCATACGTACACGTGCACGATCAATAGTCTGTACGAAGACCTGGAGTCCTGTGACTACAAGGGCCCGTTGACATACCAGAGTATGGCGCGATTGCCGAAAACCTACAGGTGAATTAAACTTAATGTAGAACCGACGTCGAGCCAGTTTACAGCACGCTAACGATTTTGATGATAATTACATGGATTTATTTTGCTAACAGAGAACAGTTGGAGCTAATGAAGAAGGGAATAGGCTCGGATTCCGACTCCTCGGACCATGGTCCGTCGGACGATGGCGATTCCACAGACACAGAAGGCCCACAGAATGAATCTGACGAAGTTCAAGAGGAGAACAGTTTGGAAGACAACGATTACGCGATCGAGAACGAAAGGGAAAGACAGAGATTGGAGAAACTACCGAAGTGTCTTCACGTTGGTCGTCAAGTGGCTGACGAGTGCAACGTAGATATGGAGAGGCACAACGCCAGGAAATTTGTTAAGACCCTGAGGAACGATTTGATCCCGATGGTGCTGAGTCTCAGGAGTAATATAGAAGTGGACGAAGCCCTCCAGAATTTCGCGTCCGAATATTGTCAAGGTACGACTGTCGTATCAATGAAAGGAGGATACATGTTTCTTGACAAAGAAAAAAGAAAATAAGGGAACGTGCGTTATATTTGTAGGAGTCTTCACAGCTCAGCAGAAGATGCAGGAGCAGACAGATACAAGTACAGACTCGTGTGCATTGATTACGATCATGAACGCTGATGGAATTTATTTGGCCACCTATGCAGCTTTGTTGTTGAACTTGAAGTTGATTAGAATTAATTACTACCATGCAGATAATCGTCAAGTACCTATCAGTGAGGTACACGTTATTATATTTAAACATTTCTCTAGGTATCTTTGTCTTAATGTTTCTAACAAAGAGACAATTGAAATACTTCAGGAACAATTCGTGGAAGAAGTACATGGTTCTGGAGTTCTGGTTTATCTGTCAGCAACGTGGTTATCCGAACTGTACCAACAAGTACTGGCTTGCAATCTGCTCGAGAAGTGTGGCTATAATCCCCATTACACGGAGAACAATGCTCTGATAAACGTACTTACCGGTAAATAAATATTTTTCTATTCGAAGAAGATTCTTGGATCCTGGGGATTGACTTTTTTTTTTGGCAAAAGATATCGATGGGATTCCTGGTAGCCAGAGAGGTGGACAGCTTCTGTCCGACTATATAAGGCTCGAGAAAGCTCAGCTTTCTCGGAGTGAACCTACGCCAGAAGCGGAAGCTGGTGCGAAGCTTTCGAGAAGAGTACTGACGTGCTGTTGGGGAAGTATGATGACTGTCCTGACGACTGGATTGAATCCTCCCAAGGAACAGAATAATAAGGGAATTCTGAGCAGAAATGGCGTCAGGGATACCGTTGTTCTTTCGCTGGAAGGGCTTCACAAGGCTGCAATGTTGAGTAACATACTCGGTTAGTATTAATCTTCGATTGTATTATTTTTCGTAATTATTAATTGGGGAAACTTTAAAGATTTCTCTCGTTTCGATGAGAATTTGGGACCCTTTCTAAATCATCCATCTTAATTTTGTTTTTTGTTTTTTACATAGGACTGCAGAATCGATGCGGTTCAATTTTCGCTCAGCTGGTGAAAGCAGCCTGCACCGAGCAGTCCATTTCGAAAATCACGAGGACAAAAGATGTTCTGCGATTGAAATTGCAGAACAGGGCGACTAATATTCATACGTCGCACGCTTTAAGCATGGACGTAGTTTTAGGCAAAGGTTTAGAGCTTGGGAGTCATGGTAGCGATTGCTGGCCCCACGTTTTCACGTAAGTGATGCCTGCAGGAAGCGAATGCGCAAAACAGTACAACAATAATCGCGTTTACACATCAAACAGATGCTGTTTGTACGTGAGCAAACTGGAACACGATTTCTTCGGGAGGAACCAGAATCCATCGTTACCAAAGACCCAGCAGAAGAAAGACAAAAAGGACAGTTCGAACGGTGACTTCAAGGGAAATCAAGACAGGCTAAAGCTCAGTTTCAATATTGTCGACGAAGAAGAGACCTGGTACGATATCATTTTTAAATATTTAATCAATGAAAAAGATGATTTACCATATTAAGTTCCTCATTTCAGCGTGGATGTCTACAGCTTCCTCTCCAGCCCCTATGCGCAGAATTCCAGTACAGAGACGATACCAGAAATCATCCAAGAGTCGAACGCAGACAGCCAATTTAATGGCATCCTCCCTGCCGATTATGCAGCAAAGATTATTTGCGTTCTATCCCAGCAAGTCGACAGGCTATTCGAAAACGCTGCTTTGAAGCTCAATCTCAGAGCACTGTGCCTGTTCCTGGCTGCTTTCTGCAAGGCTAGCAAGGCCCAGTTGTTCAAGACTACGGATGGTTCCAAAGAGAACAAGAGATTCTGGTGGAGGAGAAGTAAACCTAGAGAAAACGAAATGAACGTGTTACTTCTGGCTCGTCTCGGTGAAGTGATGTTGAAATGCGTGAAGAGTGGAAGACCACTTATTCACATAATGAGGGTAAAATAGATTCTCTTAGAATTTCAAATAAACAATATTTGTCAACTCTCTAAACGTACTCTCTAAATATTCTTTAGGTGTGGAGTATTCTAGGACCACACTTCATGGAGGCAGCTTGCCACAAAGATCGTGGCATCTCCAAAAAAGCAGTTCAATGCATCCACGACTCAATGGCAGCATTATTGAATGAACAAATAGAATTGCCCCATTTTCACTTTAACGAAGCTCTTTTCAAGCCTTTCGAGAACCTACTGTGCCTAGAACTTTGTGACAGTGACGTTCAAGATCAGGTAGGTGATCCTTTCTCGCCATTGAATGTTAACATAATTCAATAAATATTAAATCAATTGAATTAATTGATTTCCGCTATGTAGATCGTCAGCTGTATCTGCGAGTTCGTTGAGACCAACCGAACAGAGATTAGGTCTGGCTGGCGGCCTCTCTTCGGGGCCTTGCGTGTAGCCTCCGTTGGTAATTCAGATTCCGTCGAGTCTGCACCGTTGCTGGAGGTCTTCAGGGTCTTTCTATCCACCGATAATACGCCTGTGTTCGCCAATGCAGCGCTAGATTGCATCCTCTGTCTTCTGAGGCATGTTCGAGGCATCGGTGACGCTGAAAGTCATCAGGACGAGCAGGACCAAATCGATGTAGCGGAAACCAAGAGGATGAGACTCTGCGTGGAGAGTCTGAAATACCTTTTAAGCTGCAGTGACATTCTGGCTTCTATGTACGGGATGCCAGCCTGTCCAATCTTCCATTCAGCTCAGAGAATTCAAGTTTCGACCATTCCTCAATACGTGGACCCTATGATACCCAATTCTGAGCTGATTACATTCATCAAGAATCCCGAATTCATACACGAGAAGATTCCAGAGAGGCCACACGATATATTGATGGACAATGCTCATACAATTACCACTTTGCAACGATTGGACAAGCCCAGTGGAATACTCAGGGTTTGGTACATCTTGATCGAAGGTTTAGCCAGCGCCACAATGATCTGTCCCAAACGTTATCAGCCTCACACTTTGGAAACGTTGTTTCGTTTGCTGAGGGACACGCTGAATGTCCCCGGACCGGCGTTTGGATTGTACTGCGTGAATCATCTGCTTCTGCCTATGGTTCAGAATTGGCTGAGGAGGACATCGAAGATCTTCAGAGGATGGGACAATTTCGCGCCCAATTTTAAGCAGTGCTGCGGGCTGACCACCGATCTGGTCGTCTATTACTTGACGCATCTGCAAGGTAATTCACATATTTGATTAGAAAACTAATACGTTTTGTATTATCCTAGTAATAAAAAATTTTGTTATGCCTGGCTTAGGTCCAGATGTTGTCAGGAACGACGTCTATCTACCATCCACGACTCTGATGCTGAAGCAATTGTTGCTGGTGTTGGCGGAATGCGTCGTGCAGCCCACAGAGAGTATAGCGCGTCTAGGCTGCGCCTGTATTAGGTGAGCCCGCCATACACCAATGCGTGAATATCTCCTTACAGTTATATTACAAGAACGCCTAACCGGATGGTTCCAATGATTAAAGACAAATTTCACTCCACGATCCATAATCGGAGAATTGAATTCAGCTCCTCCAAATTTACATAAATCTACTCGAACGTACAAAGTGCCAAGCCGAGGGAGAGAAAAATAGGTCCGAAGGGAGGAAGATCATTAGGAGGAGAGAAATGGTGAATCATAACGCGGAGGTTCGATGGAATGTCCATCGACGGAGGATAGATATACCGTCGTTACAGGCGTATCGTGCGTGTAAGATGATAACGAAGCTTGACAGGCTGTCCGGTGGGATAAGGTAGCCACCGACACTCGACACCCCCGGAGCGCCGTGCCAAGAACTCACACAGGCCCACAGGATAATGCACAGAGAAGACAGCCCCCGTCTCTGGCTCACCTGGGCCCGTTCGCGCGTTTCCTCCGTATTAATGCACGGCTCATACATGGACGCGTGTAATTCAATCCTGGCCGGGGTCGATCGCGAAGTATCGATGTACAGGCGTGCGCGTACTTTAAAAACGGGACAGGTTCGCGGGCAGATAGCTGCTAGCCTGGCACTGAATGACGTACGGGATCCTGGTCTGAAATCCTAGAGTCACCCACTCTTGGTAGCAACCCACTTGTCCTCTTTTCAGATTTACTCGATGAACCGTGCACCTTTTGGGATTCGCGGTGCACACCCGAGTCAGAGTTTCGAATATTTTACTTTTGAGCCAACGACGACTGTTCGATCTTAAAGTTGCCCACCCTTGGCTGCAATCCTTCTATTCTTTCTTGGGACTTGTGCGCTAGATTCCATCCCGAAACGAAACTTCGCGCGATGCGAAATTGAGCGTGTCCCCTGAGAGGTTGAAACATTTGGACAGATTTTCTGATAACGACGCCAATTGTTGTCTGGTCTGTGTAGGCACGTTCTCGTGAGCAGCGGTCCACTTCTCACCCCAGAACAATGGGAGGTCTGCGGCGTTGGTTGTTACCGCGCTTGCTCGAATTCTCTGCGAGAGTTGCACCAGTTGTCCATGGCTTTCTGGCCGAGATCCGAGTCGTTTTACGGCGACGCAGCCCAGGTCAAGGTTGCGGCGCGACGGGATGCAACGGCGGAGGAAACGGAACGGCTGAGACAACTCGCTGCCCAGGTAAGTTAACCCCTTCGGGTTTATAGCTACGAGTATCTGTCTGTATACGAATAAAGGTGTTTCACTTCTTCTGGCTGTTTGACGTTCGTTGTGCTTCTCTGTGCCGTCACACTCGCCACGAGTTCGTTCAACGGTCGCAAAAATGTTTTGATGATCCACGAACAGAAATCCTGTCGTGATTCGATGTTTCCTGGTTACACATTAAAATTCTACGGCGAAGCTTCTTTTTTCCGTTGTTCTTTTTGTTTACTGTACTCTTGTGTACTTTGCTCGAGGTATGAATGAGTGGAAACGCATTATATCGAGAATTGCCTGTGCGAGAGACACACGTGGTGCCCTCCTGACCTGACTTGCTCCCAGGTGAGCCAGCTGCGCGAGGTATTGTCTGCCATCAAGAGGCAGAATGCGGCGTCACTGCCGACGACACCTTTCCAGGATTCGATGACCATTGAGACGACACTGATCGACCAGCACACTACCTCCTACTCCGTTGGTTGTAGGCAGCACACGACACCCCTCGATTACACTAACACTACGTCGAACACGGGGCCCCATTGGCTCTAGCCGCCCACGGTAACTCACGTCATGGATTTTAAGAAAAAATAAAAGAATCAAAAAAAAAAAAGAAAAAATAATTCGATAGAAAACGAAAAGAGCAAACAGACGAACGAATAATGTAATCGCATCGATTCTTCTACTGTCGACCTAACGAACGATGGATACGATTAGTGCATTCTTTTCTATTGAGATTCGTCGATAATTAATCTCGAGGCAAGGAGACTCGCGACACGTGGTCGTTGTCGACAGGCCTGCTTTCGAGCCACGTTCTTCCGTGATTTAGGATCGATTCACTGCAACCGCAGCAGCTTCTCTGCCTTTCGGAGCTCTCGTTCCTTACGAAAACATTTTGCTCACGCGTATTGTGATGGTAGAACTTTTTAAATCTATACACAGACCTTCTATTTTTGTTCCCCTTTGCAACAGCGTGCCTCGTGGATCGTACGCTTTACGTGTGTTTGAGCTTGCACTTGGATGGCTGATAGTATTATTACGGTGGTGTAGAATCGAGCCACGACCGAATGGGGCAACGCCCAGACGGTCGCTTTTAAAGATAAATCGGGCAGAGGTCCGTTTTAAACTGTTTTTATCCGAATTCTATGCCACTGTGCAACGTTGCAAAAATTTTCATTGACAATTACCAACGCCAAGAACGAGAAAGAGAGCGCTAGAAATATTTGTTACGGGACTTGCGCATTGTCAACACACCCTCGTGTTTTTTAATGTATTTTTGTACCGTTCCAATGTTTTCGATGCAGAATGTGTCAAATACAGATGCTTTTATCATTCGTTGATTCGTTCTTGTATTGCACCCTTACACCTTTTTTTTGCGGCCGACGCGACGTACAAATTTCGTATGGGAATGACAGAAAATAGAACGGGGAAGAATCGAAGTAAGCCTGTCGACGGTGAAACGGCGCGATTGGTAATCGATCACCTCGTTTAGATGTTTGCACTCGCTGGTAGAAGGCACATGTCAGGCTGCAGAACCTCTTCGACGAGGTCCTTTTCATTAGAATCCTCTTTAAAAAAATGTTTTCGCCACCTGGCAGTGATTATATATAAGAGTTCTTTTCATCAGACGAAGATCCAATGCAGATCCACCTGATATTAATTGCAAATAATTAGTCGATAAAGGAAGGACCCCGTCGTTGGCCGAGATATCATTTAAATTTAACTTGGCACGGTCTTGCGTATCACCATTAAAATCCATGGCTTGAGTCCATGGCTAGGATTTCACTGTCACATAATATGTACATGATGAGATATATGACACCTATTCTAGAAGCTGCAGCTTTCGTAGAATGCACACATGTTTACTGACTGACTGAATTAATGGAATCACGTTAGGTCGAGCTGGTACCACCAGTTCGATTATCTTGCGAGACTATTCATGAAAATGGACCGTCATCGTTAGTCACATCATCGTCATCATCGTCATTTGCAACAGTCTTTGGACATCACGCACGATTACTTTTGTGGCTTCTCGAATCGGACACACACCTGAAACGAATGGGAATGAAACGGCTGTCACAGAGATATCGATACTAAATGGACGAAATTGTACAGTCGTGTAACGTAGAAACTTGTCGAGCAACTACGAAGAATCGTGCGATGAAAATTCATCCCCGATTGGCATAAATTCAAGGGATTCCTGTGTCTTCAGGTGTTCCTCCTGGAGGAACAGCGTACCGATGATGCCACGAGAAGATCCGACGACAGGTCTTACGTTTTCCTCCTGTATCCGCCATCGGTTGCGTCCACCCTCAATCCGGATCTTTATATCGTTAGAGTTCAATTCAGGGCACTGGTGGTTGGTCTACTTGTTCATCAGATGCTTCTTCATTGCATCGCGAGTGTCCTCTTGCAAGACCCGGAATCGTCTTTCCCTAGGTGGGTATTCTCTTTACGGAGCATTCTATTTTAGTGAACCGATGTGAAATAACATCGACGGTTTACGTCTCTATTTCAGTCTATTTAACGTCATACCGCAATCAGCATCGTCCACGTCACCGAAAACCATCGTGCCGGGCCACCTGTCTTATCTATCCAGCCACCAGGTGGACATCTTCATCTCCGTGTTGGATCTTTCTTACGCAACGGCCACGATGTTCGACAGTCGACCTGGTTTAAAATTTTTGGTACAGAAGGTGGCCAATCTCCCGCAATTGGCGAATCTCTATCGCCAAGCCGGCGTAGCCTGGACAATTAAAATCGTGATTCTAATCGAGCTCTGTCTGCGTGAACTGAAGGACACGGAATCGACTGCGAGGACAGTGAAAATGATCCTGCGATCTAACACCGAGGACAGAGAATGCGTGAAGAATTCTGGTCTACGTCAGCTGTCGAAGTATTTAACGCTATTGGAGGCCAGTTTCGAGGAGCTCTGCAAAAGCTACGTAGAGGTTCTGAACGGACGATACTCCAGCGCAGATAGATCGGATCAGGAGGACCAAGAAGACGTAGAGAACTATAATCCTTACTTGGACGACGAGAGCGGTTTGGAGGAGCTTGGGCCGGAAGTAGAAGATGACCTGAGGCCGTTCAGACTGTCTGATCTGGCGGTGGAATATTTCACTGATCTTGGCCCGCAGTCGGAACCAGAGACCGACGATTCCAGGCCAGTCTCGAGGCTAGGATCGGTCAATGGAAAGTCTGTGTATCCCGATAGGTCCGGTGGTTCCTCCAGCGAAGGGTACATCGACGAAAAATACAACTCCATCACGCCGGCCCCTCTGCAACTGGTCAATAATCAAGATAACTTGTATTACAAGCTAAGATCTTTGAGAAGAACCGAGTCCGCTGATTCATTTGGGACGTCTATGACGGGGACCAGGGCGAGAACCAATGGCCTGATATACGACGAGCTTTGCTCGTTTCGTCGATCAAGATTGGAGAGAAGAAGAAGCGACGCGTGCTTGTTAACGCGAAAGAATTCCCTGAGATTCGCTGAACCCGTCGAGGTGGACGATCCCGATAACAGGTGCACGCGTTTCAATACGCGGAAATTCAGATGCAAGTCTGTGATAGAATTGAGAAAAACGGCCGGTTCCACCGTTTCGAGCTCGTCGAACGACATCGAAATGTCGCCCCGCGTTCCATCGAAAGCTGACGAGAAGAAGGAGAACGACTCACCCAAGACCGTTGGCAACGCGAACGAATTGCTGCGGGATTACGAGCGAAGCAAACGTGGCTTCAGAACGAATCCATTTTTAAGGAGGGAGGAGGACGAGTCGAATCCGGAGACACAGGAAATATTGACGCAAGAGTCCGCGTGTCAAAGGAAGACCAACGTCTGCAAAGACAGGGAGGCGCACAAAAAAGCGTGGGCAGAAATTTTGTGCACAGTGCTGGATTGGACTCTGGCCCTGTCCGTAAGTAGTTAATATTTTTTAGCACTTGCTGTTTGCCCCCGCGTATCTTAGGCTTATCTTATCTGGAGCACGATACGGAATATTGTTTACAGGACGACCAATTGTCACCGCTACTTCCGCTTTTCGTGAGCGGTGTGCAAGTTCTGAACGAGCACGCGGTCGACCAGGTTTTGAAGGAAGGACTACCGAATTCTTTTTACCGACATACAGAGTGTTCGCTGCTGGAGAAGCTTTTATACATGATGGAGAAGTATAACACCGTGAGCAAGTATTAAATCTTTGCCACGCTGTATGAATAACGACGGACTGATGATCAAAAGTTAATGCGTTGAGCTAACGAACGCGAGACGACAGATGTTTCTCCCGAAGATGCACCGGCAAATGATTTTAAACCTCGTCCATCCGAACGATCGCACTTGAAACGAATTTTTAAAAGGCAGTACCTCTACGCTCGACCGGAGTTACCAATTTTTCCGAGGGAACAAAATATTATCCAAAATGCAAAAGGGAAGCTCAAAGTATACCTACAGATCATATTTCAAACAATTTTTATCTAATCAAAGTTAGAGGAAGAAGAGGAAGGCGCTTCTTAGTTCATTGGAATTAAATACTTCCCAGAAGGAATAGAATTTTTTGAAATACGAAAATTGCGCAGCTTCTCGAAACGTAAAGAATACGAAGGACCATTGAATTTCTGGCTTCAAAATAAATCTAACGGTCCTCAATTTATTCCAGAGGAATTCTAAACATCGCATAAACGACAGACAATAGCGCATTCTAGATTCTTTTTTTCTTTTCTTTTTTCAAAGAATGGAACGATGTCCCGTTTCTAGCGACGAAGCCTCGCCTATATCTAGTTTACTGTGCGCTTGGACGCGTCGACACGGAGAGACAAGGATTTTATTTACGATCTACTCTGCACGCACATCTCTCGATTCTCATTTTATGCTCTTTGCGCTTAACTGTAGTTTGCGGTTCAGTCGCAAAGTCGGATGCGCCGGAGTTTTGCTTCCAGCAACACCGAGCGAACGTACGCGTCGCGAACAGCCCGATAGATTTCGTGGATCGTCACGAGATTGCCTAGATCTTTCTTTAGATTTCTGAAAGGATCGTAGAATCCCTGTTTTCTTTTCTTTTTTTTTGTGCGAGGTAACTGACAGTGGAAAGTCTGTCAGATTTGCAGATATATTAGGGAGCAGAGTGACTGCTTTGCTTTGATATATGCATTTCGGAAGGTAAATCCAGAATCATGTTTCGTTTCCTCCGGATTTATCGTCTGAAGTATTATTATTATTATTATTACTATTTTCTTTCGTTCGTGTACGAATCGGATGATGTTACTAGTGAGAGGGTAATTAGCCAGTTAAGGGTTAAAGATTTGGAGACGTTGAATTTGGAATTTAGAGAAAACGCCTAGACCAAAACAAAAAAGAAAAGAAAGAAGAAGATATTTTTCCGTGTGAACGTAAGGACGTTGAAATGAATTCTGGTTTTGCCAAAAGGGTTCTTGGACGAATCGCACACTCGTTGTACAAATCAAGAGAACAATGTCCCACGAATTTCCCATTCTGTCCTGAGATTCCATCGGTGTTGTAAGTATTGTTGAGCGATTGTTTAAAGATTGTTTAAGTGAATACTGTGAAAGGGTTACCAATTGATAATAAAACATGCCTATATAGTCCCTGTTGTTTGTCTTCCATGAAAATCCTCCTGCGAACGGCATTCATTTGATCTTCAACAGTTTCCCTATGTAAAAAGAAAAATAGGACAAGGATAGTGTGCATCTTCAGCGAGGTAACTTTCGGGAAAATTGTGTGCAGAATGTATAATAGAAAAATAAATGTAACAACGATAAACGAACCTCCTGGTCTTCTCGGGTAAGTTAAAAAAAAATTATTGCGCAATCATATTCCCATAGCGTACCGCTGGACTCCGAGAAAACGATTCGATATAATTATGGTCGACGGTTCGAGGACTTCGTTTGGTTCAGGATTTTCTTTGATCGCCGATGGATTTGGAGAAGTGTCGAAGGTGTTGAGGATTTCCAGCGAGACGAAGTGCATTTTAGTTCTTTTTAATGGGCACAGGAAAGGGCGGGAGTGTCTTGTCTGCGGTCGAGTCATCCTCGTAAAGAGGGAAGCTTACGAGCGACGGTCGCCTCGGGTTATTCCATGCTTTTATTCCTGTCCCATTCGCCAAGGTAGTAAACATCAGCGAAGAGGAAGCGGGACAAGTCGCTGGAAAGCGTGCTGTCTCCGGATGAGGATGGCGAACGCAACAACGACTGCCTCCTTTGGAGAAAGTCTATCCGTCGATTCCATTCTCACAATTAGCCTTGCAGTGGCAATGTTTCTTTTCACTGGATTCACCAATCGTCCGTCGCGAATTTTTTATTACATTCAGCCTCTCTGCCGGGGAAGATTAGTTTGTTTAACACAACGAGCAAGCGTTTTAACAAACGAAGACAGCGAGGAAATCAGAAAGGAAAATGGATGTGGATGATTCTTTCAACCTGGTCATTAAGGCGTTCAGTTTAATCAGGAAGGCAGGCTGTTCTCTATACGTTGTTCAACAGCAGCATCTATTCATTCCTCGTTCAGTTAGCAATTTCTCTCGGGACACGACGTTCAACCGACTTTCTACTAATCCCGATCCGTTGCGCAATACAGCCGCTCTCGGACTTCCTAAAAATTTGCAAGCTTCACAGTTAAACGGAATATTAACCTCGATATTCGTATAGGAATAAAAGATACATATTATCCAGTGTGCACAAAGTACAAAGATCCTGTTTCGTGACGGACGGTATTATACAAACGAAAATGTTGCTTCCGACAGACGAAAGCGTGGCAAAGGGGACAAAGCGGGGTGGATTGCTAATAAAGGGAGGCAGGACACTGCGAGCCGACGGTGCAAACCACAACTATCCATCCGTTCGTCATTTCCAGCATGCTTTAAATATTAAATAGAGCTCGCTCCGCTCGTAAAAAGGATTATCCGTGCCCTGTGTGCTGTGGAAAAAAGACGACCGCATCTCTGTGGTCAGTTCCATGCCGTCAGATCAAGATTTTTATACAGGAATTGGAAAAAAAAAAGAAAGAAAGAAAGAGTAGAAAGAGATCTATTTATCAGCCCTTTCTTTCCTACATTCTTCTGTCAGGTAATTAGTTCCCCTGCGATCATGTTAATTCCTTAAAGAACGACTGTTGTTTCGTTTTGCGAACTTCGCTCACTTTATTGCGTCTATAAAAGTTGCGGTGCATCTTCACCACGGATCTGGAGAACGGAGGATGCAGGAACCTGTTCAGGAAAGATTTTATTTCATGGAAAATATCTGTATTTACAACGTTACATGACTATCTTCCCACTTTGCGGAGACACACTCTGTCTCGGTTTACATACCTCGCTCCGCACGCTCACACTTAAGCCCGCGATCTGCAAAAATCGCTCGTTCGAGATCCATTCTAACGCCTCGAGACTTTCTTTTACAACGTGTCACCCAGACGGACGTTCCAGTTCTCGGCCGCAGCAATTATTTACGACCACGCGTGCACAAACAATCAGTGAGGATCCCGCACAGTTCTTTCTTTCGACACGTCCTACCGGATCCACTTTCTTCCCCGCCTTGCAACAATCATTCTCACGTCGATATCACAATTATAACGCCGGCATTACAGTCCCCTTTCATTATTCTACTCGTCGTTTATTCAGTAAGGTCTCCAGACGTCGTTCCTCTGCTCGCTCTCCTCCCCCATCACGCCGATCTCCAGTCTGTTGCTGCTTATGGTCAGATTGCTACCAGCAATCGTGACCTGTTCCTCGCTCAAATCACCGTGAAGGTGTAGATGGATCTGATTCTGATTCACCGTGCTGTACAGCTGCGGGTAGAGGACCATGGGCGCCGGACTGATGTAATTTTGGCTGGGGTTGTTGTAGTAGCCCTGGTAATTCGGGTTGTAGTTGTGCGAGGCGACTGGAACTGGAGTGGCTGGTCCCGAGGCCCAAGAACCGTAGTGATAGCCTGGACTTCCGCTACCTGTCCCGCCACCGGCGAAGATGTCCGGGTCGCTGGACTTGCTGGGCACCAGGGGCAACGACGTCGACGATGCACCATGGCTCGGGTACATGGGCACACAGTTTGGCGTGTACGTGTCCTGTTGACTCTCCGCCGGGAGGACTGCAATATTTAAATCAGATAAATAGATCCGTGGCGCATAGATGGGGAGATCACGAAGGTGGACTTGGAGAACAGGTGTGCACTATGCGCCGCGCAATTGGATATAAACTGGAACGGGAATAACAATTTGATCGCAACGATTGGAGTGCATTCGGACGGAGCGAACAGTTCTTTAGAATATTTATCCTTAATTGAATTCACAGTCAAACGATTCCTCGATCTCCGCAGACTAATGAACGAGAGTGCACATTGAAAGAGAATACACTTCATTACGTCGGAGAGAAAAGGAAGAATATTTTCCTCGAATTCCTTCTGCGCCACAGTCGCGACTTTCCTTTACGCATCGACAATTTTGTCCGTTTCCATAATTCTTCGCACAGATCCTCGGGTACTCACCGGTGGGTAATGGTACTGGTTCCGTGGTAGGGTGATGGGACAGAGATTCACCTGGATACGAGAACGCACCCCCGGGAATCGGTGAGAAGGAACCGCCGCTGCTCACCGGAGGTGCTGGGTAAGAGGGTGCAGCTGACGAGTAAGTCCAATCTGCTGTGCCTGTACTCGTATCTGCAACAAGAACAATCAGTGCCCATTAGGAAACTGTCTAACTATATTAATTAGTCCGGTGAACGAAAATTCCTGGCGGCTGGAATTTTCGACGCAGCATTCTTTACCGGGAACTCAGCTGGAAACTTATGGTACGGCAACGGGATTGTGAGTCAGTAATTTCGTTGGATTAATTGAGGTGACTCACCGGACGAATCACGACGAAAGCAGTAATGATTGCTTCTACAAGTGCGCGTCAGTCTGCTGCCCGTTTGCAATTGGTGCATCTAATTTTTCAGTATTTTTTTCAAGAGAAGACGGTTCGCCGAATCTCGACGAATCGGTGCCAACGTCTCCTATGCACCGAAATATGTAACTATCCTATATTAATTATCATCTCGTGAAATATTTATCGCAGAGTTCGCGACTTCCGTCGGACGCCCGATGAATTTCCAAGTACCTCAGCGGGAACGGGGAGACGAGCCAGCCGGTAAAAGTTACGGAAACAGAGAGGAAAACATCGCTGCCTGAGTCACCGATGATTCGGCGAAATTTTTTTTACTGGACACCGTTCCCGCCGATACTGACCAGAGCCGAGGCGATTATGAAATACGTATTCGCAGGTGGCGGGGAATATAAGTTTCACGAAAATAGCCGAGTCGACATGCAATATTTTACTCCGTTTCTTTTCCACCGTTCCTCTCAATCAGCCGTTTCACCTTTCATTCCACACCTGTAACACTAGAGTTCGCTTCCCGTTGTCCTTCAAGTATTCCAATCGAGGAGTCCGCTTCTTTTCTATTTTTTTAATCAATCTGTTCCAAGGAGAGGATAGTAAAGCGTCGACGGACATCTCGCGTCTACGTAAGTCACGAGTGACAAATTAATTAGCGGGTTCAAGGAACCCGTGGTGTCGGGTCTGTGTCACGATCAAGGAGGAGCATACGTGATGACCGGCCTCGTTTAGTAGCGGGAACACATGGTGGAAAGCCCGGACATTGGTAATTCTTGGCGGATAGCCGATGACAAAACACGATTCTTCAAGGGCGCGTTTGTCGTCCACACGGTTCCGAGAAGACCTTTGCCGCGGGGAACGCCGTACACTTTCGAAATCTTGCGATCTCTATCAAAAGTCCCCGAACCACCTCCGCCGAAATTTCCTTCGCTGGACTCGTCCGAGGAACTGAGACTCTCGCCTCTGGTTACTCAATTTGGGGAGTTCATCGTTGGAAAACTTGTTGCGACATAGCGGAACGTTACGGGCGCACTCGCGCCTCAAATAACACCGACAAAACGCTTTTCACTCTTTGGATATCGAGGCATTACCCGATTTCATGCAGCAGATCGAACGGTCGCGGAACAAAGCGGGATTTTACAGAGATTCGGCTCGATTTCCCGAGGAGAAACCAATATTTCACAGAGCTGATGGAAAGCAACGGCTATCGGGTCAAGGCGGGGAAGTCGCGTAGAGAATTGATTAGAAAACCCCCCGATTTTAATGGCCGATAAATCTCGCAGTTTCGCCATTGACTTCGGCTGCAGGCTTCGTAATTCCAACGCAGCCTTACGAGGGCTGCTACGGGCAAGAAACAGACGACGGCGGTTTTGTAATTAACGGTTGCTAATTCCCTCGTAAACCTATGGACAGGCCTCCGTGAGTCTTTCAAGTCGAATTATTTAACCTGTCGAGGCTGCAGTCAATGGCAGCCTCCTTAAGACACGTTTCCTGTATTTTACTTTTGTTATATCATCGGGAGACGCGGACGTTTATGGCCACCGGGGGAAATTAAACAGATTTCACACCGAGCTTTTTACTTCGAGGGGCTGCACGCACCGAGGCAATCGGCATTTTAAACCGCCGCCGGTTTATGAAAAATTGTTACTGTCAAAAATCGACCGCGATATACAGACGGGCAACGTTTATTGTTAGAATAAACGCCGTAATCTGTTACATTTTTTAACGACTTCTGTCGTCCACGAAGATGACCTCCTCGTGACTTATTGTTCCTACGATCCCGAGGATGTCGATCGGGGATGAGGTCGAGGTCGCGGCTGGAGGGTCCTCTGGCAAAACTGTCGTTACGCCTACCGGCGAAGGAAGGTCGAGGCCGTTTCAGAATTCTCAAAGGGGACCGCCGTGGGGATGGGGGCGTGCGGGTGATTACCGAAAATGGCCGTGTATTTGCCGCAATTACCGGAACAAAACAAAGGTACACTAGCGTGGCTCGACCATCTGTTGGATAATCGCCCGTTCCGAGCCTTTTCAGGGAAGACGAAGAGGTGCCTAGTTCTATGAACCACTGGTGGAGCAGAGACGTGATCGCATTGACAAAAAGAAAACCCGAGGAAGGTATCAGGTGAATATTTGACCAAGCTGTTCAAATAAAATTTAAAGGGGTCCATGAACGAGGGCGAAATGTTCGAGGTATCCATGAAATAATTCCGCGAACACCAACAGATCCTTTCCCTCCTCGGCCTCTTCGCAGCTAAGGCCGGAACAATTGCTATCCAGTTCCCCCTGGACACGAATTGTCCACAAGAATCGCACGCTCGATCATCGATCGTCTCCGCTAATTAAAAGATACATTCCGACCGCCCAGATGACACGATCTTATCTAATTCCCAACACCTGGGGACAATTCGAAGCACCGTTCGCGCGACCGCAACCACCGCCAGAGGATTCGAAGCAGAGACCAGCGACAAAAGTGTATCGGAGGATCGGCGATCTGTTCTACCGGTGTCGTCACGGCGTTGCTCACGGTGTTCTCCACCGGAGCAGGCACTTTGAAGAATCGCGGCGGTGCAACCTCGACGTCGATTCCTGACCGAAGGAACGCACGAGTCCTGACCGAAGGAACTCCGAGTTGTTTACTACTTCCTCCTCTTCGCAACTCTCTCTCTCTCTCGTTCCCTCCTTGGATCTGTGTCCATTGCTCTGCGGGTGTGAAACCACAGTGAGGTGGTTTTGGTGCTTAGTCCCCCGACCAGCCATCTACTTAACGAACCGTCCATCGACCGCCGTCATTTCGTCGTTTCTCGGTTTCTCTCCCACCCAACCCTCCAGCCCCATGCCTAGCCTCGCGTTACCGCTAGTTCGATCGGTCTCGCCTTCCGATAATCCGGAGACACCAGATCCCCTGTACCTTTCATACTTTTTCACAATTGTTCTTCGTGCAGAGCGTCAAGGAAGCACGGGTACTTCGAATAGCCTGAAGCCGAAGATGCTTTGCAGAAGAGAGATCAAGGCTTGTCCTTGACACGTTTCAGGCTCCCCCGAGTATTCTAACTTCTGCCTCGCTACGCGAGATGCATCCGGGCGCCAACGTTCAACGGGTGGAGAACGTCCACACGTGGTGCATCGATCTTTCGAACTTCTCGTGCCGCCGAAATCCGGAGCACTTCGTTCAGTGGACGGCACGAAAGGAGAGCGAGCGTTAAGAAGAACGTCGAACAGACGAAACCGTGGGGCTTCGTTTCCCACCGAGATAGATGCTCGTTTGGTCGTGTAACGTAAGTCGATATTGCGTCGTCTCGATATTCCTGCACGACACGAATGTCGACACACGCTAACCATACGTGTATGACACATATCGGGACCCGTGCACACTCGTGAACCTGCATAACGCTCCGAGCAGAGCGAGAGAAGTCTTACGCATACGAGCGGCCAGGAAACTCTTGTTGCCCCGCTCGTATCGCTTACCATCAGCGATTTCTTCTTATATACCAGGTATCCTGTCCCGAGGATAGTATTTCTCCTCGACGACTCCGGGATCGCGGGCAACACCAGCTACCAGTCGGATCCCCGACGTCTCCGTCAAACGGGCAATCGTCGACGTACGCCCGATTTCACCGACTTTCATCGGGGCCCCTGATCCTCTCGCACTTAGTCGTTGGAGGAACCTCTCTTCCCTCCCGAGTCCTGCTGGAGGACAGTTCATTACTTTCCATCTACGATCCAGTTCGATCGTATTTCCAATAGATCAGCCCGATGCTTGAGGGGGGCAAATTGCTCCGGGTTTCCAAGAGTTGCCAAACGTGAGAAAATATCAACGCGACCTCTGGGCAACGTTCCCCGGCCCCATTGTGCGTCCATTCGCCCCGGCAATTGGCAATAATTTCCAGAAGGACCATCCACGGTTCGTCAATCCCTCAAACGTGAACGGCTTTCGTCGACGGTATCAATGCCCATCACCGCCAATTTCGTTCATCCTGCTCGCGTTCTCGCGCCACGGAATCGTTCTGCTCTCCATTCACCCGTTCTCTGCCCCTTGAATCGCCGAAAGAAGGAAATCTGTTTAACGCGAGAGAGGCGCGTTTCGCACGCACGCACGCACCGCCGCAATTTGCCTCCCCGTCGAACAATGGCCCCCCGGTCCCGAACCGTTCGACTTTTGGGGAAAAAAGAACGACGCCGAGCCAGCTTCTCTTTCTTCGTCCCGCGGCCGCTTCTTCTTGTTTTCCGCTTTGTCAGCCGCCTTTCAGGGGACGCCTTTCGCAGCTCTCGTTCCCGTCCCTTCCACTCGCGCCGCGTAATTTCGAGGGTGAATGAAAAGCATGAATGGAGGGCCCCCACTGGCGTGTCCGGAAACTCGCGGGCCCCGTACTCGTACGTGATTTCGTTCGATTTCTAATTATCCTCCACGGGCACGCGATGCCCAACTTCTTCTTACGGACTGCGCGTCCTCGACGCTGACCACTTTCCCTTTTAATTACATTCATCCCCGACTTCGGCATTTCCTGCCTTCGAAACGGAGCAATCGAATTCCTCTTCGTGGTACCAGAAATGAAACGGCACCTTTGTCGTCCGCGGACCGAAATTTTCATTATCGCGTATCTATCCGGCGGCAATAAATCGGAGCACACCATCGAAGCGACAGGTTTCGTTTCGTTTCGCGACGCTGTCAAAGATTACGCGGCGCAGTGAACCATAGGAAGTCCGAAGGGAATCCAGGAGTCAGCGAAAGCGACATCGATCGCTGATAATCAATTGGCCACGGCTGGATCGAAGCGTTGATTGTCGATCAATTAAGTTTCGACGGAAGGGGAAGAAGAAAAAGAACCCCGTCGAAAGAAACCCCGACTTTCTTGTCGCTTTAGTGACCCCTCCTGTCGGCGTTGTGGACGCTGGAATCCTCGATTCCTGTTACCATTTATCGCGGCGAACTCAAACGAATCTGTGGCTCGCTTTTTCGGATCGATTCGTTGCCCGGGGCACACCTGTCCTTTTTTTTTTTATACCCCCCGATCGTACACGTACGTAATCGTTCTCCAGTTTGCCTTCGATTGACCGGCACCCGCCCTTAATTCTGGTCAACAGTTCGTCTGTATCGTTTCCGTTTCCACCGACTACTGTACAGCATTCGCATTCAACGAATTGATCACACGTAAAGAAGTTTGTACGGTGTCCGTGTAACGGCGCGGCGGGAAACGGAGAACGTTAAAAATCGCGGAGAAAAAGAAGCGGTCGCGTTAAGAATCCTCTTCCCCTAATGTTGCGGTTCACGCCCGCCGGCGTAATTCAATTTGGCCCCGTATTGTTCGACATCTAATAAAGGAGACGAAAAACGAGGAAAAGGGTGGTCGTCGATGGACGACCAAAATCGTCCGCAGGTAAAATGAGAGAATCTCGAGAGATCGGGACGAGGATCCGTGCCCTTTCGAGCGTGGATCACGTAACTGCCTCCACCATCTCCTCCTCACCTTGCCCTCTTTATCCCTTGTCTTGCTTAGCCTCTCCTTCTCTATTTTTTTCCTCCCCGCTGTTCTCATTCTCTCTCCCTCGACACGAACCAGCCAATGTACCGGCGATGTTACGAGTACAGGAATTTCGTGGACGAAAAAAAAAGTGGCCGGCGTGGGCTTCCCTTCGATCCGAATTCGTCTACCTTACCGGTACTTCCGTTCACCATTTCAGTGGTTCTTCTCGTCGTACTTCGCCCCTTTCTCTTCTTTCCCTCAAATTCTCCTTGCTTCTTTAATTTTTTTTTTCTTTGCGTGCACCTATGCTTCACGATTTCTACGTTGAACTTCTCGTTCGCCGGATGAAATGCCTTTTACTGGGAATAATTTCGTGCCCGTTTCAGCGATGACCTCAAGAGATTACGATTTTTGCATAATCGGCGAGATTAATGTCGACGGTAGGGATTTCTGGAATTTCCGGACGTCGCAATCGCGGGAGCCAGGGAATCAGGTAGAGTTTGTCTTGGAAACTTCGTGGGTGGTACGGTTGAAGCACGACGTGGCCGTAAAAAAAAAAAAAAAAAAAAAAAAAAAAACGAGAGCCTTCAACGAGATCTAAGCGGAGCTTCCAAGGAAACTATCGACTCGTCCGCGTTAAACATAATTGCGATCGTTTTATATAACTGGAAGAACGGTGAATGGTATGCACATGTGTTCGTGTTTTAAATTCATGAAATATACGAACGGCTGCAACGTCGCGATGAAGATCGACGAAGAGAAGGACAGCAGCTGCAGCGGGTTAAGAAACAGTATGGTAATTCGGAGTGAGCACTTCTGCGAACTAGCAGACATTACGAGAAACGTGGCGGGACCTTTAAATTCTCTTGCAAAAGCCAACGTCATTTACGGTTTGGCCAAGTAACGGGAAGAAGCGCGAGACGAATCGAGAATGAGGCGAGGACCTCGTTATTAGAATCTTCTGCTTCGCGCGACCGTAGTAGGCTTTCTTAATTCCACGCTCCTCGTGCAACCCGCTCGCAATTCGCCGCGACGTTTCCAGAACTCGAACAGCAGTGTAAGAAACTGTTCCGAATAGATGACCGTCAATGGCCAAACACGATAGAAACGTCGCCGAGAGCCGTCTTACGTTTCTTCAGTCGACCGGGCGTGCTGATTGTTATAAAAAAAAAAAACTCCACCGCTTTTTGTCGCCGAGATTTTCGAAAGTTTTTGCCCCGATGTTTCGGTAGGATGACGATCTCGGGAATCGGGATCCTCTGGATCGTGAACCGCTTTCTCGCTTCGCTCGTCCGGCTCAATTCTTTCGTCGACCTCGATCGATTTGCCCGAGATTGTCCCTCGATCATCTCTCAAATCGATTCGAACGAGTATCCTGACTGCCAGACGCCTCGATTTTCGGCGATCGTTCGCCCCTGATAGGCCGGTTGAATCAATCTTCGCGAGAAATTTTTATCGACCGGGGAGCTGTCCTTACGAATTTGCTTATGCAGCCCAAATATATTGAGAGAATGAGCTCGGTGGTATTGTTTTCTTTGAAGCATGCTCTTCAAATTTGGAAGAGCGTGTTGAAAGAGCGGCTATTAATCGCAGTACAGCGACTCCAACTAATTATTACTATTATTAATTTAATTACGAAAGTATTTATCGTTCGCCCCTCTCATATAATTCTCTATTCGGCCAAGCATAATCGCAACGACTGCCACCGTCGTTAATACGGTTCTTTCCGATAACCATTATCCCCAATGAGAAATAAATTATTCCGTCCAGTCACTTTCACCGAACGTCCCTGGATGTCAGGTACAGTCTTAAAATTCCCACAAGCGAATTTTTCCATCAAGAGCGCCGGGGGATATGGTGTCCACCTCGAGCGACCTGGAATTCGTCGTGGGAAAATCGTGGATGCGTTGGAACGAAGGGTTCGATTCAATTCAACCCTCCTCCCAGGAGTGGCCCTCGCTGCCAAAACTCGTCCATCTGATCCTAAATTCCCAATCACGCTCTACAATCGCCACTAAATAGAAGCAAGAAAAAACCAAGTATACCCTCGTGAACCTCGAAACCAAAGGAATCTTCGAAACCTGACCACCGAATCGACACAAAAATATATACAGTTAACGGTTTACCCCCTACTGCCAGATGAATTTAGAAAATTTTCTATTTCCGTTTCAAAAACGTTCCCATAAAATCGATCGATCAATAAATATTGACAACACCTTATCTCGAGCTCCTTAAATAGCAGCGACACAAAAATACCAACAATAAATTCTAGAAGTCCGACGTCTCCCTCGTCGTTCGGCAAAGATTTACGAGCAATCTCACTGTTCGACTGGCGAAGAAAGGAAGGACCTGCTTCCGGCTATCTCCGGAAGGCCCCTCGGTTAGATCCTGAGCATTCCGAAAGGAGGAATACGTGGAAACGAAACGCTCCATTCGGCCCGGTTATTATCGCGGTCTTGGCCGAGCGGTCACCACGGGTTTCCTTAAGTCGTCCGCCAAGTAAGCGCCTGATTGGACGGACACGAAGGATGTCGTGCCACCAGGATACGCGATAAACCGACAAGGCGATAAAGTTCACCGAGCACCGCAGCCCGTGGATTTCTGAAATTCCACTTTGCGGATGCCAGGGATTTCGTCGGGCTTTCCTTCAACAGTAGCGAACGCTCCAAGGAAGCTCGGACCTTGCCCCGAGCCATCGATACTTGGGAAAGAACCTCGTTCCTGACCCGGACTAAATAACATTTAAATTATCTCCGTAATCTTTAAGGATAATCATTCCTCTCGTCTCTTTTTCTGTGATCGACGAACAATTCCCTTGAGATACAAGGGTGTTTCCAAGACGGGGAAGGGGGGGGGGGCACGATTGGCGGAACAAGTCGGGGAGGGAAATAACTACCAAGAAGCAACAACAGTCGTGGCTGTCTGGAACGACGGTGCCGACGGATTTACGAGTTTAATTAAGTTCTGCGGTCGCGTTCGTCATTTCGGCTAGCATCGAAGCCTTGTTTGCGAGCAACTTTCCATACAAATACTCCCTGCCGATGAGACGAATTCTTGCAGAATAACAGACGGACAAACGCCTCGGATCGGCGCGCATCAAAATGACCGGCATACTCAGGATGGGTGTTAATCGAAGAATTTCCTTACGTGCCACGGATCCTTTGGTATCCCCGCGGCAAGTTTAAGCTCGCACGTTAATAACCTGCTGATAGAGTATGATAGGGGTCGTGCTGCGAGGGAGACTCGCGAGAGGAGTGTATGTGACACTTTCCTAATTGCCTGGCAACTCCTCTCCCTTGCACCCTTTAAGAAAGGTACTCCCCCGCTATTCCCCTCTAGCAGACCCAGACGTTCCGGAGTGTAGTCTTGCGGGCATTTTCGAATTCGCCCGCGAAGAAATTCAATTAAACACGCGCGATACCGGCCGGCCGGACACGAAAGAAGTTATCGCCGTGAATAACGGCGGACTGTCCGGATGAATTTCTGCGACGGGTACGCAGCTTGACATTAAAAGAAAGCAACAACTTTTCCTGGAAGACAGAGTACCGTTTAACTAAAATTCCCAACCATCACGGGGAGGGGTAATGATTCCGTACGAGCACGCACTAGCCTTCCATTAACTTCCGACGGACAAAATCTACGTCCGCGGGCAAGAAACACGACGAGACAATCAGCAGTAGGTGGAGAAAAAGGCGGAAAGGTATTTGTGTACTCTGGTACTTGCGGAGGCACGTGGGAACCGCGAAATCGCAAGTCTCTTGGACGATTTCTGGTTCCCTTGGGTCTGAAACTTTTATTTTCCACAATTACCTGGTGTAATAGATAAGGAAGAGCGCGTGTGCGTGTATTTTTTTGTTAGTAAAAATGAAAGCCTCGCCGACGGAGGCTCAGAATCGTTGAACTGTTTCACAGGGGTGGTTTTCTAGTCCCATTGAAAAATATTTGAACGCGACACTCTGTCCCCGGGTTCGACGACGTCTCGGAGAAGACATTGCAGCGAGAAAACAGGAGAGAGAGAGAGTCCACGCTAGTAGACGTCGAAGCAGACAGAAGGAGTCAGCGAAGAATATACAATCAGCGTGATTGTTTGACACCCCATAATCAGTATCCTTACCCCTACCACGTTAACAGCATCTTTGTCTCTCCTGTCCCCTCTAGTTTCCCTTTCCTCTCGTTTCGATCAACGCGAATCTTCAAGAATACTGTGCTCCTCCTTTCTTTATTCTCCGCAGCACCTCTTCAGGTACAGGTCCGCTGCCACTGGCGGAGGCCTCATTACCCCGATCACGACTCGGGACGAGACTCGGGGGAAGAGGACGAGAAACGGCCACGGTTATATTATAAGAGACAGGAATAATACTCGATTCCCTTTTTTATTCACCCGAGGACCATCTAGCCGAGGTCGTTCCCATCTCGCCTCGTTACATATCCTATCGAGCACGTGTAAGTGCGCGTCGGTGCTGCTCGATGGAGTAGAAAATAGGACAAGCTACGACGAAAAAGGACGCGCCGCTGTGACGTCGAAATGAAAAGACAAAAAGAAAGAAAGAAAAAAAAATAGGATACAGGCGAGGTACATCTGCGAGAGGAACGTTCGAAGTTCGTTCGTCTGGTCTGCTTAGACGGTTTCGTACGGTAAACTCCGCGGCGCGATCGCGGCGGATCATGCAGGTGAGACGTAGAGGGCAATCAGAGGAGGAGAGAAGAAGAGGAAGATTACGAAGAAGATGACGACGAAGGGGGGGAGGATAGGTTCGATTCAACAACGTCTGGCATCGCAAGCGAACCGAGCCCGAGACAAAACGAAGAAGAGGCGAGAAAGGCCAGCAGCGAACGGCAAAAACAACATGGATCCAGCTCTCGATCGATCGAGAAGCGATCGATCGATACCTGGTATTACGCAGACGTGCACGTGAGTGGTACGTGAGTGCGCGATGTCTGTCTCGCGGGTTCCACCGGCCAAGAGAGAGAGAGTTCAAGGGGGGAAGATCTGAATCGGTGGACTGGCTCGAAAACACCGGGGAACAGAAACGGGGAAGAAAATTGCATACACCGACGCTCGCTTGCTCATTTCGCACTCTACGCTCATTCGTACGTGTCCTCGTATCTGCTCATTAGGCGAGAAGAGGCCGACGAAGAAGGGAAGATGAATGGCCTTTTCGCTCGACCATTTCCATTCATGTGATGGGCGTGAAAACGACGATGGAAACGGCAGGGAGGACCGGCGTGATCTAATCATTCTCCTGTCAAATTGTAATAGCTTCCGGGAGCATGGCTGGTCCCGCAGAGGAGACGAAGTTGCGCTCCGTCTTGCAGCAACCAAGAAACGAAAGGCGGGGGAAAGTTCGCTGCGTCGAGCGAGGTAATTACAATGGCGGGCGATCCGGGAAGGTGACACGGGTGCAGCAAAGTTGGCCCGGAAGGTAGCACGGGCTTGATCGACGGAGAAGGTGGCGGAGGTTGAGCAGCAGGAGGAGATTAGGGCAAAGGGAAACCGCAGCGTAGCTTCAAAGAGATCTTGCCAGCCGGGGCGCGTCTACTTAACTTTGATCAGCCCGAGACCGCTGATGCGAGACGAGCCACGTAAAATAAAGTGGCTCCCCGAGCTTCCCGCCTTTTTGCATCTTGGATTATCGACCGCGATGGTCCCACGAATATTTCGGAAAAATTCCGCCCGGTATTGCGCCCGCGGGAAACGGCCGACGGAACGTTTTCGTCTCGAAACGCTTTCCCGGCGCGCTTGAAATGTGAATCGACTTGTCCACTTGGTAAATGGTTGAGATCTTTCTGGGAGACGGGACACTTTAGCCTCGTGCTAGAGAGATTCAACGGCGCATCGTGGCGGGGATCAGCGAGAGAAGAGATGGAAACGGCAGGTTGAATGTCGTTATTACGTTGAATTAGAGGGTGCAGAGCCGGAACGAGGTATGAAACTATTACCTCGCGAAACGGCAGACCTCTCTTTCCCCTTGATCCCTCGACCATTGCCTCCGCTCCTCGCGGGAGTACGGGGTGGGTGGGGTTTCGTGCGTAGCTCCGAGAGTTGCTCCACGAGCCACGAGGATGCTCGTCGCGAGCGGAAGATGATGATGCTCGGAGAATATCTGCTATCAAAGAGGCAAACAAACGCAAAACGCTCCTATCCGCTGCTGTACCTGTCCGGCGCGAGTTTCGCCGAGCTGTTAAACAGTTACGCGAATACACTGTCCCTAAAATGGAAGAAGACGTTGCCCGGTGTCGCATAGCGTTCGAATTCGTGACCTTTTTTGCTGGTCGACGCCGATAAGCGAATCTAGAAGTTATGGCAGGAGGTACGAGACTCACCGCCGTGCTGAGGACTGTGCTTGTAGCAATCCTGATGAGCCGAGGAGCCGCTAGTAGCCCCGAGGTGTGTACTGGAAGCAGGCGATGCGGTCGGGTCGGTGTTGTTGGGGTTGCTGCAGGCACCACTAACCGAATTCGCGGTAACGTTGTTGCCGATGTGATGCTTATTCCTCCTGTACGGTTCCGGTTCCCTTAGGTAGGGGGTGAAAGGGCTGGGCGCGTCGGGGAAGGTCCCTCGTGCCAGTCCAGGAACACGGGGCAGGGCTGGAACTCGTGCCAATCCAGGAATGTGCGTTTGCCCTGAAAGCCAGACGATATTTCTCGTTAAGTAATTTCGTCTTGGACGCGTTTGAACTTTAAACGATATTAAACGTGTACTGCTGCCATTATTACCGAGAACCATTATTATCATTATCATTGTTCAGAGGTACATATCCCTACGGCGTGACAAAATATTAGAGGCCCTTCGAAGCTGTGGCCGGCTCGATATATCGAACCGAGATCCGCACCTTCTTTTCGAAACAGCGGACGTCCAGTAGTTGTCGAAGAGGGACCGAAGGGTGGCGAGATGTTTGTGCAATTAGCCCGATAGAGTGGCGTAATTAAGAAACTCGGACGGGCCGCGTCTCGATCGACTTCAATAGCATTCCTCGCACATTCCGGCCCTCCTACCGATGAATTGATAGAACCCCGAGGGGCAAGTATCGCCCGTGCCTGCACAGTAGGGCGGACACGGGCGATTCTCTATTGTGGCGGATCGACGATATGCACGCGGTCCGTGCGTATCGTTATACGGCGATGCACATTACGCGCCACGTGCATAGGCTCGATTGCTTACGTAATCACTGAACAGGATATTTGGTGGCAAAATCGTGACACGGCTACGTAACGAAATATCGATCGGCCGTCGTGCGACGACGGGCTCTCGCCGCGTAAAGGATCCTTCCGCTCCACTTTTCTGCCCGGGCAACGAGAAAGATCGGTGGATCCCGCGAGTCCGGGGCAACAGGATCGTCGCTAATCGAGAGAACCGGAGCACCGCGTTCTCCTTCCCTCTCGCGGAGTGGTCCAGATGAACGGCCGAGGTAGCCAAGAATGGGAGCCGAGGCGCAAATTGTTATTCCCCGCCGGCGGGCGAAGGGAGGGAACGGAAAGGTGTGGTGGACGAAGAAAGAAAATCGTCCGGAGTCGAAGGTAGAAAGAGAGGCACTGGCCACGAGGGCGAACGACAAATAAAGTTCGACCGCAAACTGCACGAAATTGTCGGCGAGCCCAGATGGTCAGCTCCGGTGCGCCAACCGATGCCTACAAGATTATTCCTCGCTACCGACTACCCACGATCGCCGGGGCCAGGAGAAACAAGGGAGCTCTCTGTGTTCGGATACACGACCGGATCCCACGACTTCTCACGTACCGGACGCTCGTAATGCCCCAAACGTACCGGCCGACACTCTTTTTGGAAGGCGAGCTCGGCGTTTCCATTCAAGAGGAGCGAAGTAGAATGGGATGCAGCGAGGCCGCGACGGATAATTCAGCCCTGGATCATCGGGCCCGCCGATGCAGAGCGAGCGAGCTCATTTTACGAGTGCCCCTCGGCACGGGGGATTTTAACTGTTCGTTCCTAATGATCTTCCCCGTGGTCGATGGAAGGCGGGAGCGGAGATTGTTGCATCGCGCGAGGGGTAAATCGAAACGGAGCAGAATTTGTCAAGTGTGTGGAAGAAAATCGTGAACGTAACGATCCATTCCACTTACTGGTAAGCGCGATGCGATTAAAGAGGTTCAACTACATTCCCCGAAACGTTGGCTTCGGCTACCCCTGAAATTTCGTGCAAGCTACAGCCACCCTGTACACCGCAACCCCCGTTACACATAAAAGACACCGAAGGATTACATCCCGGCGTCGATTCACCCACAACTCAAAAACATCCCGCGTATCGTGCGCGTAACGAAAAATTTGCCGCTGTACCAAACAATACATTGACTCTATTCGTTTGATGAATCCAACACACCTGAGCAAGCGTTAGTTCTCTGCAGTCGATCTAGCCTGAAAGTTCCAAAGATCTCCCCGACGGAAAGATCGTCAAGGTCTGAGTGGCCTATCGCGCCGAGGCTGTGCAGGATATCTGAAAACGTACCTGCTATCCGAATCTAGAAGCGGAAAGGCGGTTAATTACAATAAACAAGAACGATCGTGATATAACACCTTCACCGATTGCCCCTTTTGCCTGTTCGTTGGAGCACAGTGAAGCAGAGAGAGAGCAATAATTCCAATCTCCGCAGCACGAGTGGTGGGCTTATCTAATCAAAGTGTGGCGGCCCCGGAGGACGGAAATAGCGCGGCTTTTTCCTCCTCTCTAATAACGGGCCCCTCCCTCCGCCCGTCTTTAAGTTCCCCTTGACGCCGGGGCCGGCCAGCGTTTCGAGGATTTTTACACAAATCTGTGCGCTTTCCTCTTCGTTGTTCCAAGGGAATCGGTCGTCGAAAAGGGGTGGCAATAAATGCCATACGAGGACGGCAAAAATCTTCCTTATCCTTCCTTATCCTGCATTCGCGAGTTAAAATGCTTGCGGCCTGCCATTTGTCATCGTTCCGTCAGGTTGTTCTTTGATCACGATTCTCGATATTTCACTGGAAGGTTTCTTCTCGATCGCGACTCGGCGACGCCGTCGAATCGCAGACTCCGTGAACGCTTCGACCACCGGCTTATCGGGGATGATATCGTTCGATAAAGCGATCCAGGTCGATCTCGGTCCCGTCCATTCGCGTGCACTCGTTTCCGATTCCGTTTGAAAGTTCCCGATCTATCGGAGGAGCGTGCCTTTCCAAACAGCGACGGCTCGATTTCGATTCATCTGTCGCCGTGCACCCTTGGATTCCTGTATCGAGCGAATTTCGATCCGCGGTTCGAAATAATGTGCCTCGAGACGGACGGACGCGTGCGGACGACGGATTTCAAAGTTTTTTCTATGGACGGGCCGGAAAATGATTTCGGGGAGGACACGCCGTGTATTCCCGTCCTAATGGACATTCCAAACGCGGAGCAATTACTGGCCAAGCAAATTCAATTTCGCCCTTTGACTGACAGCGGCGGTCCGTCGATATTGTTTCGCCGGGAACGATTCGATGATTTTCGGCCACGGTGACGGCTTCCTCCGTTTGTTCGATCGCTGCTCACCTTTTCCCGCTCGATTCGTTCTCGATTCCAGGCCCGACCGAGGAATCACCGGGTTCTATCGTGCACTTCGTACGCTCGATCCTGAACTTGTCGCCGGCGAGCTGAACATTTCTAGAACCGTGGCGGCACACGGCGAGCGCGTTTCGAAGGCCGCTAACACCTTTACGAACGATTCCAACTAATTCCCGAAGCAGGTCCCGTGGAAGAACATTCTCCCGCAAACGATTGAACCGTCCAGCAAATGGCCGTGCCCGTTTCGATGGTATACACTTAAAAACTCGGCGCACTACGTTTTCTCCAAAGCGCTTAAACGTCTCTAGCCGTTCATCGGACGCAGCAAGCCGTGTTTACAGTATTTACACGCGCCGACGATCGCCGAATTACAGGAATTGCAACGATTACCAGTGTTCGTGGTCCCGGAACAGCCGGTCGGCCCGTGCCGGGAAAAAGTGAAACGAAAAAGGGGGCGGGGGGTGGTGGTGGTGGTGATTTTCGATAACAAAAAGCTCACGATTATCCACGGAATAATGATAGCCGGCAGGTGTCTGCTGAACGGGCATTCGCGTCGTTCCGTGGACAATGAAAGCCCCGGTCGTTTTGCCCGACGGCGCTCGTACGCTGGTCGTTACATAGATTGTCCCTGGTGCGTGCCAGGGCCACGAGGAGACACGCCATCGCTGCCGAAATTCGTGTATGCAATATGTCGTGATGCGTGTTACGCCCGGCGCCGATTCCTTTCATTCGACACGGAATCGGGGCGACGATTCCCGTCTGGAACCTTCAACTTTCGAGACCGACTGCACCCAAGGCTGGACACAGGGAATTCATCCCCCTCGACCGTCGATGAAATTGTCGGGAGAAACGTCGGGCCGTTTCTCGAACGGAAAGCTGAACAGGAACGACGCGCGTTTCGCTAAGATCGTAGACAAAATCTGGCGGCGATTTGACGAAGATTGGTTCGTCGACGGCGCGACGAGAAACCGTCAATTCCCATGTTTTGACTCCTCGAAACAAAATACGCGCGTACGTATGATCGAGCAGGGAGGCGGTCAGCTTGTACAGAAAACTGTCAGCCGCTCTCTGCGTTAGCGCGTAAACAGTTGGCAATTCTATTTTACCTTCGCGCCCGGTGAAACTTTAATTCGATCGTTAAACGCGAGAGCCCGGGCGCGGTTCGGAAGAATCGACGATTGTTATCGATTTTCGCCGGTCGGCGGATCGATCGTTGCGACGGGAACGAGGGCGGGCGATAAAAACGTCAGCAAAATCAATCACGCGGAACCATTTCGAAAAACAACGGTGGAAAACAACGAAAAAAAAAAAAAAAGAAAAAAGAAAAATCCGCGAGACCAGCGGCCACGCATCGCCCTACGCCTATCAATACTTTATACAACAAATGCGAAACGTCCGCAGAAAGCTACCGTATTCGCGGTCGACTCCGCTGCGGCTATTAATCTGATATCGAAATGGCAGGCACTTTTTTTTTTTTCCCTACCGACGAAGCCAGAGATCGTTTAAGCTGGAACCGTAGTGCCCGAATTTGCGTAACCCTCTCTCTCTCTCTCTTTCTCTCCGCCGTGTATACGGAACGAGTTGTCGCCGGCAAATATTTATGGAGATTAATTTACATTTTGTGGATCCATTACGCGAAACCGACAGGTGGATAATCGAAATGCGCCCGGGCTTTAAATATCCCGCGAATTCAATGAAGCTGTTATTCATTCTCGCGGTTGAACGCGCGAACGGTCCAAAGTGTTCTCGGTGCAACGAGCGGTCCGATATTCTGGCGTATCGCAGAGGAAAGAACGGATCGGCGACATTAACGGTGCACGATCTTCAAGAAAGAAAGAAAGAAAGAGAAAGGTGCGAAGCGGATAATCCTGACTCGTAAACGGACGATTATTTGTACGTATCGGGCCGATAATTGGAAATACACGTGACACGGCGGCGTTTATTAAGCACGGCCAAGCACCGATAATTAATGGATATTTTTCGAGGTTTTCATAGTATATTACGGTAAGTGGATTACTTTTCGCGCGGCGGTGTGCCCTGGTAAAAGCATTGTCCATGTAGTACGGCCGGGTGAATAGCTAACCCGAAACACGCATACGCGCGGTACGCACGTCGACCACTGCATCATCGCGCACCATCTGCTCGGTAATGACTCCCCATTACCGCGGATAGGGACTTTCGTTGAATTATCGGTACATTTTCAGGGAGTCCACGGCCAGTAGCAGCCGGTGGCCGCGGATAGATCTCGCGATCCGCACAGAATGGAAAGTGTTTGATCTACTCACTCGTTTTGGATCGCGGTTCCCTTGGCCCATCCACTGTAACCTTGATGGCCCTCGTGTAGGTAGCCACTTGGGGTGGCGTCGTTGACACGGTGATGGTGATGCTGAAGCTTTTCCCTGAAATCCAGATATCGAGGACAATTGAGCGGCGTCAACGCGAACAACTGGTTTCAATGTTTCGCTGCAGCAAATTATTATCGGTTGGCGTACTTGAAAATTGTTTTCAACAGTCGCACGGACTGCGGTCAGCGGACCCACCGATCTAAATAATTTAGCTATTTCGCTGTTGCAATTATATTCACGACCGTAGGGCTTCGAGAGACCGCGAGTTTCTGAGAGGACGCAGACTCTAAAGGGTCGAAGGGAGGTGGAGGCTTCGGGGTGGAGCACCGGTGTGCATATATCACCGGCGAAGGTCTCGAGGTTGAAGGTCCGGTATATTAATTCCCTCTCCATAAATGTCCGTCGCGGAGATTGACTACGCTTTCTTAAACGGCCCATCGCGCGCTAATATGCATTCGGTAATTCGCCGCTGCCTGGACGAACGAAACAGCCCCTTGTCTTTTTCGGCTTGGAAAGTCAACTGCCTTATGGCTAGGTCCTCCCTCCAGTTACTTTGTGTCGGCACGGCTCCTCTGGCCACTTAAAAATAGATTGCCTGGGTAGCAAGGAGGTGTTGATTCGTTTTCGAACGCAGAAATCTGCCAGTCAGATCTATCTACCAGGGGAAAAAAATCAAACGCCGTTGGGAAATATGCACGAAATCAAATCCTGCAATCGTCGCCAACGTTCTGTGTACCGAAAATATTTCTGCCAAATTGTGAACGTGACTTGGAGATACGGTCTGGCCACTTATGGACCTTTCTACCTGCAATGCATCCGATCGTCCAACGAGCAGGATTCGACTGTCGTTCGCGAAAATACGAAGAAGTTCGTTGGTTCGCGTTAAAGAGAGGATATCTAACGTGTCGCGGACATATAGTCGTTTGTGTTGGCGTAAACGTCAACGATTTGTAATTGTCTCCCCTTGGTGCACCCTGGTCCACCTCGCTGTGTCTGTCAACATGATAACCGGCATCAAACACCCCCATCCCCGCCAACCCCCGGGAGCTGCAACTGACTGCAGAGAGGCACGGCGTTATATCCTAGTTATAGCGTGTCCTCTCCCCCGCGTGCCCCGCAACCACTCTCTCTCTCTCCTTCTCGCCATTCCACTTTCCATATCTATCTTTCTCCCTCCGTCCCCATTACACCCCCTGGGCACCACGGTGCTGTCGCTCTCGCGCCCGTCATTGCATCCTTGTTATCGTCATCGTTTCACTCCAGCGCAAAGTGGCTCGTTTCGGAACACCAAAAATCGCGCGTGTCGCGGTTGCTCTTTCTGGCTTTCGCTTTAAAATCGATTAGCGGCATCGATCGCGCGCGGCCACGTCTGTCTGTTCTCTCTTACCGCGAATACTGGACAGCGGATGACGTTCGCCACTGATGGATCTATATATCAAACGCAATATTTGGGAGGTTTCGGGGCTGAGAATCTGGACTACGGGAACGCCTGTTCAATCCTCGATCCCGTTTCGTTCCGGCGAATTTCTCCAACACTTTGGAAGGCGGCGATCGGTGCCCGTCGCGGCGCGGCGACCAGGTCGAAGGTGAAACGCCGGTTCAAGCTTGGTATCGCGAGCGATCGTAGGAAGGGGCTCGCGCGCGACACCCGATCGGTGCCCCCTTTCCCTATGCTCCGTCCGAGTCCATCGCATTTGGGGCTAATAATGCCGCACGGCCGACTCCCCCCTCCGATGGCCGGACCTGCGGTTAATACTCGATGATGGGAACGGTCATCTGCAGAGACAGGACACCCAGGCTGTGCATTCGCGAACGACGGACGGACAGACCGACAGACAAAACCGGGCCACGCGTATGTGCCACCTATATAACGTGTGCAGAGCATCGCCGGTTATCCGGCGCGACTCACGGCTCGTTTCGGTGTGCCCGTGTCCGTGCGTTACCATCGTGCCGGGTATGAGATGTGCGCCATCCCAAACCGCCCACACAAGCATACGAAACCACTCGAAACCGTCCGTTAATACTCGTGCCACCAGGGAGAGGAGGGGACGAGGTCTCTCGCGTAGAGGGCTAGTCGATTCTCTCTCTATCCAGCACTCTATCCCTCCAGAAGTGGGAGAGCCAGTTGCCGGGATGGGCGGCGAGGGGTTCGGGAGGAAGGTCCCGAGTCTCGCAACAGGATGTCTCTGCAATTGTCAAATAATTACTATCGGTGGTAATTTCAGCCGTGTCGATATAGACTGCGGTATATTACTAATTATAGGCACGGGCCTGCCCTCGGTCCCGACGATGATGGAACGCCCGTTGCTCCCTGCACAGCCCCTCTTTCTCTTTGATCCGGCGCTACCGGCCTCCTCTTCTTTCTTTCCGTTTACGAGCGACCAGGAACATCCCGCTGCACCCTCGCGGGAGGTGATAATTGCGACCTCTTTTCTCCCCGCGCTTTAATTCCGACCTTGATCCCTGCGGAGATTCTTTCGAGGTGGACCCGTTGGGATATCCGGTATAGATCTCGGTTCGTTGAACTCGTTCCTCCGGTCTTGTTCGGTGGATTGTTCCATCGGTCGATCGGTCCGAATTCCTTGGGCGAATCGCCGATATCGGAGGGGGGATCGGACGCGACGCGGCAGTATTCAATCAAATTAATAAGTCGCGGAAACAAAACCTCGATCATAGGAGGGTAGCCTGGCCACCGACCGGGGGTGGTTTGGTCAATCGTCGAAATTGAGTATTACGGATTATCGAGGAGAGATAGAACAAAAAAAAAAAACAAAAAAAAATGCCAAAAAAGTGGACAAAGGGATCGAAGGATTTTGGCGAGGGACGTGTCTCTTTCGCTAATTGATTCCCGGGGGTCGTACCGTGTCCGGTGTCAGGAGACGGACGGATAGCCGCTTACCCTGCACTTCATGATGAAACCGAATGAAACATAGATGATGCTATCGACGGACGTGCAGCTCGAGCGCGAGCAGTCCGGCTCGTTAATTCATAAATGCATTGCAGCCGGTGTGTGGGGTGCAAAATGCATTTGTAGAACCGGACGATTCTATCTGCCGACCTGTGGATAATCGTCGCCGATCGACGACCGCGCGTCCCTGAAATCCCGCGACTTAATCGGCGCAAAAACGGATTATTTAAAAAGCTGCGATGGTCGATCAACCAATTCGTTCGGAAATTATTTATTAAATGGTGAGTGATACGTGTAACTTCGCCCGCGCCCGTCCCGATCATTTAATTTCGATTCTATACCTTTCGAAACGGCTTAACAATTGCGGTTTTTGTGAAAGAGCGAAACAATCGACGCGGAGAGAAAATACACTAAATAGCACGGGCGTTTCGCAATAAATATACTTGGGAGAAAACGAACGTGGCGAAAGAAAATGTTGGCACGCCTTTTCTGGAATATTTCTGGCTCGCACTCTGCTAAAACTAAACCTTCCTCTGTGCTTGCTCTTATCCGAGTCAACGGAAGGCCCGCGGAAAATAAGTGACGACAGAGTGGCCAATAAACAAATGTCCCTCTTTTTTTTTAACCGTACCACCGAACAAGCCGCAGGCATTGATCGGATCCGCTTGATTTCGGGGACTTATCCTCTTTCTCCCTGGCCGACGGACGATGATTTCTGATTAACGGCCAGTTGTTTCGGATGCTAGTTCGGGGCTACTGGCGGACATCGAGTAATGACTCTGGGGGCGGCGGGAGCGAGGGAACTCGCGGATGCGGAGGGTTGAAAAGCGAGAGGCGGGTCGAGCGGGGTTGAGGCCAGTTGATGACGATGATGATTACAATAACCGTGCTTTTAGAGGGTTCGAAATCACGGTACATGCCGCTACCCGTGCGGATAATTTACTGGTCTGCTTTTTCAACGACTTACAAAGCAAAACTACCGCTGGCAATGACACCCGAAACCTCAGAACTAACTCTTCCTGTTGGCTCGTTTAATAAGTTGCGCCATGCTTTGATCATTCTGGCTGGTCTTTAAGCTAAAAAAGACTGACCGCAGTGCGTTTCAGGGCCTACAGAATTTAATGGAAGTTCGTGTTTAGATATACGTCGTGTGCTCTTTTCGCCTTCCAGTCCTTCAATTTAACGTTTCTTTTTGTACGCAAAGGTATACAGATTGTTGCCAAACTGAGGATTGGAGGAGGAAGATGATTTGGACACTCACCCCTGCCGCTTCTGCCGACGAATCTTAGATCGTTGAACTTAGCAACTTGGTTCTTCATCAGGGCAGTGGAATTCCTCAGCTCTGCGCAACAGTTTTCGTCGTTCCCTGCCCGTACTGTCACCAGAGTTCCATCGCCGACCTCGCCCAGGGCGACCACTTTGAACGCCACCGGAAGCGTCTTGTTGGACCGCCAGTGTGTCGGTAGTTGGCTGCAGAGAAAATACGGCGACCCTGTAAAGAACATACGAGGAGTGAATAAAATTGCCCCGCGACCTGATGGATCATAATTCTACACCGAGAGACAAAATTTGGTATAATACGCTGCAAAGCGGTGGCGCAATGGCAGCGCCAAAAGCAGCCCCTACGCGATGCAACCACCTCTTACAGCAATGCAACAATGATGGCACCCCCTTCCGATTCTAACCAACATTGGACCTAACGTCTCGCAGTATATGCACGATACACGATATTGTGCTCGCTGTGCCCTTAATTGCGTTAAAATAACCTCGGCTACAACGAATTACGATAACATTTCATCGACGGCGTCATCCTCCACAGAGGTACACACGATTTACGGAAAATATACGAACCTACCCAACGATATCTGCATTTCTTCTCAATCTCGCATCCGGCTGACCGCAGGCAGCAAATTTCGCGAAAGAAACCATCCACGCTCGAAATACATCTCGGTATAAACAACACAAAACGAAGCGAACCATTTTGCAATGAACTTCCATGATACGCACCACTTTCCCGCTCGTTCGAAAAGAAACAAATTCAAACGCATCTACCAATCAGCAAACGACTTGCGTCGGCCATATTGAATGCAATACGAACCTGTTCGAACCAATTCTCCAGGGTGTTCAGCTTGTGCTTCGCCGACGAGTCTCTCGGTCCACCATAGCTCGCCGACGGCGGCACCCTCGCTCATCTCGCCACCACCACCCCCGGCGTCGGCGTCGTCGGCCTGCTGGTACCTGGTGTTCACCCCTTGGAGAGGCGCCAGTGAGGGGCCGCACGGGCCGGCGCCTTCGTGGGATCCAACGGTGGCGTAATTCTCCCCGCAACCCACTGAACCCACCGGTAGATGCATCCCATCGGCCAGTAGCCGCCCCTCGTCGCCTAAGCACGCACCCTCCGGACAGGACGTCGTGATTTCACTTGCCTCCTCGACTTGTACGCTCGACGGAGTCAGCCAATGCTCCCTGGACCTGCTACCAGCAGCTTCTTCTCCGGCTACCACTACTACGTTTCTGATTTAAGCTTTGCCTGTCCAGGATGCTCGTCGACACGTTCATCGTATCTCTTCCAGCGTGGCAATTATCCTGGATATCTTCGAAATTTCACCAAGCTCCATGGCGAACGTACACCGCTACAACTTTCCCGCCAACGCCATGACAATGGTACCGATAATGATGCAAGCACTTTCAATTACAAGAATGTTCCACCCTCCTATTGCACTGCAAGTCCGCGAGATGTCACTGCGCCTAGATCGATGCGCGATCTATGATAAATTACCCTTAACTAATCACTCATCGGTGTCGTAACACGCTTTACCGCGAAACCTACGCTCCTACAGGTTGTCGATGTTTTGGATACCAAATGCTTCTCAATTTGCACCACCGTTCGTTCGAGCAATTGATAGTTCACAAGGAGAATCACACTACGGATGCTGTTCCACGATCGAGGTTTCACGCCGTGTCAAGGAAAGAATCGATGACAATCGCAACGAATGATCACGGTGAGTCGAAGTCGATTTCGAGGTCGGGCACCGGGCGCGTCCACACGAACGTCAGTCGCGGTCGACGGTGCGCGACGTAATGCCGGCGGCGCGGCTTCAGCCGCGTGTTCCGCGTAAGCGGCCCGGGACGGCCTAAGCCTCGCAATTCCGACGCTCCCCACTGTCGACGGCGTCCTCCCGCCGCGTCCCGACGCTCCCACATCAACGCTGTCGGATCGCCCGCCCTCCGATCGTGTGCACTCGTTTTATGACCAGTGTCCGCGTTTTCATATTTCTCTGCCTTGTTTGCATGCGACGATTTCTAACCCGGAATGCTTCTGACTGATTTTCGGCGAATTCGATGCGTCGTCGAATGTCCTGCTGCTTAGATGAATCATTGAATTGTTAGCATGTGAAATGTGAATGATCGAACTTTGACGTTTCATAGCGAACGGTTAGGTGAGCGGAAAAATGGCGCGAATATGTAGATAATGCAGAATCATTTACCGGTGGAGGGGATACGATCGTAATCGATGGGCCATTCGATAATTCTTTCGATTGTTGCGAATTCTCGAAGTTCAAATTTATCGAACTGTAATGGCGTAGCGTCCTTTCAGCGTCAGATACATCTGTAAGTACTTGTTTAATCATAATTGCTTTTTGATATCGATAGACAGTACGAAATGTTGGGCAAATCTTGTAGATCTAAGAGCGAGGAATCGTTACGTGCTCGTGTTTCTATTGCAGGTGTAATTATTTCTGCTTCAAGAAAGAATGAGTCACGTAATGGAAGGTAGCCGATCGGTTGCAACAAATTTTTTTTTTTTCGTGCACACAAGAATCAACGAGAGCTGCAGGATAATTTTAGCGCAGCCTGTGGAAGAAAAATGCAACGAAGGCCACTCGTGCAGCGTGAAAGGTACATAAATACAATATGCATTATGGCAATAGCGAGTTGACGGAAAATCCAATGTGTCATCGTAGTTTCTGTCTACAGATGCAATTATTTATACAAATATATTTACAGATCCCGTTGAGTCTCACCGAAGTCTGATTCCACTTATTCCCCAATCAACAATATTTAAAACAGTCAAGCCATGACGTTTCTGTTCTGCATTGTTTAACAAGGCTGACTTAATTCATGGTAATTAGTCGTTTCTCCGTATAATCTTTCGGCTAGTTGTAACACCGATAAGGAGGAAGTAGTATCGTCGAAATTCCCCGTGTTATCGTATTATTCCCCAAGGCGGGCCAATCTTTCGGCAGTCGCGATATCGTAATCGTGTCGTCTTTTTTTTTCAGAGATCCTCATCCCTTTTTTAAATAATTGGTATATAGCCCAACAATTGGGAATTCCAGTGATTCTGAGTAACTGGAAGATAACAGTCGTACGTTTATTCGAATCTCAACGAAGGGAGGAATACTCGAGTGGCGCCAGGTACCCCCACTACCTTCTTCGCAATCTATACCACGCTACCTGTACACTTGTTTAAAAAACTTCTTCCACCTTTTATTCTACATAGAGAACTGGTATTCTAGGGCTCAATTAGAGGACAGTGGAACGAAAATCTGCGAACAGAAAGGACGCAAACGAAACAACCTAATGTTAGCGCCGATGGAAAAAGGTTGAAGGGTGAGTCGGAGGTTAGCCGTAGGGGTTGAAAGGGGTGACTTTTCCAACTAGGCAAAGTCCAAGAGGCGATCCAGTGTTTTAGCAAGGCGTAACAAGTGTCTGCGTGACGTCACGCGGCTTTCTGGAGGCGGAGCCTGTGATTGGGAAGCAGGTGGGGGTGGGACTCTCCCGCATCGTGGATCGTTTGCCCCACCCTCGGGATTTTGTTCCTTCGTGCTACCGCCACCTTCAACCTCCACCTCTTCTCCCTCGCGGCCTCTTTTCCTCTCTTTTGAACTTTGTTCGGCGACCCCCCACCAATCAACCCTCCACCTGGTAGGGAGCTGCCACCTCTGATAGCCATTGCAAGATGCAATTCCAGTGAAACTTTATAAAACTGCATGTTTGGTTGGATGTTTCTTTTCGCGAGCCTCGCTCTAGAGGCTAATAATAGCCGTGCGAGGCAATCGAGCGATGATTGATTGAACTGGTGGTGGGCAAATTAGGTTTGTTTATTTGAGAAAGGCACCTGAACAGGAGGCATATTTATATGCAGTAATATTTTATGGCGGTACTGAGTATGAGAGGCCAAGAGGTCCTGCTTTTTATTTATTGATTTATTTTTCATAGCGCGACTCAAGAGAACATCACAGGTGCATTAAATTCAAAGTCCACTGTTATAACATGTCCGATCCATTGTGCTTCAATTCCCCTTGAATAGTTTCTAATTCCTATCGTACGATTTTCAGGCACCTACAAGATCTGCAGTATCGCACAGCAAGTTGTCGCAAGGATACGCCCGCAAAGAAATTCACCCTTCGAGAAGCGGTGCAGGAAGTCGACTAGGGTCCCAGCCTTACATCGATACCTTTTCATCCGTACAGCTTCATGGAAGCCGGTAAGAATTTTCCCAGAGCACACACGCGAAAGTATCGTATAAGGCGCTTTAAAGGTCTCCGCCGGTGTGTTCCCGCAACGCTACCGTTTATTGCACTGTGGTCTGCTAAAGTGCAATCGAGGAAGCAAAATGTGGTTTCACTCGTTCGTGCGGACTCGCAAGAATGTAATTAACCCCTCGGAAGTGCACGGCGCTTCGGCTCGCGGCCGATTTTACCCGCGTCTCCTTATCTGTCCGCCGCCGTTAAGAGCAACCGAGGGACAGCTCAACCGATCGGTTTTGCCGATTCACACCGAACCACCGCAAAAATCGGGTCTGCGTGTCGTGTCGCGAAACCGCAATTACTTACGCGAAATACGCCGGTCAGATCTAGCACAATCATCACGTGTGGTCACCCTTTTGTCCAGCGAAGTCACGATTACGATTCACTTTTTATTCAATTTTTTTCCTCCCCCCCAAAATTTCTAAGTCAAGTGCGAGCTACGCTTGAGATTAGTTCCAAGTTAACTTCATTCCCAAGGTAAGCCGCTGTTTTTGCTTCAATTTGGATTTATATTTGTCCTGCGATTGAGATTAATCGTTATTGGAAACAGTACGCGATTGGAACGCGATGGGGTGGGAAATGTTTTCTCAGCTTCGAAGACAGCAGGGTGAAGGAGATAAGAAAATATTGTCCGGTGGGAAAAACAGAAACATTTTTTTTTTTACGCGTTTTATCGGAATAACGATATCGCCTGGAAACGAACCACTTCCAGCGCCACCGGAAGGGCTTCGTAAGACACGCTTATCTGCCACTCGATTCTCGGAAAAAAGTGTCTCGCTGCAGAGAGAATTTTCCCCTGATAGCGTTCAACGTTCGATTATCGGCGAATTATATCGTAAACCTCATTAATCATACACGTCGTGACAATCTGTTTTCTTCACCCCGCAGATTTGCCCCGTTTCCTTCGGACCAGAGATACATATTTGAATCCCAGCGGAGTGCACTAGAAGTTCGGGGAGTTTCAGGATCAGATATATTGGATACAAGTTTATGAGTATTTTGTCAAGGTCTTTTTAGGAGGGCATAAATTCCGTCTCAGTAAGGAGTGCCCGTATTACCAGGCGTAAGTTAATCTGCCTTTTGCGCGAAAGCCGAGCTAATGAACTATAAATAAGGGAGGAATACTTACAGCAAGTGGACAGCCGCACTTACTGACCCTTCGTAATTAAAATCCCGCCCTAAATCAGGACTAGGGACACGATTAGACGACCTCTATTCCTGGGACCTGTAAAGTCTAAATCCGCTACCCTTAGCTTCGGCAACCCTTTCTCCATTCATTCTTACATTCACACGTAGTCGTGCTATTTGCATATTTTATTAACGACGTTAGCTTTGGCGATAGGAACCGTCTAAATATTTCCACCGATCTGCGATGTGCCCTGCGTTTACCTTTAATTGGTGAAAATGAAGCTTGTAAATGTTCCTCACGTTCTTGATGCGCTTAGAAATTAATTGAAAATTTGTCTGTTTCTAGGATAAATGTGTCATGGTACGAGCAAGTATTTCCATTAGGTGAAACAAGCAAAAGTGGCGGCCCTTCGTGACCATGCGAAACAATCCACGTCGTTTCCGTTTCCGTCGATGCAATTCCGCTTCCGTTAATCCAATTGCAAAGCGTGCAGCTAATAATACTCGCTGGGGTGGCCACGCGATTATGGAGAAGGGGGTGCAGTCAAGGAACAGAGAGAGAGGCTATGAAAGAGGGTGGTCGATTTAGAAGACAAATGATTGCATGATTATCATCATCGTCCACATAATATCGCCAATTTAATAGACAGCTGCTTTTCTTCCTAGTTCTTTATCCGTTTCTCAGGCCGTATAGAATCCGAACAGTTTTTTCCACTCGAGAATATAATTCTATATTTTCGACATGGTCGTACGTACGTTCTTTTGAACGTACAATTGGTTGAAATCCGTGACTCCATTTAACTGTTAATTGAAGTAAATCTGGCACTTGGAGAAAGGTAACGAGGATACAGGAATTAGGTTGAGGGAAAGGAAATAACGCAAAGGGAAGTGATAATTATAGGTATGACAAGCCGAAATCTCGAATTCTACCGTATAAAACAAATGGAGGGCAGGACGGGCACACACGTACCATTATCTTTCACCCTTGCTCCCCTTCTGGCTAGCCATACTTTCCACGACCACCGACGTAGATACGTCCACCCTTGTATAGTCCACTAATAAGCTTAATAAACCCCCTGTGCGACTATCTCTCTGCAGTGTCCACTGTATTCTAGATTCCGAGGATACAGGGATGGCTCTCGATTCTTCGTCTTCGTTGAATTACATTCGGTATTTCGAGCATCCCCTTTCGTTTCGTGCCTCCGTTGAAAATATGCTAGCAGCGATTCTTTCAAAACTATCCCATTTTCCCTTTAGACCTCTTAATATTTGTAAAGATCTGCTATAATATTTTTTTCAATTAGATGATTATTCCACACTTCGCAAGTCTTTAGCACTACTTGTACATTTATTATCAAGCTTTACTATACAATTTCGGGTTGGACAAAGAGTATTTTTGCCTTCTTCAAGTAATCGTCGTGTCCAGCTTTGTTGTCTGCAAGTCAAATATAGCTTTGGAAAGGATATGCAAACACGTCGGATAGAAGTATAGCGTTCCGATAGTGGAGGATAGTAAATGTTGCAACTGGATTGCGAAAATTTATCGCTTCTGCCTCCCTGCGCTTACCGAAACGGGGAATGTAAGCCCGACGTGGTCCGGCTTTGAGAAGGACATCAAAAGGATAACAATACAGATGTGAGACATACCCTTCCTGTCCACCTCTCATGCGCTTCATCCTATTTGGTAGAACGAGCTTTAGAGCACGAGCTTTGCCGCTCGTTTCGACGAGGATTGGGAAGCGTAAATTAAGAACAGCCGGGCAGAGCATTAAGGACAAGCCTATTTTGTCTCGGGAAAAAATTAATCATATGTACTCATGTTAATTAGTATAGATGGGATCGAAGGTAGACGACAGAAAAACTTTTTGTGCTTCACAAGGAATTCAATCGCTTTTTGATTTTCAATTTTGAAAGCATTATGATTGAACTAAACTAGAATGTGAATTAGGTATTTAGTTATTTAGATAATTTATGTAAAATTGAATTTAAATTTGGAGATTTGTCGATACGATTTGACTATAGCTGTATCGATAAGATACAATCAAAAGACTTTGATGATATTGCGAATTCTCTTTATTACAACAGAATAGACCTATAGAAGGTATAGACACCGACGAGGTATAGGAATAGATAAATCACCTTATGGATTTTCGTGGACAGACGTGACTGCCATACCGACTCAAAAAATCGACACTGATTTTTGCGTCGTCCACTCATAAACGACAGCCACTTGATAAAGTATTTATTCAGGAAGAGCCACAAGATATTTTGAATTTTTCTTCGATTTTTCTATTTTTCTCCAATATCTTGAGTTTTTCTCCAATTCATGTATTTGTTTGTATTTGTATACAGTAAGAATTATAAATTACATGAGGTATATAAATGAGGGTTAACAAGGCTTTCTATTAATCTGTTGGCATACTACAAACATACTACACAATTGCAATACTACACACATGTGTTTATTATTACTAATAAATATATCTGTATCCAATTATTTTAGTAACATACATACTACAACACTTGCAATAAAAAACATTCAGTTCGACAGGACATTCAAAAACACCCGCCTTAAAGAAAGAACACCACCCCCCACCACCCGCCAAGACGCCGACCAATTAGCGCAATCCATTTCAAAAATCTCTCTCTTTCGCCCAACGGAGCTCGTAGTGATCAGACGTGTTCAGAGTGTCCGCCAAATTAAGGTATGTCTAACATATTCCCAAAGGCAAAATATTATATCAGTTGTTTTCATTTCCCGTCTCCTGAGAGTTCTGTAGTGTTTTTGGTTAATATTAAGTCATATTTTAGTAGAAATTGAGAAAATATTGCGTAGTAAGTGGAATCGCCCAACGTGCAGTTTTTGTATCTAACGATACTTCTACGTATAGATATACATATTTCAGCCCCAAATTCCATTATCCTGCAATATTTTCTGCAATTTCTAGCAATATTATTATTATATTGGTGATTATTAATACATTTGCCTCTGATTTCAGTTGGATTCTGTTCAATGGCGTCTCTTTCGCTAGCTTTGAATCAGAAATGGCGCGAACGGGACACATTCAAACGGGAATGCGCAGGAGCAGAGTGACGCGGCGCCATATTGCTAAATCAACTTCTCGCTGACAGGTAAGCGATTTTCAAATTTCTTGTTGAAATAAGTAGAATTCTAGCAACATATCTCTATTAAATTATAATTGATACCCCGTATAATACTTCTATGATATACAGTCGTGTTGTAAACAAGTAGTAACATAATACAAGCAATTATTTCCGAGTATTCCTTTGTTGTTTCTGCACGTGGTCGGGAAGCACGTTTTTCCTGGAAAACATCCATAATATATCGCGAAACAAAGAAAGACGCTTATCAAGTAACGTATGCGTTGAAATATTTCTAGGAAACGCAAGCGATGCGATGGTAAACAAAAATGCTGTTTGGCTTTAGTCCGATATCCAACATAGCCTAACGGCAACGGACGATTGTGAAGGTTGTCATTCTACTACGTGACGCCGTGCTGACAACACATATGGAAGGCATCTCAGTGAGGTGCGTATCGTTACATAGCTATACTACAATCGTTTATACTCGATCACAGCCACTGCATATTTAATACTATTCTAATTACCACCTCGCCTATTACCACATTTTCTACACAATTCGAGTTGAATTATTGCTTCTGTATATCACAATTATCATTGCTTTCGTGCACTTGTTTTAATTCTTTATTATTCTTTGGTACAGGAGTATGGAGAGAGTCGATTACATGGAAAGAGTAACCCAATAACTACATTAATGCCAAATAATTCAATGCAGCCAAGGCCTGTGTATGTGAGCATATTAACTATATTTTCTTACTGGTTTTATATGACATGTCACTCATACTAAGATGAAACAACAACAGTTAAAATACGTATAAAAACATTTAGATTTTCTATACCAATTGCAATTACTTAATTGCAATTGGAATAGGCACAACTGTATTGCACATTTTGCATAATGCATATGTTTTTATGTTTTATATTTAAAAACATATGCAATAACTTATTGCGACTGTTAATTTGTTATATATTCCTTGCATATTTTCATATTTAAAATGCATATTTCCATATTTTTAATCCATATTTTCATATTATGAATGCATATTTACATATTTTGAATGCATATTTTCATATTATTAATGAATGTTTGCATACCTTTAATGCAGATTTTCATATTTAAAATACATATTTTCATATTTTTAATCCATATTTTCATATTATGAATGCATATTTACATATTTTGAATGCATATTTTCATATTATTAATGAATATTTGCATATTATGAATGCATATTTACATATTTTGAATGCATATTTTCATATTATTAATGAATATTTGCTAATCTTTAATGCATATTTTCATATTTTTAATCCATATTTTCATTTTATGAATGCATATTTACATATTTTGAATGCATATTTTCATATTATTAATGAATATTTGCATATCTTTAATGCAGATTTTCATATTTTTAATGAATATTTACATGTTCTTCGTGCATATTTAATGTTCATATACATATATCACTGATTTCAAACATTGGATAGGAGATACATGTTTTCTTTCAGAAAATTTGGTGACCGCGCGCAATGCGGTCGGTAGAGTCACTATTTGCTTCGAAGTTTTTTAGCTTTTTCAGAGCAAGTGGCTCTGCTTATATTTTCGTTCACACTTTAGCTAAACGCGATTGTAGAGTCAGTGTTTTTCACGTACTAGATACTAATACAATTATCAGAGCACCGGTGCTCCTTTTCAATTAATTCAATCGCGAAAGTAGCATCTCCATTTGTTCGCCGATACAATTTGCGGTCGTGTACATAGTCTTGTATTTTTATTTTTTTCTTATATTCGCTATCGGAAGTAGAGTCGGTGCATCACTGAAGGGGATGTTTTATACGACACTGATAAAGTGAGAAATGTAAGTATATTTTAAACAATTGTCAGTTTTCTATGAAGAATTAAGTTCTGTAGATTTAACAGTAGATTTTAATGTTCTTTGGTTTCTTGTTTAGTACAACTTGCATACTTCATGACGATTGGGTTCCATTGAGCTGCCTCGGTGAAGGTCCTGATGTCTTCCACGAGTACTTCTTCTATTCTTGCAAACAACGAGTTGGTGAGTCGCATGTGTTTTGGTTCCTCCGGTCCCCAATCATGCTGTAGGACGATTGGTCCGAAACGGTACGGGCGACTGGTTGTATTTTTTAGTAGCTTTGCGAGCATAGTGACTGCGGGTATAGTTTTTATACCCGTCAGTTTCAACGTTACGTTCTTGTGTATTATTTCTTAGATGAGGTTAGATCTGCCTTCTTGTACTCCGCGTTTTTTCATATAAAAAAATTAAAATACATAGAAATATTTCTTATTCAAATAAATATTTGATCAAATATGTACTGTTCATGTAGGTTCTTTTATTTCGATAAAGATATATATGATAACATTAATAAATATATATATTGAGGACAGTGCATATTAAATTTATAATTGCATCTATAATCAATTCAAATTTGTTTTCACTCTTGAGCAGTGCAGAAGTCGGATACCCTCCGACTTCGTTGCTGCAAGTGATTCATGATTATAGTAATCGTATATTAAAATAAATAAATATAACTATACGTATATTAAAATCAGCGTTGAGTGTGCATAGCCAATGTTAGCATTAATATTAATTTTCATATGGTATAGTCGAGTCCTTTTCGTCTGAAACTTATTACACATTACGTACAAGAAGGCGCTTTGTATACGGTAGATTTTCAAATCGGAGTAGCTATCTTGAACAATTTGCTTCGATTAAGGAATCACCCGAGGCTTATTTAGTAGCTTGTCAATTTTTCAAATAAATATTTAATTGCATTACTCATTTTAGTAAATTCAGATTCAATGACTGTCATTTCCCTTAATAAATAAATTATTTATGAACTATTTTCAAGTTTTTATTGATATTTAATAAATTACAAAGTCGAGTCATTTTTAAAGAAATTGAAAATAAAATTGCAATTTTACGTATACTAACCATCTTTTTAGATCAGGATTTTCAGGTTTAACCCCTTCCGTGTTCATTGTCAGGAACTCACTCACGTGCCCAGGTGCTACTTGGGTGAGTGAAAGGCAATGGGTACGATGATCATTTAGTTTTTAAATATATAACATTGTTTGGCGGCTGACATTTGCTAGTGCACCGTGCACGACGTATTTTCCACATTGTGTGTGTGTGTGGTTAGGCTGTGGAATTGCGTCGGCTCGAGAATTTGATAACAAATTATACACGAATTTATTCGAATACCGATACTATGATTTCGCGAAGAGCAATATGTTTTACAATTGCAAATATACATTGAATTCCATAACGAAATATGGAAATATGGCAAAGAATAGAGTATTATACAAACCAAGTATAGTTACTTGAAAGAAAATGTACAATATATTTTAACAACCGACATTTTATTCGAAAGTAATGCACGTGCATATACATTTACGCACATTTACGCAATGGTCGCTAGTTTTTGTCAGCCGATTTCAGGAATTGGTACGTACCCTTAGAGTGTGAATGATTGTATGCCAAGCTCGGGTGTCGGGGGCGTCCCGGGACGTTCCTCTAGTTTAGGTTCTTGCGCCCGAGTGTTTGAATGAGAAATGTGGAATGAGGTGTGTTTGTGTGAATGCTTTGCCATTTTTAAAATATAGGTCTAGGTAGGCTAGGTAGTATACCTTCTGGTGTGCCTGATAGACATAAGTAGGTAGGGCCGGGCAGGTTGACACAGTCTCTGATCGGGTAGGCAATATTTCGCGTGTTCAACCTGTTTCAGGAAATCTGATTTGAAAAGTCGACGGTGAAGCTGAGGCGCGAACGAGAATGCGTTCGCCTCTGGTTTTGCCTATCGATTTTTCGAATCCTTCGCGGTCGTGGTCGCGATTTAGGCCTCGAAACGAAACGTGTTACATTATGCTCGAGGCTGCACGTTTGAACGAAGAACGATTACAATTTTAATCGTAATCATTGCGATTTTCTGTAATCACAATTTTTACGATTGTATTTGGTCGTGATTCGTCCACGTGTGTTCCATTTAGCTACGCGTTTAGATTTTTATTTTATTTTATTTTTTCTTGCGGATAGAGTCTCGAGCCTAGACTAAGTTTCAGCGGGCATTGCGCTCGAAGAAAAGAAGAGGCTAAAAGCTGAAGAGGCCCGACAAACTGTCGCTCAAGAGGGCAACTACCAATGGCTCTGCATCCTTTGGATGAATAGCCATTCTTTGTTACTATTTTGTCACTATGCTCGCTTTTGTATACAGTAGTTGTAGTTTGTTGTTTAGCCAGCGCTATTGCCTGGCCCACCGTCATCGTATTGGGCAAATCGCGATTTTTATTAGCGTCGCGTCCGATTGAATCCGGTTTGAATTAGAGTTGCGAATTAATACAGATTCCGGTTTGAATTAGAGTTGCTTTCATACTAAATTATACTGGCGATATGTGCTTGCTTTTAGCGTTGCGATAATAATTTTCGTGTTCCTTTTCTACACAGGTTTTAATTATCATTTACAGTACTGCGATATTTTTCCATCGCGAATATTTTCTTAGATTTTCGTACAGTTTAGCGATGATAAATGATCGCGATTTTAAAGTAGTGTTGCGATGATAAATGATCGCGATTTTGAAGTAGCTTTGCGACCACAATGAAATGCCCAAATTGGTTCCTGAGTCACCAAAGGCAGCTATTAAAGCTGCATAAGGTGATTGCTTTGATGGTAGTCTTGGATGCGACTACCATGACTACTTTGTTATTTCTTGTTTGTCTTGTTTTTTAATATTCGCTATATATATATTTACAATATTTTCTATGTACTATATTGGTGATAATGAATCACCAAACGCGATTGACTTTGTAAGGAATATAGTACATTAGTGTTGCAAACAAAGAGGTAATCCACTTACGGTTTTCAATCGTGCTTACAACAAGTGGAATAGCTCTGGCTATTGAATTTGATTAATGTTTTAATTTATTATTCATATTTGCCTTTTTATTATTACTAAAAACGGGTTTTTTCATCTTAGTATCCAAGTAAATGTTTGTATTTGTAATTCATAATTATTATTCAGCATATTTGTACCACTGTCCTATTCTTTCACAATTACTATTCTAATACACAAGTTTGTTACAGAATTATTAAGTTAAAGGAGATGTCAATATAATAGAATACTACCTCAAGTACATTAAATGAATTGCATTGCAATATGTAAGTAATGAGAGGTTGAAAAGTGATGTTGTGTGGATCAAATAAATTGAAGGGAATCCTATTATTCAAAGGAAATCATATTTGGTATTTAATTGTCTAGTTTTTCGTAATTATTAATTCAATAAATAAATTTGTTACAGTTTTTTGGATTGCCAAATGCATCGATTCATCGATATTTTGTTTCAAGTATATAAGAAAATGATAAGTCTTTTCGGAGTCTAAAAAGGAAAGATTGTGTAACATGAGTTAAAGGAAATGATCGAAAGAATCGCACAAACATACTTATGAAATATCACTAATTTCTTGTTAACTTTGATTTGTTTCAGGTTGCCATATCACGATTTTCATGGCAGAAGATTCATCAACAAATACCCCTTTCCCCTTTCTTTATATTCCTGTAGATTTTTAATTAGGTAGGCCATTTCTAAACTAAGTCATTGTTTTAGATAGGCAGGACATTTGTAAAATCAATTAGCTTCTTAAACAGGCAGGCCACGTTTATGTTAAGATAAGTTTTAAGTCAGGTAGGATGTTTTAAATTAAGATAGATTTTTAGTTAGGCAGGATGTTATTCAATAAGATCTTACGTGCCATTTTTTAACTTCAGATTAAATTTACTTTGTGTATAGGTAGGATTTATTTGTACTAATTATATGCTACTTTACATCACAATCTTTATTCTTTAGTTTAAGTCATGTCTAACAGAATTTTTATTTTCAGCTTTCGGTAAACTTATTGGTTTTATTATATCTTATTTATTTATTTACAGTATAAGTTAATGTGTAGTATACCCTTTATTCTTTAATTTTTTAAATTCCAACAGAATTTTTAATTTCAGTTTTCGGTAAAAGTTATTTCTTTTCATATATGCTATTTATTTATTCAAATTATAAGCTGTAGTATATATGTATAGTATATAAGTATTAATGTGTATTATAATCTTTGTTCTTTACTTTTTATTTCCTACAGAATTTTTAATTTCAGTTTTCGGTACAGTGATTTCTTTTAATGTATCCTATTTATTAATTCAAAGTATGAGCTAATTTGTATTATAATCTTTATCCCTTAATCTTTTAAATTCCAACAGAATTTTACTTTCAGTTTGCGATACAGTTATTTCTTTTAATGTGTCATATTTATTATTTCAAAGTATGAGCTAATGTCTATTATACTGTTTATTCTTTAATCTTTTAAATTCCAACAGAGTTTTTATTTTCAGTTTTCGGTACATTTATTTATTTTAATGTATCCTATTTATTAATTCAAAGTATGAGCTAATGTGTATTATAATCTTTATTCCTTAGTTTGTTCATTCCAACTCAATTTTTGTTTACAGCTTTTGGTAAGATCATTTATTTTAACATGCCCTATTTATTTGAATTATGACTAAGCTAATTTATATTGCATTGTTCATGTTTTAGTTTAAAATTAAGTTTCGTTAAAATTATTTATTTTATTACTTCCTTCCATTGTTATTTTGCATAGCGTTTGCACATCAAGCGTACTGCAAATATACATCAGAAGGAAGTACCGGTTTAATTTGCAAACAATTATATTTATAAATGGAGGGTGGTTGGGCGCGGCTAGGGCCGCGCGGGTCTCCGTTCGCAGCAACCTCCTTGTGGTGAGACCTGGGCAATCGATGTTATTTATCATACAATTATCAATTTTATCAGTAATTTTTTTGTATTGCAATTGTTAATTGTATAATAAAAATGTCGAGCAAATTGGCTGCGATATTTTTTTTTACATTTTTTTATATTTTTTCTTTGTAACATTCGGTATTGATACGTTTCTTCTTGTATCTACCTTGTGGTTATTACCTGTTTCGACAAGGTATTCTCGTCGGTGCAGTAATTTAGCTTTGTAGGTAAACTATGCACTCAAGGAATGGGTAATAACTGACAGAGGGTAAAAGATTTGTGCATCACACTGATGGTACTTGATAAGTTAGGAATCTTCAAGTTGCATGTTCTGTAATACCGACCTTACCAAAGAAATCAGTGGTATTGTCACTCCCTTTATGTTTTGTAGGGGTAATTGAAGGAATCACATTTAATAGATTCCTAGTGGTTGCATCTCTAAGTAAATCTGTATCACATTTTGACCGACAATTACTTTGATTGTATGTTATTAGTTTCAATTTCTGCCATGTACTGGTTTTCTACATATTTTGTCCAACGCTTTTCGACCGATGCATTATCGACGGAGAATCCCCTTCCTGTATGCAATTTGTTGTACAGCCTATGATGGCAGGACCATAGGCAACCGGAAGTGCATTTAAATTTTCGCAAAGCGCGTATCACATTAAACACCCCATCACCTCTGAATTCCCAATGTATTAAACTCATTGTCTCACTGCTTCAATCACCTGCTACCTTTCTACTTTCAAATTAAATACCTCGTTAATTTCCCACGTTAATCAGAACAATCATTAAAAAAAATCTCGCAGTAGTCAGACGTACCAGTAAACAACTTCTCCATAGTCAATCTGATTCTTTGTCGCATCGCACGCTATACATCCGAATAGAAAAAAATCTGCGTCCGGTTTAATGCTCCTCTGTTGTCGCAACTATATAGCAGACTTTCTTTTTCTCTTCTGGAGGGGCACACACTAAATCGCCGGATCTCCGCGTCCTGTTCTACCCCCGTTTCCCTCGCCGGGGGCATAAGCCACATTATACGATATCCGAGAAAATCGAGAGCACATCCTGGCCAAGGAATGCGCCGCTGAGCCCCTGGGCCAACAATGGGGGCCAGGTTTTGCGCCATTATGTCGCTGGGGGATCGCATTACCGGCCGATACTATCGCGCGCTTTCAGCAGCTTTCAGATCCTATCTTCGGATATCTTTTTCCCTCTCGGTGAGCGCAGCCCGGCCGGAACCACTGAATTTCGCAACGGCCTCGAAATCGAGGGTAATTACGCGGATTTACCCTCTTCGATTTTTTTTTTCCACGGCTCCTTTACAAACTTCTTTCGACAGCCTCTCTTCTCCTCCCGTTTCGAAGCATCTTTCTTAGCCAAGCGTGAGTTCGCAATCGCTTGCAAAACCGTATTGAAAGTCTCGTCGCGAATCGGGCAGGCTGAAATTTGCAAGATTTTAGTACAAGAGACGGTTCTGTACATTCTTTGGTGTTGGGATTCATTTTTTCACAAACACTTTAGTGCGAAGTTCGTTCATTGCACAATCGGAGCGGTCGAATTTTAATATGCATTGTTGGCCCCACAGTGTCATTGCCGGGTCGACAGAGCCTGTGAAATATATTTTAATAGCGTTTTATTCATTTAATAATGAAGGAAATGTGTACAGAGAAAGGTTTGTCCCTTTCTTTGCGCTAAAGTGTTCGCGGTGTTCCTGGTTCCCTTTACCGCTGGCAGATTGTTAAATTACGGTGAAGCCGGCTTAAATGCGCCTCTGTATTTTGCCTCTGCGGAAACGATATTATTGGGCGATACGATCGTGCGCGCGCTTTTAGCAGCTTTCAGATTTTATCGGCGTTGCGCATGAATAGTCGATTTTTTTCGGCTCGCGAAACCAGAGAGCAACTGATTCGCAACCAGAGCGAAATACCGGAGAGCATACCGATCGGTCAGACCGCCTGTGTTTCCTCTGTTTTCTACCGTTTCAATATCGACACTCCCTCTCCTCCTTTGCCTCTTCCTCTCTATCTTGTTCAATCGCGCTCCGATTTTCCGTAGGACTCGATAATCACCGTTTATGAATCGCGACGGACGGACTTTCTTCCAAATTGCTCTACAATATAACCGGCAATTACAATCATTTTTGCGAATTTATTACCGTAGAGTAGCAAGGAATATCTTAAAAAAGAACACCTTTTCGTAGGTTAATTCGTAGAAGAATGCAGCTGTCGAGAGGTTTACCAAAATACTGATGCCCCATAATCGTTAGCCTTTTTCGACAAAGTCTCGGTTAAAGCGTGACGTTGCCCAGTCAAAAACTAAAAAACGCACTGTAAAGAAGAAAGTCCTCCGTATATAGCGCCCTCACAAAAGACTAATTTTTTAACAGTGTTGCTTCTCGAAAAAACGATGGTTGCAATACAAATCCATCGGTGGTTACCCTGGCACCCTACCACAAAGCGTCGATAATTACCACGAATAGCCGGGTATTCGGAAGAAATCGCGACATCACAGCTCATTATGCGCTTTTTGCATCGGCCTCTTTCAACCGCGAGTTTTTCCACGACTTTTTCGACGACTTTTTCCGCGAGTTTTTCCATCGCACCGCGCGTGTCGGTCATCCCCGAGACCTTTTCGGCCGGGCTCCTCGTGAAGCAGCCGAAAAAAAACGTTCTTTCCAGCCGGGCACAGGGTCTTTACGATCCCAATAAAACAGCCGCAGCGGTGGCTCTGGTCGAAGAGGGAAAAATCGCTGGCGTGTACGCGTCTTTTTAACCCTGGAGAATCCCATAAAAATTAAAAGCATCGTCGGTGCACCAAGGCCTATTGTCCTGCGGCCGCTTCGTTTTCCCTTCCCGGCTCCCAGTGTTTTCTTCGTCTCCTTTTCCGTTTTTTTTTTTGCATGCGCTAAAAAAAAAAAGAGTAAAAATCCTAGGGTTCCCGAGAAAGGATGCGCTGGTGTGCGCGGGAAATAGCACGCTGCTTTTCCCAACGACGAGTAGCAAAAAAAAAAACAAAAAAAAAAAACACACTGGCAGATTGAGAAGGAGTGAAAAAAAAGTGGCAGTAGAAAGTGGCAAAAAAAAGAAGAAAAAAAGAACGAGTTGTCTTTTTCCTCGACAGTAAAAACGAAGCAATCGTCGCTTGTAACTCCGTAAATCGTCGCCGCAGCAGTATATCATCCGCTTGAAAAATAATATCCGCGCTTCCCGCGCCTTCACTTTTTCCACGCTCCTTTCTTTTTTTTTTTTTATATGCAGTCGTCTTTTTTTGCACGAGTTTTTTGTCACGCTCGTTGTTCTCCCTTTTTCGTATCGTTTGCACGTTGCCAACGAACACGTCGATTTCCTTTTTCTTCCAAAGCGCCGGCAATCGCCCCCTGGTCCGCGCGCGACACTTGAAATTCTAATTCATGCAAATTCACCGTCTAACGGAGTAGAAATGTTTCCCTTGTATTTTAATGAAAATTTACCGCCCCCCCCCCCCCCCCCCGTTCCCCCTGTTTCTCCTGCAATCTCGCGAGCCGTGGCTACTCACTCTCTTCAACGAATATGAAACGACTCCGTGCGCGGGTACTTGAATCAATTTTTCCCGTTTATACCGGAGGGAAAGTTCGAAACGGACCGCCGACGATTCGACGAATTTTTTGTTTTCACAAAAGTGTCGCGGTTAACATTCGATACAAATTTCGCTCGACCCACTCGGGTCTCGGTAGTTGAATTTTTCACGAATATTTGTGGTACTTTCAAACACCTGGACCGGTTCAGATTTTTTAGATACCCGGATGTTAATAATCTTTCATTTACTCCGGGAAAATTTGTGAAATGGAGAATCGGGTGTTATGTGTTTCCTGGCGTACGATCGATGAAATTTTATGTACCCCTGCGATTCTGGCGTTGCGTCTTCTTCCTAAAAAAGTTGCTTCAATCGCAATCGTTCCCGCGATTCTAAGCATTCGGCCTCTCCATTAAAATCGCGACATCTATACTACATAATACTAGAGAACGGTCAGCGTTGAACTTTTCTTCCCAAGGCGGGTATGCAAATGGCTTTTGACCGAAACGAAGTAAGGCGGGATGAATTCGATTCCCTTGAATGAAGAGATACGCTTTTTATGGGTGTCACGTATGCGCCGGGAAAGTTCTAATCGATCGACATCTCTATTTCAAGCCTCGCGCGTATATAATATACCCATACATATGTACAATATGTATACATATAAATATATATATATATATATAGTTGTTTCCGTAGTACATATCCGCGCCTCCGTGTTTAGAAACGCACGATGAGAAATCGAGTGATCTACTGCTTTTAGGCTGTGTTTACGCGACGATCAGCGCCGCCAATTTCCCCCGGAGCTTCCACGGAGAAAGCTTTCGAAATGGACGTGCAACAGCTGTTACCGTCACTCCTGATGGAAACTGGCACGCGTTGCTCGTCTGTATAGCGTTCACGAGCACGTACGACTTACGCCCGTTACGAACGACAGATATTGATTGTTGCACAACCATCCCTGGCCTTGCCTCGACGTTCCTTCGCTTCGTACCTCCTTATCGCCCTTTGTCCATCGTGCCAGCTGTTTTCCACAATTAGGAGATTCAATCGCCACTTCGGCGGCCCCCTGCTTTATTCCAAATCACAAATTTTCAAGATCCCCGGAGGCGGGATACCTCTTCGTATTCAATAAATCAATCTCTTCGCTCCCTTCGCGAATCAATAAGATAGGGTTATCTGTCTCCCCTGTATTTTGTTGTACGGGTAGCTGCGAGTATTCTACAAATCCGTTTGCCTTGTTTCGCGTGCACGGTGCAATACGCGGTCAGATGTCTAGGACGTATCAGTGAACAGATGACGGGGAGATGTTTTCGTGGAACACGAGACATCGGTATCAGGGAACCTGTCAGGGTTTTAAAAGAGACCAGAGCGGTGTCCGCAGCGGTTTTGCTCAAAGGCGACGAATCGAGAAACCGGATGCTGTCGTCGCGACGACCCCTCCTGACGATTTGCAGACACTTTTGGGAACATTGGAGGGCCAACTGTTCACGACAGTTGCGACAACAGGGGCACGCGCTTCCAACCGGAAGTCACCCCCTGCGACTCCTGTGTCGCACAGCATCTCTAACCAGAGCCAATTAATACACTAAATGAGGACGTTCCTGCTCGTTCGTTTCCTCGGAAGGAACATGCAAGCAGTAAAACCTAGCGTACATCTCCTGAAAATCTCGGATTACCGACAATAACCTCACGGGCCGGAGTATTAAACGAATGAAACATTTTCCAGACAACTTCCAGTAGCTCGTATTATGTTTTAAGCATCGTGCAGTTGAAAGAAATTTCGTTCGCACACAACTTTGTGACAGTGATTATTTGTTCCCCGATTTTACATATTACAAGTCGCACTGTTAAATTGCTCGTTCCTCGCGAAGATTGTCCGATCCCTGGAATGGAAAAGAAATTCTCGAACACGCACCGAATTAAATTTCCTCTCCGTAATTATCTGTCTACCGCAAACTATCTGCACCGCGGTATAATTTCTTCGTCAACCTCGTTACGTCGCCAAGATTAGAAATTGCACGTGCACCGAGCTGACGAAGCTCTCGCATCTTCGAGCCAAAAGGGATGCAGCGCTCCGACGTGGCGGGGCAATATATGAAAAACGCAACGGTGGCTTTCTTCGCGATTCGATTCGATGGTTTTACGATGACTAGCTTTCGTAAACAGGTAACGAAAGGATCGTCCATTGTCCAGGGAGTGAGTAGCGATCAGGACGCGGTGTTTACAGACAGGGCCCAGTCGGGCCCCCCGTCTTTGCCCTTTTTTTTTCACTCCTGGCCCCTTTCACGTCTCACTCTCACGAGCATCTCCGGTAGCCGCGCCGTTGACACGCAGGGTGACAACATAAATATAATGTCACGCTTCTGCGCCCGCCAATGCCGGACTTTTCGGGGGTACGCTGTTCAGGGACCGAGGCCCCGAGATAGAAAGGTTTAGGGGAGACCTATTCATCGAGAGATACATGGACGACGATTTTTATGGGGCAAGATGAAAAATGAGGTTAGCCCGGGCATTTATCGCGTCGGCCCTTTCTGCGTCTTCTTCGGTGCGTGTCGTTGGAGGAGCCGCCGGAGTGCCTCTCAATATTTTGGCACTCCATGGGTCAGGATGCCGCTGTCCGTGCACCACATTCAACGACGAATTCGAGCCTACGGGCGTTCAGAATGGTAGGGGAGGTTTTTGGATTAAATTTCGGCCACCGAAAACGATACCACGAGGGGTCGGATTTCTCCAAGATCGTGGATCACGATTTTGCTTCGAAGCTTCCAGCGTGGGGAAGTTTTATACACCGGGACGGGGGATTCCGATGTTTTCCACGCACGGGTTTTCTTTCAATTTTATAGAGTGTTCGTAAAGAATTCTAAAACATTGTAACACGAGGCTACTGAATTTTTTGAGATCTTCATTCTCGCCGACTGGCAAAGATATACCACGAAATGGGGGCACCAAATTTTCGGCGCGACCATTTGTCGTTTTATTTAACAATTTCCAGTGCGTCGTACGGAATCTATCAATTTTACGAAAAGCAATCTTCGAATTCCACATCTGGAATAGTCAGCAGTAGCCAGCTCGATTGGCTACAATACAGTGGTCTTGCATTGTTCCGTATGTTCCATCTCTCCTGTGAATTCATCGAGGCTGGTGCGAAGAGATTCCAGCAGTCACGCGTGTCTTTGTGCTCTCCCTTTTCACCATGCGAGCACTCGATGGGCATTATGGGGGGTACCGCGGGATGGAACCCGGTGAATAGCCGAGGCCCAATTATGTATCCGGCCTATTTTGAGCCGAGCCGGCGAAAGGTTGGAGTTTCTCTTTCGATTCCACGGGGGATCAGTTGTGCTGGCAGCACAATGACAGCCGTGACATCGTTTACGCGCACCCCCCGTAGCCTGCCACGGGTCCAATGGGTCCCATGCCGCAACGGTGGACACCCGTGACGAGACATCTTCATTACTATGTGGCCATGGGGCCCACTTTGCCTCGAACGCGTAGGGGACGGCAAAAATTTGATTTACCTTTCTGTGTCCAACTGTGTTTGCACACTGTGCTGGTGCATTGCTGTGAAGTATAGATAGGTTTCTGTGACACCGGTTGGAATTCCTTGTACAAGCACTCGAAGATTGCTAACAATTGCCGAGATAGCGGAGACGCGCGCATAGTACATATTTTGTACCGCTCGTGAACATTCAAATCAGTTCGATATTAATTCGTGCAGGATAATTTCTACAATATTTGCAATATTTGAAGAGCATACAATCTCTTCGGAGCAAATGTTTCCCATCGATCGTCCTCATTTTTCCGCCGCGCTCGTATCTAACGGACGCTGCATCAGCAGATTCGAATTGCGGCGTATCGATAGCACCTGGAGCGCGAGGTGGCGATCCAGAAGGGTAGAGATAGCTGGAAATACAGGGGCTAGAAAACAACGGGGGGAAAGGGAGAGGGTTAAAGGCGACAAGGAGGGTCCGCGGTGCGGTGCCTTGGTGGCCACGGGTGCGGTACAGCTTCCTCCGTAACGAGGGCCAACCTTTATGACCCGTAAAGATACGTGCCGTCCAGTTTACCCACCTCTCACCCTACCAACCCCCTCCTGGAACCATTGCGCCCCACTGAGTTTCGCGCGATAGCCATACGAGGCTGGCGTAACGTCGGGCTCACGTAGGGACATTTTCGACCCCTTCGAGATGGCGAAATCTCCAACAGAGTCTCTCCGTATCCAGCCAACCCTCTCACGATCGACCACCCCCTACTCTACACCGAGAATTCCCCCCCTGGGACAGTTTTATAATGCCGGCCGTGATTGTGCGTGATTGTTCGAACAGCACCGGTTCCAATAGCGAAAGGATTTTATTCCCCGATTTCAGGGTTCACTTTAATTCGACCAGGGGAATGAAAATAGAGTTAGAGGCTTGACCGACGAAAAATATTCGAAGCTTGGCTGCTTGTTTCGTCCATTTACGAACCTAGGTTGCAAATGATTTTCATCGGACCATGTATATATGTATATATAAATGAAGAAGGGCGCGTCTTTTCTATTTCTCGGTGAAGCATTCTACGGTTTCGTTCCTTCCGTCCCAGAAGAAAAGCTCCGGCTGAGAAAATTAGGGTTCCCGGATAGGCGCCGAGGTTAGATCGGGCTGATGAAAGGGTATAGAGGGGTGTGTAGGCTGCGAGAGCAATCGTGAATCAAAATTAGCCGCTCTTGTAGGGAAGGAAGGGAGTGTTGAGTGTCGAAGGCTCGCGATATTGAAGGGTGCTGCTGGCGCGGAGTTTCCAGTTCATGGTGGAGCCGCTCACCCCCTTTGACCCTGTTTCCACGTCGTCGCATTCCCGTCTTCCCTGCGTCCAGCACGAAATTGCTGGCTGCAAGGCGCTATAAATCCAGCGGCACAGGGAGGAAATGGATCCTCGTCTGGGAAACGAAGCATCGAGCTTTATTGCATCGATCTTTTCGTTCCTATCATCGCAGAAATTAACCGCCCGCCGTACCGCTTGTTTGTTATCAGAAAATACGGCATTCAACCGCTGAATACCGCGGCTCGAAGAATTCGTGGAAATGTTCCTCGCGTATCGGGGCCCGTATTTTAATGCCCGCGGCAACGATAATTTTTCTAACGATCCTCGCTAATTGTTCATCGAGGAGGCATGTAATTATGCAACGTCCAAAAGTGTGCGACGAGTGTCCGCTGGCAGTGTCCATTTGTTTATCGCGAGACGAAATCCCTTCCTTAGAACAATATCCTTCGTAGCAATCAAAAATCACTGGCACAAAGACGGCGAAGTGTTAAAGCAACGAATCAATTGAACACCGTCCAGAGTGTGAATTACCCGCAGCTCAGGTACAGTCCTCGTTAAGTTGAACAAAATACTCGCCGGTGGGGGGTTGAAGGAAAAACCAGCGCAGATATTCATGATGTATCGAAGCGTTAAGTCGAGACGCATTAATTGGAGGATGTGATCTCTCGTCGTGAGTCGAGAAACCCGTTTATCCGCGCTACACCGTGCTTCCTGTTGTGCAGAAACGCCGTTCTTTTTTTTTCCCTCTACTTCCAACCCCCGTGCCTCTCGAACACCGCCTCTCTCACCGGGTGACGGGAATATTCCAGCGTCAAATACATCCGCGTTGTTGTACGCGCGCACACGCACGTGGACCGAAACAATCCCACCCCCACCCCAACACGCAACGCCGACTGTCCACCCCCGTGTGTGTCTGTACGATGCTAGGCGTCACGCAGACCAGCAACACGGCTACGTGGTGGTACGTACACGGGAAGCAACGGGGTTGGAAAGGAGGGGGTCGGTTGAAAGCGGAGGTATTGAAATTAGCCGACTGGTCGCTAGTGATGGCCGTTCGATCCTCTGTGTCGCGAGTTCAAGTAATTTAGCGAGTTCTACCCACGCTCAAGTAATTTAGCTCGGGCGAGGTGAGGTGCGGACTGCTTTGAATGTTACTTCGATTGGAAAATGCTCGATCTTGGAAATATCACTGGGTATGGACATTTGATTGCCCGATTCTTGGACAGCTATCGTTCCGATATGGAAGAGGAGATGGAGTTTAATATTAGGCCTCGGCGTTTCATTGGGGGTTTGTAGCTTTATTGGTTATTCTTCGTGATTTGGAGTTGACAACGTATGGAAGAGAACTTCAATTGATCCCATTGTGGTGAATTGAGCGCTTCTTAAATTTCTTTGAATATCGTCTCTGCATTGTCTATACTGGAATTTTATCACGCGTATCTATAGTATTATACCTTCCTCCGGGAATACATGTACTTACTCGGGATGGGACCAATCGGTTCTCCTGCATTTCCCAATATGACTAGATTAAAGAGACGAATACTCCAAACGGTCTCCAAACTCCACCTTCGATATCTTTAATACTTCGCGTCACTCTTTCACTTGCCGCTATCGCGTTACCGATTCGGAATTCGCCAGAATCGTCGCAGAAGAACGTTGACATCGTATCGTTGGCGACGGGATCCAGGTGATTCTAAACGTGTCGAGGCCATCGCTACCGATCGCTCGGCCATGTGTGTCGTGAACGTGCTCGTCGATGGTGGCAGGGATCGGGATCCGAGAGGACTTGCATATATTCACACCGAATTAAGTCACCAACACATCGACTAACCGGCTGGCCACACTCTTTGTGCATCCACGAGCCCTTTCACGCACGCAGTGTCAGCCTGAACGTTGACCGGTCTCGCCTGTGTGTGTACTCGCGAGCATCCCGTACGTGTGTAGAAGAACGTTGAGCGTCGGGGCGCGGGTAGGGGGTGGCATGTTTGAATTTGGATGGTGGTGGTCTAGCTTTGGCCGTAGAGAGCAATGCCGAAAGAGAGATGCAGAGAGAGAGAGAGAAGGAGAGGAAGGGTTGCGTGCGTCGCACGGTTTACTTTAAAACGTTCATTGTGGTGTATTTCCTTTCTAGCGGGGATGATATGGGGCTGCTGGGATTTCGATGTTTTCCGACCGCCTCGTCGGGATTTCCGCATTGACTCGGCGACCAGATTCTTAACCCTTTACGATTGTTTCCTTCGTAGCGATGATGAGCAATTACATTTCGGGCGATCGAAAGATTCGCAACCCCATGTGGCAAAGGATCGTGGTCGAGCTTAAACCCGGTGCGGTTAGTTATGGTGGTTAGTAGATACCTTTGGATCACGAGGATGAAGAAATTTTAACCCTTCCTTTATAACAGCTTTAACGAATATTGTGAAATAGTGTGATTTATAGCATGTTGCGGGATCGAGACGATTTCTATTAACAAGTTAAGGTGATTGGAAACTGAATACCGTGGTCGTGTAATCGTTTATATTTCAGTTGGACGTTTGGAGAAAGTGTTGGGTAAATTTTTCATACACGATTGCTCGTGTGTAATATATTCGGTTTGCTCGGAGGTGTAAGGCGTGATCGCACATCTGGTAGCCCGCGTCACGTAGCGCATTCTAAGGGCGTGTATCAGAAGAGATTACTCGACGATTAGCATTTGCCCTGTGCCTGCCCCGAATTCTCTCCTATTATTCTGCCTGTTCCCATAGATAAAAGCAATATACATATTCCCCGAAGGTGGTCCTCTTTATGGGCCCATCATCGCAAAGTCGAATGCAATCGCAGGGAATTTCGACCGAATTCTCGTAACGCAGCGCTCTAAACATAACTGTAACGGCCCGAATGTTTTTCAATGACGCCTCGTTTCTATGGAAAAAAAATAATTTTTGGGCCGATTGTAAATCAGAGGGAAAAGAACAAAAAAAAAAAGCAAGGGACATTTTTAGGTTTATTTCTTTACGGCTGGTCGTGAAAAAATGTTCCAGATTCGGGGACGGTCTGGCCCAAAAAACTGCCCTGTTTTGGTTAAAAATTAGTACGAAGGACCTACCTACGGGGCATATAAACGCGTAAAACGTTGGGTGTTTTTAGGCTGAGGGTAAAATTTAAAGAGACGAGCCCTATTAAAATATACGACACCGTTATTAAAAACAGACCACCGTTAGAACCCTGCTCCAGAAATACACAAAACGGGATCCCATTTTTTGGGATCTCGTTTCCTGTCCTGCACCATTTACCGATATTCTTGCACTATCCTCAACCTTGTAAACGCATAAAAATTGACCATAATGGTCGACACTGTTAACCGAAACTGGGTCATCGTTGGTTCAAGAAAACTTTTTGACCTTTTTCTCCGGTACCTGAAGCGTAAAGAGAACTTTCCCGTTACCATCCTGGCGTTTTACCTTCTTTACGCTCGTCCCTCGGTCGCCTCATTACTTTTTCGTGATCGCCCCGATTTTATTTTTGGAACAGTCGCTTTGGATTCTCAGGTAAGTTAATTGAATGGGGCAGGTGAAGTAGTAATTGTTTAAGTAAATCCAATTATGCACATAGTCTGGACAAAGATTTTTCAAGAAAAGTGCGGGCACTTAATTTAATAACTTAGAAAATTCTCTATTCCTTTTTAACTAAGGGCTGATCCTATTAATAGAGAATATTTCTAAAGCGATTGATGTTTCTCTCGGTTAACTAATCCAAAACCCTCGAGAGAAACTTTCTTACAATAGCGTGTCCGTGTTTTATTCCTTATGAACGTCCCCGATATTTTTGTCCACGATCCTTTCAGGGTGACAGAAATTATTCTCAACGTCGTACACGACTACTGCTCTACTTCCTTAATAATATCTACTTATTCTATGACTATGAATAATTTTAATTCACCAATACTGGCTGACAGCAGTTGGCATCGGCGACGTACACTTTTCCCCACTGCCAATAATTTCGAAATATGAATCGGTCAAACCCTGGCCCCTTGAACGTGACCAAGTCCAAAAAATTTGTGCATCTGCTAAAAACAGTATACACAGTCCCTTCGTTTCGAGTGATTTGCAAGGGGTTAGATCGATCGCCAATAACCCTAAAGCGATAGGGTAAAACATCCGCTACCTGGACGCTCGGGATGAAAGGGGGAAAAAAACTGTAAAAACGTAGGAAGTTGGTGTATAACGGGCCGCGCAGAGTGACCCATATGCACCGAGTAAAAGAGAGGTGAAAGCAAAAAAAAAACGGTACTCCGAGTCTTTCGACCCTTTCCTTAAAAATCATAAAAACGATTGACGGGTTAGGTCTTCGTACCCCTTCACGAGAAATTCCATGGGGTTAACTTTTCTACCGCTAAGCCTTTCGTCGCAGTAAAGTTAATTTAGCCTTCAGTGTTCGGGGCGAAGGGGATGCATAGCGCAACGTAGCAAAGAAACGGGAAAGAAGCTGTCGAAGAAGCAATAAAAAAAAAGAACGCCAGACTATGGGGGCTACCAACGAATCCGCAAGGGCCATATAACCCTTAAAAGTTAAAAACGCGACGGAAGGGGTTGGTTCGGGTTAAAACAACTTGGCATAAATTCATAAAGCACCGCTACGTTATTGTAAAACGTGGCAACAAACCACCCCCTTTTTTTTTTCTTACGGTACCCACTGTACAAAAAGAAACGGTAAAAATTGCCGGCTCGAAGGAAAGTTGTGTAAAGGGGGAAAAAACGGGACCTGGAACGTTCTGTTGCATAGAAAAACCGTTGTTTTTTCCTACTGGAGAACATTTTTCGGGCCGAAATTGTAAATCTTTCGCCTTCACCGAACTTTTGACGAAAGCGTTACGGAATTTTTTGGCCCAGTCGAAGGAGCGGATATTTTTTTCATTTCTTTTTTCCATATCCGCCACCTTTCGGGGAATATTTTTCTGCGAGCTGAAAAATTTCCCGGGCTACGTGTTTCGTTCGGGGAATTGCTAAAATCTATTCTCCCACTAGAAGGGTAAGAAGTGGTTGAACGAGTTGCACGCCACTCGACCAACCAAACAATCGGCGAAATCGTAAATTTTCGTGGAACCCGTTATGCGTGCTCCTTTCACTGCGGACCCCCACGAGCGAGTCTAACTGGTTCGGGTCGCGAAACTGGATAATTTACAGGGACGAATGGCTTTCTGGGGTTGTGTACCGTTTGCAACTTAGAGTAGGCAAGGGTTGCCCAGGGTCAGCGTCCTCCAATTAACGAAATAACTCTTTATTGGTCTATTATTAGCCCGAGTCGCACGCCTTCACGATTCCCAGTGCTATTCTTCTGATTTCCGACCCTCAGGTGTGTAGTGGCGCTTGCCAGTGCCCGTTTCCTTGAAATATTGCCAGAATACTGGGAAGAATTTATCCTAGCGTTTCGGAAGTTAAACGGAGAACTGTCGCGAGTTTCATTTGCTCCAAAGGAATTAGCCAATGTGCATAGAGTTTGCCATATCAAGAGGAATAGTAAAACCTTAAATATTGTTCAGCTCCCTGGCATCCTTTCTGCAAATGTTGAAAAACAAAAAATACAGGAAATTCTACAGTTACCAAACAGTATCCCCTTCGATTTCTAAAATTCGACGCCGCAATAGGCTCTGCCGTCTTTCACCCGCGCTGTAATTTCCATTTTTTCTGCCATCCGTCTGTAAAAATCTGTATCGAAGCCGTTTACCACGGTCCTGGAACAGAAGCTTCTCTATTCTTCTTGAACTAGAATTTTACGATGCGACCAATATTCGTAGCTCGATGCTGGTCAGGAAACTGGACTACCGTGCGGTGTTTTCCCGTTGCATTGCGCTTTAAAGGTAACAACCCTCTCTATAGAAAACCCTTCCCGGAACAGGGAGCGCTTCTTCTTTAAGCGGTACTCTACCCTCGTCTCTTAAACTGCGAACGGCCAATTCGCATTCTATTTGCATTCGGTTCGCCTGTTCTCGTCGATAATGTCTCCGTTGTGACGTTACAAACACGAAATTACCCCACGGCACAATGCAACGCGCGCTGTCGTAATATTGTCCCGTGAAAGGGTAAAAGAATGTCGGCCACCATAAAATTTGTGGAGTCCATGGTCGGGGAAAATATGGACGGGAACAAGGAGAATCGGTAGAGAAATTTGCAACGAGCATTGTCTCACGCTGATTTATATCGGTTGGACTCCGTTCGTCGAAGCGAGATTCTCGCACCGGTTATAATTTTCGCAGAATACTGAAACGATTGCGAGATATTGTAACATTTATTGGGGTGGTATTGCGGAGACAATGGTAACGGGTTGGGCCTGCAATTTGAGAAACTTCTGTAATAGTAGCTAGACCTTTCGCTTAATCCAATTCCGGAAATTGGAATGCGTACTTTATATTACGATATTATTCATTTCTTAAGGTATCCCAGGTATTGAACGCAATATCACAGCGGTAGGAAATAAATTGGGGATAAATTTTAACACCTTTCGGATTGATTTTTTATTCACTGCAATTCAGTACTTTTATTTTCGACGGTACATTTATGACGGTACATATGTCGGGCACTTACTTAGACTATTAAGTCGTATTTCAGGAAATACATTTACGCGCATAAAATTGTAATAAATTATACGATGCAAGCTTAATAAAAAAAGAAAAAAATAACATCAATAGTTCGCAACGTTTCTAGCAATCTAACGTTAAACAGAGGTTGCGTGAAAATTTCAAGGGTCCCTTTAAAACCCAATTACACTAAAAATCGTTGCCCGTTGTTTTCCACGGTTCGCTGTCGGACCTGGTTGGCCCCTATCGAACGATCTTCTTCGACGTACATACACGCGGAGGATAGGGGGATGGTAGTAATACTTGACTGACGGTTTTATTTGAAGTCAGCTCGAATTACGAGATCGATGGACGCAGTTAGCAGCGGCTAGAGAAGGGTTTGAGGGGGCGACGGTGGATGAAAAGCTCAGGTCGAAGGAGATTTAATACGATCAGCGAGTATCGCAACCCTTCACCCCCTTCACGTGGCGTCCTGGACTTCATCGTCCAGGTGCCTCGTTGTCATGCAGGCGAGTGTACGTGTACCGTCGTATCGGTGAGGGGTGAAAGGAGGGGGTTGGTTGGGGGTTATGTCGCAGGCCGCGCGGACGTTCATTAGCGGCTGCACAGGGTGGATCTCGGAATTCGTGTAGCAAGGCCTCGCGCAACACGGGGGTGGAAACGAGAGCAAGGAACGAGTGGAAGTTGGACGAGGAGGTGGAGTACACTCCACTCGGCGGAGAGTTAATCCACGTGTGAAATTCGAGCGACCTCTGACCCCTACAAGTACCTCTCTTTCTCGTTTTCTCACTTGGATTGCTCTGTCTCCCTCTTTAGCGTGCTCATTACAAGGATTTCACTTGCTCCGTTGGATTTTAGCGTGATCAGGCGGGATCGTGTTCCCTTTGTTGGACGATCGCCGTCCCGAAGGAATGCTCTCCGGCGCGAAATCTGTGTCGGGAATTTTTTTCTGACACCGGCAAATTAAACCGGAACCTTTTCGATAGAACGAACTTCTTGCCGATACGATGATAGATCGAAGGGGGTGGAATATCGGAATCGTGCGTCAGGAATCTCTATCGATAGTTTCGCGTCGGTCCTTTTTTCGTATTTATAGTTTGCCGTTTTAAGCAGGAATTCAGTTCATGTTACGGGGAATATTTCGACGTCCTTCGAATATTTATTTTCTAACAGAGTAGTTCTGTGCAATATGTAGTTCCGATATAATATTTTCGATTAGGGAATCCATCTATTATGTTCGAGCACAACTCCGGAAGATTCAGATCTCGCTTCGGGATGAATAAATTAACGGAGAATTTCTTCGGGCAAGAAGAACTATTTACCCATTCCGCACCTGAATTTGCACACAATACCACCGCAAAGTTTTTCGGGAAAACTCACGTCTTCCTTGCAATCGTAAAGTTACCGTGCCTTTCATTTTCGGAGCGCAATTTGTCAACCTCTTTGAAGAATCTCGACGACATTTTAAAGGATTCCCGCGGGCAGGAGCCTTCATTGACGTCGTCGCAATCGATTATGCGCCGCGTACTCGAGATCCAACGGATGCACCGGCGACCATTCTCGAAGGAGCCTCGTAATTTCCTTCTCAGCATCCGTGATGCGTTTATGGGGACGCCGGAAGACCCCTGGACAGACGCGGGAGGTGGCCGGATCTCGGTGCGAAACGGTGTCCATTGTTGAAACCATTGTCCGCACATAAGTAGTTGCGAGTCCCTCGAACTTTTACAGCTTCCGAGGAAAGCTACGAAATTCATCTCGGTTTTCGGGGGCGAAGAAAGATGGCCTACAAATCGCCCTGCCTCAGACCCAACATTCAGGGCGTTGTAGCTCAATTTGCGGCACTCGATATGTCTTCGTTTTATCGCGACTCCTTTATTGGGGAAAAAGAAGAATGGAGAATGGAGTTTATTTGTTCGATACAGGAATTTTATTAAAGGGACCTGATATACTGATATCATTCCATAGAGCTCTAATCTTGTATCAAGCCCGTTCGCGATACATCTTACAAACCGGGCACATTTCCCCCCAGTCCGATCCGGGCACCTATACTCATAATTTGGCGGATTTCGTGCGCGAGGTATATCGCGCGAAGACGAAGGATCGAGCGAGCAGAAAGGGATTCTGGAAGGAAACCAGGACACGGATACCGCTGGTAACCGAGTGCTCCGCGCCGGTTAGCTTATTGGGAAGCCGATATCTGGCCGCAGGGAGGTTAGAGGCGGCCGGGATGGAGAGCGGAGGAGACTCTCGTTCGACTGTATCCAACAGGGTGGATAGAGAGTATTGGCTCCAGAAACTAGGGAATACCGAGGAAACGAGTTGTGTCGTATAACGGGCTTGTTCGTTCCTTCTCCGTCTCTCTTGCGGCCCCGCGATAAAAGTGTGGGCCGGTTTTCCCGTCGGATATACCGGGTATTGTATCCCTCCCCCCAGCTATCTCACTTTCTCCCACATCCTCCGATCCATATATTTAAAACAAATGCTATCTGATGCCGCGCCGCTTTGTGGAGGCAAGATGAGACCAAGCTCCATCCCTTTGCTCTCTCTTTGCTCTTTCCCTGTTCCCCCTTTTTCCGTCCCGCGTGTACTTCTCTTTTTCCCTCGCGCGTACACACACACACACACACACACACGTGCTTTTGCTCTTCTTCTATTCTATGCCGGTTCTGTCGCTGAAGCAGGGGTGCTTCCTGCGCGGCTCAAGTGCTTCCTGCTGGCTGCATCCGACGGTATCCTGGACACAAGTAGAGATACGGAGGGGCACCTCTCGCTCCTTCCATGAGGATGCGGTGGAAATTGCACAGGTAGATGCGAGTTACACCCACCGATCCACCTACGAGTCGGACAGACCCGGCTGTAATTTAATTGATGCCGCGACAGAAGCACGTATTTTGTATCGTTGCGGGGAATCGTTGTACGCGCCTCTGCGAGAACTGGACGGTCTGGAATTTTTGATGGAGTAGACAAATTTCGGGTGGTCTTCTGCTAATAGAGAAGGAAAAGAATTGACGATTTTCGGGTGGAGGTATTGGCAGAGTTTTCACGTAGCAAGGATTCTTTGGAGCTGTAACTCCGTGCTCGGGGTGGACATTTTTTTTTATCGACTCAAGCAGAATAATGCTGCCAAGTTAAACAACAATCCGCTTTGAAAGCTTCTCGGTCGAAATTTGTGTACGTTTCTCAGAGGAAAATTGTCAAAGACGAAGCGTCTCAAGTTCGCCCCGATTAATTGCCGAGATTCCCCCGCAACGGAAACGCGGCACGAATTTTGTTGCCAGGACGGAAAGATCGGGGATGTTTGAGGATCGCTGAGGATCGGCGAGAGCGTAGGTGTCGCGGGTCTATCAGCCAATACGCGAGGGTCCTCCTATCTCCGCCAGTAAATCCGGCCGTAAGTTAAACTATTGGGGAATCGAGGCGGTTCTCCCGACGCTTTCAGCCGCGCGCTCGCTTCCAGTAGGGTCGCGGAAGATCCTCCAGAATCAGGTTTACGTATATCTGCTTGCCTATCATCTCCATCACCATAGATTGCCCATAAAGAACCCCGGCAATCCGTGGTTATACGCGGCGAGGGCATCGCCGACTTTATCCACCGTCTCGATCCTTCGATCGAAACTTCGTCCGCGCTTCGTATCGACCTTCGCTCTCTGGCTCCCGCTCTCGATCTATCCGCGCGATGATTTCGTAGGTGGACTGACTTTTTAACCGCACCCGCGGCCGCACGATCATACCGGAGCGTTAACGACGAGCAATAGGAACTTCGGCGAGCTTTGCGATCGTTCGATCCTTGATTGGATTCATGTGGAAGCGGGCCGAACGTCCGGAGCCCGGATGATTGGCTTCTGAATCGGAAGCTTCGTCAATTTTGCTTTTCACACTCTGCGACCCGTTCGAATCGTCTTTAAGGAGCGAAACAATCGTCGATCGTTTTCCAAGTTCCACGGACGACAGTGAGACAACATTGGAGATACTGTATTTGGGTAACTCGGTGAGGATTGTTGCGTAGCTCGAATTTCGTCATATTTCCTTGGCTCTCCGTTGCACTTCCGAAGGAAAAAAAGACGGGAAAAAGGGAAAACGGGCCTCTAAATCTTCCGTCGCGTTTTCGGAACAAGAAAGCGATGGACGATGATCGACGGAACGTGGGTGATGGCTCGTCGGACCGGAATCTGTCCCTCCTGCGGGGGTTCCTGTCGCACAAAACAGAGTCTTTAGGTCTCCTTAGCACGTCCAGCGGGTCTGTAACTCGGGAAGGAAGCGTGACGGACGCGGGACTGCCGGACACGCTGCCATAAACGCATTACAGCCGGAACGAATCGGCTCTGTTAGCCTCGAAATTGGGGAAACTCTCTCGTGCACGGTCGCGCGACTTGCTCCCTCTCATTGTCGTGGAACGGCCCGGATAAATGGTCGAAATTTGCGACGATGACCGTGGAAGCACCAAACGAGATAAAGGAGGCGCGGTCTAAACGAGTAAATATATGGACGTCGAGTTGATGCCTTTTACTGGCCAGAGGGGGCCCTTGTCTTTCCATTCGTTTCCCCCTTGGAACACTTTTTACTTGTTCAGTCAGGTGATTTTTAAGGGATCGTGGAGATCATAGTCGTATTATAATGTTGCACAGTCGATTCGATGAACAGGGGTTGCTAAGATCAGCTGTTTTTATTTACCTTCTGGTAAATACGGGTTTGCGTTGGGGGCAAAATTTTCTGAACGAAAAGAGAAAACGGTTTTTGTGTCAACTTTAGTCGAATTTTATTTGCACTTATATAATATTTTTAACTGTACTCGAGAATTTCTTCGAAGCGTTTTCCACTTTCAGCTGAAGCCAAACATATAATTCGTGGAAAGCACGCAGATACTTTGAGAAACTGCGGAAAACAAAAGCGAGATGAAATCGACGGAACGAGGAAAAATGGATTCTTTCAAATTTCCGAGCACAAATCGGTTTAGTAAATCGTAACAGCAGCTGGAACTCTGTCAAAGGCGCACGGTCGGCAAGGAGTAAAATCCTAAGAGAATACAATTGAGGTTTCAGAGGATGGCGGAGGAGCGGCGTGGAAGGGGCGTAGTGTTGGCTCCATAAACACCCGCAAAAGCCAACCTCCCAGCCGCCTCGAGGAATGTCTCTATTGCGGATGACTGATGGACCAGAATTTGGTAACGATTAGGCACCTTCGACCTGCATCAGACGAATTCGAACCTGTCCCGCCTGTGATTGCCATTTTATGGAAATTCATTTAATCCCATTCGATCCCACAATGCCAACACTATTTCCGGCCGGAATTCTTCACCTCAAAATCCCAGATGAAAAGGATACTTTATTCTTCTTCGTGATAATGCCTCAAAGCCGATCTAGTAAATCACGAGGAGTCAATTCCCTTTCGAGATATAAATCTGGGTGAAGCCAAAGCCAACTATACTCGTTTACAATAGAGTGGAAAGTTTAAATCGCCCACAGGTGCAGTAATAAAGGGAGCATTAAAGTTATATAATTGCACAACCGGCCTCGCAAATTCCTATCTCACGTCCTCGTTGCAATATTAAAGGACTCGAGAGCCGTAAAAAAACTAAACCAGTTAAAAGGAACGAAGTCATTAACCAATGCCGACTCCTTGTCAATGTTATGCCCCTGAGGTACCGACAGATGAACCAATAAAGTGATTCGTCAATAACGTGACGAATTAACCATGACATCACGGGCGATTAGTTAGCCTCGAAGCCTCGGGGGACCGTAATTTCTGTCGAAAGAAGCTGGACGAGGAGAATATCCAAGGAGACAAATTCCAGAACGAGCGACCCCCTGCGAATTGCGAGGTCGAGCTACGGGGGGCTGGCACCCATAATGAGCCGACGCTTCTCGAAAGCGTCTCCTTCTGCAACGACGCATCCCCGTTTCTCCTCCGCCTCGGTATGTCGGCTGCCAGGAACCGATATCCAGCCGTGCCGATAACGCTTCTTCCATTGTTCGTCGAATTTGTATTTTTAAGTGTCGACCCACCGTTTGGCAAGCACGAGGTTTCCTTGCGCAGACTCTGAGGTTTCGTCCGGGCACAGCTTCCGACACGGCACTAGAAACTGTTCTATGCTTTCTCCCTTTTCACCCTCTTTCTTCGGGTTTTTGGGGTAACTTTGGGGGAAAGAGTTCTTTCTCGTGGGTAATTCGGAAACCATGGGAGGCGAACTCCCTCGCATTCGGAAGTGACGAAGGTAGAGTAGTTGACTGCTTAGAATTATTCGACATTAGGAGCTTGGACGATATGGGACGAAAAATTGAAAATATCGTTGGAAATTATTCGCCAGTGCGAGCTTAATGTTGTTTAAAATTGGAAGCATAGAAACGTTTCAGCATTGAACAAATTACCATGCACCACGCACTGGATGGTCCGTACGAATCCACCGGTTTGTAAATTCCGATGCTCGTCCACGGTGAAAAATATCGAAACTGTCACGCCTTCGAAATTATTTAGCACCGTGAATGTATGCATATAGAGTTACATATATACCCCAGGCTGGAATTCTCTCAGGGCCTCGTACATAAATTTCCTCGCGTTTTCCTCGATCCGAACGGCGATGACACAAGCGTACGCTGTCTAAAAATACAGAAACAAGAATAGCCCACGATGCGGCGGTCGTGCGGTACTCCGCTGGTGAACGAAGCTTAACACGAAAATAACTTGTTACAAGAAAGCTCGTTACGCCTCGAACAAATTAAAACCCCTGTTCGCTCTTTATTTCCCTCGGAACATGCCGATCCCCCGAAAATCAACACACGAACCACTTTATCACATCCTCTGCGCGCACCTTGGGAACGAAGTTTCTTTCCCATGCCAAACGAAATTCAGACATTTCCATCGAAAACTGTGCGCTGAATGGCAGCCTTTCCGCACTCGGTTCCCGGTACTCGAGAACTCGAGAAACCCGACCGAACGTTTCAATATTCCGCCCAGAGTGAGCGGTCTCTTACGCAACAATTTAGCCAACAATGGTCAGCAGGTCAACCCCCGACGGGTCTGCCACATTCAGCCGAATCTTTCAGTAATTTGTTCGGGTTTTTAGGCTCGGTCGGACTCATTTTTCTACGGGCGGAGGCATTCTTGCCGCTACGGGAAACGCGCTTTCGCAGCTCAACAATGCTTCGTGCTCTCGGTTCCGCTTCCTTTCCCATGAAAGCTTGGCGACTTCTGTGCAATCAAACGCGTCACGCCCCCTTCGAGCTGTTTTTTTTTTTTCACACTTTGCCGAAGATTAACAAGCAAATGGAAATGCTCGGATGGTCGGTGCACGTGTAACGCTGAACGGCGACGCATTCGAAACGTGTTAGAGAATTTGTTGGTACACACGGCTCGTTTGAATAGACCTGCGACAGATCTTTCCTGGCGGCCGGAGAAATTCGATTAGTGATTGATGATCGGTCGGCGACTCCATAGTTTGGGAAATTTAGATCTATTGAGATGCCCCGGGATCGGAAGTGTCTGTCAGGTGATGTATCGTTATTTACCTGTACACGCCCGATACTATTGCCGATACGGTAACGCGTTGCCGATAAACGTTAAAAGTTTCGCGACAAATTAAGCGTAGCCATTCTGTGTACAAAATACTTGCACACGAAAAACGAGTACACGATAAATGATCGACAAAATTATACCCAAATAATTAGTGGGCCCCGTGACTAAATTAACGCTGCAACACGTCAAATCTCTGGCAAAATTCTCAAATGAATCCCGTCGAAAATCGAACCTCCGTGCTTTCACCAAGGACCGCCACTCTCTTCGCCAGAATCTCGTCAGCATCCGACGATTCAAGCCGGCTTCCGTTTCCAACGCGAAAGACAGCAGAGCGTGCAACAACAATTTTTTCCGCCGCTCTCGCCTCCGTTTCCCATTGCACTCGTATCATCGCGTGCACCGAATAAAATTCCGTGCCTCCCACGCCAGTACCACTATCGCGCACGTAGAAAGGAAGAGCAGCGTGGCTCGTGAACAGAGAAAAAGAATACTCGTTTTCCCAGAAGAGACAGGCAGAGAACACGCGGTGATTTCGAGCTACCCCTCCTACCCCTATTTTTGTTTCCTTTTTTCTTCTGTTCTTTATTTTTTTTTTTCATCCAGGAGTGGCGTCCAGCCCCGCGAGTAAGCGAAACGAGAGGGTGGCCGCGGGTGTGCACGGAGCGTCCATTTATCTCGCGTTTTGTCGACCTGGACCAGCCTCCAGAATACGGCTTTATTTACCGGGAGTTTTGCGTTTTTCCAGGACGTTGCGTGGAAAACGTGTTTATTATGCGATCCGGCCGGCCGACTTACACGTCCACGCTATTGTCGATGAGAGTCTGCTGCGGGGAGGCAGACTGTACACTGTTTGCCATCGCGAGTATAAAGCAGATTTCCCGTGATTTATGTCGAGTCACCAAACAGCCAGCCCCCGGAGAGAGAAATCCTCTCCCTTTCTCTCCCTCTTTCACCGTGCACTCGTGAAAACGCCTTCGCCACTCGCATTCTACATTCATTCATCCGACTCGCATTCTACATTCATTCATCCGACTCGCACTCATTCATGCCCGGGCTGGGAAAAAAAAAAATGTATTTTCGTGATTTTTGTGTGAGCTGTGCATGTGTATGTATATGTAGGCCGACTCGCGACTCGTAGATTCTACGCGTGTTTGCCTCGGCTGTTGGATTTCCGAGGGGTGAAAGGCCGGGGAGGGTGTGTTAACACTCCGCTGCAGTCGCGATACTGATTATTTATTCTTCATTTCATTACCTGGGGTGTTGCATCAGTTTCGAACGCTATTATTGCAACAAATTATCTTGAATCCTCTTGACATATCGATCGCGCGAAATTGTCCAAGCTCTTAAGGGTTAATTAAGGCAAGGGTAGAGTAGTTTCGTGCAGAATGGAAAACTCCTTGTACCTTTAGCGTTCCTCGGGCGTGAAATATTGGAAGTGACTTTCATCTTTCCGGGAACGAGGCTAGGAAGTCTGGAAGGGAGAGGCACGAGAGCGGGCCGATGATCTCTGTGAAAGTCCTTACCTTTCCACGCGACCTAAAAGGTGGACGGCGTACTTGACCTTGGTCATGACGTGACGCTGGTTATGCCTGTATTTATTACACTTAAAGCTCAATTATGTCGACGAGAATTGGCTGGCCGTTAGTTGGGAGCCTGCTTGCTGGAGCGTCCTCGCACCGACTGACGTCACGAGAAACCTTTTCCGAAAGTTTCTACAACATTGATCATATATTTTGTGCGACAATGGCCCGGTCTGGTGGCTCTCGGTTTCCCTAATTTCTCCCAGAATCATCTAAATCTGCATTCAGTTTGTTCGACCGGAGTAGCTGAATCTCCACGGCATCCACACGAGTTCAGGTGGAATGTTTAGGGACAGTAAAATCAATTTACCGAGCCGAAAGTTTAATTCAATCTCGATGCATTCGATGCACGAATAATATAAACATTGTTACAGTTAGAACGTTGAAATGTTTGCCCGGCTAGGATATCGATGAATTATATTTTAAGAGTCGTTCCTGTCCGAAAGCTTTCTTGTGTTCAGTCTATATTCTATACATCGCAATATTTCATGTCACGAATGAATTTCGGTCGCCCAAACAAATTGGCCAAGTTTCTCTCGACCCTCCCACAAACGATTTTCAATTCTGCGCCCCCGTCGTAATGGTGCACCGTTGCATTCGAAGGATTCTCCCACGTATCGTGGGTGGAACGACAGGTAAGGGCAGGTAGAATCGGGTAATTGAGACATCTTCGATTCTCATAGAGGGCACGTCGTCGGGAATCCGTGCGACAATCATCCGTAACCTTATACGGTGTCCCGCAGGACAATGACGTCGCCACGTAGAATGCCAGCATCCTGGTGCGAGCGATAGTAAACGGGAGAGCGTCTCTTCCGGGACATTCAGCGAACGGGGATGCGCAAAGTGCAGAATCCCACGGGACGCGTGGATCTAGCCGACCATTTCTGCTCTCTCGGCTTCTGTTCTGTTTCCTCTGCTAGAACCGTGCGTACAAAAGACTCGAGGTTTCGGCTGTATCGACTCCTTTTTTCGTGCTGTCGCGACGGGAAGATCGAGGCGTTCATTGGCCAAGCTCGACGAAAATACTTCGCGGAGATGGAACAGAACAGTTTGCCGCAGAGAGAGATTTAATTCGACGCAAATTCCGTTATACATCGATGGGAATAGCGGAGAAAGTTTCTGCAGTAAACTGGCGTGCGCCTTCGACAATGCCCACACTTAAAAACGAAAGTGTTCCCAAAAAGTACAACGGCTTAATAACACCGTAATAAATTTGTTAGCCTTGCCGTGAAGATCGCGTTATATAATGTTGAGGAATCTCGACGAGCGACGCCCTCCCCCGAACGGCCGACGTTAACTACCCCTGTCCTTGCGGAAAGCAAAACGGCTTAATTTATTAGCTTCGCTGCGAGAATCGTAGGTCCTCCTTCGTCTCAAGAAACACGCAACTTGGACATTTTCCACGGGCATGGGGGAAATTTTACAATATCTGGAGGAAGTCCGCCCCGTGGCATAAATATTCAGTGAAGCCACACAAAACGAGTGGCGTGCGCCCAACGACCCCCTCTCCCTCGAGATGTTTTACAAGGCCCCGATAATCCAGCCCACGGAAATCACGCTTTTATCCCGCCACGAACCCCCATAAACTCCGCTGATACAGGGCCGTGTGTAAGACAGGGATAGAGGGACAGAGAGGGTGACGCGGCTTCCATACGGAAAACGCAATCGGCTCGCCGCTGTTCGTGCGCCTTTACGATCCTGGTTGGTCAAGAAAAAGCGGAGGAGGAAGCGGTAAAGGTATGGGTTCGTGGAAAGCCAGAAGGTTTTAGGTCACTGGGTCTCTCCCTTTCACGGGGCACTGTCGCACAGATTGATGCGAATATTTATGCCCGGCCAGTTAGCGTTCGTGTACGTTCAACTCGACCACCTTGAAGCACGAGGCGCTGCTAGAAAGGGAAAGGTGCGGATAGAAAAGTCCATTAGCCGGACGAGGATGGCCGAACGCTCTCGTGTTATAAACCTGCTCACTGTACGGTTCGCAGAAGAGAGAGCTTTCCCTCGGAAGATCATAAAGGAGAAAACAGAGGCCGAGGATAGACCCCGCCACCGAGTCGAGTACGCTGTGTGCAATGTGAAATTTTCGGGAAAACTTTACGACAACTCTCTCCGTCTCTTTTGCGCCTTTCGCCTTCGGATCGCCTCTCTGTCCTGCTCCCCGCGCGTAGAGAATGCTTGGGGCGGCGGTGACTGGCAGCAAATTTATGACGAGTCGTACGCCCGAGCTTGTCCGCCGCGTTAGAAAGCTCCCGTAAACTTTTACGGCGCGAGCGCACCTCTTTATTTGCCTGCTTGGAAATTATATGGCGCGTGGCCTGCTGCCGCGACCACCATCGGCTGCCCACCGAGGCTGCCCAGCCAGACCAAACGGGACGGATAATTTACACGGTGATGCTGCTCGTGAAGACGAAAGGCGAGGCGTGCGACTCGCGTCCAGCGAAAGTTTCGTGGCCCCAGAGCTTGCCGTCGTGCCGGATGATTCTATCGTTCTCGGTCGACGATGATTCCGTCGGAATTTCGCGGCGCGCGTCGTCTCGGAGCACGGCGCGATTTCGCCGACGCCTCTCGACGGTTGGCAAACTTTTGCGAGGATTGTGCAATTTTAGGTAGCGCTGTGCTAAAGTCGCCGGCTCTTTCTTTCGAGTGGTCTGGAAATGTTGTACTTTCGTGTTCGAAAAGTCAGAGACCTCGAACAGTGCTACGATATCCGGGGGGGATTAGTATTATAGTCTTGACCAGACTTCTAAAAATCTCCCATCGAAAAGTCTTCGGATCGTCTTTGTACTTCTGTGCCCTTTGTGGCGCGAACCTCCGGATGCGTACTTTTTCCGGAGATTCGAGCAGCTCCGTGTTGCAACAAAAATATAGCGTATCGAGATCACGATTCAGGAAAAACAGGAAATCCCTTAATCCGATTCCCTGACATCTTTCTCGTCCGCAGAGTGTGTCTGCCGGTGGTGCAGGTATCCGAAACCCCAAACTCTGGCCGAGAGTAGACCTGTGAAATTAGACACGCGTGGCCAAGCGTTTTGCCAGTTACGATTTTACACGGTGCACGCAGCTTCGAGGGTTTCTTTTCGACCAATACATTAGCTTCGAGGCGTGACGACCGCTCTGGAATCGAAGTGAAGTCGAGCATTCGCCTCGGCGAACCACCCACGCGCACCCTTATTTGTTCCGCAGTGTTGTAGAAGCTAATTGCAAGTGAAATCCGAAAGTTCGCAAAAGGTGGACATTCCTTGAAGCCTTCGATAATTGAACGAACTTCTGCCTATTCTTTTCAGAATCGCAGTTGTACTTCGTTGACAACAAAAAATCTAATTAATATGATCTGGTTGATAAAACAATTTCACCTGTCTCCTATGGAAAGGAAATTTTTAATTGCGTCGGGCTTAATTATCTATACATCACACTCCTCGGAAAGCGAAAGTTATGCCAAGCAACTGTCAAGCCGGTCAGTTGTTCTCAGCAACGAAATGGTTAAGCGCGCGCTCACTTTCCCAGTTCTCGTTACAAAAGGGTTGACTCGTAAAGTTATACAGTTCCAATTATTTTCTCGTCATTTCATCGATTTACTGCCCGCGCATCTCTCCTCGAGTCTATAAAAATTACAGACAACACGGATGGGAGAAAGATAGTTCTCCGCGAAATATAGCTCGCCACCCAAGCCCCTAATCGTTTTATTGTCCACCGGAAAAGAAAATGAACGCGAGCTTTTCCCATTGACGGCTGTGCGTGCTACGCTAATCCTATAATTCAAGCCGAGTACCGGGACGCAGCGCGCCGGTAACAATAGCCGAGCCGTAATGAAGGAAGCGTCGAAAGTGTCCAAATATTTACCCTTGCTTGTAACCGGATTAATTTTTCGGCCATTGTGGACAGAGCGGTCTCGAGTCTCCAAAAAAGAGAAACATCACCTGTGGCGTGATAGCAATTCCTATTGTTCTCCGCGTCTCGTGCCATAAATATATTGTCGGACAAACATTGCAACACCTTATCGCGCCCTTTAATCGAATTCGTTTTGCCGTTTCAAAGTTTCACCAGAGCGCGTTCAAACCGGAACACCAGAACCGGCATCGGACGTCTCTCGAATCGTTCCTTCAAGAAATGAGTTAGGGTTTCCCATTCTTCTCGAAACATGACTCCGACATAAATCCAGCGGCGAACAACGGTATCGTTATCTGCCAGAATATCAATCGAAGCGACAAAGAGTCCGGGGCAGCTTGTTATCCGTAATTAGGCCAGAAGGAGGGTAAATAACGGGGGATCGCGCAGGGTTCTCCGATAATAAAAGAAAGGGGCTTAGCGCGTGGAGATTCGTGAACGTGGGGTGGCAATCGCGGGATGACCATGGCAGAGGTTTTCGAGAATGGTACAGTGGCTCGTAGCTGGAGCACCACATATGGGCACCCAGGAGTATTAGATAATGGTGTTAGCTCTCCCTCGTATATCCAAGCCAGACTCTGGCCTCTGGCGTGGCCCTTAGTACAAAGAACCCCATCTACACAGAGGGTAGAATGCATGCCGTGCCGCATGCATTATTGCTGGCCCCGTTGCTCGATGCCCTTTATAGGGCCCCTGATTGTGTTTCAAACTTCAGTCTTAACTTGCCGCTGCATCCCGAATGCAAAGGGCGCCTCTCTGTCACCGTCGGCGTATTTGCAATCCCTTTTGGGATGTCCCTGTCGTCGGTGAATTGCACTCTTCTTAAAGGAGAGCCGATCGAACGCATCGGATATTGCGGCACCTGTGTGCCCACCTATGCTCACGCCGCCGGACAAAAGTTTAGACGTTCTTGCGCGCATTAAATATCGAACGGTCTGTCAACGATTCGTTTATTCATTAATGTGCGCAATTGTTTCAGTTTCTCCGGGGTCTGGTTGTTCACGTCGCCAGAATCAATCGAGGAATCGAGAATTAAGGGTCTCCGCCTCGTGGCCGTGGGCGTACAATGTGGTCGCACATTTTATGACACCGCATTCTATTCGCCGCCCGTAATTGCAATACACAATTCGAACGTCACTCGTCAATTGTCATAAATCAATTGCAATATAACTATCAATGCTACGCTTCCGCGTTGTTTTGTTTAAACCTGAACGCGGAACGCATTTAAAAGTATCCACGAGGCAAGGTCTATGGTTGTACAGCTTAGAAGTCCATATTAGCCCATAATACTTTGGAGAAGGGTAGCACGGGCGCGGTTGGAGTAGGTTTCCGAGCGAGAATAGGGCATGGATGGATACCTCTCGCGGTATTAACGTCTACAGAATGGATCAGGAGTTTGAGGCAGAGCGGAAGGGGGAGGGGTGACCGAAAGGAGAACGCGGGGAGTTGAGTTCGGTTGATTTTGAGGGGTTGCTACGGGGGTTGTCGTGGCGTACCCCTGCGGGCTCCCGCTCTCGGCTCCTAGAGGCCAGGGTGGTTTACCCCCGACGACCGTAATACGGCTGTACGAAGGGTGAGAGTGCAGTAGAGAGAGAGGGAGAGAGAAAGTGTACCCGTTCACACACAAATATATTCTTGTATATGAGTGGTGCATGTATGGTATCACGTACGCGGGCAGCCGCGTGCTTCGCGTACAGTAAATGATGTTAATGGAAAAAGATTCGCTTTTTCCTCTCGTTCTGTGTCTCTCTTTATTTTGCTATCTCTGTTCGTATTTTCGCTTCTCTTTTTTCCTTTTTTTTTTTTTTTTTTTATTTGGCCAACAGACTGTTTGTACTCGTGGTTAATGTATTCCTCGCTCGCGTGGATTTGCACTAGCAAATGGAACAGTCGATCGAGTCGCCCCGTGCCTCCTCGTTTATCTTTCGACTGGGTGATATATACTGGAAGGGGGACGCTTCGATTGAAATTTCCTAGAAATTAGAAACTGGGGACGATACGACCTATAGACGGATCGCTGTAAACTTCTTTTGAGTTCCTTTAAGAATCGTTTCTTGGGGGTATATGGAGCGGGGTTGTCACGGATGTTTGCCGTCGTAAATTTCACGTGCTGTACATACACGTCCTGGGGTTGGCTGTGGCACGTTCAACGAAAGGGGACCACTGGACCGGGAATAATCGATAAATCTGCCCTACGATGAAAGACCACCCTCGCGCGCACTTTGGAACGATTTCTTCGATTGTTTCGTCTCGCGCGACTTTAGGAACGTTGACGCGCAACATAAAATGGAGAATATGATGATGGAAAATCATGCAAAGTGTTTGGCGAATGAAGAAAGGCGAGACATTGTACGTACGCATCGGTGACATGCTTTCTCCGCTGTTGCACAGGAGGACGAAGGGTGAGGAAGTTATAATCTACGTGAGAACCTCTGCGGGGTAAGTCTCACCCCATCCAGTCATGTGTGATGGACCTAAATGGATGAGACGCACCCCTGCAGCGCCTGCTCGCCTATCGGCCGTCCATAATTTTTGCTGCTATTCCAAAGGGTAATATCTAGAGGGTGGGCAGGCACAGGGGGGTTGCGCGCCTCCGAGAGGATAGCTACTAAGTACCCTCTTGCTTCCGTGAGCGACATTAAAAATGCCGGCTGCTTTTGTACATTCTAGACGAAAGTCTACCCCCTTTACGCCCCTCGTCACTATTAGCTTTGCCGATTTTCTTTTGCGCGGCATCTTTGAGCGTCGCTAAATCACCAGGTTGATGTTATTAAATGTCGAAGTGCTAAGGGGAAGTGCCTCTCTCGTTTTTTCGTTCTTTTTGTTCTCGCTAACCGTAGTAATCGCTTCATACTTCTTTCTCGCTCGTATCTCGGAAAGTCCGCTGCGCTTTAGGACTTGTAGTTTACTTCAGAGGGGAGAATGTTCTCGATCCCTTCCAGTACGACGAATTTTTGCACTATAGCGGATTCTATTTGGTGAATGATCTTCACCTATGATATGTTCTTCGAATCTTCCGATACCCTATATCAATAAAAATTCGCCTATCACCGGCATTCCTCCATCCGAATAATAGAATCCAGTGTTTCAACAGGCTAACTCCAGAGGGTGTATATAGGGTAGGCGGGTTATGTAAAGGAGCGCAAGGGAGAGTGGTGTCGCCCAGGAGATATTACGTAGGTTCATTTCGCCGTGAATCGATTTGGCAAATTGGTCAATCGCTGAGGGGTCAAAATTTCAGTAGCTACCGGGAGGATAGGGTGGCAACGGAAAGGTCCACGGAGGAAGGAGGTAGGGGGTGGCAGAGTTCGGAGACGGTGTAAGGAAATTGTTCCGACGTGTCCACTTCCTCTCGGGCTTGATGAGTTCCGCTCTGTCCTCTGCATGGTAGGCGGTTGGCTTCGAAAAGAACCGGGCCTTCAACTGGATCAAACTTACCTTCGATCTATCGATTTACGGAGGCATTCACTCGATTAGCAATGTTTCGGAAACATGCACAGAGTGTCTGCGATACGAAAGATACGGGTTCGTCCATCTTTTTTCCGAATTTCTGTTAGCGGTCTCCAATTTTACAGAGACACGTCGACTTTCGTCCCACATGCCATTGGAACAGTTATTTATTGCAATCCCTGTGTTGCCTGAAAATTTCAGTTTTATATGGGACCGTACAATAGCAATCACAGTTAGAAATATGCGTTTCATTCAGAAAGGGTATTATCGGTATTAAATTAATGCAGTCGAATTCGAGGCTTGACCAACGCATCGAGCATTCAATCTTTTTAACCCGCAACTGTTTATTGTGGTGATTCCTCGGGCGAGCAAAAGACAATGAGCAAAGAACCGGTGCAAATAGCGCTCGCCTGGCGGGGGGTCCACGACGACAATCACGATTCACCGCAATTCAACCGATTACGAAGGTATATTGGGGTACAGGAACAATCGATGCGAGGCATGGAATAAAAAAATAAAGAAAGAAGCACCACCCGAGGCGAATCGAGCATAGGGGATGCGTGTAGGGGTATTGTTTAATTGAATTAAAATTTCGCCCCGGAAAATTGGGGAAACGACGATACAGGTTTGCACCGAAGGGGGGAGGTGTCCCTCCTCGACGTGACTGGCTGGGCCCAGGTTAAAAGAAATAGGAATCGACGAAAGAGGCATGCTCGTTATAAAACGAAATCATAAAAGTTTATACGGGCTTTCGCCATGCAACGACCGCAACTTTTACCTCAAGCAATCGTTGTTCCTGGCCCGCACAGAGCAATATTCCAGCCCGAAGGGGCCCCGTTTTCATTGCTCGGGAACTTCTTACTAGCCGGAAACCCTATCGTAAAGTCGATGATCAAATTGTGCTCATAAATGACTGGAAAGGAGAGGACCTTACTAGCGGACCTCTAGCATCTATCGTGGAGTCACCATTGGCAAACGGGGTCCCAAGTTTGACCAGTCTTTTGGCTACGAGCAAACGAGAGAGGGCCGACTGACTAAACAGCCCGGGGTGCGGTTTTATAAACGGAAATTTTTGCGGTTTATTGCCTTTTACGACGATCGTTCGCGCGGTTTTCTTCTCCCCCCGGACGCAGAGAATCGTTGTCTCTGCGTTTTTCCCCCCGGCAGATTTCTCGAGAATGCCGCTCACCTTTGCCAGCTCCGTTAATCCGACGAAAACACGGTTAACCAACGGCCGGCGAAACGAAGTCGCGGAGGGAATCGTAGAGGAACGCGGCAACGTTGACAAATTGCCGGGCAACCGGTATGGTAATCCGTTAATAGAGAGCGCGGCTTGATTCGGGACTAACGAGATTAATTATCTTGTTTGATCTTGTGACACTGGCCCTGTTAATGCAGTCGCGCCTGCCCGACCCGCCTGCATGTCCAGTGACTTGTGCCACGCCGAGAGACGCTCGTTACCTCTGCTCGGTGAGCTCGATGAAGTTGATTTGTCCCGCTGCTGCCATTTCCCGTCCGTCGACTCTTCTTTTTCGCGCGCAGACACTCAGAAGCGGAAGCATGGGCCATGGTTTTAATACTGCAGAGAACTCGGTATAGCCGTTGTCGCAAATATTTCCACGATCATTTTTCAATAGATTTTCGCGCAGGAATGTCTGTCCAATGAATTCCATCAGTTTTCACTTTCTTCCAAGTGCGTCGTCCACTGCGTCGTTCGAACAGTCGAATATTCGGATCATTCGCCAGATACTGGACTTTCCTTCGATGATACGAAGTCCTTCGGGGTAGGTGACATCTCGTACTGAAATCGGGCATCGATCCACTCGTTCGGGGGACGGGTTCCTGCTGATTTAGCAGCGGCCACCAGAAAATCGGCGGTTTCCGCGAAACGATGCGCCTTTTCACCGGTTCACAGTGGCAATCGGTCAAACAACCGTGTGGCGTGGAAATATGCTCGCAGCCACAGACACACGGAACCAATTCCACTCTCTTTCTCTCTCTCTCTCTCTCTCTCTCTCTCTCTCTCTCTCTCTCTCTCTCTCTCTCTCGACCTCTTTTTTCATGCTCTCTCTCTCGTTCTCCCACACCCCTCCTGACTCTCTCTACGTGTGCACACACGAAACGAGTGCACGAACGTGCACGCAGCCCGGGCGCAGGTTCTCTTTAATTCGTGGGACAGCGTTGGCTGCGTTGCTTCGTGACGGATCGATAGCCGATAACAACCGGGTCGAAGCATTGCCATGCAAAACAGCTCGTTAGGCGTCTCCTAAGGTCTCGCGCGCGTGCCCGTCTTTATCTTGAAAGACGCCACCGCCTCGAGAGATGTTGTTTGGCGCCTCTTCTCCTCCCACGTCGAAGCTGCGCTCGCTTCTCTTGGAACGAGGACGAGACCCTCTGGAGAGGCTGGCTTATTATTCCCGCGGTCTCCTTCGGGGAGAACCATCCCTGCCTGGACAAGGGCCTCCGTGTAATCCTCGACACGTTTCGCGGAAACAGATGATGGAGGCAATTAGAGGACGCGTCTTCCAGAGTAGTTTTCAAGCGTCTCGAATATGTAAACGATTGAACGATCGGGGGGGGATCGGTCTCTTTGGCGAGTAAAGTTGGACCATGGGCTATTCGATAAGTTCGACCGGATACTAATGGGACGACTTTGGCTTCGCCGACTCCACGGAGAAGGTCTAATTAGGGGTAACGCTCCGTTCGATTCCGTCTAGTTTTCCTGCCATTCTTATCTATAGAAAGACCATCGACGTTATCGCCTGCCGAGTGGACAAGCTACTTCCTTCACGAACGGATGCATGGCGCGAATCAAAAAAGCATCCCCCGTGTATTTCGCTCGATTTGAAAATTTCCTTCTCGGGCTTGCAACTCGTGCTGACATTGTCCGAGGAGAGCCCTTTAGAGAAGCGTAATCCACGCAACGCGGCGTGCAGACGTAAACGCCGGGCTGGCTCTCTCTCTCTCTCTCTTTCTCTCTCTCGGTTCGAGCAGCCTCTTTCGCATGCGTGGCGGCTGCGGTCGCCGCGTTGTTGGCCGGCTTCACCGGTTGAATCGGAGGCCGAAGGTGCGGGAAGATACGGGGGCAGGGTGGTTACTAATTGTCCGAGCCCTTCGCCCCGCGAGAGCCCCCTCATCAACGCTGATTGCCTAACTCTAGGACCCTCGAGTTCTGTCCTCACGATCCAGCCGCCACCGCCGCGCGCCGGGAGAATCCTCTGGCATGTCGACACGCCGAGATCGTTCGAATACTTTCCCCGTTGGCGCACGCCGCCTTGTCCGTTTTGGAAAATTAATATCGCGCCGGCGACATCTTTTCATCGTTTATACCACGCCGCCGTTAAGACTCGCAGCTTTTCCGCCACGCGGATCTCCAACGCGGATTCCGTGTTCTCGGGTAGGATATTTTTTCAAGCAGTTAGACAGTGCCGCGCGGACATCGCTTCTGAACATTTGTCCCCCTGGAACGATCCGCTTTCGCAGACCGGCAATTCCGATTGCTCTCGCGAAGCGGCGCATACTTTGATTGCTGCGCATTGCTAACGCCGAGGCAAAGTGCAAATTCAACGATATTCGTCGTTCATCTCTTTGGCACGTTTTTTTTTTTTTTACGCACCAGCTGCAGTATCCTCGCTATTTTTCATCTCGTTAGCCTTTATTCGAAAGTATGACGCGAAGTATGTCTAGAACTCCGGCGTTCCTCCGCGTTCATACATTTTATCGGTCTATTAAGAGAACGAATATCCAAGGGACTCTCGTCAAACATCGTCCGTTCGGAGCGAAAAAATCGCCGGGGCGAGGAAGTCCGCTCGGCGAAAGTCGATTATTCCGCCGGTGATTCGGGAGCTGATTTTTTTTTTTTTTTGTCCCTCTCTTCTCTGCTGCTGACTCAATTATTCGTCGCGATTCTTTGGGCAAACATTAGTTAGCACCGACTGGCTCGCGCGCACGGATTGCCTCCGATCGGTTTAGCTCGGTCCATGCGGCGACCCTTCATGGTTGCTTGGTTCCGTTGTCTACTCGTCAACGAACAGCCCCGCGTCTAAGGGGTGTTAACGCGGTTCTCAGTCTCGCGGAGAATACGCAGACAATTTTTCACATCGTCCCCAATTCCAATCATTTTTCTGCACCCGTAGCAGCGTCTATTTCCGGGGAAAAAAATGATTCCACGCACACGTTGTGTGATAAAAGTACGCGAACGATGTGCTACCCCGAGGTCGACGTTTCTCCGAAGTATTGCTCGTGAAAAACGACAGGCCGGTATTCCGAATACCGTCGCTTTTATAATATTCGCGCGAGTGTTTCCCCCCCGAGGCATTGGTTGTCCAGTCGATAACCGGACCGGTCGCTTTTCACAGGAATTCCGATGGTTTTCTTCGGGGGCACACGTCAAGAATTATATTCCCCCGGCGAGGATTGAGTTACAACGCGCGTCACCGAGATTAACTGTCCTCGTGCTTGGTGTAACGGGCCTGGCAAAACGTGTCCGCCGGCGATCGGAAACGAAAACGAAAACGAAAACGAAAACAACAGAGGCGAAAGCCCGCTCCGGCGAACAAAAAGTATAGAAAACATGTACAGAGAATCCTTTGTCCTAGGTTATGTTTCACGGTGACATAGTGGCGGCAATGGAGGCTTCGCCTATCGTAACACGATATCCGCTGGAAACGTCGAATTTGAGGCATTCGTCGAGGAAATCACCGTTGCCCCAAATTTCACGACACCGCCTTTTTCTCTCCCAGGTGCGCGAATGATTACCCGTTCGGCTCGGGTGCGAACAAAAACGAATTGACGACAAAAATGTTGGAATGTCTTTTTTTTTTCGTTTTTTTTTATTTTCTTTTTTTTTTTTTTTGCTCGTTGGTACTCTCTATCGTCGAGAGCGACTCGTTCGTTAGGGCACTCGATCGAAATCGACGGAGAATGAGAGACACTGTCGTTCTGCTGGCCTATCGCTACTAATACAGATCTCACGCACTCCCCTCGATATAAACCATTCTCTACCCTTGTGCTCGCCGTATGGGAAAACCTATACGTGTACACGCGGGAACCTCGAACGACCACGGCGGAACAGCCATTCAGATTTAAATCGTGACGGAAAAAAAAAATATGGATACCCCTTGCAGCGGCACGAAACACCGTTTCAGTTTCTTTCAATCCTCGTGGAAGACGGATATTGGGCGAGGGGACACGTTTCAAAGGTGTTTAGAGGCGAAGAAAAGACGAGGAGATGGTTAGCGAGGAGGACGGATTGGGTTTGTCCTCGAGGAATTATTTTAAATTGTGGTTAGAATAGAAGAAGAGGGAGGAAACACAGGTGAAAGAGTAGAGTAGTCAAGTTTTAAATTTTTCAATAGGTTTCGATTTTATTCGCCTCGTTGCGTCTCTATATAATACCATCTGTATACATTAAATTAAATCTCTGGCTTATAAATAATATCAATATTTTCTGTCTTTTAATTCTCTCTGATTTATCTTCACACGCGTACACTCGTTTCTTGATCACACGAACTGTACATATATATATATATATTTATATTTATATAATAATATCTCTCTACAATTATTGTCCACGAACTATCTACACGTATATACAAAACGCTCTGTACAATAATCGAATCTCGCGAGTATGCACACAGTCCGGATGAGCGATCGAAATTGACCAGCTTTCGATCGGTCGAAGAGGGATGTAAGATTAACGTACGATCACCGTAACGTCCTCGACGTCCTCGTAAAACCGAAGACGCCTCTAGGGCATCGTCGTCTTCTTCGTCGCCTTAGTCGAAGCAAAAAAGAACAACCGATGTTCTATCCCAAATGAAAGAAAAATAATAATAAATCCCAAGAGTCCTGCACGAATCGGGACCAACGTTTAACGTCGGCCAAAAATGACTCCCCTTCCCTCGAAGAGGTATTCCGCACATCCACCAAACGACGTCCTAAGTATTCACTAGCCTTCCAACGGGACTTGTATCCTCGTTTCACCGAGTCCTCGGCCTCCTCTCGCCCTAGTACGGCCTCCAGACTGGTTTCGCCGGGGGTGGCGAGGAGATTTTCGTCGGCGATGGACTCTTCGGCGACAGGGATCGCGAGATCAGCGTGGTTGGCGCTTTCAACTCGTTCCTGCCGCTCTCGAGCGTCTTCTTCGGGGTGATCCGCTCCGGTGACGAGCAGGACGCCGTGATGACGGTGGACGTGGGCGGCAGTGTGTTCAATCTGATTGGCACGAACGCGCTGCGAATTTCTTCAGCGGCCGATTCGCTTCCAGACTCGCTCGGGCTCTTTGGCGGCGTTCTGGATGGGCTGTTCGGAATAGTCGCCGACGTGGTGGTGGTGCTGGTAGTTTTCGGAGGTAGGGTGGCGTATTCCGCTGGATACTTGACGTGGTCGAACGGATACGACGGTAGAACCGTTGGAGGGAACGCCGGTGGAAACAGATCTGTCGTTGGCATCGGGATAGTTCCTGAAGCAAAACAAAGAGAACACGAAGATTAGACACGATTTCCAGGAGACTGATATTCGCGTGGGCGAAGGGAACCGGGCTGTATTGTTGCGACGAAGCTGGCAGGGTGGAACGCATGGGGGTCGCAAGGGGTCCGTTGTGGGAAAAGGGAGCACAGGCTCACCCCTCGGTCCAGCCAAGGGGTATGAATCATCGGCAGGCGTCGCGGACTCCGGCGAAATCGATAACACGGACTCTCGCCAGCGAACGCGTGTCCTCTTCCGAGGCTTTTTTTTTTCCAAGGGCCAATTCTTTGGCCCCTCTGCCCAGCATTGTTGCCTCTGATTGATTGCGACTGGGATTCGAATGAAGGGCCACTGATGGGAAGCGTTTAGGCGGGCTGGTACTTTTGATACCGATCAGATAATTGTCCTTACCTTTAACGAACGCCGGATGGGGCAAGTGCCACGCGTGACCCAAGTACGCGACATCCACCCACGGGTTCAGCAGGCCAAGTCCAGGAAAGCCGTATCCGTTGTGATAATCTGTAAGCAAAGAGGAAAGAAACTGTTAGCACGAATACGATACTTTCGAGAATAGATCGGAAGGCGCGTGACTGGCGGCGATTCCCTCGACTCTATAAATAAGCGTGCCGCCGACCGATCAAGGTTTCCTCGCGGACGGTTTTCTTTCTATCGATCGGCAGTTAACCCGCGTTTCCACGATTTCGACCGGCGCGTCTAACGAACTGACAAAGAGTATCCACGACGGAGATAAAAGCCGGAGGCGGTTGTCGTAAAACACGGCTTAACGATGCTCTCTGGAGGTGAGCTAGCGATCTATGTTTACAGAATCGTCGCGTTTTACACGCTCGTTGCGAGCCACATGCTACCGCCATATGCGGCGCGATAAACAAACGCGTAAACGCGGCTCCTTTGCAGGCTGCGTCGTTCGCGTTCTTCCATACCTCCCGCGGCTTCGCTCTTTTGCCCGAGGACGGAACGCCGCGCCGATAAACAGGCACCCGCGTACAGTTAGTGCGCTCCGGGCCAATCGACGCGGGCCTGATCGGAAAAATAGAAGAACGACGAAGTTAAAGGCCACGACGAGCGTCGCGACGCTGCTTGAACGGATGCCAAGCAGACACACGCACACGCGCGACCATAGAGAGGAGTTTTCACGCGCTGCGTGTGCGCGCGCGCACAGCATCCCTTATGCACGTGCACGACTGCGAGAGACCGCCGCGCGGCTCGCGGTTTGAGGTCCACCGGATTATTAAACGCCTACGAGGATCCAACGCCCGTTTGCGGATTCTGTTCTGCCCACGCGGATCCCTACCGTCCGTGGAATTTTAATCGCTTCTCGCGTTTTTTTATTATTTTTTTTTTCGACCATCAGACCAACAGATTTCGTTGGAGCGCGTGAGAATTTTCGCATTTGAACGGTGAGCAATTTGTCTTCGAGTTCGAGGGAACACGATAATGCAACGGAGGTGAAACTTACTCGACTTTGATCTGGGCTCCCTTGGTCCGTCCACGGTGACTTTGATAGCTTTGGTGTAGGTGGCCACTTGGAATGGTACCGTGCTGATTTGGATCGTCAGCGAGAATGATTTTCCTGTAATCAGGCAGAAAACGTTCGATTATTTCTCCGCTCTACTATCCGGGGATATTGTCGACAAATGACAACGGCATGCGGGGATAAGGGAACAAGGTGGAATGGATTGGCTCGTCGGACACTGACCTCTTCCACTGCGACCGACGAATCTGAGGTCGTTGAATTTGGCGACCTGGTTCTTCATGACCGCGGTGCAATTCCTAAGTTCACCGCAGCAGTTCTCGTCGTTTCCGGCCCTGATCGTGACCAACGTTCCGTCGGTGACTTCGTCGAGGGCGACGACCTTGAAGGCCACTGGAAGCGACTTGTTCGACCTCCAATGCGTGGGCAACGCGCTGCAGAGGATGGCGGGACTTCCTGTCCTGACCAGATCCCCGTGGCAAGCCTGAAGGGTCTCGTGTATCGCGTTGAAATTGTCCATCCCTAATGGCCCTTCCGGTAGATGCATTTTTGCGCAGAGCGATGCAGAGCAATCCAAATGGTGGCAATATTCCTAGGGTACACCAAGTATCTACCCAAATGTACACTGGGTCCAAGTCCGATATGTATCACTGTATCTGCTAGCACACTTGAACACACTGGATCATTAATAGCACCGGTGTAACGTGAAACGTAACTTTCGCACGTGTAGATAAGAGGACCAAGCGCTCAGGGAAGATTCACCCCTGTCCCGGTCTCTGTCTATGGTTTTCCTCGCTCGAGGATGACAAAAAAAAAACTAAACGGTTGCTTTGTAAAAGTTGGACGCTGAACCGACGCGCACTCGATGCCGGCTGAGCGGATTCTAGTTTTTCGCGGCCGCAGCCGCAGCTATTTAGAGGGGATTTTTCTCCCCTCCAATTTTTCCGGAGCCCCACCCAGGCCAAGCGCGTCGACCAATGAGGACGGCGGTCGTGTTGTGGCCTCCGCGGCTCGCCGCCTTCACCCCTAACCAGGCTTAGGGGGTGCCTTGCGAAAGGGGCTGCAAGCCTGCTGCCTCTCTAGCCAAGGGTGGCTTGTGCCTCCGCTCTTCCTTACCGTTTTCCATCTTCCCTCTCTCGACGCGCAGCCATCTCCCTTCCGCTCGCTGCTTTCGCTCTCTGCCATCCGCTGCATCATCCCTCTCTGTCACCCCCGCGGGATACGTTTCGGTTGCAACTCACCCTGTCCCTTTTCGACGCGCGTTTCGGCTTCTGTCTTACCGTTTCGGCTACCGTGTACCTTGCCAGCCAACCTCGAACGAGCCACGCTTACGTGACGACGTAAATTTTCACGCGCACGTGTTCCAACCACCCCTCCCGGGGGGGATGCTCCCTGTGTTTAGGGAAGCACGCGTTCCTTGACCTCCAAGACGTATGGGAATTAAAAGGTGTAGCTTCGAGCGTAGGTGTATACGCGTGATTTTAACGTACGAAGATCGATGGTCGATTACTTTGGAAGGTGGGCATCACCGTGGGCAGGATGGTCTTTGAATTTTTCGGAAAATCTGCGGCGACGAAAATGGGGGCATTCCTTGGAAAGTTGAAATTCATTTATTACTTATGAACGGTTTCTGAATTTTGGTCAAATCGGTGACTGCTGGAAATTCGTAACTTTTGGGAAATTTTAGTAGAGGAATGTTCGTTGCACGTTGCGGTAAGAAATTTCGAATTATATTGCTGTGCAAATGGAAAACGGAGAGGTAACGATTAATTAGTACAACGGTGCTCGTGCCGTACCTTCGATACAGTTTCGGACACTTCGGAATGTTTGTTACAAACGGCCGCCTTTTATCCGTCCAATCGCTTGGTCAGAAAAAGGCGCATAAATCCCATAATCACTCTCCCGTTAAGGCCGATAATCCTGCGGTAAACGTCGAATTAACTCCTGACGAATTTATTAAGTTTGACGGGTCACTGCTGAATGTATCGCCGCGGCCAACAATATTTGGACAGGCATTCGCGTGGATCTTCGAGGGGGGCCACTTTCCCCAACCAAACGGTCACCGAATGTTCTGTACGCCGTTTATAGAAATTTTTCGACACAATCTCCGCAATCGTTCGACAAAAATCGTCAAATGCTTCCATAGTGGCATCGTCTATCGGTGGAAACCCATGGGCGTGAATGAGGGAACGGCGATGATCCAATAAACGCAATAAATTTACGCATAATTAATTATCGGACCGCCGTTTCAAAAACTAGTAGAAGCGTCTCACTTTGTGCTCCACTTAATTTTTACCGTACCGTTTACCATGAGGCACGGCTTTTCACGAGGGGAAAAAGGAACAGAAATTTGGACGAACTGACGGTACGATTTTTGCATCAGGTTAACGTTGCATGAATGGTGGGCATAATTTATTAAGTTATGAGGATCACCGACCGACCGGCCCTAATATTTGGACAGGAATTCATGCGGTGTCTTAGTGGGGGGGCCCCGGAACCGCGTCGTTCGAAGCGTGCTGGCGTTTAGAGGGGAAAGGTAGGAAAGGCGGCGTGGCCAGAGATTTATTACGGTGTCGAGGCTCATTTCACCGATTTTCGCGTAAAAGAGGCACGCCAATTCAGCCCTTTTGGCGGAAACTCGAAAAGGACAGGTCGTAAAGGCTGGTGTTGGCCGTGCACGAAATTCGAATCGATCTTGACGGAATCCCAACCCTTTGACTTTCTGGGTCAGCGTGTCGTTCACGGGGGCTTTCCCACGAGATTTACAACGAAATTGCACTCGCACTCTCTTGCCACCCCTTTCGAACCGGCACGCTGCTCTTGCAAAGTGGTAGGGTTTGACGAGGCTGGATTAAATTTCCGGATTGCGCGATTTCTCCGCCGGCCACGCTTTTCCACGTTTCTTTCCCCCGTCGTGTTTTGATACTGCTCCGGTAGTATTTTCTTTTTGTTGGCTCGATCGCAACGAATTCGATAAACACCACCCCCGTAAAGCAGTAGGGCAATCTCCGGAAGAATATAGAAGTATTTATTGAAAATCGTTCATTTGATACGCAAGTGTCAATTCTGTTTTTCGAAGCATTCATGCCCGAGTACGTGGCCTCGACCGATGCAATCTTTGTACGACGAATTCCGGCCCTAAATTGATACCAGGAATTACTTTCTATAGAAAAAGAGCGTCATCGTCGGTAGCCCCCTCGGCGGAATAAATGCCACGATCCATAAAGGCCCAGTTTCGAAACTTTTACTGCCGATCGTCACGAACGGCGACATTGTCAAAGGTTCGCAGGCTAATTTCTAGGTAAAAGTGCGTGGAAAGGCTCTCCCTTTAATTTCTCCGCTTTCACGGGTCTGTCCTTGAGCAACAACAGTTCTCTTCGAGCTTTTACACCTACCCGTACGGATTAGTACCAGATTAACCCCATTTTTTCCACCCTCTCTTGCAGCATCGTTTTTTCTCCCCCTCGATTGCATCTGCCGCGATTGAAAGTTCGGTAAGCCTACACCGATGGCCACCTTTTTCTTCCGAATGCACTGTGCTCCGTAAAGGAAAGTTTGTGGTGAAAAAACAGTTTTCCATTAGGTAGCTGGGAACGCAGGGGTACAAAGCAAACAAGGGAACGATTAATAATTGCCATTCGAACGAATCAACGTGTTAATATTACTCGCGGCGACAAGAATAGTCACTTAATTATATTCCCAATAATTGTACCTGTTCGTAATCGAATGGAGATTTAGAAATAGCGAACGATTCAGAGCCGCCTGATACACTTCTCTTTCGACGTTGCGAGTAATTTCTCCGTGCATTTCCTTGAAACACCGTTTTTCTTTTTTTTCCACGCTCTCCTGCAAAAGGAGGCGCAGAAATTTTGCCCCGGGCGAACAATCGTTCCTTTCGCGACGCTGAAACCGGCGCATCGACGAAAACAAGGAGCAGCAATTAATTAATCGCCGGCAGAGAACGAGGAAACACGCGTCATCTCGCGTAACGAGCCGCGCCGGGAGGACTAATTTCTTAAAAACGCGACGGCACGTTGGGCGTCCGTTTCCTCGCCAGTGACCAGCAAAAGGCTTTTTTTTAATAAAGCCTAGTGCCTGGCCTGGACAAAGACAATGACTTTGCATGCATGGCATCAGGCGACGCCACGGTTAGACGAATATGGTGAGGAAAAAAGCACGCGTGAAAAGATGCACGGCCAATGCCGACAGGGGCGTCGTTTGAGCCGGGCTTCGATGCTCGTTTTCCGTCGAATGCTACTCCGTTTTATGTACACCTTTTTCCTGTTCCTCTTTCGCCAAGTACCGGTCGTTAGATTAAGTTGGAAGTGCGTAGAATTACACAAAGCGGACGAATAAAAGACTGGATCGCGGTTGTCACCGGTCGGCTCGAATTTAAACGTTACTTTGAGCGACGCCCGGTTTGCGTCTGTTTTTAATCTGCCTAGGTTAATGCTTAGTTGCAACGCATGCTTTAATTCTCCCTTCCCTCGGTTTCGTTTCAAGTGAGGCAATACTACACGTTTAACGGTTGTTCGGCGGCATCGCCCACAGGTGAGAGCTGTGTCAGAAACATTTGAACCCGATACCTTCGAGTGTCTTCATCTCCGTCAATAGTTTATTTCACGCGTTCCTTGTCAATCATCAACGCGGTCTCGTTGATTATTCTCCGACGTTCTGATCATTCTTGAAAAGCCATTCTCGATCGAACGTGATCGCAGCAATTTCAACTTGTTGCTCGATACGGATCGAACGGTGGCGCACCCGTTCGATTGAACGCACCGTCGTCCCTGAGGTAAGGTGAATCGCAGTCGCAGTTTGCGTCCCGACGTCTCTTGGAGAACGACGCGCGAGAAGGGCGACGATTCGAGGGTCGGTAGGTGGAACAGCAAGCACACGGGGCACAGAAGTTAACACCGGAGAGTTCATTGTGTGCGGTGAGCGAGCCGGAAGCGTCGCCATACTGCGTATCGCCCCGCGTCGCTTTTGTTTCCGTTCTCGTTGCCCCGATCGTTTTCTGCCCCCACCTGTGCCACCCCTCGCTGCCACCTACTACGCCCCTTTTGTTTCGCCGCCTCGTCTCTTTCGTGAATCTCTCTGGAGGGAAGAGACGACTGTCGGTGTCGGGCGAAGTTCGTCCGCTGATGAAGGGAACCGTGTGCCCTCGCCGGTACCACCCCTTTTCTTCCCTCTGATTGCTTGCTTGCGTCGGGGTGACGATCCTTTTGGAAATCGCGAGGGCAAAGAGAGCGTCAAAAAGTGACGGGAATTTAGAAAAAAAAAAATTCATTTCTCTCTGGACGAGAAACCTTGGTTCTAAGACTCGAACAAAATTTTGACACGGCAGGAACGGTGTCATTCTATGCTCGGTAAAGTTACAGAGATAAATTGAAGAGTGCGACGAAACTGCGGGAACGAGGCACTCGAATATTTTCAAGCGTACGCGCAGGAATAAATCGACCGCAGGGACGCCTGTTTAAAAGCACTGAAAAATTCCCGCGGCTCGTCGGCGGCGTTAAAAATCGTGTCGCGGATGTACGACGGGCGCTGATTGAATAACAAGGTAAAAGCCGCTATTACTATTCCCCGTGTCGCGCTAAAACACCGCCCTTTGATACCCATTATCACCGTCTGGTTACCTGCCATTAATGCCCGATATCGATGCCTATTAGCCAACGCACCTAATAACCTACAACCAGACTATAATGCTCTCAGCGCGAGGCAGTTCAGATTCCAGTGTAGCCGTGCCACATTCTCGGACCAAATGCCAGCCCCGCTTCCCAATAAACGTATCCCCGTTTTCGCCGTTTCCCCCCTCGACACCGATCACCCCTCTGTCGTCCTTAATTCGAGTCAAGATTACAAATTGATTCCGTAGCAGTCTGTGTATGAATCAGGCGTCACGTGTTCGGGACGCACCCCTCGCTAGTGCACCCCCTCCGCTTCATCCCTTGCCGCTGATGATGGCTGCGCACGGGGTGCACGGGCGTACACCTACACTAAATCTAAACCCGCCAGTGTGTACCGTTTCACACCCATATGGACGACTTCGAATCGAAGTTTGCGTCGCACGTTTCTTCACCGTTGCTTAGAAGCTTTCCGCTTGCTGGACGATTTTCGCTCGCGGAGAATCGTGGACGATTTTTCCGCGACAGAAATGATTCGCCGGGGTAACAATAATAAGTGCGGGAAGAATTCTGTGATAAGCGCGAAGTCTCACTCTCGTTGAATAGGGGATGCACGGTAGAAGTGGAAGTATAATCTTCGTTGCTCGATTCGAGGAAAACGGAGCATACAGTCTCTGGGCTTTTTTTCTCATTTTATATCGGGGGATGAATTTTGACGGGTCAGCTCGCGCGCAGGAAGCCGTGTGTTTTTGAGATTTTGCAGGCCCGCGCGCACGTCGCATGATCGATGCCCCGGGCCATTATTACTTGCAGCCCCTTACGTAGTATTGTTACGGACCCCATACTGGTCGCCAGAGGGGCAGAGATCGAAAAGAGAGGGAGAGAGGAGGAAAGAGAACGATGCGTGTGGAAAATCGCCGCTACGTGACAAATCGTAATTGAACAATTTTAGTTTGACGCGTGCGATGATTGGACAGCGTCGAATCTTGAATAACGTGTCGATCCCGCGCCTCGTTGTCTCTTAATAAGGTACCTCCGGTGACTTCGAAATTATCGTAAGCTCGTGTTAATTTAGGGAAGCGGTAATCCTCGATTGGTCGAGGGGCGGGTCTCGATTAGCCTAACAAAGAAATTTAAATTCAGTACATCGGGAAAAATCTTTTCCCTTTATTGTTTCGATTTCAATATGGCCAGTGGGGTGTTCGCGACGGAAGTGTCCTTCGATTCTAACGTTGCCACGGCGACAGAAAAATTAATCGACGACACGTGGGAATGCAATATCAATCGTGTCGCCGCTTCTCGCAAAGTATTTCGCCCTTCGTGCAAGGCAACCCTCCGTGTTCCTAAATCACGATGCAACGACATAAACCGGCGAGCAAGCAGTGTTCGCGCTTCTGGCGAACGTTAGGAGCCACCCCATAACGAAATGACCGTCGAAGACAATGTAATTCGGGTCGGCTCATCAAGCTCGGATGAGACAGACTCCGATTCCCTGGTACTATTACCTCATTAATGGCCTCCCCTACCATCGCTTTTGACGATATGGTAACCCTTCGCCGGCCCGCCAGCCCTTTAAGTCCCACTGCTAAGTCCTAAGTAAGGTCACCTAGTAATTTCCGGTAGCCATCTTGGCTAACGACCACCCCAGTATTTCTTGAAGCATGTATCCAGTGTTCGTATATTCCTCCTGGAACACTCGAGAACACTTCGAACGATTCGTTTCATACCAATCCGCTGGCCCTTAAGTATTATATATTTCAAGTTCCCCGATTTCTGCTATTCTAAGAACCTGCACGTATACGCGGCACGCGCAAAGAAATATCGATAAATCGCTCAGCCGCTAATAGACTGGAGCCGTGAAAAAAAAAAAGAAGAAAAGAGTAGAACGGAAAGGGAGCACGGACGATAGAATTAATCGAATATCGGGGCAAATATTAATTAATTACATTCATCCGGGTGAAACGGGCACGGCCGGAGGCAATCACAGTTCGAAAGACAAGCGAGGGGGAAAAAAAAAAAAAAATGGGGGGATGGGCGTGCATGGCAGGGAGTTGGGAAAATCGGGGCATGGATAAAAATTCGCGATCGAACGCGTGACCTCCAGCGGCGTGCTGCTTTTCGCTAAAAAGTAATGACGGTAGCGACGATAATAATCCGTTTAATTGGCGCACCAACCAAATCCAGGCACAATGGGATTAATTTGAACCAACAGCACTGTTCGCAGCGGCGGCCGCGCCTCTCCACCACGGATGATTTATTTTATTAGAGTAGCAGCGCTTCAATCAAACAAGCTGGCCATCATTAGAATCGTAAAATGCGCCGTGGACGCGCCGCTGTAGAGGCACTAATGAGACGCGGATTAGCGGTCGCGTGTTTCAATGAAAGAAAGGAAATATCGTCGCTATCTGTTCGATGATGAAACGGGGCGAATCGATTTCTCTTTTTGTACCTCTTTTTATTTTGATTTTCCGCTCCAGATGAAAAGGCAGACAAATCCCGCGAGTTCTTCGCTTCTTCCCTTCTTCCCTTTTTTTTCCCCCCGTTTCGAACGACGCTTTCGATTCGTCCCCTTGGAGAAATTCGGTCGGAGTAGGATCGTTCTACGCGGAATTCACACGGACGCGAGTGTTAATTCCATTTTAACGCTCTCGTCGCGCGGATCGAAACTACCCTCTAAGACGGATGCATATTTCATGGCGCTCCGCAGCCTTCGTTTCGAGGCTCCATGTCTGAAGACTTGCTCGATTTATAATTTAACTGCTTGCCCCCCCCCCCCCCCCTTCAGACTAATATCGATTGCCTAGCGCAGGTTTGATGAGCATCGGAACAAACGGAGCCACCCCTTTTTCTCGCCGCTGCCAGCACTTCCCCGCTTCGCAACTCCACGCGAGCGACCTTTCGGAATTTCAAATTCCTCGCTGGCTGTTCGAATTTTTCATAAATGTTCGGCAAACATCACCGAATAAAGAAGCATCGTGCTCATCCTGTTTTTTTTTTCTTTTGAAATTAAAGTGCTTCGATACCCCCTTCTTCTGAAGAACGTATTCTTTCTTCCTTTATTCCATTTCCCTCTGCGCAAACAATCGTTTAGAAGTCCACCCTTCCCTAATTCCTTAAGCATCAACTTTCACCCTACAAGCCGCGGAAAGCAAACAGCGTAACTCTCGCACGGACTTCTGCCTCCGCACAAAATCCCGATCGCTTGACAAACATATGTGCGCACCGTATACAATCTACCCTCGATGTAATACTTTCCAAAGAAAGGAAAAAAGGAGAGAAAAAAAGAATCATTTGAAAAGGATGACAGAAACACTCGAAGGGATTACAAGGAGAAGCCTCTCAAACGATTACGAGAGAAAGAAGATGAACTGTCGTGGAAGTGGCGAACATTTATCGAAACGTCTCGTGTGGCCAACGAGAATCGTGCGTCTCTCTGTGGTGCACGGGCTGCGTCATGGTGTCCCGCAGATAAACGTTTGTGTGTGCAAACATAACCGGAGGGGTCGATGCGGCAAGCCCCGTGTGTCGTTGGAAGAAAAAAAAAAAAAATTATTCCCATGACATACCTCGACGCGGTCTTTGTCCTTTTTGACGTGTTAATCGTATAGGTCGTGCAACGGGGATGAATCGTCTATCCGGGATGAATTATCCGGGTTGGATGAAAAAAAAGAGAGAGAAGAGGAGCAGATGCGTGTGCCGTTTGGCTGTGCCTAGGAACACGCTCGTGGGCATTGATTTGAAAATTCTAAGCCCACTCTTCCAGAACTGTTTCTTTCTTTCTTCCTTCGATACTGCCTCCAGATCGTTGGAATCTTCTTTTATGAGATTTTCTATTATTGAATTTTAGCTTCAGACGTGTTTAATTTAAATTGAAATAGAAACTGGATTTCTCGTATCCGCTGGCAAAATTGGCCATGCTTCATTATATTGACTAAGGGTAACGTAGCCACCATTTTTCAATCCTCTCCTTATGGTAACCTTTTCACAATGTCTACAACCTAATTCGATTATCGCTTAGGACAACGGAAAAACTGGTAAACCAGGGAAACAGATCGCCTTCGCAAATGGGTTCAGCCGATGAATACTCTGAAAATGATAATCCTGTGGGAAATTATAGGAGGTCAGGTGCAGCAGTTAAGCGTGGACGGTAATCTGTTTGTCCAAACGTTCAGGGGCCTCTTCTTCGACAGGCACGTCCGCCAGACGCGTTTGCACGGGCCTCTGAAACTAATTCCACCTCTTTGAGGCGTCGGGATAGTTCGACGAAAGTTTAAGACGAGCTTGGCACACGACCCCCAGGCTACGTGGTAGGCCCTCGAGGGGCAAAGGGGAGGCTAACCCTCGAAGGTTGACCACCGTGAGCCATCTGTCGTTACTAGGGTGAACCAGATTCACGTGTATGCATGGGGATGAAACTGTGAGGTGCAGTTACTGGAAGAATGTATCGCCCCTATTCTGTAAAGTGATTGTCGAACGCTTTCGTACAAAAGCGAAATGATTATTCAGAATTTCTGTTCCTCCCGGAAAAAATTCCGCGTTCTCTTCGAAAACGTTGGCGGAACACCTTCGAGCAGTGTTACATAAAATCGTGCAGCACCCCGAATATACCCCCAACTTAGACGCACGCTGCCCAAATCGTATATCGTCTCCCGAAGAGCAATTTTTTATCCGCACAAACGAACCAGATCGGTTACAAGAGCGATGCACAAGGAGAAAACGAAAGAGAAGCGGGACAGGGGGGGGAGAATAAAAAAAAAAAGAAAGAGGAGACTTCCGCGATGCTGCACTCGGACAGCGTCGTCGAGAGGAGGTCCGGAACGTTCTTTGTGGAAATCGTTCACCTGATTTAACGCGGACACTGGCACACTGGGGGAGTGATACCTGACAGATGTTTTGGGGATTTCGAGTGCTCTCGCTTCTGCAAGAACGAGCGCGACTTTGAAGTAGCCGTCGCCTCGTTATTCCCGATTTCGAGACGGCTGTCGGATTCTCGATCGAAGATCGAACCACTGTGAATACTTCGACACGTATTCGTTATGGCCGAGGGAAACACTGGGGCGCGTGGTTTTCGATCCACGACGTTTTTAGCAGTCTTCGTTATTCTCTTCGTCGTCCGTCCCTTTCCTCTTTCTTCTGGGATGTCGAGGAACCAGGTGTTTAGGGAATTTCGTTCGGAGTTCCTTTCGTCCTTTCTTCTTCCGGTCGGGACGGTTTGATAAGCGTGACGCGGCTTTGTCACGCGTGCTGGATATTCGATTCTTGATACGAACGTTGCGGTTTTGCAGTCAGCTACTCTGTCTGCAGTTCGCAGCGAGAGTTGCGGTCTCGTAGTCAGCTATTCTGCTTTCGGTTTCGTTTGAGCGAAAGCGAGGCACGATTTAGAAACGGGAATCGTACGATTAATGCTGCTTCGTTGCGAGTTCGCCCCTTTGATTGCAGTGAGATAAAAGCCAGCGAGAAAGGAAAGAAAGGGAAAGGGATTGTTGTAACGCATGGGGAAAAGATACCGCTTTCTCGTTTTATTATTACTGCAACTTTATCGCACTTGGTTAAATGCACAGATACGCAGCGCACGATGGAAAGCACAGAGCTGAATTAAAATTGGAAAATGTGGGAGGAAGGAAAGCTGCGCGCTTTCTTTTTACCTTCGGTGTTCGAATCACGTAAAGGTGATCATTTCTCTTCCATTGCTTCGATATCAATTTTTTCGCACGAAACAATATATTTGCACACCGTTTCCCTGAAATAAAGTACAATTAAATAATATTATGACAAAGTACCCTCCAAAATAACAGATCCACCGGCACGAAATTACATTCCCAAGTGCTGCCCATCCCCGCTGTACAAGAAAGCACCTCGTTCGAAACAAGGGTTCAAGGTTCTAATTGGTAGTCGTGGCTCGTCCCCAGCTATCGGCATTCTCGTGCAACAGCACCGTCGCGTAAACCCGTAATTCCATTGCGTATGAATCGCGAATACCTGGCCCGTGCCCGGAGTGTTGCAATCGTTGTTTCACTCGGCCCCTTCTTCGAAAGTTATATCGAGTAATCAGCGGTGCATTGTTTTACCAGCCGGTGAATCGGTATCGCGTATGAAACGGCGATCACGACTCGCGATGGCCAGCCGGACTAATTTGTCGACCATAGAGGGATCGGTGCGAGCGGTTTTCGACCAGTCCTCCAAGTGCTTGGCACCCGGCCAAATCGTCCAAACTTTCCCCAGAAATTCGGACCGGGGTGCCTGTTTGAAAAATGTTTCATCGCGGAGGGGGTGACTTTTTCGGGCCGGCGACGAGCCCGCTGGACGACCTCAACAGGTGGTGTTTAAGTTTCTGGAATTTAATAAGCCGCCGACGGATGGGACGGGGGGGTTGCGCCGTTGGCTTCTTCTCGTACTTCAATTCGATTCCACATTAATCGCACGGTATTTCGAGGGGCCGCCATTTCTCTCCGCGCGGCGGCGGTATATTATATCAGCTCGACTTTCAATCGGGACGAGAGGTGCGCAAATTTTTCAACGGGCGAAACGGATAAAAATAGGGGAGCATCAGTTTTGCATCGATTAGCAATGTCTGGCAAAGTTCAGCGCCGCGGTTTATACGTCCCATAACGGTCAACCGACGCGGGGTTATTTTATTTTATTTTTTCACTTCACGGCTCTATTTGTTTATCGGCGACGATATTTACGCGAAAGCGGCGCGCGAACGCGCGTTACTCGGCCGGCCGATCGTCGTGTCGCGTCGCCCGATCACTTTGAGGATATTTGTCGGATCGTTGACCAGACAGTGGCCGGTCCTGCCGTTGATTAGCGGTCGAATCAGTCGTAATTGTCTGTAACCGAAACAGAATTATCGATCGATCTCTCTCCCTCACCCGCCTGGCGCTTAACTGCCCCCCATGCACGCGTCCGGCAAGTTTCGCGTCCCTGCGGTCCAACCTGATAAAAAAGTCATCCAGCTCCTGCCGCAATTATAGCCCGGCCTCCAGTTTTTCCAGGCCTTCTGTAAAACAGAAGTACAGATCTGTTGTTTGGGACGGCCTGGTGGAACGGGCGATGTAACTCCTAAGGGGTGCCAGTTTTGGGGATTTTTCTGGATTCCGGTGGAATTGCAGCACAAAATATTGTACACGGGTGCGCGGGGTGAAAAGTATACGCGGTAGCACGCTATTGCGCGGACTCGAGTTACGTTCATGGAATTCAAGATCGTCGTATTCATTTCTGTTTAATACGCGCCACTGTGATTCATTAATTTATTAGTTCTGTGCAGCGAAACGAATTGCTCGTAGTGCCAACTGTGATAATAGCAGGGATATGTAACAGGAGTTTGGGAATGGGTTAAACGGTAAAGTGGAAGAAGCGTAATAGGCCCGTAACTTCCTACAATAAATCAGCCCCGAAGCAAACGTGCCCGCCAGTGCTGAATTAACGGTAACGAGCACCTTCTTCGTACGTCAGACTCTTCGCGGTACACCTTCCAGTGGGCAAAGTATCGCCCACCTTTCACAGGTAGCACCTTGCAACGGGGATACTCTAGCTCGCCGACAATTCATTTAGCATCGGTCCGTGGAAACTTTATAATCACCCTGTACAGAGTCGCGGAGAGGCATCGCGAGGGTAGATGGTGTCCAGAGGAGGGTTGGCCGACGGTTTCAGCGCGAGGAGCGTGGGGTCAGGGGGCGCACTGGTCTGACCAGGGGCGGTGGGGGACGGACACATATACCTACCCGTGTTAGCAACCCCATTGATCTGGCGGTGGACGCGGCAAAAACGAGCTCGAATAGAGGCAGGGTTGGGGGTTGGCGAACCGTGTGTTGGTGGAGGAGGGGGTGGTCGGTCGAAGGGGGATGGGACTCCGGGGTGGCCGAGAGTGGGTGGCGGTTGAAAATTTGCGGAGTGCCGAGCTGCACTGGTAGTAACCTCTTCTCTTTCTAGCCCTCTTCGTCCCCCTTCTCTCTTCATCGCCGCGAACCCTCTCGTTCCTCTTTATCTCTTTATATCTGGTCACGATTCACCCTCTCTCTCGTTCCCTTACGGATACACTCTGGTCGTTTCGCTCTCTGAACGCGAAGCTTTCGTTGGTCGTAGCCAGTGTGGCGGATCGGTGTGCCGCGTTACGGGTAACTATACCCATCCGCGTACACCTCTGCGCGTGTACACGTGTGTACACACGGTGGAGGCTCCAACACTGGTTTGCCAGCTTGCTGGAAACTGGCGCGGAGTGGCAACGGTGAAAACGCGGCCTACCCATTCGTCCTGTCGAGATTCGGTCGGTTTGTTGGCCCCGCGATATATGGATGGATTCTGCCAGCCCTGTGCTCTCTTACTCTCTTCCCACCCGCGCCGGTACACCCCGGCAACCCTCTCTTCTCTCTCTTCGCTCGTGTCCGCCGCGATATCAGCCTGGAGAGACTATCTATTTCACTGGGTTAGCGTTACGCTCTACGGGGGTGTACTCTCTCCGAGGGGACCGGCCTGTGCGTGTCCATCTACGGTCTTTCGCCTGCTAAACGTCGCAGACGCGGATCCATGGGGGCCGGTGAATGGATGCGGATAGCTGGCTGACCTTTGATCTCGTCGAATGCACGGCGGTCTGAGCGGAAACTTTGCCATAGTTTAAGTTTGAATTAGAGACGCTGGGGGAGCTGCGCGGAAACTGAGTAGAAAATGAGGCAATCGGGGATGAGTAACTTCTATTACTCGGGGCGGCAAGTTCCAAACACTTGTTGCTAAGGAAGTAATAATAATTCCAGGGAGAAAGAGAAATAACGTTTACTGCCAGCGCTCCCGGAAGGAGCGCGAAACGAGCGTGATATTTCCCCCGGCTGACAAGTTTCCAAATTTCCTCCTCCCAGTGGACAGCGAAGGAATATCCACCCAATTCTTTCGACTCTCGCAGCTCTCGTGCCATTCGCGTGCCGGAGAATGGGGCATTAATTCTTGCCTCGTTACCGGGCTGCCTCGTTGCACCGTGCGTTCACAAAAGGCGCAGTCCTTGAATTTTTCAACGTTCCCCCGAAAAATTCCAGAAAGTCTCCAGAGTCCTACTTAAAATTTGCAACTGCTGCTCCTCGCGTATCAAAAGTCGTTCGCGTTTCATCCGGCGCCGAGCGCGGCGAACAGAGGGCATACATTATTCATGGCCGAAGAATGTTCAGCATTGGACAGGTACATCTCGATCCATTATCGCTCAATTTCATCCGCGCAAATGCGGTGGTTGATACAGGAGATGTTGATAGGAGGGCGGCGAGGGAAAATCAGCCGGATTGAAAAACTGATGGAATCGACTGTGTCCATCGGCCTGTGCGGCTCTGGGACAGAACGGCGAAGAGGGAAAAAGATAGAGAGACGGACAGGCCGACAGATAGATAGAGAGGAGGAGAGAAAGAGCAGGGACACGGCTCGTATTATAAAAATCCACAAAATAACCGACGCGGTGGCCATTAGCGATGCTCTTTTAACCCTCGCCATTCAGCCTCGCCCTCGCGATGCGTGTAAATTTTCCAGCGGCGGTCGCTCTCTGGCTACATTTTTCGTCGAGTGCCACTGTGTGTATTGCGGACCCATAGCAACCCCCTACCCCGCGGCGAGCCGCGCGCACACCCCTCACCACCGTCCAAAGAACCCCCTCGAATCACCCTCCCGGTGGTAATCCGACTGGCTAGCCACTCGCGCCAACAAATACCCTCACCTTCGGCCACCCACTGCCACCACTACTGCCCCATCCCCATTCCCCGTTTTCCTGACCAACCCTCTCGCTCCAACCCCCGCGACTCCCGCTACCTGCCCACCCGCGCCACTTCACTCTCTCTCTCTCTCTTTCTCTATTTCTCTATTTCCATCCCGCTCTAACTATACACACTCCAACTCTCGGCCTGCACACACCGTGGACGCGACTCATCCCATCCGTGACCCAACCCGCGGTACACTCTCTGGTGAACCACCCCCGACACCCCGAACACCGCGAAATGCGCGCCGTTGGCCTCGTACACGGGCCACCACACGTCGACGGGAAAATTTTTCACGGCTACTTCCGCCTCTCCAGAGGAGGCCAACGCTGCTAGATCGACCGGGATCCCACGATCAAACTAACTCTGCCTCTCTCTCTTTCTCACTCTCTCCCGTTCTCTCTCGCTCTCCGAGCTGGCTCTTTCGCTCGAAAAGCACCGATCCCTCGCTTCGACCCCCGCGCGAGGCTGGGACCACCCCCTGGTCACATACTGGCTGGCCAACGGGACACGATTTTCGTCGTAGCCTGTCTGACGTTGTTTGTTCGACGTCGTGTACGCTGTTTGCTATTTTTTCCCCGGTCTTTCGCCGACCACTCCTCGCCCCCCATCCGGGGAGATTGGTTCTCTGCCATTTTTCGACCGGCCCGATTATGAATCGGGGTTGGGGGTGGATTGGAGAATGTTATCGGTAATGACTAGAGCTTGAACGACTGAGAGTAGACACGGTCGGATTCTGTTTCTTCTCGTTCTTTCGCCGGGGTTCCAGGTGAAAAATTGTCGTGGACAGTTTTCATCGTTCAATATCAATTTCGCTGAAATGGTACGTTACACTCATTTATTTCGAATGAAATTAAATAAATCTATGAATATCTATCGCCGTGTTTCCCTGTATGCCAAAATTATCGCTGCCCCTCCGTATAAATAGCGCGAGTCCGATCCCTAACCAGAAGCGGCACAGTTTTGCGGGCGTTGTACGCGTAGCCCGTAGTACCTTAAATATCCGAATGGTATATCTCGCGATGCAGACGCAACCATAATGGGTTAAAGTCCATCGACGTGGTTGGCTACGTGATGGGCGCGAGCATTAACTAAAAACCGAACCGAGTGGTTCGCTCGGCGTACCCACGATGGAAACGATGGACGAGGGGTGGCAGGGAGGGTGGGCGCAGGGATGCCAGAGCACCGTGACAGGTACTGCGTTCGACCTCGCTTTAGCGTACAAACCGAGCGCAGTGTGTACGTGTACACGAGACCGAGCGCACGCTGTTCGACGCTGGAAAATGCCAATCCACGTTCATCATCCCATCACGGCCATCAATGATAGTCTGCCATAATTTCGCTGCCGTAGAAAGAGCCCCTTAATTACATTCGTCGCTTCTTGGCCGCCCGTGGTAAAAAGAATTAATATCCTGGTCGTATCGCGCGTTCTATATACGATGGTGGACAAGTTTGAAAAGCTTGTCTGGATGGTCGCGATTATCAATTGCAATTCGATTTGGGGAACAGAGAATTTTCCGCGCTGAATTTTAGGACCGTGCCGAAGGGAAACGTTGAATAATTGATTCAACGCCATCCGGCGACATAATATACCTTGGAGTATTGATCAATTAATAATATAGGCCTCACGGTTTGTCGCGGCACTAACAGTAAATTCCACGCGACGTAATCAACGCGTTGGACGAAACATGAATAAAAATGATGCGGTTCGTCCGATTAATCGGCAACAAGCCGCGACAGCGGCCATAAATTCAGAACGGCCGGCCGTGCGGCGGATCATTCGCAGACGGATAATTGCTTTTTTTTGGTTTTCGTTCTAGTCCGACCGAAATTAAAGTTTCATCTTGCTAAAGCGGCGTACCTGCGGCGGGGGCGTGGAGGCCGCGGCGGAATTAGAGATGAATAGCGAATGACAGGGCGACTCGTTCACCGACGATAACACATTGCGGCGACGAGTCGGTTCGTTGGCGCCTGTATCACGGTTTACGTTTTGGCGGTCTTCACGGATTCCATATCGCGCAGTTGTTTATCTGCTCCCATCTCTTTGCGTCGCAGAGGCTAACGAAACTTTTGTTCCATAAGAAACCGCTCGAGTAAGTTCCATTCTAGGCTTGATAAATTTTACAACCCCCCGTAACTGTCCTATTTCTTTACTCTACTACAATTTTTGTAGAAGCATTTCACGAATTGTCCGATCGTATATTGCAATTACGTTTCGGACTCTATATTATTCCATATCTTCCAAACGCAAAAAGTCTCCCATTTTGTAAATACCCTTTCAAGCACACCAAATCTTTGTTACAGCAAATCTCACGCGCGAGACGAGCCACGGTTTTTATTGTTAGTTTAAAGGAACCGAACGCAATCGACGACGGCGGGCCTCGCACGAGTGCAGCGAAACCTTCTGCCGGTTCTCACGGCCAGCGACAGTTGTATCGGAAGGCAGCAACAAACTGCATGCGAGGTATGTCGTATCGCGCTCGACCGACCGGTTAACCGGCAATTAGCCGATCTCGCTCGTAAATGTAAATTAGCGCCGGCCGGCCGAATCGGTGACCGAAAAAAGAGTAAATTATCGCGGCAGCTGAGCGGATGCCCCTAAAACGCTACGAGGAAGCAACCTTTCGCCCCTGGTCAATTGCCACGTGAACGATCGGCCGGACGAGTCTACGGCACCGTTTCGTCGACGGCCAATTTTGGGGCCTCTCCACCGTGTGTCGAGGAAATTATTCCTGAACGCTTGCTTTTTGGTAGCGGTTCACTGTGCGTTGGATCGTTTTCGAGAATTCGCATGGGTGGTTAGATCGTATCTGGTCACCCTCTTGCTTTTCTTCGCGCGATCCACAGAATGGGGTCTTCGTGGATCGGAGGTTGCGAAGCTGACGCTGGAGATTCCCGGGCACTGATAGACATCCGGTCTTTCCAGACGTCCGTGTCTCCGCAGATAATCGGAGGAAAGATTTTCTACTCGTGTTTTCTATGTTTCGAAGGTATTCTTGGTAGCGAACAACGCGGTACAATTATTCTGCTCCGCGTTTGGGGAGGATGCGACCGGGTGCCTTCGCCCGGAGTGTTTGGAGATTGTATTTTATGTCGCATCTCAAAGTTGTCCCCCGACTAAACAAATAATTGAACACGAAAAATTAACGGTTCGAATTGCTTCGGGGGCACTTGGCTTCGCGATAAGATATCACACCAGCAATCCGTTTGAGGAGAAATTTTCTTTGGCGCTGTCCTAAATGAATCGCTTTCACGGTTGCTCCAAGTTTCGCCCCCGCAATCATAAGTTCCGGGCAATAATGTTCTCACTGTTTCTGGCTTTCCGTCGACCTTATGTCGCTTCCTCGCGGCCGTTTAATAATTCCCAGCAAAATGGTAGCACTGTCTGGCAGCTGCGTAGTGAGATGCCGTTCTTAATTAGCGCACGTCTTAAACGTCTGCACCGTACAAAGGGAGGTGAAGTTCCTAGGGTCGGGATACGGGGTCACGGCAATTCGAACAGGTGCGTTGCCCAACTTTGGGATTAATTGCGGCTCGATTCTCTAACTTTTCCCTTTGCTGGTCAGTGGCGCGAGACTTCTTCAAGGTCCGGACCGCCTTTGAAGAACGTATTTAGCAACAGAACATACGTAACATATGTGCTTTGGACAAGTTCGCGTTCCACTGAAATCAGTTTCCCGATCCATCGATGAACAATGATGTTTCTTCGCGATCGGTCCATATCGGATTTACGCTGGACAATGTCAAAGAAAAAAAAAAAAGAAAAAAAAACTTGAAACAAGCTGTAGAGAAACGATACGCAAGCAGACTGCAAAAAGTTAATCGAACAGGAAGCAGTAAATTCCGACCGACCTCGCAGCTACTTCGATCCTCGCTCGAATTCACAATTCACGATGGGGAAAAAAGGAGGAAAAAAAAATACGAGAGAGAAAAAAAAAAAAAAATGGGCAAGCAACGAGTCGACGGTCCGGGCGGGGTGGAGATCAGAAAGCAATTAGAGCGTCCAACGCGATCATGGTAGCGAAGAGTGCTCGAGCCGCGTCAACACTACCGGTGGCGCAAATTGTAGCCCAGTCCCGAAAAAAATATGATACCCATCAAGCCACCGCGACGTTTTTATCGCCGGGGAAAAAATGTACCGGCCGCGAGCGTGGCTGGCGCGATCCGCTCGCACTCCACGCCCCGGCTCTCTCGCACCCCCGTACACGCGCGCGTCCGTGCGCCGACGAAATTTCGGTGGCTTCGTTTTTTTTGTCACACACCGCGACTTCGCCGCTGCTAACGGCGACCAAAAAATGGCAACGGGCAGGCTGCAAAAAAAAAGGGAGGAGGAACGAACGAAAAAATGACAAGAAGGAGAGAGCCCTTGCGAAAGAAAAAATTCGCCAAAGAGTGAACGAGATGGAAACGTACAAAAAGGGGCACGCTCGGAGAGCAACCGAGGGAGAGAGAGAACCCGCTTGACGTCACGCACTGGTAACGGCGCTTTATCGAACTCTCATTACCACCGACAGGGAGGAGGAGGAGGTGTACGGGGGTGCAAAAGGGGGGTAGGTTTGGCGGAGAGTGTGTTTTTCGGCCTCGTGTGGTCGGCCGCCACTCCCTCGTTGCACACCAGCGTTCCACCCCCTTACCTCTCCTATCCTTCCGCCCTTCTACCTCACCCACTCCCTCCACCCAACACCCCCTAACCCTTTCCCACCCTCCGCCTTCCCTCGTCACGTAAACTACCCGGCGCACTCTTCCATGCCACCCCACACGACCGCTGGACGCAATAATAAACAACCGCCGGTCGCTATGGCGACGCGTCCATCGCGCGCGAACAAAACACTGTACACCCTCTCTGTCATTCTCTCACCCCCTCCGAAAGCATCCCTTTTCTCTCTTTCCACTCTTCGACACCGTCCCTCTCCTACTCGCGCCCGTGCTTCTTTCACTCCTATCCACCGAACTAAACCGCCTTTCCCTCTGTACACGCGTTACTCTTCTCTTTCTGTCTTTACCTGTGTACAACCCCTCCGGCCCCCTTGCAACTATTCACCCGCCACCCTCGTTCATCGTTCGTTGCACGGTGTCTTTGTCTGGTTTTCGTGGGCTTCGTTGAACTGATACGCGCTAGCTGGTCCACGGGTTTGTCGCTCGCGCTGTTACATGCGTGCATGAGCCGAGCGACAAACCGGTCCTGGAATTACATTAAAACAGTACCATTCGGGTGGTTAAGGTTTTGCGGCGTGTTTGCCGCTACCCTTTGCACAGGGCCCGTGGATTTTTCGCCGCTGATTATCTTCTGCGGCTCGGCTGACCCCACCTAGTGAACGCGATCCGATGACAGGCGATAATTCGTCTCCGTTGATTTCGCCGGCCGAGTTGTATATTTCTCGGATATTTTTAGGAGACAGAAAAAGAAAAAAGATAATAATTGGCGTCGATGGACGCGTCACTGGATTCTGCTTCGAGGGCGATGTTTACGAAGGCGACATGCTAATTTCGTTCCCGTCTCATTTGCGCGAAAATAATTGCAGTCGCGGCGGGCGTTTTAGAAAAATTAATTAGCGTTTCAATTTAATATCGACGGCCAGCGTGTCGTTTCGCTCCTCGCGCACATTTTCTCGGCCGAGCTGGAGCTTTATTGAGAATTCCGGCACCGTTGGAAGAATCGCCGGACCGGTTGCGCCGGACAAATGAATTGCAATTAAATCGCGTTTGGCGATGAATAAAATACTGGATCCGAGCCGGTGTCCCCTGGTCGAATTTTTCGAAAAAGTACTTACGAATTAACGTCTCGTTCAGAAGGCCCCTGGGGAACAAGGAACAATGGAGGACGATTAAAAATGGCAACCGGGAGCTCGTTTTCTGTGCGTAATTATCGAGCCGCTGTTCGTTCATTATGATGATACGCTCGCCAAGCAGTAATGGCGCGTGTCGAAAAAGGGGTTGCGCACCCTCGTGAACGAAGGGTGATAAAAGTACCTCGGTGTCGCCATCTCTGGGCCATACTTCGAACAGGCCTGTCGTTTTCCGGCCAATCCAGCACGAAAGAGCGCTGAAATATAAATAGTTTTATTTATGCCATCTGTGTTTAAAAATTTAAATACCCTGAAAAACTGGGTCGGACCGATTCTGCTGGAATTTACGCAAATTGCCGTGCCCCTGTCGGTTCTTACCAATTATTGCTAAATATCGCCTGGAAAAGTTGCTGCAGCTTTCGATCCCCCTTCTTTATCATATTTTTTCGAATCGGAATTGAAAATATTGCCTCGTTCAGCGTGTCTCATAATAAAAGCTATATCATCCCAATTCTTGCATGGCAATTTTTTCAAATTTGCCATTCTTTACCTCCCAACTGGTTAGCCTTATATTATATATTTTTAATATATTTTTTACGGATTTAATTGTCTGCAACTATACGGACGCGCAAAATGAATACAGACGATCAATTGCAGCACGCTAGAATCTACTTTTCCTCTGCTGCGTGAAAGGGTTAATCTGTACATTTGTCAGCAAACACATAAAACTCGAATTAAACATCCTCTAAAAATAAAGTGCTACATACCGGCGCGCATCTCCCCGAAATTTCAGCTCCTCTGTCTTATTACCGCCTCCGAAGATTCGATGGTCTTTCATTCGTCGGTAGAACGTTGTAAAAACGTGCCCGGGCTTCTTTAACGATGCCATGCTTTCTTTGAAGCCGCCGCCATTCCCTTATATCTTGCGTACGAGCTTTTCGCGTCTACTTTTAGTCGTTCAGAAGTGCTCTATCTTTCTCTCCGGTACACGCGTACGCTCGTTTCCGTCGCGCCCCCGCAGTCTGGAGGCAACCACCGCCCCTCCGAAACCGCAACCCCCGCTCGGCCCGTGCACCCTCGTCCGCCACGGCGCTACTAACCGTTCAGGAAATGTTTATTCTGCCCTTTTACCGGCCGCTCCAAAGGATTTTTGGATTTCGTCGCTGGCCGCAATCTGGAAGTCAACGACCCCTCCGTTTCGCCGTCCCTTTGGAAACTCGCCTCACGGTGAAAGAAAGTCTGCCAACTTTCGCTCTGCTTGCTCGGTGCCTCGTCTTGATCTCCCATTGACTCTGATTAATGTTTCACTAAATAACAGTGAAATATTTAGGAATCAGACGGAGAAATGTTTCGTCCAGTTAATTCTCGTGTTTCTTTGGGCCACGCCGTTCCGAATTACAACGATTCCGTCTCGTGTGACAGTGTCGCCAATTGTTGATCCCCGATTTCGGAAAGAAATCCGTAGAAGGGAAAAGAGTGTTTCCGTGTTTTCGCGAACGCAGATTCTTTGGAGATCTTAGCTAGAATCGGAGAGAGAAGAAACGAGGATGCGCCAGTGGGCTGGCCAGGCCACAGCGCCGCCCCTCGACTCTCGACTTACTTTTGCCATCTTGCCTCCGATTCTGCGGTTAGCCCCACTTCGACCAGAAACCAGGGTAGCCGCTTGTACTCCTGGCTGGCAAACTGGCCCCACGGATCGACCGTTCACGATCGCGTGTCTTGGAAAAACCATTTATTCTATGAATTTTTTCGTCGCCTGGCGAGAATTGGGAATCGCGACTCTGAATAATTTTCTCGAGGGATTTTTCGAACGGAAGGATTCGCCGAGCAACCGCGGCCAGAGGTAAAAAATTGTCGCCGGTGTCGGATTAACAGATTTCGGTCGTCGAACGACAAAGATTATTCGGTTCACGCGTTATTTATTTATCTCGCGTGGAATATAATTCGGATAATGGGTCGACTGATGAGCTGCTGAAGCAGACAAATGCCAGCCGCATCGAGCTACTGGCACGGAATGGCATTCTGCTGTTTTTTTTCTTTCGCTGAATGCGCAGGAATTACCGCGGTTTCGCTCTCTCTGTGTGTCTCCGTGAAACGCGTTATTCGCCCATCGCCAATCACTGATCAACGCTGATTACCTTTAATGTCCCCCTTTTAAGTACCGCGTTCCTTCGAGTCGCAACCACTGTCTGCTACAATGCTGCCTCAGAGGGCAGAGATTTTTTTTGATCAACCAAATAAAGTACTATCCAGATCTGAAGTATTGGAATAATAAAATAAAATCACTTGGACCTGCGATACTTTCAACGAAATCACGTCAATTCTACACTCCTCTTCTTTCCAAAAACTCCAACCCTTTCTTCGTCCTGCAAAAACTCGACCCTCAAAAGGAACAATTCACTCGAATCTCACCGTGACATTGAACCCATCCCGTCAAAGAACGAAAAGGTCAGGTACTCTAACCCCTCCAGAAATGGAGGCAACAAAATTCGGTAAAACGCTCACGACCATAATAATAATTTTTACAAGCCCGCGTGTAATCAAGGCTGCGTGTTACACATGTTCCGTCGGTGGCCACCCCTACTCGCGCCACGTACGACCCCCGTCACAACCGTCGTAGGGGTGGTCGTGGCACGTGGTAGGGGTAGGTTCTACAAAGAGGGGGACGTGCCACAGCCACGGAGGGGAGAGAGTTCCAGTTCCAGTAGGGTGGTCGTGCTCGTTAGAGCGAAACTACCCTCCACGGGACAGAGACCAACGAGAATCCCCTCGAGGGGGTTGAGAGGCAGCAGACGAGGGAGGGGGCGGAGTAGTATTCACGCGGCACCGTTGCTGCTCGTGCTGTGCTGTTGTTGCTGCTTCTGCTCGTGCCCCGGTACCGTTCTTCGTGTATTGTTGTCCAATCGAGCGTACCGACGAACCGGTTTCGAAGCACGCGCGCCGCTCTCCACGCATGGGACGCGAATTTTTTCCCTTTTTTCCGATCGGACATTCGACCGGCCGCCGCGTGACACGTGCCCGTGTTGTTCCACTTGTTCTTGTGCCATTGGAGAAGGTAGTTTGACCACAGTTTAACCGCTGATTTTATTATTATTGCTGTGCGATCCGAGGAATTACGATACCGATAGAGTTGATTTTTGGAACGGAGTGAGCCACGTAATCGGGTGACAGAGTATCGAAATTGGAGCTGAAGCTGTGCGACGGTTTGTCCGTGGTTGGAAATGTTTACCGGGGAATCGATTATTGGATGCACGAATATTTTCATAATTCGACGCTGACGGCCTTACATATTTACATATTTTACATATTTGTAATTGCATGCATAGGCATTGTATGAGAAGAATAGATCATTACAATCATAGATAAAGTATAGAATCTAGAAAAGTTCGCGTGTAGAAAGATGTTAAAGTTCCTCCGCGAAGTCTGTCCCTAAGGAGAATGAGACGTCGGTGGTCAGACGCAGCGGCTCCGCGTTGAAATGCGAACTACTTCCTCACATCTCGCTTCAGTTGCACATTTTTTCCACGCGCGTCTCGAACGAACATTCCCTTTGAACGTATCGATCTCTCTGTGCCGTTTGATTTTCTGTGAATCGCGCCACGCATCGTGGTCCGGTTCGCCTCCTTTAAACACGTGCTCCGGAACACGTTTTCATTACCCTCGTTATAACACTTCCCCCTCCTGTCGATCCACTCGAATATTTCGGCACAAATTCTTTTGTAGGAAAGAAAAATTACAACGTATCCGGACAATGAAAGAGCGGTCGGATCGCGGGTTATATTTTTTCATAAGCAAGCAGGATAATTCACCGAGGTCGCGATGCTCATTAAAAAGCGCAACCCGTTAATGAAGCAAAGCTACAGCCTTCGCTTCTCCATGGCCGCTTTCGGCTACGATTATTAATCGATGGCGAAACCATTAATTACTGTCGTTCGTTCCCTCCTCGCATGGTGTTCCGCGCTGATCCAGCCATTCGAATGAACCGAGCGATCCGTGTGATTGCTGACCAATTGTCTCCAAGCTCGGGCATAATAGTTTCTTTACCCCACCGTCTAAGCATTTAGTTCCAATGGGTTCGTTCCCTAATCTTTGAACAGCCTCCACATACAATCAACCTCCCCCTTAGAAATTTCGTTGTTTAAAAATTCACGGGGGCTCGAGTCATCCGAAACCGTAATAGCAGCACCGCGAACAGTGAAAATTCTGAAGATTCTTCCGAAATGATCTTTCGCCGTGCTCCATGTCCCAAATTACGCGGCGACAAAAAAAAATCGTAGGAGCAAAAAGAATTGAAATATTTCGCGGTTTGGCTGTCGCGGGCTGATCGAAGCGTGACGAGCGGTAATTGAATGTAGGTATGGCATTTGCATTGACAAGCTCCAACAGAGATAATTCGAATCTCGTCGAATGCAATGGTCCACACGGGCGTTAGGTCGTTTGTCAATACGACGACGGCCGTCCGGTTTCCACGTTTCCAGCGTATCGCTGTTTGTCACCGTCTCGTCGACGATCGTTCGCCACCGAACACCGCTACTTCTGCCGCTCGCGCGATTCATTTCGTCGATCTCGTTGCTGTTATTCAAATAAGCGACAGATTGCTCGGGATACCATGGCGCCAGCACCAACATTCTGTCGTTTTCCTTCCCTTCCGTCTGTCTAACGCGTTTCGGACTCAATTGGCCACGAATCTGTACTACTTCTCCATGGATAATCAGCGTTGCTTGATTTATAGACGATAGGATACTTCGGAAGGAGAATAAGCTTTACCGTGTAACGTCGATCTTTGTGCTCGGCGATTGGGATCTGTATTGTTTGCAAATTTTTATTAAGCTGTGTAACAATTTGGAGGGATTTGCATTGGTTCCGGGTCGAGATAATATTTGGTAACGTGGCAGTGTTCAGAAGCGGGAGATATAATTTCGGAAATCGGAGAATGAAAATTTGCCGTGCCCTGAATTTCTCATATATTCGTCGAATGCGATCTACGGGGCTTGCGATCTACCAGACACACGGCTCGGTACATTATTCCAAGAAATTGAAGCACCGTGATTCGATGTTTTTCCAATTGTCTATGGCCACGGTCGTTTCCTTAGAAGTATCCTCTCGATCCTTTCCCCCGCGGATCGAAGGCAGCAGACACGGCTGGTCCGGTGTGCGCCACGCCGACATACGCTACAATGGAGCTTCACTTTCGAAAATCAAACAGAGAGAACCGCCGGGTCGGCGCATCCTCGCAGCTGCACTGTTTGTACGAACGTGCAAACAATGGAACTACCCATTTCCTGTGCGAATATATCCTGACGATAGCCAGCCGGTCGCGGACTTGCCGCCAGGCAAACACGTATGATGACGCGCGCGATCTCTGCCTCAAAGATCGATACTTTTGCTCTTCTTTCGAAAGAACCGTCGCACGGTTAAACAATGCCGCGCCCCCTGCCCCCCCCCCCGAATTACACGAAAATAGCGTCGAAACGCGTGAAGAATATGTATTCCTCGCGCTCCTCTAAACGCATCTGCCTTCGTTCAGGTGTCCGATAATTGTTCGACGCATCGATCGAATATGAACGGGCAAACGTTCCCTCACTTTTCAATTATGCCAATCTATTCCCGACCCCGTTCATTAATAATATACAGCCCGCTCTCAAATACTCAGTGGCAATCAATATGGCAACACTCGACGAGAATAGCGGCGACTCAAAGTTAGCAGCAGCGCCAAACCGCGGATCCCGAGAACCACTCGTCAAGGTTTTCGCGTTGCACCAACGAAAAACACCAACGATCCCGCTAATCCGTCTATCTCGAGCGTCCACCTCTCGATATTAAATCGCCTGATACCGACCTCGTAACAACGGGCAAACAGGCACGATGGGCGGCAAGGGGCGGCGGGACCCGCGACGGCAAACACAGCGGAACAATGATGATGACGGTCGGCACGTCTCCTCATTAACTTTCGACTAATTAAACGTAACGACGCTCGTTACGGGGCGAGACGGTCGCGCGAATTTTCGGCGCAAGGCGAAGGAAAAAAGTCCGGCGAATCGATCGATCGATCGAACTACTCTCCGCCCCGTGGACGTCGGTCCGTCAGACGCACGCGAGCCACACCGCAAAAGGGTCGAAACCTGGGGGAAAGAGAGCCATGGAGAAAGAGAGACAGGCATAAGAGTGAGAGAGGGTTAGAGGTCCGGTGGGAGATAAAGCGATAAAGAGGAACGGAGGAGAGCGAGAAAGAGGGCAGAGAGAATGAGGGACGAAAAGAGCAAGAGAGAAAGGCACGTTAGTGAAACGAACAGAGAGGATGAAACACTGGAGGAAGGAGTGGGGTTGCTCCGGGTGGTGTGAGAGGAATCGGGAAAGGGGAAAGGGATGCTGCGTGTGTTGGCATGGACCAGTGCGTCAACGGCTGTTGCCTCACACGAACCGCCGAAATTATAGTTAGTGGCCCCAGCGGTATCTCCAGAGACTTTGACTACCAAAACACGCCGCCCCAGATACTGTTCCGGCTTCTATGGAATTTCTCAACGTTCGGAAGAGCCTGACAGCGCACGGAGAGGAGGAGCGCCGATCGTACGATTTTTAGTGCAACAATTTACGTTCCGCCTGACGAACTTTTGTGTGCACGATTCGGTGCGCAGAATGCCGGGGACGCGCGTGAATTTTTCGTTCCCCCGCTTCTGAAACGAACGACGGAGGATTCGCAGAGACATCGGTGAATGGCAGATGGAGATTCGTTCGGCAGTGATTTTATTGTGGTGAAAGAAGTGCCAAAAGCGCCCGTCGGTTGCTGTGGTGCACAGGGGCCAGTGAGTGTCGTTCCTTCTGTGAGATTCCACGATAATTTGTGATCAGACCGCTCCTATAAATCAGAGAATTGAATTTCCCCGAGGCATCCTCTGAATGCTGGTCGGGTAGAAAACTCGTCGATCCCCGTAGTCTCGTCCGGGGGTTCGCTTCGACAACGACGTGAAACAATATTCCACGGAGCCGGCTCGGAATTTTCTCCGGAAGTGTGAACACGGTGCTAGGCCGGCAAGAGATTTGAATGCGAAGTTAAGCGGGAATCTTAGCCGTCGCTGTGTCGTTCTTTTAGGAGGGTCGTAAGATTCTTCTCCCTCGTTCTTCGACCCTCCGGTACCTACAGTAACCACCCCCTTCGACCGCGAGTACATTAAAAACCGTGCCGGGTATCCTTTCGAGGTGTTCTCTGGTAAATCGCAGGATCTTCGCCGTGTACCCCAACAAGGAACGCGGTCTACGATAATCGACCGCAATCCAGCGATGGCTAATTAACATCCTGCCGCCCTAATAAGCCCAGACGCGTTCGTATCACGGATAACCGATTAACCGTGACGTCCAAATGCCTGAGTTCCGTCTGACGCGCGAAACTCTGGCCGAACCGGGGGCTGGCATTGACAGAGCAACGTGGTAACGTGCCACGTGCACTTTGACACGCGGTTGTACGTGCGTAGGGGTTGGATATACGTGTGGGGGGTTGCCTACCGGCGGGCGTTCTTTTTCCCCTATTTTTTCCGTCCCCACCACCGGACCGGTCCAACCCCTCCTGGAACCACCTGGATCCGGTGTGTCAGCCCCGGTGACGTGCGCAAAAATTACTGAATGAACGGTGACGTCACTGGCCGGCCGCGTGAAAAGTGTGCGAGTCGTTCCTGTCCGTGACAACCGCTCGTTTCACTCCTCCGCCGCTTTCCCTCGCTGTCTATTTTCTTGCCTCCGTTTTTCCCTGCCGTGTGTATCGGCTCGGGGGCTGTCGCGGCGTTTCGAAGCACGATCGGGTCGGTCAAGGGGCACCGCCTACGAGATAAAGGCTTCCGCGAGCCGTAGTTAAATGGATTAGGAGCGGAAGGGTTGGTCCCATCAGCGACGGCACTTGGCACGCCGTAGAACCTGCCACGACAGTCTCCTGGGACCGGCCCGTGCCTCGGCATACCCGTGGCAATTTCCGAATAGCTCGCCGATAGGCCGCTTGCTGTTTCACGTTTCTGACCTGGCCGGATTTTCTTGGTTGCAGGAAAGGTGTTGACCGAAGTCGCCTTCGAGGGAGCGGAAAAGTGTAACAAAGTATAGGAGACTTCTACTCGTAATCGGAGAGCACCGTAGAAGATCCAATCACGCTTTCAAGAATACGTTGCATGCTATTATCCCGACGTAGTTAACCAACATCCCCGAGGAAAGTTCCAAGAATCGTCGCCGTTGTCCTGGTTCACCCGCCGGAAGAAAGTTCTCTGGCATCTACTCGAGGGAGTCATCGAGCGTCGGCCAGCGTGATGGCGGTCCACGAGACCTGACCCAGAAGAGGGTGGAACTACTGAAGTACCTCAGAAGGCCAGGGAAGTTCCAGCAGTGAACCGAATGGAAGGATGTATCATCCGGCGTTCTGACTGCCTATGGATATATTCGGCCGTTGCAACGGCGGCGGTGGCGGAAGCACGATATCCGGAAGTGGTGCTGCCTCGGTGAGAGGGTCCAGCAACGAGTCGAGCTGTGGAACAGCGAGTGCTAACAGCGAGAGCGGTGGAACGAGCGACAGGATGCAGTTGACAGGAGCCCCGGCTCCTGGCGCTGCCGCGTCGCCGGAGTCTGGCGTTTCTCCTTTGACCGATGCCTACACGAAGATGACCAGCGATATCCTGGCAGAGAGGACCCTGGGGGACTTCGTCAGCGAGCATCCTGGGGAACTCGTTCGAACGGGTAGGGTTTTTAATTGACGACTGATTCGTAGCTATCGGTGGCCGTAGATTTGTCTTGTCCATATCTGCGAACATATACAGGAAGGGGTAACTATGCAGAAATACGGAATAGCAGTGAAATATAATTTCTATCGAATTTCAAACATCGTTTCCGATAAGAATGGCCGATATGCACATTATTAAATGGATGCCAGAGTTAAATGAATTATATTCTAACCAATTTTCATTTACCATTTTTCCAGGGTCGCCACACCTGGTGTGCAGCGTTCTCCCGGCCCACTGGAGGTCCAACAAGACGCTGCCAGTGGCCTTCAAGGTGGTGGCCCTTGGCGAGGTTGGCGATGGTACTTTGGTCACCGTTCGTGCTGGTAACGACGAGAACTGCTGCGCAGAACTAAGGAACTCGACCGCCTTGATGAAGAACCAAGTAGCCAAGTTCAACGATCTCAGGTTCGTCGGGAGAAGCGGACGAGGTGAGTCTCTGGAAAATTCTTGCCGTCCCTTCCTTTCCTATACCCTGAATGAAAATCCCGGGCCCACCTGTTAAACGCCCCCTTGAAACCTCGGTCAGATTTCTCGAAACTAATTCTCGAGAACGTCGCGCGACCGTCAAAGGTCGTGCAGTCGCGAGAAGAAACTCGAAATTGCCTCGCGTTCCCACCCCTCTTTTCTCCATTCACTGAACTCCAAAGTTGTTGATCTCCGCGTTGACAGGCCCCGTTGCGGAAGAAAACGTCAGAGGGGTGAATTTCATGAGCGGGAAGTAACCTCGAAGAATTTCGTCTCGTAGTAAGGGTAGGTCGTGGTCGTCTTTCGTGGCACCCTCGTTTTTCCACGAGGAAAAGAGTGCCTGGTGAGCCAGGAACGGCCCCGAAATTGGACGTTTCGTAGGGGTTGCCGCGGCGTTGATTGGTGTGCCAGCCGAATTCGTGGAGACGACGACGTCTTGGGGTGGGTAATGGGTTTTATTTGTCCGCACCACCGCCGAGCAAGCGCCTCTTTACTTTCCTTCTTCGGTGTCTCGCCTCGGGAACCGGCTCGTTCGCGAGGAAACGAAACGACTGGGGATGGAAAGAGCCGACGCCCCTGCGAAACAGGGGCGGCCGATATTAATTGAGGTTTCACTTGGATTTTAATTAACGTTATTAGGGCTGTTTCGTGCTTGGCGATTAGCTAACTCTTCGCGACCCACTTCCGAGGGATGTTCTTGTGTAGAAATATTTCTAGTTCTTGGTCTCTACTAGTTGATCAATTTTTGTGACTACTGTTCTTGGATATTGGATAAGAATAAATATTTGCTAATCAAATTCTTGCTGAATTTGTGCGTTTCGGGGAAAACTATATTGGAGGATGAATTAAGTTTGCAAGGAATAGGCAGGGTGTTTGGAAATCATGAAATAGCCGAATTTTCTATCCATCGACGAGGGGGCGAATCCACCCTTCAGCTCGCAGAAGCGCGTCAGTCATTTGTCTGGGATTAGCTCTCAATTGTTTTCGTCGAGCGCGGAATTAACATAAGCTAGGATGAAGAATGTAAGAGAAGTGTCTCTCGTCAGGATTCCTGCGACTCCCCGGCTCCTTGAATATTCCCTGGGAGAACCGAACTCCAACGAATCCCTAATGATCCCACCGTTTGTCGAACTGGAAAACATTCCTCTATGTACATGTGACAGGCAAGGTAGGTTCATCTTCCTTCTCAGGAGCATTAGAAATTCTAGTAAAATAGAAACGCTGGAAAAGTTTCATCACGCTGGGAGACGCGTAAGGTATCGAAGAATTTGTAAAATAACGGTAACTAATTTCTTAAAAGGAAACGTAAGTTATATATTTTGAGATTCACAAAATCGCGCGACCTTGCACGATCCAGTCGCTAAACTAGATAGCTTTACTCGCGATAGCAAAGTTGAAGGATGGCAGTCTGCTCGCCTGGCTGAAACTATAAGCGCCCAAATGATCTATCTCGTTATAGGGCTTAGGGTTGAAGGGGGTAGAAACGAAGCAGACTTTGCCACGATGGAGCTGGCATTGCAGACGAACGTGCGGGAACGGGGCCATAGCTTATCATCGATATTACAAGCCTCTCGACTAACGCTCTCGGTTTCCCTCGAACATCAGAACACTTTTCCCTGCTCTCGCCGAAAATTTACACCCCCTTTGCGTACGCCCCTTGAATTTCGATACAATTTCTGCTTAACGCAAAGAAAGTTCCGCGAGAATTATATTTTTCTACATTAATTTAATGCAAACGTGTGAATCCTTAGGCATCTTATTTCTTCAAGTTTGAAATTAGGAGAGTGTCCGAATAATATTTTCGACGGTCTTTCTATTATTAATAGGAACCGTCTAGCTGTTATTAGTACAGGAAGGATTTTTAGAGTATAATGATATCGCGGTGCAGCGTGAAATAATTATTTCCCCGTAAACAATCGACGGCAATAAAATCACCATTGCTCCGCTGATATTTGCCCAGAATATTTACATATTTGGATTCGAACGCGTTCAATGTCTGCACATTTCGCGGTTAACCGAATAATAATGATAATAATCAAACAAAAATCCCTCCCGCAGGAATTCTTGTCTGATTGACGTTTTCCCAATTTCCATCATCGATCGGCTGTTGTTTTTCTATCAATTTTTAAATCGAAACGTTCGGGAACACGGTCGCGAAATTGTCCGGCGATAGAAGCGGTGATTTTCGAGGAAAGTCGACCGGTTTCTCGCTGACGACAGTTCATCCTGACCATAATCAATTCGTTATCAGCGTACAATAGCGCATTTGCGATTCGTTTGGGGAAAATTGAAATTAATTAATTGGCTCGACAACGGACCCGCGGCAGCCTACAGTTCCGAGCGCTATGTACACGTGCTGGTCCACATTTTCCCGGAGAATCGTATGCTAACGAGCATTATCAGGAAATCGATCTCGATGCACTTCCGCCGATCTCTCTCTTTTCAGTCGCACCCGGTACCAATTCAATTCACCCCCCCCCCCCCCCCCCCCCTTCCCTTCCACCGTTAATGTTCGTCATATTCAATCGTCCGACAGACTACGATATTCCTCTTCTTTCGATTGCGCTAGTGTACTACCGGGATCCAATTTGAATTTTAAAGATCGTAAAGAATGAACAAATATTTCGATATTTCCCACTGAATACTTTGCTATCGTACAAATTTTCTGAGCATTCGAGCGGTTCTTCAGATAAAATGTTTCCGAGTTTCGTTGGCTCACGATTATATCGTACCTCGACTTCCCCGAAATTCGACAACCTTATTTCGAAAATTACCCAGGAACGGACTAAGCGGGAAAACGAAAGTATTGCGGCAATTATATCCAGCAATTCATTCAAAATTGCTGTTCGAAAATCGAAGAAAGCTCGCGGTATGAAAGGGGGCGACTTTTAATGGTTCCACGGCGACTGGCACCGAGGGTGATACCTAACTGGCTATGGAACCATCGACTCGAGCAATGGGCGAAAAGGTTTGGCCACGGTGGATGCCGTGACTTGCAACGAACTGACGGGATCCCCTGTTGGAAAACGAGAAGCTCGCGTGGTGAACCACCGTGTGGCCACGCTCGACACTCGCCATTATTCCCTCAATACTTTGCCGCTTTCTTTCTTTCTTTCTTTCGTTAGCTGTAGCATGGTAGACATGAAGGGGAAGAACTCTGACTGCTCGCGGAATATATTCTTGAACTCCTAAATTGATCATTTTACGAGCAGAATTGTAGGCGATATTTTGATAAGTGCCCTTTGTAATATTAAATATCATATTACTTTAACTTTACACTTTGTAAATATTAGTTTAGCAATTTTTTGACAATCGATTCGGTAATCGATCTGAATACCTGGTAGGTAACAGTGATTCATTTTTAGAATTGTGTAGAGTGTTAGGAAGGGTAGGATAGAGAAAGCCACGCGATACGCGATCCACTCGGGGTGAGAAACGATGAGGGCGAGAGAAAGAGTGAAAGAGGGTGCACGTGGAATTGCGGTGAACCTCTGCGTGTGCAACCACCGTGTTCTGCGTGGCGGCGCTTTTTTTTTACGCAACATTGTCCCCTCTTTAACGAGCGTTTTATCGAAACATCCCTTACCCGATTGCAGAGTCGTCCACGTTCGTTCGCTATCGCCAGCGATCCCGAAGCTTTCGTATTTAATTCATCTACTATCAACCGCTTAGAACGAACTTCTGTTTTCATATTCAATCAACAATCAGAGAAATCATTCACCGTCCCTTTATTCCATCCCATTGCTAAATTCATCTTCGGACGCGGGACTAATAAAATACTGTGCAGAATTCGAATGAAATAGTGATGCATAAAAAGCGTTGTTTTTATACATTAGGATCCTAATGGACTCTTTAACATAACCGGACACGAGCAGCCCCCCCCCCCCCATAAGTCGCGTTGTCTGGCCACCGTCACCGTCGACGACGCCCTCGGCACATTACCGACGGTTAATCGAGTTAGAAGCGAGTTCCCGCCGGCCATTCGCGTCCGCGAACTTTTCCTCCAATCCATGATTGCTCGTGAAAAAAATGAATAAAACGAAAGTAACCCTTTTTTGGTTTCATTGCTCCAGGGAAGAGTTTCACGTTGACAATCACCGTGTCCACGACGCCACCCCAAGTCGCCACGTATACGAAGGCCATCAAAGTGACTGTCGACGGGCCGCGAGAACCGCGATCCAAGACCAGTGAGTATCACTGTAAGCATTGCTGTTCCTATTTGTTATCTGTTATTATATTTCATTAGCGTGTAAGAACGATAGGCAAGTGCTTGGAGGAGCAAATGAAAGTTGCACAGAATATGTTACTCGCAAGTCCGATTAGTACTGAATATCTTCGCTATACGCGCGGCGAAATGATTGCGCAGAGTGTTCAATCAGCCGGCGTGATTATAATCGTTCCGCCGCCACCGATGCAACTCTCCCACCCAAAGCGGTTCGGAAAAATTGCGGTCAGGCTGAGCGGGGGTCGCGTAACTCGCGACGGCAGAAGGCGTCGAAAGCCGCAACTTCGAAATGGCCAGAAGCGCGCGTGCGGTTCGCTTGCTGGTCTAAGTTTCGCGCAATTGCCATTATTTATAACCGCGGCCGGCCGCCATAACATTGATAAAGGGTTGCGGCGTTTAGCCACGGAGATATTGCGAGACGCCTACGAAGTTCGTCGTCTTCTAGAGGGAGAGGCCGCCGCTTGCCGGCTCCTTCTCGTCCAGGTCTTTGCCTCCCAGACGCACAATTACCCCCGGGAACCCCTGGTTATTTCGTGGCGACGCCGACGACGAGGTTGTGCAGTTTCCCGAAAACGTCGCCCAGACTCGGTTACGTATTACGCGGGGCGGTATTATGCCGGGGAATCGAAATTTATCGCTCCCTGTTTGTAAATTCACGCGGAGACGGGAGACGAAATTGAGAGGTCGTGGTTTGGGGGAGGCTCTTGAATAACGATGGGGACTGTGCAAGGGTCGATGATGTATTCTCAGTGTTTGGATCATTTTTCTTTAGATACTTCTACGATTTCGATGCGGGCGTACAATTCAGTGTAGCAACGAATTAAGGTAGATCGATGGATTGACATTTGTCTTATTCTCTCGCGTTCTGTACGTGCTGGAAATAGTTGTCTCGCGTGCTGCGATCTCGGTGGATCCCGACCACGTCCGCTTGCCCGGCCGGACCACCCACGAATTCTTTATCGCGCGTATCACAAAGTGTACGCAAAGTTTCACGGAATATTACGATACGGACGCGAATCAATTTTATTTAGGGTGTTACAAATTTGATGGGGACGTTCCGCGTTGTAGCGAAGGGTATCGTAAAATGGTCGCTGCTTTAGATCTTCGGGAAGGAAATGTGCTCCCTGAAATAAAGGAAACTATTCGAAGGGAAGCGGCGCGAGATGAAAGGGTTAACAGTTGTGGGTGGTCGATCGGCGTTTCTTTAAACCGACCGCTTCCACGTCTTCGACGCGCACCCTAATTTTATTACGCCTGCATCCTCCAGGACAGCCGCGCCGATAAATAAATCCGGGAATTATTTAAAATTCACACAAATTATCTCCGATAGCTTCTGGCGAGCTATTCGAGACTAGGTACTGAAATTTGTCGATACTCTCGCCTAGAACCTTAAACAGTATTAGAAGAGGCAATCGGATTCCCCTATCGAAAGGGTTGCGTACAAGTTTCGTAGACGAGCCGTGAATCATGGACCCTTCTTTCGCTCGGCCAGCAATAAATCAGCCCTATGAATTCTATTCGGTAGAAACGGGGACCCACGGGGAAGCTGGTCCGATGGTAGAATGAACGCGCCTCATTCGAACTCGAGCGGGCGCCCGCTCGAGGGTCGTAATTAATTAAACAAGCAATTCATTACACATTCTACCCTCGTCCCATAGCCAAAGGTGGCCGCCGCAGAAAGAGGATGCAGAGCTAAGGAAATTGATCGAGCGGGAGGGAGAGAGATAAAAGGTTACTGGCACGGAGGATGCCTCTGGCGGAAGTTGGAAGCTCGAAATCCAGAGTTGCACACACACCTTCCACCAGAAGTACGATCCGCTTTTGTTAGAAAAGCACGGAAATGGCTACGGCCTCCTCCGTGTCTCCCACGTGTCGTGAGAGTCGATCGTGGGGGCGACGGAACGAAATGAGGAGCTGTCGCTGCCAGCTGCTAACTCTCGAGAAATTCCCTGGCAGTCACCGGTCTGCACGCGTAAAGGGGTGTCCAATGAAATCGATAGTAACGAGCCCGGAGAAGGTCCGAGTGACCCGCGGGAGCACCGTAGAAAAATCTGTTGTCGCGCTTTGCGGTGGCTCTCTCCATTAGACCAGTCTAACTTCATCGCGCTAAGAATATTTCTCGCGAAAGATAGACGAAGGCAGCACCTGGTATATTTAAATATCGCACGGGATTTTTCTATCGCAAGATTAAGATTCGAGCGGGTTCGCTTCCTCTAATAATTTTCGCCATTTCTCGATGGCCGAGCGATACCTCCTTCGCGATTTATTTCGACAACCGTCGACATCCCCCTGCGCTTCTGATATTATCAATTCGAGCGAGGTTTATCAAACGCATCCTTGCTCAACGTTTAACCGAAGCGTCTCAAAGAGTTTGCCGAGGAAAGTTCGTGCATTGTGCATTGATCGTTCGAGTCCTTCATACTTTATCGAAACACAAGAGAACGATCGGTCGTTTAACGATAGATCTCGTTAGCCCCGGTCCGTATTCCGGCGTCGCACCCCCATTGTGTCCCCAGGATCGGGCGGCGTACCCTATTCAGCAAACCGGCGGGAATTTCGGGTTGCCGAGTTAGAATTAGGGCTTCGATTGGATTATCAGGACGACGTGGGAGTCTCTCGCTCTCTCTGTGTCTACTCCCTCCTGGCTTTGGTCTCCGGTGCCTTCTCCCGTGGCGCGGTGTTGGTTCGTAGATTTCGACGGTTCACGTAGGGAAGCAGGGTCCACGTGTATGGGACAGTCTGGCCTAGCCTAACCTGGCCGGGGGGTGGCCGGCGGCCTCGTCAGATAGGACACGCTCGCCTGTTGGGACGTCTTTAATTGGGTTGGCGACACCGTACCCGGGAAATAAAATGAATCGCTGCCTCGACGTGTCTCTTCTGCGTTTCTCTCTTCCCTGTGTTCGGTTTTAACCAGAGTTACTGGCGCTGTGCAAGATCCAGGAGAGGAAATAAAAGCCACGGATGAATGAGTCGGGTCTAGGCGCGATCGCAAATTTCCTCCCCGGAGAATTCTGGACGGGGGGGCTGACGGTGCAGTGGAGGCAGAGGTGGAATTTTGTGGCATCGTTGAACGACGATCTGGAGGAAATGCGGGGGGGAAATTGGTAAACCTTGTTACATTCTTGGGGGAGGGTGTACTTTTTTTCGCTCGGGGCGTATGGACGAGTTAATTATTTTTCGAATACTGGGAAGAAACCGGTTGCAGTTGGTATTTACAGGAAATTATATGTACACGATGTAAATGAATATGTAATAGTAGTGACGGCGGAGATGATTGATGCGGAAACCGGAAGTCCAGTGGACAGGCGCACGGTTGATCGCAGTGTTGTCTCTTTTAGGGCAGCAGCAACAATTCCACGCGTTCGCTTTCGCCTCTCAGAGGGGTGGTCCGTTTTTCGCCTCGCCTCTGGTGGACCCCCTGCAGCCCTTGCCGAATCCCCTTCAACCGCTGCCGAATCCACTGCAGCCACGGGATCCGCTGTCCTCCTTCAGGCACGCGATGCCAGGCAACTGTCAAAGTAAGTATTCGATTCCCTTATCTGCATGATGAATGTTACCTTTCTGCCTTGAATGTTCGTTTACAGTAATGCTAATTCCCTCATGCCCCCGCTTGATCTTATATATTTCGTAGCGACGTTTGCACTATCAACTTCTTTGCTTCGCTTGACAAATTTTCCAAGCAATTTGTCCACTTCGTTTCTGTACTGCACGGTTTCGTAGATTACTTTCCCCGTAAATTGAGTAGACTGTATGCATCGATCATTTAAGGCTTTGCTAAAAATATTCGTTCGGCCGTCGGAAGCAGGAGGCGGTATCACGTTTTCGAAAATGGAATTTCATCGGCGAGTTCGTAAGAAGCGGCTGCCTGGAAGCCGGGAATATTTCCAGGCAGACGTTGCTGGCCTTTCCCGGACCCAAATACAGGAGAGAGATTTAGGCTTGCGAGAGCTAGCTTCTCGGCTTCAGAGGCGGAAACCGCAAGCCTGTTCAAAGCTAGATTAAATATTATATTAAAGGGGTTGCCACGGGTGCGGCAGTCTCGTCGGAGGTGGCTCGTCGTTTTGGGCTACTAACCTCCCGCGTTCTCTGTACGTTTGCTGCCAGATTCGCGAATTTGTCCGCGAAACATTCCGCTTACGATTTTACCCTTCCTCTCTCGAAGTCTCCTCTCGATAAATCTAAAGCTTTTCGAAGACCTTGTAATTTTTGTTAAGCCGAGACCATTCTCTGCGTAGACTGGAATACATTCCGGATAAATATTTAATTAGCTTGGAGTAAAAATTTATTCAAGAAGGGTCCAAGCATTCGATTATTAATTAATAACATCTTCAATACTCTTCGATATAACTGTTTCGCACAAACGTGCAGATTTTCTCGCTTCGTCCGCGGATTTATTATCTTCCCGCGAAAGAAATCAGCGTGGAAAATATTCGGGGGTGGCAGGGAGTCGATTTAATGAGTAGCCCCCCGGAACCGAACACGATAACGCGGAAAATTCCCCGATAAAGTATCAAGCACGCGGGGTATTTCCTTTATTAACTTTTTTCCCCACATCGGACATCGATAATACGCGTCCGCGACTCTCGATCAGTCGCCGCTGCCCACCGAACATCTTTGCCGCGAATTTCGTGACATCCGCCGCCAACTTTCCTCGACTAATTACGCATCAGATGCTTGTGACCACTCAATTGTTAATAATAACGTTAGCCCTTGTATTATAGCTAAGTACAAGGCGCGACGAAGAAGATTCTACTTTAAAGTTCAGTAATTAAGCAATGAAAAAATCAGGATATCACGATACTAAAGTCACTCCCCTCCCTCCTTTCAATTTACCCCCACTTATCCCGGATAGCAATAGCGCACCAATTAAATCGACCTCGTGAAATTAGCGTCGCGTTAATCAAAGGTTCTCCTTAGGTCGCGATATCAGACAGAAAAGCACGCTCGCCCCGGCCCGGTGAAAATTGAACGAACGACGTGAAAGCATGCCGGGTTGCACTATTTAGGGTTAGGCTCTCGTCAACGACGGCCCAGTGCCGCTGGTCGGGCTCTCGGTTATTTGAGTTGGCCGGAGGTACGCGAGGGATGACCAACCCTTTGATCTCGAACGCGCGCCCTCCCTGCGTTTTCTGTCCGGCTGCTCCCCTCCCGTGCTTTCTGCCTTCAACCCTATAACTCATTGGAAAATCTATCGGGGATGGTGCCTATATGCCGCGAAAATAAATCCAACCCCGAAGGGGCGCAAAAGAAGCTCGTCGATCCCGCGTATATTTTCGCCCGTAAAGCAATTCGAACGGGCCGATGATGTTTCGGTACGCTGTATCGTTCTCCGTCGAGCCCTTCGAAGCCACGACAATCGTCTTTGTGTATTTTCTTCCCCGTATCGATGCTGTTCGGTGGCATCTCGTCGTCCAGCTTCTTGCCCCGTGCGAAAGTTTGCTAATCGCATTTGCGCTCTGACCGATGGAAAGGCAAAGGTCGAATTTTGCCTGGCGATATTCGCTGGCCGCTTTCATTGTGCTCCCATGCTTGTGCTTCCCTATTGAAATGTATCCTCTCATGTATATTTGCTGGCATAAGAAAAGTTAATTTCGCTTCTTCGCTATTTAATTGCGCATCGCTGCAGTTTCCCTTTAGCAATTTATCTTTGGAGATCACTGTACCATTTATTGCAGCCGGTATAAATTCTCAGTCGGTCAGTCAGTCGAAAGAAATCCTCTCCGTTTCAAATCTTCCGAGAAAAGTGGAACAAGTTCGACAAAATACCAGCGATATTTGTAATATTTGTGGTCGTTAGAGACGGATGGAAGGATTTCAATTGTTATGCTGATACACAAACAAGCACAATCTCTTCAGACATGTCCCAGTTCGGTTTGACTGCAAGCAATTCATGGGGCTACGGAAGCACGGCCGGCTACGCTGGTTATCTTCCCGGCCCTTTGTCGTCGTGCGCGGCACAGGCGTCGTTTCCACCTCCGCCACCGCCACCTCCGCCACCACCCCCGCCGTCCTCGTCGCTGGCGTCTTTCGCGGGCACCGCGTCCATGAACACGCCAACGGCGCCCGATTCGACAGCGGGATCCACTGTCACTTCCGGTACCGGTGCAGGATCCACGGCACAGCAGGATGCGTTCTCAGCGGTATCTTCCCGTAAGTTTCTCTTTCTCTCTCTCTCTCTCTCTCTCTCTCTATTTCTCTCTTTCTGTTTCCCCACTCCCATAATTAATTCAGTTTGCGGCAGTTGATTAGTTTTATCGCAGCTGGAATTACCGTAGATTCGTCGCTATCATCGTAAAATCTGTACAGCAATTCCGAGGTGTAATATTGGTGTCGTTTTTTATTGTTCAACCGGTCGATAGTGAATCAGGTTGTTGGAATATCGCCGGATAAATTTTGTAATTCGTTTTGCAGCTAGGAATTAATAGGCTCATTTATTTTACGAGGATACATCGACCGAATGAACATAATTCTGTGCCCGAACCATTATTAACCGATTTCGCGTGCAATTGGTGCAACGATATCCAGTGAATCGAGTGAAATCTGGCAAACTCAGATTCCTGCTTGCAAAATTTCGCACGCGTGTACGAACCACCATTCAGGCCGTTTCGAACCAGCTCTTTGACCCCGAAACACACGTAGAAAAGGCGCGTGAAATTCAACGAGAATGCACAGAAACGACGGGCAACATCGAGCCCTTTAATATGCCTTTTGTCCGAAGTCGATATCTCGAACGGTTCCGGAGATATAGGGCCCGAGAGTTTGTCACGCGTTCAGCAATACACGGGGGGTGATGAATGGGCCGGAGATCGATTGACCCACATTTTTTCCTGGAAATGCGTACGCGCGATAGTAATAGTAAAAAAACCGCTGACTCAGCGTCTGCACTGACCAGCGCACGCGGCGCGAGCTTGTGATAGGTCAGTGACGAGGCGCGAGTGAGAGGTCCGTGTGCGCGACGGGGACGGACACAGCGAAATATTAAAAATTAGCCTCTCCTTCGAACGAGGATATCTCCGGAACCAGAGGTCCGATCGGGACGGGACAAACGGCATTCGAAAGGGGACCGTATCGCGCTTCTAGCAAGGTAGATTTAGTTGCGAAATGTTCGACAGTTTCGTGGCAATTGTTTGTTAATGTTGGGGTAACTTTTATAGGTTTTACCGGCGCGTTTAAAGGGAGCCCGTGCATATTATGGGTTTGTTCGAATACTTTTAGCTGTAATCAATATGGTTTATGCTTTTTATGTCGTGGGTAATTATAGGTTTACAATTTTGTGGGGCGAAGAATAATTGGCGGATCACATATTTATTAATAAAACTTTGAACACCCTAGTTGGATGTATATTATAAATTACATTTTTGCTTAATATTCGCCCACGCCCTTCCCTGTTACTTCGACGTCTGCAATTCGTTGTTCAAGTTGTCACACAAGCGACAGAATATCCTCCATTCTCTTCTCAAGTAGTGCAGGTCAACGATACGTCGGCCGGACAGCTTACCTTCACTTCCAAGTAATATGAGCTACCGTCTTTATCTCCGGATACTTTTCCATCCAATCGCCTTCCCTTCTACCATCTTTCCTAGAGGATAAAAAGTGTTAAGACGCAACAGCAGTTTTCTGTTTTCCAAATTGAACAGTGGTGCCGGACTCGACGACGACCGGCCAGTCCGATCCGTTGGATCCTCTGGGCAGCCTAATGTCCGGGACTCCCAGCCAAAGGTATCAGGAATACGTGTCACCCAGGTCCCTGTCGACGGACTCCAGCACCACGGAGAGTCCCGTGCACGAGGAGCAAGCCTTTGGACAGAATTACGGCAACTACTTCCCCACGCCGGGCGTGCTTCCAAGCATTTTGTACTCGCAGCTATACGGGAACCAGTTTCAAAATTCCGAGAGTCCCGAGCAGAGAGGTGTGGCGGACAGCTGCAGCGTCAGACAGGAGGAAGTCAGACCAGACAACAACGTCTGGAGGCCTTACTGAGAGCCAGGCGATTCGTTCTCGTCGAACGACCCTCGATTTTAGAACTATATGTCGAATATCATGAACGACGTTGATGAGCAAACTGTGATCGGTGGAGAAGAACAAGGTGTTGGCTCGAACAAGCGAACGAAACTAGCTATTAGTGGGCATTACAAAAGGAAAAGGACAATGCGCTTATCGCGTACCAGATACGTGGTGAAGACGGTCTGACATTTCAGACAGGCGATTCCTTTCTTTGTTTTTGTTTCGCTGGTTGTGTCTCAACGAATCTCTGCAAAGGATGCATTTGTAATTTAATCGGGACATGTAGGGTTAGAGAGAGAGGAAAGGCTTGTTGAGTGTACGTGAGGAGTGAATCGAGTGAACGTGCCGCTGACTCCCGGTGATGGTGACCATGATGATGATGTATATAAAACACTGTACATAGATAGAGCATTGTCGTTTCATCGAGTCATTCATCACTGTCGACGGGCTATCACCACGCGTGAGTAGCCGTGTCGGGTGATTCGTGGACACCTGATCGAGATACGGATTCTTTTTCGGATAGTCTGCTTGTCTTGGTAACGAGAGGATACTGTTTTGTTCAGTTCGAGAATTTTTCTCCTGAGTTGTGTCGCGATGAAACAATTTTCTATGATAGTGAATTACGTAGTACCTTTTTCCTCGGTTTCAATGGAAGCGGGATTGTAAATGAAACTCAAGGGGAGACTTCTTTCGCGTACGTTGTTACGAAATTTCTTCTCACTTCCAAGACAGGCAAATTCGTCAAATCTCGACCAGGCGTCGAACAGATTTACCTAGCGAATCTTCTATTCCTTTCGATTATGTTTTCATAGTATAACGCGATCGATTTGAGTACGGGCTCGTGTGCAATACCGTCTATCGTGATTCGCAAGTCGGTCGAGTTGAGATGATAATAATTAACGAAATTTAAATCACGTCGAGAAAAGAGGAAACATTTTTCCGCCATTCAACGAAAAGGAAAGCTTTGTCGTTATTACATCGAAATTCCCCGCGAAATAAAACGAAACAGAAAATTCGCGCCACGGTTTCCGTATGGAAATTGCGTCGCAATTGATCCAACGTGTCGGCGTCGATTCATCTGTTTTTTCTTTTTCCCTCCACGCCGACGATTAAAATTCTGCGCCCCCACCCCCAAGAACAATGACTTCAGATAATACATATCTACCGACCTATTGTTATCGTAGTTTTTGACCGAGTCGAAATAAAAGTGTATTTCAAAATACGGCTGAGAGTGTGCGTGTTTCTGCCGGTCCATTCATATTAGTTCGTTCCTGAATTTTCTCCTTGGGTTGATTAATTCCTCACAATAACTTTTCTCATGAATTTTCGTTCCTCATTTAAGTTGTAACAACATTACGATCCTAGACTTTCGAATTTGATTTACAAATTTTTAATCGAATTTTCGATCCCACAAATTAATTTTCACTGCGTTAAATTAGTATCAACCATAACGCTTAGAATAATGAACCATTCAATTTCCACCATTTCCAACCCTTCAGATATAATACAAAAAAGAAAAGCTAATTAAAATTTCCCCAACCAAAGGGTCAGCTCCTGCAACGTTCCCTGTCCATTATTTTGAACCTGGCTTAACTTTCCACCCCTCGTGTCCAGAAAAACAGGGGCTGACGATAGTCCACCGTAAAAAGTACATAAGATCGGTCTCCTTAATGACGTTTCCGCGAGGTAAAGGGTCGCGCAGGTAACGATACGAATCTCTACAAAGCTTCCCCCAAAGCCGACAGTTCCAAAGGATCCTCGTCGGGCTGGTACTGTGCGTGTATGTAAATTCGCAAAAGATTTAATTAAACGTAGACCCAGGGAGAAGACTCTCCTCCGGTTTTGCCTTCCAACTCCGCGCTAACGAATACGCGTTTCGAATTTAGTGTTTCACAGGTTCGGTTGCTTCGTATTAACAGCCCCTCCTGATTAAATTGCAACACCATTTATGGATTACAAAGCTTCTTTAGGTCGAAGAATTTAATGATAAAGGAAGAGACGTTCTATTTTTATACATATAAAGTTTCAAAGAACTCAGAGGACGTATCAATCCGATACATGGCGTTAGTTTTCCAAACTTGTCAAAAACAAAATACCCAATGGTTCCCCCTATTCTATTTTACTAATCGAAATTCGTATTCGCAGCGAATGATCGTTCGCCGTCCACGAGATCTCAAATCCACTTTCTCTCTCTTCCACCCTCGTCCTCCCTTTACTCACACCCTCGCCCACCCTGTACACTCTACCCTGCTGACTCGAACGCTAAAAAGCTCGCGTTTTTGCCGCGTGTCACGCACAAACAGGCCACAGAGAGGAGTGTTTATCGGTGTTTCGCGAAGGTGGCCACCGTACGGACACCGTTCGTCGCGCGACTCATCGTTTATACGCGGTGCCAGCATAATGGAGCAGAGTGGAGCGGAGCACGGATAATGGAGTATGAAGAATAGCGTGTGGTGAACGTCGGGATAGTCTGCATCCCTTTCACCCTCCGGCTTTTCATCCCTCTCTGCTCGTTCCGGTCTTTCCTCCCTTTCGCTCCTCTGTTCCATTCTTCTTCCCGCATCGTTCACCGTCTCTATCTGCTCTGCTAGATCGCTGGGGGAAAGAGAGAGAGGACCGGTTGCACGAGGGACACGGCTCGTTGGCTCGACCAGTTGGCCATACCGATTTATTGTGCTGCAGTCGAGCCGCATTACCAATTGCCGGTAAATTCAGCCGTGTCATCGGACCACGGCCGTGATTTTTCTTGGGGCCACTGTTTTCTTGGAGAACCAGTAGCAGTGGTCTCGTAAATCGATGGACAGACAAAGGAACTGCAGTGGATCGCAGTTTATGTGTCTGGACGGGTTATTGTTTTCGCCCTGGCAGCAGAGGGCCGCTTCCTGTTCCCGTTATTGGGCGTTGCGACTTTTTCTTGTAGGGAAAGAAGGTAGGAATTGCATCGTTTTGCGTACTGAGGATTTGTGAGGGAATACTGGTCATTCATTACAACCGTAATCGGAAGGGAAGTTTCAGAAAATTTACATAGAAAGCATGGTATTTTGATCAATATATTTATTAACTATTTATTAACATACAATACCTAAATACTATCTCTCTGCTCGTCCCGTGTAAAAATTAATTCACAGTTCCTACGATTCTATATCGTTCCACCGGCTTCAATTGAAACCTCTTTGGCAAATTTCACTCTCGAATCGCGAGACGTTATTCGAACGATTGTCTACGTCGAGGGGGTGAAAAAAACGCGAACAAAAAATGCCCCAGAGCCCCACATACCACGCGGATCGAACGCAACACACCCGCACACACAACGAGCCATACCTGTCGTCTCCCTTGCGCCCCCGTTCCTCTCTGTTTCACCTTTCGTAGGCATAGAGCGCACGTGGCGTTCACCGTAAACGTTCGTTCGGCTTGGCATGCGGGAAACGAAGGGGTTGAGGGTGGAGTGGCGAACGGGGTTGAGGTAGTCGTTACACGCACCGGTCACTGCCACCCCCGTGGCTATCGCCAGTCGACCCCCCCATGCAAAATCACCCTTTGTCCCGGTCTCGATGGGAAATTACTTTTTGTCCGTCGATTACGGGGTGAATTTTCGGACAACGAGACCCGATCATTTCGAACGAGATACTGCTTTGGTCCGAGATATTCACGAAAGGGGGTGTCTCGGCCTCGATACCACCACCCTCTCTACTCTCCCTCTCGACCAGTCGAATAAATCGCACGGCCAAGTAAGGGTAACTCGATAATAGACCGGTCGTGTATCTTTTTTCCTTTCCAATGTGATCCTCATTTCTGTATTCATTTTCAATTCGTTCTGCGATCTATTCACCTCTGCTAAAGCATCCAAAACTATCCCCGGTGAAATAAAACACTTCAGAGAAATGGTAGGCAAATGAATTTTTTCTTGCCGAGCCCAAGCACCGTGCTAGAACGTGCTGCCAAAAATAATTCACGCGGAGCGGCACGTATTTCAAAGGGTTGGCAAAAGGGGACGAACGTCTGACGGATCGCGAATCGGCCAGAAATAAGTAAGACTTGACGAAGTACGCCCGCGGGGCTGCAACCCTTGATTACCGAGATCTTCATCTACATGCTAAACATCGTTCCTCGGCACCGTCTTGAATACTCTTGTACTTACGTATGTATCTAGATTCAGAGTCTACCCAGAGCCACGTTTCACCCTCTGTCTTCTACCCCCCGAGTTCCGCCCTCCTTCCAGGGTTGCTGCCTGCGGAACACATTCACGTACCATCTATATGATGTTTGCTTAGATTAAATTAACCGACCGTGAACCCATCCTTTGTTCTTCCTACTGTGTCTGCCCACCTCCACCAGCGGCCTGGAAAAGGGGGTGAACCGTAAAAAAAGAGCGGCTCCTGAGGGAGGAAGCACGCGCCACCCTTGGACTTTAAATCGTTGCAATTTTACGTGAAATTGGATGTTCCGAAAATGTAGAGACAGTTTGTTAAAATTTGTTGAAACTTTGGCGAATCGTGTTTAGCTTGCACGATATAGTGGACGATAGAGGAAAGGGGGTTGAGGAAGAAGGAGCTATACGGGGGTGGTTTTCTTTTAAAAAGGGCGCCATCCTTCTTAGTGGCGACAGGGTGTACTAGAGACTTCTTAAAAGGAGGCGCCACGTCTTTACGAAAGCCGTCTTATTCTTTTCCTTTCTTACCGACCCGTTCCTTATAGAATTCTTTTGGTTTTCTTTCCTGAATTTCCTGATCTGTAAATGGTAAATTTTTTCTTTCCTTCCTTACGTGTTCTTAGAATATCTCCCGTTCCTTCTCTGCCTATTCTTCCACCGTGTTCTGTTTGTTTAGTCTTGCGTTGATTATAAATAAATTGCCATCCTACAAGTAACCGATCATTTTTGCCCTTTGCTTTTACAAGATTTACTTTCTTCTAAAATATTCACATTGAACCGAAATTTATTGGAATATGTACTAATTGCTTCTTGTTTTTTATTAGGTACTTCTGCGTTCCTGGAGATGTTCGACGCAGTTCTTTACCGACTCCTTCCCGAGCTGCCTTACCACGGGGGTGGAGCCTACTTTCTTAAGGGTGGCAAGAAGAAAGAGGGTGAGTCTTCTTAAATGTCTTTGCAGTCTTACTCGTTCGAGGGCGACACTGGTACCGCCTTTTGAAAAAGAGTCACAAACGTATTCTTCTCTTCATCTCGTTAGCATTTTTTCGTTTCACAAATATCGTCATGAACTTATTTGGCAAACGATCATTTCCGATTTTACGCTGCACAGAATTTTAAGCTTGCTGCTACAAGTTCCCACGTTTCTCTGTCGAAATAATTAATCGGAAATCTACCGACACAAACTGTCGACTTGTCGAACACTTTACGTCCGTGCAAAAAATTAAAGCGCAAAACGTATCGATATCAGTACAATATTCCAGCATAGAGGGTGAAAGAATCTGTCTCGGTGTATATAAGGGGCTTTGCTTCCTTGAAATTTGCATTCGAAACGAGCAGGTAAAGTACACGAGATTTCGCGAAGGGCCAGACACTCAAGAGTGTCCCACCCCCTACCCCAGTCAGCTTTAAAAGTGCTCCCAATTATTTCCCCCCGTTCTCACTGATTTCCCTTCCCCTCTCCAGATTGATGTTCAATTTTTTATCTCCCATTGCCTATGCAAATACCCGGAGAAGATTTCCTCTCATCCACCATGGTTCAATCCATGCCTGGCCGAAAATAAATTCGACAACCCCCGTCGCCTCGCTTCGATCACACGGCTTCGTCGTACCCTTAACTCGGTGCTCCCCGAAATCGACGACACGTTATTAATTACATACATCCCAAAACCTTCTCCCTCTAAACATTAAACCCTCCAAATCTCATTAACGTACACCACCCACCCCTGTCGCAGGCCATTCTCTTTAAACCGGATAATAAAAAGAACGCCAGAGCGTGTCCAATATCCTGTCGCCTCTCTGCCATTCTCTTCGAGTGAAAGTTGCCAAAGAACATGGTCAGAGGAAATAGTCGATGGACGAAATACTCGTGGACCTCAAACACAGGCTACACACAGAGGGAAAGAGGAAGAGAGCGAGAGGGATAGATCTCGACGAGTATCTTGGCCGGGTCTCGCCGGTAGCTAGGCAACCCACCCCCGCTGCTTGATCCACCGCTTGCTTCTCCTCACTTTCGCCCGCCCTCCACCTACCCCCTTTCACCTCTACGAAGCTGCTACTCCTCCGCTTTCGTCTCCAGCTCTCGGCGCGTCGACGAGCAGCGGCGACCCTCTTTCAAAATCCCTCCTCCCACGACTCCTTCGAGTCTCTCATCCTCCTGCACCACCTCGTCCGCCACCCCTTTCGGCTGTTCTCTCACCGCGGGTGCGCGGGATCCCCCAGCCGCTGCCGCAACGGCCACGCTGGGGTACCTCAGAAGCCAGCCTGCTACCCGCTACCTCTCGCCCACCTCGTCGAGGTGCCAAGACTCATGAGAATTCACCCAGAAAAATTCTAGTCGATCCGAGAACCGACGACGCCTGCTTTTTCTCACCGTTCCTTCTATCTCTTCCTCTTCTTCTTCTTCTTCCTCCTTTTCTTCTTCCTCTTTTTCTTCTTCTTCTTCTTATTCTTATTCCGCCTGGTTCTTCTCGTGCACGCACGAACCCTGGCCCCGATTTCTGCCTCCGAGAATTGCTGCTTTGCGTTCAATCTTGGAGGTTTGTGGTTCTAGTGCTGTTTCCATTTAACTGCATGTCTATCCCATACTCACCATTTACTTACCTTCTTCAAAGTCCATGGAATCATCTAGCCTCTTTCTACCGAAAGGACAAAAACAAAATGTCCAGCATCCCGAATGCAATGCTCCGAATCTACCCGACAAATTCCATCTATTTGCACAGCAGACACTTCGCACAAGCATAGGTACATACTTCTATACACAACTATCGCTGTTCTGAAACGTTCAGGCTTCAAACTTAAACTATCATCCCAACGATTCTAATTGCATGCTTCTTCTCTTCTCTGCACCTATTTGCACCCAGAATCCTGGTCGCTATGGCGGCAAAATTCACCAAGCTTGCCCACATACCCCGCAGCTCTGCCAGGTGAAACCCTCACCCCTAGTAGACCACCATGGGTTCTCGGTTCGCCGAGGTGGTCGCGCTGGAAAATCTTAACACCCTTCTGGGCACCATTTTGTTTTGCGGTCGGAATGCGCGGTACGTGCGTGGCCGAGGAGGTTCTGCGCATCGTCTTGCGGTTGGTTTGTGGTCCTGGGGGCGGCTAGGCCCGATCATTGGCCGCGGGGGTGCCAGGGCTGGTTTTTGGGGGTGTGGTGGCACCTTGCGGTTTGCGGGCTGATCTGCCATCAACAGGGGGCGGCCCTCTTATCGACCTTCCATTGGCTCCCCTCGGTCGCTTTACCCTGGACCAAGAAGTCGACGAAGATGTCACCTGGCTTCTCGTCGTATCGCGCCCCCATAGATTCCATCTAGGGCACCGTCTAAACGCGACGTCGTTTCGAGACTAATTATGTCGCGCGAACATGTGCTGGGATCTCTCGGGGGTTGTTGGGGATTTGGGGCAAAGTTTTAATTAAAATTCGGTATTAATTTTTTCTGTCATGGCTGCTGAGATAGATGGGGTGGGTGGATCATACGTTAGGACGAGGTTGGAAATACATTTATTTGTTCTAAAAATTTCCTTTTACTATACTTTTCCTGAATATCGTTGAGTACGCTGCGACGTAGAAAAGATATTCGACACATGATTTAGAAAGAAATAGGTCGTCCTCTGTTGGCGGTTCTTTATGGCGCAGTTGTAATTAGCTAGTACCTCCCCGACATTTCCTACAATTGCTCGCAAACACTTCTCTGAAATATTAATCGAACATAGACGGATCGGTGCGGCGCATAGGGGAATCGAAATGGAAGCTGAAGGAATAAAAATCGGAGCCGAGACTGTGCTATATTAGTCGACCGATGGTGCTGGCAGCGAAAGCAACCCTCTGCCGGGGGGGAAGCTACTCCCGACGTTTAATTACGCGTCCCTCCGTAAACCAGCCGAAGGTTCCCTTTCATTAAGGCAATAATTTTAATAATTTTTATCTTTCCGTATAATCTGCCTAATTAAAATTACGCTTTGATCGCACCGCGCCCGGCTACCCTCCTTCAAGCCACATCCCGACGATATTTCGAGACGAGGATGAATTTATGCCGCGAATATTTCAACCCTTACCCTCTATCAGAAAAGTTCTCGTCCTCGAATTAACAAACACACCTGGTCTATCTGCTTCAACTTTTTTTTCTACCCACGTAACTGTATTTCCTCCCGGATGGATCATCCGTTCGATCGAGTCGTTAATCGCATCCACTGGAATCGGGGCAAAGGAAGACGTACTCCGGTAGAAATTGCGAGGGCCGTCAATCCGTAAAATAGAATTCGCCGGGAAAGAATCCTACGTTTGAAAGTCCGTGGAAGCTCGGCGAAAAGAGCATTGCGTCAGTCGGGGGATGTCTTTCGGAATGTTCGAGTTCCATGTTATCGGGGTGTTCGTCTAACGCTTCTCATTTTACCCAACACTTTTCAAAACTTCCCATCCCCATTTCCTCCTTTTCCTATCTGCGTCCCTCTCTTTCTAACGTTCGCGTGCCCGTTCCTCTCGCCGCCGCCGCCGCCGCCGCCGCCGCCGCTACTCCTCGGCTCTTTTCGCAGTCGGTGCAAAGAGATCCAAAGGGCTGGGGTTGTTTCGTTGGCTCCGCTGAACGAGATACAGCGAAAGAAACGCGACAGAAAGCGCAGGAGATAGAGAAAGAGCCAGGACGTATTCAAATGTTGATGAAATTGACCAGACGCGCTTTGATCTGGCCTCTTCAAATATTCGCCGAAAGATTGAAGTGAACATCTGAGGAAAGCGAGAATTATCTTGGCCAGCCTGTCCGGGAGAGAGCGGAAATATAACCCCCGGTCGAGACGTCGACGAGAGTACACTGATTATGGCCCTGCGAAATTTTTTACCCCACCCCACCGACGGAAGTTGAAATTTTTATTAAACTATTCTTCCTTTGGGCAGAGTTATGCAGAACGATTCCTAATTTAACGTGATTTCATTTCGACGCTTTGTTACACGTTCATTTGTTCACCGATATTTCTCGCCGATACAATTCTTCCAAATCACCCCCGAGACCAGCGGCTTTTCATTCGCCAACGATTTAAAAGTCGTACCGCTCTGAAATGCCCCAAACATTCCACCCCCCATGGATGCCGGCAATCGAAGCTCAATAAACTCGTCAACGCCGACAAAACAACGGCAACAGCGACACCAGGACAGGGGGGGGGGGGGGTGGTTGGGGGTGAGAAACACTCTGGCGGCCCATAAAGTGGCTCCTGTGTCCCGAGGAGGATCAAAGCGGCAGCTAGGAATCAATTTTTAAGAAAGAAGATGTCGAGCGGATGTTCTCGAGGCTGCCGTTCACGGGGGTGACTGCACGCCCCGCCGTTTTCCCCACCCCCGCTTGGCTCGCCCGTGCCTTTCTGCAGTCCATAGAAAGCAGCGAGGGTGGTTTTGATTTATGAAAACCGGCCGGCAGATTTACGAATATCAAATTCGCGTTTAAGAGGGTCGATGGCTAGAGGGGTGGCTTTTGCACCTCCACCCTTGGTCTCATGTGTGTACATTACCGCTGGATTTATATCGTAATTCTCGAAGTGGCACTGGCGTGTTCTTTCGGCCGTGGAACTTCTGGCAGGGGGTGGGTTTTCTAATTAGACAGGAAGCTCGTTGTGTGCGCTCGCTGCGTAAACTTGTGCACTTCTTGTTCTGTCTTTATTAGCGATGCAGCTTCGCTTAAGGATCAATCGAGGAATGAGGAGCAGGCGGAGATTAATTAACCGGAGATCGGAAGTTTCGATAGGCCGCGGAAATTTTGGAAGAGTAGGGTGGGCAATAGTCTTGAGCCTTTGGACATTTTTCGAATCGATCGACAGGTCATTCGTCGCGTGGATTCGTTTTTATCAATGTCGCAGTCAGTCAGGGCCAGGAATGGAGATTGTGTGAATTATGCGCTTCGAATGAACTGTATCAACTTGAAGGAGCACGCGCAGCTCGAGCAACCCTCTACCAGAACCACCCCCAGTCGACCAAGAAGAATGCAAATTCCGACGACGGTAAACCTCGCAGGTCAGGAAGTAACGCGAGGAATAAATCATCCAGGACACTCTGGCCGCCCTTGGAGGCAACCAGATCCTCGAACACCCCCGTGTTTATGTACCAGAATCGACATATTTCAGATGCGCGTTTAAATATTAAACCCAGGGGGCCGTGAATATGCTTCCCTCCCACGTCTTGCTTCTCCGTGTACCTCGACTCCGGATTCTTTCGGGGAAAGAGGCCGAGCAATCTCTGAGAAATTATCCTGTATATTCTCTGTTCGTCGAGACGCGACTCTATTGAGTAGCTACAATTCGGGGAAGGGAACGACCAGACTAATTTGTATAAAATATATACTGCTGCGTAAATTTTAAACAACTGTTATTATAAAAAATTATCCGTCTACCCTTATCAGCGAGCACAAAACCCCTGCGTCTTTCTCAGTTCCGTAAAGACGACAAAGAAAACGAAGCTCGGCCGAAACGATCGAGCGGGTGGTTATTAAATTACGCTGGCCTCCTCCTCGGTCAAGCAGCGAGGGGGGGGTGGTTTTTCGGCAAAATACCTCGCACGATACCGCGCATTCTTCGCGTGGGAGTCACCGCCGCGGCCTTAATTAAAAATCCAACGAGCCCCCAAAAATGAGCCGCTGGTCTAGCGCGCAAGAGCAGGGAAAAAAAATTTAATCGTGCCTAGAAGAAGGGAGAAAGAGATAAAAGGGTTAAGGGGTTGGGGAAACGCGGTGGGACGGGTGTGCTCGTACGTCGAGGCAGACCGCATTCTTTCGTTTAATTCCCGCGAATTTATAGAAGCGAGAGACGACAAACCGTGCGCCGCAATAGCCGGCTGTACGGCCTTTTCCGTGTTCTCTCGTTGCAGACGCACCCTTAAAAAGTATTGCCATCCAACGGGGGGTGTAATTGGATTCGACGCCGTCGTAGATGGGCACGCGCCTTTATTGCTTTCTCCTCGCCTGCAGCTCGATGACCGGTGTACACGGGAGTACAGTGGCGAGGAAATGTTAGCCGGTCGATTCTCGGTCCCCATCGATTTTGCCACTTTCCTTTTTTTCCATGCAAAAGAATAGGGTAGAATGCGTTAATCGCCTCTCCACAGCATACCTTTGCTTCGAAAGTATTGCGTTCGATGCGTCAATGCGTGGAGGATTGTGAGGACAAAATTGGAGACATTGTCTTGATGATTGTCTTCTGTGTTCTTATAGTTCAATAAAGATCCATACGAAATTTCAACGATACATTCGCCACTTCCTAATCGTGCATCAGAAAAACAACAAGACGGTGCAACCACTCTTCGTTAATCGCGAAAGAAACTGTTCGACTGGCGTTGTCAGTTCCGTTTACCCTGTTAGGGGTTGGATAGGGCTGAGAACGAGGGTAACCGAGGAAGGAGATCGGCTAGGCTGCTGCTCTGAAATAATTAAACCGGCGCAAGTTTTTACGACAAGGTGTTCATTACGGTGGGTAATTAAGACGCCCCTTAACTAGACCCGCTAACCACCCCCGGGGGTGGTAAACCAACTTCTCAGCCGGGAGAAGCCGGTGGACGTCTTGGGAGCCGATGGGGGATGATGGTGTAGGAAAGTTTTCCCGTTTTTAGAAGCGGACCGACTATTATCGGCGATTATGTTAGCCGAGGGAGACCTTCGAGGAATCACCTCGATGGTGAACTTCTTTACTTTCGTCCCTTTTTCTTCTTGCAGCAAATCTTTTGAAGGGGTGTGGGTTGTGAGACACTTTAAGCAATGATGAGTCAATCGACACGTTTATATAAGGCTTAGTATACATATATTAATACAAGGTAGATAATCCAATTGGGGCTGTTAAACTTCATTGTATCAGTGAGGTTCATCAATTGAATGCATGAAAATGACCAAGACAGGTAGAGATCGTTCCTTGAATCGAGAGCTTTAATTTGAGACGTGGTTGATTAAAATCGGCCAAGTCGAACGCGAGATAATTGATTTTCTATTAATAAATTATAAACAAATACGATTACTTCGACTGGCAGGCGAGCTACATCAATGATCAGGCGACATAAATTAAAGCTAGCAGTATAAGCCACCATATGCAATAGGTGCGAACATTATTCCAAGTGAGGTTAATTTGTTATGAACAATCAAACAATTAAAATTGTTATTGCGGCCAAGTGGATAAATTAATAGCAACGGGGTATTACTTTATGTGTAGCTTATTCTCTTTCCTTTCATTTGAGACCGGCTTCTAGTGGGTATTTTTAATCCGGGCTTGTCTCAAATTAAAGCTACGAGCCATAGCTATTTCTCCAACAGTTTCAACAATATAGCACTTGTGGTTCAATAGTTATAACCAATTAAAGAATCGGCAAAAGTGCAATCCGGGTCATTGCAATTATCTCGACTTCTGGTGGTGCTAGACTAATGATCGAATGCTTAAAATGACGGTAAAGGATGCCGCTACCTGACAACAAACAATTTACAAATGCTGCATGCGCTGCATATATTTTCTAAACAATTTAATTCTTATTCTTTTCTTTCTCCCAATATCTAATCCATATTGAATGTTTTCGAATCTCACCTGCGCTAGTAATTGCTGATTCTTTTCTGCTGCCCTTTTACTTTGGTACTGCGGTAGTGTTACGGTTGTAACCATCCATTATATCTTGCTCCCTTTATATTTCTGTTCTGCTCCTGCTTTTTAATTTCATAGTCTTTTCGTTTAAGGCTCTCCGTCACCTCCTTTAATTCATAATTCCCTTATCAAATTCACTCTTGCCAGACTCATTCCATTCCTTTTCAAGTAAACTTCTTTTGCTCTCATGCTCCTACTTTGGCCCTCCCATCTTTCTTTTTCCTTTAAATATACCTTAATAATCTTTCTCTCTAATATATGTATATTTTGTGTGTGCAGGTTTCCTGAGAAACAGCGAGGATCATTGACCAGCACTTCCCTTCTTGTATCAAACAAGAAAGAAGAAAGAATAACTCTTGCCAGATAGTTCATAAGGTTTAGCTTGTAAAATTGAATTACAACATTTTTGTAACTTGTAACTCATTGATTAGTTTGAATAAATTTTAAATGAAAAGAATTGCACTGCTCTCTCTATTTTCATACCTTACCAATCCTTGAAAGAACCTAATTCCAAATCCTTATACAAGAAGTACCGTGGACGAACTTTAAATGCAAAGTCCTGAAGCGAGAAACTTGTAAAAATTGCCCTATACGTTACTAAACTTGGCAGAAGGAAATTCTCGATCCTTTTCATCGTTTTCAAAGTCTTTCTTGCAAAATTTGTTGGGAGAATTTGCGCTCGGAAATTCCTGGAACGTGACGTCATTTCCGAGAATGGCTGCTGTCGAATACCTCCTTGCACATCATATTCTCCTAATACAAATCCACGATTTTCAGCAAGATATTTTCGTCAGAATCTCAGAAATTTTGCGCTCGGAAATTCCTGGAACGTGACGTCATTTCTGAGAACGAATACCTCCTTGCATATCATATTCTCCTGATACAAATCCACGATTTTCAGCGAGATATTTTTGCCAGAAACTCAGAAATTTTGCGCTCGGAAATTCCTGGAATGTGACGTCATTTCCAAGAATTGCTGAACTCGGATACCTCCTCGCATATCATATTCTCCTAATACAAATCCACGATTTTCAGCGAGATATTTTTGCCAGAAACTCAGAAATTTCAGCGCTCGGAAATTCCTGGAACGTGACGTCATTTCCAAGAACTGCCCGGATCGAATACCTCCTTGCACATCATATTCTCCTGATACAAATCCACGATTTTCAGCGACATATTTTTGCCAGAAACTCAGAAATTTAGCGCTCGGAAATTCCTGGAACGTGACGTCATTTCCAAGAACTGCCCGGATCGAATACCTCCTCGCATATCATATTCTCCTGATACAAATCCACAATTTTCAGCGAGATATTTTTGCCAGAAACTCAGGAATTTTGCGCTCGGGAATTCCTGGAACGTGACGTCGTTTCCAAGAACTGCCCGGATCGAATACCTCCTCGCATATCATATTCTCCTGATACAAATCCACAATTTTCAGCGAGATATTTTTGCCAGAAACTCAGGAATTTTGCGCTCGGGAATTCCTGGAACGTGACGTCGTTTCCAAGAACTGCCCGGATCGAATACCTCCTTGCACATCATATTCTCCTGATACAAATCCACGAATTTCAGCGAGATATTTTTGCCAGAAACTCAGAAATTTAAGTGCTGAAATTCATGGACTTGTATCAGGAGAATATAATGTGCAAGGAGGTATCCGGGCTCGGCAATTCTTGGAAATGACGTCACGTTCCAGGAATTTCCCATCACCAAAATTAATTATGTTCAGGGCCATTTTTACAAGTATGCCGCTTTAGAATTTGCATTTAAAATTCCTTCGCGGCAGCACTTGTGTAAGGAATTGGAATTAGGTCTTTTCAAGGATTGGTAAGGTTTCAAAATAAGAAGAGCAGTAGAATTTCTTTCATTGCAGATTTATTTAACTCAAATCATGAAGATACAAGTTACAAAAATGTTGCAATTTAAACTTACAAGCTAACACATTTAATTATTCTTCTAAATCTATTTAGAGTACATCTTACTAGACCTAAATCTTTATCAGTTCTAAACTAACATTTATGTAATATAAAATGTACAATAAACACAGATAAAACTAATACTAAAAATTTACATAGTTTGTATGTAGTAGTTTTATAAAAATAAATTGCAGCAATTGTGCAATATTAGCTGACGTGTAGCTGATTCTCTCCTCCTTCATTTGAGACGTCGTTGATTAAAATCGGCCCAGTAAAACGCGAGATGATTGAATTTGTTTAAATTTATTATAAACAAATGCGATTACTTCGACTTGGCGGCGAGATGCATCAATCCTCAGGAGACATAAATTAAAGCTAGCAGTATAAGCCACGATCTGCAATAGGTGCGAACATTATTCCAAGTGAGGTTAATTTGTTATTAACAATTAAACAATTAAAATGGTTATTACGGCCAAGTGGAAACATTTAGAGCAACGCAGTATATTTTCACGTGTAGCTGATTCTCTCCTCCTTCATTTGAGACGTCGTTGATTAAAATCGGCCCATCAGGAGTCGAGATAATTGAATTTGTTTAAATTCATTATAAACAAATGCGTTTACTTCGACTTGGCGGCGAGATACATCAATCGTCAGAAGACATAAATTAAAGCTAGCAGTATAAGCCACGATCTGCAATAGGTGCGAACATTATTCCAAGTGAAGTTAATTTGTTATTAACCATTAAACAATTAAAATTGTTATTACGGCCAAGTGGATAAATTTATAGCAACGGGGTATTTTTTTATGTGTAGCTTATTCACTTTCCTTTCATTTAAGACCTGGCGGAGCAAAATCCCTTCATCAGAAGCCAAGATATGAATTTTTAAAGTTTATTTCAATTTTGTTACCTAAAAAAACTGGTGGCGCCATCTCGCGTTTGCGGCTTTTTTAGCAGGTTTTCGCAGCCCCAAAACCGAATTCCTGGATTACATCGTTAATTTAAACAATTGCGTTTTTCTCGGCTTCTGGTGCGTATTTTTTAACCGGACTTGTCTTAAATTAAAGCTACGAACCATATCTATCTCCTCCAACAGTTGCAACAATATAACATTTGTGGTTTGAATGTTATTAACAATTGAAAAATCGGCAAAAATGCACACCGGGTCATTGCAATTATCTCGACTTCTGGTATCGCTAGACTAATGATCGAATGCTTAAAATGAAGGTAAAGGACGCTGCTACGCGACAATAAACGATATACAACAGCTCCATGCGCTGTTTCATTTTTATAAACAATTAAAGAATTCGTTTGAGTAGTGCACAGTAACTGTGGCCGTGGGTGGTTCCAACATAGGTAGAGATCGTTCCTTGAATCGAGAGCTTCAATTTGAGACGTGGTTGATTGAAATCGGCCGAGTAGAACGCGAGATAATTGATTTTGTTTAAATAAGTTATAAACAAATGCGATTACTTCGACTTGGCGGCGAGATGCATCAATCGTCAGAAGACATAAATTAAAGCTAGCAGTATAAGCCACGATCTGCAATAGGTGCGAACATTATTCCAAGTGCGGTTAATTTGTTATTAACAATTAAACAATTAAAATTATTATTACGGCCAAGTGGAAATAGTTAGAGCAACGTTGTATTTTTTTATGTGTAGCTTATTCTCTTTCCTTTCATTTCAGACTTGGCGGAGCAAAATCCCTTCATTAGAAGCCAAGATATGAATTTTTAAAGTTTATTTTAATTTTGTTACCTAAAAAAACTGGTGGCGCCATCTCGCGTTTGCGGCTTTTTTAGCAGGTTTTCGCAGCCCCAAAACCGAATTCCTGGATTACATCGTTAATTTAAACAATTGCGTTTTTCTCGGCTTCTGGTGCGTATTTTTTAACCGGACTTGTCTTAAATTAAAGCTACGAACCATATCTATCTCCTTCAACAGTTGCAACAATATAACATTTGTGGTTTGAATGTTATTAACAATTGAAAAATCGGCAAAAATGCACACCGGGTCATTGCAATTATCTCGACTTCTGGTATCGCTAGACTAATGATCGAATGCTTAAAATGAAGGTAAAGGACGCTGCTACGCGACAATAAACGATATACAACAGCTCCATGCGCTGTTTCATTTTTATAAACAATTAAAGAATTCGTTTGAGTAGTGCACAGTAACTGTGGCCGTGGGTGGTTCCAACATAGGTAGAGATCGTTCCTTGAATCGAGAGCTTCAATTTGAGACGTGGTTGATTAAAATCGGCCGAGTAGAACGCGAGATAATTGATTTTGTTTAAATAAGTTATAAACAAATGCGATTACTTCGACTTGCCGACGAGATACATCAATCGTCGGAAGACATAAATTAAAGCTAGCAGTATAAGCCACGATCTGCAATAGGTGCGAACATTATTCCAAGTGCGGTTAATTTGTTATTAACAATTATACAATTAAAATTATTATTACGGCCAAGTGGAAATAGTTAGAGCAACGGGGTATTTTTTTATGTGTAGCTTATTCACTTTCCTTTCATTTAAGACCTGGCGGAGCAAATTCCCTTCATCAGAAGCCAAGATATGAATTTTTAAAGTTTATTTCAATTTTGTTACCTAAAAAAACTGGTGGCGCCATCTCGCGTTTGCGGCTTTTTTAGCAGGTTTTCGCAGCCCCAAAACCGAATTCCTGGATTACATCGTTAATTTAAACAATTGCGTTTTTCTCGGCTTCTGGTGCGTATTTTTCAACCGGACTTGTCTTAAATTAAAGCTACGAACCATATCTATCTCCTCCAACAGTTGCAACAATATAACATTTGTGGTTTAAAAGTTATTAACAATTGAAAAATCGGCAAAAATGCACTCCGGGTCATTGCAATTATCTCGACTTCTGGTATCGCTAGACTAATGATCGAATGCTTAAAATGAAGGTAAATGACGCTGCTACGCGACAATAAACGATATACAACAGCTCCATGCGCTGTTTCATTTTTATAAACAATTAAAGAATTCGTTTGAGTAGTGCACAGTAACTGTGGCCGAGGGTGGTTCCAACATAGGCAGAGATCGTTCCTTCTTATATTAAATCTGAGATGATGCAAAAGTATGTTGCGGAGCATGGTAGAACAATGTGTCTTAGAACTATATAGAATATTACATACCACGGTACTATACTTTCGTATAATAAAGATACTGTTAATAAAACAAGCGAGACTATTCTGAAGATATACTATTGTATAACTGAAGTGTTAGAAACGCGTACATTAAAAGTGCAAGAAATTTTTAGCAAAACGTTGAAATATAAATGTAAGTGGGAAATCGGAGAATTGAAGGTACAGTTCAAAAGACACGTTGCAGCAGGCATTAGAAAATCGAGGATCCGGTTCATAGAACGCGCACCACCCTGGTTTCCTCCACGGGAGACAGCTTCTAAGTATGTGATAGGTATTAGCGAGAGGATTGAAATATCGGCTAAGTCCACGGTAAGCTTGGTCCTGGCCTGGGAATTACTTTGGCCCTGCGCCCGCATTAATAAGTGACCGTCCCCGACAAACAGGCTGATCCCTTGATTTCAAGACTACCAGAGTCCAGGATCCAGCGGCGTTAGCATTAAACTTTCCTGCGCATCGTGCTCTGCTTTTAATCTCGGATTAAGCGTAACGCTTCATCAGTGAAATAGCCACCCCCTATCTCGATCGTGGACGCCGCTTTCACGCGTCGATCTATCGCTGATTATTCTACTGACTGCCGTTTCTGATCTGCCTCTGTTAATTGTATCCATTGGATTTCGATAATTGTTACCGTGCAGCGTATGCGGTGTAGCGAAAGAAATTGTGTAGCTGTCAGTTTAAGAAGATAATATTGAGAGGCGTGCTATTAGAAAAACGAGACGAGAAAGGTATGATAGAATTAATTTTCAAGCTATTCGACATGAACACATGAATATTTATTCCTACCTTAATAATTAGTCCATCAAATCCCTTGCTCAGAAATAATAATTATCACATACGATACAGGGGAACCATACTTCTTTTCTGTATGAAAAAGACCAACTCTCTAACGACAGCTAAGTCGATCGTAAATTTGTCGGGCAGCAGCTTCCCTCGCAATGATTCTCTGTACCCAAGGAGCTTCTCTTTTACTCGCAGCTCGCGTGCACTTTGGCTTATTAAGGGCTGATTCACCCTTGCCATCGCCTCTACCACGCTGTCCCACAACCGCCGTTCATCACAGCCCTTGCGGAATGAGTTATGCGTCCCTCAAGCGTACGGTCCTGCCTAGACTGGGAGTCTATGTTTGTTCCCGATACGTGTATCAAGATCTGTCTGAACTTCGCCACTCGAAGATTTGTTGAATGGCTCGCAAGATAAACGCTGAAGGATTTTTAATAGAGTGTGGCTTCGGATATCTTAATAGGCCACTGTTAGGGGCTAAGAAAGTGATGTACTTCTCGTGTCGCATAATGACGATTACTTACTAGATATTCGAGCTTCCGTCCAGCTACGCTTAAGAAGAGCCAATCGGAATCCAATGGAATCGCCGCGAAACTATCCAACCTTCGCAGGGAGTACTGTACTCTTGCCCGGCCTCGTCGTAACGAGTCGCGAGGATGATGATCGTTCGCGGAAGGCGGCGAGAAAAGGTAAAAGAAAAGTCGCGGCGAAACCTATGAAGAATGGCGACACTCAATCACGCCTGGAAGACAACCGCCTGGGAGGCGAGCGTCCGAAACAATACGAAACAAACGGCCTCCGGGGGCGGATATTAGTTTTTCGATTCCTCCAGCCCCAATCGACGACTCTCGCCCCTACCCCTTTTCTCTGCCAGGTTTCAGTACGCACTCCTCCGTGTTATTTTTCTCAGTCATATTCCCAGCAGCGCATTTATCACTTTTAAACGAGTCTGGAGAAACGAACCACCACCCCCTCACTCTTCTTTAAACCAACCGACTTCCTCCTTTCTCGCTTTGCCGCCCGCTCCACTAGTGCTCCGTCCTTCTTTTCTTTCATTTTTCTTTCCATTTTCCTTTTTTTTTCTTTAGCAATGGAACGGGGGAACGCGAAAAAAAGGGAGAGTGGAGACAGGTTCTCGAGAGCAGCACCTCGGAGACCCATAACTCTGCCACGTGGAATTTACCCCGCAGTGATGGTGGTGGTCGGTGTCTCCGTATTTTGTGTTTCTTTCTCTTTGGAAATCCTTCTGGATACCCTTTGTATTTGTTTCATGGCGCAGCGTCGCATCGGTTGGTTGGCTGGACTGCAGGATAGACGGGTATTCCGGGGCATGATAAGAAAAGGGGTGGGATATTGTTTAAAGCGAAGGTTTCTGTGAAAAGGTGAAAGGGTGAAAAGCTGTTTTAAAAAATAAGAAATTTTACATGCCAGACGATTACTTATTTGTCAATTTGCCATTTTACAATTGTCACTATTACATACGTACAATTGTTAACATTATTACTACAGTTACTATTATAACCGCGACAGGGATTAGTTAAAGAACATTGTACAACACAATTAAATAATAAAATTGTGCTAAATCTTCGCAGAAGTATTATAAAAATATATCGACGAATAATTCGAGATATCTTATGCGCGAAGTAGACTCTCGAATATTTAATCAGACTGCAGCCGAGCCCCGACAAACTTTTCCCGAAATTCTTCCAGATTCTCCGGTGGAGTGTCGCGCGAAAGAAGGGTCGAGGACGGTGTCACGGTGCATAAGCGCGACTATCTGGCCTGCAGGCCGACTAATGACAATTTAAATGCATGGAATTAACGTGGCCGAAGCGCTCCCGCGTTCGCGGCAGCCACGCGACAGCCAAATAATATCGTTTCATCCCCTACGGGACGCGCGTCGATTCGACTAACTAGAAAGCTGCCCCGCCGCGCAACCACCACGGTTCACCGACAAAAAATAATCTCGATTCGACAGTGGCGTGGATTTTTTCAATCATGGAGCGAACATTTACGCGTGAAACCTTATTGGGGCGAAATTCTCATCGCAGCAATGCTGAGGTGCGATTTTAGAACGGGGTGGAATCGCTGTTCAACTTTCTAGCAGCGCGTGAATGAATTGGATCGAGACAAAATTGTATACGGACAAATCGTGTAAGTAATAAATTGCAAATAGAGTGAACGTTAATTATTAAGGGAGCATGATTTATTCGTTTACCGCTTAACGAAATTTCGTGCTCGCAACTAAAGGGAAGGTATCACTACGATACAGCAACTGCTACCATTAATCCGGGATTAATTTCACGTCTTCGATGCCAGCTATTAAATAAAACAAACTATCTGCCGCGCGAAATTAAAACACAGCGCGCCATCAGCTATTTATCAGCGATCGTTACTGACGCAATATTAGTCCCGAACCACCCGCACACCGAATTCCCTCCTAATAAAAGACACGTCTGACTCGTTAAACGCGTTCGAATTCCGGCGGAAGCGTCGCGTTCATCCGCTCCTCCTTTCCCGTGGCAACTTTTAATTCGATCAAATTCGCCGAGCGATCGAGCCGAAACAGGGGCTGCAGGAGATGAAACGAAACAGGCGGCAAGGCTGTGTAACCGAATTTAGCGATTTTTAATTCCCGCCGGCAGCCGGCCTCCTGCAGTCGATACTACAAGGGGCTGAAATCACCCTAAATCGCTAATAAGGCTTCGCAAACCTCCGTACATCCCGCCGACAGGGATTCCCGTGCCCGACTGGTTCTCATTCCCGATGCTAATCCGCTCGTCTGATCGGGATTCACGCCAACGAGATTCTTTCGTCACGCATTTCCAGCTCGGTCTTAAAAGAATTTCCTACAGGCAATCGGGTATACCTCGATTGTTCCTTTGTTTTAATTATTCTGTGGGCTGCGAGACAATTGTACTTCGCTTATTACAGAGTAACATCGTATGATTAATTTTAAAGACATATCAAGAGTCATTACATAAATTGTCTCGATATAGAACAGTTTATCTTGGACAAATTTAATAGCCACGGTTCTTTGGAAGGCGTATCGCGATGTTAACAATACGGAACGATGAAAATTAAATCGACACGGTGCTTTATCGTTGCGAGCATTGCTTCGCAATATCGAAACTTTATAAATATTTCGCGAACCAGAAAGTTGTCGTCGCGGGAACGAATTTCCAAAGGGACCGCCTGGTTTCAGATCCACGTTGCTCAAACAGATACTTCGGAGCATAACGTGCAAACCTTCGTGCATCAACGTGCACAGGAAATGGATACGCATCGGTCGTAATTCGTGGCCGCACAAGTGCAGCGCAATTAATTTTCTCGCTGCAGCTGCATCCGCAGTCTTTCCGCGTTTCGGTGGTCGCTCGTTGCCAGCCAGCCTTTAATCTCAAAGCGTCAGTTCTACCTTGCAGAATGAAACGTTCCTTCTTCCTGGAAATATCCCGCTGATCCCGGCCAAAATTCCCGCTCGAGGCGGATGATCGAAGGATCGGGACGAGCCCGCGAAATAATTACAATTTTGTCTCGCCGCTTTAAGAATTTATCGAGAAATATTCAGCAATCGGAAATATTTAATTTCAGAACACTTCGGACTAGTTACAGTTTACGCAACAATGATTCTTCGGTCGGACGATCGGGACTGAACGCGCAAACGTAAACTTCGCTCAAGTAATTATAAACGCGAGCACTCGGGCTGGTATTTTTTTTCCCCCGCCGGAAAAGTTCGGCCGAACCCTGCCAAAAAATAAAGGCGCAATTACCCGGAATTGAAGGTTGAAATTGAAATCGGACGGGGAACGGGAAATTTTTCCAGCGAAAAGCCGCGAAATGTAGGATCGAAGGAGCAAACAGACGGAGAATAATTTAACAAACTGATTATACAATCAACGTCCGCCGGTGATTCAATAAGTCGGAGAACCACTGGGTATTGATGCTCGATCAGCCAGCCCCTGGAGGTTTAATTAAATACAATCCCCGCCCTCCGCTGCGAGCGTAGCCTCGCTTTCCTAGCGCGTGTAAAACGAGCGATATTTTTCACGAAAACCGCCCAGCCGGACGATCTCGTATCGCGCTCCGGTATCGCGAGTCTCCGACATTCGGACCCGATCGAATTATCAAGTCTGTCCACCTGGATATATTCCATTTCCCAGACGGTCCGAACGCGTTGCGCTTCGTTCACGAATGAGACGTTCCATGTATCGAGCAATCCGCGAACAATATCGTCGATAATGGAAAATCTAATTTCAACGGATTCATAGATAACAGATTAATAGGGCAAGAACAGGTCCAAGTGGAGAACAGTATCGAAGAGGAATCTACGATTCCGTGTCAAATCGATCACCATCACCCTCGCAATATCCTTTGGAACCCTCGAAGCTGAAGGATTACCCTCCCCCCCACCTCCAGGCCAAGAATCACGGCAGAGGTGATCGATCTAACAATAACAGAAGAAGAATCCTTTTGACGCGTAGGAAGAGGCGCGATCCCAAATTAAGCTGATCGCGTCGCGATACGATCCTGTCGTACCTATGGGCGCGTGACGTTGGTAGCAATGTTGCTGGGGATATGACAGGCGCGCATGGCACGGAGTGTTGCAACACCCCCCGCGTCAAGAATTCATGCAACCCCGATGGGGGACCATAATTAACCGAATACCGATACTCACCAGCTTACCCGACTCCATCTGTGACATACGCCGCCTGAATATATAGATATGCCTATATACATACACGTATGTATATATAGATATATATAGGCATATAGAGGTGCGTGCGTGTATATACATATGCGGCCGGGCACGTAATTCTGCGTGCACCTGTTCGAGCGCGCCAGCTATGCACCTGAACGCGAGAGACCGCTGAAAAAATGCCAAGCCTATGTGCACTGGTTGATCGCGTGATCGTGGCATGGTTGCAAACGCGCCAAAATTACCGACAGTGTCTCTCTCGCGACAAGAAATACATTGTTCTCCGGTGTTTCTCGACGGGGGCGAAGCGTCTCAATGCGAATCGCACACCTGTCGTGATCCTGCCGCGCACGAATTGTCAGCCGCCCAGAAGAAACCAAAGTCGCGGTCCCGTCCACCGACGAGCTCGACCAAGATTCGACGCGCCCCCTAATCACACCTGTCTGAACCGGCAAACAAAGGGAACAGGAAGAAAAACGTAGAGGCTAGACACCGATTAAAAATTCCGTCCGCCCTCCCGAGGCAGCGTGCTTCCACCGGTGTGTAACATCTGCCGAGCTACAAAAAAAGAAGATGCCACCCTCCGAGGAGGGATAGCATTGCGATAGAGAAAGACAGATACTGTATATATGTATATATATATATATATATATAGAGAGAGAGAGAGAGAGAGAGAGAGAAGGAGAAGAGGAGAAGCGTCTTCCTCGCGCTTCCTCGGGAAGAACGAGAACCGGTTTCTCACCCCCGGGACTCCGCCACTCACCCCCCAGAAAGCCTTGCCACTCGGCGACCAACGAAGAGAGAGGGTTTTACTGGCAGGACAGAGAGAATTGAACCCCCGCCCCTTTACGGGTCTGCCGGCGGTGGCGGCGGTGGCGGCGGTGTCGTATCTTGGCCTCCGTGGCGCGCCGCTCTATCGACGTACAGCCACCCTCTCCTCGTTCTCCTTCTCTCGTCTGCTCTCCTTGTCTTTTGCGCGACCTCCATCCGCTTCGCTATCTAGCCACCTTTCTACCACCCCTGCTGCACCCTCTGTGCAACCCGCGATCGCCCGAGATAGCGAAGGAAACGAGTCTCAAGGCTTTGGACAGTTGTACGACGATTTATAGGGAATTAGGTTTTATAGGTTTGTCGGTGTCAGGGGGTGGTCGCGGGATCGGGGTTGAGAAAGTATCACCGATTGCGGTACATTTACGCGGATAATTAATTGCGAATTTAATGATCAACGCGTTAGTGCGCAGACTTTTATTGGGAGAGACACGGGCAGAGCTGATTAATTCATTTCTATTTTCCATTGCGACGGACTCTTTGAGGAATCTTGCGCGATATCGAAGGTCGAAGAGAGAACGGGTATCGAGGGTAATAAGCGGACATCGCGGGAGCGGGATCAGAGGCTCGGTGGAATGGGTATGGAATTGGTGAATGGAAATGCGGCAGGATGAGATGTATTATCACGAAAACGCGTTATTGAGATCTCTATGGGTGAATTAGCTTCCCTCAACAGTTTGCGATGCACGGAGAGCCGAGTGTCTGTGTACGTTCCTGAACATCGGGGATTTCCTGTAGGTTAGTTTGACACGACGGAAAATAGATATCGCGGAATGCGGGATTCAAGGAAGACTGTTGCTGCCGCCGGCTTACGATACACCCTCGACAATTCTATTAGCCAGCTCCTGATAGATTCTATAATTGATCAGAGGATCCGACGAAAGTGTTGCTAATTCAATAAGCGATGCCAAATAGAATATTTTTACCACCGCGATTCGACGTATAGAAAACTATTTTCACCGCTGCAATATTTATATCAATGCGTTTCTTCGGAACTGCGAGAAGCGCGGAAGAGTCTGGCCAGCCGTTTAAATTGGAAATGCTTTCATGATAGGAATAATTGGGGACCTATGGATACTTCGATAATCGAGTATACGCGTACTACGCAACACGGCACCACCTAAGTGAAAGGGTTGGCCCTTTGGCTAGGTCCAGCCACCTAGAGCGTGTCGCGGGCTTTCAGGGACCGAGGATTCGAAAGAGGAGGAAGACAGGGTGGAAAGGACGGGGGTTAGCTGTCAGGGAGATAAATCGGCCCCGGCTTAATTAAATCTTCTTCCGTGCTACCCGGCCAAGCCAGTGCCTGCTGCCGGACACCATTCTCGGAGGGTCCAATTGTTTCGAGGATATCAACCCTGATTTAGGAGCACGCGTATTCCCCAAGTACATCGCGAGTACTACCTGACCAGCACTCGTGATCCTTCTAGGCCACCGTGTATCCTGGAAAAATGTCCTTGCTTATACTTTATCCGAGCGACGGTCGTTTCGAGTTGGCTCCAGCTCGTTTCCTCCTACGTGGATGCTACAGATGCAAGACACCTGATTCTAGAACTATAGCAGGAGAAATCGAGGAAGATGGGAATTGCCGAAGTCGTTTAATTTATAAATTATCGAATTGTTCGAGAATCGATGGTAGCTACATTGCCGCGGGCCTTGACCAAAGAAATTCTGCAACACACTTTTTTCCTTGCAAAATGCACGGGAAAAAAGGGTTGAGGAGGGTTCGCCCGATGACAGGTAATAAGTTCACGCGTCTTAGGTATCGCGGTCTATCTCTTTGTGGAACAAAGTCGCCGAGGAGGAGGAGGTCTGACCTCCTCGAAGCGTGTCGATCTATAGGCAAGGTGTATCGTTACTTGGTGCCGCTTTGAGCCGGTGGCAAGGGGTTGGAAGAGGTCGACACAGGCGCCGGGGATGCAAAGGGGGTTGCTCTTAGCCGCGTTAATGCCTTGAGAGGGGAGCGTTAATTAATAATTGCTCGAGGGTGCCACCGGTCCTTCGGGAGAGGTCGGTACGAAGCTGGAGCCGTGCACGGGGATCATACGTGTTGGAAACCGCTGCTAGATCTAGATCAGCGATCGCTCCTCGGGCGGAATGTATTTTTTAAAAATTCTCGATCATTCGCAGGTTGATATTAAAGAAAAATACGAAAATGATCGAGCAGGATATTTGAAATTATAATTAGTTTTACGAAGGGGAGAAATTTCAGCTTAGGATACTGTTCTATTCGTTTTCGAAATAAAGCTTCGAATAGGATATTCCATTTTTCTAAGCTCCTTAATCCAATAGAGAACAAGCTCCGGTAAATCTGCCCAGCTTCTGAACCACGCAAATCCCAAGGAACCCACACCCCCGTCAATAAGTACGATTCATCGAGGCCGTGCAGGCAGACTTCTGTTTTATTTGTCGGTTCCAGGACACCGTTCACCGGTGTCCATGAATCCGCACCCCCGCCACTTTACATCCGCGAGCTTCCAATAAACCGTCTTGCCGCTCGTTTCTCTTTTTTTACCACGGCTCGGGGACCGTTTCTTTTCCCCCTCGGTTGTCGATACCCGTCGCACCGCGTTTTCCAATCTAACGAGCGCGTTTACACGTCTAAACGGCCCCATCAAACGGAAACAAATCTTCCTTGGAATCCCGACTCGGTAATCCACGCTTTGGCCAAGGTGAGGAGGAGCGGAGAAGGCCGCGCGATTGTGTGAAGCGTCTACGAGCCTACGGGAGAATCTGTGAAAGGGGTGGCGTGGTTAGAGAGAGGGTGATAAAAGGGGAGAGAGGGTGGCCCGCGTATAGTTTCTCTCGGGGCTTGAAAATGTGACGACGACCCAGGCGGCCGAGATATTAAACTATAAATCCTTATCCCGCTACGCGGACCCGGACCACCCTATACGGTCGACCAGCTATCCTCTATGCCGTGAAACTCCGTGCTTTTGTAGTGGAACGGTGTGTGGTTCGTCGCGAGTACGAGTGAAATTTCTAATCGTTTCTCGGTTTCGAGTGTCCGAAGATTCTTTCGCGAAGGATTCTGCAATTTTCGATACTTCGAATTGCCCCTTAATTTCCCATTCATGGAAATCCTCGAACGAACGGAAGGGGTGCCTCCTATCCGACGGAACCAAAGGGACATATACACACATGTATACGCATGTGTATGGTCGATTAAAAGTTTCGCCGCGGCGGTCGGACACGCGTAAATCGAACCGGCCGGAGCTCGACACTTTAAAATTCGTCGGTCAAAAAAGAAATTTCGACCAAAACCGCCAAACAATTTACCCCGGACGCATATTTTTCGTTTCGGGCAAGCGTCGAATAATCGAGCGGGGGAATTTATTCGGCGCGGGCGCGATGCAAATCGACCCCTGTCTCGGAATTAACAACGTTCAGACCGGAGAGCGATTTCGAAAGGCGAAGCTTCCTTGTGGACATTTTCATTTGAATCCGCCGTGCACCCTTTCGATCCGTCGTTTATTGGCCAAATCTCCGACGGCACACGCACGTCATTAAACCGTGCTCGGACTATCGATATCTAGCCCGCGCTGGACGCTAGTGCGTGGATCGTGTTAAGCGAATAAAAAGCCTATTGCACCGAAATAGTCGCCGGTAATGGCGGAAGTAATGTCCGTGACGAAATGGTTTCATTCCGCATCCGGCAGGGACGCTTTATTCGCGATGGAAAAATTGTCCGCTCCTTCCAGGAGGCGACTCCAAAATTGATGGTGATGGGATTCGAATAATTGCTCTGGACGATATCTATCCGGCCCCCCTTTTATTTTCATTCGGGTTCAAGGGGATCGCGATTGTCCTGCGCGTGGAACACGCGAATTGTCGTCGAACGAAAAGTTTTTGCTATTTCAAACATCGCTCGAGATCGACGTAGCAAAGCAGATTGAAAAATTCGAATACGCAACCGCGCCCAAAAATGTCTACAATCGAGACGGGGGTGCCCAGCACGAAAATGGAGGACTTGAAACATTTAGAAGCCGGAAGCGAGGCTCCCGTCGACGGTATAATCTCGCCGGAAGTCCCTAAGACTCGCAAGAGTGCCGGAGGTCTCGGTAGGGCGGCCATCTGCGGATATTAAAGGAAATGGCGGTATGATTAGTCGAATACGTGCGCTGGTTTCGTTTTAAGGACGCACCATCCACCACCCTCGCCGGTATAACATCCCCTGTGCCTTGATGCGAACTGATCCCCGAACGAACTGCATAGAAATACCCACGGAAACGCGCATGAAAATAAAAATGCGATGCTCCGATCCGTCTCTCGAAACAATTAGTACTTTCGATTTAATTTGTATCAGAACCACCCTCGACATTATGATTTTTTAGCAGCGCCTACCAGAACCCTCGTTTAATACGCAACAGGGGGACGAGTATGAAAAGATGGGTGATAGATGCACCAAAGAATCGCGACATCGTAATCCTGGACATTGTCCGGACCGCAAATGACCAACCGGCTGCGTAACTGCTCGGCCTCTCCTGTTTTCAGGGGGTTGTTTGCTTGATTTAGAGGTCGGACGGGGCTCGACTCGGTGGAGGAGGAACAAGCCTTTCTTCCACCTCGTCAGCTGGAACTACGCTTCGAAGGAAAATAACATCCTCGATAACCACTAAAAGTGTCCAGTCTAACAATAAATTTTTTTTTACGACCTCGAATCGGACGGAACACTGGAAAGCTGAATTCTTTTTGTCAGAAGGGTGCTATTTAGATTGAGCCGTACTGAAAGTTATCTTCAAGATTTCAGAAATTTACCAACAGTCCCGTTTCCGAGCAAACATTTCGGTTATTTACATACGGATAAGTTCCTTGGCCGGCCACCCCTCTCCTCTGGTTTGTCTTATAATATTAATAAGGGTAGTTTCCGGGCTGGCGTGCTGCTGAATCGTGGAAGGGGTCTGGCAAGAGCTATGCTCGCTATGTCCGGCAAGGGTGGTATGTTGTAGATAGTCGTCCGCGTGGCCCCCCCGAGGGATGAAGTCTGGACCTTGTTAGAACGAGAATGCTAATTTATTAGGGCGCGCCGTAGAACCGAGAATGCCTGGTGCTGGCGATTTTCAGATGCTCCATCCGAAAAAGCGGAATGATTCTCGCCCGCGACACGCTCGTTGGACAGTGTAGCATCGAAGGAAAATTAATCTCCGACTTATTCGAGGGTAAGTTCTACGCGCTGCACGATCTCAGAAGGTAACGAGGTAGAAGGGAGAAACGAAATCATAAGAAATCTGGACAAAAACCTGGTCAAGCTGGATAGCAAAAAATTTCAACGAAGGACACAGAGCGAGGAGCCAGTGCGAGAAAAAAAAACAGATCCTCCCTCTTCGCGATTGCACGAAACATATTTCCCCAATATGTATTAACGATGGTTAACGAGCACTCGAGGATAAGTCGAGTGTTTGATGGCGTAATTTAAGCGAATTCGTAATTACAGGCACGTTGGATTCGCACCGCGTGGGCCGTGCAACGTCGCCAAAGAAACACCTCGTGGCCATGCCCACGGACAAGAACGAACTAACGAGCGGATAGGCCGCGATAAAAATAACAGTCTCGCACAGCTGCCCGCGTCCACGGAAGATACACCAGAGCAACCACCCTCGCGCCGTAACGAACGAAAAGAAAACGAAGCCGCGATGAATGCTTATGGGTAGGGTATCGGGAGTTATACTTTTAATAAAGAGGCATCCCGGCATCCGACACCGGTGTTCACCGGCATCAGCAGCCTCAGCGATCCCTGGCTCTGTTGCGAGGGGGAGGGTGGGGGATGCGCGAGCGAGCGCCACACGTGTCTTGAGGGTGGTAATTACGCGGCATCTGCAGCCAGCCCACACCAAGCCTGCCGTCCGCCAGCTCTGCCTCCACCTCCGCCTCCGACTTACTCCGCAACCTTAGGTGGGCTGCCGGGTGGATTTGGCCGGGGGGGGGAGGAGGAGGGAGGGTGGTACGGTAGAGGGATGAGGCAAAAGGGGTGGCGAGGGATGGGTGGCCACAGTATTGATTTTGTCCAAGACAGCCGACGCCGCCGCCGCCGACGCCGCGGCCAACCAGACCCACCTCTGGTGGTACCCACTCGGCTACAACACCAATCCCCACCCCACATTCCACCCCAACTACTCGCTCTCTCTTTCTCTCTCTCTCTCTCTCTCTGCCTCTCTAGCTCTCTCGCTCTCGTACTCCTTCTCCTTCGAGCCAAGCTCTGTCTCCTTTCTCGAGCTGTCTCTCCGTCTGGCTCGCCTGCATGCACTTCCGCGTACGTTACGCGTGTGGGGCTCTTCCGGACTCGATGTAAGAAAATGTAAGGTAATGTAAGAAAACGCCCGCGGAGGTGGTTTGGGGATTATTGCAGCAGAAGGCGAGAGGAGCTGTTAGCGGGATTCGTTGATTGATATAGGCGAGATACGACGAGGGATGAAATTGTGGGAGACAGATGTCTCGTATGGGAAGGCAGAAGTGAATAGCAATTATCTGGCATAATTGCAATACTTAGGAAGGCCCTGACCTTTTTCTTTGTATTTTTTATGTTGTGGTAATCTGGCGTCCCAATTCCTTCCAAGATTTTAGATACTTCGAAAGAATAGGATTATCGAGAGTTCAAGGTTCTTGCAGCAGGGTGCATGGGGAAAAGAGAGATAGGGGTGGAGAGAGAGAGAGAGAGAGAGGACGGCTGACGGATGTCTTTAGAATTCACGAGTCCCTCCACCCTTGGTCCAAGTAACGATAGTTTAGAAACTTGACGATGCCTGGGCGACGGGGCAGCGTGAGAGCCACGGCATCTGGACGGTAGTTAAAATGCATGTAGTCCTCTGAGAGTCTCGTATTCAAATACAGGATCAGTCCTTCTTCGACCTCTCCGTAACTGATCCCGATCCCGATCTCGATCCCGTGTGCCTCAGGAGAAGACGAACTTTTCGTCTTGTTGGGAGGGTTCCAGGATCCGCTGCCACGACTTGGATTTTCCCACACGGGTCCGTCGTAACCCGTCCTCCACCCTTTTCTGCTCTTCGAATTTCCCCCCAAAAAAAAATTATCGCACCGAGGACAAATCTTCCCAGAAAATCTTCCCCGATTCGTATTCCCATATTGCTCATTATTACTCTTATTCATTATTCTCCGATCCCCGTGCAAGTATAACCGCCGGCGTATCCGCGTCGTGTCAGCCACGCAAAATCCGTGAGAGGAGAATAACAAGAGGGAATGTGCGATGATTCCCTGGCGATAGATAGAGCCTGGACGCGGTGGAAAATGGGGGGAAATGAAGGAGAGCGGCGACGGGTGTTTCGCCGGGCCGTTTTTATCGGCGTTTGCGACTTCATCCCATCCGGTCGTGCCACCCTCTCCTTACCACTCGATATTGTATTCATAGGCAGCGCTAGGAGACAGAGATATCGGGATGATTTACGCGCGCGGAACCGGCGGAATTCATATTAGGAGAAAAATGTCGCGACCCCCTTTCTTTCGTCGCCCCCTCGCAAACTAAATGGCACGATCGTCCACGCGGTGTGGGCATCGTTTCGCTCGTCCCTCGGCCGCATCGAGATATCAGCGACAATGCCCCTGTGTATCGATTGTTCACCCTTCCCTAGCGGCGGCGAAATAATAAATAGAATCGTGTAGCGGTTGGTCGCGACCAGTTGACCGACTCGATGAAAATGGCCCCAAAGCTTCGGTGAAGGTTATCCTCTTTGCGGAATTGGTTCTTAATGGAGGGCAATGCTCATTCATGACGCAGAAGGACAATTTTCGTTCGAGTCGATTACAATTAAAATTTTAATTCGGAATATACAGCTCTGCTGCTGGTGTAATTATTATTGCAACTCTCCGCGCGCGTTTCACGACCATCGGGAACGTTTAGAATTTGCAACCCCCTTTAATTTGGCATCGATTATTCTCCCTTGTTATTCGTACAGAGAATTAAACGAGAATAGGAATTATAATAATCAACAGCCGACCAACATTTTTCCCCGATTCTAGCTTCCCGCCGCCGTCTTCCGCGGCACAGACTAGAGGTAACAAAATCAACAGTCGAACAAAGGACGAACGCAGACACCCTCCGCGGAAGGAGAACGAGGAAGTGGTGGATCGAACGTGGGTGGAGGGTAACGCGAGACGCTTGGCTCGCGAAGTAAACGAAACATAAATGTCCCCCGGGCTTTCAGTCGCATCGAGTTGTTGTTACGTTGGGAAGTTCATGAGGAGCAAAGAGGATCACGCGATCCAGATAAAAGAGCGACGCCGGTCCACGGGACCCTCGCATGTATCCAGCTTAGCCGAGACCGCAGTTTAAGGAGCTTTGGCTTTTGTTTAATCCAGAGTGAGTAAAAACGAGATGAAGCGATCCAACGGTTCTCCAGTCACTTCTGGCCCTTGATTCGCGCCGAAATCCCGGTCATTCAGGGACGACGACGGTCGGGGGTTCGGCAAGCGGAAGGCGACTCCGTCTCTCCATCGAGTGGCGGAAACGCGCCACCCCCTGTCATTTGTCTCTGAAATCTCACGCAAGCACGGATCGTACTTTCGCCCCAAGACTTGGAAGAGATGGGACATTCGCTGAACTTTCTGCGCCGCAAAGTTTATTGGCCGATGAAAATGTGTTTAATACACTCGCGGACGAAGTTCTATCATCGCCAGTGTTCCAATTACATTTTACGGCGAACTTTGTACGTGTGTTAATATTCACTGCTCCGTGCGTGGTTACATCGTATGCAAATTATTCGTGGCTCGCTGATTAACAAACTTTTACGAACGCTGCTGGGAACAGGCGTGCTCTAGATCCAGCAGCGATTCTTTCGCATTCACGCGGGCCAGATAAGAACATCCCAGCGGTGGCTTTAAAGGCCCAGCGGTTTCTGCGGGTGGGGCGGGGGGTTTGGTCGGTCGTTTAATCGCGGAGAAAAGGGTGGCGGCTTGAATATTCCGTGACATGACGGCTCGCGTCGTGTTTTCTCCTCAATTACGTCAATCCACTCACGACCCCCGCGTAACGGAGCGACTACTCGAATCGAAGCCCTCCGGTTCGGTCCTTAATCGGTCAAGAGATCGTAGACTCCGCCCGACAAGCGGCTGCTCCCGCTGGCTGACCCACGGATAGACAGAGACGAAACGATGGGGCAAGGGGTGCTGCATTGGGTGAACCAGTAACGGAGCCAGAAAGAGGGAGAGGGAGAGAGAGAGAGATCAGGAGAAATGGCTAATTCCGGATATTTATGTAGGGGGTAAAGTAGGGGTTGTTACGGGCCTCGAGATCGCCGCTATAACCCTGGAGAGCCAGAAGCGACCAACTGACCAGAAAATTAACCCTCCAGTCGATCGGATGGAGTCGGATGGAGTCGGACCAGCGGAACAGGCCGATGCCTTGACTCTGCCGCGTCAAGCCTCCGACTTTTTCCACTTTCCACGCAAACCATCGCGTCCCTTTGAATTATCGACCAACCGCCTGCCAGCGGAGGAGTGGGCATTTCTTCAAATCGCTATCAGGGCATCGTTTGTCCAGCGAAATGGCACCGTGTCCCTCCTTGCGACGAGGGATCTCGATTTCCAGTGATTTTCTCGTGGATACTCCGGGGGGGATGTATTTAATGCTTCACGTTTCTGTGGGGCTTATATCAATTCGAATTGAGTCGCCTATTATTTTTTTCCCGGGACCGTATGGTTTCCGTCTGCGTTTGGAAAGTTTTGCACCCCTTGTTGCTCTTGCCGCTACAATAACTGCCAAACAGTGGAGGCTTGTCGTTCTATGATCAACTCAAACGGGCTAGCTCGTACGAAAATAAAGAACGCAACAATTAGCCCGAGAGAAAGGGAAACGCGGGTTAATCAGAGGTAGACAGTGCGAATCAAGCGGACCGTTCGGATAAACCGAAGCGACTCTAGCGCAGACACGGCCATGCCAGCCAGGGTCCCCCAATAAAAGTCAACAAAAGACTAACGATTCATTCGGCTAATGGAAAAGTCCGAAAACAGAAGCGCGCTCCCAGCCCCGTTACCAAACCCCGTTGTCGCCCTCCGACACGATTTCGCTGCTCATAATTAAGCAGACTTTTAGCAGATTAGATAGGCGAAATCGCGTACGATTCGCCGGCCACTATGTAAGTTGTCACGGCCAGCCTCGCGGATTCTTTTTCAACCCCGGCGAAGTATGGCGCAAGATTCTCCCTCGCCCGATCTAATTACGCGTGTTTTCAAGGAGATCTACGTTGGACGGCAAATTTAATAAGAACAGGGTTCAACAGTCGTCTACGGAAATGATCGACACTCAACTTTTCTACGGTAGTGATAAATATCGAACTAATTTTCCCGAATCCTCCCGGTACGTTCAGATTATTTGCGACATTTATTAATCGACTTCGAATATTCCCAGAATCAAAGTTCCACGAAGGAGCATTCGCTCGATACTCCTTTATCACCGAAATCCTAAACTTACAATCCCCTTATAAATCCACCGTGGTGCAAGATATGCTCAACCCGTTCCCCCCCTCGCCACGAGCCCATAGAATTAATTATCGTTCTTCGAAAAAGTGGCGGGCCGGCTGAGGGAAAAACGAGCCCCGGTGGATCTCGCAGCAACGGAATCGCGAGATCTGCCTAAGCCTCGGTTAATCCGTTCGACTATTTAGGGCGGAAGGAGTTCGAGAGGAGGACGAGATAGGAGAAAAAAAAAAGGAGATGCTCGCAGCCCCTTAATCTGTCCTCGAGTTCTCTCCTAAGCCCCTTGTCGGCATATTGCGACGATTCGCGGCTATAAAAACGCGCGACAGGGTCTCGCGAGAGGGTGTCGGCGAAACGAAAGGGGTTGTCGGCTTGGCCGAGTGACAAATGGCTCGGAATAATACCAGGCGGAGGAACGGGCCGGTACCCAACGCCCAACATCCGCCGCGCTGGTTCCCCTCAAGCTCGGAGGAATCGTGGCTGGCCCTCCGGGGCTTACTCTGACAATATCGTTAAACGATCTTCTTTGTTTTCGTTCCGTTTCTACCGACACCCCGCGCTTCCCATCGATTTAGGGGTACGCTGGATGCTGACGAGCTTTCTTGGCGTTTCGACGCTGATTTTAGAGCCATTGGTTCGCGACGCGGTAGACCTCTCGGTTGAAATGCGAGATAATTCCTGGAAGAAGAAGGTGAACGATATATATATGGTACAGTATTTTGGAGATCGGATGGACAAAAATTTAGCAACGGTATATTGAACAAGCGGTGTCCTGAATTTATCTTGCGAGGAACGTTCGCGATGTTCGAAGTTTAATTGCACGGGGACATTCGTGCAAAGTTGCGGAGAATGAATACTTTTGGCGACCTATGAATTTAATATGATCGCCGTCCGGATTAAATTACCGAACTGAGAAGTGTAAAGGACGTTCAACCATCGACGCCCGAAGTGCAAAATTGGATTCGAGGGTATCTTCCGGGGCACGATCAACGGGGAGAAGATTTTTCAACGGAGCCGTCCCTGCCGCATCACCGTTTTTTTCATTAACCTCCCGTTAAAGAAATTCGATTCTTCAGGGAGGAAAGCGTCGAAGAATGGACGATCCAGATTCGACTGCACGTCGGCTAGACGAAGGGAAAGAAGAGGCCGGCGCGGACACAAAGCTACTTTAAATAAAGGAGCGCTCCATCCATTGAACCTATTGTCAACCTCTGACGTTGACTGAGCGAACGGCAAGTCTACCGAATCCATCATCTCCATAGAAAACCTTAATTATTTTCTGATGAAAGAAACCCCCCCCCCTCTTGCCTTCGATTACTCTTTTACCTTCATCTTCTCCGTCGTGTCTTCTTTCCTTCTGACTTTCGAGACCGCTCGAATCTTAGTTGTTTTTTTTCATAAAATTTGTCTTCGCCTTCTATTCTCCACGAAAAATTATTGCTGCACCGAGACATACATTCGAGGGTCCTCTGTTTCTCCAGCTTCCTCGAGCAATGCTTCGTCACATCGATCCACGTTGGAACACTGTTTCTAAATCCGCGGAAATATTCTCGGGGCAACATTTCCCTGATCCGGTTCTTCGTGTCGAAAGTTTAAGGTCCCATCGTAGCCGGAGTGTTCTCTGGCCGCGTAGGTGGCACGACAAAGCCGAGATGAAAGAGCGCTCAGCCCCTTTCCGGTGGCATTCAAATGTGGCCTTTCTAACCATGCAACCCCATATCTCCCGCATCCTTTTCCACCAGCCGCCCCCTCGAGCCGAAAACGTTCGAGCGAGGCAACGGCAGCCCATCTCCATCGGTCCGCCAAACAAATGACGCTTGAAACAAACGAAAGACGACGACGGCGTTTGTCTTTTGTCCGTGCTGGCACGCACGGAATCCTACGATGCCTCCCCTTTCCCATAGGGGGTGGAATAAAAAAATATCGTCGCCGGATTTTTGTCTCGGTTAGCCAAACGATTCTGCTTAATGGCTCGCGCAAAGCTTTCCAAGAGGGAACGACGCGTTCCTTCGGTTCATCCCCCTGTGTCGTGCGGGGTAATTTTTCTATTTCTGATGAAGTATTACTGTTCGTGGGAGGGCTGTTTGTTCAAGGAAAAATCGTTGGTGAATTGTTTGTCGCGTCTAGGGTGGCGTTGAATTCTCGTTGCAATTTAATAACTGGAGAAAGAATTATCTCTTAGATGAATATTCGAGACCGTGGATCTATCGATTCCTCGTCCGAGAACAATGATGAGACCAATCAATGACGCAGGTTTCTCAATGATTATTCAGGTAAACAGGTTAAGACGTCAGCGAGGGATTCTGCGCGACCAGAACGATCATCGTTCCTGATCGTTCGGGAAGGGTGAACGGAGATCGCAGCAGGCTTCTCCCTTTTCTTTCAATACCTTAATGTCAGCGAACGTTACGAGCTTTTGTCTCCTGCACCCCCGCCATCGGTGCAAAGGGGTTTTCACCGCCGCTTGAATCCTACTCGAGGATGAAGCTTTATTTAGCAGATGATATTTACGACTTCCAATCCCGCGCGACCCTCCCAACTTTTATATTGTCTTTGGCAAAGTTGGACGCTGTTTCCTCGATCCGTTCCCCTCCTCTCTCGCCCGTCGATTCGTCTTCCGTCTTCGATTCCTCTTCAACCGAGAATGTGACGAACGTTCGGGCAACTATTTTTCAAACGATTCCTCGGCTCTAGGGGCGGCGATCAATCGAATCCTTATTCGAGGCCGAAATCTCCCGATCGCCGTTCAATTTTCATCGAGGTTTCACGAACATTTCTTCTCGCGGCATATTTTATTAACACGTGTCGCGGTTCGGCAGGGGAAAAAAGTTCTACAGCACCGTCGTCGAATCCCCGTTCCGCCGTACGAGTACGTTTCGAACAGACGGTCTGGAAACAAATACGCGCGCACGTCTGTCTTATCGTCGGGCCACCCTTCATTCGAGATTGTCATCCGGGCTGCAAGCAGCTGTAAACACTAGCGGCAAACATAATATAACGAACGCTCCGGGCTATGCGTGAAACAATCCTCCTCTCTTACAGTTATTCCTGCGTACAGATTGATCCTTGCTGAAGAAATTTTCATGCGCGTGTTTCGAGCAACTCGTGGAGACTCCACGAAAGTATCGAAACAAATCGACGGCCCAAAATATTGCACGCATAGCGACGAAAAAATGATACTGGCCTAGAGACAGTCGCGCAGTGGACCGCCGCAGTAGAAACAGACATCGATGGTCAGACGCGCCGGTGAACGGACCGTCCGCAAAATAAATTGACTTAATTCCCTGGCCTCGAAATGAATCCGAACGTTGCGCAATAAACGGAGAAACGATTATCCCGTATTAATTAACAGCGAGCCTATCGAAAATCCATCCGAACGAAATCTTCGGGGAACCTTGAACGTTCAAAACCCGATGGTAAAATCGCGCGGAACTTTTGATCCCTTTCTTGCTGGAACACCCACAGATCCCGCCACCCCCGATAAATTATATGTCGATAAATTAAAGCGCCCGCCGATAAAAAATCGAAGATGCAGAACCGACCAGGCCGATGGAGGAGAGAAAGGCCGGCGGTAACAGCGATTCATTTTTCATCGACCTAACCGAATTTGTCGAACTCGGGAGCCGCGCCAAGGGTGGGATCTAATTTCAGGGCCATTACGATGTATACGGGCCACCCTCCCTCCGCCGCCCTCCGCCGATCGTCGTGAACTATCATTTGTACGAATTACAACGGTCCACCCCCGTTATATCGGAGGTCGTTTATTATTATTAGCATCGAGCGAACGCGTCAAGCTTCCATGACCAAAGGATCCTTCATTAATCCTTCCGGGGATCCCGGTGAAGGCTGAAGATGCCGGAAGTTGAAGGCTTCCTGTATAATGCAGGACACCTGCAGGTGCAGCGCAGGGAAATTGGAAAATTAAATTATCGATGGATACTCTCGGAGGAATTTTTGTAGAAGGATCGATCGAGCGAACAGAATTTCCCAGTTTCCAATTTTAATAGCAAATAGAATATATTGTAGTTGGACAGATTGATCGAGTGTTTATCGTGCAGCTGAAGAAAGGGAGGTGAATGGCTATTCCAGAATTAACTATTCCAACTGCACGGTAACAATTACACCTCTTCGCCACGCTCTCCAAGATTCCGTATCGCGGTGACGCGTGGAACACAGGTGCAGCTGGTTGAACGGGGCCGAGAGATAGATACTCGTGCAGTAAAGGGTCAAGCAAGGGGGGGGGGGGGGGCAGAAATTATTTAACGCGACCTCTCGGCTTCTTCTGATCTTTTCCATCAGGTAGATGAACCCTTTCATCCTCCGAAGAGAGCATCAAGGGGCCAGGGATGGTGCCGGGGTTCGGGGCAAGCCCCGATCCGCGACGATAGAGAATTATTATACACGTACATAAGAGCAAGGTGAGAGACTGCTACGTTAAAGAAATTAGAGAGATAATTCCTCGGACGAATACCCAATTTACCCTTTCGTCCACGCCCTGGCGTCCTGGCCTTATTATCTAAAGTGCTCGGCAGCGGGAGCCTGACAACGAACAAGCCCGGGGTAAAAAAGGGGGAAAAAGGAAAAGAACATGCACCCCCGTGACGGCAAGGCGAAGGAGGGCTCGCAGAGACAAAAAGTATTAAAGAACAAGTTACTCCTCGCGAGTTTGCGACCAACTAGCCGGCCAACTTTTTTCGGTTCCCATCATTTATTCACGCCGGAGTTATTTTCGTCCGGTCCTCGGCGGCTGCTCTTTTTCATGGCTGAGGAAAGGGTTTGAATTTCTGTCTCGCGGAGACACAGAATCTAAATCCCGAGTTTCTCGATAAACGGCGAAAATCTTCGAACGAGGCGGGCAATCGATTGTTGAATTGCCTCGAAACGAAATCCAATGGGAATACTTGCAAGATCCTAATACAGAGGAGACCCGGTAGTCATCCGGAAACCGAGAGCAGTAGATCTTGGTACTTTCGGATCCTAAACCGACCGGTTTCACCAGGTTCCATCGAGATCGGTGAAAAAGGGAACGGGAGCCGCAGGCGGCCACACCGCGATTGAAAGAACGACCCCAATCATCGTCCCTGGAAATGCATTTTCCGTCTCTCTGGCTTCTGTACCCGACGCCGTGGCGGCGGTTTTCGGCTTCATACGGGGAACTGCACATACGCCAGAGGAGAGGGCCAGTCTTTGTCGCTATTTCGGGGGGATGAACGAGCCGGGGACACGAATACGTGTTCGATCGATGAATCACTCGGCGAACACCGTTGACGTTGACGCGAAACGAGAGCGCGACACGCAAACACACAGTGCGAAAGAGAAAGAGAGATTCTGGCGACGAACGATGCTGGAGCAAGTGGAGAGAGAGAAAGAGGACCAGCCAGTGGTAGTAGAACTAGGGGGTTGGAGGGGTTGGATGCACCCTCCCTGGCGTATATACGATAGCAGCTCACCGGTTGCGGGTGTAGAGTATGCAGGTGCGGGTGTATTAAAAAGCGGGGGTGGCTGCGGTCGCGTACCAATCACCCGACGGGGATGAGGGGGTGGCACCGTGAACGAGAGGGGGTCGAAAGGTGGTCTGGCCCGGCTCGATGGACGGGGCAGTCATGGCAGAGAGAGGGATCATACAGAGAGACGGTTTGTTCCGAGAGAGAGCGACGGAGAGAGAGAACACGCCCGAGCCACGCAACCCCCGTGAAATTTTAATCGTGTCGTCATTGGGGTAGTTTGTTGCGATAACCTGACCAGCATGGACGTGTACGCGGGGCTTTCCATCGGTGGGAAAAAAAGAGAACCGCGAGTTCCAGAGATACTTTTTTCTTTTTTCTAGCCATGGGGTGAATCTGCCTTGGAGGTTGACGAAACTATTATACTTTGTGCTCCCTGATCATTCGAGTATGGTAGAAAGGATTTGCGCGAGGCATATTCTATTTAAATAATTCCCAGCGAGAAGATCATCGGGATACTGTTACTCTTTCCCTTGATTTGTAAAAAAGAAAAACAAAAAGGAAGCGTATCACGTATTCCCTGTAATCGCGACTGAACTCTCCGCGCTCGTTGGGAATATTTACCTGTGTCGTAATTAGCAGCGGGCATGGGCCGCGTTTTCATCGGCGTCGAACGCGCCGCTGCATCGACGCCTGTCGCGGTTGAATGCGTCGTTTGAAAGATTCATGGAGATGCGGTGTGCCGAGCATTATTGCTCATTTGATCGGCCGGCGCATCGGAAAATAATGTAGAAAATTGTTTTGCGGTCTTTTTATCTCGATTTCAACCGCGCGACATACACAGGCCAGTTGCGTGTACCTGCGCGTCTGTGTATACCAGCGGCTGTGGACGGATTGGAGAGGGACGCTTTGTGTGCCCCATCAATCACGGGGACCTTTTCACCGAGCGGATATCGGGCCTGGCCGTTTTTGCGTGCGGTGCATCCCGCTCGATTGCAATCGCGGCGAATTATTGAATCTGCTGCATATCTCGTCCGTCCGGATTAGGTTGGGCTAGTTGGCGCGCGTCCGCGACTTTACCGATTTTGTCCACGCGGATCGGCCGGTTCTCACCCTTCCGCGGGCAAGGATATCGATTCGTGACACGAGTTCACGAAATTTTCGGGCTTTCGGAAGACTAACGCCGTAGAGGACTGTCTATCGTTTCCGATTCGATAAGCGACGTTTCTTTGAACCCTTGCACGGAACCCTCTCGACGTTTGAAATCCGAAGAAATCTTAAGATACCCCGTTTTCGCGAAACGTTCTCACTTCTGACGATTTCTATTCTTTTTCGATGCGGTGAACGCTCCACCGGGTCGAAATAAGTTAATCTATTGCCCCGTCAACCGATCGCTTCTACCATTAATCGAATTGCCTCTTGTTTAATTAAATTGCCATCGGCGTCGGTCCGCGAGGTACATTGAAACAGTACTTACTGTTCGAAGACAGGCCCAGCAGGTGTCGCCGAAGAGAGCGCTGCGTAAGAAGATGGTCATTCATGGAACGGATGATATTACTTTATTTGACGATGTACTTGAAACAGTGAAAGAATTTCGTTCTCGGGGCCAGTCACGCTAACACGGATGAGGCCGGCACGCTCGATCTCTGTCACGTTCGCTGCTGATGGCCGCTTAATGTTCCTCGTAAAAGGAGGAAAGGAAAAAACGAGGCAGCCTGCAGGGACGTGACTTAGCCCGGACTCGGAATATCCTTAGCTCTGTGATATTTACAACGTTGCGAGTTCACAGCTCTCGCGACGAGGAATCTTTAAACAAACGACCCCCATCACACGGCGTCACGATCTTCGAACAATTCCGTCGACTCTCCTTCATTCCACGAACTTCAGCCCGGTGTAATGAGGATCGTCTCTAAACGTCGATTACTCTCACTCGAAATGACAATGGATAGCGTTTCGCACTAACGCGAGACAGTAACTTAAATAATAATTGGACGCCGCTTATATATTTACATACTATACGAACGTAAACCCTGGTTAGTCCTCGAGTCCATGATAATTCCTAGCTGTGTAGCTAGGCCCTTGAGCGTTCAAGCTCGTGTAGAGTAAATGCAGATATCTATCCGCTCGGAAATCACGTTAAAACTGATCCGACTCGATGATTCGATCGAGACATCAGGCTGGAATTTATACAACGCGATCATCCAGGGGATTCTCCACTTGGGGACAGAAATCGCCTTGAGCCGGTGGATCTTTCTGCGAAACGTTTTAATACGGTCTCCAGACCTGTCTGGGTTTGGGACTTCGATCTCTTCTACCTCGAACTGCTTCCTTCTCGACGTCTGTATCGTCCTCCTTTTTCCTGGTGGTCAGATCCTGCCCGACGTTCTCCTTATCCTGTCCCTTTTTCGTGCTAAGATCCACTGTACCCTCCAGACGAATCTTCAGATCTCTGCGGGAAATGTGTTCGTCGCTCGCGATTTCTTGCTCGTTCGAGTTCTCCACGCTGGGTCTCAGATGAACAGACGCGTCCTGAAAAGTGGCGTCCGCGGTGTCTTCGACGTCGCTTCTAACAGGGGATACTCTAGGGGAGTCCTGCTCGGGAAGGGAATCGTCACTCTTGACGCGATCCCTGTTCAAATCGGGATCGGTTCTATCGTCCACTTCTATGCTTCCGTCGGGACTGTCCAGGGCGGATCTATGAAGGACGTCTTGATCGTCGTCCTGCCGTTTCTCCTCCTTCAACGCGGATTCGGGGCTGCTACTGCTGCCGCGAAGCTTCCTCATCTCCTCGACACGAGCCTGATCCGGCCTCTGCAACCGCTGCTGGGCCATCCTTAACGCTAGAGCGTGCCACTCTGGTTCCAGGACGTACTGCTGCGTGTGATAGAGCGGGTTGTAGAGCCAGGAAGACTGCGGCAGCAGCGGGGCGAATATCGATCCGAAGATGGACCCTGTGGCCCCCAGAAGATGCAAACCTGGCGTTAGAACGACTATCAGTTCGACGATGCCTCGAGAATGTTCGCGCAAGTAGATTTTTCAATATGTTCAACATGGAGGGGTTTGGACGAATCAATCTGTTTCAGTTCTATATATTATATAAACCTATACTGTTTAGGGGAATTAATGCAACGGCAATTAATTTTGCCCGCGCCGAAATATTCTTTCCGTTGTCGAACGCGAAGTAAAATAACGTTAAAGCCACCTTGGAAGTGGGAATGGTGCCCAGAGGGACTAGGCGTCGTGGTGGTCGTTGTAGGTTCAGCCGGAGGCGTGGGCGCCGCGACGGTGGCCGTCGTGAGCAGCCCAGGACCGGGATTTCCAGGTGACGTGGTTGGTGTCACCTCCCTAACTGACACACTGATTGGACCCAAATCGTTCCTGGACGACTCTTTAAAAAAGTAATTAATAATGCATCAGCTTCGTCAAATACCCGTCGAACGTGTACCAAATTCTCTACGCTGTCGTTCAGCTCCGACCAATTTAACTAAACGAGGAAATCCACGAAATAATATCCACTACACGGTTAAGAACGAACAAGGATGACCGATATTTTCAAGGATATCGTAGCTGAATAACAGCTTGAGACAACGCTAAGACATCTTACCGGAGTTAGGTCCAGGCAGTCTAGGAGATCTTTGCTCGATACTGTGGTGAAAGGGATTGAAGGCGGACGCACCAGGTGCCGGTGGATGTGTATGCGAATGGTGACCCGGAGGCGGCGGAAGACAGTGCGGCGGTAGAGAACCCCGAGGTAATCCACCCCACCCTTGGCTGGCTCCTTGCTCCAGTCCCAGGTGTTGCAAACCTGTGCAACCCAAGAGATCTGAAATTATGCGTGTCAGTCGTTTCGCTTTTTGACCAGAGTCTCGGCTGCAGTTTCTCCAATCGACAGGGAACAGAATTTTCTTTCCCGTCGAGGAATCATTGTTGAAGAAAATATGATACGATTGGATTTTTAAGGAAGATTAAGAAACGTTCCGCAACCGAGAAGGAGAATTGATTGGAGTATTTATTTTTTCTTGCCTTTGGCAATAATTATATTAATGGGCCCGGTGGACGATTTCATTTTCACTGACCGCCGCGAACCACAGATCGCGGGAGTTTATTCTGCGAGAGTTAAATTTTAAATAAGAGAGGAGAAACCAATTTGGGCCGGGATAAATGCGACACAGGTGAATCGTTCCCAATAAATAGCAACGCGACTGAAAAAGAAAGGTTCTTTGCAGGAGATCTGAAAATGTTATATAATGTCAGGCGGATAAGCGATCACCGGATGACAGATAGAGCTACAGAAATGCATCCCTTTGACGTAGCGAGCGTTTGACGTGGATGGACAGTTAAATTTATCCAACAGAGAATAGAGGAACGATCGATCACTTTTTTTTTTTTTTCAATGCTAGCCGATACCACGACCATAGGAATGGTTTGTGTGCGAAGCTGTGCAATTAAATTCGCGACGTTGGACGAATTAATCCGTCCCCTGTTCGAGAGAATGGGGAAATACAAATTTCAAATACACATCACGACCTTGGGCGATAAGAAAACGGGGAAAGGTTCAATCCTCGGAAGCGAAGTCCCGTGGGAAAAGCGAGGAAAACTGAAGCGTGAACTGATATAACCGATTAAAGAAGTTAGCGAACCGCGGCGAAACCAGTTGCAGCTTGTCGAGGGGGTGGTTCAGGGTCGAAAGGAGTAAAAGTGAAGGCCGTAGTCATCGGTATGGTATCGGTTTTTCGAAACACCTTGATCAATAGCAGATTATACCGTCATCTGTGCGGGGCAGTTTAAAAATTCCGTGAAAGCTCCGAAGCCACCGGCCTCAGGGGTAGGGATCACGACGGGGTAGCAAGTAGGGGAAGTCTCGAAAGAGGTGGGGAGGATTGTTTGGTCACTGGAACGTGGGCGTGGCATTTTGTGTCCGCGACCAAGACGATTGGCTCGCTTTCAATCCCCTCCAACTGTAAGCACACACGTAGCAGGGATGGAAAAAGCTCAGTAGGGGTTGAAGGGGTGATTTTTAAGCTCTCTTTAAGCCGAGCTTGCCAGAGAGGACACCACTATCTCGCGTTCTACCACATCGTCGTGGAACAGCGAGCAGCACAGCTGGAAACTCACAGAAGAGAGAAGAAGAGAGAGAGAGAAAGGAGAGATTGTAGCTGCATCTACTTTACGAGGGGATAAAGAAAACGATAAGAGGAGCGCGAAAGCTATGCTATGAGCGAGCTTAAGAAGGCCAAGGGTTTCTCTGTAAGTGACAGCACTGCTTGGCCGTTCTCTACGAAAATCCTTACTTGACCCTTCATGCAAAAAAATGTCCACGGTTGTTCGAATGCATATATTAAATCCGCGCGATAGATTGCAATACAAATGGAGGGGAAAGTCTACAAAGACGACCAGAATTTCCGCGTGTAATTCTGGAATAAGGGAGGTGGCTCGTGCTCGACGATCGTTAATAAAACGGAACCGGTAGACTTTTGGTATTTGACAGCGGCGTGTATCTATTTCAAACAGCTCGTAACATACTTTCAATTTAATAAACCCCCAAAACGGTTCGCACCCTCTCTGGGGTAAAGAGAGAGAATTCGCGTGGCGGTATGGGGGAGGTAGAGTGGCGGGCGATAATTCCGAAAACAAATGAAGACTAATGAGGGGAGAAGCCGGGCGAGATCTGTGAAAGAGTCGGAGGGAAAGAGACGCAGCCACGCCAGAGAGCTGAAAGGGTTCAAGGAGCCGCTACCCTTTAAGGGGTGAGAAATGTTAAGCTTAAACGTTACGGCCCTAGGGTTAGTTGCCTTTATGTGTACCTTCCGTCAGGCTACAGAAGCTTTAAGGGATGATGTATTATCGAGCAGCGTGTTCAAAACGTGCTTCGCTATTTTAGTCACCGCCGATTCGGTGGCTGCTCGATACTTGCCGCGTTTGAAACTTGGCCAAAGAATTCGGTTATTGGCTAATTTTCAGGCCAGGGTATCCAGAAATAATGCTGCAAGAAAAGGGAAACTGGCAGAGTGGTATTTAATACGGTAGGAATAAAGTTGCAGCGGGCGCCAGTAGTATGAGTCGACGATACGTCAGACATTGGTTGAAATTATTAACTGGAGCTGTTTGCCGAGCTATTGAAGATCAGTAAACTGTCGAAATACGTTCTAGGGCCTGCGATCGAACGATCCGAATCGAAATTAGAATTACACGATCGCGCGCAGAGACGGCTACAATAATTGTTATCCATCGCGATTAAGCCCGCGGATTCGCGAGAGCGAGCCGAAGGAAGCTCGTCCATCTACCTGGATCCAGAGGCGGAATTTTGCCTGTCACGACTCGAAGAAAGAGGGAAAGAGAGTAAGAGCTGTTGGAAAACCTAAGGGGCTTTTAAAGACGTTAGGCTAAAGGGTGACGGGCAGGCTCGAAAGTAAAGAGTAAAGCCGGTTTCGTTCGGGTTGCTCGCTTAAGACCCCTCTGGCAGCCAGCCAGAGATACATAATAAATTAATTCGCGTATTTTCCTGTCCTTCTTATCTATTCAAATCTATGCAAAACAGGAGTTAAAACGCCCTTCTTACTGTTAAGGCGTTAACCCTTGTGGAGCTTGCTAGCACACCCTTCCCTCCCTCTTTTCAGCTTCTTCTCTTAACCGCCCGCGTCCCTCGATTCTGCCACCTCCACAGCAACCCCCCTCGTACCCCCGTTTCCCACGTCCTAGCTACCGTCGGTCGGATGTCTTTGCACACCCACCCTTTGCGCCCGTTCTCATTATCGCGTCGCAGCAACCCCTAAAATGCCACCCTGGAAAGGTCCCTGGCACCGATCTAAGCTCTACGAGGAGATATTTCGAGAAAGGACGAGAAAATTGCTGTCTCTCTTGCCCTATCTCTCTCTCACTCTCTCTCTCTCTCTCTCTGTACCTCGCGTACCACCTTTCATCCCTCCTACACCACCCTCCCGTGCGCCTGTTTCTTCCTTCTCTTATTTACGCTTGCATCCTCTTTGAAGTTACGAACGCGGAGAAAAAGGAAGAACTTTTCGAAACGTTCATTGTACATTTCCGCTCCCCTTTCGAGTCACGTCTCATGGAGATACGACTCGAAGGATCACTTTTTGGCGGAAATGGAAATTGCCCAGTTTGACGATGGCATCTCCGTTGGGAGAAAAAGTTGTAGAATAGAAACGAATAGCTTCCGACGAATCGAAGGAAGCTGAAAGTAAGTCGGAAAAATTTTACCGCCATCCCGGATTCGGTATCCACGTCACCGATAGAGGAGCGAAGACGACACAGTAGCCAGAGGACGAAGGAGAACGGAGGGTATCATTAGTTACCGTCGCCTCGACCGAAAGCTCCTGGTCACCGGGCCTGATTAAAAGACGGGACACCCTTACAAGACACGCAGGAGGGTGAAATGTGACGCGAATTTAAAGGATCCGCCGTGATTTGACGCTGGGGTGGACAGGGACAAACCCTTAGAAAGGGAACCTTTAAGGATCCAGCACCGCACTCGTCAAGGGTTACACGCGTTCTCGTGGACGTGAAAGGAACCTCCAAGAAGGTTTCGATAAATGTCCAACCCTATCCTGCACGTTCGAAAATAATTTCTCAAAGGTCGTCCAAATTGCGAAGCTTGTTCGCATTGAAAGGCATTCTAATTCAAATCCAGGATAACATTATAATACAATTCTTCTGCCAAAGTTTCTGCTCTAAATAATCGATCAGATGTTTCGCAAATCTTTCGCAAAGAATTCACGAAGAAAGTATCGCGAGTGTAGAAGAAGGGGGAGAAAAGCAGGGGACGTCTTTAAAGACAGCCGGCGAAAAAGTCTACTGTAAAATGATTCGTGGAACGAAGCCCGGCGACGGTTTTAAACTGAACGCTCCTAACAATCTCCCCCAAATGAGGTAAAGGCCACCTTATTGAAACAGGGGTTGCGATTTTTCCGGATCTACCCCGACCACTGGTAGGCGGTTAATTGACACTGGAGGGTGGAAAGAGGTGGAACAACGGTTAGGGAGAGAGTTGGGAATCGAGCTGCGCGAGCTGTTCTTGTTAACTCGAATACCGGCTGCTCTCGCGATTTTTCATCCCCTTAGCTAGACAGACAAAGACGCCCTCCCGGGATCGCCACGTGATCGGGGTGTTTTCGTTCCTCGGACAATCTCAGCGAGGATCTCTTCGTGTGTTGCCACTCACCGAATACATTAATTTTCTTCGCTCTCGGCGGGCCCGTCACTCTTCCTTCGGAAATTGAATCGTGGAAGTGTGCAACTGTCTAATGGCGTATTGTTGGATCTAATTTTCGAACGGGAATACTCCGCGAGAGGTGTGACATTTTGCACGAGAATCTTTGAAAACAGTCCCCGAGATAATTAGTTCATGGACGGTATCGCGTGCTTCTTTATTTATTTCTATTTAATCGTTTACACGATGAAAGTAGTATCTCTGAGTATCCTTGATTGCGATACAAAATAATTCATCTTCGCTTGCGGAAGAACAAGGAGGACCCCGATCGAATGAATTAAAAAGCGCAACCAAAATCATCACACTTCGGACACCTTCGTGGAGACAAGACAACGCCATTAGAAAGTCCTCGAAGAGAACAAAGACAGCTGCTGTGCCGGACTTCCTACGGTTTCGGGGAGAGCATAAAATTCAAGTTTCCCCTCGAGGTAGGCCCGAACGAAATTTAATAACATCCCCCTAGTTACACCTCAATGGGCACCTTAACAACCCCTGCTTGGGTAGCCAGGCGTCTCGCGCCGTATCCCCAATGCCGTTCTCCTCTCCTTATCAACCCCCCGACGCAGATATCTAATAAACCAGCTCTTGAAACGCGTCTTTATCCGAACAACGATAGCCAACCCCCTATTGGTGTTAAAGGTACTGGCAAAAGTTCGAGAGCTTGCCAACTGACCTCGGTGGCGAACTGGACAGAGGCGCAACCTGTGCGGCGGTCGTCGAACTACCAGAGAAAGGGTTGAAAAAGTGGCGGACACGGGTATAGGGTAAACCAATCGATATGAGGGTGATATCGGTCGCGATTGCGACCCAGTTACGCGACCACGCGTTTCCTCTCACGGAAAATTCAATTTGCCGTCGAAGGGAGGCTAAGATGCTGACGGTGGAACGCACCTCTTTGCGGCTAAAAGGGTTTGCTTTCGAGAAGGAAGGGTGGAAAGTCCGTGGAAAGAAAAATCGTCGCGCTCTGTAACTGCTGTATCTTCGGAGAAAATAAAGTTACAGTTGAATGTTAACAACAACCACTTTCTATGTCCGAAAATTATCAAGAAAACGAACAGAACCGCTGAGTTGAATCAGCTTCTTGCAATTGAAAACATGAATACCGACAGTGAGCCAAGAATATAAAGAGGACGAATAAATCTGTCCAACAATCTTGACAATATATAGACACGGAATAAAAGAAAATACGAAGAAAGACACCAGCCAAGGATTGGCAAAAATCAGCGAGTCCGATTCACTTTTCCCCCGCCTTCGTCTAAATCCTGTTCTATTCCACACCGTCGCCGGCCGTTCTCCGCAAAATATCCAGCACGGTGAACTTCCATCGTGCAGCTCGGTAATTCGATTCAACCGAGCTGTACAGCCGCGTTACGACACGGGGCTGTGACACTTCCGCTCGCGATTACCGTAGAACAATTTTATGCAGCCGGCCTGGGGAATTGTTGCGTCCATCCTCGTTAGCTGAAATTACGATGGGAAATCTGAAGGAAAGAAAGGAGGAGAAGTCGACGGGGCTGGGAGGGGGCGCGGTTCCTGATTGAAGAGACCACCGGGGGTGGGACGGAGGGTAACCCGAGGGATGGGTGGATAGAAGCGGGCTGCAGGGACGAGAAATCGACGGCAGGACTGCTACTCCACGGTACCTCGGGGGTTGAAGGGGGAGAGAAGCTCCGTTAAGCCGCTTATCATGCCGAAACAATACACTGTCGGTGCACCAGTATCAGTAGCCGACCCTCTCGCTGCTCGAGGCTAGTCCCATCAAAATTTCGAGCTTCGAACGAATTTGAATTGGAATCCGCGCCTCCAAACTAGTCCGTCGATGCGTCGCCACCGGAAATTGCTGCCGCGACCGGCCGCTCAGTTTTCTCGTCCGGTGACTCGGTAAAAATGGATTTCACCGTCGGCGACCGGGATTTCGCGTTTCAGAAGAAAGTCCGCTGCCCGATGCGTGGCGCGGAACTACGGAGGAATGCTGAACGTTTACTGACAAGGAGCGATGGAAATAATCGAGGTACCGTCCGACGGATGACTGAGACACTGGGAGGATAAATATTTACGGCACGGACATTTTCGGAGGCTCTGCGCAAGGTATGGAATTTCACCGTCGCGTAGGAAGTCGAGGGGCCTGCTTCAGGGACGATCGGGAACGTCAGCGGCGCGGGAAGTCGCTGCTTGAAGCGGGTGGCAAAGTTTCGGCGAAGAGTGGCGTCGACAAACGAAAGGCCGGGGCTTAATCAGAGTCTTCTCCACTTAGACGCCCCGTGGCAAAACTCAATTTTGAGTCGGTGCCTGCCGACGCTCAATTTTGACACCCTTCGTAGCCACCAAGCCAGCCGGGGCTGAAAGGAGCTGGCTCGGCTTCGCGACACAAGGGGTAGGGGATGATGCAGGGTTGCAAACTTAGTTATCCGGTTGGCGCGGAGACGTGTTACAAGGCGGATGGTGAACTGTGTGTGCTGGCAGGTAGCAAACGTGGACGAGTCTTCTAGACACTTACCGGACAGCTTGAATCCCAGAGGATCCTGGGGGTGGCCGAAAGGGAACGGCCTGGGCCCGAAATGAAAGGGGTGAAAGGCCTGGTGTCCTGGAACGCAACGTATTTCGTTAGCGAGTGCTTTTGGGTGTCTTCAGTTTGGGATATTTCTCTGGTTTCTATTATAAGATTCGGAGCTGTGTATAAGACTGGGAGAAGCTGCTCTGGAGAATGCAATTGATATGCATCGTATAGAGCAATGTGGTCCCATACAGAATAATAATAATAATTTTGTTTTTATTCATTTCGAGCCTGTCGTTTTTTTAAATGGGGAGTAGTATAATTTGCATGCGAAAAATTTGTACTTCATTAATTTTGTATATTGAGAATTTTTTATCATTGCAACCTTAAAGAGCAGAGTTACCACCGGGTGGTAAAATTCTGTAACACTCACTTGTTTTAGACCTGGGTTCCCTGGGTCCGTCCACAGTGACCTTGATAGCCTTCGACAGGGTTGCTATTTGGGGCGGTGATGTCTGTAGCATAATCGTCAGGGTGAAGCTCTTCCCTGAAAGGAAAGCAGATAGTCAGAGCAGGACACGATTGTGGCAGGAATTATCGCCCGGCGGTAAAACGAATTTTCTAGCAACTCATTTGAGAATTAAACACCATGTTGTCGTTCACATACTGCTGCATAACAAATTAACAAATCATTTTAATCACTCAAATCATCTAATTCCCCAAAAATGTAATAAAAATAATATCATGGCAACCTCCGGTACAAACCAATACTCTAAACTCTAAAGAAAAACATTTACCTCGTTGCTATTTTTATTATTAACAAAAATTACAGCCACCCCCTAAAGTGCAAAACCATTCACTAAAACTAAATACACGAATCACCCAGCTTTCAGCCGACTATAAATCTAGAAAAAACAGACAATCTTCTTACACGATTATTCCCTGCTCGCAACAAACACCCCCAGTTGTAAAAACACCCCTGTATGCGTCTTGCCAGGACGTTTTTCGCGAGAAACGCGGCCAACTGTTCGCGAGGCGGCAACGCACGATCGCGGGGTGCGTTCGCTGGAAACAAAACACAAATGTGCCGGAAGTAAGGGGTGAACGAGTGGCGCCGCTGCGTCGATGTTTGCCCCCGAATCGGCCGGAATATGTTAATGTCGAGGGAAGCTAAACGCGTGCCCAACCCCCGACAAATGTACGCGGCCGCTTGTCACGCGCGATTTCGTCCTCTCCACCTTTCCACCGATACCGTCAATTCGATCGCTCGATCCACGCTGCGATGCTTCTGTCAAAAGTTTCGCCGACGTGCGCCCTCCTGTCAGTCCACTCGGCGAGAGCACTTTTTTTTCGTCCCTTTTTTTGTTTTGACCGTCGAGTGTGTTAACGTATCGTTGGTGCCGTTAACGCTTCGAAAGGGACGTATCTCAATCATTAACTGATCGTGTATGCGAAGGATCATTTGCAATCGACGAGGGTGCTTAATATCGACACGGATTCTATTCTCTTAAAGAAATCTGGAGCTCTACGGAAATTCGAATCGAAGTTTGATGGTTTCGGCAGATGAAACACGAAACAGACATGAGGCTGCAATTAATTGTTCTGAAATCTGTGGCAGTGTTGCGCTGCTGGACAAAGAATTAAATATACGTGTATGGACTATTGTAAGACCACTGTGAGGTGTCGACGCGAATTCAACATCAGAACTGAAGTTCGTCGTTCCAGAGATCGAAGGAGGGTCAGAGGTGAAAGGACGAAATAAAAGCTGGCACTTAGACGCGTTCGCTCGCTACGAGCGTCGAGTTATACGGCTTATAATGGGGTCGGCATGCATACACGCACGCGGTTGCGTAGTTTTATTTTATGGCGGCGTGGCTTGGACGGTAAACGACCGGGTTTTTACGGTGAACCGCGACATTTAACCGGCTTACCGCCGTCGTCCAACAGAATATTCAACGCCGGACGTTTAGCGTCGCCAAGGGAATACAATGTTTCTCGGCTTGTTCCATTTCTGAGGAAGCAATTGTTAATTGCGCTGGCCGAAAGGATTTTAATTCTACTATAGAGCACGCAATAAAATATACGATATGCATATGATACATTTTTTCCCCATAATAAAAATAAAAAGGATCAATCCTTTGAACAGCCCCAAAAAGAACAAACGCTTCAATTGAGAGTCAGCTAAACTGTGCAGGGAAAATTTATCGAAGCTTTTCAATCCTTCGGACGAGCATCGGGGGAAATGGAAAAAAAATATTCGAAATGAAATACAGAGATTTTCGAGGATGAAAGCGGAGAGGAGCTAACGAGGCTAAAGTTTATTGCCGGTGCGGTGTCAGATTCGTGATGGCGGTGGTGGCGCGAATCGAGGGTGATAGCAGACGTTTTGAGGGTGTTTATGAGGCATTATGTGTAACTCGCTGGAAGAACGATCCTCCCCCTTGAGGTCTGCTGCCCTCCACCTGCCTACGCTCGCCAAAATCGTAATTCGTTGCGTGCTAAACGTTGCCTCTCCACGCATCAATCCGCGCCCCGTAGCAGGTCTTTGCATAATTTCTCAATCCTGACAGTCTATCCTCTACATAATAGGTTTCCCGGAGAAATAATCATTCCATCCTAGCAAACTGGAAAAAATTATAATCCTCACAATTATTATCGTTGTTATGAAATTTTGTTCGAGCGAAAATCAATTTTCTAATCGTCAATTGTATTTCCTTTAAGAAACTGCGAATGCCGATTACTCTGACTTCAATGGAACCGATTAAACAATGATTGCGACCGATTTCGATTGAAAGGCAACTCGTGTTCGCCCGTTTCCTCGGGGGCCCGGGTAATGCTCTTTGCCTCCGACGAAAACGAACATTCTCCCCGACGATAAAAACGAGCATAATGACCGGGCGTTTACGAACTCGCGATAGTCCGCGTCCATTTGCACGACAAGGATTTGCACACCGCGGGAAGACACGAGCGAACGTTCGCGTACACCCTAAGTTTGCCCAGGGATCATGCAGTGTTAAAAACTCCCCTGTTTGCCGGCGAAGCTCGTAGCCGAGGGTGGCTTGGATCGTTATTTCAGAGTGTTTGTCATGTTTTAAGATTCTGACGTTTTGACTGGCCGAATCGCGACGGAATGAAGCTCCGTGCGCGCTCTTATCGACTGGCCTTCTTATTTTCGAGCGAGACGGCAGACTCGAAGAAGATACGATCCACCAGTGACACGAGGCGGAAGAGCGAAGCTGTCCAATCCAATTAGTAGCAGGGACATCTTTTTATTCTGTCCTCGCCTTTAGTAACAATCGAACAGCAATGCCGAGAGGCTTAGAAAAATATTAAATCTCGCGCTTATACCAAGATACCAAGCAACTTTTTCAATACACTGAAACATGTGCATTGGCATGCGGAAAGTCTCTCGAATTGCAAACAACTTCGTGCACGTGTACGGCGTGTTTCAGCGTACGTAGAAGCGGATCCCCAGGAGGAAAGATTACAGAAAACAGTAGTGGAGAGAGGGAACGATAGAATGAAACGAAGCCGGGCCACGTTCATGGCTAATCGAAGCGACGATAGCGACCGAGAAATCTTTCAGGCAGGACGCGCCGACATCGAGTCGAGGATTCATCGGAGCGTGAGCACGGCGCACGGTTAAAAAGGGCCGGGAAAAAAACGTGGAGAGTGTGGAATTAGCATATGTAAAAAGAAACAGAGCGCGTACGACGGGGGGGAGCGGGGAGGCCAGCGGGAAAAATAATGTTTAATCGGTAGAAAATCTCGGTGCAGTCATCCGCCATAGAACGACCCTCTCCGCGCTCCGTGTCTCCTGCGTGATCCTTTACCTGAGAGCGGGCTGGATTTTTTAATTTTTAATTGGGAAAAAACGTCGCTGAGGTGGTCGACGAAATCCACCGAGCCCCTCCGTGGATTTCCACGACGTTTCCCTACCCGTTCGTCTCGTTCGTTTACCGTTCCTTGCGAACTGAGACGTATCTTATTGCCAATTATATATTTGGCGGATTTTCATGGGGGTACATTTTATTGGAGGGTAGTTTCCTTCGCGGCAAGTGCAACGAAGTTGATTAATTAAGAGCGGGGTGTGCAGCCTCGTGTTAGTAACACACGGCCGATGCGAAATTTCGGCAAGGAGGATCGCAACAGCTGCTCCACCACTTTAGGAAACTGCTGGAGTTCTCTAGAGGTGCAGAAAAAAAAGAGCCTCGACCCTCTTCAACGTCGGCGTGTCTTTACGGACTTATTGAATCATATCCACGCACTCGTAAGTTTGCTGGCGAATTACGCACGTTCGCAAGAAAGGTGTAGATAAAATGCGAGCCGTATTTATTTCCCAGAAACTTGCTAATTAATGTAGAGCAACTGTTTCCCGACTAGGAACTTCTGCGAATTACAAATTCTAAGCAAGCAAGCCCTTAATACGTTACTATCTCGTGCTCCTTGCGCCATATGAAAAATCTAATTTCAACCCCCGTTTCGATTCTCCCAATAGCATGCCGCTAAGCGCTCGTGCCCATCTAAATCTCCGCCTGGCTATCGAAATATCCCAAAGATCCAGAGAGAAAGATAGCCGAGAATCGCGTGAATCACGGTCTGAAATGTCCCCGCGTGCAGGAGGAGGAGGCGGCGAAGGCTTGTAGCGAATCTATTGCGCGAGGACATCGGTCAGGATCTGGACTGTCGATAGTTCGAGCTTTGCCTCGGATTCCGCCGCCTCCAGCTCGAGCCAGAGAGCACGTCATAAAACACAGGTAACTCCGGTATTTATGCCCGTCGTTTTTACGCCCGTCCCTGGCCACCGGTTCGCAGCGCGACCGAGCACACGCGCGCGCTTCTCGTCGCCGCCTCGTGACTCTCTCCTAGGCACCGGGAGAGAGCTTCACGCTAATCCCTGTCGGGAACGAAAGGGGTGGCCGAGTGATATACGCCTCTGCGCCGCTATGATAATATCCCCCTCTGACTCCCCCGCGAGGGACCCGGACCGCCCTTTTGTTTCGCGACTACCAGCCCGGTACACGTTGCGACTATTCCGTGAGAAGCGCGGATGGAAGTCTTACTTTCAAGGCGGAAGATTCGAATCGTGGAGCGCAGTGTTTAATTTCCCTCGCCAAAGGAATTGAACAGCGTTTCATTCGGTATTCGGAAATTTCACGCGGCACACCTATCGCCTGTAATTTTATTAACTGCCGTTGCGGTTATTGATAGGAGGAGACGCTGAGATTAAACCGTGATCTCGAATTAGATCGCCCGACTTGGCATTCGAGCGACGAAACGCGAACGTGACAGAGAGTCGCGCAATAGGTCGGGCACATATGGATATTAAAAAGCAATTAACACTAATGCTCCTTCGATTAAGGGTGGTATAAACCGTCGGGAACAGCGGTCGGATCATTTCGATTTTTCCCAAGCGAGAGAGCCATCTCGGCTAAAATCATTCCTCATCCGCATTCGCAATATTAAATTGGCATGGCGAAGCCCGCGAGCGAGCGCGGTGCAAATATTTGCCCCAAAATGGTCAGCGAGCGCGGGCCGCGTGCAAAATAACGGAGGCGAAAAAACTGGAAAAAATGTACACGGAATCCGTATATGAAGCGGCCGTTACGACTAGTCTCTTCGTGGTATTATGCTCGATACACGACGCGACCCGCCGGCGAACGCCATAAATTTTCCATTTATTTACCAAATCTGCTTGCCAGTCTTCGTACATGATAACAATTGGCCCGTGTTATCGACGATCGTGCATTTTTCCGCCGATCCGCATAAAAAGCGCGGTTCTATGATACTACCTGGACAACACGTGCGACGAGCAGCGAAGTCACCGGCGCAACTATTCCTTATCGCACGAATTCAACAAAATCTGTGCGGCATAAGAACTTGGCGCGCATGAATCAATCAAACTCTATCCGCGCTGCTGCATTCGAGCAAATGTTTAAGTGCACAGAAGGGACCGTAAATGAACTTCAATTACTGCTTCCCCGTTCAAATTATTTGAAATGAGTGACACTAGGAAAATCAACATCGGCAAACCAACGAGGGCAAAAATTCGCGACGTACCACCGGATGGTGAACAGGCATAGCGTTCGGGGGTGAGGGGGATATTTCCGGCAGATTGGAATATCGGCATTTCCCGGACACGCGGAAAACAATCTTGCATGATCCGTCACCCTCATAGAGGTTCTAGAGGCAAATCGTTGCGTACGGCTGGTAGTTAGGGGCTGCCCGTAATACAGTAATGAGGGCTTACTGCCATGGAAACCAAAGCCGCTTACAGCCAACCACTCTGCTCCCAACCACCCCCGTCCACCCCCTTTCACCCCCTGGCACTCTCTCTCTCTCTCTCTCTCCATCTCTCCGTTCTATTCTGTGATTCTCTATATATACATGATATCCTTCGCATCCGACGAGGTTCGCGAAAAAATCGTGAAAACCGTTCAGCGATCCACGCTGATCGCTGAAAAAGTTTCAGGTCGAACGGGGAAAAATTAACAGCGTCCCTTGTCGCTCAACACTCCGCCGAGCCGAAAGTCAAACTGTGAACGACTTCATCGAGCAAAGTGGCTCGCCGGCCCTCGATCTTTCACTTTGCAGAGGGTGGCGGAAATATGTGAAAATTTACGTGCTCCTTTGGCCGTCGACGATTCGCCACTGGGGGTGATCCATAAAAAAAAAAGCTGGCATTTAAACCACCGTTTAAGATCCATCCTCCCTGTGCGCGTGACACGGTCGACGAAGGAGCGTCGATACCGCGCAGTCCCCGCAATTTCCTTTTCCAATTTGCCATAAACAAGTCGACCGGCCCCCTCGTTAACCCACGCCCGCTGACTGCTCTCTTGAAAGTTTGCTCGCGACTGGAAGAAAAGACGATCGAGGAAGAAAAAGGAAGACGGGAAAGGGGACGGCGTTGCGAGTCGGTCGAATTAAAGGAATTAAAGGACGCCTCGTTACTCGTATCTCTCGATCCTTGCCACCCTCTTGGCCGGAGAAAAAAGCGGGCCACAGCCGAAGGGAGAAGACAGGCTGAGAGCAACTTTGTCCCTCTTCCTCCTTGGGACTCGCGAGAACGTTTGCATTAAGCGCTCGTAATGGCAGCGATTATTAGGGCGCATTATTCAGCCCCGACCCGGGGCCCCTGATTTTTACGCCCCTACCTGCCCCCCGCGCGGCAACGCTGAATTATTGAGACGCGAAGGCGGGAATTAAAAAATCTCCGCGACGACCGGTCGAGATATCGAGAGTCACGAGAGACGACGACACTGTTTGCCGGCTGAATTAAAAATGAGGATGAGACGAAGGGGCCAGCTGGCTCGCCCGCCCCCTTCGGCAGGAAAAACGAGGCCATCAGTCGGACCGCCACCTTAATGTACCGAGCGTTGAATGATTTAAAACGCCTTCGAGAAAACTTCCTTCCACGGTTCGGGTCGTGCCGGAGCGAATTCTTTTCAATCGACGCGCAGAGAGCCGAACTTAATTGCCCGACTCTCGCAAGTAGAAGACAGTGGAATATTTCGGACCATCGAAGGATTTTTTTGCATTCTCGAAGCACCTCCGTTGAAATTAAACATCGGGTAGATCCTGGCAAACGCAATTTCCTCACGATCATTCGAAACATTTCCATACAGAGTGCTATAGAAGCTAAGGCATTCAACGAAATGGAAATATAGAATGAAGATTGAACGTGTCTCACCTCTACCGCTTCTACCGACGAACCTAAGATCGTTGAATTTCGCCACCTGGTTCTTCATCACCGCGGTGCAATTTCTCAATTCTGCGCAGCAATTTTCGTCGTTGCCAGCACGCACTGTCACCAGTGTCCCGTCACCGACCTCGCCCAGAGCTACTACCTTGAACGCTACCGGAAGCGTCTTGTTTGACCGCCAATGCGCCGGTAGCACCGTGCAAACCACGTGCGGCGAGCCTGTTGACAGTCATCGTGGACCAATTGCAAATGAATCATCGACGAATCGAATCGCAATGTGAAATGTATACACAAATTTATAGGCAATCAAAAAAGTAGGTAGCTGTTGCGAAAAAGAATTTCACAATATTTCTCAAGATTCATGAAAAATGTAGATCAATAAATCGTAACGTAGCAACCGAAGTTAGATTAATCAGAGAAGGTGAACAATTATTCCATTCCCTCACCTGTTCGCACAAGTTCCCCCGGATGTTCGGCGAACAAGCCATCCAAAGTCCTCTCGGCGAGCAGATCCGCGGTAAGAGCATAATCGGGTAGATTGTTTCCGCCAGTGGATCCCTGAGGAGGAACCTCGTTGGCCAGGTGCATTCTTCTCCTCGAAGACGAGGTCCTGGTTCTTCTGATTCGAACGCCACTGATCTGATGCACCGAATTTCCTTGGTGGTCCTGATGCCCGTTTCGGACCAATCTTGGATCCGGATAATCTAAGCCTGGAGGCCGATCCTCGGGGCGTGCATCTCGCAGAGGATTCGTCATGAGAACAGGATCATCGGATTCTTTTGCGGAAGGATCCTCCTCGCCGACAAACGGCGAAGAATTCGAATCGATTTGTCTCGGGCTCGATCGGACCGCGGTTCTTCTTAATTTTAATCCCGATCGTTGCGAGAAACTTGTCCGTTCTATGGTAAAAAAAAAAAAATGTAAAACAAACTGGTGGTCGGATTGTTCGGCAATTCTTCACTTAACGGATCGCCAACGAAGAGTCTCGCGTTTCTTCGACAGCACGCGACCGATCTGGTTGCCCCACATGGCCCGGGACCCTTTGATCCTTATTTCATTATCCCGCGACGGGGCTGAAGTAAGAGCATCCGTTTGCAAATTCTTCCTCTCGATTGCCAAGTCGCGGAGAAAATTCGTTTTATTGGAATCGACGTCGACCACCCCTCGTTCCTTCGTTTCTTTGATCGCGTGCCCCGCTGCTACTCGAATCGACGGAAGTCATTTGTCAAACCCTCGGCTGCTTCCCGTCCGCGAATTAATACAACGATTCACCGCGTCATTTCCAAAATCTTGGCCCCGATTGTCGTCTGCGGTCTGTCGAAATTACTCCACGTCCCCGTCACATCAGCACTTCTGCTCGGCTATCTAACAGGTGTTAACTCTGCACCGTGGACCCTCCGTGCCAGCTACGACCGCAACACAAACCCCACATACGCGCATTATTCTTCCCAAGGTCTTCCCTGGACCGCCACTGAATTAACAGTCACCACGCGAGCACATCGCTTCACAAATTGTTAGACGAGAATGTATCATTCGAACACTTCAAGTATTCCCAATGTACCATCGCGCGAGACGTTCACAGTCCTGTTCCCGGTGTCGTTTCTTCGTCGACGTTTCGCGGGTTTATCTCTTCCGCGAGGAAGATCGCACGCTGGCACGACGAAGGAAATTCGAATTCCCGACGATTCTGTACACTGTCAGCGGTCGAGCACTGGGCCAAAAGGCAGGAGATACTTCTTCGTGGCTGCTACTTCGGCGGGTGGCAGCGGCAACTTCCACGGGGAAGTAGGATAGGGTGTTTAACTCGCGCGGTCTCGTTTCGGTTCGGCGGTGGAAGATGGCGGCTTCTGCGGTGGAGCCGCGCGGTGTGGTTGCGGTGTATTTTTGAGGCTGCCGCCCCCAGCCACCACCGAGACCACCCTGGCTAACCTACCCCTCCGTGCCTCTCTTCCACGCCGCCGCCACCACCGCCTGGCCGTGCTAAGCGCGTGGTGGGGGTTGGTTTTTCCAAGCGGTGGGGAAAAATCTCTCTCTCCTGCTGCACCCTCTTCCACGATCCTGATGCTGTACTTCTGCTGATCGCGACTACCCGATGACAACACTCGTTGCCTCTCCGCCTCCCGCGCTGTCTCCCTTTTCCCGTTTGCCATACGCTCGGAAGAATCGCGGAGGAATGCCTTCGGTCCGATGGACACTCTTCAATGGGCAGTGGAATTTCGTTTCGCAGAATCTCGAGCAGCACGTTGCCTCGTGCTTCTCGCGAGGAGTCATCGAACGCGCTGATTAGTCGCGACGACACTGTTAACCGGAGCGTCCAGCCTTTCCCCGTTGTCGGTGTATTCGTCGGGACGCTTCATGTTTACCCGCGGAGTCCTCCTCGATCACTGAGCTGTTCGCGCGAAATTTTCTAGGCTTTCCGACCTCGCGATTACTGTTTGTGCTGTAACGGAGCAGCAACAGCGAAGGTTGTCGTCGATAGTCGAACGTTTGCTCGAAACGGCACACGCGATCCTCGGTGGTTTCCAGGACCACGATAGAGGAGGCAGAGAAGAAAGGAAAAAGGAACTTGTTTCCTGGGCCGTAATTGCCGCAGGGATCCGTTTCCACGTTGTGGTCGCCTGGTACACCGATAACGAGGTTGCCCTCTCGCCTTCCTTCGCCGTCGTTCGATTGTCTTTTTTCTGGCCGCTTCGAGTTCTTCCTGCTTCCGTCGTTCAACGACCTCCCCGCGCGAGACTGCAAAACGACACTGGGAAGAAAGGGAAAACAAAGACGGCAGAAAGGTCCCTCGTGTAGTTGCGTTTAGCACCGAGGAATACGGGGGTTGCGCGATGCTTGGGGGCTCTTCGAGGGTGCACGCGAACGACGGAGACGGAAAGAAGGGTTCAACGACGGAGAAGGAGGGGAATACTTTGTCTTATTGTCCCTGTCATACGTGCACGACCGGCTGCCGTTGCAGCCAGAAACGAATCTTTACAGATTGCAAGGGTGGATCTTCCTCAAGTGGTCACAATTATCGTTAGTGCGACGAGACGCGGGGATTAAACGGCGTGGCTCCGGGAAATCTAGAAATTAATCAAAATAAAGATAACGGGATGCTCCGGAGCTTGTATCTCCTTTTGCGATACAGAGAATGGGGAAAATAAATTTCCACGCGAATCGTGATTGCTCATTCTCCGGTATCTAAGTCGAACGACAGTTACCTTCTTTATTTCTAAGTTGAAATGCCAATCGATGGACGAATCTGTGAATACACATAATATTTAAACCAGAGTTCTTTTCAAAGCATGAGTATTTCCTTTAATTTACCACCTTATCGATAAATCTCTTTCGTCTGTTATTAAAAAAGGAGCGGAACGAATGGGACGTCGATAGTTACAACGATACAAAGGAAAAGGCAATGATACCGCGTATCTCTCTCCACCGTCGCTAAAAGACTATCGATCATGACAGATCTGTAACAAGTTACGAGGATCCCCGAACGGGAGAGAACACCCCATATAATACTACACCCCTATGGATAACAATGCAACGCCTCCGCGTCCCTAAATGTCGAGTTCCCGAGATGCATTTCGTCATACATTTCGACCCCTCGGGCCATACATCGCCTTTTTTCGGTTCCACTACTTTTTCCGTCCGCGTTCCCGACGCGCCGTGACACATTCTACACAGTCAACCGAAAAGAATGCAATAGAGCTACGCGCCGTCATTTATTCGTCTAATATGCTTGTCGAATTGTATCAACTCGAAATGAAACGAAGACGGCCAGTCCAGTCGCCCTCGGAGTTCTTTAAGGTTCGTCGTGGAGCAAATCGTGGAACGCTGGCCGTTGTTCCCGAATTCTTCGCGCGTTCGAGAAACGACGAAAATGTTGAGACGAGTCGATCGTCGCGCCTAGGGAATTTCTAAGTCGCGTAACCCTCGCAACAAAAAGGAGAGGAGAAAAGTGTATTGTAGATCGATCATCCAAGACAGGATTACATAGATGCAAAAGGGTAGGGAGCGATCGGATATTTACCAGAGGTTTCGGATATTTCAATAAAAACGTGGCCGGTGCTCGATCCGTGTCAGTTTTTTAGAGGAAAAGCAGGTATTTAATTATATCGTCCGGCTCGGCGTGATTTCGTGTAATTAAATTTCCTGTTGCCATAAAATTACCGGCCGAAACGGCGATATTTTTCAATTAATAGAAATATATATTCGATTACGTGACTGGTGTCCGGTGTGTTTCGCTCCGACCCCATCGCCGACCATTTCTCCCATTTTTGTCGCGTTTTTTTTTCTTTTTTTTTTTTATCGCGTTGCTCTCGGCCTTTTGACGATAACGATATTCCATAACCCGCATCCGACACGGTCCACATAATCGGTATCGCGGCGGTGAATGCTGGACGATTATCGACGCACTTTTCCGTACAAATTAATTGGCCCAATTATCGGCACCGAACAATTACCTACTGGCAACCAATTAGATCAACGCCGGTCGTTGTTCCCGTGCTACCTGGCAAGAAATAATTGGTGCTCACATTCTACACCCCCGCCCACCCTCTTTACACATTGCATCATGAAAAAAGGGACCGAAATTGTCACAAAAAAAAAAAATATACATATACGTCTACACAACTATATACTATGTGTAACATCCGAAACCCACCAGAGTGGGACAGAAGGGAGGGCGAAATCGATCTCGATCGAATACTCACGGTACGATCAACGCACCCTTCGTTCACTGACTGTCCTCGAGGCACTTCCTTAATTAAACTACAATACAGACGATTCACAGCTCGTGTATAGAAGATATCCTGTAGATGATTCCTCTCGAGTAACGCGTGTCGCAACACTTTGATTTTCGCGGTCGCGCAACGTCCCCGGTACCAAGAACCAAACGGAAGAACGACGGAGAGGGGGCAGCGAAGGAAGGGTTGCGTTGCAGAACGGAGGTAATCACACACGGTTAGCACATGTTAGCCGGGGCCAATTGTCGAAAAAGGCCACAGCTCGTCCACCAAGACGACCACGTCTTGGGGGGGACTGGGGGGTTCTCTAGGTGAGAGGATCGCCTCGCGGGTGGAAAGGGGTCGGAGACGATAGAGGCGGCGCCGGAGGCGGGTCGCAGTTTTTCACGAGTTTGCGCATGCGGCTACTTTTATACCCCACCAACTGTGCCCGCCGCCTTGACGTTCTTAAAGGCTTCTTAGGGTGAGTTTTGTCCCCTACATCGCCACCCCCGCCAACCTCGCGCAGCCAGCACGCCAAGGGTGGCTGGCTTTACGCCGCTTTCCAAAGGGTTGCACCCGACGACACGATGCTTGCGGACGATGACAGTCTCGGTGAACCTCGGAACTCGAAACTTTTTGTGATCGCCGATTCGATCGAATCTATTAACCCTGCCGTCCGATTGGGTCAGGTTGTACAATTTTACGACCGGTGGATAATTCGGGGGAACGGAAATAGTAATTGCAACTTTTCTGCGACGCACAGAGAAACAATATTCATTGTGCGCGGAGACGCATATTATTGTGTTTGCTAGATGGCATTTCTCGTTTTCGCGCTGTCGCCTGTCTTGTCGATTTTGTGCGGGGAAGGGGTTGAATCCGCCGGGCGGGGAATCACGTGTAAGTATCATCGGCACAAGATTCCACGCAGCGAACTCCCCGTCTGTCCTACGTAACAAGATTGCCAAGAGAAACCAAAGGAGTAGCGCTAAGGAGTTGTTGGTCTGGAGGTGGCTGAAATCAGATTACCTGGCAGACGCGTAAACGGGGCTTCTTGCCGGGGTACCAACGGACATCGAGTTCCTCCTCCATGCTGCATCGTTTAATCATCGACGTTTCTGCCGGAGCGGCCCTGTCTACAACTGGGCGCGATGAAAATCTCGCGCCACGGATGTTCCTCCATAGATAAATGCTTCCTTTCGTAAAAATTGTTTTCAAGCCGAACAAGAGAACGACTATTAAATCTGTGCAGAGTTTTTAGACAACGAGAGAGCGTCTTCTGTACCAGGGGGGGCAAAATTGGCAAAGGAAAACGCGGTGGCTCGTTTTTCGATGGGGGTTGCAACTGAGACGACACCGTTGGGGCGAAAAAACGGAGCAGAGAAGGAAGAAGGAGGAGGACGCCCGGTCGCGGAGAAAATAAGAAAGCAAATTACCTAGCAGTCACCTACCCCTCGGGGTGAGGTGTCGATATGACATGTAGGGAGACAAGGGACCTACGGCTGGCAACCCCTGGGGTTTATTACAAGGGTGGAATCAAATACACCGGGTGTCAAAAAATGAAACGCCACCCCATCGCGTTCTCTCTGCACCCTCTCTCCACGATGCTAAGGTACAGGGGATGAGGTCACGGTAACTTATGGAATGGTGGCAGGGGTTGCAGTTTTAGCCGAGTCGGATTTGGATGGTTCGTCGCGACATGGGGTTGCACATGCTTCTTTTTCTTTCTATTCCTGCCTACACCTTCTTCGAAAGTCTTCTTCTCTAAGAGAGCCTCCTAAACTTCGAATGTTTAGCTGCAAGGGGCGGTGTATTATTTCAGTGTGTCCCTTCGGCAGCAGTTTTATAGAAATAATCAATTTTACTCCCGGCTCATTACAGAAAATCGTTGACTCCCGCCGAACCATCGGCAAGGGTGAGTCTGAGGGGATGGCAGCGTTCTCTCCCTGCATCGTCACCCCATTTGCCGGCTTCGCGCTCTTGTTTGTTTCGTAATCTTTAAGATCGGAAGGGTTCGAGGTTCGCAGGGCTGCTGAAAATCTATTGTCACACTTGCCGCCCCCTCTTCTAAGGTATTCGGCCGAGAAACTTAATCAATGTTACCCGCGAAAAGCCACAGAAATTATATTCCAATCGGTGTGCTCGCGATTTATGAGAAAGAAACTTCTGTTTGCAATACGACCAATGAATGCGAGGTAAGTTTCCAAATGGCGGTGGACGATTCATTTCCTCCCTTCAACGTGGAAACTTCTTGCAGAATAGGGAGAAGAAGCGAGTAGTGATTAAATATTATGACCAGCGCGATCTTCGAGGACGCGTCTACGTAAAATGTTACTTAGGATAATTAAAAGGAGTTTTTTGCCGCGACGGAAATACAATTTTCTCAATCTTATCTCGCCGGGAGTTCCATTTCGGTATGAAATTTTCTTTAAAATAAATCCTGAAGCAATCCGGGAGGTGTTGGTATCTTGATGTTTACAGGGGGACGGAAAAATGATTAATAATAACGAGACGCATGAACTCCTATAATTATTCATCACGCGGTTGGAACATTGGCCGGATGATCCACGATGAAAATGTCTCGTAGACGACAGTAATGTCGTCTTGGACGCAAACAGCGGAGAGACGAGGGTCCGTGAGTGTCAAGAAACGGCTTGTCACACGAGGGGCGCACTACCACCCAACTTTCTCATCGTTTCTGAGCAACCTCCGATTACCCTGGTTACACCGAAGTCTCCGCCGTCCTGAACACTCTGCTCCCGACGAATCAAACAGATTCCGCGTTAAACTTGAATCCCAATTAATTGCGACACTGTCCCGGTTGTTTCATAACTTCTGACATCGCAGACACTTTTACCATCCTCTCTGTTCCATTTAATTATATCTCCGTCGCGATTTCAATCGTACAAGCGTCTCGCGACTAGCGCGAAAAAAATTGAGACCACCACACCTGGAGAATTATCGCGGCGAGGAACGCGACCGCCCCTTAATTAAGGGCAGTTTCCTAGTCCCTCGCAATCGTCATCGTCTCTGACCAAGAACGACCCAAGAGAGTGTCGAGAGCGACAGAGGGAGAGAGCGAGCGAGATGCGATCCTAGGGTCATTTCCATTCGCTCCTTGCAAAGTGGTATCATTTCCCAAGAGGCTAGGGTCCGTTGGTCTTCAAGGTCCTGTGGCACAGCTGCCCTTTCGCTCCATCGAGTACCGTGCCGTCCAGCTGCGAGGAGATCGATACGCATGCCAGAGGTGAACAATTCGCGACAGAAGTCATCGTTGATAATGGAATCGCTCTAGACGCAGCATCCTCGGGAAAGAGGCGGGTTCCACCGCCCGGAACTAACTACAGATGCTGTAATTTTTTCCAGATCCCGCGTGCTCGAATTATGGCCCCGCGATTTGCATGGAAATGAAAAGACTTTGTCACGAATCTCGAGCATTGTCTCCCAGGGCAGACGAAACTATTTTAAATACAATTTTCCTCCCTCGGACTTTAACGTGCGCTTCGATGCATTCTATTCGTCTCCGCGTTGATTTAATACATTGCGCAATGTTTTTTTTACCAGCGCATCATTTGCTCCTCGAATCCATATACGCTTTCGGTACCGGTAGCTTCCCGATGCACCGCGTTTACCCTTAAAAAGTGGTCAATTAACGGGATCAGTTGCAGCGAAGAAAGACGATACCCCGGGCAAGCAGCAGTTTCGAGTAGCCGGGGCCTTCCGCCGGTGACAGTTTATCAAATTGCAGGGCAGACCGGCGTGCCCCTAAAGGGATGTAAGGGTCGTAAGGTGGAAGGAGGCTGGGGGTAGCTTATTAGAGCCACGACAGCAGCCCCGGCTCCACCTTGAAACCTCCAACCAACCGCCATCCTGCCGTGAGTCTTACCACCTTGCTTCCTTCCATCCACCCGTCGCCTTCCTATCTTCAACCCAATGTTCCCTTCACCCTCCGACCTCTTCGCCGTCCTCCTCCTATATAGTTCAAGCAGCGTAGAAACGTGGCTCGACATAAAGGGTCGCTTGGGACCGTCGTACTTGCCGCTCGCCTTTAATCTACGAGGTCACCAAGCAACGACACCCATCCTCGCAGCAAACGAGCACTGTCTTCGCGAGCCAACGAAAGATTTCGAATTTTCCGTCAGATTTAATGCACCCCCCCTGCCCCGACCGAAGGGACAACGATACGTTCGACGCAGAAAAAAAAATTGTACCCGTAGGAGAATCGTTTGCGGACAGAAAAATCTGAGGTTCGCGACTTTTTTTTTTAGTTCCGCGGCCCGTATGGCGCGAGTTGATAGAAATGGGTATCGACGCGTGGCCCCAAGGGATTTGTACTTCTTCACGCAACACCGATACCGAGCGTGTAGCAGTCTGATTCAAAAAGACGGGCCTAGCCAACTCGCCGCTTCTCTCCAGGGGGTAGTTTTAAAATTCAACCCCCATACGAGGTCTAAGGGGGCCGTGGACTACACGGTGCTCATATCAATCCGAGGGATCGATAGGAAACTGTCGTCGGGGGCTGGTTAGAGATATCGCAGCGATTATCGGCAATTCCCAGAGAATTACGCGCGATAAATTCTTGGGTATCCCACGAAACATCCCAAGACAATTATCATAACGCTACAACGCGTGGATTTCAGCTATTCCCATCGAAACTGTTTCATACTCGCTAGCTCGCTGGCTTTGTCGTAGCTATTTTTACATATTTCAGAATTTATCCGCACTGTTTGACAGATCACCCTTGCTCGTTTTTAGTCGCGTCTTTTTTTTTTCAACGGCGAATATGGAAACGCGTTTGTCCTGCAGCCCTCCAAACCCTCCCCTCGAGTGTATGTATGTCTTCGCCCGAAGGGAATCCTTGATAATCCAGATTTATTTATCCAGCCCGATAATGTCAGCTACCTGCATCGCGACTTCCTGTGTTTTCCATAAATCAAAAGCTCGGCCGTCGCCGCGCGATAAAAATTGATCGGCTGCTAACAGGGCACCGGTTTAAGTTTCGATGCGTGTCGCTTCGCTCGCACGCCGTGCTAATCGTATCGACCCAGCACTCTTAATCCATTAATGAACTTCCCGGGCTCGTTTTACGCCGGCTACCTGGGCTTTTCCCGCTCTATCCGCTACACCCGACGTACATGTCCCGTAGAACTGTATCCCCCGATCGACAGACCTGAAACTCGCCGACCTGTTTCTCCCTTTGAAACGTCTCTTTGATTTTCGGACGTCCACTGTTCCCCGGACGATCGACAGGCGACACTTTTTCCGTATGATCGCGCGTTTGTTCTAGAGGAGGAGCGCACTTTCTCACGATAATTACGGAGCCAACCCCTATTTTCATCGTCATTCTCCCCTACGTGTTCCGCATACGGGGATTGACTGAAATCCTTTTTTACAGGGTTGGTAAACAAGCGATAGGTCTCCCGATGCCGACGTCTTCCGCGACGACAAATTCCTCAAATATTTATCTGTCTTTCCCTCGGAACCCTTCAATCGTCGCCGCCCCAAACGCCACTTCCGTTTCACGCTCGCGGAGTGTGTCAATCTTGACGCCTATCGACGTATGACAAATACCTCGTCCCCGGCGCATGCATTCTTTGTCAGCCTTGACAGCCGGGACAAAAGGATGAGTCGGGGAGAGTGAAAGATTCTCTGGGGTGTCTGTCGCGTAGTTTTCCTTCTAACATCCTTCTAAAAGTCCTTCGCTCTTCCCGGGTCCAGGCTTCAGAAGTCCTCGACAAGACTAGAGAAACTTGTCTACGCTGTTCTATAGATTAGGCCGCCTGCTCCAGACACGGGACGCCAGTTTCCCGGTTAATCGATTTTTATCCAGGGTGCTGTTAATTGTTAAACTTAGATAGGCGGTCGTCTGCAATCCCGCAGTTAGACTTCGATTGAAAAGAAAAGAGAGGAGACGCTCCAACGGGACCGTGGCTGAAGCGGGACGAAGCTAGACGCCGTGGCGAGAGGAACGATGACGATCGACGGTAGGGACGAGGATGGGAAATTTGTTACCCAGGAGAATCGAGAAGTTCGCGAGGGTGGCGAGGCCAGGAAGCCAAGGCGCGACACGAACAGTGTATTGGGTTACCGACGTAATTAGAATGATGATTAGGAGCGGAGCACGCCTCGTTGACCAATACTTTCTCGAGTTTTCTTCCGGGGATCAGCTATCTTCCGATGGGGTGGCCAGTTGAATGGAACGTACTAGTAAATAACGCTGCAATTATCGAGCCTATAATAAAACACCACTTCCAAACCTGTCTTCCGCCGTGATGGAAAAGCTCTGGGACATTTCTAGTCGCCGTGAGGACTTCGCGGATGGTCAATAAAGAGGGAAAAACGCTGAAGCTGACCGAATTCGTGGCGCATCATCGGCACGATAGGTGATATCGCCATTGACAGGGTCCGGTGTCTGATGTTACAGCACCCCAGCGACGCATTTTTATGCGTCTCAGCGTGATTGGTCGTTTGAGTTGAATCCCCGCGAGATCACTTGGCCGGCTATGGGTAACCATCGTAAAAAGGGGCAAAGGTCTTAAGGTCTGAAAGTGAATATTTGGAGCATCCTCCGAATTTGGTCATTTGTAAGCAGTGGAAATATATTCGGAGGTGGAAACGGTGGCAGAATCTGGGCACGGCCTGACAGATTCTTCTTTTCTCGGTTACGTTTCCGTACTCGACGCTGCTTAGCTCCATCCGCGTTGAAGTAGACGTGAATATTTGATCGGTCCTTCAACCTTCGCCTCCTTTGCCCTCCCACAAGCTTCGCCTCTTACCTAACCCTCAGTCCCAGCTGCGGTGAATTATTTAACGCCCCCAGGGACACCAGTTACCAACATATATCTATGTGTCGGCGAGATTCTCAAACTCTTTTGTTCCACTCCTATTGTTGCGCGTGTTACCGATGACGTAACGGAAGATTCTGCTGGCTGGCTGACAATTTTTTTTTTTTTGTACAAAGTTCATGGTCGCGAAGACCTTCTGTGCTTCGACAAATTGTCAGATTAAATCGCGCTGGATCAATGTTCGACTTGTTGCGGTACTTTCCTTCTCGTCGACATTGTTTGCAACCATATTTCAGTTCGTAACAAATTTTCGCCATGAATGAATTTGCACAGATGAATGTACGATTGAGTCTATGTGCAGGCGTTGGGTTGCTTCGATTAATCGGCAGGGCGTAAAGCGAAAGACGAGTTTGGAATGTTTAACGATCGTTCGTTCTAAATTAAACTAAATCGAAGTGAATAAGAAAGAGGACGCAGCGCTCCACGTTGAAATATTTGGAAACCTCCGAGGAAACTAGGATCAATGGATCGTGTACCAACCATGAACTTCTTTTCAAGAAATAACTTTTTATAAATTATTTAAAAAAAATGTATAATCGTGTAATTTGTATACCGTGGCAGAACCTAATTTTTTGTTCATTTTGTGTAAAGACTAAGACTGCAATACTAGGAGCGGCAGGAATTGAAACTAACTGTACAAGTAACTCTCGTACAACACGGTAGATAAGTGATAACACGGTAGATAAAATGATAACACGGTACAAAAGATGCCGTGCTATACCACCGACGATTCCTCATCAGTGATGTCACCCACTTTACAGGGTCGGTACCTCAGAGCATGTGGCATAAAGTCCCATAGGATGTTAAATCTGTTGTACACCTTAATCCATGATAAAACCTGTACTCACATATACTCATCAAATTTTGTCAAGTACGGCAGCCGAGAGATTCGGAAACAATGCAAAGCTTTATCAGGCCTGATAAGGGAGTGCCCGAGAGTTTGCTTGAAAGCAAAATGTGATAGATTCCAGACCATCTGGCTTACCGATTCAATTTCGATAGCCGCACATCTTAATTTATTTCCGTCATACGTCATTTGCTATCATTAGTTGTACGATGATAAGCATAACACCTTTGACCAGATAACGTTGCCTGCGTTGTACTTGCGTGGCAAGCAACTTGGACGTCGTCGATTACTGCCTGCGGTACAGCGTCGGGAAAATGGCGGAAAGTATGGAATTTGCGTTTTTCGACCTTCGACTAGTGCACGATCACTTTGATCGAGCTCTTGTGCAAGAAGACGATATTGATATCAAAGCCTACCTGGATGCCTACAATGAACTGTACAAGTAAGACAACGATTGTCTTCCTTTTTTCACATAACCTTTGCCAGCTGCAAGTTAATGTTCCATCCATCTCATTTGTCATTTCCACTCAATCCTCGATTAACAGTCAGAAACGCTCCATTGTTGTAATGTTAATGACACGCGTAATGTCTATATTTGTGTAACAATGCCCGCTACACCAGCTTCACAAATGCATGCAAATGAATACATCCTACCATATGTTTTCCTGTACGAATGAATATGCACAAGAGAATTTTATATTGCACAGGTTTTTCCAATTGATGGGCAGCGTGTTTGGCTTCGTGTCCTCCGACCTGAAGCAGAAGATTGAGGTGCTGATCGAATTGTCTAGCAAGAATGGTGAGAACTATACTACGGTGAAAGCCATGATAGAATATGAGAAGGAGAATAAAATTCTGGACAAAGGAAACTGCACAAATGGTGCACGCACGCTATTGAGGCTCCACAGAGGCTTAGGTACCGTACAACATAGGACTGTTCTTGCACAAGGATTTATTTCACCCCGGCTAACAAACTTCTCTCATTCACAGATTTTATTAGAGAATTTTTGAGACAACTGGTTGCTTTGTCGGACAGTGACAAGACATCAAGCTGTTGCCAGGATGCTTATAATAAGACACTAGCTAAGCACCATCCATGGGTAATCAGAAAGGCAGCAATAGTAGCCATGTACACAATGCCCACCAGAGAGCTTTTATTTAAAAAGGTAAACGATCCTATGATATTAGCAAATCACTTTGGATTCTGATATTCTGATATTCCGAATAATTCCCCCAGGTCTGTGGTGCTAACGTTCAACGGAACATCGACGTCTTGCCAAAAATGCTGGAAATAACCGCCGATGTATTCAACCGTACACACAGTATCTACGAGATCCATCAACTTCACAGTCTGCCATAAAGTTGCATTTAGGACACAATAATAAGAATAAGAATAATGATAATTTTACACTTTTGCTTCTTTCTGCCGAGGAAAGTACGCGAGTCAGACATTCCGCGTTAAACGTGCAACTTATGCGTATAGATACATGCGTGTGCATGCATACGCGAGGACACAATTCCGTACAATTTAATACCATATGATCTTACTCGTGTTATTGTGATACATATTTACTTATTATTATACGTAATCGTATTTATATTCACTGAGAACGTACAAAACGCACTAGCTTAAATTCTTATACTCGTCTCGTATTAAGTTTTAATGATTTCCCCGCTATTTATCGTTGCACGAAACAACATAATACGCGAGAGGCAGCCCGCGGCCTTCGCGAGTTTATGTACCGATGTGAACATTTTTATTGTAAAGATAATATTGTACATAAAGTCAGTCCAGTCTATCGAGAAATCTAGCCTTCCTTATATTCCTTACCTATTTACAAAAATACTTGTAGGGCCCAATAAACTAATAGCAGTTACTGACCTAAAATTTGCTAGCTGGTAGTTGAACTTAACGCTATCGGTGCGTTTACTGGATAATCGTAGTAATCCTCGGATATCAGCATGCCTGAGAAGACGAATGCTCCGTTAGTAAAGCAGCTCGAGGCATCGAAATAATTTCTGAAATCTTACCAGCAATGCTGGCCGTCAGGAAGCACACAGCGCTGCCTGCCACGAAGGCTCTCAGGATAGCATTCGTGATGCTCTCCTTTTTATCAGGTGCCAGTGAAGTCAACACACTAAGGGTGATCCCGAGGGAACCGGGATTCGCGAATCCACAGATCGCGAAAGTGGCGATGGCCTCTGTTCTACCATAAATTCTACCCTCTTTCTTGTACTTTCCTAATGCTTCATAGGCAACAAATTCATTGACGACAGTTTTTAGACCAATCAGGGTACCCACGTCCTCGCATTGATCCCAGGGCACCCCCATAATCCAACTTAGAGGCATGAATACTTTTGACAGAATCCACTAGAAGAGGACAGACAGACCAAGTCTCAATGGAACTGTGTGTTCAAGGAAATAATCTTCGCAGATACTGTTTTATAGGTAGACTCACTTCGAACTTTAATCCTTCGTAACCAAGTAGCACACCTATCCAAGCAAGTACGGCATTGAGTAGCGCGATGAACGACACGAATGCAACTATGTTGGCGATTATGCCGAGGACCAGAGGAATCGCTGCCAGGGCTCCTTTACTAGCTGCGTCCATTAGACTTGTGTCGCTCCTGAAAAAATGTTTCTATAAAGATAGACAATGCTTGAAGCATCGTTACGTAAAACTCTGTGCAGTAGAGATGCTCACGATTTCTCCAATTTAATATTGTCAGAAGTAAGCATTATCTTCTCGGTCTCTGGATAGAACAACTTGGAATAACAGAGAGCTGCAGGTGCTGCCATTAAGGATGCTGTTATCAGGTGAGCAGGATTCGCACCAAACTTAATGTACGCAGCCAGAACCGTTCCTAGATTTATGCTTAGATTTCAATCTTACCGGTGAAAAGGGGACGAGATATATAATGTCGATGGTTTGTTCACCTGAGACCGTGGCAAAGCCGGAACACATAATGGCGTGCAGTTCCGAGGTTGTTAATTTGTTTAAGTAAGGTTTGATCACTAGTGGGGATTCTGTCTGGAAGTAAATAAACATTTTCGCGTATTCTAAAACAGAGCAAAATTAATAAAATAAAACTGACAAGGGTTTCTATCCCGTTACCATTCCAACGAAAATATTCGCAGCACAAGTGACTGATTCACAAATACTTGTTCCCATGAGTCTTTGCAAAAGTTGGCCCAAATTTAAAATGACCCACTGCATTGCACCTATGTAGTACAATACTTGAATGATCGAGCTGAAGTAAAATATCACCGGGAGCACCTGAAAAATTGCATCACTTTGTTAGTGTATAGATAATTGATCGCTGATTGGTAAAACGGGATCCACGGACAGAAAATGCGAAAACTCCGTCGTCGACCAGCTTGTCGGAGAATATGAACCTAGCGCCGGTCTTGGCGAAGTTTAAGAATCCTTCCACTTTTTCAGCGAGACATTGGAAAATCGCCCGACCAACGGCCCATCGAATCGTCAGAATACCAAATAGAAGTTGTAGAATTAAACCGCATAAAACTGGCCTCCAGTTGATCTGAATTCATAAAAGTTGCGCGTGTCACGTTTGACCCAATATTGTTCGTGACACCGCGAGATGAAACGTGCAATGCAATATTGAATGCAATGTAAATGTAATATCAAATATGTATTATTGCGATACATATTTCAATACAACTGGTCGATGAACTGTTTGATATGCAAAGTTTCACTGTTTGATATTTAAAAATGTCGATGCTTTAAACATTAACTTGTGCATCGTGCTGCAACTTGGACGGACCAAAAATACACCGATTAACAATGCCCCTGGGCAGGATTTACTCACGCGACCGGGATGCTTCGAGAATATCCATCCGAAGGCCATCAATGTAATCACACCGATACCGCTCATCAGTCTCTCCCTCGAGTCTACGGTGTCCATAATAAGGAACACGACGAACGCTACGATTATGCAGACGTAAATTACAGCCTGAGCGATTGTGCTACCATATCTGTATGAAATTATAGGCAAACAATTAGCAATAATTGATGTGTCGTTGAAATTGAAGATAAGATCATAAGGCACGAGTCTCACTTCCTGTTTCGGCAATGTTTCAAGAGGCTACTTAACGGCTGAGCGCAATAGCGAAATAGCTTTCCAAAGATCCCATACAGTATCCCACCATAAACGAAAGCTAATAGGAGGATCAGAAGACCGTACCCGTTGCACCAGTCGAAGAGGTTCTCGTAATCTGAAAAAATTGTTACTTTAGCGACGGCGAAATTCACAGGGCATACGGGATGTTCAAGCTGTGACATCCTACCCTTGTTTCTCCAGTGAATGGTGGCGAAGACGAAATAAATTAATACTGCGAGATTTAATGTGGCCAGGTAGAGAACCCTGAAAGTTCTTCGATGCTTAGAAAAAAAATTATCCAGTTTGTTGTATTGCCTCTGAAAACAACCGACTGGTTCCTCTGCTGATTCCTGAAAGAAGAATACTTTCTGAGAGCATGGGTCTAATCTATTGTAGCGAACGATAACGGAGGTGTATCGTGCTAAAGAATTTCAGTTGGACATATCGTTTGAAATGTTTCTCTGATAATTTCAACAAAAGATGCGAACACTGGTGAACATTATTTCCTGATCGACTGCAATGAACAAAGGCATTCTTTCACAATGGCAATTGCGGGGAATCTTAAATAGCTGACATACCTTGCGGCGAGTAAACGGCTCGTTTGTCAGGTGACCAGACTCCAACATGTTTAACTCGTTACTCTGTGAAAACGGGGAAACTTTTCTAGAATAAATTAAGCGGATACTAATCATCAGTCGCAATCGAAACCTCCGTGGAATTCAATAGAATCTTGGAAAGAATCTTTTTCGTCGCGACTAATGTAGAAAATTCCGAGTGAAAGCGCGTCCGTTAAATCGCACGAAATAACACGTAGGAGACGGAGAATACAAACGTGAATTTTTACAGAAGAAATATCGATTAGAAAATACCTCGAATGCTGGATTCACCGTGCCAGACATGTCTCCAGCAGAAACGTGTTCCCCCTGTCAGACGTAGCTCGATACTGGCGCGAAGCATGCGTTAGCAGGCTTCGCGATCAGAGGAAAGGAATAACAATTATTCCCAGAGAAGCGGGAATAATTGACGACCGCGGGTAGTTAGCAAGTAGGATGACAATCTTTCGTGCAGATACCAGATAACGCCGATAAGAACGGCGTTGGTTGACTAAACTGCTGGTCAGATTTCGAGTCGCCAACAGTATGGTTCTGAAAGAGCGAACTTTCTCCTGAAACACGGTCAACGAATAAACCATTATCGGCACTGAATTTATTATTGTGTAATCGTTACCATCATCGCGCTAATCAATAACATTTTGTAACAAGCAGCAATCGGAAAGGCGATGATTAAATCGTAGGTCCTCAATAGCGATCCGCTCGGGGGCAGAGTAAAAATTGTACTCACATGAATAAAACGATTCCGTGCTAACGATATCGGCGTTCACGTGTATGTAAATTGGCCTCCTGTAACGCTGAAGATCAACGTGGATCATTACGATTCGACAGCACTTCTCGATAATTAGGAAGTAGGGGAGGCCCGTGGCGATTTCAATATGCAGCGAACTTCGAGTACAAGATTTTGCAATTGACCTCGTTCCTCATTAAGCGCACTAAACTGCCGCGGACTGTTACCTGGAACGTGATAAGACGATAAACTGCCTCGCTTCGCTTATCGTACACATTGCAAATAGGTATATTGTACGAATGACCGTCGATTATGCGCGACAACCAGCCTTGGCAAACTAAATTTGTCGGGAACATATGTATATTCGTTTCAGCGATTAGCGAAAAGGACAGTAATTCGCCTCGAAAGAAGCGAGGAGAATGCCTTGCCCGTCGGGAAAGTCCTACGAGCCCTGCATTCGAAAGGAAGCATGAATTTCGAGCCGCTCAGTGTCGGCAACAGATCGAAAAAAATTCCTGGCTCAATTTCACACGATCCCGTGGTGTGCGTTGCTCGTCGCTCACGCGACGACGAGCCGTCGTAACGGATCACGACGAAGGCGAATGCGAAATGCAATTTAACAGGGTGAACGCCGCGTCGACACTCTCTCCGTGGTCCATCAAAATTCTTCCGCCGTGTTTGGCCGCGCACTGGGCGACTGTTTCAACGCGTTTCGACGATATCTACTGGCGAATCAGAACTGACAGACGAAAAGATTCTGTGAAATGATTACCGCGAGGAAATTGTTGGACAGGCTTCCTGGATGATAAAAACAATTGTCTTGCGCGATGGGAGTTGCGTTACTCGAGGGACGTACACCTGGAAATGTAACCTCGCCGTGGGAGTCGTACTCACTCGATGAGAGAGACGTGGAGAAAATTGTGGAGAACTTTGACGAATTTACTTGGAGGAAACAAGGAATTCCCAATTAAAAATTTATAAAACGAGACATTGAAGACTCCGCGGTCTTCATAGGAATGACAATATTTTTCAGCCCTCCCCTAAGTCCACCCCAATCTAAGGGAAACTGAGATCACACGTGCCACGTGCGACATCGCCATGATAATATCTTATCGGCCAGTTTACTGAAAGCTATATTTCTTCGGTCACTGGATAATCAGTTAGCCCGACGATTGTTGGCAGAAGCATTTACGAGTTCAGTTAGGCGAAGATTAGCTCTGTCTACCTTGATCGGCACTTTTTTACTCCCATATGATTTCGGGCGAATTATGTACGGTTTACGGCTTGTTTATCCGCACGTGGATCGATCGAAGGTCTTTCCGAAAGATCAATCTGCCATCGAATTTCGAATTTCAACCTTTAGACTTCATGTGAAATACGAGCACACCTTAAAAATGTATAAACAAAATCCGCTGTCGGGGACAGATTTATAGTTTTAGTCTAATTCGATGGTGGGACAAGCTGAAAACGAGGTGGATCGGAAAGATGACGCGTTCTTATCTACTCGAGACGCGACGGGAGCAGTCCCGTCGCGAGTCACGTACGAATTTTTGTAGGAAACCAGGTTCGCGCGTTTTTCGTGCGCTATTTGACGCCCCCACGGCGGGGAATTTGTTTTCCTAGGCAGCGCTTGCACAACGGCAACGAATTGACGGAGATTGAAGCCGGCACCAAGGAAAAAGAGAAACGCAAGCATTTCTCGGTCTATATTTCCGAGGGACGATTTCCCTACTCGTCGATCGACCTGTTCGCGACTTCGTTCCTTCCAAATTTGACCGTTCGTCACAGAATTGTGCACGACGAAAGTTATCTGTTTTCTCGGCCATGAATCGCCTGCACCGATACATGCTCCCTCTAATAATAGAGAAACGAGTAGAACGAAATTATTTCAAGATTAGCCGCTGCGTCAAAGAAACGGTTGACGTATGTTCCTAGTTTCGAGCACGCAATTTGCATTTTTCGAACTGTCTGCGGCCTTGATAATTCTGCACACCTCCTCTATTTTCCTGCTCTACGTAGTAGAAGTCAGGCAAGCCAGTTTTAGGTCTCTGGCACGTGGCCAAGCCCGATGAGAATAGCGAAATCCCAAGCGCATAACTTGTGGATAAACATAAACTATGTTGCTCTCCCGTCGAAGAATTTCATTCGGAAACCTGGAGGGTTAATTAACTATGATAAAAAAATTCGACGAGATTCGAACGAGCAATCCGTCTATCCTGAAATATCGCTGGATGCAGAATCAGAGAGATACAGACGCAGGGAACACGATCTCTTCTACGACGATAAGAATCAACACTGACTGCAGGTTGATTGGAGAAGATTCTCCGGATTCTGGTTCAGCCGAACGTATCGTATCTGATCCAGATGAACAGCACAATTCCCACAGAGGAATTCAACGAGCGGAAATGCGTCGTTTGCTGGCCACGGTGGAAACAGTAAACCGAATGGCCCGTCGCGTCGTTCAGAAACGTCGTCGGGATTCGGACACACGAGAACCGAAGAAAATTGACGAGTGATCCAGAAGACGATGCTGATCCTATTTCTGTGTTCCTCTTCCTTTCTCGCCACTCATCTTCTGATCTACGGTCCTCTTTCGAACGGCATGTAGGATTCTGCGCGGCCAACTGAAAAGGGAAACCCTGAACGACGAGACGTCTCCCAGGCGCATCTAGATGAAGCTTCGACGAAGCTAATCAGAACACCGCCGCCCTTTGACCCTTGCAGGCATACTAGTAAATAACAAGGATCATTGGTATTCCCTGCTACGCTCGAGGAATTTGTGCCATTGATTATTTAGGATGCTGATGATCTTGAGAAAAACGCGTACGACGAAAAGCGCGTGTACAGGCGCGCATTAAAATTGGAATTCCTCGTCCTCTTGGGGAGGGCCCCGTGTCGCCCACGTTTCGTAGGAATGCGACGAATCCGATCCATCGTCTCTCGTCGCAGCACGCGACTCTCCATCCGAAGACGGCGGGGTCGGATTCCGTCTTCTATCATCTCCGCGTCCGTCCCGATGTCTCTGTTATCGAGGCTGGCGATCATCTTCCGAAAACTCGGTAGCTGGTGGAAATTAATCTCCGCGCTGGACACGCGTTCAGCTTCGACGAGGAACAGGAAGATGCGCGCTGACAGTGAATTTATTTTATCTCCGATCTGGAACCAACCATCGCACAGCATCCTATATGTTCTAATCTAAGGCAGAATTGTTTGAAATGGAAAGGGGCCCAGCTATATTTTATAATATTCCAAGATTTAGAGGGAGGGTATTTTTGGGAGATTCGTTCTTCATCTCAAAACGTTACAAAAATTATGGATGATTTATTAGCCCTCGATTTTGTATTTAAATGAAGCCCTCTTTAAATAGAAGCTTCCTTTTTAGGTAGCTTCTTATAATAATGAAACGAATGGAACAGGGTGTCGCTTGACCTCCCCTTAAAATCTACTTGGCCGAAACGAAAAGGCGTACCTCAGACCGATAACACATAACGAATATATTATGATTATGCGTGCTTTAACGCCGCTTGTCGATTCCTTGATCGCTAGACGGCCCTCGAATATTTTACCCACACCGCGTAAAAATGCTGGAATATCATAGCAAAGATAGTTTGTCAATGTTTTCGATTTCTAATCCTGCGAAAGATCGGGGAACCTCGTGTCTCGAGTGCAACCTACGCGTGGGCGTGATTGCGCAACGCGATCCGAAATTCAAATTCCATTTCCACGAAACGCGAGAATCGAGTCTCTCTCCCGCTAAATTCCAAGTATTCCTTATCTCGATTGCCGTCTGCCTCCACCAAGATGGGGGAGGGAGAGCCATGTAAATTGTACCATTTCCATTTTTTTTTTCCCTCCTTTCCTGCGTCTTCGACTGCCGCAACGTTCCTCTCTTGCGTAGTCTAGCTCGTTTCAATTCCGATCGATGAAATAATTCAACAGACGTGGGTGGCACGTTTGACGCGACTTCAACAAGGACACCGAAAAAATGGGGAAACTGGCCCCGAAATCGTGGAGATTTCAGCCCACGAAAAGAGCCGGCAAATCCGGCCCAGCGGATAGGATCCACCGATGTCTCATTCTGTATTACGAAATCGTTTGGTCGACGAGCGATCTAGAACAATATAGGTATCATCCCCCAGGGGGTGAACAATATGTCGAAATATTCGGGCAGCCTCTAGCGAGTCGATCGGTCGATCTCGAACGCGCAAAGCTACCAGCGACTCCAACAGGACACGCGCGGCAACAAATCGCTCTCTCTTATCTGATTAATCCGACGATCCTGATTAATCATACCAAGCCTGCTCCGCTCTATTCCTCATCCTTGTCCGCGGCACGGAGGCCCCCGACAAGGCCGACGGATGAGTGTTACGAGTGCAAACAGTTTGATGGCGAGGCAAGGCCCCGTGTTATTTATTTTGGTATGTCTAGACGCCAGATTGTCTGTCCGTACGTCCGAATCGCAACGGAGGATTCGGAGGTGATGTCAGACGTGGCTGTGTTGCATCGTCGGAAAGATTCAATGATTTGCCTCTCTTCGCCGGATCAAACTGCATTCTCTCCTGCCGTCTGTCTCCTCCTCGTTTTTCTGTCCACGCACTACCTCTCGCCACCCTCCTTCTGTACATTTAAATCCGTCCACGTGTTTCCATGTAACGCGGCGTGCCACGATTATATGCACGCGTGATCCAAACACATCGGCCAGCGCGACGATGACGACGACGCCTCTTGCTGCAATAGGGGATGAATAAAGTGCCGAACCTCTGCAACGTCGATCCGTCTTCGGCGGGACCCGACTATCCCGCGGCTAAATTTACCGTATCGGTGGCGGTCGCTATAACACCTTGCGTTGGACGATAATTCGATACAGAATTTTCCAGCCGGCTAATGTAGGAGGCAGTGCAGAGGTAGATGCTGAAGTTTACCCTGTAGATGGCTGGCTGCCAGACGGTATTAATCATCGATATAGAGTATTTTCTATGTCGACACGCTGCTAGCTTGTTTTAGACTGATCGGGAAAACTTTGGCGATGGGCGCAGCGTATTTAAATTGAATTTCCTCCACTGCAATCCTGTCATTGTTGAACAACCTGGAGAGGGCAGTTTGTATCGGTGCGTCTATTGCCCCTTTATATTACACGTGGCGCGGGCTAGTTAATTACGCAGGACACCGTCGAGGTTGATAACAGTTCTCTATTTTAAAGTCGACCCGGCGAAAGGGTTACGCGCTTGGAATGAACCGGAACGATTGTGGTCTGAGAATAGAGGCCACGGATGAATTTTCGACGTCGAGTGTTTCCGGCAAATCCGTGAGTGTTTCCAGCCGATTTATTTTAGCCGGCAGACGTTCGACTAGCCGACGCGACGTCTGTCCACCGTTGAACGGCCAGTGTGGACAGGTTCAGAGAACCGAATCCTTTAACCCAATTTTCAAATTCCACCGCGACGTCGTGATTCAGGCCTATGCCAAGATTGGCCTGGAAACGCCAACTCCTAGTCCCGATCTCCTTTCGGCTTCGGAGACTCTCAGCGATCGTCTGAAAAAATGTAAACTTGCAATTGCACGCGATTTCCACGGCTTCGCCGATTTCCTCACGTGTTCCGCGTGAATTCGATCACGGATCCGCGTATTATCTCCCGTTCCGTCTCTCTTGGTTGCCCGCTGGTCTCTCCCTCTGCCCCTTCCACGCTCCCGTTCTTCTTTTTGGGCCCCGTTGTCGACGTACGTTGCCACGCATCGTATTTTCACGCACGCACGCGGAGGCTGCATTTATTAAAAGCGATACATTATGATTCAAAGATCATATCTTTCGATTCGTCTAGACGGCGGAGAGGGAGACACCCTATAAAGCCGTATGTGGCTGCCCCTGAAACGAGCAGCCGAATACAAGGTGCCTCCACGCTCATTTCTTCTGGCTTTCTCGTTTTTGTTTCCTCCTCAGGTATACGCTGCCCTCCGGCTCGGAAGCTTCTGTTTAGGATGCTGACAGCTTGGTAGACGAGGTACTGTTTCCTTCTTACCGGTACCACGTGCATGCACATTGCCACGCAAAGTTACAACAAGTACGTGCCCCGGGGAGAGGCACCAGGTAGCCCGAAAATAGGGAAGAGGAGGCGTATTCAGCGGGATACGTACCGAAGTTCGAAAAAAACACGCGTGAACGAGCCGAGGAAAAGGCGAACGCGACAAAGTTTCGCGTAGAGAGAGAAAAGGCAGTCGTCCGCGGGATTTCGGCGGGCGAGGGAAAGGGATTGCCACACGCGCGCAGCGGGTGGAGCGAGCGGAGCAGACTCAACCGAGTGAAAGAGAAAGGAGACACGAAGGAGAAGAGAAGAAAAAAAGGAGTGATCGTAGTAACACCGGCGCGTCTCCTCTCGCGGCTTCGTGCTTGTCTCGGAATTAGTGAGTAGACAGAATTATGTCCGTGAGCAGGCCAGCTCGGCTCAGTTGAGACTTACTGCTCAGCCGGTGCACACGCATGCCACGAATCTTTCCTACTTACATACATCGCGCCTTCCTGATGCGATTAGACTAGTCCGGGATCATCCAGCCGGCTCTGGATCACCGGTCAGCTAGTAAACACTTGCTCCCAACGCAGACGTGCCTCTTCCGTCAACGTCTGCCGCTGCGTTCCTTGGGACGCTCGCTTCGACGAGAGGAGCACCCTCTTTATTGTTCACCAGTTGCCTAGAGACGACGATTCCTCGTTACTCAGAACTGTGATACCCCAAGAGTGTTTCAAGGGAAAAATGGAGAACTGTATTGAACGATAACAGTGGCCGAACATAGTGGTACCATTCGTTGTTCATGAAAAATCTTGACAGAAAACATTGTCGAGCAAGTGAGATATTGTTGGAGAAGTTTAGATTAACCTTGTAGGAAACAGTTCCTTGGACGTCGACATGGAATTCTTCAGGTTCTTCGTGTTGCTGTTCGCAGCCTCGGTCATGTACTGCGTGTCCTGTCACCATCACCGGCACGGTGTCCACGCCGATGACAGGAAGAAAGGCGACCTGGTGGACCAAGTAAAAAGGTACGCTGCTAAGGAGAACGAGAATCTCGTGTCCTCGGGGGGAGAGAAGAATAGCAGGAGTCTGATCGGAGAGAAGGGCAAAGGAACGATCCCTTTCAGCGAGAGGAGGCTGGAGAAAATGCTGGAGAAAGCTATATTGAAAATTATCACCGGCGACCTGAGCACAGGTGATATGCTACTACTGAAGAGTTTGAATTACAGTTTGGAAGAGGTTCTAGCAATTCGCGAGAGAGAACTCGGTAAAAAGAAGGACGAAGAGCTGAGAATGAAAGAGGGTACGAAACCTAGGGCGAAAACTCTTAACGGGGATGGAGAGAAAAAGAATAAATCCTGGAACAAGAATTCTATGGATCGTTCTTCACCGAGGACCCCGATTTTTGAAGACATTAAGAAGGAGGACAAGAAGACTCGCCACGTGGACAAACCTATTTACAAAGACTTCGACTTTGAGTCGTACAATCGGCAGGCGATCCTCGATTACGAGAACCTACCCTCTAACGTGGAGTTCCAGAGTTCCTGGTCGGAGCCCACAGCTGTAGATTACGAGGAGACTACCAAAGCTTCGGAGGAAAAACACCCGGAGAACAATTTTCATCGTGACTTCGACAAGGCCATGGAACCTCACGTGGTTTTCAAAATCAGATACGATGATTCCGAGTTCGACTCTAACTCAGGTTCCGACGAAAGCAGCAAAAATCGTCTTAAGGTGTCCAAGCATCACGTTTCTTCAACGATAAGGCACTCGACTCTGAGAAGCGCTGGGGACTCCTTTCATGAATCGACACCTTCACCACTGTCTTCAACTACTGCTGCTGTTGTTCCTCTGGTTTATCAGATGAGTAGTTCTAATGTCAGAGATAAATACCTGAACAACAATTATTCTACTGCTGCCGCGACTTCGACATCGAGTACCACGGATACAGCAGAGAGTACAATGCCTGAAGAATTTTCGGGGAACGAAAAACGAAAGAATTCTACCGCCGAGGTGGTGGTCGCAAGAAATGAGGGAAAACCTAGTGAAAATAAAAAGGTCAGTGAGTATGAGGGGCTCGAATGGGTGGAGGATGACGTGTACAGGGTAATCCCTGAATTCGTCGACTCCCTTGGCTCCGAAAATACTGAGGACAACCAAACTTCAGATTATGAAGACTCTAGACACGATTCCCATATAAACTGGAACACCGAGGAAAACGAGAACGACACCTCAGAATACCAAAACGACTCGCCAGATTCCGTCAAGTTCGTGGGCAATAGCAATGTATCTGCCAGCAATCTACCCTTGGCTAATCTTTCGACGTATCTCCAACTTGCCATCGCCCACCGTCGAGGGTAAGTGAACTGAACGATGCATTCGAGCATCTGTTTCTTCTGTATAAATGTTAATCGACATAGAATGGAGAAAGGTTTGCGCTTCGAAAGATGACCCGACTCTCCCCATTCTCGTTACGTCACATTACATGTTGTTTATGTGTCACGCTTTGCAAAACGGCGAAAGCAGATTTAGTATGTATAAAATGTGCTTTTTGTGTCTTTTAGAGGAAACCTAACTTCAAGCTTCGACAGGTAAGACTCTCCCTGATGTCGCTAAGACCGCTTTTTGGGTAAGGGACTCGGTGTGCTTAATAAGTCGAACAGATAGAGAATGCTGTTGGAATCTTTTGTTTTTTGTTTTACTCAGCCGGATGCTTTCCTTCTGGCTTGGCTTGCATAACTTAAAAATGCATTCCCTCATCACGATTATCTCATTGCTCGTGCTGCATGAGACATGATTTATCGTGATAACAATGGGGGACCTATATCCCTCAGAGATGTGTTGTGTCTGCATGAAAAGGTAACACCCATTCTTCTCCCTTCTCTCTCGATCACTCTCTGTCTCTATCTCTGTCTCCCTACCTTGTTACACGATAATCGATCTATTCCCTAATTATTGCGGCACGAAAAACGCAGCTTTTCCGCCACGTACAGCCAAAGCTGTGAAAGCGAATACATACTTGACGACAAAGACGTTCTCGTCGAATCATTGCCCCCGCCACGTAAAAATACCTCGATGGCCCGTAAAAATATCGTGACGAAACGAAGTACCGCGATGCGTTAGTGAATATCTGCGTCTCGAGCTGACCAGCGTCCGCTTCGTTCGATTTCTTCCCCCCTTCTCGGGCCTTTTACCTAAATAAACGGGAAAAATAGAGGAATTCGTTAAAAAAAACATCCACGATATTATCTCGAAGAACGTCAACAAAAAGGCAGTCAGCCGCGTTGGAAAGATGATCTATATTAAATCGGTGATTCACGAGGGCGCCCTTCGAAATTTTCGACGACAAAGAAAAATGATTAATGGGGCACAGACGAGGCGTATAATCTTTCCGAGAGACATAGACGGAGAGCGGAGCCAGGAAGGACGCACAGTGGAAATTCCGCCGTGGTCCCTAGCTATGTTTTTAAATCGCCCTCCTTCTTTCCTCCACCTCGGCCCCTCTTCGCGCGGGTGCGAAGGCGTTTCTTTTATTTTATTAAGTCTAGACGCGTAAATGCATTCGTGTCGGCACTGGCGTAGCCTGCTGAGAGTCCTCCTCCGGTGAACCAGTCGTTCCGCCTCTTCCTTGAGCTTGTGCACGCGGATCTCTACCATCCTTGGGCACCAGAATTCTCCGGCTCCCTCTTGTCACTTGATTTCAAGGGCTACCCTGCTTCGCAACACGAGAAAAAAAAAAGAAGTAACAAAGCAACGTGGTTACCTCATCAAAGGGTTAAACGTATTATTCAACGATAACTACGTTGGATTAAGGACGTTCGTGGTTCTTGATTAGGGGAAGGCCTTCCAATATATCGGACGGATTAATATTATTTTTTTTGCAATGCAGAACGATCGACCAGATATGGTTACATCAAGTTCGAGATAAGACTTCGAGTTGAGCACCCCCGTAATCACCGGGTGTCTAGTCAGACTGCAGTTAGGACTGCTCTCTTACCGGGTTATGTAACACATTTCAATTTAATGCGCTGACCTTGTCTATGCGCCTCTCTTCCTATGTCGACGAAGACGATGCATGGTTGCGCGAGGAAGAGAGCGACGGAAGTTTTCGCCAGAGACTCCCCACTTCACCGCCAGACGATAGCACGTGCATTTTTTGGCGGACGCCAATCAGGTCGTGGTTCATCGTTCCGCGGTATGCGAAGCGTTTTCCTCTGCCACTGTCGACCCCCGGCAAGCAGTCAATTTCTTCTTCCCTGTATTTTGGGGCCCCGATCAATCTTCATCTTCTAAGCTTTCCCCCTAAGCAGCCGCGGCGTCACCTAAACAGCGCTTATTGAATACAATTAAAAACTATTCCAAAAGCATGCCCAACCGCGGAACTTCCTTATCAAGTTCTCCATAATAGTGGAACGAAAGAAATTGAAAAATTATCGTTCAGTCCAGTTTCCCACGTGTCGACGCTGCTTCGAGTTCGTCCGAAGGCTGTTACAAAACCGGCGTAACGCAGCCAATTTTCTTAATACGGTACTCAGGAAGGATCGCTGGATTCATTCTCATGATGCAACGGCCTCCAGACACCCGAGTCCTTCCCTTTCCCAGACGGCAGACAGACGTGACACGTACGCATCGAGACGTTGTAGAATGCGTGACTTGGACGCGGCTAGATTAACGAGCATGTTTAGAATCGAATACAACCCGACGAGATTTCGTGACGAGATTTCGTCAGCCCCGACTGCCCCCTGCTACTAGTCCTTCCGCTTCCCCAAAGGGATGCCTGTGGAAAAAAAAAGTGGGCAGGCTTAATCGAGGATCACCAAAAAGAAAGGAAATACTTCCACGTTCCCGCCGAACGTCCAGTCACTGATGGAAGACGTCCTCGTAACCTGATCAGTCTTTTGATTAGGAAAAACGCTTCTGGTTGTTTGTCGAGCAGCAACGAGGTCGTTGACGTCCGATCGGCTGCGCTCAAAAGCCCAAGTGGGCGTCCAGTGCAGCGATCCTTGCCGATGACGCGGAGAAAAGACGTTCCTCCTTTTTTTCCTTCTCTGGCTAACGACTTGGAGTCTCCATTATGCAATTCCGTGGTCTCACCTGATCGTCGACGCTGCTTCTCTACGTTCTACAGACGTTTCATCTGTCTCCTACTGATACTATACAGCCTATTGTTACAACCGATTGAAATTTTTATTGGAAAACCATTGGGAACGAAAAGAAGGATTTGTCTAATTATTCATTTCTTGCTAGACGATGTCTGGAACGTATAATAAATATCTCTGACCCATGCTATGGGTTCTGTAGGTCACTGACCACCGACCGGTGGCCCGGCTAGTTACCCGGAAGAGCTTGCACGAGTCTCCAAGTGAAAATTTCTCCGCCGCCGTGCAGACACGAAATTCTCTGGCCACTTCTCGCTCCGTTGTACGTCTCCCTGTTCTCAACCTGAACCTACTAACACGCTGAAATCTCACCTTTTCCCTTTGACTCCTCTATTCAGCCACTCACGTCGGAAGCTTTGTCGACTGCCGTGGTGTTTCATGCTTTGCTCGGCTCCAAATCCCAGCGACTGAAAAATCTTCGTTTGTCTGTGCAGCCAGGGCGAAAAGGCTATCGAGGACATCAAGTCGCGAGTCTTGGCCCTCACAGGAAGATTCAACCTGAGCTCCAGCGCCAACCAGGTTCAACGGGAACGGCTGACCATGTTCTCGCCTACCTGTAAGTTCCTCGATCGATTCGTCAGTTGTTTGTATACTTTAACGCGATCACGCGATCGAAATTCAAAACCAGGCTCTCCTCTTGATCAGGTCAGATTCCACGGAATACAGACCAGGACGTCTGGACGGACCCATTCTCGATGAATATGCACTTCCAGCTGAACCTGACTTCCGGCGATCACGTAGTAGCGGCCAAGCTGAGAATATTCAAATTGCCGCAGGAAAACGTTACATACTATTCGGAAGGCAACTTCGACGACGACGAGGAAGACGAGAATAAGATTAGGATATCCGTCTATTACTACACGAAGTCCCTGAAGAGGCATCGAGGTAAGTTCCCGAACGGTCCATCTTCGTCCTACGGATTTCTTGCAATAAATTAGTATTTGATCGATACGAATTGAATGAAACTTTTGATTAACAGCGAAGAAACGACTGATGGACTCGGTGGTAACGCCGCTAACATACAGAGGTACCCATCTAGCGTTGGACGTTAGGCAAGGTCTTCGATTCTGGAGACTGAACCCGAGAAACTCCCACGGCAGCGGAAGCAATCATGGTCTGGTGATCCAGGTCGAGGATCAAGATGGAAAGCCGCTGAAACCGTCCCTGTATATTCAGCAGCCTTCTTGCGCGGATCAGGATTCAGATCAGAAGGCATGTGAGTGTGTGCTCTAACAATACTAACTCCGTTGTGACGATTTAAATTGCCTGGCGTGACACTTAACACCGTGTGCCATAACAGACTTGTATGATATAAAGACATGATTTAAAAGATTGCTGTGTGATTTTTCCCGTTATTTCACGACAATTCGAGGGTCCGCCATTCCGGGACCAAATTCCCATTACAATATGGCGGATACCGTTTTCATTACGCGCAAACCGAGCATGCTTTCGTACGGATAGCGTCAAATAAATAGCTATCTGTAGGTTACAGCTTGGTCTCGAAATGATATTAGAATGATTGCAAGCATTTTGTAGAAAAATATTAGCGACAGTAGATTGTACTTACAATGATTTCTCTTCTTCTTTACAGACCAGCGAGTACCTGCACTCTTCCTACGAGCCTGTACTCGTTACGTTCGCATCGTAGACGGTAAAACGGAGACGTACGTCAACTGCAGGCATTAATCGGCGACAGGGACGTTACAACAATTGCACATTGTTGCACAGTGGACAATCGTTAAAATTGCACTACACTTTAACGAAAACAATCACTTCTACCGAAGGAGGACGACAAACGTTCTTTCCACCACCACACACGAAATCGTACTTCAAACTGTCACATGTACGAGATGCAGTTTTGCAGAAAGGGTTGCAATCTATGATGCGCGAGGGAACTAGATCATATTGATCAGAATGAATTTTTATAATTATCTATAAAAATGCGAAAAGCTATTTTTCTATTGTTCCCCCGGCATAATTGAGTGCGCAGAATATGTTAATACCTTTAGGAAAAATTTCTGTTCCATTTATACAGAAATTACATTGACCGCGTTCTGGGGATTTCTATTGTTTTAAATTTGCGCAATAGATACCTAGCACTAATGAGCGCGCCCCCCGCCTCCATATTGAATTTATTCAAAAAAAGTTAAAAACGCGGGAATCGTGGTGCAGTGGTGAACGTGCTGACATGTGCATAAATCCCAGTAAAAGGCCCTTTTCATAGACTGTTTTATAATTTAATGAAGAAGTTAACTTAACGACGAGGCGCCCTATTATTTAAGCGTAGATGGTAAGTCGTATTTCATTGTTTTCTTATCGTTCGTTTTAACGCCGGTGCTAAGCGTAGCCTCCCGGCTGGTGCACGCCATTTTCCGGATAACGTTAAAAGTTCAATATTCGTACGATGTTACAATAATGTAAATATCAGGGACACTATTATCGATCAGATCTTTAGATTACTTTCTTTGACTTGTATGCATATGCACGTGCAATGTGGTACACGCGTATGCACGTCATGCCCATGACTGATTCAACCAAATGTAAGAACTTAGATATAGATATTTATGTTTCATGTAATTATAGTCATAAGTATGCAGCGCATAGCTGTACAGGTTTTTATCGTTACGTTTTGAGTGGAACCGTGAATCGGAAGCTATATTCTATATCCTGAGCGACACTCGCCTCCCTTTGTACTTCTCTTACAATTAGTTTCCACTGGTCCACCCAAAGGACTATTCTACTTATTATTATATACAGTTGTTGTTTTAACACAACGGGCAACAAGCTGTTGAGAATTTCACACAATCATTGTATATAATGTATATTTAATTGCCTGATTACATGCAAATAAATGCAACATTGTAGGAATCACTTTGCATTGAATGCATTTTAAAGCTGACCACCACCTTTTGCACACTATTTTTAACGTCTCGTGTGCTGTCGTTTTTTTATTGCAGAGAACGAAGTACATATTTTATCAAGTATAGCTTATTAACCCATTGCGGCAGAAGGACTTCTATAGCCTTCCGATTTAAATTGTCCGGCTATAGCAGTCCAAGTAAAAAAGTGTGCGGCAATGGGTTAATGTTGCAGTGCGAAATATAGTCTGCACGAACGCAATAAATTTCTCTGACTGTTTAATGCTTTACGTTTCCTTTCCATTATTCGTTCATTTAAAGTAGCTTGTTCTTCTCAGGTTTTATGTTTCTATACTATTTTTTCTTTTGACGTGGTTCTTGTCCATCGCTATGTTAGTTATAAACGTTGACCATATGCTCTGTACAAAAGATTTTTTTATTAAAAATGCTCATTTGTAGGAAAAGTACATTTAACATTTATATAAAAATGGATCATCGATTAGATCATTCTCGTTGTCACGTAGTAAAAAAAAAGATTACCAACAACAGTATTTCCTATGATTGATTCGCGCTCGTGTGCTCCCTTCAATGCAACCAACAAATCACCCTGTCACACTGAATGTTGTTCATATACATCTATGAAACGCGTATATTCATTTAGGTCGACGGTTTGAAGTGCATCGAGGAACACGAGTGTGCAATAAATAATTGTGAACGCGAGTCGTGAAACATTTGTCGACAATTCCTGTCAGCAAGATCAGTTAGCCAGTTGCTTATTAAATAATAACATTCGCAACTCAGTCTATCTTTTTGTTTTTTTCTTTCTTTCTGTTACACCGTTCAATTGCACTAATGTATTATATGATAATAGTCGCCACGCTCTGACAATAATTTCATCCAACAACTTTTATTTTCCATTATTCTAATTCCTAGTATAGAAATCTCCATACTTGTATCCATCGTTATTAAAAGTTCAATGGAAAAGGAAAACAAGCGAATACCTGCTTCAATTTTTCGAATCGGAGCGGAACATTATTGTCGAGGACACAAAAAAATAAAAAAAATAATAAAAACAAATAAAAATTAAAAACACTTGCGTTGTGCTCTTCGATGCATTGATTTCGTACAAATTCTTCGTCGTTCCGCGAGATCGATGCTTTTTTTACTTTATGGAAAAGTTATAATTCATGAGTCACTTCTGAACAAGCAACGAAATACTATCGAATGTTTGAAGACCATTGGTTTCCGCAGCATTTAACGTCACTGACATGCCTGCACGACGCGTACATATTTCTCAGTTATTTCAACGATAACTCGATGAGTTCATTCTCTTTTTTTCTCACGACAATACGAACACAAGCTGGGTTTGCTCCCCTCGCGGGCCGTGTTAACGAATCACTGACCTTCTCGCAATCGGATCTTCAGACGAATCATCGATAGCGATGATCCTTTAGGACCTGACATGACCTGACAATTTTTGTTTCGGTACAATCCGCTGTTACCCGTCTGTCCGGCCTAGCTATCGCGGTCGAGGGAATCTAATGTATCGTTGCTGGATGAATGAGTCAAGTCGCTCAGCTCGTCCAGGTGTTTCTGTTTTTTGCGAACGTTCCAATGCAGGCACTCCGCCAATGAATCGAACCAATCCGTGATTTGATCTGCTGCACAGATGCTAGGCACTGGATATATCGAGGTCGTTACTCTTAGGCTGAAAATAAAGAAACATAAGAATATTAGTTCGGAGCTCTGCGGAAGAATAGAGAACGATACTGGAACGTGATGTATGCAGAAATAAATAGCAACAGAGGTAGCTTCAGTAATGCTACCAGCTTGCAGTACGGCCAACGTCTCCTTTCAGATCAAGATTAATTTTTTCATCAAACACCATACAAGCGGCGGAAATTTCAGAAATAATTAATTGTAGCTTGAAGGAAGCACCAAGTACCCTGAGATTGAAGCAGGATAAAAGGATGAAATGTATTACGGCTGAGAAGATGGAAGACAAAGAACGGATGAACGTGTCACAAAGCTGACAAGATTAAGTCTTTTTACGAAATAACAGGACACACCTATCCCCGACACGTAGCTCTTGCTGGTTGCGACCGTCGAAGGAGACGTAAGCTGTGCTGCGGGCGCTGTTGTTCGCCATTATCTGCAATAATCACGTGAAACGATTAGAAAAGTCTTTGAACATTTACCTGTCACCGTGGAACAACTCCTGCCTGTTTCTACCATCAAAGGACACCCACGAGGTGTTCCTGCTATCCGGTGAAACAGAGATCTGCAGTAGAAAAGGCGATACCATATTATCATCGTCAGCAGAGTGAAAGAACTTTGTTTCCTCTGCTCTTGGTCAATACTTTCTCGACGGTATGCCGCACGCGTTCGCCAGAAAACGTTTCGCGGGGCACAACGAGACGAAAATTTTTCGGAGGAATAGCCCAAGGCAGCGAACAGTCTGGGAATGCGGGCGACATCCATCGAGACCAAGTTTCCTTCTATGGACCATTGTCAAAGACCGGGAATCTGCACGCGATCGTGATAAGAGTGTCCGGCGGTCCGCGCGGAAATACTGTACGCGTACTAGCAAGCGATGTACCGATTCGCTACATTCTCCGGTAAATTAACAATTAGATAACCAATGAATTGAACCGAAGATTTGACGAAACCGCGTCACTACAATTGCCACAATCGATGGATTGCCAAGTCCGATCTGAAGGACCCCCGATGCTTGCATTATTTGGAAAGGACGATCTCGGTGCATCGGCACGACGGTGAGAAGACATTCGAAAATACCTTCAACTCGACTCCGGCAGGTACAACGATCGGCCTGAAGGACAGAGAGTGAGGGCAGATCGGTGTGATCATGATCGCAGGTACCGAAGGATGAATCATGCTGGCTCCGGCTGCGACAGCATACGCTGTGGACCCTGTTGGCGTGCTCACGATCAGGCCGTCACCCTGGACGCTGGTCACATGTTTGCCGTCGATGAAGAGGTCAATATTCGAGAGGTACGGGGACGGGCCACGATCCACCACGACCTCGTTTAGCACCAGCAGATTCGTCGGTGGTTTCGTTTCTTTGCTCTCCTCTCCTTTTCGCATGATGATACATCTCAGCCGGCTCCTCAGGGTCAAGGCCGCGTGACCTGAAGACGGGGTCGATGTTCGTCAGATTTATAACTCCCTATTTAACGCGTCGTCGTCGACCTTCCCCGCGTATCTGGCGTTAACAAATTTTTCATTCTTTTGTCCACAACGTGCAAACGCCGTTCAATAAAAAAAGACTGATCGAAAGCAATTTTCATGTTCGACAGAAAGTATGATTTACTATGCGAATGAATAATTCGAGCACGATTAAGGATTAAAACAGAGGGTTACATAATACGCAATTTTCCATACTCGGCAGTTTATAATAATTAGTAGACGCCACTCGTTAATGATATTCTTGCGTTACTGTAAAATAAGGAACAACGGTGAAGGGACGAACGGTTGATGATAGACTTGCCCGGACAGGAGGCGATTTAATGATGATGTCAATGATTACAACGCGACAGCAGCAATAATGATGACGGCGGTTATTTATTGCTACATAATAAAACGGGAATGTTTACGCATGTTTATTTTAATCCCAGCATTCCGCCAAATCCTCCAGCCTGCATTTTAACATACGAGACTATCTTAATGCCAATCACGAATGTGGCACGTATGGGAGAATTATTAGCGTCAATAATTATGATCCTGTCGAGAGGCTGGTTGGATGGAAATGTCGCGTAATATGTATTTCGTTATTGTGCAGAAGTTTCACGTTCTGTGCTAACGAAGGCCGGCGATCATTCCTATTGCGGTGAAAGTGGCGCCAGGAAATTTTGTGCTCTTACCTTCCAACACGTTCGTCACTTGCTCCTGGAAGTTGTCGAACTCGAATGGCGTGAGGAACCCCAAGGAACCAAGGTGAAAAGCCATTACCGGCGGTACCGATTGCTGGAAGAGCAAACTTGCGTAGAGAAGAGTTCCATCGCCGCCCAGGCAGACGATAAAGTCGATGCGATCCTTGAATCAAAATTAATTAGAATATTTATGATTGACTTATCGAGGAAAATGCCGGCACAATTTCTAAAAATAATTACCTGAAGATCGTCCGTTCCGTCTCTGAAAGTCTGCAGCCTGTCTCGAACTCCCTGGAATCTCGGGTCCCTAGCCAAGGCTGGATCTTCCAGGACAGAGGCCTCGACGAACACCACCATCCGTTTTTCCTGCGAAAAACATCCACGCGTTAAGCTTCATTAATTGCCGCGAGAATTTCTGTACAAAAAAGAAGGGACAAAAAAAAACGGAGCCGCCGAAGAATCTTGTTGCCCTTTGCTCGGCAGATAAAAACAAAGCGTAGCGCAAATTTCTAACCAGCGATGAATTATGATGCGAAGTCATCGGTGATAAAGCATGTGAAAAAATTGTCATGTCACGTGATACAAATCGATAGGCCGTGAGACGGGCACGGTGCATTCTTCTTGGAACTAGGTGGACTGTTATTTACGTGAATGAAAGTACAACCCAGTCTGAGTAATTCATGCGAGTGCTCCAAGAAGATTTTTCCCGCTATTCATTTCGCCCTAGCCATCGGGTTTCAGTGTGCTCTACGCAGCTACGAGAATTACGTGACGGCTCAAATTTTCTGGCTTCCTCTTTTTGTATCCGGTTTTGTTTTTTTGCATTGTTTGTGCCGGTGAATAATTAATGGGAAAGAAAACTTACTTCTATCAGCCATGTGACTAGCTGAACAAACGGTGGCAAAACCGAGGAATCACGAACTTTCTTGATGACCAGTACAGTAAGCGGCGGCTTGTACCACGTCAACCTCTGAGAGGCTGGATCCTGTATGGTCCTAAAAACAGACGAACACCGGGTCCATTTAATTCCGTCGAATTGAATTTGAATGATAATGTTCCGCGGATTACATAATTCGACATCTATGAACATTGCCATGGAACATTGTCCGCCAAACGTTGCAGAGCGTTACAAAGCAGCTAATATTAATACGAAAATAGTTTTCCGTTCCGATTGACAGGAATCTTCTACGTCCAAGAACAAACTGAAATATTCTTGACAAGATTCAATGCTTATTGTACATACATATACACGTGTAGGGGAATAATGTCCGTCCATTTCCAATTAAAATGCAGGCCGATCGGGCTGCTTAATATTAATTGGAGAAAAAAAAAACCCGCCCGCATTTCCGCGGTCAACCTGAATGCGTTTTTAGACAAAGGGGACCGATTGCTTGGCCTGTCATTGTATTACAGTCACGGGGATCAAAGGTGACAGTGGGTGAAAAGTGTTATATACATACGAACGCACTTCCGATTGCAGTTCGTGCACTCTTGCCGAATCTATAAAGTTCAGGATTGCTACTCGTTTAAAAGCTATGCGTTCGGTTCACGTGGAAATGTTTACGTGCGCTATGGAGTGGCTTTCCGTTTCCTTCTGTACCTAAATCGGGTCGGTTGCGCAATTTTTCTCAATTGGCAAAAAAGAAAAAAAAGGAGAAAATCAAAAGATTCGCGTCCTCGATAAGTGCTCGCGATTGAAAGTGGAGCTCGGCTCTCGGTGTCGGTAATTTTTGTCAAAGAACCTACCTGACAGTCCCAACCATGACGTGGTACCGGATTGAGAGTCGCGCTCGTACTGAACGTGGACCGAACACGGCACTACGTTTTTTAACGGTAAACAATCGGACGATCGCGCAAGCGCATGCGAGACCGTGTGCACGTAAAAGAATCGCCACGAGTATTCCTTTTCATGTGCATAATATGCGAAACCAGGCGCGTAATCGTGATTCACGTGCTTCTGTTTATTCGTTGACTTAATTACAGGCGGACGTAGGTACCGTGATTCGATCGAAACGCGAACTCTTTCCTCTTGTGCGGAACGTTCCACTAACTCCTTATTAATTCATTTCGGGCGCTGATTATTTTGATGCCACCTGGTGACGTTCGTAAAATAGTCTTTCAATATTTGCGGCACCGAGAAATGGTCATTAATCGCCAGCACGAATTATTCGATTCATCGTTAGCAGCTCTTCCGGACTTACGTAACAGGTGGTACATAAATCCTTGCTGTGGCACGATTGTGTTAACATAGAATCGACCCGAACTTTGTCTCTCGTTCCCGTTCACGTTCGATTGTTCCAAGAAATCGTTGCTTGTCAATGATTTTTATGATCCGGCTTGCTTTTAGCGATAAACACGTGCCGGTGACTCCAGTTAGGACGATTGAAAAAGAAAACAGTTCCTGCTGCACAGCACTGATTGCTTTCTTACGCAATGTCACTGCCATATCGGCTGATAGCACACTCCTCCGAAAAATGCGAGCATCGCTAAATTTTGAACGAAATCTTGACGATCAATGAACCGATGTAGCTTCAGTGGAACAAAAATCGCACACCAGTCTACCTTAGCTCGTTTCAAAGGGCGAAGCTCGGTTTTCACATACCCGAATTGCATCTTTCGTAGACCCTTTTGTATCAGAGGACGGAGTACAGATCTGAGGGTGCTTTCCTTTCCCGAGAACTTTTCTAAATCGATCTGAATGAAAAGTTTACGCGACACCGCCGTTGAGTTCTGGGATTCGATTTGCGCTGAATAATTTTCGCGCACACGTGAACATCGCGTGGTGCTGTAGTGGAGAGGTCAGCAAATTTTTCTGCGACAGTTAACGCGTTAACAAACGAGTGTTACGTGACAACAAAAAAAAAAAAAAAGGAAAAACGGGACATCCCACACGCATTTAGTTCCCGATCCAAACAAACCGCGACGTTTCCCCGGATTCGTGGAACCGCTTTCTAATTCGCACTGACAAAACAGCGCGCTCAAGGAGTCATTGTCACGGATAATTCGGTCAAGATACTCGAGAACGGAGTACTTTTTGTCGCTGCAACGCGCTCTCCTTCGCTTGTCAAACCCGCTGGCCAATTGAACGAAACGGGTGGTAGAAACGGCGGCGAAGGAAAGAATTTACGACAGGCCTGTTACAATTCGACGCGACTTTCTAGCAATTCGTAGCAACAGGTACGCTGGGCGAATTGTTCTTAATCGGTGGAATCATGGAACGAATAAGTTTACTTACATGACCATCGCCGAATTCTTCATGATGCGCCCGCATGGCCCAAACTGTTGAATCGGACTAGGTGCGTTCAGACTTCTCGTTCTCCTACGAACAGAAAGGGTAGACGGATTAATAAAAGGATTTTGGCGACGTCAATCGACGGCCTTCAAGCTTTTTCATTATCTTCTTCCCTTGCCTCCTCTGAAGGAAATGGCAAAGGAGGGATCGGGTTATCTTGGCCGTAGAAGGAAAACAAAGTCCACGAGGTAATTGCGGCGATGCCACGGACTGTACATGCAAATTAATTCACAATGCAATGCACGCAAGAATTTACGTCGGCATTTTAAAAAGTAAATCATTGGCAAATATTTCTCTACGCGTTTAAAGGATTTATTTGGAACTGTGGCGTTCACAGCGAAGTTGCCGTTCACTGGCCGCTCCTGTGTAATCTACGATAGCTTCAACAGCAAAGTTTGATAACGTGTAATGGTAAAAACGTACTCGATTAAATGGGAAGCGTAATCAGCGCGTATGATAAATGAGCACGATAGTTTAAAGTTTATCTAAAGCAAGCAGGGAAATACGGTGGAATTGTTGGTCAACTTTTCGAGCAAATTTTTAAGTCCAATTGAATATGCAAGCGAATCGTCTGCCAAAGTCGATTGGAATTTAATGTGCATGTGATAAATGTAAATGAATGCGCGCACATGCGTGATTCTTTTGTCGCCCATCGGTTTGACGCAATGTGTTGAAGAACGGAAAAAGCATCGCTAGTTTAATACACGAAATGTTTCCCCTTGCATTTTAAAAACCGCGTAAATTTGCACAAATCCGTTCTCGCGCGATTATTGTTATCGTCGTATTTACATTGTTCCGTTTCTGTCTTCTACGATATTTAATCAGTCTTTTTCTTTTTCATATTCTGTTCAGAAAACAACGCTGACTCACAACCCCGAAGAATGAAAAGTTTCTACCTGAGCACCCTGTTCCGTGGAACATTCTCCGTTGGCGAGGTGGCTGACCCATTTCCCAGAGGATCAAGAAGATCGTAAGCGTTTGCGACGCAGTCATTGGTTTGAACGTTCATCAAAGACAATACCCGGTCCGTCATTTTGGAAGGTACACAATTTATCGACAATTTAGCAAAAACCTATCTAAATTGTCCAAGGGACAGTTTCCTTTAATTACGTTTCTCAGCGATTAATTGCGAATGGTAACGCCAGTGTGCCACGTTACAATAGGAAATGTCGTACTTCCCAAATGGAGTTACTACAAACATCGACGAAGACCTCGTTTAATGTAGTTAGCAACGTAGTAAGAACAGCTCGTGATACAGCTCGCGAATCCACCGATAGCAGCAACTTTTGTTCACGCTAACTCCAAGAGCAGTTACATTTAACTTCATTCTGGATACACGAAGTGTCTCGAACCTTTGTGAAAGCTTTCAAAATTTGGGACCAATGATTGGGAGTTCGAAGGCCTGTTAATATGAAATTAATGAATGTTCGTCAAGCGAGCTAACTACCGAGATAAAGTGAAATTTAGTTTCAAGGACGCACGCAATCCTTGCTTGGTTGTTCTGGTCGTGCATTAGAATTCTTGCTACGCCATTTATTTGCCTACTTGTTCATTTCTTTATCAGGACCCGCGGTAGAACTTGAGGAGGCCGGCCTTAAATCATCTCTAATATTCCATCGCGCATTCTCGGCATCTAGCGATTGTCACGCGACGATACAGATCACGTTTAGACGACGATGGAATATATCAAGGCGTCAATTCGTTAGCCTTGAACTGCGCCTCGGTAAATCCACTTGCCGGAATGCTTGTGCATTGACCATTGTTTATGTATGATTTGGCACAATCTTCCCGCGAAACGACGCACGTCGATGATTCCGGCGCACAATTTGCTCTCCGTTTCCCCTCGATTTTACGAATATTCACCAAGGGACTCACGATTGCACTGAACTGCACATCACCGTTGCCGTGATTCAGAATGAACCCTCGCCGTTAGTCGCTAGCCTGTTTCGTTTCGTACGAGCAGACGTTTGTCTGGGAGACAGTGGCCTTTAGAAGGGACCGAATCGCAAGGTAGCTGCACGCAGAATGACGATCAGGCCGGAGGTGGCCAACAATTATGGGTTTCTTTCTACGGAACCGTCGGTATACCGTAAAGTTCACGGTTCTCGTCGACACTAATGCGAACATTATATAACGATATTTTATTGTATCGGATTATCTTATCGTGGGGCAAATCCGTTGCCTCGTATCGTTTCACCGTTGCGCGCCTCTATGCGTATCGTCTACATCTACACTGTTGATCCCTAATGGTATGTAAGAAACTAGAAAACGGAGGAGAAAAAGGAATTTATCATGGTGTACAAATCTTTCCGAAATCGTTAGGTAACTTTTTCCTCTGGTTTCACTCGATCCAACTATCCGACACACTTCACTTTCTCTCCATTGATTGAGAAACACGATGAAAGGAAGGGAGAGTGAGCCTCAACGAAAATTGTAGTCGTGCCATCCTAAACGGTGGGCCCTTTTATGTCACGAGTATTCACGCGTCTCTAATCCCGGGTCTGGCCCCAATTGCCCCCGGTGAAAAGTTTGCAAAACACCGTCGATCGATTTTCGTTCCGAGCGCGTGCTGTCGGTGCCCAGCGATCTGCCAAAGGAGAAAACGATCGGCACCGGTATGTTCGGTTCGGTAATCGATTGCATCGAGCGTGAATTTCTGAAATTCCAAGCGACGGTAGTAATGGGGGCGCCATGGACGAGGCCTATGGGAGTCCATGGGGCCATCGGTGGTCCGGCTGCTCGGGGAGCCGAGTAAAATGGAATGCACGGCGAAAGGCGAACGCGTTCTCGGTTTCAAAGAAAGGAGCAACAAAAAACACTCGCGCCCGAGCGTTCGCGGTTCGAACAGGTACTCCGGCCTCGTTCGCACGTGTGTAAAACGAACCTAGACGTTCAATGTGTGCACCTCGCTTGAATGATGTCTACCGTCAGCCTAAACGTCATCTTCCTCCTAGACTCTAGGATCTAGAGCAATCTCTTACGATTCCACGAAACTTAACCTAAGACAAGCGATCCTCTCTGTTTCCAACAATCGTGACACACGAACGTCTCCGTATTCAGATGCTGCCCGACTCCGATTGTCACTTCACAATTTGCGTCTAAAAAACACAGGCGAACGAGCACTCCGATTCTCAATTGTCTTTCGCCGAGTAAACGACAGGGAGATTATTCACTGGGCAGCGTGGTATTCAACAGGCATTCGCTACGCGGAGACACTTTCAGAGCACTTTCACGCCTGATTCACAAACGGTGTTATATAAATGATCCACCGTACGAACGTGCATGCCGACACGAGAGATTTAGGTTAACCAACACGTGTCCTACCTTAATTCGGCGTCGTCCATGAGCACCGATTCCCGAAACGGACACTCTGCTCCGAGGAGGTGCGAAAGTTCGCTCTGAGGTCGTGCAAATCAAGGTGCTCGAATCGGTCGGTATATATGCACCCCTTGCTGCTTGGCAATTGCAACAGATACTCGTGGACGCCACGGGCGGGTCGACGCTGATGTCGCGACGCCCGGCGTATTGCACGCATGCTCTGCTGCTACGCACGGCCAATCAATTCCATTGCGTTCCCGACTGTGTACATACGTCTATTTTGTACGCGTTTCATTCAACTTCATTTACGCAACTTCATTATTTTCGCTAGGACAATTCGAGGCAGACCAATGTGGAGCTGTCGAATTGGTGGGGTGCACAGTATTAGGTAATGCTGCACGTATGTACCTATACGCGCGTGCACTCACATGCTTGGCAAAGTGGCGAAGCTTCGAATTGTCAGCCTTCATGGTGCCGATCTGTCCACGAGTGGAAAGAATCTTGGGCAAGCAAGCAACTTCACTCAAGTTTCGCACGAATTGGAATCGGATTACGCGGTTCCAGTTTAATTACGAAATTGAACTGCCGTATACTGGTTTCGCGACAGCTTCGTCCGTTCGGTTTACTTTTCATTTCGCTGCCAAGAGATCCCCGCCGTTACTTAGTTGGTCGGTAACGAAAAGGAATCAGTACCAGGCCCTATTTATACATTTTTTTTTTCCGCCCCAAATGATCACGTTCTGCATAAGTACGAGGGTGGATCGTCCTATTTATTATTTTCCATAAAAATATCTGATAGCCAGATGGACAAAAATAAATATTCCGGTACCGGGAATCGAACCCGAGCCTCCTGGGTGAGAGCCAGGTATCCTAGCCACTAGACCATACCGGATTATTGTAATATATTTACGCGAGATTGCAGGAAATCGCACACAGTACGTGTATAATTTAGCAACCATAAATCGCCGCAATTAGTTTCAAATGACGGAATCGCAATATACATATTACGGTTCGGATTTCATCGCAAGCATAACCCACACTTTCGAGATACCATTCTTTCCCACACCCACCTTTCGAAAGGGTTGAAAAGCAATTACTTACGGCCAAGTACCGGAACGTTTCCGGCGGCGCATTTCTGGGTCCTTTTCGTAGTCCTCGAGGAACGGGACGTCGGTATAAGTATCGTCTACACCGTTGTTCACTTTACTCCTGGTTACACATCGCCAGTCGAGCATCTCGCTCACGCTACGACGTCTCGGTTTTTCTTTCACCATGTCCATTATCTGCGAAACATCTCCTTCTCGAATAACCTCAGCAGGGTCGCAGCGGTTCTATCTTGCTGCACATTTTCGATACTCCGTTTCGGGATCCCTCGAAGCAACACGTGTTCCACAACGAATTACATACGTGCATATGTATATTTAACAGACCCACGCACATGCTACGCACTTCAATATTTTTACCAACTCTGTGGCAGAAATGTTCTTCTTCGTTTTTGTTTCCCAGCCGAGAGGTTGACGGAAACTTTCAACAATGTCGATCCGCCACGATCCACCACGTCGAATCTTTCTTATCAATCAGCTGATCGTCGGGTGACGCTTCATTTCAGCGCGGCATTTTCAAATTTCCGTCGGGACACGAACGATACGTGGGAAAAATGAGTGTGCCCGATACCAGTTTGACGCACGCATAAATAAAGCTAGAAAGTGTTGCGCAAATCGCACCTGTCGCCCGTAGATCCTTTCCTTCGCAAGCGGACAATTCGCGCGATTTTCACGTCCACGTGAACGATAAATTTTTGCTTCGGTCCTTGTTCAATCTAGGACGCGTTGTTTGATCGAGTTCTTTGGCAAGAGTTTGCGACCTACTTCGCGCTCGTCGGAAAAAAAATTTCACTCCGAACTGCAGGTGATACTCGAAGCAGCTATCGCACACGACTTTGTAGAATTATCCTTAGCTGCTCCGATGCATCAATTATACAATCGCCGCGGCAAATGGGTATTCTAATTATCCACGATTATCTACTATCTTTGCAAACTTGCTCCAATTTTGGTTTTTTACGCCAATATTGCACCCCGAATCCCCGAGAAAGACCAAACGAATTCGGCTACACTAATTTACCGGAGGATCGTTTAATCGCGAAGCAAACCGGCAACTATTTTTAAAAGAGAAAGCATATACTTACAAGGCCGGGAGTTCTAATTAAACGTATCGTCGGGACTATAGGAATATTTACAAGAGTTTTTAGCCGTTCCAGTCACGCGATGCTGCGACACAGACAAGACTTGCTCGCGGAATAACGCTCGACGGTGCCCCATAGGGAGGTCTTTCAGCTAGAAATCGATCGCGGAGAGAATAGAAACGAGGTCTCGACACCGGAATCCACGCACGGTTGAATGAAACGAACAACGAGTACGGTGTGCCGACAGTACCGCGAACGTCGACCGCTCCGACTTCACTGAGCAACTGACTTTACCGTCCGCAGGCTCTGAAAGGCACTTAGGGCTTTCTAACTCGAGTCTCTCCCCACCCTTCTGCATCTGCTATCTCAGCGTGCACACGATAAAAAAAGAATTGTCGAGGAAGCGATGATGAAAGTGGTCAACCGTGACCGCAGATGCACGTACCCGTGGATGACCCGAAAATTTCGGTTAATTTCCAGAATCAGATGATTTATCGATCGTCACCGGATCGATCACTGTGTCGCTTGGAGATGCGCCAGGAGACTACCATTGCTCGTTGATGTATTGCGAATATTTTAGACGTCTCTTTTACTCCTATGCATGCGCCCGTACGGTACTCGTTACGCGACTCCGAATTCTATATGGTTGTGCGAGTTGCCTCGTGTTCCCAACGAGACCCACCACGTGCACCGGGGCTTGCACTAGGGCTGCTTTTTTTCCCACGTGACGTCCCTTTGTTCCGGTCGAAAGGGACGAGTGGTTCAAGAGTTTGGATCTTTTTCACGGTTGCTGGAAGTCCTCGGACTGTCCGAGCATAGCTTCTAATCGGTGAAAGCGACAACGAGAGGCGAACGAACGATTAACTGGTTCATTTGCAGAGAGGCCTCACAACTGCGTCGGTGACGTGCTTCGGGTCTAGAACGTGTCGAGCTTGACCCATATACATTGTTCGTTCCACGACACAATTTATTCTCGCGCCTATGGCGGTGGTGAATGCTTCACTCCGTACAAACGAAATTCACTTGCGACAATGAACGGAATTATATTCGTCACGAGAACGTTGGTTATTTCTAACAGACGAAACAGCCGGTTCCTCTTTATTTCGCGATCGTTCTTTCAGAAACGTTACATCTTGATGCGACAGGCGGTGGTCGACTTCCGGACGACGACTTCGTGTCCCAGTGCTGTTGAACCCTACATATACATATATGTACATGTCCGTGCCGAACGGTTTCATGCGGGACAGAGTAGAGTGTACAGTAGTGCGCGTCCATTGGAAAGAAAATATTTCTCGCGAACATGAGGCCTCTTCGATTGCATAATAAACACTGATACATTCTGCGAGAAGTATATATAACAGGCAGGTCGTAAGGCATAACTGTAAACCAGTTGCGCGTAATGCAATTACGGTATGAAAGTGATCAAAATTTATTGCGGCCGTCAGCGGCGTGTTGCAAAACCCATGGGCTAAGGGGCAAATCAAAATATCCCGCGGCGCAGCCGTTGTCCCCCATCCATCAGGGCCACACCATTATTATTAAATATTTCTTTTTTACATTGCTCCGGGGGATAAATTTTCATTCGATAGAAGCATAGAAAATACGCGTTGCGTTACGAGTTTGTACATAATCATATTTGCGTAGAGAAAAATTTGTGCATCGTTGTGCGAAGCAGAAGTAATTTACCAACAATGGAATATGTTTTTGAGAAGATCGATTACTCCTGGTCATTTCTATTGGGCCTTTCTACGATAAGCCTCGGTGGGCGAGTAAGGTAGTGCGATTATATTCGCGTGCAAGTAACGACTAATGACCCGTCACTTTCTACGGAAAGGAAGCGTTTACAATGGTCAGTGTTTTGCGCAGCTAGGGAAATGATATACTTTCTCATGGGGAAACGTAAAACCATAGATTTAACGGGGTCGCGTTCTTCTCGAAACGCGCTTGCACGCAACCGCTGGCGAGTAGAAGCCAATGTTTTGCCAGCGCGACGAGTGACACGTTCCCCCTGTTAAATTACTATGGTAAGCGCGAAAGTGGAAAATTGTACAAATGTGGCGAGCGGCATTGAACGAAGTTGAACGAAAGTGTGTCGCGGGAAATTGTTTGAAACGAAACGGAGCAAGCAGTGCTATCACGTGCGATGGTGGTGTAATGGTCAGCATAGTTGCCTTCCAAGCAGTTGATCCGGGTTCGATTCCCGGCCATCGCACACTGATCTATTTTTTGATTTTAATATCCCTTTCCCGCAAATTTTTGCGACACTCGTCGAAACATTTTTTGCTCGACGCAAAAATTGTTTGACACGTGTAGAGATAGGAAGGTGTGATTGAACTTTATCGTGAAAATTGTGCGCTATAAATTTACGAGCACTGGAGAAGATATATTGTGTAACGATTGTCGCTGTCTTTATTCAGCAGCGCGGTGTTTTATTCCTCAAATTATTTTGGTTCGAATTTTTTTTGGGGGGTGGGGGCGAGAATGGGAATAAAGTTGCAGAATTTGCATGCGTGTTGCGATGAAATCGAATGTTCGTGTTAGTAAGATTAATATGGACCCGGTTTTACCACAATTGTTCTATTTTAAATAGAATAAATATTGAAGCGTTCGCAACAACAGCAGCCGTATGCTTGGGAAAGTGAAGTACGATTCGCAACAAGCACTGCTGGTGTAGTGGTATCATGCAAGATTCCCATTCTTGCGACCCGGGTTCGATTCCCGGGCAGTGCAGGATTTTTTTTTTTCTTAACCGAAGAACAATTTTGCAAACGTCAAATCATTTCTATTTACGGCACGATTGTTATTTAGAAACGAACAAAACAAAAATTGTTCTTCCTCGAAAAATACGTCGCGTACACTGTTCGTTCTGCTGTTTCTCTGACGTAACTTCCACTTAAATCAATCTCGGTAAATTTCAATACTTTTACACATTTGATTAGCATTTACGGAAAGGTGGTGAATATCGTCCGCCCGTAGTTGACAAAGTCTCCGATCACCGTTATCGCCGACGATTTGGCATTGAATTTTAACGAAAATTTCTCAGCTAACATTGCTAATCCGGAACATATTAGAGATAAACGTGTATTGCTCGTAATCGTACCATACCTGATAATTTTAGCTATACTTGAATTTCGCTTGAGCAAGACCGCCCTACTCAGGACAGTTCCACCACGTTGCATCACTATATACCGGGCACCACTATACTGAAATGGCATCAAAACGTGCACTCGAATCCATCGGCAAACGGTGCATTGTCGGGGAAAGCACGAGAAACAAAAAATTCCAACGATAAGGGGGAACCTTAGCGATAACCCAGCAATCGTTGACAAGAAAAGATTGTTCGCGTGTTCTGTCAGGGCATCGTGATTTCTGATTGATCCGCGGATGTCAGATTCCCGAATTCGCGAGCCACATTTCCCTCTCGGGTTAATCTCGCTACCGTTATCACTCCACCATAAATTGCACACGTGATACACTTTCAAAACAACTTCTAGTTAATCGCAGAATCGTCGTTTCTCGTTTCTGTCTCATCTATTATGCTCTCGGAGCAAATCGTGCAGCAGAGTGCCCGCTCCGATAGAATTATTGTTGCAATGCTGGGCGTCTACGAATTTCTAGCTTCCTTCGGAACGATACGCGCGTGTATCTAATTTGTAATCTGTTTGGTTGAAGTTAATCTCGAGATTAAATCTACGCGACCTATACTATCTACGCCAGTTTTCGGAGTTTATCAAACGCCGTTCGAAATTGTAGCTTCTGTACGAATGTTCGAGCAGCTAAATTGGCTGCAATTGAAATCGTTGTCCGGTGCGAGGTGAATTAGTGATTTCCGTAAAATCTGGAAGTCACGGAAAAACTGTCCGGCGATGATATCGTGGCGTTAGTCTTGTGCCTTCCGGGAATGAGCATGCCTGAAGAGCTTCATTCGCGGGATCAAAGATATTATAAAGATGATGACCCTAGCTAACGAGATAACGAAATGTTTGTATGGTTCTCGTATCGGTGTATGCTAACATTACGTTTATCGTTCGAGGGGCCTAATCGTAGCGACAATCTTGCGGCGACTCTTTTTTCTTGAGGAAAAAGTATGTGCCTTCTAATGATTAATAATTTCGAAGCTTATTTACATTCCTGAATACACAGGAAACCACGTGAGCACTATTCATGGAGAATGGCGACAATGACATTGCTGTCTTGAAAATGATAATGACCAGATCGGCATTGCTTCCCACTCTATATACACGTAGCCATGTCGGTTTAGTTATATGGTAATCATCGACATTCCTCGTATAATTATTTGTCTGGAATGACGTGTTCCTTCGATCACATATTTGAAATATTTTACATGGTTTCATAGCGTGCTTGCACGAATATTTTATTCTCGTCTACGAATAATAAGGCTCCAGGTGTCGGAATGAATTGTGAATCCCGCGATCAGTGTCGATTAAATGCAACGCTCATTGAACGTAATTGGAGCAATTTCTTGTGTAGAAAATGTATCTCAAGGTGCATGTTCAACCGAGACGTAACAATAATAATTATTATTATTAGCGTCTAGCTTTTCCCGATACAGGACGTCTGTCGCGCGTTTTAACTGTACCGTGAGAAAGGCTCGAGGTTAACATGCTCCACCGAACGCAAATTTCTGCTTCTGAGGCCAAGTCTGCAAAAAACTGAGCTACAATTCTCAACACCTGACGAGCAAAAAAGCAAATTACATGTGGCTCGAAGCGTTATCTACAAAACGAAACACACCTAAAAAAAAGGCTAGAACTGATTCAGGGCTAATTAAAAGCACTTGGACAATGTTGCTACGATGAAACAGAAATCATGCAAAACGTTGTAAAAGGGTTTGACGCAACGTCGTGCTACATTCAAGGGGTGAAAAAAGGAGCGACTCGAGAGGTGTGCTTCACGAGGGAACTCTTGCTTCCCGGTTGAAAAAGGGAAGAAGGGAAAACGGGCACGAGCGTCGGGAGCGAACAAAAAATCAAGTGGTACCGGTATAGGCACACCTCGTCCGAGCCGCCACAAGCGAACGATAAAACAAAACAAAATGGAACCTCTCAGTCATGCTGATGGCGCCAGTTACAGGGGATGGAACGGTAAAATTGTAGAAAACTGTGTTACCTTCGCGGTTCCACCGCCTCGATGTAATCGACCGTTAACTCGCACACCGTGTTGCTTCAAGAGAAAAAGAAAGGGTTAGATATCATAGAAGAGTAGCGCAACCACGTGGCTTGAATATGCCAAGGTGTGGGCCAAACATTGTTCGTGACCCAACTTTCATCTCATTATAAATTTATTTATTGAATGGCTGCAGTAGTGACTGTGTGACACTTGCAACGTTTAGAATTGTTATTTATAGGGGCAATAATGCTACTCATAATGATAATAATTCTAGTAGCAGCAGTAGTAGAGAAAGAGGACTTTGTTAATTTTAGTCACAGTAGCCCTTCGTTCTTTTCCGTCACTGCAGATAGTGAAATTAGGTCTCCTGATTACATATTAGGTCGCATTCTGATATGGTCACGATGTATTAAATCTGCACATTCTTCGGTGCATCCACTGCTCCAAAAGGGAGAACGTTACGAATAAGAACAGCAAGGTCCGCCATCATCCTTGGCCTAGATCGCCAAATTCATTTAAGTGAAGGGTTTCGATCTAGCCCCGCGCCACAACGTGCCGCGGGGACAATCGAGGCTACGAACAATGCTCGTAAGTTTCTCCTTCAGATCATGCTCTCATTACATTTGTCCGCGACACTGCAAAAGCTTCGCGGCCATAGCAGACGATCTTCGCATCGTGTTCGAAAAAATTGTATTCCAGGGGGAAAAAAATAAATTCGGTGTGCGATGGCCGGGAATCGAACCCGGATCAACTGCTTGGAAGGCAACTATGCTGACCATTACACCACCATCGCACTTGGTACCAAATTCAGTAACACATCGTGACCAACTGCGAACCTGATCAATATCGCGACCTAATGCAGGCCTAATCAATACCGTGACAAAACCAATCTACCGCTGCCCCTGAAGTTTACTGCAACTTCAAGGAAATGTTATGTACGTGGGTACACGGGCACCTGTCTCTCTCCCTCTCTCGTTCAATGAGAGTGTCTCTTTTGTTTTGTACCCGGCCCGATCGTTCCTATCAATTGTACACGCGACAGAGGTACATAGATCGTTGTATCGCCGCGACACCGTCGAACAAAAAACAAAAAAAGAAAAGAAGGTAATACAGAGGCGCGGAACGATGACGAGATGACGTCGTACAATCGCGCATGGTCGACGCAATTCAAACAGAATTTTATAAACGGGAGCAAGATTCGATCGGACCGACTATCGATCCTCTCCAATCGATCCAAGGTGCCGCGCACGGTGCCGGAGTCGTTCGGCTAGGTCATTTTTCGGAAAAGGCGGCGTCTCGTTGCCGACATCAGTTTCGCGTCAAAGGTCAGCCCAGAAAGATATCGGCGCGCTCACCTGAAAGTCTGCTGCTTATCCTGCATCTTCGTCACGGCTGTTTTTTTCGGCCCACTCTCGTCCAATTCGAGGTCCACCATCGCCTTGGCCAACTGTAGATCCCTCTCGTTCATCCTGACTATCTTTCCCTAATTCTACTACGTTCCCCAGTTCCCGTCACGCTGGAACTCCGTGCTTACCGAACCCGGGGGAAACAGAACTACAAACAGATGCTAGGAGACCGGTAGGAAACAATATTTGCCTGAGAACCACACCGAGAGATGTCTCGTCGCGTACTGAAAGCGGCCACCACACTCGACTTAACCGCAGAGAACGTTCAGCGCTTACGAATGCGGCCTCCTGCAATGGAGCTGCTCCTTCCCTTTCCCTCTGACTTATTTTTTTCGGCCTCTCCTCGCCGCTTCCCAAATAATATTGTCGTGTAAATACCGGCCGTACGAATAGAACCGTTCTATTATCGTCTGCCGGGGTCCTGCCGGCCTGCTCTTTCGCGATATTATTGGAAACGTCTATTCCTCTTTTGAATCGCCTCCGTCGTCCCGCTCTGTCACCTCGATTCGCGAAGCAAATCGATACAGTTTTATGAAGAACAAAGAGACGGCTACTACTCGATCACTTCGAGGAGAAGGTTTAACTTTAATTAAGTGTGCAGTCATTTGCAACTGCATAGCTAGCTAAGATACACTAATCTTACACGGGTCCTCGCAAACATGCTGGCAATGGATAATTCGTAGTTCGCAGTTCTTTCTTTTAGATTTAGCTCTATGCATTCTTTATGCAAATGACTCGATTGTTCGTATTTTGTTGCTCTTTTTACAAGTGGGCACGACGTTCTTTGCGAGGATTGCGCTAGATGGCGATGCGCCCCTCTTCCTCTAATCCTGCCAAGCCCGTCAGGTAAAACCAGCAACCGCTCTGCTGTTGCACCTGCTTTCGCGATTCAATTGCAAGGTGTTGCGGACTGTAGATGGGGCGACTGTGGCTCGGTGGACCCGTTACTCTTATCAAACTGCACGCGACAAGTGCACCGCAATTGGCACAACAATCTTCACTGTCGGAATGCCAATCGTTGTTAATGAACCAATCGATTCCACCGTCAGGTGCTAACCAGTCTCGTTCAATACTGCCTACGCTTATTTCAACCTTCTGGGGCGAGCTCGTTGATTCAGGAAAGTCCCCCTGTCCCGCCCAGACAAATCTGGAGCAAATGGCACTCCGTTTGGTGCATTGGTAAATCCCAGTGGCGAGTTATCGATCAGGGCGATAGATCAGGCGAATGCAACGCGTATGCCCGCCGGTGCGTGTACCTGTTTCGCTTCGAATCGCTCAGTGCCGACAACTATCAAGGCCAGACACTCGATTACCGGTGTTTCTGCTACGCTCAACGTGAAACCGCGGGGACACACGAGCCTCCGCGTAACGTAATGGACGTTACACATTAGTTTACGTCCGCAGTTTTTATCAGACCCCGGCCTACCTGTCCTATAAAAACATACAAAAGAACACGGCGCCGAGGCAGCTGGCGAAAAAATTTCTTCACGCTAACACGAAACCCGGCAAATGGTGAACGACCTTGTCCCTCTTCGATTTTTCATTCAGCACGCGAGCTCAGGTGTATCTCGCGTAGGTGGCAACGATTCTACCAAACTGGGAAAAGAAACTGGTCGAACCTATTTCGCAGATCGTTGATCGATGATTAACAAGGCGAACACGAGCACGTTACCAAGGAGACAAATTGCATGGGCCGCAGGTGCGCCATGGATGATGTACCTGCGCGTCCGCATCGAGTTGCTCGCGAACGGGCGAGAAGAATGCAAATTATGATAAATCCCGATCTCGCCCGAGGTCCGCGATGCGCTACATTAGTTCTCGTTCCTCGTGAATGTATCCCAAATTCACGTTCGCCGGTATCGCGAGCCAGAAGTTCGACCGATCAGATGCCGGCGTCTACAGTCTTTTCGTGGTCGTCTGTTCAGAGGCTGCGACAAACGACATCGTTAAATTTATCGCGGCGCTCGACTTGATTAAGGCCGGCAAATAAATTAGCCGCCGTTCGATTCTCGATGGTGGATTCGATTTTTCAGCGTATGCGCGAGTACGTGGAATGAAAATTACACGGGAACGTAAAGTGGGCGGTCCTGTAAACGCAGGAACGAGTTCGCGAGTAAACCAAATAAACGAAAGCAAAGCGCAGCACCGTGGAGGACAGTCTTCTGCTGTGCCCTTGCAAAAACCGCTGTCCTTCGGGGCGACAAATTGACTGGACTTTATCGATGACCAAGTCATGTTCCACGTGTTCCTGCCTTCCTCGTTGTTCAACGAAAAAGAGAGAAAAAAATAGAAGCATCGAAACAAACGATCGATCCGTTACCTCGGACAATTAAATAAACAATTTCCCCGGCGCGGCCGATCGATCGGGCAAATTTCTCCGTTTCTAAAGTTCACCCAACGGAACCCGGAGTCCTTACGAAAAATACGCGCCAATTAGCGGTGCGAGCGATTGCTCGAACGCGTGCGGAGCGAGGGAAAATAAAGGAAAATCGCGTGGGCGTCCGTGTAAAGAAGTGTAAAAGAGCGTGAAACAGAGCGCGGGGGAAGGTGAAGTAAAGCGTTGCAGAGTGCACGAGAAGTGCCAAGGCCTTCCCCATCCACTTTCTAACGACAGTCACTTTTATGTAACGGCCATTATTCGTCCCCTTTTATTACAACAAACGTAACATACAAATCCGACGAGTGTTCCGTATTATTCAGGATACCGAATATTCTAGCCACGATAGGATCGCACGTATTGCAGGGATTCATCTCTCTTTCTCTGTCTCTCTCTCTCTCACACATGCACACACACACATTCTCTCCCTTTCTTTTCTCATTTTCTTAAGGGGTCCTAGCCCCGTAAGGGGATACATACAGCCTTTTCGGATTTCTCCGGCCAGGGACTAGAGAATTCTTTGGCGATCGACCGGTTTTACAGGCTGCGTATTTCCGCGGAACAACGTCCACCTCGAGTTTTTCCATTTTTTCCAACAACTCCCTGCTGCTCGGATGACTTCTCACGTTCGCCCCATGCTCAGGAATTACTGGATTTTTACAGACGATAGAACCTGCACGTGTTTCCTCTCGATGGGCATTGAGCGTGTGCAGCCTCTATTGGCGAGCGAAAAGAAATCGTGCGTCAGATAAGATATCCGAGCGAAAGGGGTTGGGCAAAACTCACCCTGCACACGGTCGTCGGACCTTCCTGTCGACGCCCCGATCGAGCCTTGCTGGAGTTGTTCTTTTCTTTATTTAGCTGCAGCTCATTTTCCTTGATCTATGCACTCTCTGTCCTATTGGTTTGCTGCTAATCGTCACTACTGTCGCTTCTACTCTCGTTCGCGAGAGCTCTTGCACATTTGCTAGCTGGATAGCCAGAAACATTGATATATTGTTTGTAAGGTTCGAGTTCAATCAGTCAAGGCTCAATCTGTTCGTCATGATTTAAATAATTCTTCTCGTTGTTAATCGTCATACATATGTTTCCATTATACATCCGTCGGCTTACAGGGTTTTTTTTCACAAAGCACACCGTCAGTCATACATTGTTGCACATTCGTTACACAGTCGAATACGTGTATACACCCCGCTCGAAGATACGAAAATAAAGGGTCGATTTCTTTGATCGGCGATGGTATCTTTATCTATGGTAAATTAATTTACTGTACAAAATTCGTCGTCGAGACAATAAATAATTGTATTGCGGATCGCAGAAAAGATCTTCCGCGTGTGTAGCTCTTCTGCGATCCCAAATAACCGAGACACGAAACACGAAACAAAGAAAAGTTATAAAGACGTTTTTTTTTTTTTTTTTTTACAACCGTAGAACGAACAACTATTTACAAATTCAACCGTTCAACACTCTATGCGCTTCCATGCAGCATTCCTCGCGAAAAAAACGTAACATTCCTTTTTTTTTTCTTCTTTTTCGTTTTTGGCACTTGGTTAATTAGCACAATTTTTTCCCAGTAACGATTCAACATCTCGAAGCTGTCGATGAAGAATCGCATCGCTATCGTTTCCGCTTCGCCGTAATCGCAAAAGCGTCGTCCTTCTTCTCTTTCCTCGTCGAATTTTCACGCACGTAGAACGAACGAACGAGTCACGAAACGTGGTGTGCGGTTCAAGGATCGTTCGCATGACCCAATTGAACCCAAAGAGAAAAAGAGGAACGAGAGAGCAGGAGAGAAACGAGAGTGGAAATGATCGTCCAGATTGGCAGGGCAGACGGAAGTCGACATTAGTTCACGCGTCGAAACGGATGCTCGAGATCCGACCGATAGCCGGCCGCGTTCTCCCAGCTTCAGTTGGTTAGCTAAATTATTATTTACAACGGTCGTCGCTGGTCACGCGACAGCGAGTAAATTGAACGCGAATTTTTTTTAAATCAGGTACGCGTGAAAAAAAAGAAGAAGATACGATTATTCCGTGTAGAATATAAAACGAGCTCCCGACAAAAATTACGAAACCTTGGAACCTATATCCGCTTTGTTCATAATTGCAACATTTGCCGCGGCACTAGTGCCACGAACTTAATTCTCGTTTCGTTCGACGATACATTGCCTACAGTTTCTTCGATCCTCGTGAATCGTTCAGTCTCCTGTTTGTTACTTTAGTTCCGTTTTTTTGCGAAGCGATCGGAGCCCACCTTCGAGTCGCATTCGGCAGGTGTTTCGCTACGCGACAATCGCTCGGTGAATGGAAATTACCGGTTTCTCCTATTCCCTCTCTTTTTTCCCCCTCTTTCTCTCCCTCTTCATCCTTCGATTCGACGCACTCTTTGCAGGACCGTCGAATCACGTTTATTCTCGGACGCTCCGAGGAATTTCATAAAAAAAAAATTTTAGTCGAAATACAATAAATAAGGCGAATATAAAAGAAAAACAGCTTAACGTCCTTCGAGTTCTTTCGAAAGCATTTGCCACAGATCGAGTCCTGGGGGAGCAAAAAAAGCTGCTCCAGGCAGCGACTTTCTCTCGACACGAGTTCGACGATTAATATCGATCCTTTCCAATCTGCAGCCATTTGAAGAAGAAAGAAAGAAAAAGCGTATCGGAAAAGCAAAGCCAGTCTGACATCTTTTCCTATGACCCTGACGCGCCAGAGAAGTGAGCACGGTTCATCGGAAAGACCCGCTTTCGAATCTAATGTTTTGAGACAGGACTCGAAGAACGCAACAGCTACTTCAAGTAGTGTTTCTTCCTCGTCGAGGACCTTATGCAGGGTGCCTCGCTGTTCTTAAAGTTCGCAGCTTCCCTCCAAGTTCTTCTGGTAGGCGTCACGGGCTCGCTGAACCTTGATTTAGCAAGCGAGGACTTGTGGTGCTGCTCTTCCTCCACGTCCCCCTCGAAGAATCTGCACATCTCCCTCACAGGAACCGCCCTGGCTCCTCTGTTGAGATCGTGAAGAGATCTGGCGCGTTGCTTTCCTCTGGGGCTCGGTTTCGATGACGTTCTGCCCAGATCCTCGGTGCTCCTTGCCAGTCGACCTCCCAGCCTCGACAGTGACTCGAACAGCGTCAATTTTTCTCGCACTGGCACGTAGTGGTCCACCCTCTGGCACCTTTCCAGGAGTCTGGCCACGTCTTCCTCGCAGGTAGGTTCCGTGAGCACGGTGAGAAAGGTCGACGACCTGGCTAGGGACGTCGTATTGTTGTTTTCGTTTGTCTTGGGGCTCTGAGACAATTGTCGGGGCACCGGAATCCTGGAGGATAATTGGGCCAGGCGTTCCTTGCGTTCCTGAAGCGTTTCCACAGCCGTATTCGGGGTCTGCTGCGCGTGCAGTGCCTGTCCCTTCTCTCGAACGCCTCTCCTCTCCCTGGCCCTGCTTCTCCTTTCCCCTATATCCGTCCGGAGAATTCCCGGGCTGAGGTTTCCATTTTTCGGGCCGTTGTTGTTCCTCTTATCGTCCTCGTTCCTGTGGTCCTCCTCGAATCTGACCGACGAAGGCTCGTTTCTTTTCACTGGCGGCAATCTGTTTAACATGTTCTTCTCGTTGTTCAGCCTGGATGCTTCGTATGCGGCATCGCGATCCTTCTTCGCAGACGCGAGACAATAATCGTCGTTATCGTTGCCAGCGTAGATTCTACTCCTCGATCTATTAGATCCGTACGTCTTCAAGATTTCGTTATTGTTCTCCTCGGCTCTAGCCTTCCGTCTCCTAGCGTCCTCCTCTAGGACCCTCCTACTCCTTGCTTCGTTCTCTCGTCTCCTCGCCTCCTTGTACCTTTGGATCCTCTGTTCCCTGGTTTCTGGCTCAGGAAGGGACACAGTGGAGTCCACTGAATCAACACTGGAACGACACACGCCTCCCCAAGGAAGGCTATCGTCGCTGCCTTCGCTGCTCTCACTGCAACCCCAAGTCCTCGTTATCGGCTGATCCTTCGCTATTATCGCGGGGATCCTACGGAAATCGCCCAGCAGATCCTCGTCGCTGGAATTGCTGCTGGACCAGCCGCGTAACTCGCTCCTTGCCCTTCGTCTGGAGTCGTCCAGGATCGTCGTGGTGCCCCTGGCATCCTTCTCCGTGAGAGAATCGCTGGGCCAGCAGCGCAGTTCGCTCCTGGAACGTCTTCTTGACTCCGTGGGACTGTCGGGAAGAGGAACTGGACCCCTTGGACAGATCGTCAGTATCTCCAGGAAGTTCAGGCATCGCTGTGCTCGAAACGGCGTTTGCCTGACCAGTTCTGCGGCGATCGCTCTGACCCAGGACCAGTATACGGGCTCGGTGTCGGCCTGCGTAACGAAGGAGATTTATCAAAAATTAGAAAACGTTCCGCAATTTAGATGAAGTTATAAATCGACTAAAATATCGCAACCGCAAGGGAAACTCTGCGTGTCCCGAGACGTGGAATATTTGTCAAACTTTCAAGAGAATCCAGCGGTAGATTGGATCGAATTTTGGAAATCGTGACCCCGCTCCGAAGGTTTATTTTTAATGCCACCAGTTCCTCGGTATTATCGTCCCACTCATCTCGCCGACGAACCGCCGCGTTTCAAATAATAATTTTTAAATGACGAAGGTGAAGTGCGTTCGAAATACATATTCAGAGATGTCGGGAACGAGGAATGCGCTTAATCTGGCCGATCAAGCCCAATTATGGCCGATCATTAAGATCTCCGAATGGCAATTCAACTTTTCTCCGGGCCGAGGCGTCGGTGGACGAGCATCGCGGGCGTCCTTTGAGCCGGTGAGGCAGCGAGGCGAAGGAACTTGTTCGCCAGGAAAGGATGGTGGGATTCCTTGACAATGCCGGGTCATGGGAGAACGGCGCGCGGATCTCCCACGCGTCCTCTTATCGTCGAGATCGTACCAGCGGATTTTGACCTTGCCTACTGACCTTATTACCTTCGGCGTCCCCAACGGATACGTGTTACATCACCTTCTGACGTCCTTCGCGTCTTCTCTTTATCTTATCCATCGACCTTCACGAAATTCCCGTCGATCCCGCAACGATCCGATACCTTCGACTCCGATGTGAGCCGATGCACGCCCGAGCCAGGTCGAAGTAGAGTCTCGAGAGGCATTTTTATCGGCCGGGGCTCGTTACGGATAACGGGGAAGATTAAGGGAAATTGATAGGTAGGGCTTGCACAGTCGGACAGAAATCGAATGGCGACGCTGGTAGAGCGCAATTAGAAATAGCGGCGTACCGAACAAAACGGGAGCTCGAGCAAACGCGAGAAAGTGTTTACTCCGAGGAAACGGATCGTGCCGCAGATAAAGGCCATTTACATGCAATTACATTGCGTGTTGCAGCGAATTATTCTGTCTGGCCTTTCTGTGCGCTCTGTATGCATATGCATATCTCTTCCTCACTTTCCACCAGCCACTCCGATAGTACGTGTATGTACTGTTACTCTTGGGACATTGCCCTTAAAATTTCTATGTATTGGAAGGAACAAGGGATTACCCAAAATGTAGCCAGCACATGATCCTGCGAGTTGCTCAACGTGAATCCAAGGGCCAGTGCGTGAGGCTGGCACACGCTGGGTGCAGCCTGGCGTAGGTTCAATGCCCTCAAAGGGAGCCTCATTGGAGTACCTTCGACCCACAGCCAGCCCATTCTGATGGAAACGATCCTCCTCTCGCCTAGGTCCTCCACGTACAGTTCGCCTGGGACAAATAAAAGAAAAAAAATTGGACCGTTAATGAGGATCAATCAGTGCCGGAGCACGGACAGGTTCGAATCATATTGATCGCTCGTCTGGCAACGGCGGATATGCGCAACGACCTTTAACCCCAATTATATCTAATTAAAAGTATCCCCGTCGGTCGTGCACGATTCATCGTTATTTCTGGAGCGACATTTCCTTTGACCGGTGTTCACCGACTTCGATTTAATCGTACGTGTATCGAGTTTTCCTCCGCTCGAGCGGACGGGTAGCGCAAGCTAAAGTAATCAAAAGCTTGACGTCATTCAATTGAACGGCGTAGGAGCGAGGATAGGCTATACCTATTGTGGACACCCTTTCCCTCCGACTCTCGTCTCGAGGAATTACCGTTGAGAGCGGCATCTGAACGCACCCACGCTTGATGTATTTTAGTTTCGTTTCGAAACTAGCCACGAAACCTTGCCACCCTCTGTTGCGCGTCATCTGCCCAATTTTACTGTCCCCGGCAATAAAGCCCGTAGGCAGCAGCGGCTAATTTCCATCGGTCGGAAACGGTCCGGCCGATATTTCGCGTTCGCCGATAGCGAAACGTTGAAAATGGTATTTCTTACCTGCTCCCCACGAAACCCGGCTGGAATTATCAGCCGCTTCTCCGACGCTGACACAACTAAACGGCATTATCTCCGCTGTTACGTCGGACACAAGGAAGCGTGCATAGTGAATCGCGAACAAGCTCCAGCTAAGTACGTCCATTAGCTTTCTCCAGGCAGGAATTTCTTATCGCGAAGGACGTTCGCGGTTGGAGCATCGGAAGGACGCGATCGACCGGATTCCTGGGATTCTTAGACTCGACAGGGCCGAGTAGAATTGGTGTACAGGAACTGTTCACGGGTCTTTCACCTGCATTCCTGATACGTGTGCGCTCGCCGTGCGGCGTGTACAGCGACGACCTACGACACACGCCCCACCTGGTTTCCACGGAAACCAGCTGATGGCCTCCGAATAGCCGCGATCATTTCCATGCACGCATCGATCGGACGCGTTAAAGATAGACCTAGGGGAGCACACCCACGGTGACCCGAACTTTTACCGAGGCGAAAGCTCTCACGGTGCAAAATTGTGCGAGAAGCGCGACACTTTTCTAGCGCTTCGAGGTACAGATAGTCGGGGTGCCTCGTCGGGAAAGTGGAAACTGAAGACTGCAAAGACGATTTCCACGCGGTCGTTCTCCCCGGTCCGTCGATCCGCGCCCGTGGAAATCGGCACGCGGCGCTCGCATAAATTACTCGCCGCGGTGACGCGCGAGCGGAACAAGTCGATCGTGACGAGCTGGCTGCCCCAGCCGCGGCATCGCGCCGCGCGACGAATCCACCGCGTTCTTTTCCTCCTCGTTTTCCGTGCACGCCGTTTCATATCATTATCGTGAAAGTGTCGCGCGATCGATCTTCCCGCGGGAAAGATATACCGACGTTTCGCTCGCGTGAAAATGGAAAACGAAAGCTGGTCGACGGCGGCTGGCGTTTCTGGAACGAATTTTCTAATCTCGTTTTAACTGCCGGTTCCAGGCCGCTTGGCTCGACGCATTTTTGCAACGGTGAATCAGCCGGTATTCAGGGTCAGCCCCGTTTCTCGCCCGGCAATCGCGGGCTTCCTTAGATTTTCCACGTAGGCAGTTACGAAACACGTGAATCATCCTCGCAATGCGTCGACTAGAATTTTTTTTAGGCGCCAGCCCCACGTGTTGCGACAATCGCTACAGGGGTGTGTTTTGGTCGCCGATGGCATTATTCCTTCTGGCAACGAGGCACGGCAAAACATCTGTTTGGGCCGGGAAATCGGCGGATCGTATTTTCCGGGGCGAAAAGGTTCGTTCTCGGCACGCTTCGGATCGAGAAGCTGTACACACTGCCATTCATCCGGGAGTTTTCAGCCACGGAATCCTTTCACGGTCGATTAAGCCCCGAGAAGTCGCACGCAAGATGCTATTCGTACGGGCACCCTATAAATAAGGCGATTCCGTTTGCTAGACTCGCATCCTGCCGATCCGAAAGTCCCTCGGGGGAGAGTGTACACGGAAACCAGTATGAAATGCTCGAGCGCGTGGCCTTATTTCCGAAGACCACAATGTGGAAATCGAACACGCCCTCGCCTGGACGTCCGATATAATGATTTTCGTCCACCGGCGACGGATCCCCAATTGTACAAATAGCAGCGTACAATGAAGGAAGAACCGAGCCGAACGAAACCGAGTGTTCTTCCGTCGAGGCGCTCGTGCAAGGACAATCCCTCTTCTCCATTCACGAATTTTTAGTACGGCAGAGGCGCATGAATATTTATGAACGGAGAGAAAAGTTGCTGCGTGGACGAAGCTTTAACCCGACCCGCCGCATGTTTTATCTGTCCCTCGTGGCTGGCCCACGCCGCAGTAGCACGTTTCACTCAGGAAACCGTTTATTTCCTTAGATCCTGGGATAACGCACGAGTGGCAGGTATACCGGGTGGCTTCGCAGAACAGTGATACCGTTAACCCTTTCGATCTCAATTTCGTGTCCACGATCGTAGAGAATTAAGCGTTCCGCGTATCCTCGAGGCACATATCGAGGCAACGCGTGCGATTCTTCGTCGCAGCTTCGAGGCAATAATAGCGATATCGATCGGAAAAATTCGATGGAAACCATGAAGAACGGAGCAACCCTCGATCGTGAAGGGAAAAGTAAAGAAAAAGACAAAACGACCCGCATCGATCCCACGAAGATCATTGGAGCTTCCGTGCTTCCTTTAGGAAGCGTCGTCCCGTTTTCCGTTGCCTCGGTCAACATTGGAAATCCTGTTTAACAGTCCTCCATTTTTCACCTCGTTCCTTCACGCTCCTCTACCTCCTGTCAGTTCCTGTACGTCATCCTGGTCAAACAGGGCCCCCGGCTTGAACGTTTCCTCTTCTTTTTTTTTTTTTTTTGCGCCGTAGTCGTGTTCTTCGCCCAACACCGTGCCATGAATTATTTATTCAATGCGCGATCATCGACGGGAACGCCCTCGATTCTCCACGGAGCCTTCCATCCCTGTCTTTCTTCTGCTTCTTCTTCTCTTTTCGTGCGCATCCTCGACAAAATCCATTCTTACAGTCTAGCCGGCCATGAATTTATGACAGACAGTTCAGAATAGAATCACGAGCGAGGAGAACGATTATCCGTTTCTAAGTTTGTCAAACTGCTCGGCTCTAGAGGATCTTCTCTAAGCCTCCATTATAGCGGACGTGCATTGCCCCGGACTTGTTTCGGTGGTCTCGGCGCGAACGCGAACCGGTAGTTCACAAGGAAGGAAATCTACCGCGCATGAGGTGAAATGCGACGTGAAAGTGACAAGAGTCGTAATGTTGGGACGGAACGACCGGTGGACCAGGACGTGTTGTCACGAGACCGGAAGCTACACACGGGACCAGGAAGCGGAGGTGGAAGCAGTGTACGCATTGGCAGTCGTCATGCGAGTCGAACCTGTCGACGGAAGATAAAACGAGCCGATGGAAAAACGGTCACCGTTATTGCGTGCCACTACTTCACTTGTCCGCCCGGAATAACCGTGGGGCCCGGTATCTATCGTACATACGGTGTGCAAACCTACGCGTAGTTCGCTCGTGAACTACGCCACTGTCTCATCGACGCGTATAGCCTCTCCTCGTCATCGTCTCGTTACGAAACGACCATTTTCCCATGATTAGTTCGATCGAATTGGGTCGGTGTGCATCTTCATTTTCGAAGCGCCGCTCCGTAATCGATTATTATCCCGCGACCGTAACGACTTCTATTAATAACACTTCCAGGGTAATCACGATCCCCCGTAGAAATACGGTCATCATTGAGTTCCCACCGATTGAAATGCACCGGCGATCATCAGTTCCGCCTGTTGCCACACTCCGTTCAATGAAATCCCTCTGTCGGTGTTCGCTGTTCGAAATCAGTGAAAACGACATCCATTTCCAGCATTACCGGGCACGGTCGAACGCATCGAAATTTTCCACCGCGAGTTTCCTCTCCGCTTGGACGACGCGAATTTCTCCCCGAGAACCGCGGGGCCCTTTCCGGATCCAGCCGGAACATTCGGTATTGTTATCCTTAACGAGCAACATCGTCGACGCGTTGCACCGGGCATTGCACGGGTCTATGCAATCCCGCTGCACTGGCGCCGGGCACCTCGAGATTCGAGGCACACCTGTGAGTCACCGTATGTCTCGTCGGGCGAAACAAACGGTTCGTTAGTAGTAATTACACGGCGAACCCGTTAGGAGCGCTCAAGAGGGAGGGCATTTTTGTTCTCTTCTTCCTCGACACTATTTGCGCGCCGCGGTTCTCCTCGACGAAGAGATTCAGGTCCAACGACGCGTCCCGATCCCTTCGCGAAACGCCTAACGACTCTCTTAATTAATGTCTGCGTTCCCTTTTTTTCTTCTTCCACGGGCTATTAGGATATCTCCCCTACGTCCCCCCATCATCCCCGTGTAACGCGAGGATTTAGCGGCTCGATTCTCGACTTCCGACCGCGAGTCGAATTCCAACGGCAAGTTTTGACTTCTTTTCACAATACCGGGCACAATGGGCGCCGAGAGAACGCTTGCAGAAGAAAATCGAAAAAGGAGAGTTCAGAGGGGCACGTTCCCCTCAGGAGAATCCGCTCGTCTGGAAAGAACGCCCCTCTCCATTATTGCGAAGGGCGCCCCGGCGAACTTTGCTTTTTCCAATTTTTCCACGATTTTCACGGGTCACGCTGCGGTCGATTTCTCAAACGTCTATAGAGAATCGGTGTTTAGAGATAAATATCTTTTGCCGTGGAAACACGTTGGCTTTGTTGGAGGTATCGTGCGGGTTTCGCAGACGTTACGATGAACGCGTTCAGCCCGGAACACGCGCTCAGAAATTCATTATTCCACGCTGGATTAAAACGGCCGCGGGGCTCGTTAATTATTTCGAGACACGTCTCGTTCGATACTAATCCAACCGTGGCTTTTTTATCCGCGCACGAAAAAGTTGCGACACGGGGAAGTAAAATATGCGCGGATGGGCCAGGAAGCAAGATGGCCGCGATGGTCCCCTTCTCTCTGCTCATCAATCTTATGGAAATCGTTGCGTCGTCTTCCCAGCCGGTCATTTATTATCATTCCCATAGGCTTTTCATCCCCTGCCCTTGCATTCGTAATCATTTACGGTGTACGGCGACGTTCCGCGATCCTTCGATCTTGTTTTCGCGGGGCAGCTCCCGTCGTTCAGATTTACCTCGACCAATCTACGCCACCGCACTTACTCCGTCTCGTGTTGCTACTTTTGCATCGATCGGAGCAACGTTTTCCGGCCGGAAAATTGTACGCAGACACACGGCCGGGAATTGTCCAGCCCGTGACAAAGGCTATTGTTAGCATCGACAATGGAGGCGTGGAGGAACAATCGAGGGTAACAATCGTCGGAGAGCACTCGTAGTCAAACTTGTCGACCGTAACGAAGATCAAACAAGAATTCTCGCGACGAAAGTGAACGACTCTTGTTGCTGGATACCACCGCCGTGCTTGCGCGTTCCTGAATCGCGAAAAACATTGCAGAACTCTTCCAATTTCCCTTTCTATCGATCGTTCTCGCGCTCCCGGAACACCGATCTCGACCGTTCCCGCCCTTTAATCTCGCGCTACACTTTTTCCCCGGCGCACTTTGCTCGAGACGCGATTCGTGGGCGTCGTGGGGTGATAGGGAAAAAGGAAGAGCACGAGAACAGGAGGAAGAAAGGCGCGAGTGTGCGCGAGAGTAGCGGATACGAGAAGACAGAGGAAGCATTCATGGCACGACGACACGTGTTTCCTCGCCTGTCCCCTTCGGCCTGGTCGAGTGCCGGTGGTGACTCGAGCAGCGCGAAACTTGGCTAATTGAACGCGAAATTTCCTCTCAAACGAACCGAGAAACGAACGGCCCCGTGGGAAAACTTTCCGTCTTCTCCACATTTTCCTTGCCCGCGTCGGACGTTTTCATTTCTCCCCCCTCGCACAGAGTCAGCTTCTGGCGAAGATCGGCTCCAATAATCAGCTTGGAAACGAACACGCTTCTGCCGCGATTAATTGCGCTTATCTATTTATACCGCGAATTTTTATCGGGTCGGGAGAAAGGAGGGCCGCGAATAGACGATGACTCACGGTAAACATTTGCTCACCCTTCTGCACGGGGAACGTGTCGGGGATTCAGAAACGTCCGTTCGTGGCGAAGAAAATGACGTGGCGGTAAGGAAGGTGACGAACACCGCACGCCGCACGAGGGTAGGGGGCTGTAAAAAGGAGAAAAGGAATGGATACCTCCAGCGTCCTTTTCGTTCGAACGAATTTCCAGGAAGGGACAAAGATCCACGGACATTTAGCAGGAACGTAACTGATCGCACGTCGATGACTACGGGTACACCGTCGCGTTAGCAAATGTCTGGGATCGATTCGGAGATTCGTAAGAATCACACGACCAGGTACGGAATCGTCGATTGTCCCCGGGTGATTAATTCTCGCGTCGATAGAAACATGATCGACGATCCCCCTATGACGGAAACGTCGAGCCGACACCCTGCTAGGATATAAAAGACGCGGCGTGTCTGGACAATGCCTCTGTTTACCGTAGAAATGATCAAGAAGATACATCCAGGAAGGGAACTGGAAGGTGTATGTGCATGCTCGTTTTGACATTCGTTCGCCATTAGACCGCTCCTTTCTCGGGAGCACTTTTTGTCTTCGGGCTTCGCGCAGGACTCTCCTTGTCACGCTCGAAAGTTCGTTACACGATCAATCACCAAAGGAGAGGAGAGGTATTCTGCTGCGGCGGAAAAGTATCGTGCGAGCGCTGGCGGCGGCGAACGATTATTTGCGGAGCACGGTTTTAGTATTCCAGACGGGTTAAGCACATCTTGCGGCGAGACCACATCTGTCAAACGTTCCTACGCTTTTTCTTTCAGATTCAACTTTCCCGGCTCGCCCGAGTACGCACGTACGCGGCGGCCAGTGCACTCTTTAGTTCTCTTTAGCCCGAGTCAAGAGGGCTTTTCTTTTCCTCTCGATCGATCGTGTGACCGAGCCGATTCGCTCTTTTTTTTTTTTTTTTAAAACCTCCTCTGTCCTTCCTTCCTTCCTCCGGCGCACAATTCGAGTGCATTATGCCGGCGAAACAATGGCACAAAGGTTCTGGCGAGCTCGCGCGCCTAGCAGGATCGGCCGTGGAACAGCTGGCGCGAATTTCGCCGCAATTTTCACAGTATCTGTCGTCGAGAAATCGTTGGCGCGTCGGGCATCTGGTGGTTGAAAAACGGGTTCGTTGCTCGCGACATTTCGGCAGCCTACGGCTATTAAATTTTCATTCGACGCCCGGCCCACAATGCGACAGGGGAAGGCAGTTGCGATCTTTCGGAAGGAACGCTTCATTATTGTGCAGCGGCGATGGTTCCTGCAGGGGCATTAGAAATAGATCAAGTAGAAAGTCCGTCTCACGAGTTACCAACCGACAAGATCGGCCCGTGATAAACATCTGTCCGATTCCTCCTCCTCCAAGTCATTCGTCATTCCGGGCTAACGCAACCGCAATGCGCCCAGCCCGGGCCGTGCGATGCGAAACTTTTGTCGTCCGGTTGCCATTAACCGGAAGAATAACCGGGGGTCCCATTTTGCCAGCGGCGAAATCAACGACGCTATTAAGATGTTCGACAACCGCACCATTGGGACACAGACGGCTGTACCCCGACGTTATGGGGGTGTGGAGTATGCGGGCACGTAATACGAAACTGTTCACCGGCACCCGTCGATGTTTCCCATTGACGAGACACCTTTCACCCCTGCGCCCCTTTTACCAGCCGTGTATTCGAAGATCGATTAAGGTATTGCGTCCTGTATCCATTGTAGCCGAGGTTTCGTTATAGGTGTGCACACCGGTACCACGGTGAGAATGTGAACTTGTGCGTTGAAACGCGCCGTCGATTATGCAGCCGCGGTTATATTCGGTTCCCAATTAAGGAAGCAGTGGCTTATTGTTCTCGTGGCGGTACATACCCGTTACTGACTGGATATAGTCGATACAGAAGTCTGTGCTCCCCCCTTGTTCTTCCTCGCGTCGAGCAAATGAAATTTGGAGTAACTGGACCAGACAGTTTCGAAGGGAAACAAAAGTGTCTTTCCCTCGTCGGAAATCCGTGGCAACGGTCACAGGTAACCCTCTCCCCGAGCGTAGCACGATCGCCGATCCCAATAATTTGCTGGCCAAATTGCTGGGAAGAAAGCAAAACGAGAACGCGGCGAGCCAATGAAGAAACCCCGTTCGTTCAGCCTTTCGACACGGTGATTTTCCGACCGGTAAATTTCCATACAAACAGCGGTCCGCTCCAGCCTCGCAGCAGGGTTAAAATTAACTGACTTTCGCACTGCACGTCGTTCGGCCTCTCTGCATACGTATTGCTAGTTTAGAGTACTATTACTGTGATGATTAGAGCGACCGTTGCGAGCAACCAGCTTCGATGCAGATCGAATTTCTTGCTAACCTTTCCCATTGCGTAGCTACCAGTTGAACTCGGTGCCGGCGATATTTCATGGGCTGCGAAATCGAATTTACAACCATTGTACGAGGTGTTTCCGTTTAAATGGAAACGGTGGAATATGTCGCGAGAGATTAAAGGTCTTGCAATAGTTGTTTGATACGAAGGGGGACAATACTCGGAGGAAATAATTTTTCGGTAGGTGCAGCAGATGGAAGAGTTATCGAAGTAAAGTTACATTTTTTAAATGGGACTCTGGGTATGCGAATAAGCCGTCAAAGAGTTCTCAAGAGTCCCTACGTCCACTCCCTTAAAACAAACTTGCACACCGGAGACGGAAGTAACCCGTAGAATCGCACGTTCCACGCTCGATTCCTACCCCCGGGTCCTTGTGATCGCACACACCGAGGGAGTGACGAAAGCGGCGTTAAAGGGGTAGGCCACATAGTTGCATGGAGCCGATGCCGGCTCTCATAAATCAAAGCCCTCTCTCTTTTTTCTTCTCTCCACTGTCCGACACACCGGGTAGCCGGTTCAAGGGTTGCGATTCGAGTCGAATTGCGTGGAATCACATGGGCCAACTACATACGTGACCACCCCTTGGTGTTCCGTTACAAAATTGCGCCGATAAAGTGGCAAAAATATAATCCTGCTACTGGCATTTGCATAACAATATTGGGCTGTTAGCAGACGGCCATGCTACCAGCTAAAGAAACCGTCAATATTGTTAATTGGACGCGAACGTTGCGTCCGCAAATTTTCTTTCAGCGAGATGTTGGCCATTTTTAACCGACGCGTGAATTCTTGAACTGTTTCAGCCGACGAGATAGTTCCAGCTGCAACCTGGTGTACCGTCGTCGGCGACGTGCTTGATCTGCCAGTCGGACGAAGGAACGCTTCGACGGTCTCGTGGAGTGCTCGGGAGAGAGAAAAAAAAATATGGATCCTAGTGGCGAGAGGTGTCGCCGTGAGAAAGGGGTGCGTAAGCTTGCTTTGTCTACGTTGCTGCACGCCATGGTGCCTTCGAGTCCTTTTCTGATTATGATTTCCTGTCGCTTGCTCCTTCGACGGAGGCTGTACCGACTATCGGTAGAAGTCCGACTCGTTTTTCCAACCCTTTCGTTCGCTCTCCTTCGCCCGTGGACATTTCTCCCTTCGCTGCCTCTCGTGGGCCACGCAACATTGTGTGCTCTGTGCAAACACGAGCGCGAACCCGATGGAAATCGAATTGTGGAAGGCATGGACAAGCGCGAAGCACCGTCGTGGAAGACCGGTTCCCTTGTTACCCTACTTTTTACAGCCACAATATCGCCGACCAAAATATTCTTTCCTATTGACTCTTTCTACGCGAGGAAGAAAAGTTTCGGCAGGGGTTGCAGCTCTGTTCGTTGTTTGTTTTTCGCCGAAAGCCAAACCGCCGCTTTGTGCGTCCAGCCTGTTCGCGGGACAAGCCGAAATGACGACTAATTTGTTGTCCTTTTATTGTACGAGCATCCCCTCGAAGCCCCTTTATCTCAGGTGAGAAAGCAACCGCGCAAAGCGGAACATTGGCGTCTCTGTAGCGCGGAGAGATTTCCTTTCTTCTCCAGGTGGTTTGCTTTCCTCCTTCGCGTTCTCGTGCCGTTTTTGGACCGAATTATCCAAAACCACTGCAGCTTTTTTTTTATCGTATCATTAGAATAAATCAGGGGGGGGGGAAATAGGTTTCGAGTTTGCACGCTTATCGATACGATCTCTCGTTTCTTCCATTCACGCCGTCCTCCAGCAGCATCCCTGACGACTCCATTCCCCCGACATAAATCCCATAAAAGAAATCAGATCGAGATAACATTGTCGTCGGATTTTTCCTGACGACCCTTGTGCCGCGCATCTGGTCAAAGGGTTGCACCGCCATTACGTCGATCTCATCCCTCGATTCGTACCGGGCCAACCCTTCCGGCAAACTTCACCGCGACTTTCTAACTCTCTCCTTTCAAGATTAATTGTCCTCCTAAAAGAGTCGAGCACGGCCACCGTGTACCCCAAGATCCCTCTCCATTTCCTCCTGAACAGAGACAATTTTCTCCTAAACGGCTATTAGCCATGGAAATTCGGCATTTCGCTGGTTCTGTCAGCGTGGCAAATCCAATTATTCCCCCGAAGGCCACGGAACACCTTTTCTCACCGTGCATTTTCATCGTGGGGTGTAACACGATGCAGGTATTATATCCCACCTCGAGAACGCCTAATTGACCCCGAAGGGTGCTCGGTATCGCGACCGTTACACCCCGGCGATGAAAAATAAGCCCCTACAAATTGGCTGTCCATTTGAGGGAATCCTCGAACCCAACAATCGGATGATGGAACACGGACGCGTAATCCGCTTTGCAGAAGTGTGAAAACCGGCCGGCCTTTGTGTTCGGCTGACGTCTCCCTGCCTCGAAACTTCTTAATTTTTTTTTCCTTCGTTGCGCCGTCGAAAGAAAAGGGCCTCGGAAAATCGGAGCAGCGATATCGAATAAATTCTTGGATTATCCGTGCCACGTTTCCGATCGCGCCGTATCAACAGGTCCATTGGAATAATTTTATGCTCGCACTCCCGGCCGTTGGCCGTCATCCAGAACAAACGGGCACAGCTGTCGCAACAGCGGATAACCCAGATCCGACTTGCAGTATTTTCGTGAAGAAAAAACGCTTTTCTCTGGCGCGTAGACGCGAGTACGCGCACGACTCGACACCCCCCCGTAATCCAATGTACACGGTGCCCCTATAATAATTGTCACGCGACGAGCCCGGTACATACGTTGCTACCAGCTGTTGCTACGGTTTCGCCGTGCCAGAGAATGCGCCGCGTTTCGATGATTCGACAGGCCCTTGTCAACCCTTTCGTCGTTCTCTTTCTTCCACGCCGACCCCAGGACGAATAATCGTTTGGGCTCTCGATGCAATTCTACCGGGGGGAGGGTTTCGTTGACAAATCTATGCACGCCCCCGGCGACTTCTTATATACACATTTCTTTCATACCCCTGCCTCGTACAGATACGTATTACCCAGGTACGAACCGTCGAAGAATTTTTGTTCGACTCGCTTCTGCGTTACTTTCCGAGTAGCGTCGAACTCTCACCTCTTGCACCGCTATCGGAATAAATGGCCGGCATCGAAAGTTCTCGCTGATTTTTTTTCTCTTTCTTTTTCGAGAACCAGAATTACGCGTAGAACTGGTCTCCCTCTCTCTGTCGTCTCGGAGAAAAATCTGGTGCACGTGTGTGCTCGTGTCACCCGTGCTGCTCTTGCAGACTGCTTGACGTCACTGCCCCAGGATGTCTGAGCGGGACTCTGTGAGAATCTTCGATAGATCTGCGCTGTTCGTTGCCCCCTTTCTTGCCGAGCCATTCCTCGACGACAATGCGAATTCTCGTTACGAATTCGTTGAAGCGAGCCGCGAGTCTAAATCAAAGTTGGACTAAATACGCGGGAGCAAACTGTCGCTCCTAATGATGCTCCATCGGGGCGGCACCGAAGAAACTAACCATCCCCCCCGTGCGACAATCGGGAGTGCGCAGAGCGCACAAAGGAGCGAAACGATCGTTGCAGGCAAAATATGGTCCCGGGAGACGTTGGAAAAATTGAAACTCGAGCCGCGATAGAGGTTGCAAGGAGCTTGTAGCAGAGATACCGCCCGTGGAGCATTGCGACAAAACCAGGGGCGTAACGTGCAAAAGGAAAGCGGCATGCAATCGTGCAATCACGTCGATCCAACGCGTCCAGCCCGGCAATTACGCCGCCGCGGCTCCTGTAAGTTCGCCCGGTTCCCTTCGAGCATGTCCATCCGACTAGAAAACTCCGGCTCGCTTGATCGCTCTAACCGTCGCTCACATCCACGTGTCGTTTTTCTCCGTCTCGATTGGCCGGTGATTTTCTTCCAGTCGATAGAATGAAACGGAGCGAGAGGAGAAACGGCGATTAGCGGAAGCTGCGCTAGAAGCATTAGTTGCACCGCGAGCACGAGACAGTCGACGAGGAAAATATTGCAGAAATGGAGGGCCGACGTTTGGGCGAAGAACGAGGTTCGAAGGGTAGGAAGGAGTGCACCAAAGCGGTCGCGGGAATAAAGGCGCTACGCTCGTGCGCGTAACGCGAGGAATTACAACTTCACTGTCTCGCACGGGCCCCTGCAGTTGTTCCACTTATCTTTCAACCTGGCGGAATGCCTGGCTAGTTAGCCCGCAAAAAAGTGTAGCGGCGAATACGAGCAGCGAGCAGCCTTGCTGAAATAACGAGCACGTGCACTCGCGACGGCTCGTGCATGCCGCGAGGAATCGTGAATGGAAACAGAAGAAAAAGCACGCGGAATCGTTATCCAGCTCCGCGAGCATCGGTCAGCGTACCATTAATCAGAAAAATGGTATTACCAAGCCGCGGCGGGCATTGTTGCCAGCCGCGTCTAATTGCACGCTCCAGCGCCAAAGTGCAATTCGAAACAGTTACGGTTTATCATTTCGCACATGTCTGCAGCGAGTGTATTTATTTTTCGCTCCGATCCGCGAGGTCGCTGCGGAACCGAAGAGTATCGATCAAACGAAGGAAAACGATATCATCGCCAGTTCCTGTTTAGCCATATGTCGTCACGGTAACCGCGAAACGTAATTCACTCGACTACGCTTTAAATCGCGTCCCGAGGCGAGATGCACAATGCAGCAGCGAGACGTAGCAGGCGGAAAAATTGCTCGAGAACTTTGGTAGCAACCGACGACAGCGTGATCGTTGTCGAGAAGGATTGGTGGTAGAAGGACGGCAAAAGCTTATAAGGGACACTGGGTCACAGCGCGCGGTGCAACGCCCTGACGCATCTCCATCCTTCCCTTTCCTACGCCATCCACGCTCTTTTATCTAGCCCGTGCTTTCCTCCTCGTGATCTTTGGTATCTCCACCCATTGATCATCTCTTTGCGTCCCCGTCGAGCCGGCCTATTCTGTCTTTCGTCGCTGGCCCTCTTCCTTCGATCGCTCCCGTCCCTTCTCGTCGGGCCATTTACACGTTTTCTCCAGCTTCAAGCGCCCCAGCCGGCACGGAAGTTCCGTCCTTCTTCCATGCTCGTCGCGTGAAACGCTGCCAGTCAGCTGTTCGCTGACTTGTCGCCCCGCTCCGGCTGATTTTTCCATTGATCTCCGCCTGTTGAGCCGAACGCCGGTTCGAGGTCGAGTCGTTTGGAAGCTGTGCTCCGTTTGGGGATGATTTTTCTTCCTTCGCGTCGTTTCTGTCACGTTCCTCCTTCACGGATTCTTTTTGGAACCCCCGCCGTTCTTCCCGTCAAAGCTTCCAAGCTTGAAAGACTCCTCTCGGCCTTTACCTCTAATGACACTGTAATTTAGCAGTAACAGTTTTGCCATTTTTCTGCGGCAGGTCAGTTCGTCCTATTCAGACGTCCCACGGAGATTTTGCTCCACATCGGGCGTCCTCGTCGTGCCTGTCCGCCTCTGTTCGTTTCGTTCCCGTTATCGCGTCTGCTCTATCATTATTGAACCAACGCCCCGCTATGCAAGATGTTTCCCATCTACATAGTTAACCCAATCTTGATGAAGTACAGTCCGCCGCAGAAAGGGGGACTCGGGAGAGACGAAATTCTTGGAGAAACGCAATCGCGAACCACTGGTAACCGCGACGCGTGGTGCACGTATACAGGCTGCTTCATTTCGGTTCGATGAACGGTTGGTCAGCTGGTGAGAAAGTTCAACGAGGACCGGGCTGAAAACCAGCCGGCGGAAAGAAATTAATGGACATTAACCGAGCTATCGTGTCCGCAGGCCTTGCGGAGTACAGTCCATATAATAAGCCGCCTTGTTATTTTCGAAACTCAGAGAAGAAAGTTCCCCCCCCCCCTTCTGTTAAATGCGGACGATTCGAGTTCAATGAAGCATCGGGTGAGAAAGTTTAGAACTGCATTCGCCTTAGAAGCAGGGGAAAGAAATTAATGGATATTAACTGCGCCACTTGGTTGGAGTACAGTCCGCCTGGGAAAGAACCTCGGACCGATTCGGTTTTAACGAAGAATCGGACGATCTTTTATTATACAATTAAGCGGCGGAGTGCCCCCCCCCCCCCCTTATTTTATCAATGAAAGAGGCCGAACGACCGCGTGGAATTCGAGGGTAATTATGATGGATATCTGGAACGTTTTCAATTAAGCCGAATCAATTGTTGAACGTTGTTATTTTTCTGGAAAATACGCGCGAAGCTGTTGATATTCAACGAAATAGCTTCTCTATTCAAACGCGTTTGCTGCTTTCTCTTTCCGCCGGTGGGTGAATCGTTCGTCGCGACGGGCCCTCCTCTTCTCTCCTCTCTGCTCGTCTTCTTTTTGCGCGACAGACGCGCGAGGGCGTCTAATTACACCCACTTGAGACAGACCGCCACTCCTCGCCGGCTGTCGCTAATTAATTTGTGGACCGGAGAAACACGTGCGTCGACGAAAAAATTTTCCCCGCAGAAATGTCTCTGGGAGAAGATCTGCGAGAAAATATCTGCGATAGAAGTCGCTCGAAATTATCTGCCGTCAAACATCGAAACTCCCCGACAGCGTGCTGCCGCGTTTCCTTCTACGAATCTTCTATTGTCGAATCGATCCTCGCAAAAGGCAAGCGCAGTCTTCTTCTCCGTCAGGAACACCGCGTGCCCTTCGACGGCGCGACGAATTCCTGGGAGAGGGGGGACGTCGTGGCATATTTCTTCTACCGAATGCAAATCATTTTTAGAAAGCGCCGCCGCGTCCCGTCCCGTTCGTTTCGAGGCAAAACTGATTGCAGTAAAATATGATATCCGAGCCAGTTGGAATAAGAATCGCGGCTGGTGAAATCCGACCCATCCTACACGGTGGATTTCGTGGAACTTTAACAAGCTTCCCGCTTACGAGCTCTATCCACTGTCCCGCGGTAACGGCCGCCGCTCGGATCGAACGATATCAAGCATCTCGACATCCCCGCGAAGTTTTGCAATTAAGTAATAGAAAAAACGGGCGCAGGAGCATCGCGAGGAGCAAATTCCTTCGAAGTTGGCCAATCGGAAATTTTATCAAACACAGAGGCAACCGGAGGAGAACGACTTGCTCAATTGCTTGCTGCAACTCTCCATTCAGATACAATCGGGCAGCACGATATCAACGCGGAGACCTGGAATTACGTAAGACGAAAGGGAAGAGGGAGCGCGCCAAGCATCGCGATGTTTTCGTTTCGAATTCCATTCTCGAGTTCCAAAGACGCGCGAACCCGTTTGCGCAGCGCTCCCGTTTTATCAGATCCCTCGATGGCGGCATAATTCCGAAATTATGTAACAAAAAAAAAAAAATAGAGAGCAGGCGTCGCGGAACAGCTCGCGCAGTGAAAGTGTGCACGCCGTTGAGCGGGCGCACACCTTGCAGCTTTGTGCACCTTGCAGCATTTCGTTTTAGCGCCCCCGCGTTCCAGCGTGAAAATGTCACTCGATTCGGAAGAGGCTGCGTTCAGCCGATGCACACGCCGGCACGATCGCCGTGCGCCACGATCGTGGATCCTGGATCGCGGTAGATCGGCGCACGACTCGCGTTCGAGACATTTTCACAACCGCTTTTCCCTTGCAGGACTGGTTGCGAATCCGGGCGACCAGAACCCGGTTTTACGCGGCACAGCCTCGTAGAAATCCGGCTCGAAGCGGTCGAGAGAACCAACTCGACGATACCATCGGAGAAAATGGCCTATCGTCGAAAAACCTCGCGACCTATTAGCGAAACGATCGAAATTGCATTGCGCAAGGCACGTATTACGCTTCTTAATGCGTGAGTCATCCTGCTCGTTTTCGAAACACGCGGGTATTTCGTTCACCTCGTTCGAGACGTGGCTTAGTTTGGATTCTTTCTCGACCTTGTATTCGAGATTTTTCAAGCACGAAGAGAACCCAACCCGGCAGGCGTTCGTTGAACGTTGAATAATTCCGGATGCTTTATCATCCGAGGCAGTGATAAGGAGCAAGGAACAACGAGATAGTGTACGGTTCTGCGTACGCTGTCGGCACTTCATTGTGCCCCTACATGTTTCTGTTGCTCGACCCCGCTTCAACCGGCACAAATTTATTGCAAAATTCATTTGGATAAATTATGTTGCCACTGGAATTCATCTGCCCACCGCCAACATCAATCCAATATTTTCAACTCCGTGATCATTTCTAAATGAATCCACGAGAGTTTCAAGCGTTGGACCACTTAATCAAGATTTTCCTGAACGATCTATTCTAAGCTGTTCCCTCGAAATGTTAAGTCGTGACGAGGCAAATTCGATGCAATCACGAGCTCTGGAATTAGAAAGTGAATATTATTAAATCCTCTCTTCGGCTAATTATGATATCGATGCGGCGAGAGTTTTCTTCCTCGAGATTTCACCGGAACGATCCCAATGTGATCCCAATGCGATAGAATCCTCGATTTGCCCGATTTGCGATCGATAGATGGACGGCCACCGGTCGAGCAGCATTTCTTCGGAGAAACAAATATTTTTCCACGCCGCTGCCGTGTGCTTTGCGCAAGAAATCGCGGAAGTTTCTTCGATCAATCGCCGAACTCTTATCGACGGATCGTCGATTATTATCGAGAACGAGCACACGCATCGCGAAGCTGAGTTATCGGAGTGGATCAGCCTCGCAACACCTGCTGTTTTAATTATCCCCGTGCAGTTAAACGGTCTATCTGCGGCTCCGTTATTAATGAATAGACGAGAAAAGCGATCCCACGGGGAACATCGCAAATCTAGTTTCGAATTTTTAACGAATTATTCAGCAATCGGACATACGTCATTATAGGATGATCCTGCTGTTCAGTTGGCTTCCAAATATAGTCCCATCTTTCTCCGGCGTAGGCTCGCAAACAGACGAAAGTGAATGATTGAAATCGCCCACCGTAACGTCGCCCACGTCCCTCTGAAACACCTGTTTACCTGAATAACGCCGCAAGAGGAATAGTTCCACTTCCTCTGCCCCCGTTTTCCTCCGTTAATAAATCGTTTACGATCGTCGGGAACCTTATGCCCCGTTCACGCGGCTCGACCGTGCGTCAAACAATTTTCGACCCACGAAATTTCGCACCGATTCATTTTCCTCCGGATAATTGGTTAAATCGGGGCCCGATTAAATTCCTCTCTCGCGTACTCACACACTTACGTACGTGCCGTGCGGACGGCGCGTTGATACAGAGAGCTGCGAATGGTAAATGGCACGACCGGGTCGACCATTTGAATCCCGAATACGTGTAAAAGAAGACGGTCGAGCATTTAGTGAAAGGCAGAACCGCGCGTCTTCCGTGGCCGAGATTCGATTCGATCGACGAACCTAAGTCACGATGTCGCTCCTCGCGACTTGCAGTCGATCCACTACTTACTCGCCTTGTCATTCGTGCCACTCTCTATTTATTATTCATTTGCAGTTCCATTCAAGCCTGATCCGAGATCGCTCGATCGATTCGCGTACAAAATCCACGCCTCGTTTGGCAAGAATGATACAGATCGTTCTCTCTCATTTTTTTTTTTTCACATCGTGAACGGCCCACAGGATTAATCCCCCGAAGAAAAAACTTCTCGCACGTGGATCCACCTCTGGGCATGTGAAGAGATCCGCGGACATTCGAAGAAACTCGACGAATGGGGATGAAAAACATTATCGCCGTGTATACATCTTAATCCCCGGTCGCAGCGGGTTTTCGTCAATAGCACTTGTGAACCGTGCTTAATTCGACGCTGCGACCTAAATTTCAATGGCGTGTACAAACCGGCGTCCTCGCGACGCAACGGGAATTACGGTACAGAACTCCCCGCTCGAAAATACCATTTCTGGCACGACTCGACTACACGTAACAATCGCGCCGTGAAACGACGGGACGGGACGGGAAATCGACAGATTTTTGCCAGAAAAGACATGCTTCCCCCCCCCCATCGAACACTCTCGATCGGAATTTCGATCGATTTCGTATTCGTCCAAAAACTACCAACACGAGAAGAATCGGTTCAGCGTCTCGTTCCTTGTCAGCATCGAACGTTATCGTTCGGAGGCCGTGCCATTGAGTTGCAAATTTATTTCACCTCGACGTCCACTCGGATATATCGTGAACGACAATTTATCGGCCGGCAAGGCGACAGTCTCTCGAGTTCAGCTTGAAAAATCGAGTTAACGCAGCCGGCACCTTGAAATCCTGTTCCCCGGTGCTCGCACACGCGGACCTCGAAGTGTGAAACGTGTGTCACCATTTGCGGACACTCGTCCGAGTTCTGCGGGGTTCTTTAAGCGGTCCCATTGGCTACTTACAGGGATGTCATGCCCCTGCGCGCCACAAAAACCTCCTTTATGCCTGGACTCGCGTTTCGCGAAAAATCGTGCCAGAGGGGTTGCCCCCAGAGGGAAGGAAAGTGTTTCTGGGGACGAGAAACAAGGGGGCACCTTGCCCCCCTCGTACCCTTCTACGGGATCGTACGAGATTGCTCGACCCGAAGATTCCGATCGAATCTGGAAACTTAACCAAGCGATCGACGTTCCCGTGGTGGACAAGAGCAAACTTTCCCCGCGATGTTTCTGCACGATTACGTGCCAAATTTGTTGCGTCGAGCGTGTCGGGGGAAAATTTAGAACGAGCGCAAGATTCTTGGGAAAAGTTGTCGGTGTGAAAGTTTAAATCGGAGCCACCGCGCTCGATGGAACCTCTATGGCAATACGTACTTGTCGTCGCCGGAAAAGAGACACATACATGCATGTATCTTCGATCTTCTAAAGGCAATCGGCTGCCCGTGAAGTATCGGAAAATCGGGCAAGTTCAACGACGTTTCCGTTAGAAGAGAAAGGATCGGCGATAATTGTTGCGAATTCAGGGACGAGAAGAAGGTAGCAATGCACCGCCAAAACTGGTACAGGTACACGTTAATAGACACACCTGCTTTCCTTTTACTGTTTCTTGACCTGCCGTAAACGAAGGAATTTAGGTACTCCACTTGTCAGTCGCAATTAACCATCGGCGCAACAAACTTTCGCGCGATGCAACCTGTCGCCCGACCAATACCACCTCTACCTTGAACCTACCTCAGCGTCGCGACGGTGTGTGCACGCTCGGAGGGGAAAAAAGATCTCAAGCTACATATACTACTTCCCGCGCCGAACGTCATTTATTCAGCCACGTAATCGATACTTCGACTCGACTGCTCTAGATTAGATAAAACGTCACAAACACTGTCATTTGTCATCGCTGTGCAAACAAGGCTAATCGTAGATCGTTGCTGAGAACGTATCTACGATTCGCGAAACGCGAATGAAGGAAACACCGATTCGAAGAAAAAATTTCTTTGGGTGACCGCGCTCCCGCTCGATCGGTCCACGCGATTAAGGACCCGCGATAAATTTTGGTCATCGAACCCGTGTCGGGACGAGACTTTCGCGGTGAAATTTCTCCCCCGGTGTCGTCAACCCTGACATTAAATCGTGGACGGTGTCAGGGCTACGATCCCTCGGTGCACGCTGCGCGCAGGGAAAAAGGAACGAGAGGCTCGGTAGCGTAGAAGCCGCGCTAGACGTTCCGTTTTCATGTTCCCCAGAGTGGATAACCGCGTAAAAGTATCCCGTTACCACTGTAGCCCAGATACCGGGTTACGGAGCACGAATTGTCAATCGAATCGTGAGAGGTTGCGAGTTTGCTTGGCGAAAAAAAAAGCCAGACCACCATTGGTCACCGTGGCGCCGCAAGAATTTCCAGATACACATGCGTGCCGTTTCTTTCCGAGCTACTTGAAAATAAATAAGGAGCCTCGGTATCGATCGTATCTGAAGTTGCGCAATGTTGCACTGGCATCGGAGTAGAGCGTTTTGATAAGCGGCCGATCATCAATGAACGCTCTCGTGCACCGTGCAGCTTTCCGTTCGGAGCAATTCGCGCCGAGCATCGATACCGATTGTACGCGTGCAGAGAAAATCGCTGGCATTTCACGGTACGCTCGAACGTGTTCACTTTCATACGAAACGACGAATCGAGTTACGACCCGATAAGATGAATGTTGTAACAACAAGGCCCAATGAATCATAACATCGATAATGTAACGAGGATCGAACAGAGAAGGCCGGTGAATGGTGGGTTTACGTTTTCGCGGAACGTCCTCGCGGCTTCGGCCGCTTGGTAAACTATTCCGCCGGCTATCAAAGTTAAACCGACTTTCTAACGAGTTTCAAACAAACGAGACGCGCACCGCGGCGATTGCTCGTGTAACGAAAGGAGACGCACCGTGTGCCTCAAGAAGGTTCGAGGGAATTCTCGATTGAACGCCGTCCAAGTAGACAAGGGTCAGACTTACCTCTTATTTTCGTCTCCTGCGAGTCCAACGGCGGAAAGCGTGGATGGCTCTGCTGTCCCGGTTTCTTCAACAGGACGCCCACGACCTGCGGTGCCATCATCATCCTGACGAATCCTCTGTCTCTTCTTCTTCGTTCGTCGATCAGTTTCCACGACTCATTGTCCACGATCGATCCGCTCCGTGCCGCCTCGTGCACATCCAAGAGGAAAACGATGCCGTCTTCTGCCGGGCAACTAATTACGGGGGCCCAAGATGATTTCGACAAACGTTGGTCGCGTTGAAATCAAAATGACGGGGCCAACGAACGAGCCGCGCATATACCGGGCGAACAGCTGCCGATTCCGTTCAGTTTAGACCGTCTGTCGTTTTATTGGCCAAGGCGACGTGTCACTTTAGCGAAGAACAAGGCGCCAGACGAGGCCCCTTTCCACTCTCTGTTTAGACCTTATCACTCTCTGTTGTCTCGCGGCACACGCGAGCCTGACCTTATCGTGCCAAACGTTCCAGCGGCCAGAACGCACTGCCCCGCGCAATTGATCCACCCTGTTATGCCGCCCGACACTGGCGCAGAGCTGCCCTTCTCGGCTCGTTTCCCAGCTTTCATTCACCTACGTCCACCACCGTCGACGAGCTTTTCTCGTCTCGCGATCGTATCACCTGTTGACACACGCGGTCACTAGTATCCGTGGTCGCGACTTTCAGCCTCGTCGTTCGACGACAATGGCCGGCCGTGATACAGCCTGCAATTATTGCAGCCAGATAACGTTATCGACCGGCGTTCGCCGCCGTCGGCCAGTTAACGAGCCGACTCGGAGTACTGTATCGTCGAGTGGTGCGCTCCTCGACGGAACCCGATGATTTCTTCCCCGGTAATCCGTTTCGGAGTGGCGTCGACGCGACCGCGATAGAACGCTTGTTGTTTTCGCGAAAACTATCTCGCGGGGATTGTTCTTGGCTCGCGCCAAGGACTGTTTCGCAACACCGTGCGTCGTGTATTTCGCTTCGGAAAAATCCCGATCGATTATCACGTTCACCGGGACAAGATTTCACGTCGACGCACAAAGTGTCACGCAGCCAGCGAACATTACACCCGTGCCTGATTTTCTCGGCAGGTCTATTTGAATAACCCCCCCAACCCCCCCGGTGGCGTAGCACTGTCAACGATCGTCGCGAGCCAGGTGGTCGTTCAATTAACGCGTCGTCGACGAGAACACGAGCACGTCCCTGATTGTAGCAACGTGGAGACGATCATTGCCGATCCAGCATGGCGCGCGGACGACCAACGACTAAACAGACGGGAGAGTGCATCGTGCCCACCGCCTCGATTCCCCCACCATGTCGTGCGAGCCTCGATGGTTTCTCTTTTTCTCCCCCTTTCGACAACCCTAGGAGCTTCTTTATTCTGTTTACACGCGTCCCTTCGAAAGAAACTTCGATTCGTATGGTGTATAGGGGCGCCAATTTTCAATTCCGCTCGGTTCGTCTAAAATGTGATGTAATGAGAGACTTTATTCCTATTAAGATACGGCTTGGTGTTGTGAACGAGTGAGATATTGGACGCCGAAAGGTGCGAATTCTACAACGGTGTATTAGCCTTATCAGATAGGACGACAGTGATGCGACGATAATGAACCTGTCGATGTGTTTCTATTAAAATAGCTCCGATCGATGTTGCCAACGATGATGTTGGAGTTGTCGAATTACCGCTCGTTCAAGTGTGTTTAGAAACCATCGGGACCGTGATATTCACCCCATCCGCAACCCCCTGCTTAATCTGTCCGTTTCCGTTCGATTAAACGCGACGTCCTCGTTTTTGATGTTACGATCGAGTGGAACTGGTACCTGCGGGTTCATCGTTTTGCCACGCCGGTTAAATGGATCTATTGTGGCCGCATATCTGCGCATTGTTAGATAGAAATCGTACCTGCGTCGAGTGAATGGACCGCGGAAACGGCTGCCCGCGAGAACCAGATCGACGGGTGACGTCAAAACGTCTCAAGACCACTCCGTCTACGAGCACCATGTGAAAAACGAAAAATACAGTGACACACTTTCACTATTTACTCGCGGGCAACCTGCTACGGAACCATTGAAATCCCCTCTAATTACGTGCAAAACGCCACAGAACGCCGGATATCGCTGAGAAAAAAAGGCGTTGAGTCATACCTCCCACCACCAACCAGACCGATAAATTTAGTTTAAAACAACGAGAACGGCAGATACCGATTGAAGAAACGAACGATACGGCCGAGGGAGCAGGGAAGAAACGTTAAAGACGCAGCAGGGGGAACGAGCGTTCCGCATTCACCCCATGGAATACTCCAAGGGGTATCGTCACTATTATCTGCCCGGCCCAAACACCATAAACTCCGGGAAATGTCACACGGCGTTCGCCGTTGCGGAATTGCGGCGACGAGACATTAGTAGCTTCGTATTGTCACGATGGAGAGAACGTGTCGGAGGGATGGAGAGAAAATGGAATCATTTCGCCAAGGGTTGCCGCTGTTCGGGCAGGTGAAAAAATAGGGTGTATCGCACCCGTATCGTGTCGGGAATCGTGAGATCGGAAATTATATGCAGATCGGATAATACTGCCCATTTGCTCTCCGTATTAATTCACAAATGGCCGACGCACGATAAATACCCGTATTTATCTTGCGGAGGACAAAAAATTCGAGGGATTCGAATCCGAAAAATGGAATTTTTTTTTTTCCGCTCCATTGTTGTCCAATGTTCTCCGGCTGTCCAACATTTTTGTATCGTTTCGAATATTATCGATCGACAGAGCAACCGTACACGTCGCGAGTAATCGGACAATGCATCGATCCATATTGAGGATTGCATTGTATCGACAATGGCGCTACGCGATTGAGAGCTCTCGAGTGTCGCCCGCGATTCGATATCAGTATTCCTGTCGCATATTCGCGGGTGCACAAAGAGACGCGTATGTGCCGAGGCACGAGCATCGAGTCACGGTGCCACGAGGATCGGTAAAAATAGTGGCATTTTTCTTGGAATAAAAGAAGGGTATTTTTATCCGACATGCATCTGGGAAAATGCGACTGCCGCGATGAAGCGGCTCCTCGTTGCGAAAGCGGGAGAAATGAGAGGAGAAAAAAAGGAAAACCGACGGCGCCAAAAATATCTGAAGCGTGGTTCGCACGGGAGACTCCGAGCTGTTCCAAATCCTGCGACGGTGAAACGAACATTTCCCAGCCTAAAATAAAATCTGCCCTCCTGCTGAAGCTGTCTAGACCGAAGTTAAAAAAAAAAATTTGAAACTCGGTAGTGGTTGATTTTCAAAGGAGAGCGCATTGTGCGTGGCGAATTTCTGACTTCGAAAAAGCTTGGGAAATGGGAACGTCATTGGACAGTTTTCCATCGAATCGCATTTACTCGCAAATCTTTTCATTCCAGAGATTATCCACGCGTACGTCAGCATTCGCCACAGTTTAGTATCAATTTTATTATCGTTCATTTAAATTACATGCCAGCAGGGAACTGTGCTGCAACTTTTTTTCAATTCCAAGCCTGCTTCCCCCAAAGGGAGAGACTTGGAGCACGTTAATCATTTTAGAGGGAAGCGATAATCCAGATCTAAACCACCGTTCGAGTCTAAGCGCACCTTCGGCTTCACCTAACCCTTCCCTGATCGATACTCGTATAAACGACGGCTTACTCGGGACATAAACTGACTAAATGCCCCGGCAATTTGTTAAAACGTGGCTCGCAAAGCGGTCTTTCGTAGTCGACTGGTTCGCGAAAAAGAAATCACACGAGATGAATTCTGACTCACGATGCAGATGCAGATTAACGCAAGCGCTTGCATTTGCGGTTGCCACACAATCCGCTTAATTAGCCGCGAGTGCAAAGTAGCTGCTATCTAACGGGGAAGCCAAAGCCTGAAAAATGATCGTTACGGCGTTTCAATTTCCGCTGGTCGTTTAACACCGCGCACGTCAAACGGATATGCAATTATTAGTCGGCACAGGTACGAGGGCGAGTGATAAAAATTGGAAAGTCGACGGTGGAGAAGAATGGCGGTAGCAATCGGCGGCAGTGGGATTTTTGGTTTCACGAAAAAAATAAAAAAAAAAGGTCAGGGAGAACGTGAGGGTCTCGCGATTGTTATCAGGACACGAGGAACATTGTGCGGGTCGATAAGAGGCGACTCGAACGTGCAGTTTTGCACCACCAGCACTCTAAGCGCCGGGCAGCTTTTACTTTCACCATTGAGGAAACGTGTGCCGCTGCTCTGTTGCAGCATGCCACTTTTATGGATCAATTATAACGCGCCGATTAATTATTTCGAAACGCGGACCGGTCCGATCTTGTTGCAATTCTTATTTTATTGTGAACGCGAATTTCTAATTTCTCGACGGCACACCGGACAGCGGGGCTCCCCTTTCCGCCGGAGATAAATATTATTCAAAGACGGCTTGCTCCGAGGAACGATCCCCGTGGCGATATTGTACTTTCGTTTGCACACAGGTGGAAGGTGGCAGCAGATTTCCAGAAACAGAAAGTGGAATTCATAAACGTTCTATCACTCGGATACATCCCAGCGAACGATCCAAATTTAGACGTCCGCTTACGCGCCGTCTGCGCACTCGTTAGGTCGCTCTCGCGACTTTCTCGTAGCTTTCTTTTCAAACCTTCGTCGCCCAAGAACACCGTCAAACTAGATAACCCCGACAATTGGACGATCTTAAAGACTTAATCCCCGAATAGCCGAGTTAAACCGTGGCTGTGTCATTAGCTTGATGGACATTCCTTTCGGTCTGCCAGGCCGGCTAGATAGCATTGACGAGCCTCAGGAATCTCATCACTTATCGGAGGACTTTGTAACATCCTCCAGCGGGGCATCAGGCGGGAAAGTTTTCACGATAAGTCGGCCCGAGTAATGCCGGCTTCTTCCTGCTAATGTATTTTTGCTCGCGTTGACTCATCTTCGAGTTGCAAAAGCTCGCCCCGACCCGGCTGCCCGATACTCCCCTTTCGGTTTTGTGAAAAGATTCTACGGCCCCGTAGCCAACTGTGATTCCCCGCGACACTCCGAACGTTCTACGATCGTAATCGTGCTGCGCGCTCATTCGTGTTGGTGCTTTCACTTGGACGAGCAAAGTCGTAATGCAGAATTCACGGGATTACGAAAATACCATAGGAATGCGGTCTTCCGAGCGTCGACAATGGCGAAGCGTTTAAGCCTCGTTGTTCGTAATTCTGCTCAATTTTCCTCGGCGGGCGGAGGGTGAAATTGCGCAAATTCAGTGGGACAATTCTGCTGCGCCCGCCAATTCGAAGTAATCGAAATTCATCGCTGTCGTTCCGCTCTAGATGTTCAAGAAATACTCGAACGATGGCCTGCTTGCGATCGCAATTGGCGCATCGAAAGGAAAACCTTGGTGGTAATATATTGTTATCGCTGAGACGGTGGTTGTCAAACGCAGACACTGACGCGGACGAGCTGTGCACAGTGCCAGTGAACTCTGACATTGGCAGTGACTAACCCGAGTATTAATCAGCGAGCAGCAAATCTTTATTTAGATTATGCGGAAAAGATTTAATAGCGGTGCAAGGTGTTGATGCAATTTCTCCTCGACGGATGATGAACCCACGCGCCTCTCTGTTCTCTCTCTCTCTCTCTCTCTCTCTCTCTCTCTCTCTCTTTATTTCTCTGTTCCTCGTTCGACGAATAAATGGACACGCGAAGGGACTCGAAAACGGCTCGGCGATGAATCATTGCATTGACTAATTGAATTGTAATCGGCGGAATGCGCGGACGATTTATTCTCGCGGGCCCTCTTGAATCATTGGTAATTGCGCAAATCATGTGACCAGCATGCAGTTGTTTCGCTTTAATTCCTCCGTGCAAGGATTTTACTCGCAGTCCCGTATTTTAATGATTTTGCGAGGCGTTTGAAATTGGCACGATCGATGGAATCGATTGGACGCCGGCGAGAGAGTTCTTCCGGATTCGCAATAGATGGCTAAGCTGCTTCTTTCCACCCGGTACATTTTCAGCATTCCTTGCCGTATCGACTGTGTGTAAGAAAGAATTACCCACCGAGCGTTAGACTTGCAGCCGTAGTTTTGTTACGCATCTCTGGGGGCGACACGAAAAGGACAAATTACAAATAGCGAGGCATTTATTTTTGTCACGATCTCCATTAAATCAAATCCTGCAGGATCTCTTTTTTCGAATCGTTCAGCGAGACGTGGAATTTTCTATGCCCGTGGAAACAGGCATTCCATTAAAAAAAAAGAAAAAACCCCTCGTTCGTTTCCATACACGATTCGCATTGTTCTTCAAATCTCGATGTCTCCTAATTCGCCCAAATTTCATCCCCTACATTCCACGATTTACCAGCCGCAGTGACAGTTCGTTCCCGTTGATTAACATCCTCCATCTATGTTGATTCCGCGAATAGCACCGCCCAGACATTGTTCCAATGGAAAGGAAATCGATGCTCGAGTGGCAGGAAATCCTCATTCATTTCGGCCGGGTAATTAAACGTGAAAATCGGCCGGCGCGTGTAAAAATAGCACGGCCAGGAAATCGCGTCTCCGTCGGTTTTATTATCGCTGAAATCAATTCGCGGATACGCCTGCGGACTTAACGATCCGTGAAAAAAAAAGGAAATTGCTCTCGGAGAGCAAAGTCGTTTCCCTTCGTCGCGACGCCCCAAATCTCGCCGCTGCGTTCCCAAACGAGGCTGCAACACCTTGAAACCACGAAAGCTCGCCCAACATCGTTGCGTAAACCGATTCAACGGTCAAGAGGAGCGTGACGCCGGTGCTTCCGGTGTCTAGTCTTCCGGCCAGTGGCCGGAAACAGGGCGGGCAGAGTGCACCGCGCCGCGGAACGAAAATTACAAGCGTGCCTTTTATAACCAGCCCCGACTGATATAGTGGGGATGGCGCAATGCGGCTATCCTGAATTGCATCCCCAAGAACGGACAAACAGGTCGCCGGAGAATCTCGTGGCGGCTTCGTTCTCCCAAAACCGTCATCCGTAGCGGGGGTTGCACAGCGACAGGAACAGGTGGCCCGAATCGTTCCCTAATTAAGAAACAAGTGTCTCCGTCGACGCATAAAATCGGACCGCGCCAGACGTACCCGGGCCTCTTCAGAAATCCTCCTGAAATTCGAGGCACGTCAGCGGAGATATTTCGCGGCTGGGTGCGAGCCGAGCGATGCACTCCGATCTCGCGTTTCAACCCCTTCAGGCGACCACGCGCCGAGAACGTTCGACTTTCGTTGGACGCGTCGAACGCGGGCGCCGCGAGATCTCCGTTTCGCAGACGAGTCGAGAAGGGAACTTTGAGACGAGACCCAAAGAGGATCCTTCAAGTTGCCCGCATTCAGATGACGGCGCTCGCTGAACGAGAATCTCCGACCCGACTTTCCGCGCCACCTGAAACATGCGCGGGCATGTGTAGGGGTTGTCGAGAAAATCCTCGTCGAGATGCATGCCGGCTGGCACTTCCGGGCTCGCTATCCACTCGACGTTCCTCCTCTTCGCGCTCCAGTATCGGTCGACGCCGCGCTTCTCTGTCCCCGCTTCATTCGCCCGCACCTGCTGGCAGGTGATAATTGCGGCAATGATCGATAGCGGAGGAGATTTCCCTGAGAGCTTTCGCTCGTCCCCGTACGAAAGGGGAGGGGAATCTATTTTCCGCCGATGGACGGTCGCGAAGTGCGGGAAGAAGATCGGGCATTGTCAGTCCAGTTCTTTGATCTGCTGCAAGCGCACAGTGGATGCATTCAATTGCAGCAGCCTGAAAAGTCTCTCGTTCCCCGCTGCTTCCCCCTCGCTCGCTGCACAGCTTCGTTTCCTCTCTTTGCTTGGGTCCTGTGCTCTTTTTGCTCGTCTCGGTGAACCAACCCCCACCAGCAGATCGCGGTGTATCGAACGGTCCATGACGTCATTGAACTTTCTGTGACGTCGCGCCAGCGACACTCAACCCGTCCGAACCGGGACGAAATACATCATTCTGGAAACGCGTCACCGATCAAGTTCTAATCCTCTGGTAGCGCTTCCACTTCTTATCGTGCGAACAGCCATGCGGGCGAGACAATTGAATTCCACGATACGCGTACATCCCCGGAAGCACGTGGAACTGTTCAACCCAATCGTTCGAGGGATCCGCCACGGGGAATTGCAACGTGCGTCCCATCTGTCGTCGTCGTCGCTATCCTCTACAATTTCCGTCGCATCGGAAACTCGCGCGGGCAGCCTGTCCGCGCGTGTTCATCGGGCACAAGGGTTCAACGGAGCATGGAGCACGGAGGATGCAAAGGTGAGAAAGCGCTGCCAGCAACCCCCGGGGACCATTGATCTGGCATACGCCGCGGTGACGTCACGCTCGTCCTATACAAGCGGGTCAAAACGTCACGAAAAAGTGGCTGTGCACGTAGGATGCTGGCTGCGATTCAAGGATGTCGGCTCGATTGGAGCTGGGGATGCTACATATTCACCGATCGATCGCGTTTCCGCCAGAGAAAGAAAGTATCCGATTTTCGTTCAATTTTCGCCAACGCATCGCAAAGCGGCCCACGCGAAGGACGAACGGAGATAGGGCAGAGGATAATAGCGCGCCCCGGAGAAGGTCCTCGCGGCAAGACGGGATTGAATTGCTTGTTTCTGGCGGTGGCGCGGCTGGGGTGCGGTAACGCGTTGAAATTTCAGAGATATTATTACGTAACGACACCCTTTTACCCCGAAAGCTTAGGCGCACAAGAACCTCTGCACTTTTGTTCGGAGGCCTCGTTATTTCGAGGGGACGTCAGAGACTCGCACTCGTTACGAGCGCGCATTGAATCGCCGCGACACACAAACCGGAGGGATTCACCGGTTTTTCTCGTTCCCGAAACACAGAGCGATCCCTTGTCCCTTTGTTCTTATTTTCTCCGCGTTCGGGCTAAAAGCGTCAGCAGCAATTCGACGCCGACGGGAAACAAATGGTAGCGACCTGTACCAGTAGACGTCGAAATGGAATCTACAAATATCGAAGCGACTCGTAACCTTCTGGACCGACCGTGCGAGGGTGTATCTGCTCCTGACCTTTTCCCCGATTCGGAAACATCGGGTTCGCGTACGTAACAGGATTCCGTCGGGTTTAGGATTACGCTGTGCTCGAGACCGATTAAGGAGATACGATCTGCGGCGAAACTGCAATTAAGCCCGAAGAACCTTCGGGCCTCTAATAAAGAGGGAAAGTCGATTGATCGAGCTCCTCCACTATTTGTACAATGTATTCGAGACAAGCTTCGGGTACGTCGTTGCTCGCCTTTCTTCTTCGAGCTCTCTTCGCCGATCATTTATTTCCCGGGAAGTTCTCAAAAGCCGACTGCCAGCAGGTGTTCCTTGACAAATTGCCGCTGAATTATTTAAACGGAGCGTGCGATACTTCCAGAACGGCTACCCCCGATACGACCCGACGAGTGTTCGGCTACGATTAGGAAGCTTCGCGACGCGCTGCGCCGCTCATCAATGATTGCGCACGACCGCTTAATTAACAGCTTCGCGGTCGACACCCCAATTATCATATGCTTGAATATTAAGTAGAGAGGCGCGAAGAGACCTAACCCAATTTCCTCCAGAGTGAATCAGCGAAAAGCGTGATCGCGGTTCGCGGAGAGTGTTCCGCAAATAAAAGGAGAGTCGTCGCTGGTGGATTCGGACTCGACGGTTTCGCCAGCGGGGAAATAATCGGCCGACGAGTTTGGAAAGAAGCTGCCCGCTTGTCCGCGTCGATTCAGAGTTCGCTCAACCCTAATATCGCAACCGGCGAGTCCCGGGGTAGATGGGACCGGTGTGTGCCGAGGGTACGAGGAGCGCGGAAACAGGGACAAGATTGGCGGCGAATACAGGGGACGGAGGAAAGGTTAGGAGCAGGTGGAAGAGAGAACTAGAGAATAAGACCGACATCGGCGGATCTACCGTCAAACAGTCATGCGTTGTGGGTGAGTAGGGTATTCGCGAGGGCGAGAAAGGGGGCAGGGGAACGCAGACTCCCTCGTTTCGTCCCGGGTGGTTCCATCCCTCCTCCCTTTATCGATCCTCCTCCAGCGGAGCAGTAGCGCAGCATCGTCGCCAGGAATCAGCAACGATGACCGGTGTACATGCCGTCTCGCAGTGGCTGCCCGGCCGCTAAGCGGGCAGAATTGCTTCGAACGTCGTTTCCGAAGCGTCTCGATTGATGCATCGATGCCCTCCGTCGGTCTGTTCGAGCGTCGACGGGAGAGCTCGCGAGCGAAACCTCTTTCCTTCCCCGCACGGCTCGCGTTGGAAAAACGTCTAAACAAAATTGACCAGCGGCTGTGCAATCCACCGCAGCTACACTGGCCGCTGTCTGTTTGCCAAGCGCAAAGGTTGCACAGGTAATCACGCCGTGGGTGCGCAGTGCACAGGTGCGCCAAAGCGGAGGCGAACCCCGAACGGTGGGATCCTCGTTCCCCCGTAGTTACAACCCTGCGGTCGTCCGCGCTGCGCAGGCGAGCCGAGCACCTCGAAGACCGCCAAAAAGCATCGAGGTCGAAGGGTGGTAGCGGGCACTGCCGAGGCTCGTCGGAAACGTCCGATACGCGTCGAACAGCCACGAGCCAGACCCCTTGCGCGGTTCGCCTCGTTGCAGGCGCGCAGTGCAGCCGCCGGTAGAAGCAGCATCGCAGTTGCGGCCCGGCGATGTTTCAGCTGAGCTGAGAGCACGAGGAACGCTCGTGTCGCCGGCGCAGGCGGTCGTCCCTTCGCGTTCTTTCCGCTCCGCTCTGCGAGCGTCCGCTTCGTCGGCCCGGCGACAGGCACGCGCGACCACGCGGGCCAGCATCGAACGGAACCAGCCACGACGTAAGTGCTTTGTGACAGTCGCCGCAGTGTTGCTTAGATACTAGCTTTATTCGTCGTGGAAAGGGTTGAACGTCGTCGGCCAAGCCGGGGTGCCTTCGGTTCAGGTTTCCCGAGAGTCCATCGGGTCGAGGGTGCTCGCTGGACCACGGGCCGGACTTCCTCGATGGAGAATATGGTCGAGTGGTCCACGGGAGTAATTAAGCGGGCGCGATAATCGCGGGGGGGATGGGGTAGTTTGGGAGCAGTGCCAGTGTTCGAGGTGCGGGCAGCGATTTTCTCTTGCCGTAAGCTTGCTGTCCCGGTGCCCACGTTCGGTCGCTGCCTGTGTTTAAATATTGTGCTGTATCCTTGGCGGTTGCACCGGCCTTCGCGGCCTGACGATTTCGCATGCAGCTCGTAGAAACTTGTGCCCGAAAGAGGTAAACCTATGACCGTGCATGTAACGTTATCATCGCTTTACCTGCGGCGACGGGGCCGACCGTCGGGCTGCCTGTTCATCGAAACACTGTTCCCCCTGCAAGCTCGACGTAACGTGTCTAAAATACGCGCACCTCGCGTTAATGAACGCTCGATGCATGCGTGTACGTATTCCGGAATGTTTAAGCGGAGAGCTCACCTCCCACGAAGGGGCTTGCGTTCCCTGTCACGGCATCAGATTTCGCGTGGAGTCACGTGAGGATGAGGAAAGTGTGGGCAGATCGATTCTAATCGTGCAAACACGCGGCAATCGAACGGCACCGTGAACAGCGGGGAGAAAAACGGGGCAAAAATAGAAGGCAGAGCTGAACAGCGTACTTGGCCGTAGAGCCTATCCGATACGATGTTATCCTGCTGCACTGGATGTCCTTGTTCTTGCGACCGCCATTGCGACGTGTCAAGGCGAAACGCATAGTACGTGTAATATTATATCGCTATGATAGTCGTCGCGACGACCCCGTAATCATTTCCTCGTACCGCCGGACTTCGATCGGTTCTCGACTTCTTACCGCGTCCCCTTCCCCTATTTTCCTGACCGCTCCTCTTTCCTACCCTCGGCTAGTCCTCCGCCAAATCTGTACGAATCTTCCCTTGCGCCCTCCGAGGTGTCAGCTATGCGTTCTCCCACCATAGGGATCATCCTCGTCTTCTTCCCATGGAGCGCAAAGACGCCCGAGGCGACTCGTTTTTATTTTCAGCGGCCGTCTCTGTCCGCCGGGTCTTTTAAACCCGCGAAAAAAGAACAACTCACGAGCAACCTTGCCCCTGCTAGCAAAAAAACATCGAATCCCCCTTACCCCTGGCAAGGTTGCACGCGTTTCAAGGTATCCGGTGTACAGCACCGGTCGATATATCGACTCATTTCCGACGATGTATTACCTCTCGAGGCGATACGCGTTAACCCGAGCTCACGCACACGCGTATCAATTTCTAAGCTACCGACTTCTCCCCCAAGACCGTATCGAATCTCGCAGTTTTTACGACCGTTCGCGACATTCCGCGTCCCCCCCAAAGCATCCCTCTACGGCGTGTGAATTGCTTGCTCTACGATCCGCGAGATACTTGATACTTTTCCCCGTTTCGAAGCGTCGGCGCCAGGATTCCACTCTCGCGTATTGTACTGATACTCGATACGTAGCATCTTCCTCGGCGAGCGTCGTTCCATTCAAGGTGTACAGTGTTCTTCTGCGAGTCGAGTGGGTCGTCGATGAATCGGCTGTGTTACGAATGGTTTCGTCAATGAATCCGAGTGTATTTACATATCGTGAACACCTCATTGATCTCGATGCGAACATGTGCTAATGATACGTTCTGCTACTCCCTGTCTTATCCGGTGAATCTTATCGACGTTCGCCTTCCTACACGTTTATAGAAATTTTTTACCACCAAGATAGGAATCGCGATACATTTTATCTACTGCAGTAATGTAACAACATTACTTCACGATCAGACTCTTGCCAGCGACAGGGGTGGTGAAATATTGTATCGGTCTCGAAACACCGGTAATCGGATCGCCATTGACACAGCCGCGAGCTGCATCCCCGGTGCAAACTGCAATGAACGAAGGGTGCACGACCCAGCGACGAGCGGACGATATAGCGCGCGTATTTCTAGAGCAGCTGGTTAAGAATAGCACGGCAAATAGACGGCTGAATTAAATATAGCCGGTGAACGACCGGCAAGTATATTACGAAATTTCATTGAAGTCACGGAAATCCGCCAGGACGGATTGTCGTCGTTGTCCGGTCAATCGACAGGGGATCCTCTTGAACCCGAGGCGTAATCGATAGCTGCGTAGCTCTCACCGGGAACTGGTGGAAATTCCACCAATCTTTCGTTCCACCTTTCCGCTTCTATTTCGCTCGATCGATAATCAGCGTCCATTGAATGCTAGAATAATGATGTATTTCCGTGACCTGGCTACCTGCCGCGACGAGCGTACCCAGATGACACTAACGAGAGTTATAAATATCGAGGAAACGAGGAAGGAAATACCGGCCGACAATGGAATTGTTGAAAAAGCCGCCTCGATGGGAAACCAATAGCCAATAGTCATCTGCTCCCGGTGACCTAAAACTCACCGGCCGAACTTTGCCGTACCGGCGAGCAAATATTCTCCTGACGGCCGCGAAAAGAATCGTTCCTCCGAGCCTGCACCGTCCAACCCTTCCCGTGATTGGAAGGGCGGAAGTTAAGCGCCGGCACGAGGAGTTCCGTGATGCACGGCTAATTAACCAGCCCGAACAAACGATCCATTACGGGACTCGGAGGCTGCGTTTGTCTGTCAAGCGCATTCCGGACAATCGGGACAACAGTAGCCGCGTCGTTTCAATATCCTCAATACAGTACAATGTGCCGGCGCGGGCCATTGTCTAGCGCCGCAAATACGGACGCGATGTCGTTAATTAATCAACGGTTGAAACCATTTTGCTGCTTGTCTCGCTGCTCCCGCCAGTCTCGACCGTGTAACGCTCTCGGATGCAATCGAGCGATCGAGGAGGATCCTTTCGGGGGGATCGTGAACGGTTCGACGGGTCGGAACAATTCATTCGCGATCTGACAATGAACTTTCTGTTTCCAGGTAATTGAATATGCCAGCCGTGCCAGCCGTGGAGGAGGCCGCCGGCCAACTGGAGGATCTGGACGAGCCTCCAGAGCCTCGGGTTCGCGGTGCCGGCGGAAGGGCCAGCCTGATGAAGCCTCTGGTCGTCCTGGCGCTTCCTGGCATGTATCTTTTCTACAAGTACAGCCAATACAGAAGGGAACAGCGCGAACTTTCGCGGCGGCGGGTCACGGAGAGGGAACTGCAGCATCTTCATCACAAAATCGTAAGTGCCCCTCTCATTCGCCGTGGCGCAGAAATTCGTTTCCGGTTCGAATCCCGACGTTGCCGGGGATATCTCCGGAGAAATACTTGCAGCGGCCCTCTCGAACCGATCGCTTTTCTGATCCCACCTGTTGTGGCTTCCCCACGGTCCTGTTGTCCAGATAGAGAAACGACTCGGCCTCTTCCTTCGAAATAGAACTGGCCGTCGTTTGTCCGTGCTCGTTACGTTTTCATCGAGTTTCCACGGCTCGAGCGGATGCTTCCCTAAACGTCGGACGTCGCTGTTCAATGGTCGTGTTCTTTCCCGAGATCTATCGTGTCGGCGTAGATCGCCGTGCAGCGTTAAAGCTAGCAAGATGTCTCTTAAGACGGATAGCAGGACGAGGCGTAGCCAGGGTTACGATATCCGGGGAATTAGACGCGAAATGATGAGATAGGGCGTAGCGGATGAGCTGGGAGCGGGAAGAAAGGTTCAATTACCCGCGGTTAACGTAATCAACGTTCACCGGAAAGCCTCTGTATCAGCCTGTTAAGGCTGAACCCATTTATTGCTGCACGCTTCGAGCCTTATCTAGCGTTCCCCTTTGGCTTTTTCGGCCGCTGAGGTAATAGGACTCTGCTGTCCAACTGGTTGATCATCGTCGTTGACGGTAACGAGGCAAATATTACGCGGTGATCGGATTTGTTTCGCCGATTTCAAGTCGCTTCAATCACTCGGGATGAAGGGAAACCCTCGCCGTAGTCGTTTGTATCGAAGATTTATGGGCATCAGCTCTGAGCAGAAATAAGTATTGATCACTGTGGCCACCGCTGGGTATATACTCCCGACAGTTTCAGTCTTCGCACACTTTTTCGCTGCTGGATCCTGCCGCGCTCTGTCTTCCACGTTAATGGTCAGATAAATTTCTGCAGCCAGAGGGATAATTATCGGGGGAGGGGTCACCTTCGAGAATTGCCACCACCCTCTGCAGTTCAGTAGGTCAGTCGCGGATTTTGGCAGGGTTCGCGGAAAACAAAACTGAAAAAAAGTGTCCCTGTCAGGAAGGCTGCCAAGGAGCAATATTCACGGCCGGCGAATCGACGATCGGATAGTCCGGATACTTGGAACAGTTAGTGGGAATAACATTTCTCTCCCACCGACTGGAATCTCTCGAATCCATTTAGCCACTGTCGCTCCTTTGATTTACGATCTTCCCGTTCCGTTATCGGCGTCTGGAAACAAGGATACGACGTGAATATCCCCAGGGTACCGAGGCTGGATTCGTGAATACCACGCGGACGATTTCGGCTACAGAGGAGTGTGCCTCGTGGCGGACTAGAGAGGCTCCGGATGTACCACGCCCAGCGAAGAAAATCGAACGGTGGACAAAGTCGCGTGTCAGAAAACGACAGGCCGGAGCCTTGGAATTTCACGACGTTATCGCGAAATCCAGCGAATTGCCAATCTTAATAACGAACCCCGGGGGTCGTTAATGACTGCGGCGAGTCACTGGCTATCGGGTACGTGTATCGTCGTGGTGCCCGCCACTTCCCTCTTCTTTTTTCTTTTTTTTTATAACATTCTAAACGCCGTCGCGTGTTGACAAACGCCCGAGAGCAAGGCGAATTCTTCACGAGGGACGAGACTCGACCTTACCCGCGTGGACGTGCCGGCGTTGACCAGTCTGCGGAGAAATATGTTCCGCTGAATTTCACCGGAGACTTTTTTCGCACCATCGGAGATTGCTAGTGTTGATCGACGTGGCGCGATATTTCTTTCTAATCGTCGTGAACCTGGAACGTCAACCTTGGCGGTAGCACGTGCGCGCAGAAGCGGCCAGGTAAACGTTGCCGATGAAAAGTCAGTCCTTCGAACCAGCCAGAAGGACTTCGTAACTTCAGCGGCAGCTAGACGTCGTGCCAGATAAGGTGCACGCCAGCCGTTCATTAAGATTGCGATTACCTGTGTGCGTGAACCTTAAACACCGTTCGTGCGGTCTAAACGAATGCTGATCCTTTAAAAAAGAAACTGCCTTTCTCCCCCTAATACGAGCAGGCCAATAATTTACGAATCCTTGCTCTCCCCCGCTTTCAATTTCGCCGGACGATTTTCTTGATTAAGTGGCGGCTTTCCGAAAATATTTCCCGAACTTTCGGATAATCCTTTCGGTCTCGCTTGTGCCCGAGGGGAGTCAGTACTCCCTTCTGTCTCTGTTGAAGCAAGGTTAACGTAGCGGCGGGTCGTTATTATCTCCATCACGAACACCGTTTATGGGCAGTTCCAGGCAAACGCTCGGACGCGAGGCAGATATAGATACGTTCAGTTTAATTTCCCTGAACAAAATTATAGAGGAGGGTAGAAATTTGTTCGATCAACGCACTCGATTGCAGAGGACTATGTCGCGAAGAGTATTATTACCTCTAAAATATTCTTGCCGACCTTTTTTTAAACGCGCACTGTCGCGACCTTATCCCCGGCAATACACGAACAGCGCCAATGAACTCCCTTTGTGACAATGAACCGGCGTGCTATCCTGCACGTGTGGGTCGTGCCATTTTTAGATCCCGTTCGTGTTAATTTCCTAGAATGAAGCGAACTTAATTAAGAAGAGCGAAGCGGATGAAACGGAAAGGGTGGAGGGGAAAGAAAGAAAAAAAGAAGAGTGTACACCGGTGACCAGCTGGCCGATGACCTCAAAAGAGTTCAGTATTAAGGGTTGATAATAGAATTAGACCGACCACAAGAACCCCCATAATGCGCAGACCTTAGAAATGCCGATCGATGCAGCTTTTCGTTTCCGTTTGATTGAACGAGGCTTGTTCATTTTTGTTTGAAACACAGGTTCGGGGGGGATTAACCGTGCGATCGGTTAGCGTTGTTCTAGGATGTGTACGTGCACATCGAGATATATTCTCTCTCGATACTAATTGAATATCGCACCTATGCTGTCTCATGCTGTGCTCGCTCGTACGGGAACTCGTGCATAGGTCGTTCGCCCCTATTCTTCTAATCATCCTCGGTGTTTCGTACCATTTTTTTTTTTATTTTACGCGCACGAAAAAAATCTGCGAAATTGATAAAGATGTTGATAAGAGAGTTTACTATCGCCACGCGATGGTTCGGCTGTTGAATATCGTACAGGTCTAATTACTGCCGGGCCTGGACCCTTCACTTTTAAGAAGAGCTTCTCGAGCCCGCACTTGGACGCTGAAGTAATCTTAAAAATTAACGACGTTGTTGTAAAGGATGTTCGTCGTTTATCTCTGTGTTCCGCTGCCGTGGCAAGAACGATAACAGCGCCCATGGGAACGATAACTCGTGACCATTGTCAAACTGTTACGCACTCTTGTCCTGCATCGCTGGATTGCTATTTCGAACAATTTAATCTTCACTCAACGAGCAGGGTAGACCTTCTTCTACATCGTACGAGATTTAAAAAGTTCCGAAAATTCCGATTTCGCCTCCTCGTGGATTAACGCGGACGCTATAATATTTTCGACGGGCAATTCATCCTCGCGCTGGGGGCGGAAAGTTTGTTAGCTTCCGCGTGGATGGAAACAATCGAGGGTCGCTCGAAACGCCCACGAGATCGAATTATCAGTTTGAAAGCGTTGTTCGCTCCGAACGTGGCAAGGAATAGTCCCACGCTCCTTGCGTAACACGGCGGTTCGTTTAACAGTTTGCGTTATCCAATTCCGAGGGATCTCCTTGCCACTTTCGTCGGAACCTCGAGTTCGTGATCGCGAAACTATGATACCGCGAGTGGATCAGACGAGGTTCCGATGTCACCGAAATATTCTGCAGCGGATAGTCAGATAGAAGATTGAAAATTGAAAAGTATCGAATCGAGACCGTACAAATCCCACCAAATGTAATCTAATCCTCAGCGTGCCACGCCTTGCCTAAACTTGGCAGAAATGCGACTCGGTTTAAATTCGATTCGACAATTCTTGTAATCTCTCTCTATCTATTATTCCGTGAAATATTTCACGAGTATTCCAGGCTCTCTGGGTATTCCGCTGTTAAAGCGCGATAAAAATTTCAAGTGAAATCGGCTCGCGTCGCATAATGGAAGTTCGTTCTGTCTGGAGGGCATAATTCGGATTTTTCCCGACACACCGCCTCTCCCCGTTACCATTAATGGCTGCCGCGGAACTTCCTGCGGGGTTTTAGCGCACGAGTGGTTCCGTCGCTATTGTCTGGCCGCATCTTCAGGGATGGTTGAAACTGTATCGCGTACAATGTCTCGCAACGGAGGGGAAACGGACCGGAGGGCGAAACTCTGGGACCGAACGGGCTGAAGCTGCGCGAAGGAGCGAGAAAAAGCGCGATTACTTCAGGCTTGCGATTTCTGAAGCCCGTCAGGTGAGTGGCGCATCGAGGGGCCAGGTGAAATTAAGCGCGACAGAAAAGATCTCGTTTGCGAACGAGGCTTATGAAAATCGTGATCGCGTGGATAGGCAACTTTGATCGGAGAACCATCTCGATTTCGAGTGCTTGATGCCGCCTGGAGGATGGGAAAAATAAGGGCAGAAATAAGGTGGAAAGGGTTGCAGGTGGGAAGCCGGAACAATTGAAACAAAGAGCTTAATTACCCTCAGGCGGGATTCTAGACAAACTGCGGCGCGCAGCAAAAATAGAATGGCTGCGATACTTCAGGCTATCTTCAGGCTTAATGAGGTTCCATGTACACACAATATACAGGGTGTTCCATTGAACTGGGAACGGTGGAATATCGGACGAAAAAAAATGAGAGAATGCGGGGAAAAATTATTTATACTATCGTAGGGAGATTCTTTTCACAACTTCAATCTCTCGCGAGATGTTCCACACCGTTTTCGTTTAAACGGAGCACCCTCTAATACCGTTGCTTTCCACCGCGCTTCGAATAGAGATTTCACCTCCATTTTTAAGTTACAATTTTCCGGGAAATCTTGTTGATATTTATTACACACCGCGGTCCACTTAGCTGCAGCTTCTGAAACGAAGCTGCAGCCTAACGCTCGGCCGGTCTAACGGGTCCCCGAGGTCTGCTGGCATATCCAGACTGTTCTATAAACGTTCATCTCGGCGACGATGCTCTACCGTACTCTGCACAGAGATCTTCCTAGTGGTCACCAGTTTATGTCGCGCTTCGAACACAGGAATAAGCGTTTAATACATACTTCGCGCTACTCCCTTCCCCTTGAAATCTATTCCTTGCTCGACAGTTAACGGGGCGCGGCGGTCGGAATGGTGTAAAGAATTGGAAGAGCAGCGGCCAGCATCGAGGACAAAGGGGGAGGATGGAAACAAGGGATGTGGAAACGAGTGGTTGCGCGTGACGAAGGATCGCGTCATTTATGGAAAGCGTTAATGAGGTGTTAGTGCCTCGAGCGTCACTGCCGGCTGCGTGGAAGTTTTCCCTTCGCTGAAATAATCGCACGACGTCACGAGACGTACAGTCGACTTCGTCAAACATTAATCGTGCACGAGGAGGAAACAGCGCTGTCCGACTGTTCGCACCCGCGTTTCCAGCAATGTTTCTAGTCTCTTAAAATGGGCATACGTTTATAAATATCAGCCAATTTAAATCGTATGCATATGCTACGTACACCGTGACGGCGGAAGACTCTCGGCCCTGGAAGTGACTTATGTCCAAGGAGCATGATTCACCTTCTGTTTCGTTGCGTGAAAAAAAAAATTACATTTCCCCCGACATTGGCGTGCGGCGTGCCAGGAAGGCCGCGCAAAGAGGGCTGGCAAAAAAAAAAGGTAGACAACCCCTTGGACGCACGGCCTGTTCCCAGAACCGACCCTACACACACGGAAAGTAATGCAGCGAGGGTGGAATAACGCGTCGGCTGGTATGGGGGCTGACGTGTTCATAATCCGAAGTGCAAGAACAAAGGGACAAAGAGGCAAATCGATACGGCGAAGTCAAATAGCCGTTGCGCGAGGCAGACATTTCACGTATCGTTTTCTATTTCCGCGGCGAACAATGCACCTTTATCGATAGTGGATCGAAGCCTCGATACGGGCCTGTGCGATTCGAATGCAACCGAGACTGCGCCAGCCAGACGTTGTTCCGTCCCATCGATTCCACCGCTGTCACCGACAGCGATAATAAATCCAATAACGTCATAATGTCTCATTGGCATCAATTTGACGGGGAATCTCCCGGCTATACTCTCATCGGCGACCGAGCCATTTCTGATCATGCTCGGGGCGTGCATATCTCTGTCGCACCGGGTGGGAAACGATTACCGAGAATACTAGCCATTTATCATTTACACAGATCGTACAAGAAAGTTCCATATAAGGAGGTTCGAGGAGACTCGCATTGCAAGCTCCTCGAAATGGAGTCAACGTTGCTCTGCCGGCGGATCGAATTTAAATCGAGCGTGTTCTCTGGTAGACGTTCGCTAGGGGCGGAAGCGGAACGCGTCGCCGGCACGACGGAGACCGGATCGCTCTCCCATGGTACGAAAACCACAGAGGATTTGCCCGATCCTCGGGTTTCGCTAGCGCTTGGCCTATCAAGTAAATCCATAAATAAGTTCCACCCTTCGCACTTCGATCCGACGCGAAAGCACTTTCGAGAAATTGAATTTCAATTCACAATTTATCCCGACCCGCGTCTGCCCGGCAACGAGAAGAAAAATTTCTCCCACGGCCCGTAGTGCAAAAGAGAATCCCTCGGTTCCCCGCGTTGGAACGTCAGCGAAGGAACAGCGGACGGCAAGAAGCGACATGCACTTCCGGCCCGTAACTCGAACACATCAAGCTGGATTTTCGAACGATCGCTGTCAGGAGAACTTTAATTAAAGTGCCATTAGCGTTCGCAAGAGAGTAACCGGCTTCGCGGGGCGTTCTTCGCGCGGAACTCGGCCGACGAGGTTTTTTCGGAGACGACGGGAACACAGATGGCCACGACACCCGTGGGACATCCACGACACAGCAGCGGGAAGAAATGTGGTCGAACGTGGACTGTGTCACGCACGCGTGTCGCGCCCTTACGTGCGGCATTCTTTCAAGACTAGGGTCATCTATAACCCTCGCCATACGTTGTCGATCGTTATCGACCTGTCGGTGCTGAATTTTTTAGCGAACGTGCCGGGTTGACTGACCGACTGAAGCGACGGGACCGTGCCTCTCGTCGAGATTTCCCGCGCGCCGGCAGCTTTCCCTGAAAGAGAAAAGGGGAAATGGTCAAACGCTCTTATTTTTCGTCCTCCGCGCCGCGCGGTAACGGCGCCGTTCTTTTCGTCGAAAAACCGCCACTCACGATCGAGGATAGCGCAACAGCAAAAGGTCAGGAGGCCTGGGAGAGAAGTCGGACAAACAGTTCCCACTTTACATAAATCATTTTATCGATTCTCGAAATTCCATTCTATTCCGCGCCGCATCTAAGTGCATCCTCGACGATTCTCGAGAGATCCCCCTCGAGTTTCCTCGGATTCTTTTCAATTTCGGCTACTTGGCGCTCCTGCCGGTGTTTAGCTAAGTCCGTAACAAATATCTCCTCTGTTTTCATAATCGTTTTAGCCAACGTCACGTAACACTCACCTAAAGGATGCCTGACCGCGCGCGTCTGTGTGCCTGTATCGACTACTCGAGTGCCCTCGAGCCACTCGACTTGCAGATTCTTTCCAAAATATCGGATAGCCGATTGGACGAGTTACCGGATAAACATTTAGATTTTAGCGCGGCAGATATTCGCTCGGAAATACGTGCGCACTCGCAAACTTGCCGATTTACAGAACAAGTTGCTGTTTAAACGTTCCTCCATTTTTGTTATTAAAAGAAAAGAGGAGGAACGAGGCCGATGATACGATTCACCCTTATTTCGATCCCTTTCGAGACTCCGAACGACTGCATCCACTTTCAACGACGCGAAGATGGAACAAGCTGCGGGATAAAAAGGGGGAAGAGCATTGTCTTCCGTGGATGCCCGTCCGGGCATTATGGATTGGAAACTATCTACTACGCTGCGCTGGCAAAAGGGGACAAAGCGAAAGAGGAAGAAGGTAGCACGAGCTTCATAGAAATGTCTTTGTTGCCCACGACAGATTGAAAAGCCTGGCGCCGGCAGGATCTGTAAACGTTTCCCCGGACACTGTTCATTCGTACCGAAACGTGTTCTATAAATAAAAACAGTAGCCGGCGTTTCTCTTCTCGTTTGGAAATACTGTTCAACAATTCGACACGTCCCACAGTTCGCCGTGGAACGAAAACGTTCGCCAGCATTCCAACATTTTTCTTCCCCGCCGGGCACCGTGGCCAAACTTCGCCTTGTAATATGTTTAAAGCAATTACCCTTGCCTCGACGGCGTCGAGCAACCCTTATCGATCGCCCAAACGAGGAAACAAGAAAACGACCCGCCCTTGGAATCTCCATATTTCGAGGGCAACGAAGGTGCATCGAGAATGGCAGAAAATTATGCCCCGTTTCCCGTCCCGTCAGTATCTGTGGTCGTAAAGGAGGGAAACTATGTGTTCGATGGTAGTCCACTTTATTGTCATCCATTGGGTAAAGGCAGCAATAACCGCTTCGCATAACTGTCTCAGGGGCAGTAAAACTTCCTCCGCATCCCTCGCCATTTCTCTCGAAACGTGACTCAATGACGATTTCATTTTCGTACTTCAGATATCCCTTCGGTTTCCTCCATGAAGAGGAAACGTCGTTTTCCCTGACTCCACTCGTCTGGTTCATCCAAACGATAATGGCAGATCATTTTCCCACGTATCCGGTAGCGTTTCTCGCGAACGGCGCCTCCCCGTTCGTTCTCAAATAAAATTTCCCCCTAACTCTGGCGTCCACGGCGAAACCCATTACGACTTCAGCCGTCCAAGTGCAATCTGCCCTGATGTTTGGATGCCATTTGCGGCATCGGCTGGCTGGGAATCCGAAAGGATTCGACACAGACTCCGCGTACAACATCCACGCACGGTTGTGGCCGCAAACGACTAGACACAGAATGACCAATCATTTTCAATCGTTCGTTAATAAATAGAGAAATCGTTGAGTCAGTGGCTGCGCGCACTTCGTCGAATAAATTAACATCGTACTGTACTGATTAATAAGCCTCGATATACTCCGCCGAATCACGCTCTCTATGTTGCAACCGGGCTGAACTGGCTTGCCGCCGTTCGGATAAAAGTCCACGTGGCCCAGGGGGTTTGGAAAACCAAAGTTTCCACCGTCTGTGTGGACCACGTCGACGAACATTGCGTCAGAGGCCGTCAGGTGTCCCTCTCTGCCAGTGTTCATATAAAGAGGATAGGCCGCGTCCAATCCAGTTATTCTTCCAACCTATAGGAATTAACGTGGAAACGTTTCTATAGAACGAAAGTTCCAAGTTTCGTTTCATTGAATGGCGTTCAAAATTACCTTTCGAGGGGTCAGAGATTTCCCCATGAACCCGGCGATCTCAGCCCCCAGACTGAAGCCAATTACGTGCAAACCGGGTAGAGATACTGCTCCCTGAGCTTCCATCCAGTTCACCAGGCGGGCAACTTGTGGTCCCACTATTCTCGTGTTTCGAACCGCCGTCACGTACCATGGCAGACCTGCCAACTTGGCCCAGTTCACCAAGATTATATTGTACTCCCCGCGTTTCAGATAAGCTGAAAGAATTCGTGGTGAAAGTCCCCTCCCTCCGTTCGCTGCGATAGGTAATTGCGAGTTTTTTAATCGGGTTCAGCCGCGAACGTTTTCACGTCGACGCGTCAATGAAATTCGTCAATGATCACGGAAACGAATCGAGGGAAGTTGCCGGCGATTTGGAAACTTGCTACAGTTGTTGTAGTACGACCGATGAACGAGTGCCACGCGAGTGTCACGCAGAAATATGGACCGCGGGTGCGAAGTTACCGCGGCGAACGGGTGAACTTCGTAGAGATACACGATTCGTCATCCTGTCGGAAAGTCTGTAGAAATGCTTGTCGGTTCTTCTGGCTGCTAATGTCTCCAGCCTAGTTCCATCAATTTCTATGCGCCGGCTCTAACGCAGGGCCAACTGATTTCGGTCCCCGAGACCATTCATTTTTCTCGAGATGAAAACACGCGGATCACGGTGAACAAAGGATCGAATTAAAAATGGATCCTCCTCCGGTACGAGACGGGGTAGTAATAACTGCGGGTGTACCGTTTCGAATAGCCGTGGCACTTCGTCCCTGCGAGCTGTCGCTGTATCCGTGGATGTAAATTACCGTCGGGAATCTGCCGTTGAAGCTGCTCCCCCGCAAGGAGAACGGGTCTGCGATGTTCAACGGTGTCCCATAGGTCGGGTTCCGTCTGGCGTATCATAAAGTAACAATTAAAATCACACTCGAAACTCGCGCGAACGTTCTAAAGTTAAATTTAACAGAAGCCCGGCTCGTTTCAGCCCCTTCACCCTACCCCTTCACTACCCTTCGTCCCTTTTCTATTCTTGTCGGATATTATCCGACTTGCACCCCTTCTTATCCAGCGGTGCAATAAAGAATATTAGAACGTACCTGGTGAACAATACGTATTCAATATCTTTGTTCACGTCGATGGGGCAGCAATAAGAACAAGTACCAGACGGAAGTGGCGTAACGTGGAGAGGGCTGTCACCTGGCGACAGAAAGAAAACAGAAATGCTCGTGTACGTTCTCGCATGGCGACACGCGGGCCTTTCTCGTGCACTTCGTCGTTGAACCTGAGACCGAGGACGTCGGTTCGCGTGTCCTCGTCGATTCAACGGCGCGATCCACGTTCCTTTCCATCCGCCAGAGACGGGAGAGAATGATTTACCGAACGAGCTCTAAGAAAATATCGGCCAGCTATGCTAATTAACGGGCCGAACGCTGCTTATCAAGCGTTGCATCTATCGTTGTTTCGACGAACGATGGAAGGAAACGGCTAGACGATTCGTCCACTATACCGTGACAGATGCAATGCGGTTTAATATTTGGTTGCAATGGTTGCGACCTGGTATTCGGGGCGCGAACGGAACGTAAATCAGCCACGGCGTTTATGGTCCGCTAAATTTTGTCCACCTTCGCTCACCGTCGCGGAACTGTTCGTTGTTTCCGCGGTGTACGACGGATTCGTTTCTGTTTCGCTGGGACGTGTCGCGTGAGCCCAGAGCTGTGTCGTGACGATCGGCGATTAAATTTTTAACGTCGTTGCTTCGACGAACGCGACGGAAGAGTACACTACAGAAGGGAACCGACTTGCAATCGGATTGTTTATCTCGATTCTATGGTCGCCGAACGAAAAACCGAATTTTAATTAGGCCATCGAATTTTAATTAGTCCCATCTGTCTGGCGCGATACTCTATTCGTCACGGAGCGTGAAGAAGCCACTTTCGTTTTTTTAATATTCCATTCTAACGATGGTTTCCTCAGCGACAGAGAAAGTGCCCGACAATCTGAGAACGAGTTAATCAACCGGGGGCTATTGTTGCTCGTCGGCCACAATGAGGCAAGGTGTGAAAAGCCGAGCGAAATGGAATCGCTTCGAAGAGGCTGGCTTTCGCAATATCGATCAGCGCTTTCGATACAACGCGCCAGACTGACTCGGCAGCGGTGATCTTGTTGCAATACCGAATTATTTGTCACAGTCGTCCCGACGACACGATTGCGAGTCACATGTGCACGTTCTCTCTGACGACGGCAGTCAGCTGAATTTATTGGCACGGAAGGATAGGTGGATTTTTATTGGTCGTACATGAGAAAACAGGAGCACGGCGCGTGCTAGTTAATGCAGCTACTTTATGGTAATGCGATACACATTGTATCTGGTGCATCTGCAAATGTGTGGGGAACACGTTGCACATAACTTGGAGGTCCGAAGTGAAAGTGCAGCAATAACGATGGCTGAAGAAAATGTGGATCAGAGCAGATACTCGTTCAATGTTCATGTCGATTACAAATTAATTCTTCAACGATAATTAACGACAGCACCGAGCTATCTGGGATATTTTTTTCGGCAGGATTTACTCCGCATACTTTCCTCCGGAGAATGCGGTACGTGGACGGTGTATGTTTCGTATCGCACAAAAGCCACCGAATTTCCGCGGACGGTGTACGTAATTCGTGAAAGGAACCATTGAGAATTTTTAGTGAAAGGCGGAGTTGGTAAAGTTGATCCACGAAAATTCAAACAAAAACCATTATTCACCGCCTTCGTTTCGAACAGACACTCGTCACAGAAGCACCACTCTTAAATAAACGCGAAAACAACACCCCCGGCTATTTATCGAGCCTTGCAGACCGTTTTATTGTTTAATTTTCGAAGTAGCTCGGGGCTAATTAATTGCCCGCGATATTCGCCGGCGAAACAATTAAACCACCGCTCGTGGAAATTTATAATGCACCCAATTCACAAGTTTAAGCAATTGTTACCTCGCCGAACGACGATTATGCGGCACAGTAGGGAAGTTAGAAAAAGCGGCACCATGTCGAGCAAGACGCGAGATCGAAAGGAACCGCGGGAAGGACTGCGTATTCTCGACGACGATAGATGCGGGAGCAAACTGGCAGAAATCGAAAGCAGAGATCTGCTCGCCACGGAATCGGGGATTTCAAGCATGACGCCGTTGCCTGCCAGACTTTTTATCCGCCAGCTTGAAAATTTTTTTTCCCCGCTGTAAAATGGTTTCTGGATAGCTAGTGTTCACTGAACAAGCATCGAAAGTTCCGAGGGAAATCTTGGAGTCCGTTCAGATTCGACACAGATTCAACTTCGACGAGGATCGTGCCTGGTTGGCCAGAGTACACCGACGGCAATTGCTGAGAAAATTGGAGGCAATAAAACGCGGATTAATCGAACGCTTGATGGCCTTCTTGGACGCGACGTGAACGACTACAAAATCACCAGCAATCGACGGTGTATCGAATGGAAATTGCGCAATTTCCACCCTGTAATTCCGTTAACCCGGCGAGGGTAAGAATTTTGTAGAGCTTAATCGACTCTTGCTACGCTGCGCACTTGCGTCTGCAAATAGGCGAATGAATAGACGGACGTCCATAAAAATTGCTGAGGTTCAGTTAGCCTCGTTAAAGTGAAGCGAACCGAGTCTACCAGCCTCTGTATCCGGCTGAAACGGAATTCCAGGTGAAACTTCGACGATTTCTGACGCTCGTATTTCCAGCCTTGCCGCGGCATCCCCCTACAAAACGCCGAACATAAAAGTCGCCGGCAAATGTCGCGGAGGTTTCCATTTGATGTCGGATGATCCTGGTAGAGGACCGTCCGGTTGTTCCGCACGTACGTGTATCTGGGTCAGGGTGCTTCCAGATATTAGGGGTATGATGCGCAAAATATCCCCACCACTGTGCAGCATTGGTACAGCAACTTTTCACTGTGACGCACCAACCGTGGTCCGTCTCGATTTACCGATAGCCGAAATTTCTGTTCGGAGAGGAGGCGTGAAACGTTATTTCCTGTTCGCGTACAATTTTCCGATGCTGGCAGTTCGCGCGAGAATACGAAATCGCGTGGCACAATCGCGCAGATCGGCTCCCAGGAAAGGAAAAGAATATAAGGGAAATAGGAAAGGAATAATGCACCGATCGATTGGTAGTGCGCGTGGTGCAAGAACAGCGCTGGAAACTATTGTTGAACTGCTGCGCCACTATTGTTCAAGTTTCCATGAAAACGACCAGACCGCCGACTGGCTTGTTCCGTAGAAAAAGATCGATCTACGTCAACGACTAACCGACTGCTTTCGACACAGCCCTTAGAGAGAATACCTTTCTGTTTCAGGACAAGCTGTTGACCAAGCTGGAGAAGAACGAGCCGGAATTGGCTTCCTCGCAGGAAGACGAGGTGAGTGAAGCATTTCCGCCGATTGTGTGTAACCCCTCGTGAATAATCGTAGTAGCCCATAAAATCGAGTGCTCGACTCGATGGAGAACCACAGGGGTGGCATTTCCACTTAATACTGTCACTGAACGAAAGAAATTTCCTTCCTATTCAATTAACACCCCGGGTACACCCTACGGGGGAGTCCCTGAGTTGGTCATAAGGTCATCTCCTCCTTTTTCATCGAGATTCCGAGGGAGAGGGAGAGAGAGGGAGCCTCGTTACTTTTTCCTCGCTATCAGGGACAAGGCGTAATCAAGTCTAATTCGCAATTCCGCCAGAAGGAGGCACGATGATTGGCGGGAGAATGAGATTTGTAGGTCTTCTTGCCGGCAAAGGGACCGGAATAAAGGAAATCGACCCCTTTTTATATCTGCGAAAGGTTTCAATGAATCCGAACCGGCTTTTCCTCTCGACCCTATCTCGTAAGGGGTTCAAATTAATCCGGGACGGGGCGAAGGCTATTTTTCAGGTGCGATTCAACTCGAACGAAGATCATTTTGAACCCCGGGGGAGAAAGTTCGCGCGGTAGTAAAAATTTCCGGAGGGAAGCGTTTAAAAATCCGCCCCGCGTTTCGAAACTCGCGCAGTGTTATTTCGAGTGCTCGTGATTATATTCGTGACGACGGACAGAAGAAAAACGAGACACGCGGCAGGTGCAGTGACCCAGAAAGGAATTAACCCGACGAACAAGCGCCGACATACACGGGGGCGGAGAAAATTTTCGATGGTTAAATTGAACGCTGCATAGAGAGAAGCCTCTATGCCGCACGAAAACCTAACCGCTGGCCCGGAAAAGTTGCAATTTCCGAGCGAATAGATTGTTCGCCGAGTTGCAAAAGTCGATTAACGAACCTGACAAAGCGCGCTCGGAGCGCTCTGCGACTCCTGACATGCTCGTCCACTCTGGTCTATTAATATTTCGATTAAGTCGCCACCTCGGCCAGTTATGCCGATCACGACCCTAAAGGATCTGCGAAAATAACGCTTCGACGACCGAACCGACAGCCTCCGCTATTTATACAATTTAACGCTACGGGTGTTCACAGACGATCGAAAAATAGCACCGCCCTGCTGGCAGTATTTCCGTTGATTGAAAAACGCGATGCAGCGTCCGTACGAGTGGGGGCGATTATATAATTGAAGGTCTGCATGCGTCGTTATTGTCGCCACCGAGCAAATTCGTTTCCTGGGGAGATAATCATCGCGATTATTAAGGTGGAATTAGATCGACGATAACACCGGAACGGGCGTCCTTATCGCGCGAGTGTCGCAACCATTTTCTTCCCTGTGTCTCCTCAGATGCGTAATACGTACTTATTAACACTCGCGAGTGGAAAAATCGAGCTCGGCTTCCGCCGCTGGTGGAGGCAAAATGTACGGAAAAAAATACACGCGGAAAGAATAACGAGCGACAATGAAACCGAGCTGATAGTAACATCAGAGATGACTTCCTTCTCTGATGCACCTCGTTTCTGCTTCCGCCTTTTTTCGTAATCCTGTCGCGGCTATTTATTCCGTCGTTCCAAAAGCGAGGGGAACAGTGTCGAGTGCGGGAGCATCAACGATCATGAAGCATCTTTACCTCGTCGCCAGCTTGATCGCCCTATCTGGGCTTTCCGTAAGCACATTTTTACACGCCAAGCTTTTCCTCTACGTCCGTTCAATTTCTACATTTATATTCGATCATTCAAAACTTGTTATACCGAAAATTGAAGTTGGAGATCGACGGAGCTTCTTTGGAGTCCAGTTCCTCGTCCAGCTCCAGCGAAAGTAGCCTTCGAGACAAGCGCAGCGCCGCAGACGATTTCTTACCCTGTGATCCATCGAAGGGACCACCGTGCGACTTTCCAAACCCACCACCCAGGCCTCCAGGCATGCCTAGTCCTCCGAATCCAGCTGGATCCGGCATGCAGTCCGGAGGATCTCAAATGAGAGAGAAAAGAGCAGCTCAGGGTCCTCCCTCAGGAGGGCCAGGACCAGAGGGTGGCATGAATGGTATGATGAGTGGCAGTGCTGCTATGGCAGGGGCAATGGCTTCCACTATGGGGGACGCTTTCAATACTGGCATGGATGCTATGTCACAAATGGGCAAACGTATAGGTACGCCGGGAAACGAACGAGGCTCGTGAAACTTTGAAGATTGAATTTAACTTGCTTCCAATTATACAGGAAACATTATGTCGGGAGCCAAGATGTAGATACTGTAGCTGTAACGCGTATGGAAATATTCTAGAATTGGTCAAGGGATTATTCTCTATAGATTAAGTTAAGAGCGTTGAAATAAATTAATTGCTTGAAAAAACTGTGAACTTCTTATCGTCCGAATGTTCCCTTCTCTAATGCCTACGTAAATTGTATTCTTTGAGACCCTCCACGATCCTCTTTTTATTAGTCGTCGAAAATATCCGCCGACCAAGCAGGAACCTCCCAAAGGGACTTGATTGGATCTTGTTCTCAAACGTCGCCGGGAAAGATCAGAGGGACACGCTTTGCCGTTTTCGCGGATGAAATTTTAATTAAGAACCCTTTCTTTCCACAGTGCGTGATCTGTGTGAACGCCAGGGCTACGATGCAAACGGCTCCGTGCGGCCACAGAGTGGTTTGCAGGTGAAGTACATTCATTTCAACGTTCTGCTACGACGTGTCGTGTCGTTTAGGAATTTGTGTAAATTTTATTCTGGCCGTGTTCCAGGCGCTGCTTCGTCAAGACGATACAAATGGCTGTGTCACAGAGGCTTCTTCCTTTGAGATGTGTCATATGCAGAGCAAAGATCCTACGTCTCAAGCAAACCCTCATCCCGCGGGACGTAAGTACCCTTTGGAAATCTTCCCCATCCGAGATTACTTTGACCTACAATTTTTCTTTGACGCGTCAACCCAATCGTTCTTAAACTCTCGCCGTGGAAATTTCGTGGAAACAAAAATGTCTGCACATTTAACGTAACATGGTATTTCACGCTCGGCGATGTGATTGCAGCAGCGTAAAATTATCGTTAATTGGAGCGGACTAGAAAAGCTCTCGTCTCCTCGCGAACATGCCCATATCGCTCGTGGTGAGCGATGCGTGACCATTCGTTTTCAAAGGGACTTTAATGAATATTACCGACCCCTCGATGAATTTCGAGAGATTTCCGTTGCATGGACGAGAAACGACCCGCGGAGAATTCGTTCCGCTTTGGCCGGCTCGTTTTCCTCTTTTAACAAGTGGTGTTATAAATGGTCCAAGGTGCGTTACGTATGCTCTTTTTACAGTACTCCATGTCGGGCAAGTCCTGGGTTCTGCCGCAAAGCGCGTCGGAATATAATATGGGCGCGGGGGTGTCCGTGGGAGTGTCCGGACCGGGGGGTAGATGGGTTGCCGGAAGTGTGCCAGCATCCGCTTCCCTTTACTCCATGGCCAGCGGTTCGTCCTCCATTTCTGGTCCGTATCACTCGTGCACGAATTATGCAATTCCTAAAGGGTCGCGTCGTTCTAACCCTGTTTCGACTTCTCAGGAGTGTCTTCCGTGTCTTCCTCGAGTTCGTCTTCTGCGAGCAGCACAGGGTGCTCCAGCCTCGGCAAACCGACGAGGGTGAGGCAACCCTCCGGCGCGACATTGAGACGCTCGCAGACTCAATCCATGAAAATGCGTATTCAGGTATGTACCGCGCGCGAAGGGAGCATGCCGAGCAAATCCATGAAATATTGCGAATGCTAACTTCGTTGCGTTTCGACTCCACCAGGAGTATCAGGATCCGATTCAGCAGGTAACCGAGGAGGAGGAAATAATGAGGGAGAATCGGGAACGCCGATTGCCACCGATTAAAGAGTTCCAGAGGGACTACCGTGCTGGAAAGGCATCCACTCGGATACGGTAATCAGAGGACCACATTGATTGCAGATATTTCGGGGCGGACGGGGGTCTGTTATTAAATCTGTGCCTTCTCTTGATCGCGTAGATGCGCACAAAAAATCGTGACGCAACTGGAAACATCTCCCAGTCCCAGGGGCTCCAGCAGCGCGACTAGTCCGACGTCCTCGACGTCGGCAAAATCGTCGACGAAGAGGCCCCAGTCGGCGCCGAAATTGTCGGTGGTACAGGAGATCCAGAAGTCGAAGAAGGAAAAGGAGAGAGAGAAGGAGAGGGAGAAAGCTGAGAAGGCACGGCAGAAGGAGGAAGAGAAGGCCGAGAAGACCAGACAGAAGGAGGCGAAAAAGTTGGCCAAGGAGGAGAAGAAGCGCGCGAAGAAGGAAGCTAAGGCGAGGAGAAAGGAGGCCGAAGAAGCCCTCCTCAGGGAAGAAAAGTAGTCTTCGAGTCGAGTACGGACGACAAGTAGAGAAGTTCAGAGCGTTCAACGAGGTATTCTAAAAGCCTGGACGAGGGATTTTGAATACGCTTGATCTCATCACGCTCGGGGCTCGTTCAAGGTACGCCGCGACTGTGATTACTATTACAAATCAAAGGATCCACGAGCATTTTGTAATTATTAGAATTTATATAGGTAGCATTCTTCCCCGGGGCGCGTGGTTCCTTCGGTTTCATCGGGACCGAGGCGATCCACGGTGGCCCCCCGTTGGTCATAGAATTTCATTCCGGGAAGAGAAGGTCTATTTATCGACTATATTATCGCTTTAGTTTACGAAGAATTAGGGTAAGGCATTTTAACGTTTTATAAAAAAGAGCGGGGGGCGATGACTCCGCGACGCAGCTTGAACTGGCCCCTATCCTGAGGGATGCGAACGCGTAGCGGCGGTAGAAACGTATACCTAAGAAAACCTAGAAGCGGCCAAACTTAGTAACCTGTCATATCGAGTTATCGCGGACTAACAATACTAATCGATTAGGAAGACTCGCGAAAACGTAGCGCCACGTTGCTATTATTTGATTATCGCGTAATCTTTACCCCATTATCCCGGGCGTTTCCCTTTTGTAGGAACAATTAATAATCTCGTGACGTTTTGTCGTTAGTTTTTTTTTATAGGATCATCATTATCGTCATTACTATCGTCGGTTTTACGCGACTCAACGTCGGTCTTTTTAGCGGTTAAACGACGCTGAACCGATACCTATTTATCGACTCTGCTTCACAGACAATACATTGAGAACGTAGTTTAACTCGCAGCTGATCTAGCCCCCTCCGTCAGGTCCCCAAGGAAGAAGTTAAAGGGAGTAACTCTCCCGTTAGAAGACCTCGGTCATTCGGTGCAATCGATAATCCTGTTCCTCCAGTCGAATCGCACTAACCATCTTTGGTTCCGTAGGGACCCCTGTATCACCGAGACCATCGTGTATCTATCCCTCGATCCCCGTAATGAAACGCAAAGGGGAGGGAGAACACAGGCACGCTGACCTTGAAAGAAATCAAGCGCGTGACTGTCGAATCTTCAAATCTTCATTCAGATCTTGCAAATCCCGATTCAAGTTATTAACTTCGGAGGCAGGGCGCGGGGCAACGCAGACGCGTTCTGCACGCTCTCACCCCTCGCCGATTGTTTATTTCACCCCCTTCTACGTGGACACAGGTGCGCGTGTATGTGTACTTTCGAGACGCGTCCCAGTCTTCGTTCGACAAAGTAGACGGACAATTCGCGTGCTCGACGACAGCCTAAATAAGAGTTCGAATTAGTATCGAAGGACGCGGGGAAATGTGTGCGCCCGTTGTACGACGACGGGATAGTTTTAAAAATCGGAAGAACAATTATAGTACAATACGATAGATAGACGACGAAAGCAGAGTTTCGAGTGCAGCGCGTGCCTCGTTATCGACTTCGCGATTGCCGTAGATGCGTAGCATTTTACCGATTTACTTAATCCTCTTCTCTCGCTCGAGACGCGGCTCGGGATGCTTAATTAATCGATCAACTACTTGCATAACTATTGTCCCTTACCGCGTTGCCCTAGGTGCTATTTCGGAGAGCCCTCGTAACCCTTTCACTGGGCGGAAATAATTACTCGTTTTACAGAGAGTAGCGGTTCGCGATGAAATTTGCATTTTATCCTGGCATTATTCTGCAACATTATATATTCAACGTAGATGAATTTGCTTCGCTCATTTAAAGGGTTGCAGGGAAACGGTAACAAAGAGAAAGAGAGAGAGAGAGAGAGAGAGAGAGAGAGAAACTGCATGCATATTAACATTAACGTACGTAATATTTTACGCGCAGAGAGTTGATAAGAAAACGAAAAGTAGGTTGAATATCACGAGTATACGATTTACGGTTACGAGACTAATCCGCGATTAGACCTCTTTGAAACTGTTCTCACCCTCTACCCCTACTCTTTCAACCCTTTGGTTCGGTGAGCGATGCTGGATAAAGCGATGCCCCGTGGAATTAATAATGTTTGATCAATATTTTATATTATTATTAGACAAACCGAACGTACTTTATCCCCGTCGATTCCTATCTTTTTTTATTTCAATCGCGGCTCATCCAGGAACATTAGCCAGTGTCGTTCCCGTGCCGGTCCAAGCAGCCAAAAATCAAAAGCAATTTTTTACAGTGCGCGACAATGATTTACAGAATTGACGCGATATCAATGAAGAAAAATAGAAAACGAAAAAAATAATAAAATCACAGAGAGCAGACGAAAGGGAACGAGCACAGATTGGCAGACGACAATCTCGCGAAGAGGCAAAGGTTTTCTCGTTTTCTTTCCCTTCACATTAATTTCTCCACTACGTTCCCCCTTGTGCCCTTCTGTTCGAGACATCCTACGCGCTTTCGTACGTCCGTCGTCCTCCTCCAACGTGACCTAATTTGTGCACTGCCGGTAATTTTTTTTTATTCTTTAACAATCAGTCTTGCGAGAGACAGGCGATTATCGCAAGGGCGCGTCGTGTTTCGTGGAACTCGACGGCGAATCAGTTCCAGGGAGGGAATACCGTCTAGTTCCGTGTCGTTCTTTTTTCCTTACGCGTCATTTTACGTAGGCCAGGTGTGTCCTACGGGCAGAACGGTCGAGAAAGTCTCCAGTTTTCCTCTGTTTTTTTTCGCGCAGACAGCACCCGTAGACGAGCCCCGGCTAAGGGGGGATTTTCTCCTTGATTTTTCGCGGCGCGTGCGTCGGAATACGGCGTGGAGAACACTCGACGGACGATCTTATTTGTATCCGAGAAGAACATCGCGCACATATCAGTAGTGGTTAATGCATTTTACTTGGCGCATTTGCCTCAACTTCGACCCAGGGGAACGCACGCGTCCCTTGAATTTAACCCTTGAACAGTGTTCAAGAGTTCGGGCGATGAAGTTGACCCAACGGCGCCGCCAATTAGCGTGTAACGTAGACTGTCAATTATTACCTGTTACATCGGTTTCATCTGTAACGAGACGAGCATTTCACGAAAACGAGAACACCCGGCGGGCTGACGACGACGATGATTCTCCGCGAGCTATACGGCTACTAGGGTTAACAACTCGAACTCTGTCCAGAGGCAGAAGCGCGCGGAATTTTTGCAACGTCGAGGGTGGCATATCAGGAGAATCATCCGCGCGGTCGTCAGACGTCGAGGATCGTTTCGTTGCGTTCGCGAGACTTTCTCGAATCCAAAGAGGAGAGAAGCGAGCAAAGGCAAGCCGGGGTGAAAGATAAAGAAATGAAATGTCGATCGAGAATGGCTGAGACAAGAAATCGTGAACGAAGGGTGTGAGAGGGAGAGAAAGAGAATGTGAGAGAGAGAGAGAGAGAGAGAACGAGAGTTTTCTGTCATCGTAAAGTCAATTTTATCGTGTACGTATGTATATGTATCGTTTCGAGTGCGCCACATCGCGCATCCAACAAAACGGATGTCGTCGATGCAGGTGGATATTTTTGCTGAAACTCAGCGGACAATTCGCTGATACACGTGGCCTGAAACTCGGTGGAGAAGAGAAGGAGAAGCAGTAGACTAAGCTATAATGTTACAAAGCCTTGGAACATTCGCAGTCGGGCATTCTGCTATCGTTGGCAGTAACGTGGTTGTACAGTGAATAAAACAGCAGATTGTCAACGACAGTAGAATCGAATAAGAGATAAATTAAGCAAGCAAACGAGGCGAACGAAAGGAAGAGAACGAGAGAGAGTGAGAGAGAGAGAGCTGATATACCAAACACACATAATTTTTTGGCAATAATATATTCAACTTAAGAAAAGGATATGTAAGAATGTAATAACTAAAAGAGAAAGAGAACGATCTATTGTGCGATATCTATGATATAATGGATGCGCCACGACGTGCATGCACTCGGCGCGTACGGAGGACAACTTTATTGTACTTTATCGTCTAAGAGAGATTTGTAGAGACTTTATATTAGGCCAATTGTTGCAGCGAGAGTTCTACGATAGCAATGTTTTTCCCCCTGACAGTCGTGGCCAACTATTCCACCTATCGAGGTGGCATTAATTTCGTTTACCTTGTTTCCATCGAATCACCATTTTCATTTTCTCAATTTGTCCACCCCCCCGTTTTATTTGTTAACCGATGTTCAATAATCCGGTGGACGAAGCAAACCCGGGCAGCCTAAATAGTTGGCCACAGCTGCAGGCGCCAGAGATCGTGTCGCGTTCCAGGGTAATACTCGCGTAGCAATTGCCACAACCGTTTCTTTCGTTCCAAGGTACCTGTTCTTGGCCAAAGCTGGATCAATGCAATTTTATTTAATTTTACCTGCGACGAAACGTGAATCGTTCAAGTCTGATAAGGAATGTTTCGATTCGATTTAGTGCGCCGATGGATTCAGGGAGCTGAGAGGAAAACGGTTCCGTGTTGAAAAATCAAAATTTTTAAAACTTTTACCGTGTATTACAGATTGCACGTTTCATCGTAATATTTAGAAGGATTATTAGACTAGAACGGCGATCTAATTAGGGCAACGGAACTTTCCCCCTTCGTGAATCTTTCGATGGATAATTCTTTGAACCGCGCGAAGAAAAGAAAACGATTAATTAATTACTAGACCCGTAGGGTTCTGTCGTTAATTTTTTACCAGGCGTTCCTTCATTATAGAAACGAACGTTCAAGGTAGCGAAGGGTTAAGGGAGTGGCGAGGAAGGTGGATTTTATCTAGTCTATTTTTCTTAAGTTTCGTTCGAAGTGTTAGGACACGCGAAACCAAGGAGAAAATACTTCTGCAGAGATTGCGTTACGCGATGTGTTACGACCTGTACGAACAGACAATGAATATGAACAAAAAATCAAATAAAACGTTACAGTAAATGTTAGCTAATCCCGATCGATCTTATCACGATTACCCGTCCATTGAAGAAACATCTACTCCGTTCCACCTACGTTCCACCGGATTGTTTAAACGCATAAATCAACGAGACAGAACTCTTCATTATCGGCTTTACACAGCACAATTCGCAACAGGGAGCGTTATGAGCTCCGAAAGCTAGTTATTTACATAGTCTAACTCCAGCACTCGGTCATATCTAACGTAAACGGCAGCGCGTATCGGCCTGCGACGTGGCATACAGAGCACACCTAGACGCTTCGTTAATAAGCATATTGAATATGAAGCTTGCCGTGCTTCTCATCGGTCCCCTCATCACTGGATTCGTTCACGCAGCGACGAAAGAAGGTATAATATGCAATTATCAACGAGCCGTGCGTGTCTTGCGATTGTCGGCGCACCAGTGTAATTATCAACGACGCGGCAATTTTCTCCGATGATAACGTAGTCTCCGTGTCGTTCGATCCAATGCATCACTTTTACTCATTACTATCATCAAGCGGTCGTGCAACCATTTTCAGGCACGAATAAACGCCTCGTAATCATGAATAATAGACACTGGTTTTTTTCCGTCAGAAATTACGACACACACTTTTTTTGGGTGCAGACTTGTATCTCTGGTCATTATGGTATCTGTCCTATTTACTTATCGCCATCCAACGCACATGTGTCATGCGTATAAACGCGAGTTTCGTCTGGACATTTGGCCACGGTTTCAAGTGCTTCCCTTTAATCGGAGTTTAATTGCTTCTGTTACACAGACAGCAAACACTGGCGTCGATTAGCCAGCGAGGAATTGGAAGAAGCTTTGTCGTACAAATGGAACACGAACAGGGCAAAAAATGTGATTATCTTCGTGGGCGATGGAATGAGCCCCGACACCATAACGGCCAGTAGAATATACCGAGCAGGGGAGAGCAGTAATTTGGCATGGGAAAATTTCCCTCACATTGGCATTCTGAAGGTCCTTGTCCTCGAATTTCTCCGCCCCGAACTTAATGTGCCCAGTTTGTCCTAACTTACCATTACCATTACGCTAGACTTACAATGTTAACAAGCAAGTGCCGGACTCCGCTTCCACGGCGACAGCGATGTTCGGCGGCGTGAAAACGAATTTCGAGGTGGTCGGCGTGGACGCAAATGTACCGCTAGGTAATTGCACGGCGAGCCTGAACCCGGAGTACCACGTGGACTCGATTATTTCGTGGGCGCAGGCAGCCGGCAAAGACACAGGTCAGCGCGAGGAAATGCAATAATTGGGAGGGCAAACGCTTCCGAGGGTAACGGGGACTTGTGACCGCTGTTCGCAGGATTCGTGACAACCACCAGGGTGACTCACGCGACACCCGCACCCCTTTATGCGCACAGCGCGGACAGGAGATGGGAGTGCGAGTCGAAAATGCCAAGGACTGCCGAACGATGCAAAGACATCGCCAGGCAACTGGTGGAGAATCTGCCCGGGAGAAATATCAAGGCAAACTATAATATATCCGCAATTGTTCACTAGAATGTTTCGCCTCAGTCGATATTGTTAAGTACTCTATCGTTTAATTCTCCGAACGCATGCAGATTTCGGTGTTCATCGAACAAATTCGGCGAACAGAGGATCGTACGGTGAAGAGTGAACCGGGTGATTTTCTCCTCAGGTGATCATGGGCGGTGGCAGACAGTCGATGAAATCGGATGTCACGGGAACCGCGTTCGATCCGATAGACGCATGGGCTGGTCAGAGGCAGGACGGCAGAGATTTGATCGAAGAGTGGAAACGCGACAAGCTCTCTAGGAAATTGTCCTTCGACGTTGTCCAGAATAACGACGAGCTGTCTCGCGTGGACACCGATAAAGTGAACTATCTGTTGGGGATTTTTGCAAATGGCCACATTAACATGGATTGGAAGAGAGAGAAGGGGCCGAGGGGGCAACCGAGTCTAGAAAATATGACCGTGACAGCCTTGAAAATTTTGCGGAAATCGAAACGCGGATACATACTAGTGGTACCAATTTGTCCAGAAAGAATAGAGTACTAGTCTACGGTAACTATCGGTCGCGTGAACAGGCTATTTGCTCCAGGTCGAAGGTGGGCTCATCGATGTTGCTCATCATCGTGGCCATGCTGCCCAGGCGTTGCTGGAAACAGTTAAGTTCTCGGACGCCATTAGCACGACTTTGGGCATGATTAATACCGACGATACCCTTGTCATCGTGACAAGCGATCACACGCATTCGATGAACTTCAATGGGTACAGCGACCGAGGTTCGCATGTTTTAGGTACGTTTCGTACATCGTTCAGAATTGCAATTGCATCGGGGAGCAAATAAATTATTCATTTCTGCAGGCATAGCTCAGAAATCCAAGCACGACGGAGTCCCGTATACCACGCTGACTTACAGTACAGGTGGTCCCAACAATGCTGCGTATAGCAACAATTCCTATACCAGGACAGACCCCTCCAAAGAAAATACAACAGCGTTCACGTACAGTCAACAAGCTGGATTCATTTCGGACGAAGCTTATCACGGCGGTGGTGACGTGGCTGTCTATGCAATAGGTAATTCAATGTTTCATTCAAAACGTCTTCACGTAATACGATGCACAAGAATTTAACGAAATAGCGTTGGCTCCCCCAGGACCGCACGCTCATTTGTTTCACAGTGTACACGAGCAAAGTTACGTCGCTCGTGTAATAGCGCACGCAGCTCATATAGAACCAGATGTATACGGAAACCACGGCGGTAGACACGAGTTCAGTATTCTAATCGCGGCTGCTGTATACTCTAGTCTAGTTTTCATAACTGTAGTGCATCAGTTGTAGGGACACGATTCGATACACGTAACGTGTAACGGAGAATTAACATTGCAACGAAATTATCTAAGCAAAGTGTATTTAGAAAAGAAAAATAAAAGATTCAGAGTTACATGTTTCCTTATTGTATTTAAGTAAGTGGGGCGGCAAGTGATCGTGAGGAATACACTTGGATCCACTTCATCACAGATTAGGTCACTCGTTCAGTGGACGCGCCAAGTCTTCCCGAAGAGCGATAGTTATAAATTTCTCTCTTTCTTTCAATACATATATATATAACAGAGAACAAGTCACCTCCCTTTCGCATGTAAATATACACATATATATATATTATACTTTCCTTCCCCGTATTATTTCATCACTAGCTTTTGTTTGTTATATACAAGTTTAAAACGATTCTCAGTCTTCTGCTATAGAGTAGTATATGTATAGAGGATTAGATGATTCGCGATCACTGTCCATGTAACTCGTAACTGCACTCGATGCGTTACATTGTAGTAATTCTCGGAATTACGTTTATTGAACGAAAAGTTACTAATAATAATGATGATAGACACGCGGAAAAGGAGCGACAATACAGTTATGCTTGCGACAAAGAGTTAGCACGGGTTTGCCAAAAATCTATCCGGAACTCGGCGCATCGTTGCAACTTGTTATCCACCGATGTTGCAACAACGATTGTAGGCGCGCGATTACGTATATCAGTCCGATAACGATGAAGTGCACAAAATATATATGTATATAGGATATCATTCTTATGGAGGCACGGGGCTATGAATGAGCATGGGCGAGCTACCTCGCGGTATAAAAGGGGAATAATAACAAACGTTATCTGGTATGGTCGTTTAAGTAATCAGATGCGACAGGGGTGATGCAAAGCGGGCCAAGACCCTCAATACTCTCAGGTCTATTATCTGTCCGATGAACAGTCTGATTGCGGGGTGGTGGCCGTGATAAAAAAAGGGCCGACCGATGGGTCACTGCACTTTCATCTTCTGGTTTTTACCGGTACGTTTGGTGCTCTCGTGGAAGAGGATCTTCAGCGAGATGCAAGCAAGGAAGAACAGAGACGCGATCAGGAAGATGAATCCGGGTGTATACTTTCCGCAGATCATAAGGCTGAACAGACCGATCAGCTGGAGGGCCAAGAACAGCGGGGCAAAATACACCGCCAATATCAGGATGAATGGATTGCTAGGCTTGCGTTTCTGTTTGCCTGCTGCCTCGAATTTCGTTAACGGTTTGTACTTTTCAGAGTTCAGCATCGGATCCTGCGTTTCGAATTCATCCGGACGAATGCCGTGCAGCGTGGACTGTTGACTCTTGTAGAGGAAGAAGATTCGGGCGATGATTATCTCAAGGAGCTGGCCCAAGCGTAGGTGTACCTTGCGTGCAACGGGGTGCGACTTGGAGTTGCCGAAGGAGTAGAGCAGATACGGGAACAAGTTCAGGTTCTGACAGCAGTGGCGAATTGTTTGCATCGACGGGTGTCTGAGCAACTTCGGCGGTCCGCTGGAACTTCCATCTGTTGACAGAAAACGAACGTGCCCCATGTTAATCGCCATTGTTAGGAGTAATCAGCTGCGAGACACGGCTCTGTTACATCATTCGCAAAGGGTATGCCGGGTTATCGGCGCGGTTTAGCTGCGAACAAAGTCTTAGCATTTCCTTACCTTTCAGCGTGTCGAACAGGCTGGGCTTTCCAACGTCCTCCTCGGTCTCGATTATTCCCGACACTTCCGACATTTTGTCTGCTGCGGTATTAGGAATGGCAATTATCGGTGCTTCAAGTATTCCGTCCGAGTTTCCTCAACGGCGTGGCCAGGTGTGTGCTTCGCACTCGGCTATTTTCCTTCTGAAATTGACAATTATCCAATCGTAGAATGAATACACGAAACTGCGGGCGCACACGATAAGGAGGATCGGGAGGAAACGTCTCGATCAGCACTGAACGGAGACCTTCGGTATTCGCGTTGCCAAAGCTACGCGCAAAAACGAAAAAAAAGAAATTGAAAAGAAACGGAATAAAAAGCGCCGCGATTCGATAGCCCTAGCGACCCGAGATTAACGCTTCAGCTGCTTTTTCAGCAAACGGCTGGCAACATCTTGGCCAATCGTGCTGGCAGTTGAAACTTGTATCACGCCAGTACCTTTCGTCGAGGCCAGTCCAGTTGCAAGGTGCTAACGGGGTAACAATAAAAGCGCGCACCGTATAGCGAAGACGAAGGTTTTGCGACACGATCGCGGGCCCCCCGAGTCGATCATAATATAGTCTCCTGTCGCGTCCTCCTGTTCCCCACCATACCCTTCCGTCCCCCCCTTATCGTTGAACAGTTGCTCGTATATCGCAGCCACACGTACGGAGCGGTAGTAGCTCGGGAGTCCCGCGTGTATTCCTCGTGTGCAAATTTGTGGATGCTGACGCACAACATCCGGGGAAACAAAATCGACGAAGTTCGAAAGCGAAAACCGAACGATGCAATGATACCGTCGCCCTGAACTTATGGTAATCGCGGACGTCCATGCGCAAGGAATTCGACGCGCTATTCAAATTCTGGCTACGCTGCGAAATTCCACGAGCGATTCGCGAAGGGGCCGACTGGAGCGACGAGGTAAACAAGGGTAAAAAAAAAATTCAGCGGATCGACCCTTCGCGGCGTGCGACAACGATTTAATAGCAAACGGATGTAGCGTGGAATCGCGTCGGCCATGGGGTTCAATTGCGACCACTTCAATAATCCGACCAGCGCGTAATTCCATAGAAATCGCTCTGTCCCGTACGACTCACCTCGGACCTGTGGTGTATGTACGTGAACGCTGAAGAGAACCCGCGTCGTCACCCATATACGCTGCTCGATTTTGCTCCTTTTCTTTCTTCCTCGCCTACGCTTCTGCTCGTTCCCCCGGACTGCCTAACTGTACTTCTTGTAAAGATTAAAGACGATCGGGAATTCGCGAAATATGCCCATCCTCTGGTAACTGAATAACTGACTCCTCCAAGATCGATCAACGAACTCCGACTTCGTTGCTGTACTCGCGAGCTCTTCAAAAAGGGGGTTCGGAACAAGCTCACCAGCCACGGCAAAACGCAAACAACGACTGTGGCCTGCCTTGGACGGAACACTCGTCGTTGAACCTAGCGGCACGAGTGGCGACCTCACGTTTCCTTCCAGCGACCAGTCGATTGGTCGTTTCGTCGAGTTCCAAGGGTGTTCGAGCCAATTGGCAGCCTTCTTCGACGAATTCTCAGCACCGGCTGTGGACAACAAAAAGGGCTAGCTAACGGAAACACGAGAACTGGCACGTCGAGCACGAGGACTCCTCGTGATCTGTCGAAATGCTTTAGCCCTACGTGCGACCTCCGGACTGCCATCGCCAGTAATAGCACCGGGATTGGGTTAAGGCGAGGGACCGGGGAAAGGTCTTGCCGCTGACGAATTTAGGCATTCTCGAGTGTTTCGCCTGAATTTTTTCTATTCCAACGACGATCGTACCCATCGCTTCGTTTCGGAGCAGGGAGGCTTGAATTATCCGCCGCTGCCACGGTACTCTTTGAACAGCACTCCGAGGGGTGGACTCGGGTCCAGCATTGACTTTCGTTCACCCGCGTGAACTTTGGAGCTCGTATCGCTGGAAAATATTCGAGCTCCGTCGAACGGAGCAATTGTATAACGCACGTGCGTCGAAGCGAGCCGAATTCGACGACGCCGACGCCCGACACGTGATCGCGTCGAAAATTTCAACCGAACCAGCTACATACTCTGACACGTGTCCTCGTGGGTGAAAGCTAAGCCTCACCTACACTATCCCAATTACGCCGGTGTATCGCAATGGGCTTTTCGAACGTGTCCAAAGTCCGCGAATGTTTCTTTTATTTGGGCCATTCGAATTTGATGCGCCGCATTACGGTGGCCGCGTATCTGCATCGCTTCGTTCAAAACGCATCGCCGCTATCACCAGTGCACCTCGTTTTCTCCCTTCTGAACCCTCTGTCGCTTTCACCGAACCGCCGGTCAGGCGTTCCAAGCGCAACACGTCCAGACTCGTGGGGTTCGACGTATCGATTTGCTATCGGAGTCGCGGAAAATCTATCTTGGCTCTGCGTGCGCTCGCAGCCGAGATTGGACCAATTCCAGGCGCTCGAGCCCCATAAACGTTGACCTTTTGCAACGATTCATTGATCTTCGGACTAACGCGAGTACGAAGCGGCATAGGTGCAAACGGAGTATAAAGAGAGAGAGAGAGAGAGAGAGAGAGCGAAGGAGCGGAAAAATGTGCCGGCGGGTAGACCGCGAAGCATCCGTTCGCGACAAGTTTTTCACGCGGTGTCTGCGTGGTCACGCGATGCCGGCGGCAGTTCAACTCCCGCGGCCGAAAGAGAAAAAAAGTTCGCTCGAACCTGGCAATTTTCTAATTTCCTATCGGGCAATCGCGTTTGAACGTTGGTCCAGACGGTGATTAGAAGTTCCGGCGACAGTTGGACCCGACTCTTATCTACGCCTTTTCCATCGTCGCCCGCTATCAAAAGACGTAGGCGAGCGAAAAATTGGACGCCAATAACCCCGGAGCTCGACTATTCGTGAATCGACAACGATATATTGTTATTTCGATTCGATTCTTATTTAGCGCGCGTTGAGTTTGTTCAGCTGGAATTATTATCTTTACATAGCAGCAACGGAAAAGCCTGTCGGAGGCGCGAAAGATTTGTTAAACAGAAATTCCCCGGCGCCGATTCGACGAAGCTACACACCGTCCAGCGATGCATTGTCGAGGTCGAGTTCGACGAAATTAATCGACTTCGTGACATATAAACCATTGAGCATAGTTGATAAGAATGCAACGACCGCCCTAAATTCAGGCTGGTTTTTCAAAATTTGCCCATCGACCTAGTAATTTCGCGCGAAACTTCGCACCGGATGTGCTTATCCATACCATCGCTCACAGCACAGCTCTGTCGAAAATCGCAATCGAACGATGTCAAGGAATACTCAAATACCGCGTCTGCGATCAAAGATCAACGCGAGAAAGAGTTTCGTGGATTCGGGTCGCGTGTCGCTAGACAAAATACGATTACCCAAATTCACGAGGAACGCCGTACTGTCTGCGCACGTTCGATCTCCTCGACAAGCAGATAGGGGTTTCGAGACCAGGGAAGATGATCTGATAAAGAGGTGCGTCACTTCCCGCCGAATTTCGTACGTCTGGAGCATCTGTAACAAACAGATTACGTAGTAATGCGAATCGACGCTCACTGTTTAATATTAGTCATCATTTTTCGACGGCAACAAAAGCCGAGACAAAATTTGCCCGCAATCTTATCTCTTGTTGTTTTCTATGCGAGGAACAATTTGTCTGTTTTGTGAAACTCGGCTGCGTGTAGAGAATGTCGAGGGAAAGAGATAAGACCCGTTGATCTCTTTGATTTCGCTTGATTTCGATCGACGAATCGAGAAGAGAACGGTGCACCCGTGGTAAACTTTTCTGCGAGCAGAATCGTAGGGGGACTCGAATTTCGAATGCACTTTTCCGATATTTGCAACGTATCTGCGCTGTCACGTTGCATTGGTTCTGCTGACAACGTATTTAGTGCATATATGCATATATACATGTATGTCAGCGCGTAAATCTTCGATGACATACCCCAGGCTTTTTAGTATGCAATTATTTTTTTGCCACGTTCGACCTCGCATTATGGATCAACTGTTACGCAACATTTATGTACATTAATTCTTTGCAGTTGGATCAGGCGCGTCATTTACCAGGAATTAAGTTTCGTCTACCTGTTGCTTATGAAGTTACCAATTAGGTCGCCTATAATATTATTGGAATCGTTGCAAGTACAGCAAAGGGGTTTTAGCTCATTTCTCCGTTTCACAGTTGCCATTCCATCGTAGAGATATTTGTGTATTATCATTTTTCCAAGCAAACGTTTGCAGACTGCGATAAGATTTCTGTTCGTACGCTCTTCGCGATCTTCTCCCGAGATTCCATTGATCCTTCGTGACTCTTCTTGCATTCCTCTTTGTCTTCTTCGAAATTCGCGATTCAATTTCGTTCTACTCTTCTATACGTGATTTCGCAATTGCGCAAGAAGACGAAAGGAGAGGATCGAAACGTTGTCGAAAAATGACAAGTGTCACTTTGAAGAGTTCGCAGGGAGAATCTTTGGTTGATAAGGAAGACTGCGTTATTTATTTCACCTCGAATCGGTTCGACAAAATAATGTCTTTCCTTCATTAAAGTAGAACAATGCGTACATGTTGCGTAGTTTATTTTTTACACGTGCTCGGGTAATACGCATATCCCCGTCTACGAGACTTTTATCGCTGGTTTTTAATTAATTGCGTCGTCAAAGTTGCTATCTCGTCTGGACTGCCAGAATTGTATAATTTCGCTCGCTGTTGCCTTGCGACAATAAGCAGAGATATGGTAAGGATCTAAGCTTGAAAGGAAGTGGTTGGATTTCAGGCAAAATGAGAAACAAAATGACCACGAGTGAATGACCACGTCGAAATGACTTTCGATTGGCATTAAATATTAAAAAGTATGGAAATTAATTGGAAATACAGGAAGCACAATATCGCGTGCAAGTATGGTACGATATGGGGTAATACGATAAAATAATTTAAGGGTGCGTTCTTCTGTAACACCTTGAGAAAATCGAAAATATATAAATATATATTATTGTGCTGATAAATTTTGGATGAGCAATATCGAGTGTGTATAGTGGTTTGTACAGCCCTTCGTGTACACCCCTTGTGATGAGAAATCCAAGTCCCCGGCCGTTCAGGGCTTGACACTTGCCCTTATACCTGCTTCTATTGTTCGTAATATCCCGAGAAACTAAAAATAAAATTATCAACAAAATAGGGAATTTCGGAGTTTGCAATATAAACCTCCATCGTTTTGTCCATTTGCAACATAAAATATATATTTTTATAGAACCTAATTAAATTCATATGGTCCACAAGTGTACCTAAAAATTAAATCTCCTTAAATATCAAACCAGAGATATAAATTGAAATACATCAAAAACTTCGCCAATTATCGTTAAGTATTGCTGATAGATCTGCTCCAATTGGAATTTCCCATTCATTGTAAACATAGTTCCACTCCACCACGTTCCGAAATCCTTCCAGGTATAAGTACTATTTCTAGTTTACCTCAGCCTGAGATATTGGGTGTCCCTACTTTGTATTCTCTACCATTCTCATCAATTCTACTCTGCAGGTATACGCTTCTCGCGGTCACATTCGCCGCTTTCCCCTCACCAATGGAAGCCACAGAAAGTTGTATATACATTTAATTCTACTTGCTAGAATTTAGCATATAGGTTTTTCTTCTCGGTTCACGTCAACTTTTTCGCCCCCATGTGCGTCGAAGGGTCGACGAACGACATACGGATACTACATCACTGGCCAGCCCGCAAACAATTTTTTAACAGACCTCGGTTTACATTTGCGGTTGAGATTCTGCCACCTCAGGAGCGTGTATCTGGTTGTGCGTTGAATGGAAGATATAAAACATACATATGTATATAAAAGCTATAAAACGAATTGACGGTGTGATGAAAAGAAAATGGGGTATCGAATTGGATTTCAGTACACGTGTAACTTGTTAGGTATATAATAATATATAATAACACAATAGAATAATTCATAATATAATTCGTAATATAGATCAAATAGAAATGTGCATCTAAAATGGTAAAAACATTAATTCCTTTTTCTCTATACCTGAACACTGTAGGGTTTAGTGATCGGAATCGATTGCAGAGGTATTCGAAATTGAAACATAAGATAATGAATATTATACGTAGATGTACAATTTCTGCGTCGCTTAATTATATACTGTGATAAGGAAATTTGAGGGCCACAGGCTCCTTTCTAAATGTACGCGGAAGCAATATATCGTGTACCCCAATCAGTATGTGGACCTTAGTTAGAACAGCGTTGCACATTATTTATATCCTTTTGCCATTTGCCACGATCATTCTCCGAAATATTAACGTTAAACTAAGTCATCGTTCATTAAAATCGGCCCAGTAGGAGACGAGATAATTGTATTTGTTTAAAATAATTATAAATAAATGCAACTCCTGCTACTTCCCGGCGAGCAATATTAATGACCACCAGATATAAATTAAAGCTCGCAGTAGAAGCTAACATCTCCAATAGGTGCGAAAATTATTCTATGTGCGGTTCGTTTGTTATAAACAATTAAACAATTAAAATTGTTATTACGGCCAACTGGATATATTTTGCAGCAACGGGGTATTTTTTCTCATGGAGCTGATTCTCTCACCTTTCATTTGAGACGTCGTTGATTACAATCAGCCCAGTAGAAGCCGAGATAATTGTATTTGTTTAAAGAAATTATAAACAAATGCGATTACATCGACTGGCCGACCAGCTACGTCAATCATCAGAGGACATAAATTGCAGCTAGCAGTAGAACCTAACATCTCCAATAGGTGTGAACATTATTCCATTTGCAGCTCATTTGTTATAAACAATTAAACAATTAAAATTGTTATTATGGCCAACTGGATGTAGTTGCAGCTACGGGGTATTTTTTATCGTGTAGCTTGTTCGCTTCCCCTTCATTTGACACCCCATTTATTAAAAAACAACCACCAGGAGCCGAGATAACAATTTTTAAAAATATTGTCGGTAACGATATGTCGATAACCGGACATGTGGCGCCATCTCGCGTTTGCGGCCTTTTTCGCAGTTCTCCTCACCGCCAAAACCGAATTTCAGGATTACATCGTTAATTTGAACAATTGCGTTTTTCTCGGCTTCCAGTGCGTATTTTTTAATCGGACTTGTCTTAAATTAAAGCGACGGCCCATATCTACCTCCTCCAACAGTTGCAACAATATGGATTCTGTGGTTTAAAAGTTATTAACAATTGAAAAATGGGCAAAAATGCAATCCGGGTCATTGCAATTATCTCGACTTCTGGAGTCGCTAGCTGAATGATGGAGTGCTCAAAATGAAGGTAAAGCATGCTGCTACCCGACAATATGCAATTTACAAATGCTGCATGCGCTGTATATATTTTCTAAACAATTTAATTCTTATTCTTTTCTTTCTCCCAATATCTAATCCACATTGAATGTTTTCGAATCTCACCTGCGCTAGTAATTGCTGATTCTTTTCTGTTTCCCTTTTACTTTGGTACTGCGGTAGTGTTACGGTTGTAACCATCCATTATATCTTGCTCCCTTTATTTTTCTGTTCTGCTCCTGCTATTTAATTTCATAGTCTTTTCGTTTAAGGCTCTCCGTCACCTCCTTTAATACTGCCCTTATCAAATTCACTCTTGCCAGACTCATTCAATTCCTTTTCAAGTAAACTTCTTTTGCTCTCATGCTCCTAGTTTGGCCCTCCCATCTTTCTTTTTCCTCTAAATATCCCTTAACAATCTTTCGCTCTAATATACGTATATTTTGTGTGTGCAGGTTTCCTGAGAAACAGTGAGGATCATTGACCAGCACTTCCCTTCTTGTATAAAACAAGAAAGAAGAAGGAATAACTCTTGCCAGATAGTTCATAAGGTTTAGCTTGTAAAATTGAATTACTACATTTTTGTAACTTGTTTTGTAACATTGATTAGTTTGAATAAATTTTAAATGAAAAGAATTGCACTGCTCTTTCTATTTTCATACCTTACCAATCCTTGAAAGAACCTAATTCCAAATCCTTATACAAGAAGTACCGTGGACGAACTTTAAATGCAAAGTTCTGAAGCGAGAAACTTGTAAAAATTGCCCTATACGTTACTAAACTTGGCAGAAGGAAGTACTGAATCCTTTTCATCGTTTTCAAAGTCTTTCTTGCAAAATTTGTTGCGAGAATTTGCGCTCGGAAATTCCTGGAACGTGACGTCATTTCCGAGAATTGCTGCTGTCGAATACCTCCTCGCACATCATATTCTCCTAATACAAATCCACGATTTTCAGCGAGATATTTTCGCCAGAACCTCAAAAATTTTGCGCTCGGAAATTCTTGGAACGTGACGTCATTTCCAAGAACTGCCCGGATCGAATACCTCCTTGCACATCATATTCTCCTGATACAAATCCACGATTTTCAGCGAGATATTTTTGCCAGAAACTCAGAAATTTTGCGCTCGGAAATTCCTGGAATGTGACGTCATTTCCAAGAATTGCTGAACTCGGATACCTCCTCGCATATCATATTCTCCTGATACAAATCCACGATTTTCAGCGAGATATTTTTGCCAGAAACTCAGAAATTTTGCGCTCGGAAATTCCTGGAACGTGACGTCATTTCCAAGAATTGCTGAATTCGGATACCTCCTCGCATATCATATTCTCCTGATACAAATCCACGATTTTCAGCGCCTAAATTTCGGAGTTTCTGGCAAAAATATCTGCCGAAAATCGTGGATTTGTATCAGGAGAATATGATATGCAAGGAGGTATCCGTGCTCGGCAATTCTTGGAAATGACGTCACGTTCCAGGAATTTCCCATTACCCAATTTAATTATGTTCAGGGCCATTTTTACAAGTATGCCGCTTCAGAATTTTGCATTTAAAATTCCTTCGCGGTAGCACTTGTTTAAGGAATAGGAATTAGGTCTTTTTAAGGATTGGTAAGGGTTCAAAATAAGAAGAGCAGTAGAATTTCTTTCATTGAAGATTTATTTAACTCAAATAATGAAGATACAAGTTACAAAAATGTTGCAATTTGAACTTACAAGCTAATACATTTAATTATTCTTCTAAATCTATTTAGAATACATCTTACACCTAAATCTTTATCACTTCTAAAATAACATTTATGTAATATAAAAAGTACAATACACACAGATAAAACTAATACAAAACATTTACATAGTTTGTATGTAGTAGTTTTCTAAAAATAAATTACAGCAATTGTGCAACTTATTTTACACTCACTACATTTAGTAGAACGTGCAGTAAAAGTAATATTAAAATTGATACAAGATCTACCGAATGAAGTGAATATAAATAAAATATATAACAGGTGTACATAACAATTAAGTACCCAATTGTTCTCAATTAATCTTGAGCTCTAATAGTTACAAACTATTTTTATAAACCAATTTACAATAACTAAAGTATGTGGGAAAAGTTCTTCTATGTTCCTTCTTCCTCTTACGCATACTGAGAAGTGTGGGTCAATGCTCTTCATTTCTTTGGCCAACAAACCTGCACACACAACAAATATATTAGTAAGTATACATAACAGGAGAGAGAAAAATCATGGTGGGATGATTGGAGGAAAAAGACGGACAGTTAAACAAGAAGCATAAGAGAAACGGAATGGAATAAGTCAAGCAGGAATAAATTTGACATGAAGGTAAAGCCTTAAAAGAAGATACAATGAAATACAACATCAGCAGCGGAACAGACAAATAAGTGGAGCAAGATATATTGAAAGGTTTAGACATACTGCTACACGAGAATCAATGATTTACAAATGCTCCAAGAGCTGTTTATTATTTATAAACAATTTAAAAGTTAATTTGAGAATTCCACACTCACTATAAATGAGGGTCGTTCTAAAACACGAAGAGATCGTTCCTTGAATTGAGAGCTTTACTTTAAGACGTCGTTGATTGAAATCGGCCCAGTAGAACGCGAGATAATCGATTTCCTTTAAATAAATTATAAACAAATGCGATTACTTCGACTTGCCAACGAGCTACGACAATGATCAGAGGACATAAATTGCAGCTAGCAGTAGAAACTACCATCTCCAATAGGTGGGAACATTATTCTATGTGCAGTTCGTTTGTTATAAACAATTAAACAATTAAAATTGTTATTACGGCCTACTGGATATATTTGCAGCAACGGGGTATTTTTTCTCATGGAGCTGATTCTCTCACCTTTCATTTCAGACGTCGTTGATTACAATCAGCCCAGTAGAAGCCGAGATAATTGTATTTGTTTAAAGAAATTATAAACAAATGCGATTACATCGACTGGCCGACGAGCTACGTCAATCATCAGAGGACATAAATTGCAGCTAGCAGTAGAACCTAACATCTCCAATAGGTGTGAACATTATTCCATGTGCAGCTCATTTGTTATAAACAATTAAACAATTAAAACTGTTATTATGGCCAACTGGATGTAGTTGCAGCTACGGGGTATTTTTTATCGTGAAGCTTGTTCGCTTCCCCTTCATTTGACACCCCATTTATTAAAAAACAACCACCAGGAGCCGAGATAACAATTTTTAAAAATATTGTCGGTAACGATATGTCGATAACCGGACATGTGGCGCCATCTCGCGTTTGCGGCCTTTTTCGCAGTTCTCCTCACCGCCAAAACCGAATTTCAGGATTACATCGTTAATTTGAACAATTGCGTTTTTCTCGGCTTCCAGTGCGTATTTTTCAATCGGACTTGTCTTAAATTAAAGCGACGGCCCATATATACTTCCTCCAACAGTTGCAACAATATGGATTTTGTGGTTTAAAAGTTATTAACTATTGAAAAATCGGCAAAAATGCAATCCGGGTCATTGCAATTCTCTCGACTTCTGGTGGTGCTAGAGTAATGATCGAATGCTCAAAATGAAGGTAAAGCATGCTGCTACACGATAATAAACGAGGTACCAATGCTCCATGCACTGAATATTTTTTATAAACAATTATAGAATTCTTTTGAGAATTTCACAGTAACTATGCATAAGGATGGTTCCCAAATAGGCAGAGATCGTTCCTTGAATCGAGAGCTTTAATTTGAGACGCGGTTGATTAAAATCGGCCCAGTAGAAGCCGAGATAATTGTATTTGTTTAAATAAATTATAAACAAATGCGATTACTGCCACTTCCGGGCAAGATACAGCAATGACCAGAGGACATAAATTAAAGATACACTTATAAGCTACCATCTCCAATAGGTGTGAACATTATTCCACGCGCAGTTCATTTGTTATAAACAATTAAACAATAAAAATTGTTATAACAGTCAACTGGATGATGTTACAGCAACGGGGTATTTTTTATCGTGTACCTTATTCGAGTCCCTTTATTTTGAGACGTCGTTGATTAAAATCGGCCCAGCAGAAGCTGAAATAATAATTTTTTAAGCTTTTGTCGGTAACGATATGTCGATAACCGTACAAGTGGCGCCATCTCGCGTTTGCGGCCTTTTTCGCAGTTTTCCGCACCGCCAAAACCGAATTCCTGGATTACATCGTTAATTTAAACAATTGCATTTTTCTCGCCTTCCAGGGCGTATTTTTTAATCGGACTTGTCTTAAATTAAAGCGACGGACCATATCTATATCCTCCAACAGTTGCAACAATATGGCATGTGTGGTTTAAAAGTTATTAACAATTGAAGAATCGGCATAAATGCACTCCGGGTCACTGCAATTATCTCGACTTCTGGTGTCGCTAGCTGAATTATCGAGTGCTCAAAATCAAGGTGAAGCATGCTGCTACACGATAACAAACGCGTTACAAATGCTCCATGCACTGAATATTTTTTATAAACAATTAAAAAATTCTTTTGAGAATTTCACAGTAACTATGCACAAGGATGGTTCCAAAATATGTAGAGATCGTTCCTTGAATCGAAAGCTTTAATTTGATACGCGGTTGATTAAAATCGGCCCAGTAGAAGCCTAGATAATTGTATTTGTTTAAAGAAATTATAAACAAATACGATTACTGCCACTTCACGGCAAACTACATTAATGACCACCAGACATAAATTATAGCTAGCAGTAGTAGCTACCATCTACAATAGGTATGAACATTATTCTATGTACAGTTCGTTTGTTATAAACAATTAAACACTTAAAATTGTTATTACGGTCAACTGGAAATAATTATAGCAACGAGGTATTTTTTCTCATGGATCTGATTCTCTCACCTTTCATTTGAGACTTCGGTGATTACAATCGGCCCAGTAGAAGCCGAGATAATTGTATTTGTTTAAAGAAATTATAAACAAATGCGATTTCTCCCACTTCCCGGCGAGCTACATTAATGACCACCAGATATAAATTAAAGGTAGCAGTAGAAGCTACCATCTCCAATAGGTGTGAACATAATTCCACGCGCAGTTCATTTGTTATAAACAATTAAACAATTAAAATTGTTATTACGGCCAACTGGATGAAGTTGCCGCAACGGGGTATTTTTTATCGTGTACCTTATTCGAGTCCCTTTATTTTGAGACGTCGTTGATTACAATCGGCCCAGTAGGAGCCGAGATAATTGAATTTGTTTTAATAAATTATAAACAAATGCGATTACTGCCACTTCCTGGTAAGATACAGCAATGACCAGAGGACATAAATTAAAGCTACACTTATAAGCTACCATCTCCAATAGGTGTGAACATTATTCCACGCGCAGGTCATTTGTTATAAACAATTAAACAATAAAAATTGTTATAACAGCCAACTGGATGATGTTACAGCAACGGGGTATTTTTTATCGTGTAGCTTATTCGATTCCCGTTCTTTTGAGACGTCGTTGATTAAAATCGGCCCAGCAGAAGCTGAAATAATAATTTTTTAAGCTTTTGTCGGTAACGATATGTCGATAACCGGACATGTGGCGCCATCTCGCGTTTGCGGCCTTTTTCGCAGTTTTCCGCACCGCCAAAACCGAATTCCTGGATTACATCGTTAATTTAAACAATTGCGTTTTTCTCGGCTTCCAGTGCGTATTTTTCAATCGGACTTGTCTTAAATTAAAGCGACGGCCCATATATACTTCCTCCAACAGTTGCAACAATATGGATTCTGTGGTTTAAAAGTTATTAACAATTGAAGAATCGGCATAAATGCACTCCGGGTCACTGCAATTATCTCGACTTCTGGAGGTTATTTCTTAATGCATGAGGTGTCAAATGAAAGAGAAACGAATAAGCTACACGGAAAAAAATATCACATCGCGGTAACTTTATCACTTTACACGGAGAAATTGTTTAAACATTATATTTGCTTATAACAAACCAACCGCGCATGGAATAATGTTCACACCTATTGGAGATTGTAGCTTCTACTGCTAGCTTTAATTTATGATTCGCATTTTCGCCGATTTTTTAATTGTTTAAAACTTTTAAACCACAAATGCCATATTCTTGAAACCTGTTGGAAACTAATCGTAGTTTCGATTGCAATTGATTAAAAATTCAAGAGCGTATCTGCCCTTTGTACTGATTGCAGAATATGTATAATAGTTGTTGTTATTCAATTATTTAATCGGGAAATTTATTAAATTGTCACATGTGTACTGTGGGTAATTTTTTCTCAGTGTGACTGGCAGAGGAAATTATTAAGTAATGAAGTAATAATTTTTGATTACAAATGTTTTTGTTTAAAAATATTGCCAGTACTTGTACTGGATGAGCACTATCAAATCTACTTGTAAATCACTATTTGAATAATTGATACGACACTAAATACTTATTCTCCCTAATACTACCGGGTACAATTAAATTATTAATACAAGTGTTGTTTTTATCGTGCTCGATAGTATTTCTTAAGATCCTCCACTTTTCTTCGCGTTGGGGGTTGGTTCACGATGTCACTCACCCCCGAATCTTTTCTACCAGGCCCGGTTGAATAATTGACCATCAGTCTTGAAATAATACACAAGGCCTTGGAGGAGTTACCTTGAACTCTCACCCTCTACGAATGTAAATTCACTCCTACTTCTGACATTTTTTTGATAAGACAACGATACTTAATATTGTAAATTTTAAACGGTGTTAAAGATCACTTGAAAAATCAAACTGCAAGAACTTCCTATTTTTTAATACCTATAGCGTTGAGATTAAGAAGATGCAGTTCTTCTAGTTGGATTATTTTAATATTTAATCTTAGTAGAACCGACTGGTGAATGTACAATTTCGTGTGGCCGGTAGCAGTAGTTTCTAATTGAATTACTTAGTCGTTCGTGCAAACAGAAGGTAATGTTCCATTGATTATGACAATTATTAGACGAACCGCCACCTTGAACCTCTTGGGATTTTTTTAGTCCTCGGATATCCGTCATTTTGAATTACGAGCAACTGCCACACGATGTCTATCGCCAAGTAAAATAATGTAATTCGTTTTAAGGTACCAATACCTTCCGACATAAGTATATCCTTTTCAGAGCTACTTATGCATCGATTGTCCTAAAGAAAATTGTTACTAAACGTACACGAGTACGATTCCTCTTGTCCGTGATAACATTTCCGGCTCTGATTGCATTCTGCAGAGCATTCTTCGATCGGCACAAGTTTAAATGACTTTAACTACTTGAAATACTAAGCGCAAAATAAGTTTGTAGTCTTAAGTAAATTATACAATTGCTCTAGTTGGATATTATCTTTTAAATACTTGGAGGGTATACCAGAAATGCAACAAGTGGCGCAGCGAGTTGCAACCCTCGCGTTTTCGGCTGGGATCCTCTTCCCAGCATAGAAAAACGGGTCGGCAAAGATAGAAATCTGGCCGCAGTGTCTGGAATAATTTTGCTGCAAGCGGTGTTAATCAAGTTGGAAACTGTCCGTAGACGAAAGTTCTGTAATTCGTCAAGCAAGCTTTTCGTTAATTCTCCGTTAATGCTTCCTTCGTAGCACGGCTACCGTCCTTTCTTCTTTTCTTTAGAGCAATGAATGTCGGTCAGGAAATGCAATCCGTCGACCAATAAAATAGCAGGAATTAATCGAAATTAACAATTAATTAGGACAGCAAAAATTGTACCGACAAAATATGTCGTGATACTGTTCTCTATTTTTCCTTTTACATAGTATTGAGGCAAAGCTCCCGCGATCTTACGATGATTGCACTTTCAATAGGGATGTATCCTCTGAAAATTGTTGGACCATCGATGCATCGCGTTTCGGTCGTAAATGGCCAGCATCGTATGATTTCTGGGCCATCAAGATCGCATTGACGACAGTCAGGGGATAAAATGTACGGGCGTAAAGATTCCTCCTCTCTATTTGTTTTATACGATGCTGTTATACGATCCTAGCACTCGGCAGATTCCCGATCGGGACATTGGTGAACTTTAAAATCACGGCGGCTGCACTTTCCTCAACCCTTTAATCGAATGATTGATATAAATACTACAGGAACATATTATAAATGTTTAATAAGGGTAATGTCTAATAGGGTTTCATTCTACTCAAGGGTATGTCTGGTCAGGAGGCAATTTAATTTTTTAGTCGGTGCCCTTTCTGTTCAAGAGAAACCCCTTTTTGTGTATCGTGAATAAACGTGGTTCATACATGTTGCAATAATTGCCGGGGCTCGTGAAAAATTTAACAACAAGCAACCGAACGTGCCGTATATTTTATTTCGCGGATAAAAGGTCGAGAAAAAATTATTTCGAAGAGCAACGGAGGACTGGGTAGAATGTATTGTGAATTGAACATTTTTATTTTGACGTACATTTACTTCGAAAGATATCTCTAGAACCCTTCGGCAAGATCGATGTTAATGAGATTGAAAGAGTATACCACTGGAAGGTGGAAAACTGATATTTCCAAAAATCTGGAATAAATAACAATCAGTGTAGGTGGTATGCGATGTACTCGTTGTCACTATACCGCGACTGCATTGTCTAATTTGCCACAGGTGAAAAGGAAACGGAAAGAAAATCAACCACCCTCGGCAGAGAGAGGGTACGATAGCTGTTGCGCGATTGGTCGCTGTTAGGGGTGTCTGAATACTTCGTGGGTGGTTGGGAGCGACTATATAAAGCGTTTCACGGATCATGGTACATCGCAGTTGCCCTTCCGTGTTGCTTCACTCGTGTTTCGAAACTTTTTCTTAGTCGACACCTGCCACGAAGCGTGAAATTATTCACGCGCCTCACGGTCCAAACTTTCTGACAGATTTCCGTTGGCGGGGTTCGTCGCAGCGGCACGAAATGAGGGAATAATTGTTTAAAAAACCTAGTTTCAGGGGAAGAAGAAACAGAAGAAGTATTCTTCTTTCACGGCTTTCCTATTCGACAATCTAAACCGTTCGGTACGGCGAAAGTAAATTATTATCCACGGCTATTTTCCCAGGGCACGAATTAAATTAAACAAACGATTGATTGGTCGAACTATTACGGCTGCAGTAGTAAAAAAGTAAATGCAAAATAAAAGGTCTGCCCCAGCGGTGAAATCATTCGGACGTTGTTCTTGCAGGCTAAAGGCATGCTTGCACGCGGTAGGAAGACATCATTGGTACCATGTTTCAGTGGCGTTGAGATCGTAATGTGTTTGTGGATCGCGTGTGCTGTGTTAACACTCGTGGACTCGCAGCAGAAATTCTACATCCAGGGTCGTTACGGTAAAAGACAGGAACCACACACAGGTGAGTCACCAGAATTATTTCTATTAATTTTTTTAACAGGACCCTCGGAGATAGAGATTGCCAGCAAGAACGTAATGAAGAAATAATTCAGGAATGAGCCAGCAGATTGAATACAATTGGAGCGCATCATGTTTCCCCTGTAGTCATTATACTTTACGTTAATTAATCCCCCGTCCCATAAATATTTGTGTCACTATGGGATAGTTCCCTTATGGTTCTGTCGGAAAGCAGAAGGTAGGACCCCATTAATTTTCTCCCCGTTCGCGCTGCTCTCTTTTCCGACACGTAGCGTGTGCTCTAATCAGAAGCATTGCGGTCTGCCTACTGATGAATGGTCAGTACCTACGCGTCTGCAATTAGGCCACTCCGATTCCTGGACACTCGATCTTTCGACTATGAACACGATCCTCTTAGCGACTGCAACACGATTGGGATTTTCGATAAATACACCCCGGTTTGTCACCCGTGACGTTTGCTAATGTAGTCGCTTTGCGGTATTACCTGATCGACCTTTTAATTAACGTAACTTCCATTCCGTCCCCCACCCCTCGTAATGCTCCCCTTTCTGCTACGTTCCAATAATTTCTCCCACAACGATTACATTTTTTTCGAGACACTTCGGGTCCTCCTCTCACCTGGAGATATACAGATGGAGTTAGAAAATTAACGAGTCCGCTGAACCTGAATAGAATTTGCAAAACGCAGATATACCGTTAAGGCTAATGAGAGTTGTCTATCGGAACTGAAGCGGAGTTTACGTTGGCCGATACAAACGAGAAAGCAATCTACCAAACGATTATCTGCAATTATAATGTTTTAATTGCAGATTCGTTTTTCGTATCCGGAGGCAGGTACGGACGCAGTGAAAGGGTCAGCAAGGCATTGCCAAAGCTGGTGGAGATGGTACCGAGGATGGATCGATTCTATTGGGGCAGTCGATACGGAAAACGTTCTTCCCAGGATTATCGAACAGTTGCATCCGTAAATCGATTCAGTGCCGTCCTCAACTTTATGAATCAAGTTAAGCTCGATCGACAAAACGAAGCCAGGACTGGGACTAACTTTGATCTTCTGTCTTAAGATCATTTCATTGGTAACTAACCACGTGTCAACGCGTTGACTGCTAGTCAATTCGCCGGAATTGCTCGGGGTGTACAATTTAGGGTTGACGCCAGAAGCAGCATTCTGAATTATTAATTAGCTTAACTTAACGCGCACCCCAGCATCGAATGCATTCTTATCTTTAATCGGTAATACTCTACGTTAGTTTTCCGCGTGAATTTCATACAGACACGAAGAAATATAATTGGAAAAGAAGCGAGGGCGTCGAATGAACTTAGTCACCCGCGTTAAAGTTATTAACGCAACAGTTTCGAGAATAAGACTGCTCTCGAATTTCTGAGGTGAAGCTTTAGAACGGATAGGATTGGGTGCCTCAAACAGTCGGACTCTTTAAGCGTAAAAGGTTGCACGTACGTTTCTCTCGTGAATCGTTAGAAAAGTATCTCACTGTTTTAAAGGCTGCAACCCTTTCGCTTGTTGCAAAGGGATAATCCCGTTTGAGAGCGTAACAATTTTTCTCTAAGGAACGTAGATAACCCCTTAGTCTGATTTTCTTCCTTTACAGATACCTTTGAGGACTCGTTGACTGTTTTATGCAAACGAAATGAACTGAGAGAGAAGAAAGGACACACGGGACAGGCGAATTTCGATTTTCTAAACCAGTCCTCTGTAATAATTCGTTGCTTCTAATCGATCTAGATAAGTGTACAAATTTCGCAACAAAATTTATCGATACACGCAAAAGAAGAGGAGAATATAAACGTCAGTTGATGCATCTTAGAAACACTTAAGCTTTATTTTATCCTGCTTATTTTATAACGAATTTTAGTTCAACTCCGGCAAGAAATTTGTCCCACCGTTTTATCACGATTTATCTTGCAAACTGTCTTTTAGAATATCTTGATTTCCTCCCGGGAATAATCGTGTTTTTCCATGCGACTTAACGCAGCATAATTATTTCCGCAAAAGTTTCGCCCGCGCCGCAGTAGTAGCGGTCCACGTTAGGTCAGCCCGTCGGGAAATTCATCCAACATATCCCCCTTTCTTTTGTTGTTTTATTAACTTCACGTGTCCCCTCGAGTCTTCCACCTTGTCACTGCTCTTTTATTTAACGTTACATTGCCGTTATTGAACGTCGCGTCGGCATGGAATCTCTGTCGCCAGATAGATCCCCCTTAAAAGATTTCTCCTGTTTAGTATTTAATCGCCTCCCCTTTTCTTTGCGCTTCTATTAATATCGGGTTTCAATCGTTTTCCATTTCGCTTTCCTCTTTACGGCAAAGGTTTGCTATTCGATATCAACTGCTGAAGAGCGCAACAAGTTCCCATCGCAATCCGATTCAGATTCGATTATTCCATTTATATCTTTTTATCTTTTTGCTGTTTCTTTTTTTTTTTTTTCTTCTTTTCGAACGATGCGAGTAGGTGGCTCGGAATATCGGTGCGGCGATAACAGTATCGTTTTATTTCTCGGTCAAGTGGTCATGCTCCGGCGATCCGATTCGGATCAGAACGGTACTGTTCGCGATAATTAAACAAAGTGGAAAATGCGAGACACGATCGTTTATAGAACGCTTGCGAGCCTTTTTCAATAACCGTGCCAATGATAAGTCTACTTAGCAATTATTTACCCTGTTATTGTATTAGCGAGTGTAATTGAGAATATAATTCCTGGAATACTAAATCGAAAAGATAGACAATTAACCAGTTGCGTACCATTTATTTCCCTTCCTTTTAGGAGACGTCGAATAAAAATTCGTCCTGGCACTTCTTACAAATCTGTCGACAGATTTTGTAGGACAGGCTCGGTATCGGCTACGCGGCATCGATTACGGGCACGGCTGGTTTGAGCGTCGAATGTCGATGTGCCAATTAGAAACATCAACGCGTTCCATTCACTTTCGCCGATGAAAACGAAGAGAGCCCGTTTGAAAGCAACGAAAGTAAGAGATGCGTAAGAGCAACGAGGAGCAAAAGTGGATTCGCGACGTCGCGAGTGAGGATGCAAGTCCGGGGGTATGGAACTTGTCCAGCGGGGTAATCGAACGGGCAAGTGCCGTCGCGGAGTGGACCGGACCAGGTCACCGAGTTACCCTCCGCGGTAGACAATGCCCCGTATCGATTAGAAAGTAGATAATACGCGCGACACGGTGAGGTTATCGTTCGCGTGATTCCAGGCGTCGCAGTTTTGCTTCTGTGCTCCCCGGGAAAGAGCGAGATCCTAATCGAACGATAGAACGCTCTGCGACAGCTTTCGAATAACGCCGGCCAGTCGTGAATATCGATGAAATATTTGAAAGAAAGCGAGCCAAGCTCGCCTGATATTTCGAAGGTATTATTAATCGCTCGGGCAATCAATTTCACGATATAGAGCTTGCCCTGGAATTAGACGCCGAACCGATTCACACCTTGTCCCATAACTTTCGCCTGTGAACTACGATGACAGGAGCGTGGTACACACTTCGGTAGGAGATACTCGACTTCTCAGCTTTTCCAAATTTCTCTTTCAATCATGGGTTGCGTAACTGTTCCCAAAAGCCAGCCATTGTCTTCTGCGCTTGGGCAATTCGTTCGACCGGCGAGTTCCCTAAACTTTGACCAAGCGAGGAAAGTTACGGGGGCCGCGGGCCCGTGAATTGTTTAAGTTGTCGAGGAGAAGATTTCAGGACTGGCGCGATTGCAGAGAGATTAGGTGGGAGCGGAGCGGAGAGGAGACAGTGGGCTGGCAGATCGAGTGGCAAGGTCTTTAAACGATCGCTTAATCCTATTTGGGACCTACTTTTGTGCCGAGGCAGAGGAGAAAGTAAGAGGAGCAGCAAGAGAGGAGTGACGGCGCGGTCGCGTGCTCGAGAAAGTAAAGTCTCGTTTACACGTAAGAGCCGGGCGTGCGTTTTTACAGGCACTCACACATTATGCCGGAATAGGATTGCGATTACCACATTTTAATTTTCTTGAGATTTCTGGGTCGAGGAAGAAGAGATACCAATTATTTTTTCAACTTCGAAAGCGGACTAAAAGCATAATGAACGGCAGGCCTTTTACGCGTCCCGGCTCGTAGTATTTAACATTGGCCGGGAACGCCGGGTGTAATTATTTCGTTGAATGGCTAATTGTTGCGAGACGAGGATAATGACGTTCATTTTCTTTTTCCTCCGGCGGCAGAATAATAGGTAGGGTGTAGTAAAACCTGTGCATACTACTCTACAACAACGTAGTGCTACATCGGAGGAAAAACATGACGCTAAGTGGATTGTAGCCGATACTGAATGCTGTTGAACAAATTATTGCTCGCCTTTTTGCCCTGCGACAGATTGTTCCTGTTTTCGCGGTCCGTTTTCGATTTCGATTGTCGGTCAGGGTGTCGACGGGCGCTCGTCATAATTAAGTCCGCGTACGGTGATGCAAATCAAAAGCAATATTACTGCAGCGACATATTCGACGATTCGTGACATCATTTCATTCTTCTCGTGATGTCACCCTAAACGTGATGACCATAACACTTTCCCCTTCGAATTTCCTACGTTCGTCCACTTGTTTATGCCGCGTTTCGACTAAACATTAATCATTCTCGTCACAGTAAACGCGTAACGTGCATCGGGTGAAATTTACCAACGATGCATAAAAAACATAGAGCCGACGTATGGGACCGACTTAATGAGATTTTTGTTAAATCCCATGGAAAAGAGAAAAGAAAAAGAGGAAGAATATGTCCGGAAACACGCGGTGTTAATTTCCCCGCCGCGGTGTATACCACTTCGATCGACGCGAATCCACATATTTAGCCGCGTATGTGTTTTACATTACCGACCAAATTTCGCTCGCCTAAGTGACAAATGGACGTTTATTGCGTACTTTGCGACGGTTATGGTAAACGGGCTGCAATTACGGCGAGATTGTGTCCTCAGCCGGTCCAGAGCGTTTCTATGATCCAGTTATAAACATGTGAATGTTTCGTTACTTCTCTTGACGTATGAATATACTGATCATCCAGCGGTTGCGCTTGTCGCCAGTCCGCGCAGCGTTGTTCGTCATGAAATCGTAATTAATTGCACTGATTTGCTCGTCGATGAAAATTTATTCGAGGAAGCCCACGTCCCGACGAAACGTCACGCGTGGGAAATGAGCGCGAAGGATGAACGAGCTGTAAAATGAATCGGTTCTTTTTAAATGAGATTCGTCCGATTATCAATTTGCCTATCACGCCAGGGAACGTGTATCCAGCGGGAGCGCGACGGAAATATTAGACTTTCCAGTGTACGGAGAAAGTTATGCTCTAACGACCGTGCGTGGTGTGCCGCAGTCTCGTCCAGATAAATAAAATGTGCAACAACGATCCAGGGATTGTTGCTTCTGCGAACCGGCTTCGACCTAGTTTTTCCCTTCGACGTGCCGCAATTCTGTGCGCGCTGCGTTCCATCGAATCAACCTTCCATACGATATTAACTCGAACACTCTCGATCTTAAATCGCCCGATTGCCGGCAGCGATCTTAAATCAAGGAATAAATCCCTACGGAACATCTTGAACTTCGAAACCCTTTAAAAGACGACGGTGCACGACTCGTCCGGCACAGACGGCTTCCTGAGAAAACCGCCTGCCCAAAAGAAACTCGCATACGCGGACGCGGATAGTGCACGGCTCGAATCGTAACCTTAACCTGGGAACGGCTGAATCGCAGAAATCTTGCTACCCGATTGTTCCACCGGGTCGCATGTTTTCCATTCAGCGGCGCAGACAATGGGAATGGTAAAAGTGACACGACCAAGATAAATTTCACGCTTATAATTACCGTCAGAATTGATGCCAACGTCGAGAGTCAGAACTCTCCGAACAATCGGGGAGGCAGAAACGAAGAAGGCGAACGAGCGGTACACGCCGTCACATCGGAACTGGTGCCCCAATCTCGATCGTTCGATAACAAAGGTGCGATCGTCCTGCAATGGATAAGACACGGGAAGAAATATTGTCGTAGGCGCAACACTCTACACGGAATATTGTCTAGAGGCGACGACGCTTTCGCCTGGCTGTTTCGAACAGCGTCACCTAAATTCACGACTTCCGTCCAGAGAAACGCTCTTACTTTCTTCATCGATACGCTGCCTCGTAACAAGCCGTCACGCAACGTGCTCGTCTTCGCACGTCCGGATGACTTCTGGCTTGGTCGTGTACGGATAATTAGTTTCGGAACGCTCAACTGTACACCGAGGTGCGGGGAGTGGGAGGTAATCATGATTTTCCGTGCAACACCGGCAAATCGCGCGAGTTCGAATTCGAATGGTGAGACACGATTTCCTTGAAGCACATTTTCTTGCCCCGGCCGTGGGCAAAAAGTAGCGTTCCCCTTTGCAAGAAAAATACTTTTCTTCTTTTACGTGACGCGTGCAGAGAATCGCAAGCGAACGCTTAGCGGATTAATTAGAGGGTAATTATCGAGCACTTGGTCACGCTCGAATTCTGCGAATTCCACATCGCATACTTTCAGTTCCATCGATGACCAGCACCTTGACTGGCACCGCCGAAACGGATGTGAACGTTCCGATAGACTTACGAGGAAACGTTTGCACTAGGATGTTACGTGAGCGATAAAAATGACGCGCCGTTTTATCGTTACAGAATCGATAACTAAATACATACACGGAGGTTCCGACCGGTGACTCGGCGATAAAGTTGCAAAATTCCACCGAGACGGGAATTGCGAAACGGTGCTCCCCCGCCTTAGCCTTCTCGCTCGCAATGAAAATCGCTCATCCTTCTATGTTGTTCAACTAATTTAATAATAATTTTTTTAATGATAATTTTTCATAGAAATCGCATACGAAATGAACGAGCAGCGAACATGACTCGGGCCTGAAACTTTCTCAAAACTAGATTTCTCGAGTAAAGCATGGCGGTGGCTAATTTTCGATCTCGCGCTGTCCGAGATTCGGCAGGCAGAAGCCTGCCGAAAATGTATACCTTCCGCTGCCCCTTTGCCCTGGCCCGCCGATTTGTCATCCGCTTTCACCGCTACTTAAACAGCAATTCGTAGCGTAACCAAATTTTGCTCCGCGGAAATGTTTCACGCGGAACAATCTTCGCCGCGATAACAGACATCAGCGGAGGGGAAAATCGCGTGGCGAAACGTAAAAAGTGCGAAGGGTAAACGCGAACGGACATGGAGATACATACTTGGACTTTCCACCGGCTCGCGCCGGGCTTGATTAGATATCGATTTCTTCTCGATTTCTTTCGCGAGAGCACGCGTCAGATTTTCCCATTCGCTCGGCACGCAGTTTAATCGAATCGAACGGGTACGTCCGTTGACAATCGACCTCGCACAGTTTTCTCTTCATGCTCCTGTTCAGAGGCACAATGGCCGGCACTTATTCTTTCTCTCTGGAATTAATGGTCGTCGTTAATTGCCCGGAATCGCATCGTAACTGCTCCAGGGAACGAGCAAACCGTGTAAAATCGCCGTCGAAACAGGAAGAGGTATTTTTCGGCCGACAATGCCCGGACGGATTGGAAACTGTTTGGCGGAAAGAAAGAAGGACACTTATCTCTTTACGATTCTGCTAAGATAAAGATCGTAACGGGAACAAGAAGCAGAGGCAGGATAAAAAAATTGATTACTGACTTGCCTCCGGAGCTTCTCGTTGGCACAAATTTCGCCCCGCGGTTGGAAAATTTTTCGCGACCCCGCAGAGAACTGAATGGTAGGAAAGGAAGCGGCACGGCTGCGGGATTCGGTCATTTAATGGTTTGTCGCGTGCGTCGTTCATCTGCACTACGTTGTCAATTCAATCGGAAACTTTCCACCCGCGCGACAAATAATTATTCAAACTTTCTTCCGTACGAGAAGAATACATTAAACACCTCGAACGCAAGCTGTCCGTGTATCATTCGCCGATAAACGTTCGGAATGTAACGCGAAGTATAATACGTTCTACACGCGATACATACCCCACACGATTTCCCTCCGATTTTCCCAACATTCGCGCACTTCGCCCACATCTACTGTTCCTTCCGCGGTTCTACCGGTTAAAGAGCACCGCGAACACCACGGCCTTTTTCCGGAATCGATCAGAGCGAAGGTTGAACAGTGAGTCACGACACGCGAGATCGATGGAGAAGAAGCAACGGCGACACGGTGTCGCGGTGCCGATCGAAGGACGATCGTATCCTTCCGATCGGTCGATTTTCCCATTCGAAAAGACAGAGAGAAGACTCTCGAGGCAGCCGGTGTCGAGCTGGTGGGGAACACGCGAGAGAGTTTTACCTACCGAAATGAAACTACTCGCCGGAGAAAGTGAGAGCCGACGTAGCGGACGGTGGGCAACGACGAGCAGGCGACCGGGGCTCCTCGAGACGAGAGGATAGACATGGTGCAGGCCCTCGAACGTGTGGATCTTCCTTGTTCTTCGGTTGATAGTGATCGAGGTGTCTGACGAATCGGGTGCCCGTGGAAACGAACAAGTAATCCGGTGAATCGAATCGGCCGCGGTGAAGGACGCTCAGACCCGTGAAAATATCGCTACTACTTGAAACGACTTCGACTACAATTTTTATTACCGAGGAAAGGGGGATCGGAGGGTTGAAGTGTGAAAAAGCATGCCGGGAGCCTGGTGTGACTGTGATAGAACGATATAGATAGATCCGAGGGTGTCGCGGTTTTTGTTCCTTTTTGTTGTGAGAACCGTTGTAAGGAACGACTCGATACCTCGTGCTCGTTGTGTTATGGTGGTGAGGACTGTTCAGCTCAGACGTGGAAGAAAAAGAGGAAGAAGAAGAGACGGCGGTGAAGGTAAAGGGGATTTAGCTTGAAGATTCGTTTCCTGCGAGTCGAAGGAAAAGGAGGACAACAAGCATCAGCGGGGAGAGATTAAGAAAAACGAGATTGATTTGGTTCGACTGATCGGTGAGTAAAACAAACCGCTTTGCGGTCCCGTTTAGTCGGGATTCTGCGTTTAGCGCACCCCGATAGAAAATTAATAAGACGGTGAGTCGAGTCGCAAAAGTTTCACTGCAAGGAGAGCTTCGATCCACGATAGCGAAAAGCTTGAATGACGTATAATAACGAAACAACGAGTGGCCTGGAAATGGTAAACTCTTATTGAACGCGGCGTGTCGGAGATTGTAATACAATAGCCGACAGATGGTTATTGGAAAAAATCGAGTGAAAGTGCGAAGGTCTGGATCAACTTTGAAAAGAAAGCCCAATCTCACCTGTCCACCGAGTAATAAGTGCACCGGGTAAGATAGGCAAACGAAACTAGTGATTTTAATGCACGACTGAAGTAGCTATTACCCACCAGCGAATAAATCGTTGGCCTTTCCCATAACCTCCGCCGCGAATCGAGTTCCACGAATGACAAATTAATGGCCGCAAACCTTGCATTAACGCAGTGGCTTCAAAGGGGTCCAATTTGCCATTTCCACGGAACGAAGTCGTCGAACTTTTTCGATCGAGCGTTATTTCAGGTGTCGTGCGATCCGTCGCGAATACGCGCCCGCGAGCTTCCCCGTTTCATTATTATATACGAAGGCTCGGACGAAGAAAGCCAGTTCTTAGATCATCCCGAGAGAAAAAGTGAGATTTCTCATGGCGAATTGGCAATGGCTCGTGGCCATCGAAATGCTCAAACTTTCCGACCTCGTAGCCAGTGAAAGTACTTCCGTTCTCTTCCAAAACGAGACGCGCAAGGGGACGAGCATTAAGGATGCACGCTTCGGTACCGTTCCTCGGATTGCCTAAACACCACTCCTCGTTTACGTAACACCGTTCGATAGAAGTTTGAAGAGAAACGTGCGTCCAGCCACGACGCTGTCCACTTCTGACTCAAAGTGTCCCTTCCACGCGTACACGGAAGGATTCCAAGCATTCCATCGACCGCCGTGCCCCGCAACCCCGGCAGATTAATTTCGAGATCCAGTTCGAACGAGGATCTGATTAAAATGAAAAATTCCTCGCCTGCCATTGAGTATCGTCAATCGGTTCATCTTTCCGGCGAGACGTATCGCGAATCATGAATATTCCATCGCTGCCACGCGCCTTATCCGACACACTTTTTCTCTATTTTCATCTCACCGCGGCTGGGATTACGCTGTTTATGCGCGAATTAATTTCTCCTAGAAAGTAACAATGCGGATCGTTCCCCGGTCGAGCGCCGTTGGAATTGTTTTACGGCGAACAGGTGAAAGAGGTAACCACCTCGGCGTGGAACGGGTGTCCCGTCGTTTAAACCGGACGTCGAAAAAGGTGAAACAGACGAGTGAACCGGGGGAGGAAAAAGACGAGAAGCCAGGAGTCGGGGGAGCGAGAAAAAGATTCGTTACACAATGGAAAGTGTTCGTCATGAAAGGGTATCGGTGAATTAGACCGCGAAGAAGCGTAGCTGTTTCAAGGCCACGAAGAAAGAGCAGAAGCTGTGGCGTTCAGATTTCTTCGAAACCGGTTCCCTTGAGGAGGCAGAACGTACACTCCACGTGCCCGTTGATTTTGAATCGTTAAAGGGCGACCAAGCAGCGCGGTGTTCTTCCGTCGAAAAGTCGAGGGGAAAAAAATGAATCGCGATTTCCATTTCCAGGGTACGACGCTTGGCGCACGTTTTACCTTGCTCTCGACGTGGGGCGCTTTTTGCTCGTCCGCTTTCTTCCGAATCGGCCAGGCCGGCGAATTAACCCGTTGGTCCCTGTTATCGCGTGAATAGCCGATCGAGAAAAGTAAACGGCGGCCGCGCAGAACGTTCTCGTTGATTTTTGCTCGTTCCATTGAACTTTACTATCCGCGACGGAAACGAATGCGTTTCTCGGCAGCCTGCAACGGCAGCAACACTCGATCGAATAAAGGGAACGGGGTCGTGATCGAACGAAAATAAAGTTTCACGCGCGCGCGCGCTTCTCTTATTTTGGCTTTTTCTCCGTTTGCTTTCGGCGAAAGTAAACGGCGCCCGTGCGCGTTGCAGAGAAAGTAATGTATCGCGCTCTTAATGTCGGTTCACACGGAATTCGGGATGTGGACATTTGTGTGGCGCCAATCGGCTGGCACCGAACAGCACCGATCTACTGAAGACAGAGAAAAACAGTGAAGAAAAGACGAGGGACGCGCGTGCAACGCACGTGGCGTGTGCTTTCACGGACAGCTGGGAAACGAAGGTACGGTTATGCGTGTGCCGTGTATCTCTGTATCTCGTGTATCGACGTGCACGAGAGAAGAAACTCTCTGTACTTTCAACCATCAGCCAGCACGATAGAGTCAAGCTAGGTTGTAGCGAGGTGAAAGTTCGTGCGACGATGCTCGTGGATCCTCTTTCATCGCTTGCTTCGTCGTTTTTCTTCTTTTTTTTTTTATCCAAGTCACTTTTCTCATGACTGACTTCGGGGAGGGAAAATTTTCTCGCGATCGGTTGGTTTCTCGATGCGAGAATTACGTGCATTAGTTTAGCACCAATAATGAAAAGTGTATAGGCGCTAGACGAGGGGTCAAGAAAAACCGTAATTAAAATATAATTGAATTGCATAGGTTGTAGGGTGATTAATAGTTTTGAATCCAGTTAGAAACTGGAATGCATTTTCTACCAAGTTTCACTTTTCTTGTTGCACCTATTCCCAATCGTGTCAATCCATACCTTGGAAACATTCCTCTACGTACTTTCCTTTCGTAATGTATATAATCGATTCAGTTCCACGTTGACGATTACATCTATGTAGCGCAATCAAGCCCTAGCGGGAAGGCGGTGGAAGAAAAAATACACAGCCGATGGTTCGTAACTTCCGGCGAAGCGGGTGGCACTGCGTGAACGTGAACTTCACACTTCGCATTGCAGCGCATGCAAGAAGTGCACTTTCACTTCAGCTGGATCTACACGACAGAGCCAATGACCTACTAACACATCGAACCATTCAATCGCAACCGCGATACTATTCCTGCAAGGACGTTCTACGCCAATTGCTCGACACGCGAACCATTTACAATATCCGCGAATGAATTTTCAGGGGACACCGAGGTCTTCCAAAGAGTCCAAAGAAATTGCCCTTCAATGGAGAAAGAGCGCGCAATAGTCCCATGCTGTGACAGTAATTTACAATGACGTAGGCCACAGACACAAAACAATGGACGGTACATCCCCCTTGCAAATGAATTTACCACCCTTTTCCCATTGTTCTCTGTTTCGTAATTTTCGCTTTGTCTGGTACTAATTGTAAGAAGGCATCCTTGCCTTGAAATTCCACCACGGCCATCGGCTTCTCTCTCCGGCGCGACAAACAATCGACCCGCCTTTTCGAATGAGAATTTTTAATCCATTACGAAACCGCGTGGCCGGGGCTGTTACGTTGTTAAATTGTCCTGAACATTGTTGAACTACCGATTAATGTGGCCAGCGCGTCGTTGGTTTCCCAATCGAACCAGTCTCCCGTGGTAATAAAACCTGCCCAAGCTTTTCAGTTCTGGTTAACGTCTCCGAAAGATGCGGTTCGGTACCACTATGAGCGTCCGCGTTTATAATCGATACGTTACACGGTTCCGGGTGGGTCCCTTTTTACTTTCACCAGTTACGAAGCGACGTGACGCAAACAACATATTTTCGTCCGCAGGAAAAAAAGTATTTGAACACCCCCCGCTATCTTGTTGTCGGCTGTCTCAAATGTAATACGCGATTCCCGGTTTCCCGCCAGCGGCTGGGTCGAGCGCAGAATTCCGATCCCCTTCGATCCCTCGCTACTCGACTCGTATCATCCGCGATCGAACGTAGCGATCAACGCTCCCTTTCGAGATCGCACAGCCGAAGTAAACGTGCAATCGAGTCACGAATGATCGCGTGTACCAGATGCAGACGGAACGAACTCGTGATATCCCAGCAGAAGCATATTCGTGCCAATGTAGACCTGTTCGGCTGCGTGTTCCGTGGCTCGTTAAACCGGCTCACGCGACGTTTCCTCCCCGATTTTCCGAAAATTGACTCCAACCATCAACGGGGGCCTATCAGAGACACGTGACACTCGAATCGACGAAAAAATCCTGATCAATCTTACGGTGGGAGGGAGATCGACTGATTTAGGAATTAACCGATGCTCATTGATGAAGACGGAAGATAATTTAATTATTGCAGCTAGTAGAATAGGCGCGACCCTGCGCTTCATCCCTTCCGTTTCCCGCGTGGACGAATTTCGTTTGTCTACCCTTCGGTCGCGTCACGTTTTACGATCGAAGCCCCGTAATTTGTCTTCGCGGTGTGCCTTGTTCGGAGCGATACAGTATCGACTGTTTAACAATTTGCATAGGCTAACCGGGAGAGCGCATCAGTCAAATTTCGGGGCGATAAGTCAACGCGGGGGAAACCAAGAATTTAAGGGCTCCGCGTTTTAAATGAATTCCGGGATTTATGGGAAGTCGGGGTGGTTAAACAAACAGCGAGAAAAATAAACCTGACAAGCGGATGGAAATATTCGAAACGCTGTAATAAATTCCTGTGATAAATTGCAGCAAACCTTCCATTCCTGTTAGTCTAATCATTATTGTCGTTTCAACTCTTTCAGCTTGCCGCCATTAATTCTACTTATTGCTCCGTTCTATTCCAGCCAGACAATGGATGCAGCGTGGCCGTGCCGATGGTTGCTCATGGGGATAGTCCTCGTCGTCTTCTCGAGCCGCGTTACAACACAGTCAGACATCACGGAATCGAGTCCCAATAAACGGGAGGCAATTTTCAGTCCCGGTTACGTCGAGACGCCTGATATCAGTGGGAATCGCACGGATTTGACGTTTAACGCGACACGAAGACGACGATACGTTCGATTTCCAACCGGTCCATCGGGATATCTCTTCGAAAGTGGCGGTCCTCCAATAGGGAGGAACATCGCTGCGCATTCCAATGTTCGCTTTCCGTCCTGGAGGCAGCACAAATCTTTGTGGAGGGGCCCTATGACGGAATACAACAGGCCGGTGATGGGTCATCGAACTCCGAGGCTTATCTTCCGGGATAATGATTTTCCACCCCCAGGAAGTGCACCCTCGTTTTTCCAGCAGTCCAACCACTTGCCGGATTTCGAGGATGAGATCAGAGGTAACGTCGTTATGTTAACGCAACGTGTTCCGACACGTTATAAAGCCGAGAGTAAATTCGACTGCCAGTAGAAATTCCAGAAGTCTTTGCCAATTCTTTTTTTTTGTATGAGTCTATGGACGCCTGATAATCTTTTGCAATAATGTTCCGTGTTTTCTGTAATCCTTTCATTCTCGATTCGATTAAGAAATTGACTTGTTGTTTCAGATCATCGAAAGCAAACCCTCGACGATTACCCTAGGTTAGAGTCAGGTACGTTCCTTGTGAGTGGTCATCGTTGACCGTGTCCCAGATGAATCGTGGCCTAATCGCACCTGTTGAAAGCCCGTTTCGCAGCGTTGCCTCCGGTCTTTCGCTAATCCAATGAGGGAAACCGATAACGGGGTTACGTCGTATCGCGCCTCCAGATTTCGCACTGGCCGGATAATTGTGAATTAGCCATCCACCGGGTGCAATAGCCTAGCGTTGTGTCGCAACGATTGTGACACCGGCCTCGTTTCCGTCGAGCTGACAATTTCCGTCATCCGTTGCCGGGCATATCGTTACGACACAAACGGTCGAACGTTCGTTTCTCTTGCCTTCACGATTTCGTCAAAATCTAATCGCGATTCTATTAGCGGCGCTCGCGTAAGAATCTGCTTTCGGGGGCAATCTTTTTCAAGCACAATTGCGTTCCCTTCGATCCTCGCGACTGCACAACATTTCCAGCTCGTTTCTTTCGCAAAAGTATTCCGAAGGTAGGCTTGGAGTAATCAGAGCTCGGTTTGTCGAGCCGTTCGAGAGATCTCTGGCTAACGGAGAGACCAGTCGGGATAACGAAAAAACAAAAAAAAAAAAGAAAAGGAGAAGAAAGAACAGTTTGCCCCGTTTTGTGCAGAGCCGCGTCAACAAAAAAGACCGCTGTGGAAGGGTGACGATTCGTTGTGCACCGACGGACGGAGCTGCGAATTTTTTCTAATGTGCTGGATGTCCGCTGGCCTACTGGACGGCAGTTGCGGCGGCATCATGTACGTTTGTTGTCAGCGGAAAGAACCGAAAGGTAGCTCTGATTATAACCTGATTGAGGCACCTAGAGATCAGTCTCAGCCACTTCCGTTGGACACTTACACGGAGACAGCCAACGATGATCGTAAGTCCTTCCTACAGAAGCATGCAATCCGATTCTTGCACTAGCATGATCGACCACGCCGCCTTCTCTTTTGTATTGGAATGCTTCCTGAATGACAATTCTGTCCCCTTTACCGAATGAGAAACTATCCACCTTCCTATCTCTCTTTATCCGACACAAGTTCCTTCCCGTTTCTACGTACTTCTTCTCCTCAACGACGTTACCGTTCGATTCTACGAATGTGACACACGCACTTTCCACGGCACGTGGAAACATTCTTTGCCTGCGTATTATCACCCCGGCACTTGCACTTTCCTCAGCATGTCATCGTACGTCTTCACTTTCTCTCCTTGCATCTCACAAAGCACGGAGATACGTCTACCAACAATTATTTCCCAACTCATGTTCACGAACAGTGTTGCATGCGACGCGATTATTCACCATCCTGTTCCCTATCCATCGAGTCCTCCCGCCCCGTTTGCCAATCGATCTCGCATGCTCATCGTGATAACAATGAATCCGTTTCGCACTTCTTCGTCGGTTTTTTTGTCACGCGAGTCCCCTTTGATTTCTGCCCTCCTGAACCACGGTCCAGACGTTTCGGTCGTCGACCAATGTCGGTGCGCGCAAGCGTTCCCCGAATAATACTCACAGTTACAATGAATTCGCTGTCGCGCCAAGAAAACGTTTAAATGACTGGCTCTAGAGTCACGTGGAAATCCTTGCTGAGTTACTCCAAGTCTAATTCGGCGATACTAACTAAACGACCAAACGAGATGCCGCCAAGGTAAAGACATTTCCGTGGTCACGGTACAAAGTGTATGAACGTGCATCGCTACTAACTTCTCAACAGCTGCTCGTGAATGAATTGCCCAGTCTGTCGAGTCTTTAGACTTAACGGAGGATCTACATCATTGTAATTGCAGGCTGCGGTATTCCCGCCTCGAAGCAAACCGCGCAGAGAAGGATCGTCGGCGGCGACGAGGCAGGTTTCGGCAGTTTTCCATGGCAGGTCAGATTTCCATTGCACGCAAAATCGAAACTTGATCCCCCTCCTCGTGTCTCGCCCGTCGTGCTTTTTAAACAGCGAAAAATGTTCTACCTTCTCAGGCGTACATACGAATCGGATCCAGCCGATGCGGCGGCACGCTCGTCAATCGATTCCACGTCGTCACCGCTGGCCACTGTGTAGCCAAGTGAGTAGGACATTGATCGATACCGTTCAAGCTTGCACTAACATCCTTCCTCCTTCAGGGCGTCGGCACGTCAAGTCCAGGTCACACTAGGCGACTACGTAGTCAATTCGGCCACCGAGTCCTTGCCGGCTTACACCTTTGGGGTCAGAGAGATCCGCGTTCATCCATACTTCAAGTTCACGCCTCAAGCTGACAGGTACGCTATCGTGGCAAATAGAATGGATGATCGTATTGTGCGTGTACAACTGTTAATCGTTTAGGTTCGACGTGGCTGTTCTTCGATTAGATCGGCCAGTTCACTATATGCCTCATATAGCGCCGATCTGTTTGCCCGAGAAGAACGACGAATTCTTGGGACAGTACGGTTGGGCCGCAGGATGGGGTGCACTACAGGCTGGTAAGTATCACGATTTTCTATCTCACAGTGGCCGAGAATCGCTAGAAATTGTTCGCTGAATGATGCGTTGAATGGACAGGTTCGAGGCTGCGACCGAAGACGCTTCAAGCAGTGGACGTACCTGTAATAGACAATCGGGTATGCGAGAGGTGGCATCGATCGAATGGAATCAACGTCGTGATTTACGACGAGATGATGTGCGCCGGTTATCGCGGAGGGGGCAAGGACTCGTGCCAGGTGGGTGTTGCAGAAATAAGAAAATTGTTGGAATTAATTCTTCCTCTAGGTGACTTTACTGACACTTCTGTTCTGTTTGCTGCTCCCGCAGGGCGACAGCGGGGGGCCGTTAATGCTGGAAAAGACAGGACGATGGTACCTGATAGGTATCGTTTCAGCTGGTTACTCGTGCGCCCAGCCAGGCCAACCAGGAATCTACCATCGCGTGGCTAAAACGGTCGATTGGATCACTTACGTTATCAATTCGTAGCGGGGCAAATTAAGGAGAATTAGAGACTGTTCCGTGGAAAAGCTTTGCATGAAACAAAGTTTACGATACCGGATAAGATTTCTAATGGACTCGCGATTGGCTGGAAACAAATTTCGCCGTGCTATCAAGAATATACGAGTGTGTACATATATATAATTGAGAATTTAATTATTCTCTACTCGAAGGATTGAAATACCGTGATTTGATTACGTGACGTGTTCGAGGAAGTGTTCCTGAATTAGCGTCAGAGGTGAACGAACTGCTGTTATCGCGCATGGATTTTTATATGTATATAAATATATACGTATATATATATATATATATATATATATATATATATATATTTTTTAACCCGACTATGCTATGCGTGAAGATTGTTATAATTATAATTCACGGCCGGTAATGTTACTTTCGTCGATTGGAAAGGAACGTCTCCGGTTTGGATGAGTCGCGTGGACTGCAACGATGTGTATACTTTGTAAATTAAGTGCGTGTGATATTTGTTTGTATTCGCGCTTAATAAATGTTTAATTATTATTTCATCGCCGTCCCCTGATTGTTTCCGTCGACATTGACACTCGCAGCATTGGGCAGAATGGGGTGGAAAGAACGAGACTTTTACATTAAAAACATACTTTGTTATTCGACAACCACAGTATCTCGACGCGAGCACAGCGCCGCAAATATTAGATCAACGTGCTTAAGTATGCGTCCTTCTTTGCGTATGTAAGTACACATTTACCTCGTTCGTCGCTTTAACAATAAGTATCCGCGAGAATGGGCGTCGAATATCTGCGTTTAGGATCGCAGCGCAACGGACCACGATTAGTTAAGATACTTCGGGATAAACTAGATTACAGTTCCCATCTTCGCACCAAAAGAAAATAAGTAAGCCAACTTCCCGTCCTCGCGGCGAAATCAAATGAATTTTCGAAACTTCTCGTCGTTCGGCATTGCAGGGAACAACGGGTCGGCATACTAAGCCAACGAGATCAAGACTAGACACATCGCGAATCATCGAAACGGAGGATTACCGCCACGAAAACGGGATAACGATCGATTTCCTTCAATTCTCTAATAGTTAAAAAATTCATTTCGATTCGCGTCCATCTATACATTATTCGGCCGCGTGGAGCGTTCTGTTAAGTATACGTTTTAAACCGCAGTGAAACGGAACAGAGACAGGAAGGATTTTCATAGGAAAGAGTACGTCCAACTATCTACTTATGTTTGACCTACGTTAAGGGTGTTATCTTCCGCGAGAAGAACCTTGCGCCGTGGCGGCAGGGTGAATTAAAACACTTCACCTAAGGTAAATAACCTAACGATATAATACTTTCGAGAGAGAGTGTATGTAACGCTCGAATACTAGGAAACCGGAGGAGGACGAAGAAAGACCGGGTCAAAAGGGACCCCCTTAGTTGAATTACCATACGATGTTCCAGGGGCATCGTTGGCTTAATAAGCTGTCGTGAACGCCGCAGCATTTTAAATGCACTCTGTGAACGATATTAGATAGAGATCGTTATTCAATGAACACTAGCAAATCCAGATATCTAAATTAGATATTCCTGAGTGATTCTGCTCTGCGTAGCGGCTGAACAGTCTTCTGTCGCAATTGTCATTGGACAAGATACGCACTGGCAGATTATTCGAGACACTTGAACGGTGCTCGAGGCGCATATCGGCTGGTGCCCGTCGATCGAAATTCCACGAGAATGAACCGTGCTTTTCTACGACGGTAGGATGTCTAGTTCAAGGACACTTTGTGCACTGGGAGACAGTCCAGCTTCGCTCTTGTGCATCATAACGTTCTTAAAATCTCTCAGCTTCTGCTGTTGAAGCGCTGTGCCAGTGTTTCTGGGCAGAGTCGCGATCGGATTAGTACTGCGGCTCTTGAACGGTGTCTCGCATCGATTCAGGCCCTTCTCGGACTCCGAATTGTGCCTCCTCTTCGATGCCAATTCTATGTTCGGCTGCTTCGTTGCGCTATCTCTGTCCTCGAAGCAGGGTACCGCTTGCATGGACACGGTGTTTCTGCGATCGTTGAACAGCGATCTGGGATTGAGGGTGACCTCCCTGGCCGAGCCGAAGTGTTTGTAGTTTGCGCAGGCCGGGCTGTTCATGAAACTTGTGTCCATAGGATGGCAAGAGTCGCCGACGCGTTTCTCGATCTTGATTTCCGTCACGTTCTGACGTATCAGAATGTCGGGCGCAGCTTCCGGCAGCGGTTCGTAAGAGATCGGGGGCCATTTTAAGTCGCGCGCCATGTCGCGGTCGATCGCGAGGAACTTTCTCCTAGATTTGTCCACGTTGTGCCAGCGATAGCGTAGCTTACTGAAAACGAGGTAGTCGACGAAAAAGTACTCCACCAGCAAGGAGATCACGAAATTGACGACACCGTAGCCGACAAGGATGAACCGGAAGCTGACGCTCTCCGGAAGCACCAGCTCGAACCAGTCGGCAAGCCATTCGAAAGGGAAAGTCGCGAGGTAGACGGAGAAGAGGCTGAGGAGTATGAACGAGGTAAGTAGACCGTAATTCGTGAACAGCGACTTTCTATACGGATGACCCTTCGAAAATGTTACGGCCAGAATGATGTACTGGATAGAACTGATTATGAACACCGTGTAATTCTCCGTGCAGCTCACGTCGTCCTTGTTCTCCGCGGCCGTGATCGTGGCGTTGAACGGCACGAACCATTCCATTTGCTGAAGATGCCATAGGCTGGCCGATTGAAAAACAGCTACGATCAGAAGTTGCGTTATCAGACTGAGGATCGGCGTTGTGCTAATCAGACTGTTCAGGGGAGCCGTTTTGACCAGGGGACCGTCGTAAGCCTCGGTGCGGCCAAAGAAGAAGGCGAATATGGAAATGATGAAGAGATCGATGTAGAGGAACTCGATGTCCGTGAGGTTCGACTCGATACCGTACAGGAGCATCACGGATATGAACTGAGTGAGCGAATAGCTAGCCATGTACTTGAAAATTCCGAAGGAAGTGACCAATGCTGCACGGCCTTCCCGAATTACGGTCAATACGCAAGAAATATTCGTTTCGCGACTGGTGAAAGGCGATGCCACGGATGACTCAGTGTCGGAGAGAGAAATTCCTGTGTGGGCAGCCTTCAGAGCCCCGCAATCGTTCGCCCCGTCGCCCACCATGGCTGAAAATCGTACAACTGATGAGTATTTTATACAAGACAGAATACAGCGATTATGCAAATGGGTGTTGAGTCACGTACCAACATAGTATCCCAAAGATTGCAATTCCTGAACGAGCTGTTGCTTTTGATCCGGCGACATTCTTGCAAATATTGCCCCACGGGTGACAAGTTTGGAAATCAATTCCGGATAGTACTGTTTGATTAGTGCCCACGTTTTACCGGTGAGCGCAAACACGTATTTATTCTTCGAATGTTGCAAGCTGCAACGAGGGAACGGACGATTGAAAAATATTATCTAATTCGCTTTGCGCGACGAAGCCTCTTTCAATCGAACTTACTCGTCGGACAAATAATTGGCGTCGTTCTCGAACTGATTGTTCCCGAAGCCGCTCTCGACTGTTTCCAAGCTGGCTACGCTATTCAGGTCGGTGATATCGCTGAGATCCGCTTGTCCAGTGGATGGTTGTCCGTTGCTTTTCGTGAAATAAATCTGCGGATTCATCTGGTGCTGCTGAGTGGCAGATACCGCGATCACAGGTGTGCCCGGCTTCACGATGTCACAGTCCCTGGCAACGGACAATGCGGTCAGCATGTTGTCGCCAGTCACCATTACAGTTTTGATGCAGGCAGTGTTTAGGGCCGCGATCACAGGCATAGTCTCGGGCTTCAATCGATTTTCCATGATCACGAACGCCAAGAATGTTAAATCGGACTCTGCGGACTCGCGGCTCAATCGTTGCACCTTGGCATAAGGAAGACGATCCAGCGATTTGTGTGCCAGGGCAATAACGCGGTAACCTTCGGAAGTATAGTCTTGCAGCACGGTGCCAAAGTCTGGTGGAACTGCAACAGAGTCGGAATCGATTTGTATAATTAGATCATATAATTAATGCGTAATGCATATAGTGATAAATATAATTAATGCGAAGAAGCTCTAGCAATTCTTACTGGACTCTGCTCTGGAGAGGCTGAGGATCATTTCGGGGCTGCCCTTGCAGTAGAGATCATAATGATTGGCGCCCAATGTCCTGGTGATCACGCTCATCCTCTGAAGGCTAGACGTGAACGGAAATTGCCGGACGATTCCAATTTCTAATCCTTGCTCGCCCAAGTCCGTCGTGGAATCGGCCAGAGCGGAATCGAGGTTGTTCAAAGAGAGATTGTCCATCGCGTCGGAGGAAATGGAATTCTGTCGACTGGGCGAGATCCTCAGATCGTTGGGTAACTTCTTCAATAATTTCGAGCCTTTTGGGGGCCTGACTACCGTCGGGAAGAGCATGGAGAATTTGGACGTGTCGGAGACATCGGGTTCCTCGAGGGTCCATCCGGTAGACTCGAACATCTTCAGATCGAGCGGATCCCCAACCGCTTGGTTCTCTATGATAGTGATCCCGTGACACGTCACCATTCCAATTAGAAGATCGCTCAGGGGCAAGGACACGACATCTTTGGTAGGCAGCTGAAATTTTTTATCCGCGGCAGGTACCACACCCCACATGTCGAGGCCGTCCTCGGTCAGCGTCCCAGTTTTATCGAAGCAGATGCAATCAATCGATCCGGACACGTTAATGGTTCGCGGGCTCGTGCAGTAAATCTTATTCTTCTCCAATCTACGCTGGGCCACCATACGACCAACGGTCATGGCCGCCGGCAGAGCTGGAGGGACCACGATGGTAATCAGATCTAGGGCCTCCAGTGCAATGTGATCGCTTTGCACACCTCTCATAATTTTCGTCACGATGGTGTAAATCACGCCGATGTTGGCTATCCCAGCCAACAGGACCACAAACTTGTACGAATCTTGTTCGAACTTGAAATCCACAGGTGGAGGGTACATAATGGACCGAACCAATTCCCCTTTGCTTGTGTTGAACCCTGTTCTGACAACGACAGCTAGAACCTGTGAAAGAAATTACTTGCAATGCGCATCTCTGGGGGTTCGAAGGATTGGCAAAAGAATTCCGATGAAAAATAAGGGTACCTTTTCCGATCCGTAGTATCTCGTTTGAATAACTCTGGTACCGCAAAAGAGGGTGTGCCTCGCGTGTTCCTTCGTGTCGTAAATGATTTCATTTGAGGAGGGGATGGGCGTTTTCGTGACAGGAACGGATTCTCCCGTGAGCATGGACTCGTTCAAAATGCAGTTTCCAGTTAGAAGTACAGCGTCGCAAGGCATCAGACAACCATGAGAGGGAATGACCAAAATATCACCGGGGACTAATTTTTCGGCTGGCACGGTGGCCGTTTGCCCAGTTGCACGATCCCTCATCACCGTTGCAACGTCGGAGGAGTGTACCGTGGATCGCAGATTGTGCTGGTTCTGCAAGTGGAATTCGCGTTTATTAATATCACTTCGCGGGCGATGCAAACGGCGAACGGAAAATGACGACGTACTCGGCGCGTTTGCATGACTGCCATAATTATACCGACGCTGGACATTGCCAAAATAACCATGGCGTAATAGTAATAATTGTCGGCGACCCAGAGACAAAAACTGAAGAGTTGGAAGACGTAGAATGGATTGAGCACCTCGAGGCATAGTAATGTCAGGATGCTCTTTACCGGAATTATGATTTCGTTGTTCCCGTAAACGCTGCGCCTGTGAACAAGAATGATGTATCACGAAAATAATTCTTATGGCAATAAAATTTGTTTGGTAATATTTACCTCATGTGTTGTTCATTGGAATTCAATCCCTGCACCTGGTGCAACGTGGAAGTCAGCACGCCAACGTCTAAACCTCGAAGCTTGAGGAACTCGGATCTTTCTGGGTCCCAGACGTAAGTTAATTTCTTGCAATGGAAAAGGACGATCGACGGAACCTCTGTACGAAAGTATCGAAATTAATGGAACACCTATTTATTGAATGAAAACGCTTTGGCTTAATTATTGAATTCGCACGTTTAAATTGTCCACCGATTAAATGCAGCGACAGAGTCGGGAAATCGTCTTTCACTTCCTTTATGGTTATCATGCTGCCGTTCTCCACCCAAGGTTCGTTGTCCATCAATGATTCACCATCGAAGGGATTGTTACTAAACGATTACAAGAAATTTACGTTGAACTATCAGTAGAAAATTAGATTCGACGTGCCGAAAAAGGGAAATACTAACACCACATCTTGAGCAGATAAGGTCTCTAACTTCTTTACGTAGTAACTCGTGTGTTTCCCTTGAAACTTTTCCACTAGCAACACTGTGTCGGCGGCTTCTAATTGGCATTTGGAATGAGTCGCCAGCAACATGAGATGGGGCACCCAATGGAAGACCAACCTGAGGAGGCCTCCAGTGATGATGATTAGGAACCAAGTAACAGCCGTCAGGATTTTACATCTCTTGTAGCTAAGAAGCAAGGTTGAAAAATATATTAGCACCGATTTGCCCTCGATGGACGCGATACAAAGGAACACTCTCTTACCCATAAATTTCCATCTGGTCTTCCTCGCCTGGATTGATGTAATCGGTACCATTTTTCACGTGGTGGATTCCGTTGTTTCTGGTCCCTTGAATGAAAGAATGATCGAGAAATTAGACCGATACAACGATCGTTTCGTGAAACGAAATAAGTAGCTCTAAACTCTAAACGATTGCTTGGGACGACTCAGTCGGATCGTTGCCAAATAATTGAATAGTAGTCGACGAACGAAACTCTTACCCTCCAGAAGTTCCGTTTTCTGCTCGCGCTGCTGATCAGCGGTGTTATTGGTACCGCGTGCTCCAAACACGTTGTACGCGTTTCTGGCAAAGCTCAAGTTGAGTTTATTCGGAGTGGGCGACATGTTTTACGCAGGGAAATACGAGACTTAAGCGCAAATGTACATGCATGTATAGATATAGATATATGTTTCTCTTCCCTTTCTTATTGGGTACAATTGTTCGTGGTCTCGCGGGAGAGATTGCTCGGCGATGATACTCTTTGCGGTATCACGACAGCGTTTTCCCTTTTGACGTTTCTTGTCCCTCTTCCAATTTGATCCTGATCATCTCACTACTACATGTTACCACAACTCTTATCAGCTACGGTTTATTGTCCGTGGGCCACCGGCGGCAGCCTTGTCGCATATATCGGCAACGGCAAACAAAAACAACGACACAAAGTTCGTCAACTGGCCTCAAAGGGAGATCAATGGAGATGGAGCACTGGTGCCAAGAGAGAAAAATGGGAAGCTGGGCAGAATCAAATGAACGGTTCAGCCGTGGGTCCCCTAGAGAGATAGACAGAGAGTGCTTGGGGTAGGAAATCTCTTCTAGGCAATTACCCCGTCTGCTACCGGCACCGATTGCCCGCCATTTTTGGGTCCGTCTTCAATGTTTTCAATGGAGATCTCGACGGTGCGTTCTCTTGCATTTGGCTGACATCAGAGAATCAACGGTTCAGGATCTGGCGGTAGCCTATCGTAATGGTCAAGGCTCGAAGACTTTACCACGAGGGTCCAAGTGGCAGTGGCCTATTTGTACTGGCAGGGCAACGAGAACGTTGACGACGAAACAGTAGCTGATGCTATCGTTTCGGACCTGCCCCCGTGTTCCTGGATTCGTGTCAGTCGCCAGGATCGGTGAGCTTTCGCCAGCCAATTCGTGGCGTGGTGACTGCTCGTTCACCTTCGCTCATAGCGCGTCGTACGCACGCCTGTTTCGAATCCCTGTCAGCGGATCTCGGATAAAGCAGCTGAGGTTCCTCGAAATTCCAGCAGTCCACCAGAGATCTCTTCGTCTTGCCCTTGCTTCTCGCAGTTGATCCAATATTACCGCGTCCTCTCGCTATGCAGCCAATTTCTATCACCTCTATTGTATTCCCGTGCCTCCCTTTTGCTGCCTGTGCGTACGGTCTCAAATACATTACGGGTTATAAGAGTATGTTGGATGCCGTCGGATGATCGGCAGGGAAACTCGTCGACACCAGTTCCAAATGAAATTAGACCGCTATTCGGGGATCCCCTTCGATCAACAGCGATCTAGCTTATCGACTAGCTTAACGAAGGTCGAGCGCTATGAATGATTCGTAGATCACGGTGCTGTCCGACAAAGTTCGAGGATCTTCGCGAGCACGATTCAGTCTCGTCGGAGAAATCGATTTTAGAGTACGATTCGTACGGTTTTAAGTACACGTATGTCACAGTTCCGTTGAAGTCGCGGTAAAAAGCCTTGAAGTACGTGCCGTCCAATAGAACCGCACGCGAACCGAACTAGGCGCCCAGCAAAGCGTGTGTCACTAATAAAAGTTTGCGTTGCGATTTCACGATTTCGAACGCCTATATATAGATCGGATTGCGTAAACGCGTAGTTTCTTTCTAGAATGAGATCACACGACACACGCGAGTTCCTTCGACGATTATAGCACGATTTCTTTTTCGCGCACAATCTAATCACTCCTTTTAACACTATTCCTCACTCGTGGCTATCACTCGTGATCCGGCCGATTGAGTCCTGACGATCGTCCTCGCGGCTAACAGCGTTCGAAATCCAGCGCTTTTCACGCGTCCCTCCTTGTGCCGTCTGGTCAATTCTTTCAGACGATCCGTTTAAACGATTCACCCTCTTCGGGACTTCTAAGTACAGAGAACACGGTGCAATAGTTTGTTCCTAGCATCTTGCTCATACTGGAGACTCTGATACGTTCTCCCGTTTTCGATAAACAACTCTGCCGCGATAGGCCCCCTAAATTAGGAAACAGAAAAGAAAAAAATCTCTCTCCACCAAAAGGTCACTTTGCACGAAAACGTTTCACTTGCGTTTTATGCATCTGTGGTACCGAAACCACGGTCGCTCAGTTTTCTCGCTCACAGCACCCACCACGTCTGTCTCCGTCGACATGCACCGTCTTGGCTTATAAGCGTTCACGTTCAAGGAAAAATGCCACCTTTCCTCCTCGCATCCCTATTAATTTCTTTCCTGGAAGTTGCACGATACCGTGAAACACCTTCTGCCGCTTTGAGCAACGTGCTCGCAATGATTCTAAGATGGCGATCAGCCAGCCCGTTCTTTCGGAGCCGCGACTCTGAATGCTCTCTTCAAATTTCCGACCGGCCGACGAATGATATTTCGCTCGACGGGCTCCACCTCCTAGACGAGTCACGCTCCTATACCGGTTTCTCCGATCACTTTCAAACACTGACAAGCACGAGACAGCTGGCGCGATGTATTCGCCCCAATTACATCGAGGTTCTAGACGAGAGTGTATTAAGGGAATCGTTTGGCACTAGCAGAAGACTTGCGCTCTGAGTGCCTCCATCCCGGTTCAGGGCCGTACCCTTCTCTGTCTCTTTTCAGGTACGCCACGTGTCTCTTTCCGCTATCTGGCTCCGAAACGGATACCGATACGATTACGCGCTGTCAACGCTTCACGATACGCTGAAACGAACCGCGGAATTCGCCAGCTTTCGCTGATTCGCGTGCAATCGCCGATGCGACGTGTAAATAATTACCGAGCGACGTCTAAACATTCGACGAATTTCTCTTCGCCCCCGTGCGGTCTTCCGAGATGCGCTGCTCGCTGATTCGCTCGGCAAAACTCGACACTGCGATGGAAATTAACGAGTGGAAAGCTTCGTTCGGAGTGGCGTCGACGCACGCTGACCCGTTATTAAACGATCGTTAAGAATCTACGTCCATTTCCTTCGCAATTGTGCACTGATAAGGGCCCAACGTCGAACCGAGGGGCACTTGCGTTATCGACTTCGTGCCTGAGATATCCCTACCATTGGGTTCGCCTCGACCTACGTCGGCGTCGTTGCTCATGACTCATTTGTTCCCGCTAAATCCCCTTCTGCGGTTGTAAGTACGACCCTGTTAATTGCATTGGTCGTGGAATGCATTTCCCTGCAACCATGGTAATGTATGTACACCTTTCCGTTACCCCCAGAACAAGCAGGAGCGCACCTGTCTAGTTTTCATACCAGCGAGGCTCAGGTAGGCCGAGCGGTTTGCCCGCCACCGTTTGAACAGTTCTCTCCCTTTTTCTCTTACTCCAATTCGCCATTGGAGTATTGAACGAGCCCCAGACCCTCGTGGTCGATACTCCATTCGAGCTAACTCGAGACCCTGCCGTGGGTAGCACGTGCCAAGCGTCCGAAACGTTCGCACCTAGCTCAGGTAGGATTGGTGGGAAATTTCTGGCTTAACCCTCTTCGGGGTAACTCCGATTTGAAAGCGTTCAGGTAGCAAAATATCGTTCCTCGAACTGGACTTATCGCGTATCCAGTCGCTACAGAATTTTATTACCTTGGAGTTAAATTGCGCTCAAAGGTTGTTCAATTTCAATGCATCAAAGCTTCCGATGCTTCCTGTTGTTCTGATATCGAATCTTGCGCTCCAACGGGACAGCAGCGTCTAAGATGTTTTACAATGTTTCCCCCCCGAGTCATCCCTCGGCGGGCAGCTATTGTTCGCTCCGTTTCGTTCGAGTGATCCCCTATCGAGCAAGAAATTGCGAGTTTGTCTTTGCATTTTTCATGGCGCCTGCAGAAATTCTTGGATATTGTTATTATGCTAGATGGCGATAGCGCAACTTATGTAAGGTGAATACTGCGAATTGCGTAAGCGGCGACACTCGATTCTCAGAGACACCGAAGATCCGACGCTTTGCGTAATTTTGCGTTATCGGTGTTTCTCCGCAGAGAAATCGCAGGATTTCCGATTAATCGATACTCGTCTGCGCCGTCGGGGCATTATTGAACAAATAAAAGTGTGTGTTGCCACTTCTATTGGAAACTCGCGTATCCTGTTATCGTCCACGTTTCACTGTACACGGTGTACAGATACGCACGATAAACTGCGCGTTATCGATCCTCGACTTTACGACAAATAGTTGAGATTGTCAATCGATTGAATGGATAGTTCTGCATGCGAATAATATTACGTAAGATCGATGATGAATCGTTTCTGTCGACGCGACGTCCGCGAAAAACGGTGCTCACCGATCGACAGGTTTCATGGGACACACAGAAGTGGACGTTATCTTTCGCTCGTTCAGCGTCACTGAACGGTCCTGGGTGCTTTAATAAGTGCAACTCGAACGATAGGTCGAGGTTACCGCGAGCAAATTTAAGGACGCGACGATGCATTCTATTCTGCAATCTCGATCGTCGAAACTTGTGGAGCTTGAACAGCAATCTTTATCTGTTCCCAAACATATTCACCGATATCGATTTTTTAAAGAACGTCTTATCGCTCCGTTTCATCGATCGATTCGTATAATTAAACACGATTGTTATTGAAGAAAAAAAGGACTTCGTCGTTCGAACGTGGAATTTTTATTCGAGCCGATTCGGGATTGATCAAGATCTCATTGCACAGAGAGAGAGAAAAGGAGGGAGACTGGATCTTTTCTTTCACCCTTATCGAGTTCTCGTACCTGCGATAAAACGCCGATCGTTCGTGACTTTGATCGATCTCAGGGTTGCGACTCGCGAATTCGTGCACGCGTCACCGAAGACAGACAACTCTTGACCTCAATGCTATTTTTGACGTGCAGCGACGTGGACCGATTCGACGAAAATCGTCTCATATTCTACGTACAACATCTATGTACCCGTCTCTTCTACTTGCTTCCTGTATTTAGAAGCAGACGCGGCCACGGCCATCTGATCTTTTCGGATCTATAATAATCCAGTGACTCGTCCATGACGAGAACGAAATTCGTCGGCGTCATCGGCGCATCCGGCGGTGAATTATTAGTAAAGTTATTTACGACGATGCGTGAATTGCAGATTCTAATTTTTCTCGCGAAACGTCGTACGCGGCAATGTGCAAATATAATTCTGCCGGAATGAAGATGATCAGAGTTTCGCGAAACCCTGAGACCATTGTAAAAATAGATCGGACGATTTCAGAATTAAATGTCCTTTGGACAAATCGCCTCTATTTCGGACGCGCATCCTTCTAATAAGACGCTCGAAGGAAAAATACTCGATCTGTAAGTGTTCGCAGCATGTAACCTTCGGGGTTATCTCCCACAGAGCTCCATGTGGTTTCTACATCTGTAAAATTATCCGGAGCGGCCACAACGATACAGAAATACAGCCGGTCTCACAAATAGATAGGGCATCGTGGCACCATAATGATTGGTTTGATGCACGATAAAGAACGTAATCGTTCAGATATGCTCAATGATGATTAAATATGCTATTCACATGTCGGACTAATTCGAAGACGTTCCTTTGAAAAACACTGTACGCGCGTATGCGGTAACGCCGCCGTTTTTGGTGTAACAATTACCGTCTGTAGCCACGATTTTTCAACGATAAGTAGACTCTACTTGATCCCGGCAGTATTTCATAGTAGAAACAGCCAGGGGGAATTAGACGCGCAACAGTTATTTGTACAAATTTACACCGATGTTATCGAACTGCACGGTCTGATAAAATAGAGCGAGCGAGGAAATGAAACGTCCATGAGTTAGACAGGTTGAACGACTAAGAAGGCGAACAAAAATGATCGTGGAATCGTTCGATCGATGACGCATAGATCTTTATTAATATTGAAACGAACGATGTAATCTGCAAATTCTTCAGAATTAGTCAACAATCATTATTATCCGACAGATACTGAGTCCCGATTGTACCCTAACACCGAACGAAAAGTATCCTCTAATGTAGCTGCTTCGTGTTACGCCTTTATTAGAGCAATGTTTGAAATCATTATGTTAAAGCGCTTAGGTCGAGGACGTGGCAGTCTGATAAATTTGTTCATTAAAAGCGTCGCCGCTTAATTGACGAATGGTTTCGAGCGAACGCTGGTCATTCGTGGAAGCATTAGGGCGGTCGGAGACCAAACATTTTTGGCCGGGCGATTCGCTTCGGAGAAAATAGAACCGCTGAAGAAATTACGGTGCTCCAAGCTCACGAACTAGCTCGACATTTTTTCCCTCCGAAGTCGTCAGTTGCTGCCGCGGTCGGAGGTCCAAATTTATCAATTACATGCACAGTTGGCTGCACGATTGGCAGCTGCTAAAAACTAATTTCTCCTTCTGTTTGTGGGCACTCCTTAAAACTTTCCCCACCGATGATACTGTCGTAGAATTTGTAATCCTACCTTCTGCACGACTAATCGAGAATTTTCTAAAACGTATCGCTAATGATAATCACGTTTACAGTTTGTTGCACGCGTACCTGACAATGGCAAACATTTCGTCAACTACGTACAACCATTTCCACAGGGATTTTCATAATGCGACAGTAGCAATTGGGGATTATTCGACGCATTACATTCCAGCGATTCGAACAGGTGGTCGAGATGCAACGAACACGGTCCACTGACCTGAAATGAGATTGCAAATCGTCTGAATCTGGTTGCGGTACCGATTCGAGATCGCAAACTTTTCACGAGACGTTGAAGCTACATTGAGCAACCGGTCGCCGACTGGCGCGGAGGAAAGTTCACTGTTACTTTTAAGCGTGAAACAGCTATGCTGACACTCTGAACAGGTACACGCTGTTAGTACACGGTTCTCGCGGCAAAATTGTCGCTCCCACGATTATCACTTCGCGGACAGATGACAGACCGTGTACTCTGTGAATGGTGAAATCGCAGAACCTGAAGCTGCTTGAAATCATCGTGTTACCTTTCCACCCAAGAAACATTCACGGAAATAACAGAAGCCTACCGTCGTCCATGGTGCTTATCCTCAGCTCGGAGGAGGCTCGTTCGAAATCGGTGGTCTCCCCTTTGGCGTTCTGTCGATGTCGGTGTTGATTGGACAGGTAGGCATTTGAAATTGTTCGAAAACCAAGGGTTCTTTTGGGCATCGCGTGTCACGGGGGGGGGGGGGGGGGGCTGGCGGTTTCGTCGTTCCCCGATATCAGCAACGGGGCAACATTATTCCGTCGATGACAGGGTACACGTCACGGTGGCACGCGCAGCTGCGCCGTCAAGAAAAACGCTACGCGACCGCGCAGAAAAGCAGCAGGAACGCGCAACGGAGCGCCGAGCAACACTGCCGCTTGCGAGTTCGTCGGCTCGTTACCGGGCTACGTAATCATTCTCTGGTACCGGCGATCCACACGATTCATCGCCGCTGATTGGCCGACAACGGTTCTTTATCAGCTGTAATTCTTCCGCTGGAGCCGATGATCCAGGCCGTCGAATCGTTAAGGTTCCCTTATCACGACGATCCAACGATTTCGAGCGTTCCCCCCGAGCAACGAGTTAATGGGCCACACCGCGCGGAAACTGGCCCGCCGAAGCTAAAGGCTCCTCGTCGGCTCTCGTGCCCATCGACGTGAATCGTTTGGAAAAGTTCACCTACCAGGAAAGATCTCTGACTGCCGATGATAGGCTGAAGCGCACCGCGAATGCCACGGGATGACTGGTCATCGCGGTTTCTGCGAATGTTGCGACAGTGGAATGTTGCGAAAGGTGTCTGGTGTCGGAGTGCGCGGGAAAAGCGCAGGGTTTTCCTGTGAAAAGTGGCTGGAAAGATAACTGTTGTCGGGAGAAAGTAACGTATTGCTCAAGTTCCCGTTCTCTTTTCCTGTTATCCGTTCTATTGGTCCGATGCTGACCGTGCTCCACATCGCTTTATTTGGACTCCACCTTGTGCACCGCCTCGTATGATCGTTGTGTCAGCGTTGCATTCCTTCTCGCAGCCGTCTATTTTCGCAGTCGTTCGTTCTTTACTTCCCCCGGGCTGTATCGTCTCGTGGAACCGGAATTGCAGAATCGGGTTTGCAGGAAAATGATCGGGGATGTATGTATGTACCGGGAAGACGTCGTACGGACTCTTGTTTATTCTCGGCGAGACAGTGAATACAATGTGTGTATACTTTGAAAGCAGCCAACAAGATAAAACACTTGTAGGTGTTCGCAATGTTTGCCAGCCGTGCGTGTTAAAATCTAGATTTATATTCCATTATTAGACGCGCTTGTTGTGTTAAATAGTTAACTAATATAATAATAATTAAATATATATTAGAATTTCTCTCTCCCGTTTCTTCCGTTCCGTTTCATCTCTCTATCGTCTTTTTCTTAACAATTCGAGTCGCCGTCATTTTCCTATTAAAAAAAAAAAAGAAAACAAATAAAACAGAATAAAAAACGAAAAATCTTTTTCTATTTACAATGATTCGTTCGCCGAATAAGCTGAACCATGCCAGCTTCGATACTGAACCAAGCGATTTACAGTCAACACAGGACTAGGCAACGAATGATCCTAACAATTTTCAAAAAGAAACGATCTCGTTCATCTATGCCAAACACGTTTCCACCAACTCTAACCAGTCTGACGTTCGAAGCCAACTAACCACGCGTTTCCATCACGAGACACGTGTCTCCTTCCTTCTCAGAAATCCTTCTTCTTATCTTTGTCCACGAGCACATTGTCGTGATAACTGATTTCCTGACCAGCAACCGCTGGATGAAGATAATGGGGCTCCACGTCGATCTTCTCCTTCACATCGGAATCTAGAACCATCGAATGATGCGGTCCTCGATGAAGAACCGTGGTCGAGTGATGCTGTTGCTGTTGCTGCTGCTGCTGCTGCTGCTTTCCCGAAGACTGATGCTGATGCTGGTGAGGGTGCTGGTGTTGATGGGAGTGTTGCTTCTCCTCTTCTTGACCGTACTTGTTCAACAACTCCCGCAGCTTGTCGAAGTCAACGTCTTCGTCGAACTTCGAGAACAGCTCCTTGGTCCCGGGCTGCTCGAACTTCTCGGAGTCCTTCAGGTGTTTGAAGAGCTGCAAGAATCTCTCGTTAGCTAGAACACCGTCCCTCGTGGTGTTCTTCGAGGAATTCAAGTTCGGATTCAACAGCAGATCCGGCGTTTCGTGAACGACGTTCACGTTCTTGTCCAGATTCTCTTCCGTCAACGTTTGGAGCAACGTGTTGTAGTCCGGCTTGATCCTGGACGTCTCCATGCAGGAGCTGCAGGAACAGTTGGTTATAATTTGGACCTTCTTCTGCATGCTGATCGGGTTGTTCTCCTCGTCCTTGCAGTCCAGCGTTACCTGAAACGGGAGATAAAAGTAACGATCAGAGCCGGTCAAGTACGTCGAACACCTTCGACCCCTTAATCAATTCACCCACCGTGTGCCACACGCTGTCCAACGGTTGACAGGAGTCGCAGTAGGGCCTGATCAGATCACCGGGCGCAGACGGCTCGCTATGGGGCACCATGTACGAGAAACAGGCCCCAACGCACACGTTGTTGTCCAATTCTTGCGAGGAGCACTGCGGCCACGTGACGACTTGCTTGATAGGGGTGGTTTTGCACCAGCTATGCTTGTCGGGGTACAGCACGATGTTGTGGACCTTAAAACCATAACGGCCATCGTTACTCTGCCGAAAAGGGGCCAAAGAAATACAAGCGGCGTCGATCGAAACGTGAATGATCGATAAACCTTGTGCTCCCTGTGCGCCTGCAGCGTGGCCGTCTGAAGAAGCAGCGCGATTACCACTGTCAAACGACACGTCGATCCCATGATCCCTGAAACAATAGAAGGAGAGAGAGGGTATCCGAATCTTTCCAACTGATCGGGCGTCACCGGTAAAATAGTTGCCAGGTAAGGGACGCCATTGCCCCTAACAAAAGAGTCCAAACTTTCACCTGTCTGTTTGCCGAGCGAAAGACACGTTTGAGTATGGATATCGAAAACGAAGGAATTTCGCGATTGCCATTCGAGGCGTGCGACGTGCGGCGTGCATCGTGCACGTGTGCACACGCGTATTCGTTGGTCCCCACCCAGAATGAATGAAAGTCGGGGGTCTCTCTCGTGGTGCGGCTCCCTCGAGGTCTCAGGTTCGACGACCGTCTGAAATTACGTCACCGGGATTTGTCGTGGTGCCGTTTCTCCGTTCTTCCTTTTGCCTCGCGTGAATTTTGTTTAAAGCGAGCTACACGGGGCGCCGGTGTTCATATGGGGAACATCGTAAACTGGTGTGGACCACGAGCGTTTTTCGGGGGAGCAGAGGCTTAATAAGGGAGGGAGAGAGAAACGTTATTGGCGGCGACGCGGCCGGGTTCATTCATAAATCGTTAGACCGATTTTCTGATTCCAAACGAGAACGGGATGCTCGAGTTTTAAGACGCCGAGATCTTCAGATAACGGAATTCCCCCCTAACATCGAGAGAAAGGGGAGACTTTCTCGTGGATGTACCTGCCATAAATTGTCCCGGATTTAGATTACGAGACTCGAATACGGGATGCACTTTATCCGGCGGTGCTGGACATTTTCTCAAGATCAGATCGGGTGTGCGCGGAAGCAGGCTACTGCAGGGGAATACATATCCACGGTGAATCAATTAAAACAATTCTGGACGCATGATTGATCTGCGCGAGGAAACAATCGATGGAAGTGAAGCAATAGTTTATCTATCAGTTTAGCATGTCGTACGTCGTACGTGTACGACGTTCGTTTACTTGCACAAGGCGATCGGCAATGAAGCAATAACTCCACACGAACCAGGTGTATATACGTATACGTATCTATATGTGTAGTTCGGTCGAGTCGATGGCGATGGGGAAAAAAGCGTCAATCTCATCGTACGATCTCTCTTGATCTTTCGAAAATCAGGGTGGAACAAGTGGCACGAACGACAAGGTAAAAGGATGTGCGGACCCAATTACGAGAGCTCGGCCCCTTTTTTGGCCCTCGAAAAATCTTGGATTCGTTTAACTGCGAAGCATCATGGTACCACCGTGCATCCTCCGTCTTTCAGGAATTCGCTTTGTCGTTGGACTCGCGAGCTGAATTCCTGACAACAGAAGGAATCTCGTCCCTCTCCGGACAATTGGTCCCCGGTATTTCCAGGAGAGGATCAACTTTTCGTTCCCCTCTGATGCATTTCAATCTCGATCACCCGGCCCTTGCTTATTCTTTCTTTGGCCGACCCTTCCCCGACCGATTCATTCGTCAAACCTTTTCTTTTCGCCGCGCTTTTCATTTCCTTTATTCTCGCACGACCACGTGTTCTGTTGCCCGCTTTCGCCTTTATTAATTCATTTTTCGAATTATTGCAAAACTTCCCGACGAGGATACACTTCGCTCCGGTGGGAAAACGGCTGGCGAAGCACAACAGGAGAGATACTGCAATTAGTTAGCGGTTTCGGTTGCAATTTGTCGACATTAGTTGAACAGGTGCGAGGGAAATCGAAGAACCCCGAAGGCGATCCTTCACACCCGACGCAAATTAGTGTAAACATATGATAGTCCGAAAATTAGAGTTCTCAGCTGATTCTTGTTGAATCACCCTGTACGTGGCAACACGGGAAGGTGTGCGGCCACACGGCTCGACCGCCCATCTCATTTCTACGAGCGGAGATTTGAATGACCGAGTAGGACACTACAGGGACGTGGCTTAATCCGGACGAGTCTGGTAATGCAGGGCCAGCGCCACTCGATCGTCAGCACACCAATTCTGACCTTTTATTTTTCTACATCCTGAACACATACCGTCGTACATCTACCAGCTTAATCTCGCGCGCACTTCAATCTGTATATAATAAAAATTCATCCGCACTTATTGCTGGTCAATGAAAAATTCCTGTCATTTTCATACAACTGGCCTACAGTTATTTCAATTGGAGGTAAAGAAACGCTGCAGCTATTTCTCGTTCCCCAAATTAAAGAATCGTAAAGTATCGCGGAAAAGGGATCGAAATAAATACGGCCCTGTCCAGATCGCAGCCAGAAGTCCGAAGCTCTTTGTTGCTGCACCACCTTCTCTTCTCGCCTCTAGGTCCGTGTCGGTGGCGTGGAGGACCTCCGGTCCACCTCTTTCTCCACCTTCCTCTCGGTCCCGTTCCTTCGATTTGCTCGTGTCGTTGAGGAACGAGGGACGTAGACAGGCCGGCCAGAGGCGAGAGAGTGACAGAGGGCCCAACGGAAAGAGACGGCAGAGGGTCCTGCGCCCAGCCGCGAGATTAATTTGATTTTCAACCAAATTTGACGCGCCTCCGAGCCTAGGCGGTGAAGCACAAAGGGCGCCGCGATCTGTGCACGCCACAGACCAGATCTGTTCGTTTCGGTCGGCGTTGCCCTTCCCGCGGGACCATTTAAAAAGCACGGGATTAAATCCGTTCGACTCAAGCTTAACACCTTCGAACGAGCGGGCTTAACGTGCCGCGCTTCCAGGAAGCTCCTAATAGGAATTCATATTTCATTCCAACTTTCCCTTGGCGAGATCGGGAATTATATTTGCGAACCTGAACGATAACTTGCACGAGCGAACGGAGAACGCGCGAAGGACCCGGGCCAAACACTTTAGAAGATCCTTTGTGAGTGTAGCGCAGACGTTTGTTCCTTGCTTTTATTTTCTTCTTTTTTCTTTTTATAAGTAAGATGATTGCTGAAAGCAAGTGGCAGTGAAGAGTGCGCAATCGGTCCGAATATTATACGGCCCTGAGGCTCGAGGCGCACGAGATATTTTCATGATCTCCTTGCCCAGAGTACTTAGACGCAGAGGAGAGAGAATGAAAGGTATAGGAGCGGACAGTACCAAGAGAAGGAAGAAGGAGCACTAGGAGTAAAATGGTTCAAGCTACTCGACCAATGGTAGCGACGGGGAATAGGTACTGGTTTCCAGCTACATAGTTGGTACCAAAGGTGCCATCGTCTAGGCACGGCCATAAGAGGAAAAATCTCACAAGGCGTACACAAGACCGAGGTTATTATTTTTCAAATTCCTTTTCCCCAGAAAGGATCTCGGTAAGGATCTATACACGCCTACGATCGTTTCGTGCCGTGAAATTCTCCGTTACGCTTCTCAACGCCAACGAAGGTCCCGACGAAGAGAAAAAAAAAGACACGGAGGAATACCTGGCCGATTATTGCAATAGATTAGCGTATAATTTCAGAGCGCAATATGTTCTTCCATTTTAATGAGAAATCCCTATCTCACGATTTGGTCTAGCCCAATTTCGCATTTTGCGACCGTCCCTTGCTCTTCCTTTTTTCGCAATACGGTGCCGTGGCCGAACTAATAGGGGAGCCCGCAGGGTGAGGGTCCAGAAGGGGAGCAAAATGAAAAAGGAATCGTAAAGGGGAAGGGTGCAGAACGCGCCAGAAGCGAGAAAGGACCAGAGGAAGGCAGACGTAAGGGAGTGAGAAGGAGCTTGGGTCCGCAAAAAGAAAAAAAAAAGGAGTTTGCCAACAGCACCGGAGGAAGCCCCGAAAACACGCTGGACGTGTGGCGCCATCTCGGCTCCTTTTTTTCTTCCTCCTTCTCCGCCACTCGCCGCACACCCCCCGTGCTTGTTCTTCGTGCTTTTGTTACTTCGCCCATACTAATTCTTCGCGAGCTGCACGGCGTGCCCGGAGTGCGTGGGGAGAAATCGCCACGAGAGGGGGAACGGGCCCCAGAGAGCTGGAGGGGCCCTATGCATCGAGCAGTGTCGGATTAAGCTACTTTCGCACCCCCTTCGTTCCTTGATTAGATCGCAATTTTAAGCTCGCTGAAATTTCGACGCCGCCCGGGCACTTTGACGTTGAAGAGGACTTGATTATCGTTGCCAACGTCTGGCGCGTTTAAGTTTAGACGCGTTTGAACGGCGTCGGTGAAATTAGAAGGACATGCACTCGAAATACGATACAGCCCAGATGCCGGGCTTGGGACTTTTGTGCAACTTTTATTCACGATCGGCGCAACGATCGGTCTGCAATTTTTTCTTCGTTTCCTTTTTTTTTTTTTACAATCGCGGAGGGAATCAAAATTGAGCGAAACCATTGAGGTATGGGGGGCAAAAAAGTTGGGGCAGTGTGTGTACCGCTTTAAGAATTCGGTCTCGGTGTGGTAGCTGCTACGAGAGCGCGGACCACATACCTGCAAACGAACGTTCTTAAAAGGGAGGGCTCAGCCCAGGAACAGGTCGTTAAAATGTAATGACATTGTTGTTTTTAATGCTCGCCTCTTTAAAACGGGCCCTTTCGTCTTCCTCGGGCCTGGCCGCTACTTCAGTCGCTACTAGCACTTGCGTACTCTCTTCCTACTCCTTTCCGGTTTTCTATCGCGAGATTCCCCACGATTTCCTCTGCATACCTTTTCGTTTTCCTTCGAAAGGGGACCGTTCGAAAGGTACCTCGAAAATGGATCGAGGTAGAAAAGCAGATCAATGAGAGACGACGGGGATGGTGGCATGATACACTTGGTTCTTTTAAGGACCCGTTACCTGGGCCACAGACACCATGCCCACTGAGAGATGACACAGCCACTTTGGCCACACTCTTGCAGTCTGACCTCTCGACTATCGGTATCAAATGTCATGGACCCCCTGGAAGCTTTCGACTTTTCTTAGTTCGTTTCACGCCGGTCAACTCCGGGCGGGGACTGTTTCGAAAAACAACTTCCAAAAGGATACACGTACGTGTTAAAGTGACTGCATCGTCACGGTGAGAGGGGTGAAATTTTTGAAGGGGACAGAGATAATCGGTCGACTTAATGAGAGGTTGAAGACACCAATTAAACGAGAGGTATTATTGTATATTTTCTGCGGACCAATTACCCGATGGGCGCGAACATGGTCGCATTAGCGTGCGTCGGTTCCAAGCTTCTACTACCTGCAGCTTTAAAAAGAAGCGCACCATAAGATGTAATTAAGCGCAGACCTCTCTTGAGGTAATGGGACCGGTTAATGATATTATGATGTTTACGGGATGAAGTAACGTGTCCAATAATAGACTCGATTTTACGTCGACGTGTTTGCCAAAGGAATTATCATATCTTCTTTGAACTCCTCCATCCTTGGACTAATGGCAGCAGCCTTCGAATAAAAACATAAGTATCTAGCTTGGCACATCGTCTCGCGTAAATCTCACGATTGAGAAAGCCATAGAAATCGATGCGTTTTCGCCGGACATTTGGTGGAACTGGGCAATTAATTGGACGGTGGCAAATCGAAGCAAAAGGTCTTCATTAGAAAGGACCCGATGGCGAGTTGGCTACCGCACAACAGTTTAGCTGGGAAGTTAACTGTTGCGTCTAAGAAGAGCTATCATTAACTCGAGAATAGGGTCTGGTATTAGGATTAGTGGGCAAAACGTTTTGGATAGGGTGCTTCTGAACTATTTAACTCCGGAGTCCCTGTCCCCTGGCCACTTTCTAAGAGCCTGTGATCATCGCAGCTTTTCTCAGCTGGTGTTAACTTTCTTCTGCTCCGTACGGGCCACCGGAAAGGGGACCAGACTTCCGGTGACCGCGACGCGAGAGGAAGACGGCGACGACGATAGTTCCATTGTAACAGCAGTAAATCGTCGAATCGTCGGATCGATAATTGTCCTGAAGAATTGGCTACGTTATTCCAAGCGTACCAATAATTATCCAAGACAGTTTTTACGAAACCCGATCCGAGGTAAACCTGTTGCTTCGCCAGGACATACTAGGTACAAAATGTTATCGAATCTTTGGTAACATGGACTCTACTAGCACGCATATCACGTAATCTGGCAACTCTGGCAACGGTCTCAAGCCACCAGCCAGCGTACGGTGGCAGCCTTGGCTTTTCTGAAGAAACTGTCACTCACCTCCGTGTACGTCAGCGACGTCGCGAACTACGCACCACTCTAGAAATGCCGAAAGAACGGAAAGATCGGCAAGCAGTACGAATGAACGATCTCTGTGGCGGTTGATCGCGATTTTCACTCGATGCTCGGCCGGAACATTCCCGTTCGGTCCGGCCGATGGAGACTATTGGAAACGGAGGAGATTTGTAGCGACAAATTTGAAGAACGATTTGCCTCGAAACACGGAGATCCGATATGAGGCTGAGCCGAACCGAGCTGAGCTGAACACGAAACTGTGCTGCCGATCTCTCGTGTTCCGTTCTCCTCCACCTCTTGCTCCACCTCCACCGCCGCCGGAGTCTCCTTCAGCTCCTCCTTCTACTCGGTACGTTCGGTTCCGCGCCGTTCCCGTTCCGTTCTCTCTCTTTCTTCTTCTCCCAGTTTCTCCATGTATCCTCGTGGAAACAGAAAGAGAAAGGATCGCTCTCTGAACGAGATGGGGAGGGGAGGAATCAACGGTAAGCAAGAGAGATCTTTGACTACCTCTACAACGACGTCGCGTGTACTGTAAAAAGCAAGATCGCCCGAGGCCTTACACCTCGAACCAGTAAAACTTGTCGTACGCTAGTGCTAAAGTGCGTTCGTCCCGAGTTTCTGATTGCCGGTTTCGCTGTTGTCTCGCCAGGCCGACGATAGGGATGGGACCCCGTGATCCGGAGGGCGATGCTCGAGGAAAACTAGACTCGTTCTACTACGAACGACCGGGGCGACAGGTGGCATGGATGACAGATGGACGAAGAAGAACGCGACGTGCTGGGAATTTCGTGCACTTCTGTCCGGGACCTCTGTTTCGCAGGGGTTGAATGAAACAGGCGATAGTCTCGTAGGAAATTTATTTCGATCGCTCCTCGATGCCATGTCGCGCGACACCTCGGAGCAACGCCTCGGCCAATCGTCTTTGGTTTCAACGACACGTTTCGTGTCCGGTGTCTTTCTATTTCGAAGGTCAAACGGCTCCTCCGCGTACGGCGTGTATGGTAATCGTACACGTAAGCAGCGGAAGCGATAAGGACCATTGTAATTTCTCCTAATATGCGCTCTGCCTCTGTTGCAAGGGAACTAGAGTTGCAGTTGCTAGGTCAGACTTGGTCGGCACTCACGTCGATTCGATTGTCCACGGAATTGCTGTTGTACCGAGTTAGGCCAAGGGCGGCCCGCCTAACTCGATCGACGATGGGACCAAGATCGTTGTTCAGGTACTCGCTGAACTGCTGGCATTTCTGTTTGGTGTTGATGTCGTTAGAGCTTCCCCAAATGACGAGACCGTCGGCACCGAGATCCGAGATCTTCCGGAGAGTGGCCTCGAGATCAGCCTGCGAAGATAAATTCATTCTTGAAGACCAGCCCCGTGACGTTATCAGGTGACGCATCTCCCGATCCCCTGAAATGTTTTCAAAACGGAGAGGCTTACCTTATTCAAATACGTATCCCTCTGATCTTGGTACTTGTACCAGTAATAGGGTAGAACCTTTTTCCTCGGTGTCGTTTGCTTCGCTATTCTCAAGGCTTCCTTTACCCGGCCTCCGACGAGGCCGATCCTTTCGCTGCTAGTTAGACCGAGCCTCAAGTACACCGACGGCAGGAGAACATCTTCCAGCTGGAAGAGCCACGCCATTCTGAAAGGAAGAGGCACACGATTCTGGTTTTCTTATCGGGGCCGATTAGATAGGACAGTTGTAACCCTTGAAACGATTTGAATTTTCACCGCGACACGATTCTTGACACTGACCCACTTAAGTCTACGCGGTGTAATCTTCGCTGGCGATTCTTAATCTTGTTACTTTAAATCCCCGAGGAACTTTTCACGGTAACTGGAGCACACGATCGGATCGCGAAAGGTGTTAATCCGAACGATATCGATGCAAATATTAATATCGATATTGATGCAAACGATATCGCACAACAATATAACCGATCCGACCGAATAGCCGTTGAAGAATCGCGTCGCGACGCGGGGAATGGTATAACGAAAATGGTAGAAGTTTGGTAAGTACGTACCTATCGTTCTCCTGCACTGTGGCGCTATCGCATTGCGAACTGGGTTGATTCGGTGTCAGATTGTAGCAATAGGGGTAAGCGTAGTAGCCCCAACTAGCGGACGGCCTGATCTCCTTGGCGGCTTTCAATGTCTCCTCCATAAAAAGTTTGCCGTACTTCTCAAATCTTCGTTTCGCTTCCCGCTCGACGCTTCGAGTATCCCAGAACGGATGCTCCCGGCGAACTATCTCTATTGAGACTTTCTTGTACGGCTGGAGGGAAGCCCAATTCTGTCGGAAGATTGGCCGCCAACTTTCGAAATCGATCACCCCCACACCGTGAAACGATTCGTCCGGGATCTGATTGATCAAGTGCTCCCGAAATACTTCAAGATGCTTGGTGAGATTGCCCTCCTGCGGGACACCGCCGTTTCTCGTCACTACGTCTCCTGAATAACGTTCAAAGTTGTCTCCTTTCTCCTCTTCATCGATAGACTCATCGGTATAAGGAACGAGGATTGTGCTTTACCGTTCGAATCCTTCAGCAACGCCGGGAACATTCCAGGATCGTAAAGGATCGCGACCCTCTCGCCGCGGAACGTGTCCATCGAGTTTTGCAGGATCCCATATTTCGCCGATACTTCTTCGAAGTGCAGTCCGTATTTGTGGCACATGAAGGTGGGTACGTTCCAGTAAACCTTGAACTCCAGCCTCTCTTCCTTGTTCTGGTTATTCAGGATGGCCGGTATGAAGCTGAGAAGAAAAGCAACGTGTTAGCGGGCTGAGATTCGAGTGCGGCCAGTGACACGAATTAGATAAGATATTTTCAGTCCTGAACTTGAACGCTTTACGAGTATGCACATATTTCAGGAGCTGCCGGATGCACTTGCCAACAATTCAAGTTGCATGTCGCACGTCTTTACAGAAATTTCACCACGCGTGCGTCCACGATCGCCATCTTTACGTTTGAATTGAAGGGACGAGACGAGGAGGCTGATTGTTTGCAAGGCATCGTCCGGCAATTAAGAACACGACCGTGCTAAATAGGTACCCGAAGAGGAATGCGTCGATCTGGAGTACAGGGATCAGCAGGAACAACAGTGGCAGTATCATAGCTTCTACATGAATCGATTGCAGTCTGCGCCGAGGTCTTTCTTTCTGTCTTTCGAATCTGACGACAAAGTATAACGCGAACCGGTCGGCCTGCTATCCACCTGCCGGTACTTATCGATCTATCCTTCTTGCACGTAGTAGGACTAGATGATTTCACGATGACCCCACAGGAGTTCCTCGTGAATAAACGCAAACGACGATGGTACAACGGCAGTGCGACTGAATTCCGCTCGATTTCAGGCCACTATTTATTCCACATCGTGTGTCTCGTGTTCCCCACCTACGTGCTCGTCAGCGCTTCGTGCTGTTATCTGCTCCGGGTATTGTTCGGTGATTTCTCGTTTCCGTTTTTCCCTTTCTTTTTCCTTCCTTGCCTAGCGTAAAAGGGCACGGCGCGTTAACGATCAACCTTACGGGCAATAAGAATGCATCGGGACCCCTATGGGAACGCGATACGAAATCGACACACTTGCTCGGCCAAGGATCGTCGTCGCGGGTTGAAGGCTCTCGCAGGAGGAACGTTGACAATGTTCTATCATCTCGATTGAAAGTTCGCATGACAATGCCATCGCCACCAATGCCCGCGTATTTTCGAGGCCGGCAGGCTTTTTCCATGAATCGTCATGAAAGCTCGTGACCCGTGGCATTTACAGTCTTCTTGGTCGATTGCACGAGAAACTTTTTCCATATTTCCCGGTCGACGGAGTTTCTCCGAGAAACGCAAACGATCGTCGATACCTAAATGTCTGCGGAGAAATTTGTGTACTCCTGGAAATCACTGCATAATCAACAATTTCCTAATGCCAACCGTGTACGCAATTTCTATTACATTTCGACAGACCCGCCGTCTAATCAATATCTGCATCTTACAATTGCTGTAGTAATTAGATTTAATAGCCAGGCACTTGTTTCGTTAACCGTGTTGTATCACACTATGTAAGGATAATATGCGTATGCGGGCAGCCCATATTTCCACGTTACCCCTGAATTATCCTTGTTCGTCAACGTTTTACGCGTTTTGTAACTACGTTGAATCTAATGAAAAATGATCGGACAGAAAATATGGAGGCACTCGGCGAAGGACGTGTTTGATATCATACGAGGTAAGTTAGTCAATTAAACTTAGGCTAATTGGATGTTAATTTCGTTTGCGATTATTCGCTAGCTAAGGTTGAAAATGATTAACGCGTTCCTTGAATAAGTTCTGCAATTTTCTGGAGGTGGCTATCTGGTTCTTTCAATCTTAACTGCCAAATTGATTGGACGAAGGATTTTTACAAGGGTGATATATTTTTATTCGTGAGCTGCTTTTCACGCGTTAAGATAATAACACGATAACGACCAAGGTAACAATAAATTCCACTTTTCGCCATTAATCATGCAAATAGTACTATGAAGCAGATAAATTTTCAGGGGTTTGCTGTCGCCGTCGAACACAATTCATGCGACTGAAGTAAGGAAACAAAATTTTGTTGAATAATCTATCAACAGGCGTTGAGAGGAAAATCAAGCTAGATGCGAAATAAAATTGCTCTTCGGGGGTGAAGAATGGCAATTTATCGAAAACGTTGTCGATTCGATTAATGGAACTGTACTATTAAAACCTACATTCTTTTTCGCCTGTCATTAGTTTACACAGTCGGTATACACTTGTGTACATTAAATGAAATATTATTGAGTAACTCGTACAGAGATGTTCCACATAGACGAATTATGGACATAGGACACTTGGAGAAACAGTTTCGATTCAACAGATTGTCAGTTGTCATAAAGGAGCACCCGAATTTCGACCAGTATCTAGACGGGCACGCAAGCTTCAGTAACGTTTGTTGCAACAGTGCCATCGTTTCACACCTTTTATCTTGAAAAGGCCTTGCATGTCAGCCGTGCGTATATTGTGTTAAATATTGATCTGCAGCGTGTGTTACAGAGACCTCGACTCCTATTAAGGGCGCACGCTGCTTTCGAAAGAAACGAACACTTGTCGAAAATGTTGCTTGTAAAAGAAAGAAGAAAAAAGAAAAGGAAATTAGTCGTGACGAACCCGATGCTTTCCCTCAAAGTTTTAAGTATCTGAAACACAGTTTGTAAATAATCGCTTTAGCAAAGGTACATATTCCAATAAAGTTAGCATTTCAACGACGTAAATTACTCTCGATGTCCACACCATCGGGACAGCGATGTTTCTCTTAACGACAGTCCTTAAAAACTGGTTTCTTTCTGTGCCTTTTAAGTCTCGCCGCTATCTAATCGGCGCCGGAAGCAGGCCCCTTGTTACGCAACCGAGTTGCCCCGAAGGTACCGGAAAAGAAAGCAATGCCAAAACGAAAGATCTAAAATCGTGGTCTTTCGTCCCGAGCTATAAATGTATTACGTGCGATGAGTAAAATTTATTCTATGCAAGGACACAAGGATATCAAAGGAATGTGAAATTGATGTGCATACTTCCAGGGGTTGAACGAAGGAGGTCAAAAAAGAACGATGCCTTACTTTCGACCTTGTTTTATTTAAACTCCTCTTCCACTCTCACGTCGACATATTTTTGCGATTCATTTAACCAAAAAGATGCTGAGGGAAACGTATGATTCCAGATTAAATTAAATAGCGTCCGATGAGCTTTTATCGAAAACTGTCAGATACCGTCGTGACTGATGATGACTGATACCTATAAATGAATTCTTCTTCGCTTGGCCTTTGCAAATTGCTAGAGTATACGATATTTATCTACATTGCTCGAGGCATGCACGTACGTATATAAACACGTCTTGCACATGCACATTTCGATCACGATCTTGAACTAATGTCATGATCGTAAATGGCGCAGAGGCAAAAAATAATGCCCGCGGAATTGGGAAACCCAATGGAACATTCTACTTTATTTTTCGAAGGAAACATTGATTCCTTTTAAATATTGAATGTGCCCTGAATGCTTATCTGCGGAAGTTCAGGTCGTAATTGCTCCCGTTTCAGTGCTCCTCATATTTTTTCTATTAATTTCCGCAATAGACGAATGCATATTTATCATCACTCCCTTTTCTTAAGCTTGCACGTGCGAAAAATTGTTTTCAAGACAACAGTTCGGTGAGCTAAAAATCTACTGGAGCACCAAACCCATTTTGTCGGGTGCCATACTAGGGCAACGCCAGTTATATAAATAATATTGCAGATTTCCATCACCTATACCAAACTTTAGAGCTTCCAAGAATGTTTTGTTGTCCATCAGATCCAACGCGTTAAACACGTCGTAATCGAGCTGCAAATATTAAACAAAATTTTTTTTTATTCGCCGAATAAAAATACAGACCATGAAACTTACATTGCGAGCTGATATCAGGGCATCGGTCATAAGTTCGATCCACGGAGTCACAGTGGCTACGTTGTAGAAACTGTACGCAGCCTTAAGCGTTTTATGTGTTTGATGATGCATTATGGAGCTTGGCAATGTATAGTAACTAACCATATCGGTAATTTTACCGTCATTTTCTACTACAAAACTGTTAATGATGCCATTCTGCGGGAGGAACCAATGCCGAAAATCCTCGATCGAAAATATCGGAGCCAAGTCAAATCTTTCCAAATACTGGAACAGAAATAAACTTAACGTTGCATTACAAAATACCAATACCACTTATGTTGTATGTCTGAATTGATTATTACATCGGATAATATTTTATGAGCCTGGGGAATGTCTGCTTCGAGCAGTTTTCTGAAGCCTGGCACCTTCGTATTTTCTGGCAGTTTGTACAGTTTTAAAGTTCTCTGCATAGTCATGTTACGAGACAAATGAGAGAACTTTATTTCAATTAGTTTCTTTGGATTGAGGGAACGATGCCAATACCTAAGGACAACATTTCACAATTAATTAGCAATAAATATTGGCATCTGTTAATGCTATCAGTAATAATAGCACAGATATCAGTACACACCTGCAAGTGCCTATTGGCTTTGGCAGTACAACACCAGCAGTGTATACGGCTTGAAATATGCTTTGGAGATTGACTCTCCTAGTTATTTCTCGTATTAACACCGGTGCAACTCTTTTGGATCTCAGTTTTTTGTGCACGCATAGGAAATTAATTTCCACCATTTTTTGAGTACTAAAATGTTTCGAGTATTAGCTAACGCATAACAGATTCCTAGCTATGGAGAGGAACTTTCAAACCTACTGATTATAAACACGTAGAGTAGCTGGAATAGCGGAGATAAAACCGACTAGACGTCCGCTTTTAGAGACCCTAACACCGCAATGCCATTCTTTGCACCACCCAGGCGGCTGGAGTGCCCTAAAAGTATGTTCCATTGAAGATCTATAGAGTTAAGCTAATGTATAAACTTTGCTGATCGGAATTTTATTTACCACTTCAAAAATCTTGGTGGGTAATCAAATCTAAACATAGCATCATCATCCTCTACATAATTTTCAGCCAACAAAGTATACAACTCGGATAAAACTAAGGGATCGTCCAGATTTAATGTGTCCCATTGAAACCCTTCTGGTAACGAATAAGGCTGTTGCCTTATTGTTGTTTTATCAGGTTCAATAGGTTCGTTTTTTACTATCTTTTCATCTACACAAGATTCATAATAATTACTTGATCTGCACGAAATAACATCACGTTCGACTAAAACCTAGGCTAACTCGTTTACCCATTTTTGGTACAGGCTGTGTACTCCAAAACTGATAAGGCTTTTGCATAGCCTCTTCTTGAGTTTTGGCAGGCTTCTGCTGTATATTAAATACTTCCATCGCCATTTGTATATCTTTTATCGATATATTACACGTGTTATGCATCTCATGTTCTTCTCCGTTTCCACTGTGGTCATGGTTTTCACTAGCAGCGTTCGCCATCTGGTTCTTCTTCTTACGGTGTCGCTTCTTTGTACTGAATTTATAAATATCTTCTTATTATCACACACATTCACACAGGGAAACAAACTCTGTACACCGCACCGGAGCAACGCGAGGATGGAAATTAAATAGTTAGAAACGGACAAGGCATAGGAAAATTATTTCAATGTGTAAATAAATAGCACATGCAACACTGCAAGATGAAAGACACAAGCAAGAATAAGCAATTTATATAGCGCTGTAAGTTTCTGTCGAACAGGCCTTCGTTAGTAGGTTACGATGACGCATAAAAATAATGATAAAAAATCGAACGAAATTGCGATAAGAAAATGCAGTAGGACATTCTCCTCTCAATTACACATAATTGAGAATTAAATGCGTTCGTAGAGAATTATGTAACGGAAACGAAGAAATAATTGTGACTTGTGCCCGTGGAACTGCCGGTCATTCGCAACTCGTAAAGCACAATACATCGTAGCGCACATTTTCCATTTGCACTCATTAAAATTGCAATACAATCAGAGCTCGTAAAACAAATAAACGAATGCTCACCTTTTAGATTTCCTATCGTTTTCGTGAATTTCATCCTTCTTAGCCTCTCGTTCCACAACTTGACTCTTTTCGTCCATTTTAATATAGATTTTGATTATGCGCATGTGTAGGTGGAGCAGCGCCGCCTGGCAGCACTGCGTTTGAGGGAGAGGGGGGTCACGTGATAGCTGCCATTGTTCACGCTTGAAACTTTAGAATCAACATCGTGCCTGTGCATTAATTAAGGTTTTTTGCGGCATATTTGTTAATTGTGCGGAAAGTTTGGTTCTAACAGTTAGTATTTAGTTTACTGAACGCGAATCGAATAAAGTTTTCGACGGGGAAAACAACACCCGAGTGAATTCTCCACAAGTATACTGCCGGTCCACGAGGTGTTCGCTAAGCATAGGAGGCAGCAAAGACGAAGCGATGTCTTACGATTTTTCGTCACGTCGTTCGTACAAACGTCAGCGTGCGTATCAGCGACGATCAAATAATGAAGGTAAGAACTGTATCGGGTAAGTTGAAGAGGAAAGATGCGGGGAGAAGAATCGACGAGCACATGTTCGGGGCTGAAGCAGAATGGGAAAATTGGATGGCGCGAGAATTCAAACGACGAGCTTCACCAAGATGGCGTCGGAACGTGCGCGGCAAATTCGGCGGCGTGGTCGTAAGTTTCTTCGTCGGCCCTTCGTCTGGATTGTGGTATAATCTTTTCTATAAACTATATATTTCGAAGTAGCACGTATATTAGGTAGGTTGTGCAGCATAAGTAGCATAGGTAGGATAGGTAGAATATGTGGGACAGGTAGGATGTGTACGATTAGGTAGGTATAGGATGTCGCTGGATGCAGGCTGCAGTCAACTTTAATGCAGAAAGGGACGCCGTAGGATTTCAAACAGCCTGGACAAGCAGAGTTTCAACGTAGCTTTACATGGAAATCATTCTTCAGAATAATCATATACTATTTTCATTAAATTACGCAGCTCGACGTAGTATAGTAGGTGCTAGGTGCATTCAACTTTTCGGCGGGAAGCAGTGCATGGAGAGATAGGACGCCGCGGGATTTCAAACATCGAAGGAAACCAACATGGCGGCGATGTTACTCTTCTGAACAGTCCTGTTCAAGCATCAGTGGAAGCAGCAATAAATACTTGGTTTTCAACAATGTTATTACCTTTGTAATTAACACTATATTTTGAAGCTGCAGATCCAGTAGGCAGGCCGAAGGAAAAGAAAAGCTGGAGCAGCGGTGTGCAGCCGTGCATCGAGGAAGTGTATGCGTAGAACTTCGAGGTTGCGGGAATTCAAACACACCAGGTGAACGAAAATGTCGTCGGTCGCTGAGCATCAAAGTAGCCGAGTTCGAAATAAGTCTACCAACATCGCCCCTCTGCATCCTGATCATCGCAAAATGTGAGTGAAAATAAATATCTTCTTCTCAATATTATTATACTTTATGCATTATGGTTGGCAATATATTTAATTGCTAGCCACGGCAGCACAAAATACATTTTGGTACGTGCGAAATCAAAGAGAATTTCGCAAACTTAAGATTAATTTTAAGAGCGTGCTATAATAGTTATATGAGACCGAACACGAGGCGTAGTTTTTAAGGGGTAGATACACAATACAGTTACTTATTTGAAAAGTTGATAAGAAGATTCAGGACTTGCCAGTCTGACAATTATAGTCTTCTTTATTTCATTACCAACAGTATTCTTACATCTTCATGCCGAAACAATGTATAATTTCTATATCATAATATATATATTTATTTATTTATTTATTTATTTATGTGTATAATTGTTAATAATCGTAATAGCAGTAAATAGTCTGTAGTAGGCGAGTCTGTAGGTATGTAAATAGCTTTTAGGTACGCGTAATTCCAGTTTATCGATAATTCAAATCCCGCGTGCGCCCTGCTCGCGTAATTCGTGATTTGCATATCTATTTGCTAAACTGTGCACATGAGCGAACTTCTACGTTCGCCAGTGCACACCACACGACAGTATTCCAACTTTTTCTCTTAAGAAACCCATTATCCACAAAAGCTAAACATTCTTGCGTTTGTTTAACGATACACGATGAAGATCGAATAGAAATTGATTCATCTACGAACTCATTTTTCTTTTCCAAGCGATGATTGGAAAACGAGAATATAGTGCAGGAGTTATATTTGTCTCTGTAGTGTAATTTGGAATTTGAATGGACTTGCGGTTAGTAAATAAGGAACACAGTTAAGAAGGACCTCGCCGAATTGTTAAAGAAGTGGAACATCCATTTCAGCGTTCGATCGCCGAGTAAATTAAGTTAAATAGAGAGTATCGTCGAATGAAAACACAGAGTTTAGAGGGAAATGGATAGAAAGTGTTTGCTACTTTATTTATTGGATGAAATGCATGATCGCGAATTGTACAGGGAATTCGCGGCTTACTTAACAAGTGCCTTGAGGATAACGATCGATCGTTGCTCCACCAGGTACAGAAAGTCTGAATGAATCAGCAGGGAACAGCGAACGTTTCATTTCTCTTTCCGCGTCCCTTTTTTCCCGAGGAGTCGAAATGAAATTCTACGCGTCGAGTTGGGGCTTCTGAAACGTGAGAGAAACAATGCGGATTTTCTCCTCTTGTCGCGTTCGTCCCTTCCCAGTCAGATTGGAGAAATGTGAATCGAAGTTAACGTCGATGGTCGATCGAAAAAAGAAATGCTTCTAAAAAAATTAATTATATACGAAAGGTACATATTCGGTTTTCGACACTCTGCAGAGAGTAATGAAGAGTCGTTCAATCTTTCTTACACTCGAGCTTACGTCTTAGGTTCTTTTTTTCTTCCGATACTTTTTTTTTCGGTTTCTAACAAGGCATAGCAACTACATTACTACGAGGAGAGAGCAATTCCTTTTTCCATCACTGAGAGTCTTTGAAATGGCCCTCGGTTTATTATTCGTGCTTCAGACAGCACAGGATCCACCTGGAAAGTCCAGAGTCGAGGTTTCTTATCTTTCGAATTTTTTTTTGTTAACTTTTAGTGAAAGATGAGAAGGTTTCTAATTACGCTATCTCGCGCCACTAGATTATACGGTCGCGTAGCAATAATACTCGATTGGCAATTTATTCTGCACCGCCGACGAGAGCAGATGAACAGCGCGAATCGATAGGACATGGATTTTTCAAAGCTTTCGGAAAAATGGGCGTCGCGATGCGAGATACGTGTCAATAAAGAGAGTATCCGAAGGTTTACTAACGCTGAAACGTGAAAAGTGTATGTATATCTAAAAGGTGTACGAGGAATGAATTTTTCCATAGGACACAGATGATTTCGTGAGGGTAGCGTTTAATTGTCGCATTATAACTTCTTGCACGATTATTCCCATGCTGCCCGGCGCACGCCCGGTGTTTTCTAACTAGAGTTCTTCCGTGTTGCTGCTTCCTCAGCAATGATATGCATAAAAGAGTGAGCCCAGGAGCCAGAGGAAACCGCTCCCGTAGAATCGGCCGCCGTCGACCCCGTTTCTACCAGGTCGTTTGCGTTTCGACTTCGATTTGGCCCGACGTTTGCGCGAGAATATGGCATTAGTGGCGTTTGTTGGCGACTCGATGTTGCAGTAACTCAGGTCGCAGCAGCTGATGCAGATCTGGAACGAAATAACCGAATTTATTTCACCCGGTCGCGCGGTCTCTTTCCCCTTTTCCGTTTGTTCACCGTTTACGGCTAAACGAAAGAGAGACAAGCCAGGTACTCGGAAAAATTCGCTATTTCGCACCTGCTGCGTGTCCACCGGGATGCAACCGACCGAGGCAGGGCCGCATTCCGTGCTGCTCGCACAGCTCTTGCTCACCTGAAATAGAAACGCGGTTTTTCACGGACCATCAGTATGCTTTATGCAGGGAATATTCACTGCCTGCTCGTTCCGTATGCGCTCGTTCGTGCGTTCATTCTCAATCTTTTACGATGCACTGGCATTATTTTCTTTTTTTTTTTTTTTTTACGATTGTCTTCCGGGGGTATTGATTTCCATCGTCGTCGAAAGACACGACGACAAATTCTCCCCCTTCGTTCGATCCCTTTTGTTTTTTTTAGCATGGAGATTGTCAGAATTTTCAATTGGAGATCGTTTTTCGTCATTTTCGCCCTTATTTCCACGTACGTTATCTAAGCATTAATTAACCGACGCACGAGCAAAGCGGATTTACGAGGGTTGAGAGCGCGAGCCGGAGAATAGGAGGGTTCTAATTGATTCCGATGTTCATAATTGAAAGAGTTCCGGAAAGTGCTTAGCCAGGGATGCTCTCAAGGGAGGTCTGCAGCGTCATTCTTTCCGCTGTGAATCTACTTCCGCAAGTTTGTCCATTAACAAACGCGGAAATCGATAATGCATTTAATGCAGAGGGGCGCTATTAGTGAAACGCGATGAGACCCGCGATTGCTTTTCGTCAGTCAGGCGCGCGGCGCCTGTACAACGGTTCGGCAATAAACGTCGATCGTGTCAATTTTATCGGGGAACTCTGACGCGATTAAATCATCTCGTTAGCCGGAGCAACTGCGAGCCTAACATCGGCCCGAAACAAAAATTCTGCCCGTCGTCTTCCCCATTCGTCCCCACTTCAATTTAAACTCTTCGTCGTCGTAGAATTACATCAATTATGCAAACCCGTTCCCATTGGAACCGGGGAGCAAACGAGGCAGAGTTTGTGTTCCAACTGCGAGGCAGCCAGGCAGCCAGGGACTCGAGCTGCAATTCTAATATTTCTTGGCAACGACGGAGTTAATCGCGCCGTCTCCTCTCGTCTCGAACATGGGGTCAAGTGTAGGGAAAAAAATTTGCTTGCCAAGACGCTATTTCCCCGGCTGTCCAAAATGTGCAGCGATCTGCAGAAGTCTCGGCCACCCGCCGGGCACGGTGTATCTATCGCCCATTCGTTGCACATCTGCGAACAGAGAAAGAAAATGTTGCGACGCTATCGCTGTAATACTCGGGGGTATTTCCATCGGCGTATACATAATTCGCGCGATCGTTCCCTATCTATTTCCGAGCGTATCGATTGGAGGAAAGTTCGGCCGTCGAGACAGGGAATTCATTTGCCCCGCGAAAAAGCGCGGAGTTAGGTAATAGTTCTTGCAGTTCGAATAGATCGCACGAATTGTCGGAGTTCCGAAAATCGTCTGGACAAAAACGTGACCGCGAACAACGCGTCCCTTTCCAATTGAACGCTCGCGACAACTGTATCGCTATTACAAAGATCCACACCGTGGCCGGTGAAAGTTTAGACAAACAAAAGGGTATAAAGGAGTAGAAAGGGACGAGGGTCCAACGATCGGGCGGGTAAATTCCCCGGAGGGTGATGGCGAACGGAAGTCACGATAGCCATCGACTCGGCCGGCATCAACGATTTTCAATACGGATTTCCGTTGGCGGAACTCCTATTTAGACGTGCTTAGAATTGATCCGAGACGACGTGAGCTCTCCGGCTGCCATCTGCCTCGCCACTGTTTCGTGTTTCCCTCGTCGCTGGGAGGGATCGCCAACTGGACCGATATTGGCAATTCCTTCGCGACGTCGACGACTTGAAGTAAAAAGTAGCCCGAGAGAAAAGGAGAAAAACGGACGCGAAGATTGGGGATGGTTTGCAGGATGCCGGGCCAAATGCGGAAGCGAGGTTCGAAAATAAGTAAAGATCGATGGCGAAACGATCTCCCCGGGGCTGAACGAAATTGTGGCTGGACCCGGCACGATAGAGGTATTACAGACTCTTAAGAGAGCGTTTAATGGACTCGTCAATACCTGGTTATCGCTGACGTTGACGCAAGTGTAGCACGTTAGACCTGTAACAACAGAGGGGCGTTGGAGTGAGTAATAGCGTTACAGAGACGTCCAACCAGTTGAAGTACGTGACAAAGGGCGGAGTGACGCAACAATTAAACACGCTTAGGCGTTCGTTCGATATAATTCCGCCCGGCGATATACTTAACACCGTGGAGAATGAATTGTCTCGTCGGATAGAACTCATAACTGCGTCCCCGGATCGCGCGGCGACAAAAGCGGTTTCCTCGAAATGCAAGCGTTAACTGCGGCCGCACTCGACGGTATTGTTTCAAGCGGTCCAGTGTCGTAATTAATACTTTTCGCCGGGTCGAATGCAGGTAGTTCCGAAACGTTTCGCGCTTCCAAATAGCCGAGAGTTTAGTTGTTCGTTAGAAACATTTCCTATTCCAACACGCTAATGGAATACAAACATTGCCACTGGATCCGCTGGACGGAGAGTGTAAAAAAAAAAAATGGCTATGACGAGTCTATCGCGTTCGTAAGCTCGACTCGAAGGGAGGCTCACGGGTCGAATAGTGGCCGAGGTTTAAGAAGCTTGGCAGCGACGTGGTTGGCGATATTTCAGAACAATATGTTGCAAGCCAGGTGTATAGATCGGGCAATGATTTGTGCGAGGTCAACGCGAGGGGTAGGAAGGTAAAGTGGCCAGTAAGATCTGTAAGTGGTAGAAAGCCAGGAAGGAGGATTAGTGGAGCTCAATTGCAGGATTCGAGGGGGTTGGATAAGCTCAAGTTAGTTGAGTAAATCATAGATCTGTTTGCCCCGTACACTCCACCCTTTCTCGACTTCTTCTGCCTCCACTTTCGTAGCGGTTTCGACATCGATACCCACGGTAGATGTCTTCCTCGTCTGTGGCGACTCCCTTCAGACCGTCCTTCTGCTTCGTCTCCTCCTTTCCGTTTCCGTTTCCGGAGAGGACGTTTCTGCCGCAAGTTTCCGCAGCCAGGAGCAGCCCGACCATCATCCACGTGATCATTCCTCACATCTCTGGAATGACAGAAATGGGGCTGCGTGTTACGTGATTGACCACGAAAGAGATTTCGTGGTCGCCCGAGAATTGAACGGCCAAGCACCCGAGATAGCCTCGCATGTTGTACCCGGTAATGCGAAAATGGACGATTTACGCGATGATCGTAATTCGTCGATAGCATGCAGACGCACGCACGGACAAAAAAAAGTACGCCCTGCTATCGTGTATCAAAGGATTATCGTGACGCCAGATAAATTACCCTTATCACGCTTCGATACATGACCTATCGCAGCGTCTATCGAATCCATCGATACGGACTGATCGGTGACGAATAAAAAATGGAGAGAAATTATTAGGATCAGGATGGAGCGAAGAAAAATAAATAAATAAATAAACGTTGGACAAGCTTGTCGTGACGTTACGAAGATTGACGGAAATAGATGGAAGAATTGTCTCCCTGGACGCGTTGTTCTAACGGAGATATCGGAATTTCAATTTGCGTCGGCCGATCGGAGGATTTATCGTCTTATACGAATGAAAATGGTTTACCGAGTGGAAGACGAGGGGAGGCGTCTTTCAGTGAGGAAACCTCGCGTAGTCGACAGATACGGCAGGATTCAAATCCGGATCAGGAATTACAGGGAGATAGTTGAGAGAGAGAGAGAGGGGGCGAGGGTGCGTCTAGTTTAAATCCTCATAGAACACGAAGACCACAAGGACCGGCCTCGGCTAAGCTACGTTCGAATCTTGTAGGTCTCGCGACTACAGATGTTCCTCTCCTCCTTGATTATCTGTATCGTTCCCCCGGCGGTTGATCCCCTTTAAGGTTTTACCGGAAACTTTTCGGTATCGCGGGAGTTTCAAAAAGGAAATTGAATTCCGGGATTTGAGAAACCATAGAAGGGCTCGCGCGACTTGATATTCGGAGTTTGAAATTCTACCCCAGCAGGAAATATCACGTCGCGGATGCTTCGAGAATTAGTCAAGATCGTTCGATACGGTTTCGTTGCCCCGAAAGTTACAAATGATAGAAATTCGCTGGCAACATCTCTGTCGATCGAAAAATATAAGAAATTCATCGTACAGGGAACATTCCGAGTTCGAGCGTAGCACAGAATAATTCTATCCAGTATAACCGTGGTAGGATACGGTCAGGAGGAACGCAGAACAGTCACGCTGCTCCACTTAATCGACAAAACACAGATCGATGAATATACTGTGTGAAACGCTGTGTCAGGGGGTCTGTTCTTTGATATGAAACGTCAATCAGCAGCTTGATAAGGCTGATCCTTTCAATACACTTCTGTTAACAATTGTCGGGCGCGCAGCTTCTCCCGTCAGCAAAGGGGCATTCGACAGTGGCGTGAGGATTATATGGGGCCGAATCGATAGTCAGAATTTCCAGGTGAATTCTCTTGGTAGATCACGGCCGAGGTAACGCGATTATTTCGACCGTATACCGGCCGTACGCCGCGCCGGCCAAGAAATTCACGAGCTATCGAATATCACCTCGGCCTTCCGTTATCGTTAGATCGGCTGCACAAGCACCGAGCTAACTTTAATCTCTTTTAGGAATGACGAATGATAATGGCCATTGCCGATGGTGGCGTCGTATTTCTTGCATCGTCGTATCTCCGCTTTCTTCTATTCGTTCCTCTGCGCTTTCACCATTGATCGCGCGATAATTCATTCCGCGCGCAGAAACGGTCAGACGTCGAACTTTCAACAAGCCACAGGGCAAAGGGCCATTAATTGGAAAACCAAATGAGCGTAGCACGTAGACGATACCGAAGGATGGAGTTTAATCGTGTCCAGAGAGCAGGATCAATCCCGTCGGTTTAAATCCTAGTTGAACATGTCGTCCACGAGAATCGGTTGCGGGTAAACTGATCCACTCGACCGTTGGACATGTCAATCGATGGATATCCCAGTTCCAAGCTCCCCATGTGTACCAGTTCTTCGGAGCGTAGATCAAGGTTCAATTCTACGGGTCGGTTGACCTATCACTGCCAGCCTCGCCGCCGGATCTGGCTTTCGGCGAGGCGAGAACGTTAGGGAAACGCTTCTGTCGGACGGATATCGTTCGATTTGGGCATATCATCGCCTGTCCTAAGGTGAAGTGAACGAGGCGAATTTGTTGCGGCGCGCGCGAAAATCGTACACAATCGTGACACGGTAGCCCTTAATCGATGCGATTAAACACGGCCAAGAGGCTCGATCGAACTCGCTAAAAGGGAAGTTGGCTGTCCCGCTGGAACGTAAACTTTTACGACGGTGTCTCGCAATAAAAGCTGCCGGACCTCTCCCGGAATTAGATCGTTCCCGTTTTATGGTAGTTTAGATTAAGGAAACGCCATGCGCTTAATAGTTTACCGTCGGGGACGGCAATAATAGAAATAATAGGAGGAACCGGCGGAATGCCTCTTAATAAATCACGCTGGACCGTCTCGCTCGTCCCGGCGAACGCTCGTGAACTGTCCCGCGTTTCCGTTCCGAACGGATATACGGCTGTATAAATTCGTCTGATCACGCGTGTCACGGATTTAGATTTCCCTCGCATTTCACGCTCTTTTCTTCCGCGATTTATTCTCCGATCGCGTGCCGACGAAAGCGTTGCACGCGAGTAGAATTTCCGTCGGGATTGGTGACTTCTGAAGATCTTGGTCCTCGGGGCAGGCGTGAAGTCCGTTGAGAAAGGAAAGTTCGATCGGACGGAACTACGATGAAATTTCATTTCGCGCAATCAATGCCGCTTACACCGTGTTCTTTGAACGATCTTTACTTTTTTTCATTCGTAATAGGGGACGTTCTTTGTTCTCGCCGCCGTCCATTTCACCCCCGAATGCTTGGATTAAAGGAACTTTTTTACCTTCCTACTTGGAACGAACCCGGTCTGGAATTAGGTTGCCCTTTCTCTTCACGCGGACGGTTCTGGCTGCTACTCTGTAACTACTGCCATTTTAGAACTCCCATGGGCAAACATTGGCCGTGCAGTTATTACTGCCGTGAAAATCATCGATCAAGTCTCAATTTATTGCCTGTCATACTTGTCAGAGCTCGAAATCCGAATGGCTGTCGCGAGACTGGCCGAACGTTCGGCCGAAATTTTTCGTCCGATTGAAGGTAAATATCGGAATACCTGCAGCAATTAAACTCGTTTTCCCAGCGATCGCGATAAGTCCACTCGTTTCGACAAACAGTGCCCGCCCTTCGCTCATTCTTGATATCGATTAGACAGCGTCGATCGCAATTTCAATCGATTTAACAGTTAACTCGAGCGTCGTTCAATTTTTTCCATATTTATCTCGCTGCTCGTTGACCGGCAGTAGATACAGTCGACGCGTGGTCAGACAACCCTTGGTCACTTTTATCTCTCACATTTTTCAACCCTTTCCTGCTCTAGCTTTGCCGCGGGGGGCAAAGGGTGCAGGCAAATTTTTCACAGTCGCAAACGCCTTTTTATCCCAGCTTCTATTCAACGGCCGGAAAATCTATGACAACGCGAAAACCGGTCATAGAAAAATTGATTTCGTATCACGGTGCAGGTACCGGCCTTTTTGTGCAACCTTCGAAACGATAGCAAAGCAGCAGCCTGGCAGAGCGGACGCAAACTCGGGGAAAATTCGCACGGGGATGCTTCATTGCTTCCCAATGGCCGGGGTAACTCAATTCGAAAATGCTACTCTTGGCTTGTTCCCGTGTACAGAATGCTGTCGCTATATTTGCCAAGCTAAACGTTATTTTTATAACCGGCGTTGCTCGTTGCCTGGAGATAGCTTCAAATCGACCGAATGGAATTTCGTTATTAAAGCGTTACGACGCGTTCCGCCAGTGTCGCGTTTGAGTTTGAGCCCCGACGATTATTTCCGCGTTACATGGCAGAAATTGATACTGTTATCCCGTCGACAAACGCGGGTTTAACGTGATATTTACGAGAGTAAGTTGGATCGTCTTGTTTTCAATTTCATCGCGGAGCGATCCACTTTCAATAACGGCGGATGTCCGTTCTTCTTCGGAACTTATCATTTTTATGGGAAAGAAAGAGAAACCGATAGATGAAACAGTAAGTTGGAGAAGGTTTCTTCGTAGATCGTAAAAATTATTTTCGAATAAAAAATGGACCCCCGCACGGTACTGTATACCTATGGACAAAGTTATACGAGCAAAGAGAGAAATTATAATTTTACTGTTTATCTTCCGTTGGCCGGTTGGTAAAATTTGCCACTCTGTTGCACGCTAGCTTTCCCGGTTAAACTCGCGGCACGAGTGCTCTGTTTACTTAATTACCGTTTAATTACATGCTATCAAAGTTTCATCTTCATATACGCACGCAATTACGGGGAATTTTTTTACTCCCTTTTCGCCGAACATATCTCGCCCAATTAGTCCGCTGCCGAACCTCGGTATTTCGTTTTAATCCCCTCTGGTAATTATTTTCAGGGCAGAGCGCCGAATCTATTAAAACTCTCGATCGTGCCTTTAATTCGTAACAGCCAAGTTTCTTCATCGCCGGAGATGTCGTTAAGATAACGGCAAATTTATCTCCGCCAGAAAAGTTCCATTTCCTCCGTTAACGTTTCTGAATTCTATCCCCGGACACGGTGGACCGGGGACCCGGTTGTTCGCGACATGCTTTAATAAATAACAGTATCGATACATTCTCGGAGCAACGAACGAGCAGGCGTTCCGAAATAGTTCAAGTTCCGAATACACTGTCGCGACTTTAAGCTGTAGAATTCGAAAGGCTCGTCCCTTAACGCGAGCATTACTCTCGGGCGTGAAGCTTTTTTGAACAGCCAGAAGTGGATCGACGAGTGCTTTCGGGGCTGTCTCTTGAATTCCATATCTCGAGTACACTGCTTTAATTTTATACGCCCTTAATTTCGAGCGAGCTTGTCCCTATGATGCTAGGGCGAAATCGCATTCAATTCGAAGTTTACTTCGAACGCTCCAGAAAGGCGTAGGAAAAAGGTGAATTTCGGTAAACGTTATTCAGGGATATCGAGAGAAGTTAGATCGTCCAGGATAACTGGGCCAGATAATTATTTAACCGAGTTTTTGCCAGGCCTCGTAATCGGTAAACGCCTTTGACTGTTCATCCCTCTGGTGTAACCAACTTTTCAGTACTTTCCGGGACTTTATGCACAGTAAAGTGGCGCATGTGCCACTTAATCGCCGGGCGAGAGAAGAGAACGAAATGAGAGGGCGAGCGTGGGCCGTTTATAATGTAAATCTTGCGGGCTGCCCGACTGACGAGGATAGTAAAATCCTTGGCTAGCAGGATACTAAAATAGAGTAACGCCGGGGGCAGCGCTTCCCTGCGCGTCTCTGGTCTTCCGAACGAAAGTGAAAGTTCTAGGAGATTCCGGTACTCGAGTACCGCTCGCTTCAGTTTTACGTCGGTGGTAAAGATGTAAAAAGGTGGATGGGGCAAAAATAAAAAGAACCCCTTTCGCTCGGGAAGATAAGCGCCGGGGCTCTTTATCCCGTTTCTCTTTTTTTACGATTACTAACGCTAGGCTCGTTTGTAGCATTCGGTCTGGAGAAGTTCATTTCTCGGGCGAACACCCCGGGAAAATGGTGGAGGCTCGAAACACGGAATAACTCGTGGCTTTCCCATGGATAGAGGGGAAATCGTGGGGATATACGACCGTACAATGTACATACGTGGATATGGAATACGAACAGATGTAGCAGTCCCATATGCGTAGGGTACAAACGGATACGCCACCCTCATAAATGCATTGCTCCTCTAGATTTTTGCCGCGTATTTCCATAGATATAAAACGCTCGTAAATAAACTACTTTCATGGACACGGGGGGGGGATTCGAACAGTCGCCCGCTCCGTCTGTGTAGCTGCTGGAATACGTATGGCATTTTCATCGATAGGATATTTCCAGAAGCGTGACACCGTTACTGTCGCGAATTCATCTCTGTGATCCGTTCACCCTATGTCGGAAAGGGTTTAATTTCTAACGTGCAACTTGTTCCGGGCGTAAAAAAAATTTGTCAGAATTCTGATCGCGAATTTGATTAACTTGACTTTCGGTGTATCTCTTGCTTTCGAAATGCGTGCAGCTCGCCATTTTTCTCCTCCCACGAGAAACAAATTTGCCCTCGTTACATCGTATCGGGCGTGGAAATTCGCGAACTCTGAAATGTTCGTGCCGTTTGGAAAATCCGTGGTACTCGAGTATCCATTTTTCTGGCAGCGTGATCAGCGGAGGGAATTAATTGCTTGGCCAAAAACTAGTCATGAAACGCATTAAATTGGCGAGCATTCCGACCGAACGATCGTCAGGAGATTACCGCGAAAATCCTGGATACGAGGGGTGATGGTAAAAAAAATTTCGTCGCGCCACGCCGGACATTCGTGAAATTATATCTGGCAGCCCTTTTTTCTGTCGGTTCATTCTCGCGGGCTGTAGTTTAATTCGTCGGAAAGCAAGCGGCCAGCCCCGCGACTTCCTTTCTTAATTAACTCTCAGCCACGGCCACGAGGGACCGGCGAATTTAATGGTCCTCCGCGATTTGCCTCCGGAGCATCGAAAATTAATTTGTTTCGATCCCGTGAACCCCCGCCTCCCGGTTCCTGTCGGTTCGATCCTCGTGCAACTTTAAAAACAATGTTTCCCGAGCATCCGTGACCGTCGGTCGGAGTAATTGGCGCGAGCCAAGACCAATTTGCCGTTTAATCCCTCGATGAGAATAAACGGTCGGCACGTAAATGGATTTACCGGCTCTTTCCCTTTGCGCTTCCCCCCCCCCCCCCCCCCATTCCCATCGTGTAATGCGGTAATTAGTCGAATTTCGCACGCACCACGGGGGCTCGATAAAAATTCATCGAGGCGAGAAAGCGCGACGATCGTTGTTGCCTAATTGAAACGCATCGGTTGACGCGTCGTGGACGTATTCGTCCTTTCTCTTGAAACTTTTTATTGAACGCACGCCTCTGCGTCCTGCCGTCGCCAACGATTCGTCCCTTGCATAAATTCTATTAGACCGATCTAGATGCGGTAACGTATAATACTGCGATCCTACCATAATCGCTATAATCTGCAACAAAGCAACACGAACCACATTATAATCATGCTGGGGTAGTTGGGATCACGCTACGAAGCTATAGGACACAGTAATAGATGTTTGATTCTGGCGTTGTGGATTGTTGGAGGGATAAAGCATTGAATTTTGGCCGCGAGCCGAATCGGGGCATTAATATTAAGGGTGGAACTGGATGAATTGAAAATATATCGCGGACATCAGGCCCAATCACGTGCAGGGAAAAAAGTGTTTTAGATCAAATTCACGACGGTGGCGCAAATTTCTGGCGAACGGGGATGTTTAGGGCTACGACCATATTGGCTTTAATATGACCCACCGCCAGTGGCAGCATCGGTAAATGGAGGATACTCCATAAAATATGGGGCACAACTCGCGAGCACCCTGCCGCCCGATGTGTTACTGGTATTAGCCATTCGTATTACATTACAGGTGCCTTAATACAACACGCTCCGTAATGTATTAAGTTAATCCGCCGGAGGGTTTCGTCTTTTGCCGCGCACTCGTCCCGAATACGAAATTAGCGCCCACTTGAATTATTATAAACTGCGATATTGCTCGGGTGCAGTTTACGCGGCGCCAGCGAAACACCGCGTGAATACAATATTTAGACGGACAGAGGATCCGCGTAGACGTAACGCGCAGATACGTGGCCACTTCGCTTTGATTTATTATTCAGCCGTGCCGCATAGAATCCCGACACGCCAGACGTAGTACTTTGTCGAATACAGACTGCACAAATTTCCATAAATGATCTTTCTCGTAAATATAGCGCTAGCGTGCCGCGAAATCCGCAGGAGCACAGTTTGCCTGGCGGACGCGTGATTTTCGCGACCTATGCATTTCCCCCGGAACCAGGCGACGCACATAAACAAGACATTTTCATAGATAGAACTGTCGGGGCCATTCTATAACCGGTATATAGGAAGGAACGATCGAGCGAGTACCGGTTGCCAGGGACACGAAATCCCCGGCAAATTGGCTTCGCGAAGGGATGAAAAAGTCTTGACCCAGGGGTGGAATTACGAATTTAGAGTGAGGGCACGTCGAGCAGCGTGTTACTTCAATACGGGTACGCGCGAAAGCATCGGCAAAATGGGGGATGGCCCATAAAATATGAGGCGGTTGGCAAGCTCGAGATCCACCGGCGCTTTTCACGGCGCGTCGGCGTCGGCGTCGGCGGCGGTGTTCCTCGCTGAAAATCACTCGTGAATTCCCGTGTAGCTGGCTCGTTCTTTCTCGCCCACCCCTTTCTCGCACGCTCTCCACAGCCCGACATCGTGAAAGAGAAAGGCTTTTTCGCTGTAGCATTTCCGCGAACGACGCCGACAACCATGTAGACGGTCCCTGGCCTCTCTCCGCCACTATGCTCGACTAGAGGGAAAGCCATCATCAAATTTTTCATCGCGTTCCATCCGTTCCAACCACGGTATCGCGTTCCCGAGTGCTCGAACGTCATTAGGGCCGTCTGCGGCCCGCGGAAAGATATCGTTTCCACTTTTCCAGAGACACAGTTTCGCGAAACATTGATGCACGTTGCTCCCTTTCCTCCGCCGACAAGCTTTTTTCCTCGCACGCCTGACTACGCTGCGCGTATCAGGCGGATCGTTTGAACCGATGCGATGGGTGTTTCCAGCGGAATTTGTAGCCGCTGTCGATTCAACGTAGATTCACGAGCTTAGAAATCGGGGGAACCGCTGCCGGAGCGTTTCCTCCATTCGTCTCCGTGAACGAATAACTCGCAACGATAAAACAACTTCCGTTGCCAGATGTCCGGGTCGACAAAAATGTTCACAAATTATTATTCTCCACGGTGAAACGAGCAGATCCGCGATCCAGAACACGTACCGTGCCGCGGAACTTCTCGCAAACTCCTCCATCCTCCTTTCTTAATTCCCTTTCTATCGCTCTTAGCGTACATTCGATCGATAACGGCCTCCCGTTTATTCCACTTTTAACGATGTCGCTAATCGCTCCCGAGTGCATCGATAACATCATAGCTTCCGTTATCAACCTTTCATCGCTGTCGATTAGGACGGTGGCAACCGTAATTAAAAGTTGCGGAACCGTGTAGGGTGGGATATCATTTATGGGGGCAAAGCTAATTACGCGGCTGCATAAATGGGCGGCGATGAATGAGGAAAGGGATCCCGCGTTCGGTGTTCACCTCTGGCCCCCACGAGTTCGCAGTTCCCCTCTCTTTCTTCCCTGTTCCTCTTTGGACTGCTTCCAGCATTCCTTTTCCGGTTGTTCGGAGTTGAAAGGCATTACACGATTTCCCTTCTACATTTTCTTTTTTTATACTGCACCCCATCCCCGGGGGTGAGCGGAAGGTTGGATTTGTCCCAGGTGTCGGCGGCAAGTCCAGTCGTTTGTGCTGCAACAACCTTCTTTCCTACTCCTCGGAATGTCCTCGAGTTCCAGCTCGCCCAATGTTCCCCACCCGTTCCTGTTAATTATACACTTACCAACTTTGCTTTTATCCGCGGTCTACTTATTCATGAACTTTCGTGCACTGCGACAGCCACGGGGTAGCCAGGATCCCCTTAACTTATCTCCGGATACTGTTCGTATACAGCTCGAAGCCAGAACTTTTTCTGTCGTCGTTCGATGGAACGTAAGATGTCGCGTCTATCCGACGCAAGTGGTCTGTGAATCGATATCTTCGATCGAAAATTGATCCACCTGGCGCGGTAGCCGGATAATAGCACTCGGTTCCTCGGGAAATTAACCGAGCTTGATTCCGAACTCTTTCTCCTCGCTTCGGAATAAGACTGGCGTAAAAGGGGGAACCCCTTCGTTTCACGGTAACAAGATTTCACGCGAGAAAACGTAAAGGATTAAGAGCGATCGTGAATTCCGACGAAACTTGTGGCGGATGAGTTTACATAAAATTCACGACAGACGTTTCGGCGAATCTGCCACCCCCCTCCACTCTCACCCCCTTAATTCGAAACGAGTATCCTCGTGATAAAGTTTCGCAGCAGCGGTTATTTCAATTCCCCTGCAGCTGTTTCCGGTTTCACGTTCAATAATAAAAATCGGTCATGGCGAACCGCATAATTTCACGACGAACCAACGGGGGGTATTAGATCTTTAATTGTTTACGCGATCCGACGAAGCCGGGATCGCAACATCGGTTTATGCAAAATACCGGACGACGAAATGGAATGCACACGGCGGAACATCTGTCTCGTGTCAAAGTTCTTTCCCCTCGATCTACCAGGCCAGTAGACGAGCAACGACCCATTCATTCTCGTTGTCTGACCATGCACGCAATTTTCTCCTTTTCGGTCCGTGCTCCCGCCCGACCAATTTGCAGGCTCTAGCCTGTTACACACTCGCGGTGTTCTAAACGTGCCGTTCCGTAGACTCGAGTTCACCTTAAAATATCCATTAATTTTCCGCGTTGCCCGAATTTATCGTTAGCTTGCGACTAGTTCGATAAATTGTCCCACAGACGAGATGGAACAAAGGAACCGTCCGAGCAGTGGTCTTAGAATTCTTCTTGTCAGTTGCCTAACGATCGTCGAAAGTATTCGTAGCTTGTCGAGTCGTCCCTCGGCCCCCGGCGGAAGCGCAGATTTGTACAACTGCGCAAAGGTAGGAGCGATAACGAAATCGTGGTGTTGGGAAGAAAAAAAAAAAAAAAGGGACAGAAGGAGCTCGAAAAGCCACGGACCGGAGAAAGTTTCCAGCTCTCGAGCGGCTAACGACCGTCGAAACCACCGATGTCGGTTTCTCTTTTCTCGTAGCAGAAAGTAGTGTTGCCTACCATTGAAACCATGAAACGAGTCCCCGTCTATCCGCGGCGTCTGACTAGGTAGCCACTCTTTCCCCTTTACTCTCCCATTGTCGTTGCGCTCACGGCTGGATGAGATGTGCGAGTCGCAGTGTGGCAGAGAAGAAAAAAGTAGAAGGTTTCTGAGGAGCAGAAAAATGGAGAGACCGGAAAACAGTATCGAGCGTGGGACGGTTGTATCCAAATCGATGCATAGAGAGAGAGAAAGAGAGACGAGCGGTCAGGCCAGGAGACGAATACAGATAGACGGACAAAGGGGTGTAGAGGGAAAGGATGGGAAACTGGAATTGTTTCGTTGTTGCGACCGACTAAAATGGAAAATACGAAAAACTAAAATGGCAAAGAGGAGAGGAGCAAAAAAAGACGCAAAGCAAGATGAGGGAGGGGGAAAGTTTTCAGCGCGAAACTCTCGACCGACTAACGACCATCGAAAGCATCTCTCTGCCTTTGGGTATCTCGGAGTGCATCGATCCCGAGTAGAACGGCCCTCCCTGCTGCCTTGGAATAAATACTAAAAGAATACCCTCTTGAAGGCGACTCGCTAAAATTATTCCCGTCGTTCCATTATCATTAAGCGCGCTCGTAAAGCGTCCAACCGTCTAGCCGTGTGCGTTTGCATGCAGCTTCTCACGAGGATGGATAGAGGATAGAATGGGGGAAAAATGACGGAACACCAGCGAAGGTACGCGAAAATTCGCCGGGATCCCGATAATAATAATTCATGGCGTCGATCGTTTTTGCCGGCCGTCCGTGGCTACCGCGGGCGAAAAAATTCCGGAATGTTTCTTCAATCTATGAGCTATCCAGTCTCGCCCGGAAGCGTTGCAACGAAACGCACGCGATTAACAATCGATGCTTCCCCGGGGTTTTGTTCCACGTTACTCGACCAAAAGAGGAACGGAATTACTTTTATCGAGTATCGGATATCTTGTCCTGGAAACGGTGTTTCGACGCAGCGAGCCGATGACACGAGAACGTATCTGCATCCCCTTATTTTTTCGCCCACGCAAACGCAGGATAATATATCCCGACGGGGCTATCAACAGGTTCTCATTAAAACTCTTGCGATTCTCGTGAAGGCGGTGGCAACCGAAAAGTAGCTGCGAATAGCGGGCGTCAAGTTTCGAAAAACCAACGGGTTAAAAGCTGCGCGTGAGAGTAACGCTTCCGATAAAACCCAGCATCGCTCTTCCCACGCCTTTCCGGCCTTCCTGTTTATGCTACACATCGCTTGGCCATCGCAAATTCTCTCCCTCTCTCTCGCTGCCAGATTAGAAGTTCGCGTGAAATTAACCGGGCACAAGAGTTCCAAAATCGTTTCTAAGGCAAACAAGCTTATCGGTCCGATTTATGCCCCGCTTAATTTAGCAAAACAAGCCGGCCCAGTATTGTTTCCGCTTTAACGCCGTGATAAATTAAAACACCCCACCCTCCCTTGGTGGGAGGGTGAGATTATTTAACGCTTGCAATTATTGGATCGACGGGCATTAGTTACGAATTATTGAGGTGACCTAGGAATTCCCGGTGTCGATCAATCTGCGTTGGTGGTCCGCGGATGACAACGCAGAATCCCTGAATTTCTTCTCGAGAAATCAGAAAATTAGATCGGAAGATGACAAGCATCTTTTATGCTGCACGATAAAGCAATGTTTTCTTCAATTTCCGAGGACGGTTCGCATCCCGCGGAGTTAATATTTTTTTTTTTAAGTTCCTCCCCGGCGAAGTGGATAAAGCATCCTCCGAGGAAGGTGGTAAAGCGGGCGGATGGCTTTCCAAGCAGAACTATAAATTCAGGCGTGAAAGGGGAAACAGGGGGGTGGGGCATTATCGAGGGTGGGAATGAAAGGGTATAGACGATGGAAAGCGATGAAAGAAACGATGGACGGACGAAGAAAAGGAGAATCGAGTAAGCCGAGGCCGACGTTTTTGTCTGTACGCGTTGCGAGCAATATATTTAGCCGCGGAAATGATGTAGCTTTATTGAAGTCTACATTTTACGCTCGCCGCATAGTTAGAGCCGCGAGCGCGCGCTCTCGTATCAATCCTGTAGCGCAAAGCACGTTTAATTTCCTGTGTACGATTAATCAAAATTCCCAACAGAAACGGCCAGGCTTTTCTGTTTCCACCGTCCAGGGTTTAATTATCAGGGGCACTCATTTTACTCGTCGTCGCGCCTCGCTGCAACAAAATAAGAGGTCCTAGCGGAGATCTTCGCCCTCTTCGTTTCTTCTCTTGCCCTCTGCTCTCCTCTCTCGCCGCAATGCAGATATGACCGAATCGTAACAGAATGGTTCTCGTGGTGGACCTTTAACACTCCCTATTCTTTCGTGCCGCGGCTCCAGCATCTCTCGCTTCGTTCCATGACCCCTTTCTTCCCTCTGTTCCTCGAGCCGCCCTTCGCCGTTTCCGCGCATTATTCGCGCTCGTAATTCCGAGACAAAAGGCAAAAGACGCGGCCCGGGCGAAAGGAAGGCGGGCTGACCTCTTCTCTTCTCGTCGGGGGCGGCGGCACGGGACACCATAGAATAGTAATGTGGCCGGTGGATCAGCTGACCGAATGCAAAGCCGTTTGGCGGACGAAGCTTGTGGACTTTAACGGTGCGCGATCAGAAACGGTCGTCTCGTTTTCTACTAATTGCTAAAGGTCGCCGATATTCTGGGTTAGGTTTCATTTGCGGGAGAATATCGCAGACAGAAATTGGGCACGCGTGGGGAAATTACACTAAGTTGCGAGAATAAACTTGTACAGAATGAATATTAATATAATGGAACGGTCGGGCGTGGAATGCTGGGAAAATTGCGACTAATGGACAATGTGTTTAATTAAAATGGTGTTTGTCGATGTACCGGTACGTTCTCCCGAACATGTCTGCTGCATATTAAATCGAAGTTCGAAGTTTGATTAACGTTGTTTTAATATTTAGTTTCTGACCGGCAATAAGTGTGGGTGTTACCCGGATCGTTAACCATACATGTACGCGCGACGAGTTTTTACATCTTTGTTAATTATCGTAAATTATTGCTCGCCATCGAGCCACCGTCTGGCATTAAAAAATCAATCCATCGCGACGAAGGTGTCCCAGTTTCCCCGTTCCTGTTTGCGTGGCAAACATTATTTCGACTTGACTCGTCGAGTCGTAACGCGCAAAAAGAAGCAATCTCAATCTCGACGGTACAAAAAAGAATCCCGTTCTCAAACAACCTTGATATTTTCCGGCAATTTCCTCTCGTCTCGCGATCCCCCGGCAACGTATTTGAGGGTAGGAGAAAATTTAAGCAAGGGCCCAGCGGCATTGCTGTTTATAAAATCGAAAATTTGATCCCAGTCCTCTTCAACATTTCGCTGCAATTCCCTCGCATCGCTTTCCACGAAATCAAAAATTCCCGTCTCCAGTCTAACTCTAATGTTTCCTCACAATTTCCACTAACGTCTGCGAACCAATCTGTGATAGGAGAGCAAAGGAGAATGGGATAAAACTAGCGCCAGAAATAAGCGAGCTTCTTTTCCAGAATATGAAACAGATTGAGCCCCCCCCCCCCCCCCCCCCCGATACATTTTCGTAGTGTCGCTGGATGGAGCTTAACTTCATTAGCGGAACCCTTGCTCCTTTCGTTTTTCCATTCTTTTGTAACTCGTGTGGTTGGTATAAAGGATTCAAGCAGGTGTCGGTGGTTCCGTAGCCCGGGGCTAGCCATTTCGTGGGGATCGCTTTTAAGCTGGCGCACCTCGGAAAATACTATTGTACGCATACCGGGGACGATATTTTAAGCGGGAAGCCGCTTTCTGCTCGTTTATCAGGACCGCCAGCCAAGCTAGATGACGCGGAAAAGCTGGAGGTACGCGAAGGGTCCCTTTGACAAGAGACGGCGTGACCGCGTGAAAAACAAATTTAATCGCACCATCAAAGCTCGCCTTTCATCGATGCTCTTTCAGTTTCATTTTTCCTTTTTTCTCGCGTCGATGTCTTCTAGGGTATTCATGAAAGCACGACAGAGATCGCGATTGAACGCGGCCACCAGCGTCGAGATTGCTGCAATAAGCTGACAAAAACAATGAATCCCGTGGCTTTGTCAAAGGGCTTCTAGATCCACGAATTCTCTCGCTCTCTCTCTCTCTCTCTCTCTCTCTCTCTTTCCCTCTCTCGTTATTTTCTTTCAATTCCCTCTGGTAGGCGTGATTTAGTTACGCGACGAAGAGTCGACGTGTAGTTAAAAGCTGTCAAATGGCTGTACCTCGTCGGCGACGAACAAAGGGAAATGTATCGCGATCGAGAGGGATGAAATACGACGAATTCGCACGATGATATAAATTGGCGACGTTTGTTTCGGACGAAAATGAAGTACGTAAAATGCTGCGAGATTTATCGGCTGGGAGCCGGTCTCCGTGTACATTGTCGTGATTCGCAAAAATCGTTTAAAATAGCGCTCATGAATACGCGAGGTGTATCGACGAATATCCTCAATCCGTGTTTAATGGATTAAAACGGGAATGAGAAACGGTGTAGCTTAGCGGATGTATAGAGTGTAGGCGAGCAGTGGCAATAATGCGTAGGATGAAACAAATTGAACCGACTTTACGATGCTTCGTTTTTGAGAAAAGTCAACGACCCCCCGATGGGTCGGGAGAATTCTCGGTTAAGTATTTCCCGTTTCGCGATTGTCTCCCTTGCGGTGGCTTGAATCTAATTTTAGTTCCCACGCCGGCGGCTTTTAAAAAAATCCGCTGATACGGTTAACGGGGATGAAACGGGATATAGCGAAATTTCGTTTCTCACTTTTTCCTGCGCGCTATCCTGTAGAAAAAAAAACTTGGCGGCCTTCTATCTTAGCCTGTGTGCTCAGCTATCGGCAATGTTTCACCCGTAATCGTTTGTGGCGGGCATTATCAGTGGTCATGTCGGGTCTCCTTCACTGTCCTTTGCATGCGGTTCGTCAAAGGGACAAAAGATCGCGGGCGTACGAGTTCAGAAGCGAATTAAATACCACGAAATGTCTCTTTCGGGATGAATGGTCCGAGGGAAACACACGGATGAAAGAAGTACAGGGACTGAAGGGGCTTGCTAGCTGCCTGTGCAGCTATTTTTTCTGCCAATGGCGGACAGAGAGGCTCGCGAGCGCGAGAGTAGAACGAAAGGGAGACTGGGAACGCCAGAGAGAAAAGACTGGCTTAAATAACGCCGGTAGGGGGAGAAAAAAAAAGAGGATAGCTAGGTGGATAGTTCGACTTGCCTCGCTGCCGTTGAATGATACCAGTCGAGAATTTGACGACCGGTAATTTTTAATCAGTAAAGCTTTACTGTGCGCGCTCTGATTTCGACGAGCCCCTTCGAAAGGGGCGCGCGTCCCTGATAAACTCGTGCTATGCCCACGTTTCGCCGCGATAGCGAATGCCCCTCGTCGTGCGTCCCGATACATTCCGGTTTAGCGCAGCTCGTAGATCCACGTTGAGCATCTTCATACTTTCGGTTGTACGCGTGCCTTCTTCGAGCCCGAAATCGTTCGACTACGAACTAACCATCCGTCGCCCGGAATGCCACGTCACCGATCATTATATCGATCGGGCGTTGGCGGCGTTATTAACGGGCTGAATTGTACAGTCGTCGACGATTCGTATCTCTGCGCGAAATCAATTGAATTATTGTTATGGACGCGACATGCCCTATTATACGTTCGCCGGGATGTAGTGCAGTTACATAAAACAGATTACACGGAAGTTGCTCGTTACTTACGGCTGCCAGCTTTCATCTCGCCGCGATGCTGCGCGTTCGAGGTATTTTCTTCTTTTAATATTCGAGGAGAAGAATTGCAGCGACCGGCTGGGAAACAATCGAGCCAAAGGTACCAGCAAATTACTAGCGGGCTTATTTTCCGCGCCGCGCTTGGCAACTTGCAAATTAACGTAATTTCACGCGTGTTCACGGCTACCTGGCTCAAGCCAGCCCCGGCATTTGCGGAAGCTTAAGCTCCGCCATGGAAAGAGAAGTTCTCTCTATAATACTGCAAGACAGAAGTTCTACCGACGGGAGGGCTCAGCGGAACAAACGCGTCTGATCTTGCGTCTCATTTTCATTGGAAATGAGTACTCCTTATCCCCGCCAAGGAGACGTCTGGAGCTACGCTTTTTACCTCGGCCCCCGTTTTCGGCCGGATACCGCAGTTGAATAATTTCGAAAACTCGGCAAACAGCGTCGCTAAATTCTCGACAAGCCGGGAACAGACTCGCGTTTCAGCCGGCAAAAACTCCATCGGGAATGTAGTCAATTTGCACGAGCCTCTGCTGCCTCGTCGCCCAAGGAATTTTCTCCTTTGTTCCTTTTATTAATCGAAACCGTAGCGGCAGTTCTCTGTTACCTGCAGGAAGTTTCTCAAACGATAATGGACCCCGCAGCGTCGCTAAAAAAGCAATAGCTAGTTTGTAGGTCGAACGTTAAGCTGATACGCGTAGGTAAAAATTCGTTATAAAATCGTTCTAGTCCAGTCTCTTGCAAACTGGTCTCAGAATTCCGCAGCAACGCGTTCGCACCGGGAAGAATTTCGTGGGATCTGCGGATGCTGGTAATGCGTGAGACGGGTGAAAGCACCGAATAATTTCTTACCAGCGTATGAATAAATGGTCGGCGTTCGCGGGGGCGAATTAAAAGTCCGGGTACTTGGTGCCCGGGAAAAAGGAGGATTGAAATATTAAACGAAGTTTTGCCTCGATGAAAATGCCACCCGTACAGAAGCTCATCCCGGCTGGCTGATGGAAGGGCGGGGGAGAGAAGAGAGAGAGACAGGAGAGTGGTGGAAAAATACGGAAGTTGAACGCACTTAGTAAGGAAATATTTCGATGAAATCGTGTTTCACGGTTGGCAAGACTCTTGTGGCGACTTCGAAATTGCTCGACGGAGCCACGCATCTTCGATTCGGTTCTATTCGTGGTGCCAATATTGGCTTGCTCTGGCTGCCAATACTATTTGCACGGCCTGTAGGCACCTCCCCTTTATGGCACATTTGTTCTTTTATAGAGACAAAGGCTGCTCGTATTTTTCCTGCGCTCCTTTTTGCCTCTTCACGGTTCATCCGCGGGATTACGCTCGTCAGTTGAACGAACCATCGAAACAGTCGACGTAGGGAACGAGAAGCGTCTCTGGATTTTATGCTTCTGGATATTTTCGTCTCGCCACACCGTCGAATTCAACCCGTGGTTGCCGACAATCGGGGTTTTCGAACCATTCTTGCCAGAGATCCATTCGAATTTCCGCGATAAAATTTTACGAACATTTCAACCATGTTTTTAGCAAGCTGTAAAAATTTCTCACACAAAGCGGTATAATTTTTGCTCGTTACGTTGGAAACAGTTCAGGGTTTCATAATACAAGTGGAACCGTGGGACTGGCAATTAACCTAGTCTATTAAAGGGGATGGTTTCGTGCGACGAAACAAACGACCCTCGATCATTAACGGTAATGGAGGAAACGAGTAACCAGCGAATAATTCCGGGACACACGGGCACGTTCGATTCTTCATCGTCGAATTAATCCCAGCAAATAATTTGAATACTGTTTTTACGAACGGGACCAGCAATCGTGTTTTATCGCGGCGATGACTGTCATTCACCGTCCACGCTTGTGCGAAGCTTCGTATGAACAAGAGTAATTTGCTTGCACTATTTATTGATCGAGCCGGTACATTGTTTCGCGATATTGCATTCAACGATAAACAAGACAATTTCATTCAATGCCGTTCGCAAGTTAAAACGAATGATTCCCTTCCTAAAAACCATTGCTCCGAGGACGATTGATCGCAGTTCATTATTTCTTTATTCTGTTATTCAATTGACAGTGGTGGATCTTCGTGCAATTACTCTGGATGCATTGTGCGACGAGAGACGAGGCGCGGCTAAGTAGTATGTGCCCGCGCGTGGTCAGACGTGGTTCGTACTACGCACGTCGCTGCGTCTGTCCACGCACTTACTCGCCCGTATATGATGTACGGCCTGTGTTCCATCTGCCACATTCCCTTTATTAAAAAAAGAAAGATTAATTGCCTACCCAGCTCGGAAGATTTATCAAACCATTCAATCTGTTTCTCCGTTCCCTGTCTAGGCTGCGCGATGTCGGAGATGCTCGTTATCATTTACGATACTCGTAAAAGCCTTCTCGTCGGAGAAATCAAATGTTTAGAGGGTGCTCGTCGTTTCGGTTTCGATACCACTTAAATTATCCCGCACAGAACGGACAGGGCAAATCACGATTTACAGGGGAATAAATCTTCGTGTCCAGACGGCGGACCGCCTCGCCAGGGACGTCCACTTTCCGCGAGGTTCTTTTCGGATCGTCCGAGCAGAAAAATCACCACCGCTGTGGGCACAACGCTAACGAGGAACAAAGCCGTCCCGTAGCGCTCAAGTAAATCTCACTCCGCGACGAATCCATCAAAGCGGCCAAGCAAATGCTTTCTCTTGTTATTCTCGATCTTGTTCCACCGTTCCTTCACCCGCGTGCCTGTTCCCCGGGTCCCGTCCGCATTTCCAACAAATACGGAGACCTTTTTCCGCGATCGAAAGTCGTCCGGATTTCTTTGCGTTATTTATTCAACGAGAGCTGCAACGATACCGGAATACTGCGATAATCCCGGCTATGCGTAAATAGGGGATGAGCAGGTAGCGACGATACAAACGATAGGGGATGAAAGAGTACGAACCGTATAACGAACCGTCCGGGTTTCGCGTTAATAGTGTTTAACGAGTGCTCGTGAGACCATCGCGTGCCGATAAACAGGTCGGTATCTTCTTTCTTCTTCCCTCATTATTACGTAATCTCTCTTTGAACGAACCGGGGAGATACGCAAGATGAAAAGTTCGGATTTAATCATTTTTATAGAGGACTGGGAAGGTCTCGTTAGAAAGTTGCAGAGAAATTTTTATCCAGCGAACGGGTTCTGTACATACATATATATGTAGGTGTGCGACTCGAAGGGTGAAATTAAGGCGAAGGTTAAAAAAAAGTTGGGCGAAGCCCTCGAAAGTTCTTGGCGCTCCGATGCGCTCGTCACTCTAGGCGTTTTCTTTTTTAATAAATTAAGGGAGAGACTCTAGGAAGATAAAGGACGTTTCACGAGCTGTTGAATAAAAATTGAGATTTATCGGATGAACTCTGTCCGCTAGAGAAGATAGGGAAAAGGACGCAGCGTCCGGAATACGTAACAGGATTTCGCAAAATCCTAGCTAAAGGAATTTCGAAAACGGGCGGACACGTTTCAGGGTAATATTAAAATATGTCTCGTGTGACTCGCCCCGAGCTAGACCAACGCCAAGGCGAGAATATGGACGAGTGACAGAATGGAATTGGGAATTAGTCGCGCTGAAATCTTAATCGGGAAAGCTGACCCCGTCCCCTCGTTGAATTTTCAACGGGCACAAACTGGCTGCCACGCAATCAGGCTCCGCTAAAAAGAATCGTGTTGTCAACTTCTAAAGGACGTTCCTCCTCCTATGCATTTTTAAGTAAGCTTTTGCAGCGGGCGTTGATGCACTTAGGAAGGCTAATTTGCTTTCGGACTTGGCGCGCGAAAACGGTGAAAACAGGGGACAATTACACCGAGGTGTCTTGAGGGTTTATCCGGATATGAAATTTCATAACCCAACCCTATTTCAGGGAAACCTATGCAGTACAGGGCAAACAGAATTTCAATTAAATTAAAAGTACAATGGTACGGTGACACTTTCTGCGACAAGCACGAGTTTTTCATGGACCAACTCTCTTTTACGAGCGCAGTTCTACCCTTGTAGTCGTAGCCGTTCGCGTGCACATCTGATAAGCTCGTGGGCAACATTGTGACCCGCCAGACACGTTTCGACTCATATTAAAATACGCCTGGCACGGCCTCGTTCGAGTTGGTAACGCAGGCACAGAGAACAGGCGAAAAAACGTGGAGTTTAGGGTAAGTGGCGACAAGCTGATGGCGAGTCCAGGCCGGAAAGCAAACGAATTCGAAGTTCGAAGCAAAAGCGGAACAGGGTCAGCGATGGAGCGGTGAAAACTTCGCGGCAGGGCCAACCTGGCGAAGACTTTTCCTGGCGCGCAAAAATATATGGTTGTCACGCGGGAACACGTCGGCTTATCAAATATGGATGCTCGGGAGTCGTATAGGTTGCGTCGTGGCCGTACGAGAAGGAAAAGGAAAAGCTGCGAGACGTGACAGAGCGTATCCTTTCCGCCTTCCTTCCGAGCCTCGTAATTTTCACACCCACGACCGCTAGAAAATTTGGACGTTGCTAGATTTTATCGCGTTTATTGCCAACCCGCGTCTTCTCCTCGCTGTAACCCGCCCCCTCGATGGAGCTTGCCCAGAAAAGCCAAGAGAAGGTTCTCCTTGCGAGTTCCTCCGGGCGCTTCAAAAATCTCTGATTTGTATTCGCAAATACTTGCTTTCGCGATCGATGTTTTCCGCGCTCGCAATTATCAGCTCGACTAAACGAGGAGGCCCGCGAAACTTCCCTCGACGGGGGAAGAAAATTCTTCGTGCACGGATGGCAAGTTTTAATGAAAACGCAAACGATATTTCCGCTTTAAGCGACAAGTTTCACCTCGACTGAAATAACAAACGAACGCATCCTGGATGCTCTCGTAGTTCGAGCCATTTGCACGCATAATTTATAATGTTCTTCCTCCGGAACTTCATTACCTAATTGCTCTGTATTCGTCGCGATGTTTCCGCACACGTTGTCGGATCTCGTTAATCAGCTGCGGCTCTCGTTTCAATAGCAAGCAAGGAAGCTTTTTGTTCCTCATTTCTTCGAACATTGTTCTTCATTCTCAGCGTATTTATTGAATGCACAAATTTGTCCCACCGTGTCGAACGTATAGTTTTCCCCGTTCGTAGACACGTTTTCGAAGCAGCTTAAAATTCATGGAAGCACAGGGCACATGTTCTCAGATCTGCGTGGAATTCGAATCATTTCGCCCCCTTGGTCTAAAGGCAACCCTTTGAAAATACTATTTTTTAAATATATCTGAGAATCCACATTGCGCGTATCTCGATGCTACCTCACGCTCGCGTCATTCGTCGTAACGCAAGGGACGAGCGTGCTACTTCGAAGATTAATGCATCGCGATTTGGTGGCGCCTTTATCCGTTCTCACACCCGCGCCCGCCGAAGCGGTAAGCGTCAGGATAAAAAATGCCGAAACGTTTGATATATAAATAAGAACGACGCGGAGGCATTAAGAAGCGCCAGCCTCTTATTGGCAATAACGCCGTGAACGTATTTCCGACCCGTGCTAACGCAGAAAGAAAGGAGAAGTCCCGAGTCACGAACACGCGTTACAATAGCGTGATTTCCGAGGACGAAACCTACTTCCAGTTTAACACGATTGCGCAAAATCAATTACCACGAGCTCCCATAATATACGGGCAAAGTTCCCGGGCCAAAAGTGCTCTCCCACCCGGCATCTCCGCCGAACTTGTCTGAAGCCCCCGCCGACAATTCTACAGCCCTTAACTCGCGAAATTATAGCGGCTCGGTCTCGAATTCGGGCTGCGTTCAAGTCTCGCCGCGAAACACTCTGCAAATGGCCTGTCGCGTAAATGTGCAGGAATAATCGGTAACTCCTGTCTGCGTCTCCCTTTCATCCCTTTTGGCAGCCCCTTATCGCTCAACGCCTGCGGGCTGCTTTATCAGACAGACACGATTGCCCTCGATGACTATATCCAATATCGTTGCCCGTTCGCAGATGGATACTTCGGTGCTGCCCCCGTGTCGAATTTTAAGCGCGGGCTCGTTAAGAAACTCGTAATTACGAAATGGACAAAATTCTGAGCTTCTTACGTACGGCCAAATATTCGTGTACACGGTAGGATTCGTTGAAAATTCAGCGCTTGAATTCCCTTCCGAGATATAGAACCCCGGAGTGTAAGGTTGGTAACGTATGGGTTGATGAATGGCAGCTATATACCCGAGGAAAAATCGTGACCCACATTTTTCCACCGGATATGCGTACGTGCAGTAATGATAGCGAAAAAGCCAAAGGACCTGGCGTCTGGCTTTGACCGCGGCGCAAACTATGAGTTCAGCTCACAGTCCAATATGGAACGTGGCCGAAAGATCAGACGGAATAAAAACGACAATAAAATATTGAAAACGGCCGCTGCCGCCTCGAACTCGTCCATAGCGAATGGACTCTCGCAGAACTAACTGCCTGCAATACTATCAAGATTCTCGGGCTTCCTTCTGCCGAGACATTTCCAAAGAAGTCGCGTTTGCTTCACAAATTCCGGCGGGTCGTTCGGGGCGTGTTCTCGCGGCATTAGAACGGCCGAAGATTCTTGCACGATACTGTACGGGAACTGAAACGATCGGTAGCTCGTCCCAAACGAGGTGTATAACCAAACCGACACTCTCGATTCCGGCACGAAGTAGTTTAACGAGAACCAACCCCCGTTTAATTAATCCGAGAAATTGGATTAACGGCACCGCCGGCTCGGCCACTTTGGTCGATCCCGGCTGAAACACAGCGAAACGGCTGCCGGTTATCGGAAAAATAATAAAAATCTTCCTTCCCCCAGCCGTGAGGGGGGGTGGCTCGTGACGCGGACACGCGGTGTGTGCGCAACCACCACAGTCACGATACGTCCAACGATCCCCATGTATTTCGTTAGAGAGAGATTTTTCTTCGGTGCGCTGAGAAAGAGCACGCAGGACCTATAAGAAACTAAAGAAGGGAAGGGAATCGTTTCCCCTGGAAAAATAATCTTCGGGAAGAATGGACGCCCGCTGTTCCCCTGGCCGATTTTCCTTCCACGAGACGAAGTTTCCGGGCGATCGGTAATTTTCGAGGGGTGCATTCGCAGAATGGAACTCGCTTTATCCCCGGGGCTGATCGGTAATTTCCTAGCAGTAGTTTATCGTGTTCCTTTAGGAACCCACCATTGGACGGTATATTCCATTGTGCCTCTCGCGTGGGCGGAAGAGGAAAAATTTACACCCCACCGCTGCCCGTAAATTCCGAATATTATCTAATAGCTTTCGCGTAATGCCCCACTCCATCAATCGTTTCGTCCGAGTCGTCATCAATTTGAGAAAACTCAAAATGATGTCGGAGAGGCGAATATGAGGTCCCCTTCAAGCGGCGACAAAAATGAGGTCGTTCGATTTGACAAGGCAAGCGGTTCCAACTGCGAGGGTGGCTCGGAGAGGTCGAATTAAATCAAACGTATGGTAAGAAGAGAGGCCCCGGGCGACGAGGGTTTTATTCCGTTGTTCGTGGCCGATAATTCGACCTGGAGGGGTATCTATCGGGCTGAATGGAAGAGATGAGAACGGTCCGATAATTCGAAGCCAGAGTCCCGATAGAGACGAGATTTCTTCGGTATATTTATTCGATGCTGTGTTCGTTTGACGATCCCTCCTTTTCGTCTTTTTTCTTTCACCCTATCGATGGCAGATATTTAGAACCGGTTGCGCTCGGCAAAAGCCAAAGTCTATTTAGACACGGGTTCTCGATTGCACTTTGCTCTTCGAGGGGGAATTAAAGTGGATGCAGAGAAAACGGGACACGTGGGACACAGACAGAGTCACAAAGGGGCCGATTAACGGGGCAGCATTTTACGAAGGAAACAACTCGTGGTCGCGTCTCTTTCAAAGGACTCGCGAATCGAGTATGTTCGTCCATTCGGTATACGCGGATCAATTAGACGAGACGGTAAACGATACGAGCATAAAAGCGGCGCAATTCCGACTGGAGGAATAACGCCCGATATAATGGCATCGGTGTATTTCTTCGCGTCGAATTTATACTTGTCGAATGGGGCTGAATGCGAAACGAACCGCCGACGCTTGACAATTCAGCGCGGGGGTGGAACGGAAGTAACAATAATAACGGGAACGGAAGGTGGATAGAAACTCGATGGAGCAACTGTTATGAATTTGGGTTCGCGAAAGCGGCGCGAAAATTCTGCGGCACGTTGTTAATTACCGATGAAATATTGGAACGATGAATAATGAACCGGGGTGTGTCTTAAAGGTTCATTGCGAGGCACGGAAAACAAATGGCGACAGGCAAAGAAACGGTGGATAAATAATAGGGCGGGCGAAGGAACTAGAAAATTGAGAATTAGCCTAGGGAGAAATGTACGTGCCTCGCAAAAACTTTCATTTCCTGTCCTACATTCGCGGCCTCTGTGTGCACGACAATGATGGAAATTGATTAAACGACCGTCGGCGAGGTGAGCGGAGAACTCGAAAAAGATCATTTAAGACGAGGCTATGCAGGGAACAGTTGGAGTCGTGCTGATAGGATTGAAGTTCGCGATGTGCCCCTCTCGTCTCATTCGATTGCGGAGAAATGCCGCTTTCTTCCCTTTATCAGCGTGAAAAGGTGAATACGCTGACGCGGAAAAGCGTCAGAAAGTTTAACGATACAGAGCGCATCGCGATCGAAAACAGATATACATTTAGTATGATTCTAGCAGAGCGTCGCGTTTCGAAACGTTCGTTGCATTTTTCATTACCATCGAGCCAGATGGAATTGAAATATGTTGTTTTCGAATTTGCATCTGGAAACTCTGCTTTGTTCCTCGATCAATCGGGGGAGCAGTTTTTAATTACTATACAAAAAACAACGTGTCCAGTTTTTTTAATGCCTCGACTAAGCATCTTAATCAGACAGATGATTAAATTTTTCTCCGCGTTACACGGGTGCCGCGTGTGCACTTTAATTCACCGCGAGTCTAGAATTAGTCTCCGGGGATACATTCGTTGGTAATATTTTTACAGCGGAAATTTGATTGCGTTTATCTCCGGCCACGGATGAAATTGAATTAAAAATAGCAAAACGGACAAGCGTCGGCCAAGTGGAGAAGCGTCCAGAGAAAAGATCAATCGGACATTCCTTCGCGATGGATGATCCACGATGGAAATTAATTTATTTTTCATTACTGCCTCGAACGATGTAGTACTTAAAGTTGTAATTGAAGGATATATAAGTTTTTCCCCCGAGTTCCCGTGGGAATAAAATAGAACGTTAGATGGAAGGTTGGCTGGTAATAGCGTCGACAAAAATAGCGCGAGTTCGTGGAGACGATAATTTAAATGAACGAAGGGGGATGAATGGGAAAGGGGTGGAGGGCTAGGATTCGAGCCGAGAGTAATTCTTCGATTCGTTTCATTTGGTTTCAGAAAGGAATTAAGAAGTTAGGGAAAAGAGAAAGGGAGGGTTACACGTTTCTACTTAATTTCCACCCCTTGTCCGCGTGAACATTTCCTACTTCTGACGAGTTGGTTCGAATCGAATCACCAAAATAGAAAAAAGGAAAAAAGGGATGAAAGTGGGAATATAGGGTGGCGAAATGTAGGAATGGAAGATAGGTCAATTGCAGACTCGACGAACGGCAAGGAAATGATGACCGTCCGTAGAACAAGCACGGTCGACCAATGCATTCGTATCTTGGATTCCTTTTAATTACTGCTACGCCAGATATTTGTATCCCCTGGCACGCTCCTCTTTGTCTGTGCGTGTAAGAACGAGGCTTCGAAGGAGGGTCGAACAATGAGAGATCGTGTCGCGGATGAACCCCAGGAAAAATTGCGAGCTGCCGTGCATTTTCCTTTTTTTTTTTTTTTTTTTTTTTGAATGTCGTTCGCGACAGCTCGATGTGCCATTCTCCAGGCGTTCGATCGCGAAACCTACAATTTCTCGTTTCTTTCGCACGGAATCTCATTTAAAAGTCAGCCTCGCGGTGGAAACGTATATCGAATCGAGCTAGTTCCTTCCTCTTTTTCTCCCTACTTCCATTCACTCGCAACGAATGTTAGATTTGACGGAACTAATTACCGGCACATCTCGCAGGGGTTGCAAAGTCGATTTTACCTTGCACGTTACGTTTACGTTTTATTGCACGATTCGCGCGAACTAGAAATTTGTTTAAAGGTCGGTCGGGTCGTCAACCGAGCATCAAACTGGATCGAGCGTGAGCTATCCGTGCGAGAAATTAATCGACTTTGACTACTGGCCTGGGCTACGATCCTTAACCGTAAGCCTGTGTAGAGTGTCTGAACGGTGAATTTTTGACGAGGCGTTGATTCCAAGCCGCCTTCATTCTGCCATCAGTTATTTATTGTACAACTCGAACGGCGCGGACCGCTTGAAGTAGAATCATGCATTATGTGGTCAGACGCGAACGGCTTTGGTATCTCACGGTGAATTAGATTATTCCCATTCTCCTCCTCTATAGCACGGTCGTTGAATATTTATCAGCAAATAAAAATACTGGCACTTGGTTTAACAGTTCAACGCGAGGAAATATTCCTCTCTGGGACGAGGGAATTTTACACGGATTAGGCAAGTTATGGCTCGAGTTAAATAAAATATGCTCGACAGGCAGGCAACGAGACAGTTCGAGCCGTCGCAGTTACATGTTCGCCGGGTAGGCCTCCCGGGAGAATAGCAGGATCATTTCACGGGAAAGGCTCTTTTCGCGCGAGAACGTGAAAACTTTTCCGGAACGGTTTGTCCGCATGCGGGGGTCATGCGAAACGCAGATTTATTTCTCACACGGAGGATGATGTACTGGGCGAGCCGCGTGACTGTCACCAAATTTCGAAGCCGTCCCTCAGTATTTGTGAAATATTCCTGACGAAAGTTTCACTATTTCTCAGTGGGAATAATCCACGAGCATTTGAATTCTTTTCTCCTCTGTCCTTGCCAGAAGGAGGCTCGCTCATTTT